>CM075973.1:4912405-6242405 GCA_038048745.1 Coluber constrictor foxii
TCTTCAAAAGTTCTTTTAAATTAAACCAATAAACCAGAAAACCCTAGGTTGGAACATTTGCAGACTTCAAAGCCCAGTTCCAGCCTCTATCATCAAGAGTTATTTTTATTTTAATTATCTGTATCCCGCCTTTATTATTTACACAAACAACTCAAGGTGGCGAATATATCCAACCCAACTTCCTCCTCCTAATTTTCCCACAACCACAACCACCTCGTGAGGTAGCTTGGACTGAGAGACAGTGATTGGCCCAAAGTCACCCAGCTGGCTTTCATTCCTAGAGCAAAACTAGAACTCCCCATCTCCTGGTGATTGGCCCAAACTCACCAACTGGCTTTCATGCCTAAGGCAGGACCAGAACTCACAATCTCCTGGTGATTGGCCCAAAGTCACCTAGCTGGCTTTCATGCCTAAGATGGTACTAGAACTCATATTGTCCCGCTTTTTAACCCGGTGCCTTAACCGGTAGACTAAAACTGGCTCTCTTATTATTTCCTGCAATATTTTTAGAAAGCATTTCATTGGGATAGCGAGGCTGGCCTAAAGTTTACTGAGCCTTCCGGAAAGCCCTCAAAAAACATCGGTTTGGACAACAAGCTCGGAGATCCCATGGTTGAGCAGAGCCTGTCGGCTAGTTAACCGATCACTAACCGATACACTCTCTGTATGTGGGTCTTATACTCCGGAGCGTCTTATACTCTGAAAAATACGGTATTCTTCTATTGCGTCTAATTTTAACCTCTGAAACACAAGTAAAAGGCTAAATGAAGAAGTGGGCAGGAACCCCTCCATCTTCCTCCACTACTGCCTCGGGTGCAAGTAATTATTATTATTACCATTCACTGCCCACGCTGAAGTTCTCACTTGGCACATAGAACTTCGAGAATTAAGAAAACAAAGCAAGCCTCCAAATCCCGGTGTGTTGTTGACACACATTTTCAAAAGTTGTTGCGGTCACGTTTCACCCGGCATACATACTTGTTAATCTGCGCTAAAAACATCCCCTTCAACGCGTAGAATTCGGCCGTCATTTCCTTGGTAAAATACTTTAAGTTGGTGGACTCAATCACCTCCAGGCCCTGTCGGAAAGATTTGGACACAACAAGATTTGCAATATATATAGGTATATATATATATTTATATATATATATATATATATTCTGGGGGATTCTGGGAGTTGAAGTCCACATGTTTAAAAGCATGCTGGCGGGGGGATTCTGGGAGTTGAAGTCCACATGTCTTAAAGCATGAAGCCTGGGGAATTCTGGGAGTTGAAGTTCACATGTCTTAAAGCATGCAGGCAGGGGGATTCTGGGAGTTGAAGTCCACATATCTTAAAGCATGTAGGCTGGGGAATTCTGGGAGTTGAAGTCCACATGTCTTAAAGCATGAAGCCTGGGGAATTCTGGGAGTTGAAGTCCACATGTCTTAAAGCATGCAGGCAGGGGGATTCTGGGAGTTGAAGTCCACATATCTTAAAGCATGTAGGCTGGGGAATTCTGGGAGTTGAAGTCCACATGTCTTAAAGCATGAAGCCTGGGGAATTCTGGGAGTTGAAGTCCACATGTCTTAAAGCATGCAGGCAGGGGGATTCTGGGAGTTGAAGTCCACATATCTTAAAGCATGTAAGCTGGGGAATTCTGGGAGTTGAAGTCCACATGTCTTAAAGCATGAAGCCTGGGGAATTCTGGGAGTTGAAGTCCACATGTCTTAAAGCATGAAGCCTGGGGAATTCTGGGAGTTGAAGTCCACATGTCTTAAAGCATGTAGGCGGGGGGATTCTGGGAGTTGAAATCCACATGTCTTAAAGCATGTAAGCTGGGGAATTCTGGGAGTTGAAGTCCACATGTCTTAAAGCATGAAGCCTGGGGAATTCTGGGAGCTGAAGTCCACATGTCTTAAAGCATGCAGGCTGGGGGATTCTGGGAGTTGAAGTCCACATCTCTGCCAAGATGGAAAAACCCCTATCTAGAGAACATGGCTGCCGTACCTGCATACATTCGTTTTTGCCCATCACACCAGCGAGCTGGAGGTAGCATTTGACTTGCTGTCGAATCTTCTGGAAGCAATCCACGATGGGCACCGTGGGAATGGTGTGAATGCGGCTCAGGATGTCCAAAGCCACGTTGACCAGGCCCTGTTTCCGAGCGATCTTGCCGTACTGGATAATGGCGGAGGCCGAGGCGTGAACGCCCAACATGGCGTTGTTCGAACTCGGGTCGTGTTGGGCGCTGTTCTCGTAGGCGCTCACAATGGCTGGAAGCGCAGTTAAGAGAGGGAGGTTTTTAGAAACATCGTGACACACAGAATTGAATATAAGCATCTACCGTTGGTCCTCAACCTACGACCGCCATTGGTACCAGAATTCCCGTTGCTAAGCAAGAGAGCTACAGGAGCGATGCTCAATGTTATGAGCATTTTCATCCTGGTGGTTAAGTGGTCATTCAGTGAGTCACGCAGTCATTAAGCAAATCCAGTTTCCCCGCCGACTTTGCTGAAAAGTCAGCTGGGAAAGATTGCAAATGGCAATCACATCGTGTTTTCTTCCGGCTTCCCGAAGAGGCAGAAATCCCAAAGGCCTTAAGGAAAAGAATGCTGAGAGTCCAAAGAGAGGATCTCTCACCTTGATAATGATGCTGCCGCCACATGAAAATGCTGCTCCAGTGAGACAGGTCATCGGACACGATGGGCAGCCGGTTCCTCCAGGTCTTCACCACGGTTTTCATGTCGTGGAGGCTGTTGTTCCGCCCGAGGTTGGCCGGCTGCAACCCTGCGTTGATTTGGGCAGCCTCTTGGAGTTCGATGATCTGCTGGGCAGCCTGGGGGAGGCGGGGAGGTAGAGGAAGAGGCGGGGGAAAAGGAGGAAGGAGGAGGAGGAGGAGGAGGAAGAGGAGGAGGAGGAGGAGGAGGAGGAGGAAGAAGAAGAAGAAGAACAAAGATGGGGAAGAAGAAGAAGAAGAAGAAGAAGAAGAAGAAGAAGAAGAAGAAGAAGAAGAAGAAGAAGAAGAAGAAGAAGAAGAAGAAGAAGAAGAAGAAGAAGAAGAAGAAGAAGAAGAAGAAAAAGAAAGATGGGGAAGAAGGAGGAGGAGGAAGAAAAAGATGAAGACAAAGACGAAGGAGGAGGAAAAGGAGGAGGAGGAAGAGGGGGAGGAGGAAGAGAGGAGGATGAAGAAGAAGAAAAAGATGAAGACAAAGACGAAAATGAAGATGAAGGAAGAGGGAAGGGGGAGGGGGAGGGGGAGGCGGAAGAGGAGGAGGAGGAGGAGAAGGAAGGAGAAGAAAGTTAAATCCAACGTATTTATCCCTGTACCTTCTGTATTTTCTATATTCTACATCCTATTTCCTTACTTCATTCACACCTTAACCAATTTCAATGCAGCTACTGCTCAAGTTTGCAACAATAACCAACTCAGTCCATTACAGCCGCAAGCCGAGGAGTAACTTTACTCACTTGCCACAGAAACCAGCAACATTTCCCTAGCTGTTTCAGAGAGAGAGAGAGAGAGAGAGAGATTCTACATAACAGAGAGCCAAGTCCCAGCAGACATATGAACATGGCTGCAATTCAAATCCCAGAGAGACAGTAAACTGACATAAGCCATTTGCAAGACCTCCTTCGAGAAAGATAAGACTCGTGTGAGCTATTCATCAACGAACTCAGGGAACTCTCTCTCGTACCCCAAAAGTTAGACTTGGGCCACAAATCTCTGGGAATGAAATAAATTAAGACAAGTGGCCTCCTTCTCCCACTCACCCATAATTGCCATGGTATCAGCTCCTCACAAGAGCTTCACCTTCTTCCTACCCCATTCATCATATAAATTTAATTTTCAGGCAGGTGTTTAATCACCCACTATCTGATCTTGGGGGGGGAGGGGGGAAGAGAAAAGTAATTACTGCGGAGTAGCTTCATTGCTGTGTTGCTAACTTGTCATTCACAGCCCACCTAAGCAGTCTAATAATGGGAAGATGACTGAGGTCATCCGTCCCTCTTAGCCACCATTGGCTGAACCAAAGTTTGTCGAAGAAACCCACCCGTAAATTTGAAGAACCCGTTCAGCTCTAAATCAAGAGCCTACAAATTTTGGAAAAGCTCTGCTCTCTGCGTGCTCTCTTCCTCTGGTTAAGACAGGGGGTCTGCAACCTTAAATGCTCAAAAGAGCCATTGGGACCCCTTTCCCCTCAGAAAAGAAAACACCGGGAGCCACAAAACCCTTCCCGTGCCTGACTATTTCATGAGCGGCCACAAAACTAGCCTATGTAGTGGAATTAAATGTGCTGAAACTTTTCTTTTCTTGGATTTATCCATGGTTGGCCTACCGGGGATTGAAAAGCTCAATAAATCGCCTGCCGGAAGGTGTCACACATTACCAGTTATGACACATATTTTGAGTGACAGGGAGCCGCAGCAGAGGGGTGAAAGAGCCACATGCGGCTCCAGAGCTGCAGGTTGCTGACCCCTGGGTTAAGAGAAGATTAACTATCCCGGAATAATTTTTGCAAACGCATGGGACAAAAATCCTCCATGTTTCGTTATTCGCTCTTATTCTGTAGTTAAAAGGATAAACCTTGCGAAAGACTTGGTGTGGTGGAAATGTGGCCTGGATTCCCAGGAGGGAGGGGCTGCATTCCAGGGAAGTGAGAAACAATGCAATTTAGATAGTCTGTGTATGAGAAAGAGGGTGAAGACAGCTCCTTCTCAGCGGTTCCCAGAGTCTTATGTTTTACGGAACAAGTGGTTCTGCTTTAGCTTGGCAAGATTCTGTCTATGGGTCAGGAACCATAAAGCAGGGCTATCAAACTCGCGGGCCGGATGCATCATGCGCTGGCGACGCCCACACCCAGTTTAGCGAAGGGGGGAAAGTCGCGATACGTCACGTGACGCTGCCGTGACAACGCGAGTTAGACGCCCCTGCAATAAAGGAAACTACTTGGAAGTACCTTAGCACGTGTCTCTTGGGTTTTAAGAGTTTGAGAGACCCAGGCATCTCCAGAGATCAGCCGGTCTTACCTGAAGCAATGGGGTGTGGACGTGAGAAACCACCTGTGGAAGTCTTCGCCATTCTCGGATGGCCAAGCCACTGGCCATTTCCACCAGGCGTTCGATGAAAGTCAGCTGCTGTTCATCAGGGTGGCAAATGGCCAAATATCCTCGGTACATGTTGACTTTCCATGCCATCTCTTTGGGGCAACTGAGCTCCACCTTGGGGCAAACGAAGAGCATAGAGAAGGTGTCAGGAGCGAGGGGATTTCCCCCCCCCCCACATCTCCCCAAGAAGGAACACTGGATGATTTTAGACATAAGATGAAACTGTGACTTACATTAATTGCATCAAAGGTTCTTGGGTTTTTTTTTTCCTTTCCCTTTCATTCAATTAAGTCTACTGTATTTTCCTGCGTATAAGACTACTTTCTAACACACAAAAATCTTCTCAAAAGTCGGTGGTCGTCTTATACGCCGGGTCTCATTCTCCTGTAACCAGGCAGACCAGCCCATAAGGCTCTGACGAGCCTTAAATGGCTCTGAGGAGGGTCGTCTTATACGCCCAGTCGTCTTATACGCCGGGAAATACGGTAATTGTTTAACAGCTCAGGAAAATTACTCAAAACCTGGCCCTTCAGTTGAGAAAGAGCTAAGGAAATTGGTTTCGATATATTCCAGGTAGTCCTCGACTTAAGACCATAACTGGGACCAGACTTTCCGATACTAAGAAGGCGGTTTGTTAAGTGACCGTCACGTTCAATTTTATCTCTCTTTTTTTTCTTTTTTGTCACCAAGTCAAAATGCCAAGTCCATGGGGAATCCAGATTCACATAACAATCGGATGACTAACTTATCCGCTGAGGTGGTTCACTTCACAATGGTGGCCAGGAAAGTCGTAAAACGGGGGCACAGCTCGCTGAACCAATGTCTCGAAATTTGGGGGGGCTCAGTTGCGGTCGTTAAGCCGAGGACCACCTCGATATTAAATGACAAAAGCCCATCAAGACAAACTAGCAGCATTAAGATAATTAAAGGTAAAAGTTCCCCTCGCACATATGTGCTAGTCGTTCCTGACTCTAGGGGGCAGTGCTCATCTCTGTTTCAAAGCCGAAGAGCCAGTGTTGTCCGAAGACGTCTCCGTGATCATGTGACCAGCATGACTCAACGCCAAAGGCGCACGGAATGCTGTTCCCTTCCCACCAAAGGTGGTCCCTATTTTTCTACTTGCATTTTTTACGTGCTTTCGAACTGCTAGGTTGGCAGAAGCTGGGACAACTCACGGGAGCTCACCCCATTACACGGCGCTAGGGATTCGAACCGCCGAACTGCCAACCTTTCCATCGACAAGCTCAGCGTCTTAGCCCCTGAGCCACTGCGTGCCTTTTAAATCGAGACTACCTGGACATTAAATGACCTACCAGGGAAAACCCATCAAGACAACCCGGCAGCATTAAGATAATGATGCTTTGCAAAATTGCGTTTATGGAATTTCTTCTCTTTTTTCTTTAAGGGGGGGGGGGAATAAAAGGAAATAAGAAGAAAATCAGAGCGGCTCAGTTTAAAGCCCAGTTTGTTTGTTTGTTTGGAGGGGGGGTTTCACCCTCCCCTCTGGGGTTCATTAGTAAAATCTTCCATGATCGAACATCTCTCATTCTCTCCATTTGAGAGAAAGCCCAAAATCCCGGTGGCTGTCGCATCCTCTTAGCTCGCAAGCCTACCGCAAGAAGAGGAGCTGTCACAAATGATCTATTCACTCGGCCGGCAATTCAAGGCCTCTTAGCCTACCCAGCAATTGCACAGCTGCAGTCGAAGGTATATACACACACACACGGACAAACACACACCAAATCCCAGCAGCCCAAATACACTTGTTATAAAATTATCTTCAGAGGTATCCGAAGGGTTTCGGGGTCTCCCTGGAGAGTTCCTGTTCTTTTAAAGGAAAATGAATATACTGGTCCTCCGTTCTTAATTGTGCAGGGGGGGGAGAGAGAGAAAGAGAGAGGCAGTTTCCAGTCTCAGGGTTGGCTCGTCGTGATGAAGCGGTTCCTTCCTCGTTGAAGGACAAAATTTCTTTCGAATTATTTGGACCTCTATTAGAAGCACCGGCGGCGTCATTCTCATCATGAATCAGCCTTCTCCACGGTATGCAGCTTCAACGGTTTGTTTAGCATCCGTTAAAAGTTATGACGACACTGAAAAAAGGGACTTATGACCGTTGCAGCATCCCCACTGTAACATGTTCAAAATTCAGATCCTTGGCATCAGGCTCCTATTTATGGCTACCAACCTGGCTTCCACTGAGGACCTGTATACTACACGAGTCAAAAAGAGGGCTGTGAAAATATCTACAGACCCCTCGCATCCTGGACATAAACTGTTTCAACTCCTACCCTCAAAACGAGGCTATAGAGCACTGCACACCAGAACAACTAGGCACAAGGATACTTTTTTCCCCAACACCATCACTCTGCTAAACAAATAATTCCCACAACACTGTCAAACAAGTTATTAAGTCTGCATTACTATTACTATTAATCTTCTCATCGTTCCTATCACCCATCTCCTCCTACTTATGATTGCATGACTGTAACTCTGTTGCTGATATCCTTACAATTTATATTGATACTGTTTCCCAATATGATTTGATTGCTTATTTGTACCCTATAACTATCATTAAGTGTGGTACGTTATGATTCTTGACGAATGTATCTTTTCTTTTATGCACACTGAGAGCGTATGCACCAAAGACAAATTCCTTGTATATCCAATCACTCTTGGCCAATAAAGAATTCTATTCTGTTCTATTCTATGACGGTCGCAGTGTCTCCCGGGGTGAATGGTACAGTGATCTAGAGGCTGTGAGTTCAATCCTAGGTAGAAGCAGATATTTCTCTCTCTCTCTCTGGGCACAAGCGGAATATATCTGCCGAATATAACTCCACACTGGCGACAGGAAGGGGATCCGGTCAGTAATCACTCAGCTCCATTCAGTTGCCCAGAAATCTACCCCACAAAGGATGATGGGGTCATTAAAAGAAGATATGCCTAAATAAAAGACATTCCCCCCTCCCAACACCCCCCCCTCTTTTTATCACCCCCCTTCTCTTCTTTTATTTTGTATTATTATAAAACTTTTCAATAAAAAAAGAAGAAGATATGCCTAATTTTGTATTTATTTATTTATTTTGGCATGTTTACGTAGTGTATATGGGAGGTGGTGACCCTTTCAGAGCTGCCTGCAACCAAATGTCATTTAAATGTATGCCCACTGGTGTACATTCAACGCAACAATAACGTTATTCTAAGTCTAAGTCTACTTCCCTGCACTGCAGAGATTCAAATGCATACAGGTATCACTTCCCAAACTTTGCAGCACAACTGAGAAAATAACAGGAGTATCACTATCACACAGCTGTGTGCAATGACACAAAGCTTATATATATTATAAAAGAATTAAAAAGAAGAACACACATTAACCTACAAAAATAAGAATATATATATATATATATATATATATATATATATATATATATATGTAGGTCTTTGGTTATTCGGGTCTTCTCCCGCGTAGAATTGGAAGTATCTTGGCGACGTTTCGACGAAGTCTCATTCGTCATCTTCAGGCTGGTGTTCTCGGCTTCGTGCTTCCAAGCCGAGAACACCAGCCTGAAGATGACGAATGAGACTTCGTCGAAACGTCGCCAAGATACTTCCAATTCTACACGGGAGAAGACCCGAATAACCAAAGACCTACATACAAACACCCGCGAAAACCTCAGAAAACAAATATATATATATATATAGTGCCTCTAACGCTGCATCCATTTAAACTGAAGTATCATTTAGCTTAAGGATGGTTCCACTGGGTTCTTGGCAGAGTTCCTTAGATAGATTCACGATAAGAACCTGCTTGAAATATACATTTGAGCAAGCTATACAAAGGGGCTTCTTGTTGTTGTTTTTTCGTTTTTTGGTGGGGTTTTTTTTGTTTTCTTTTGGTAAAAGCACCATTATATTTGAAGTTCTCAAATATCTCAGCAGGCCTGAATTGGGGGTTTAGTGAAGAGAAGCCGTGTTTTGAAAATCAGCCCTTCTCTCTAGCAGTTACTTATCTCAAATTTCACCTACACAGTTCGCGTGTAGAGTTTGGGTGGGGCCAAGGAGGGGTAAGTACTATCGGTTCGGCGAACTGATGCCCATAATCCCTAGCAGTTCATCCAAACCGGTCTGAACCGGTAGGATTTCACCCCTGCTATATACATCATCATCTTCTTTTAACAATCCCATAATCCCTTGTGGGCAACTGAATGGAGCTGAATGTTTATTGGCCCGATGCCCTTCCTGTCGCAATGCGGAATGTTATTCAGCATATATATTCTCATTGTCCCTAGAGAGAAATATCTTCCTTCCTTCCTTCCTTCCTTCCTTCCTTCCTTCCTTCCTTCCTTCCTTCCTTCCTTCCTTCCTTCCTTCCTTCCTTCCTTCCTTCCTTCCCAAGCTATAGCAGACATATAAAGCTTCAAGCATTTTACAGAGTCAGCCTCTTGCCCCCAACAATTCGGGTCCTCATTTTACCAATCTCAGAAGGACGGAAGGCTGAGTCAACCTTGAGCCTGGTGAGATTCGAACTACCAAATTACAGGCAGTGGCAGTCAGCAGAAGTAGCCTGCAGTACTGCACTCTAACCACTGCTCCACCGAGGCTCAGGATTGTTGCAACATGCTAAAGTTTTCCCAGCTCAAATCTTCACGCGCATCGAATTGATTTCTGATCCTTTTTGGGTTGCCAATCTTGGCCGCCACTCTCGGCCACGCTGCAGGCTATGGCGATGTGAAATAAAACAGTGGCTGACTGATCCCTAATGCACTTTTCCTTTGAAACCGTGCCATCCAAACTGAAATACATCTCAATTAGCGCCAGCGGGATTTTAAGAGCCTCCGCTTCCAAAGCTGGCTTTAAGCAAGCAAACAACAAAAAGGAAGATTAAAAGAAGGGAAATAAAAGAAAGATAAAAATACAGTATTCCAGTTATTTGCGAGGCTGCCACAAAGAACAACCTATTTTTCAAGGCACCTGAAGGCAGGATAAGAAACAACGGATGGAAACGCATCAAGGAGAGAAGCAAACGGGAATTGAGGAGAAACTTCCTAACAGTGAGGACAATGAATCAGTGGAACAGCTTGCCTCCAGAAGCTGTGAGTGCTCCATCATTAGAGGTTGGAGAAGAGACTGGACAATCATTTGTCTGAAATAGTATAGGGTTTTCTGGACCAGCTCTATACTGACGAAGCACGAAGCCGAGAACACCAGCCTGAAGATGACGAATGAGACTTCATCGAAACGTCGCCAAGACACTTCAAATTTTACACGGGAGAAGACCCAAATAAACGAAGACCTACATACAAACACCCGTGAAAACCTCAGAAAACATATATATATATATATATATATATAGGTCTTTGGTTATTCGGGTCTTCTCCCGCGTAGAATTGGAAGTATCTTGGCGACGTTTCGACGAAGTCTCATTCGTCATCTTTAGGCTGGTGTTCTCGGCTTCGTGCTTCCAGGAGCAATGTGAGATTGCAGCTGACCTTTCCTTTTAACTGCTAGTGGGGGTGTGAGCTGATTGGGCGGGAGCTTGGCTGTGTTCTGATTGAGTGGAGGTGTGTTCTGATTGGTTAGCACAGCCAAGCCCCTAACCAATCAGGGGTTAACACAGCCAAGCCCCTAACCAATCAGAACACACCTCTACCCAATCAGAACACAGCCAAGCTCCCACCCCCACTAGCAGTTAAAAGGAAGGGTCAGCTGCAATCTCACATTGCTCCTGGAAGCACGAAGCCGAGAACACCAGCCTGAAGATGACGAATGAGACTTCGTCGAAACGTCGCCAAGATACTTCCAATTCTACGCGGGAGAAGACCCGAATAACCAAAGACCTACATACAAACACCCGCGAAAACCTCAGAAAACAAATATATATATATATATATATATATATACATATACACACACCCTCCCTGTTCTCCTCATCTACCGAAAAGCTGCCTGGCCACGAGACGAGACTACTGAGCCACAAAATCATTTGTCTGTATTCCCTCTGCAGGTGCTCAATCAGCATTTTCTCCTCTTGAAGAAATCTTGATGACAAACCCTACGAGTCCCTCGCGGGGTGGCTACGCACCGATAGCCGGAGAAACCAGCTGCTCCCTCCTGCATCAGGAATAATCCTACCAAAAGCAGGGCACAGCCTCTGTCTGGGTGTTTTGTAATTGTCTGGTACATCTGCTGGCACTGAATGTGGAATTACAGATTGCCCGACCGGGTAGATGGTAGGTGGTAGAGGCGGGGAGTTGTAAACAAAATGTAAGGGAGAGCAGAAGCACCAGGAAACAAAAGGCAAACGAATTGATAAAGGTAAAGGTTCCCCTCGCACATCTGTGCTAGTCGTTCCCGACTCTAGAGGGCGGTGCTCATCTCCGTTTCAAAGCCAAAGAGCCAGCGCTATCTGAAGACGTCTCCGTGGTCATGTGGCCGGCATGACTCAACCCCAAAGGCGCACGGAACCGCTGTTCCCTTCTCACCAAAGCTGGTCCTTATTTTTCTACTTGCATTTTTTACGTGCTTTCGAACTGCTAGGTTGGCAGAAGCTGGGACAAGTGACGGGAGCTCACCCCGTTAACGCAGCGCTAGGGATTCGAACCGCTGAACTGCCGACCTTTCGATCGACAAGCTCAGCGCCTTAGGCGCTGAGCCACCGCGTCCCGCTATGAATGAATGGATAGTTTAGCGAATAAAAAGCAACTCCCACCCAAGGTGCCGAGAAAACTTGAAAATGCAGACATTCAAACCCACTCACGAGTGGCTTCGCCTTAGAATCTTCTCTTCTGCCACCGATATAACGGGGCAGAGCCTTTGATCACGTTCGCAGCTCACCTGTACCAGGGCTTCTTTCATAGCCGTCCAGTTGGAAACACGCCAGGCGCACTCCAGAACCAGATAAGGGTTTATGTGACCCTTGGACTGGCCGTATTCCGTGAGAGATTCCCACTGATTCAGTTCCTTGGAACACCTAGGAACGAGAAATGCAACCTCAATCCAGTTCTCTAGTCAAGAGGAACCTTTTCTCCGATCCAAAGCGGGAAATCTAGCTGTTGTAACCCAGTTCGCTTATCTATTTGTTTCCAGCCTTTATTATTTTCACAAATAACTCAAGGGGCGGACATATCCAGCGTATCTTTTTCTCCCCATAACAACAACTTTGGGAGGTGGGCTGGGCTGTGAGAGTAAGAGAGACTGTCTCAAAGTCACCTAGTTGGCTTTCATGGCTAAGTCAGGACTAGAACTCACCATCTCCTGGTGACTGCTCCAAAGTCACCCACTCAGCTTTGATGCCTAAGACAGAACTAGAACTCCCAGGCTCTCGGGGATTGGCCCAAAGTGCCCCCAGATGGCTTTTCGTGCCTCGGGCAGGACTAGAATTCACCATCTCCTAGGGATTGGGCCAAGGTCACCCAGCTGGCTTTTGTGCCATAGAACTCACGGACTCCTACTCATTCACCCAAAATTCCCCCGTCGGCTTTCATTTCTAAAGCGGAACTAGAACTCATGTCACCTGATTTCTAGCTTGAAGCCTTCATCACTAGGCCAAAGTGGCTCTCATATATTGAGGATTCAATCATCCTCTTTTAATGATCCCTTGCGGGGTGGAGTCTAGGCAACTGAATGGAGCTGAGTGATTACTGGCCGGATGCTTTTCCTGTTGCCAATGCAGAGTTTTGTTCAGCAGATATATTCTCATCGTGCCCAGAGAGAGATATACCTGCCTCTACCTAGAATCGAACACACAGCCTCCTGATTGTGAGGCGAGAGCTCTACCTTTAGCTACCACACTACTCCTGCATTGAGGATTCAATAATTTATATAGATTCAATATATAAATAATATATTTATTATTATTCTACCCTTGCAAGTGCCGGAACAAAGTGAGTTCGATCAAAACACTTTCAAAGAACGGAGTTACCCTCCCAATTCCCGTCTTTCGCTCCCAATTGTTCCCTTCTTAAGAATCTGAATCTGAAATTGTTATAACGCTACTCCATTTTGACTGGTGGAAATATTCACAGAGGACGGTGTTCGTGGTACGAGGGACAACAAAATCAACCTCTCTCTCTCTCTCTCTCTCTCTCTCTCTCTCTCTCTCTCTGATCGTAACTTTCATGTGGAATGAAAGATTTTCTTGGGAAATCCACTCAAGTATAAAAAGCAAGGAATGTTTCTGCGAAGCCGAAAGCAGGCACAGGCCCTCTGGGAACAGAACAAAGTCTGCGAGTTTCTAGAATATTCTTTTTTCTGAAATTTAGGTTAACCCTCATATATCTCCTTCTGGGTCTCCAGAGACCCAAATGTTCATAGCAACATGCTTAAAAAAAAATTTTATTATTATTTTTTTTAAAAAAAGAGCAGCAATCAGATTTAATCGACTTACCGAATCCAGTGGTCTTCCCAGAGCTGATATTCCGGAAAAATAGCTGGAGAAGCATTGTTTCGTTCGTGCTCCTTCTTAGCTTTCTCCATGGCTTTTTCGTAGGTTTCCTGAGCCTTTGAAAGGAAAAGGAAACCGTTCAGTTTCTCCGGAGATCCAGAATGAAAGAAAAGCAAACGCACAAACGAACTAACCAAACTTTTCCCTTGAATTCCGATGAACCTTAGCTAACCCTTTAGCAGTTTTCTCTACGGTTCGTTGAGAAAATTCCTGTGGAAGGGCTTTCAGCCATTAAATCCGTTTAATGGAACCTTCTCGTGTGGGCCTGGTTTTTCCCATCGGACGATATCCCTCTGATCCCACTTATAATAGTTTGCTTAGTGACTCTTCAATGTCACTGAAAGAAGTGACTTAGCACCGTGTTTCACACTTACAACCTGTGGTGGGATTCAGACGGTTCGGGTAAATCAGTAGTTGAATTGCTGGCTGGCTCCACCCCTTCCAGGGCTCCCCACGCGCTCCATTTTGGCTCCCAGGTAAGTACAGGGAGGCCTCCTCTTCCCCCCCCCCGACCCGTTTTCGCTCCCATGAGACTTTTGGGGTCTTGTTTTTCACCCAATAAGATGGGAGGGGAGGGCCTGGTTAAACACACACACAACACACACACACACACACACAACCTGCTCGAAGAAGCCATGTTGTTCGTAGGCAATGGCGGTGGCCGTCTCTGGAAACTTGCACCGTTTCTGCCACAATCCGGCCCACATGTCCTCTTCTTGTAGCAAGCAATACAATTCTGCCAGCGAGTCGAGGATTTCCTGGGGTTGGGGGGAGGGAAAAAGACAAAAGGCAACCTAAGATCAATAAGGACGGGTCGATAATTAAGTTGGGTCGACCCATCAAAATATCCTTCTCTCCCTCACTTCCTTTCCTCTCTTCCACCCTTCTCTCCCTCCCTCTTCAAAATCAGTTTCCTTTTTCTTTTCTTCTTTCCTTTTCAAAAACAGTCTTCCTTCCTCTCGCCTTCCGTTCTTCCTCCCTCTATTCCTTTCTTCTTGGCTTCCTTCTGTCCCTTCCTTCTTTCCTCTTCAAAATCTGTCTTACTTCCTTTTTCTTTCTTCCTTTTCAAAAACAGTCTTCTTTCCTCTCTCCTTCCTTCCCTTCCCTCCCTCCATCCCACCCTCCCTCTCTAAGGTCCTTACAAAGTTCAAACGTCCAACCATAAGGGCATGGCAGCATTAAGGCATGTATTTATTTATTTATCCAGATCTAACAGTCACTCCAACTGCAAATGACTTTGAAGCAGCATACAGGCGGCCCTCACTGAGCGACTGCCTCGTACTGCGACCATTACAACAGGGATGCAAAAGTTCCCTTTGGGACCAAAACGGCTCTCGTTCTAAAGACCGCACAGCTCCACTGGCTTCACATCTGTCTCAGTGGTGGTATTCAGCCAGTTCTATCCGCTTTGGGCAAACCGGTAGCGGGGGCTACAGGAGCTCCGCCCACCTACCCACCCAGTCATCGTGTCCTGTTTTTGACACTCTGCGCATGCGCAGAGGTATCAAGCATGCTCATATTTGTGAACGGGTAGCAAAGGTAAGTCAATATCACCCCTGATCTGTCCCCTACTTAGGTTTTCTAGCCTTGCTGGGTAATTTCTTTGCCTAGGCTAGGAGTCAGCAACCTTACACACTCAAAAAGCCATTTGAACACATTTCCCACAGAAAAGAAAACACCGGGAGCCACAAAACCCTTCCCATGCCTGACTATTTCCTGAGCGGCCACAAAACTAGCATATGTGGTTGAATTAAACATTCTGTTTTCTTCTGAAACTTTTCTTTACTTGGATTTATTCATGGTTGGCCTACCGGGAGTCGAAAAGCTCGATAAATCGCGTGCCGACGGGTGTCGCACATTGGCGGTTGTGACGCATATTTTGAGTGACAGGGAGCGGCAGCAGAGGGGTGAAAGAGCCATATGCAGCTCCAGAGCCACAGGTAAACTGATCCCTGGCCTAAGCACAGATGCCCACCGGCTTCCAGCACAGAAATCCCAAATTGGGGGGGAAGGCTCTACCTGTTGGGGCAGAGTGATGCTCTCCTGCTCGTAAAACTCCGTGGTCTGTTTGGGTTTGATCTGCAGGCTGAGCCCCTTTTCGAAGGCCTGGTGTTCCAGCATGAGGGTGGAGCGGAACCAGAGGTTGTGGGTCTTCCCCAGGTACTTCAGCACGCAGGGCCTGATGGGGGTCGGGGGCACGCACTGAGACATGGCTTCCACGAAGCAGTTCAAGGCGCTCGGCTGGCAGTCGCGCTGCACCTGGTGGCTTCCGCTGCACAAGAACGGGCTGATTTCCCCAGCAAGAGCCTAAAAAAAAAGGTGGGGGGGGGACCGGCCATTATTCCAAGAGCAAAGTTGGCACCGCGAGCACTAATTATGCTTTCAGTGGGGAGGTTGCCAAAAGCTGCTGTTTTGGGATTGGAGAGACGAGTCTCGTTGAGGTTGAAATTGCCTCTGGATCCCTCCCGGAAGAGCATTAAAACTCCGAAACGGTTTTTCTCAAGAGGAAATAGGGCTAAAGTGCAGGACGGCGCCTCTTACACTATTCAGAATGGGGCTCTGGCCATTGAAAGCTTATTTCAATTTCCCTTTCAGCTGCCTGTGTCAAATCGTTTGGATTCAGCAAACTGATCAAACGTGATCGATCAAGGGCATTTTCTCTGCCTGCCCCCAATAGGCTATGTAGAACTGGCGGCGTCCACATCGGCTCAATCGGTCGATCAGCCCGCGACCATGTGCATCTGAGGCCGGAATCCTTTCCTGGTCTTGGAGAAGGGCCTTTATTTTATTTTATTTTATTTGCAAATGACAACTCCGAGAGGGAGAAGGAAGGGAAGATAGAGAGAAGGAGAAAGAGGAGAGGAAGAGAGGGAAGGAGGGAGAGGGAGAAGGAGAAGGAGGGTAAGGGAGAGGGAAAGAGGGAGGGAGAGGGATGGAGGAAGAGGAAGGAAGGAAAAGAGAGAGAGAAAGAGAAAGATAATGAGACAGAGAGAAAGAAAGAGAAACAGAGGGGAAGGAAGGAAGGAAGGAGGGAGGGAAGGAAGGAAAAGAGAGAAAAAGAAAAAGAGAAAAAGAGAGACGGGAAAGAAGAAAGAAGGAAGGAAAAGAGAGAAAGAAAGAGAAAGAGAAAGAGAAAGAGAAAGAGAAAGAGGGAGAAGGAAGGAAGGAAAAGAGAAAGAAAAGAGAGAAAGAGAACAATAAAGAGAAAGAGAAAGAGGAGGGAGGGAGGGAGGGAGGGAGGGAGGGAGGGAGGAAGGAAGGAAGGAAGGAAGGAAGGAAGGAAGGAAGGAAGGAAGGAAGGAAAAGAGAGAAAGAAAAAGAGAAAAAGAGAGAGACGAGAAAGAAGGAAGGAAGGAAAAGAGAGAAAGAGAGAAAGAAAAAGAGAAAGAGAAAGAGAAAGAGGGAGAAGGAAGGAAAAGAGAAAGAAAAAGAAAGAAAAAGAAAAAGAAAAAGAAAAAGAAAAAGAAAAAGAGAAAGAGAAAGAGAAAGAGAAGGAAGGAAGGAAGGAAGGAAGGAAGGAAGGAAGGAAGGAAGGAAGGAAGGAAGGAAGGAAGGAAGGAAGAAAGAAAGAAAGAAAGAAAGAAAGAAAGAAAGAAAGAAAGAAAGAAAGAAAGAAAGAAAGAAAACCAAAATATTTCACCCGTTTTCATCACCATTTTTTTTTCCAAAACGACACTCACATGCTGCTGTCTGTCTGAAAGGATTTTCCACAATCTGGAAAACAGCTGGATCCAAGTTTTTTCAGCCAAAGGGGTGGAAATGTGACAAAGCTGAACGAAGGCACTTAGCAGGGCTCCCGTCTGGAACAAAACTGCTGGTTAGTCATACTCAATGATGAAGGAGACAAAGCTGATTTACCCCACCAGAATGAAGAAAGAACGAAGGAGGGAGAAGTCATCCCTAAAACTACAACCAGAAGCTGGCAGGTTTACTACAGCTACCCAAGGCCACACATCTGGATGGGGTGCGTGGAGCTAGGAAAGGCTATGAGAGACCAGCAACCCCGAGATCTCATCATGTTTCGAACTGATTGCTTCTGATTATACCTAATTGGGCCTCGGTCACAACAGGCCCTGTGGAATTCCAGGAGGATCAACTCACCTTCACTTCGCGCAGAGAGTCGAGGAATTTGTCGTGGCGATTGGTTAACATGTGCAACTGGTTCCCAATGTCCTTTTCGGAGAGTTCTTTGGTTTTCGGGGTGCTCGTCTGGTCTCCGGGAGCCAGTTCGATGTCTATCTCGACATCCTGTTTGTCAAGGGGAGAAGGCCAGAGATTTGCAACCAGACATGTTCAGGTGACACCAAATGTCTCTATTTTAAGCCGTGTGCAGGAATACAGGAAAACCTCGAGTTACGACCGTGATAAAGCCTGCCCATCGTGGTCATAACTCGTGACAGTCAATTTTAGTGCCGATCACTAAGGAACCGCTATGGTCATTTAACAATTGCCTCCGGCATTAAGCAAAGACATTGTGATTAAGCGTACCCATGATTCGCAATGAGCACGGTTTTTGCCAAAAAAGGGACGTAAATGTCAGTTTTGGGGGGGGGGGGGGACATCATAAAATGCAGTCACGTGACCGTGGGATGGTGCGAATGGCCATACGGTTCTGTGGCTAAGGCAGTTGTTAAATGAATTTTGCTCCATTTTACGACCTTTCTTGCCACCGTTGTTAAGTGAATCACTGCAGTTGATAAACCACTCAGCCGGTTGTTAAGTGAATCTGGCTTCCCCATTAACTCTGATTGTCAGAGGGTGGCAAAAGAGGATCACATGATCCTGGGAAACTGCAACCGGCATAAAGTACATGCCAGTTGCCAAGCGTTTGAATTTGGATCAGGCGACCGTGGGGAGGCGGCAACCGTCGTTAAGTGTGAAAAACGGCCAGACGTCCCTTCTCTCAGTACCGTTGTAACGTCGGTCACTAAACAAGCGGTTGTACGCCGAGGACTTCCTGTAACACCAGTTCTACAAATTCAGTTGTCTTAACTCCAACTCCCAGCCAAGAGGGCAATTTTGGGGGGAAATGCTGACGTACTTGTAACATTGGGGAGAAAGGAAATAAAACTTTTACCTCTTCTTTGGATTCGCTGTTTTCTCGTTCGTGAGGTTCCTGCTTGATGTGGGTCACCATGGCGAACGCTGCCCGGTCGTGACTATCTGCCAAGTTGATCACATTGGTGATGGAGGGAAGTGTGGCTCCTTGGCAGCTGGTCCCGATCGTTGTGTTTCTTTCGCAAACCGCCAGCAGGAGCTGGAAGGGATTAAAAAAATAGAGAGAGAGGATGGAGACACAACCCATAGGCATGGTTAAACGCTTTAGACCAGGGGTGCCCAAACCCCGATCCAACAACAGAATAATAAGAGTGGGAAGGGACCTTGGAGGTCTTCAAGTCCAATCTTGTACTTTTTAAAAGTATTTTTACTTTTAAAAGCATTTTTTCTACAACCCGACGAAAAAATGCTTTTAAAAGTTTTTTTAAAAAAGCCTCTGATGATCGCACTCAGGCTCAGCTGGGATCGTCAGAGGCTTTTGAAAGCATTTTTTTCTGCAACCTCTTGGCCGAAGAGGTGGTTTAAAAAAATGGGTTTGAAAATTCTCTGAGGATCCCAGCTGTGTTGTCTGATCGGCAGAGAGGCTTTTCAAAGCATTAGAAAAAATGCTTTGAAAAGTTTTTTTTAAAAAATCCTCTGATGATCGCACTCAGGCTCAGCTGCGATCGTCAGAGGCTTGTCAAAGCATGTATTTTCTTCAACTTCTTGGCCGAAGAGGTGGTTTAAAAAAATGGTTTGAAAAGTCTCTGAGGATCCCAGCTGTGTTGCCTGATCAGCAGAGAGGCTTTTCAAAGCATTAGAAAAAATGCTTTGAAAAGTTTTTTTTTAAAAAATCCTCTGATGATCGCACTCAGGCTCAGCTGCGATCGTCAGAGGCTTGTCAAAGCATGTATTTTCTTCAACTTCTTGGCCGAAGAGGTGGTTTAAAAAAATGGTTTGAAAAGTCTCTGAGGATCCCAGCTGTGTTGCCTGATCGGCAGAGAGGCTTTTCAAAGCAATAGGAAAAATGCTTTGAAAATTTTTTTAAAAAAAAAAGAAGTTGGCCACACCCACCCAGTCACATTACCCACCACCACCACCAAGCCACAGAACCGGTAGTAACGAATTTTACATTTCACCCTTGCCTCTTTGTATCCTCACCTCGATGCACTGCTTGATCCAGAAATGGTTCCCCATGGCTTCCCAGTTTTGGGAACAGGTGATATACAGCAGCCGCTCGTAAACTCGCCGCTTCATGGAGCTGTCGAAGACCTCGAAAAATTTAGCCCTGATGAGAGGCTGGGTGCATCGGAGGCCAGAGAGAAAAGCTGGCTCAAGTTTGGCGGTCAGCTCGCTCCCCGAAAGGTTTTCATCCCTAAGAAGAAACGAAAGGAGGAGGAACTTAAGTTACTCCTGGTTGTTTTGTTTTTTGCAGTTGTCTCAGAAGCTTCTGGTTGCCCTGAGGATGCCGAGCCAGGGGCTCCTCTCATGTCCCTGACGGGAGCTACTTGCACTTTTTTACCTGCTTTCGAACTGCTAGGTTGGCAGAAGCTGGGACAAGTCAGGGGAGCTCACCCCGTTACGCGGCACCAGGGATTCGAACCTCTGAACTGCCAACCTTTCGATCGACAAGCTCAGCGTCTTAGCCACGGAGCCACCGCATTCCTAGCTAAAACCTTGGGGTGCACTGCAAAATTGATCGCCGTAACCGTCCCCCATCCCTAGGCTTTTGACTTCAAAAAATGAATGATGCCTTCTTAAGGTCACACATGGCGCAAATTATGAACCGTGGGACTTAGCCGGGGTTGATTAATTGCTGTAATTTACCTATAGACGTAGTTAACAAGGTCTAAGAACTGAGCGTTTAATTCAAGGTCCTCGGGAAAACGTTTTTCAATGTAGGTCATCATTTTCACCAGCAGAATGGACTTCTCGCGCAGCGTCGGAATCTGTTTTTGGGAGGGGGAGGGAGAGAGAGGGGGGCAAAAAATGTACATTTTTTCATTTTTTTCCTCAGCTTTCTTTCCCAAAGAGGGCAAAAGAACAGCTGCCGGTAAACATAGCTCACTTTTGAAATAATCTCTTAGTAAATCCTCAAGTTACGACTGTAATTGGGACCAGAACTTCCATTCTGTTGGCTAAGTGAGCCGTGCCTGGTTTTATGACCAGTTTGGCTCATGGTTGTTAAGCAAAACACTGCCGTTTATTCACTGTTAAGTGAATTTCATTGTATGGGTATACTGTGTATACATGAACAGTGACAATAAAATTATTATTATTATTATTATTATTATATGATACCAGGGAAGAGAGGAGACATCAAAATTTTGGACACAGGTTCATAAGTACTTCTGGAGAGGTCTCTCATCACTTTTAACAATCGCTAAGCCATCAGTCATAAATTGAGGACCACCTATATCATCTGTATCAACACTGGCTTTCAGTATTAGCTGGCTAATATCTTACCAATATTGGCGAACATGGAACTAGAACTCACCGTCTCCTGGTGATTAGCCTAAAGTCACGCAGCCAGCTTTCATGCCTAAGGCAGGACTAGAATTCACTATCTCCTGGTGATTGGCCCAAAGTCAGCCAGCTGGCTTTCTTGGCTAAAGCAAAACTAGAACTCACCGTCTCCTGGTGATGAGCCTAAAGTCACCCAGCCAGCTTTCTTGGCTAAGGAGAGACTATAATTCACTATGTCCTGGTAACTGGCCCAAAGTCAGCCAGCTGGCTTTCTTGGTTAAGGCAAAACTAGAACTCACCGTCTCCTGGTGATGAGCCTAAAGTCACCCAGCCAGCTTTCATGCCTAAGGCGGGACTAGAATTCACCGTCTCCTGGTGATTCACCCAAAGTCACCCAGCTGGCTTTCATGACTAATATGGAACTGTAATTCATCATCTCCCTCTTTCTAGCCAGGTGCCTTAACCATAAGGCCAGTTTCAAGTCTATTCTTCCCCTCTCCATATTTCCGCGAGGTTACCTGGTTAGCCGCCATGGACGAGCTGTTTTTGACCCACTCTTCCACAATTTTGACCACGGCGCGCAGGATTTTGGCATCGCTTGATTTTTCAATCAGCGAGGTGAGGATGCCCTGAATGAAGTTCTTCCTCATCTCCATGCTCATCATAGCCAGACGGGTCTTCACTAAGTCCAAACTCAGCATAACCAACTCGCTGGTGCCAGCTGCAAACACGACCAAGAAATTTTCTGATGGTGAGAACAAACCAGCCAATGGAACAACTTCCCTTCGGACGTTGTGGGAGCTTCATCGCCAAAGGCTTTCAAAGAAGAGGTTGGACTGTCATTTGGAACAGATGGGGTAGGGCAGTGATGGCGAAACTTTTCATCACCGAGTGCCCAAACCGGAACACAAGTGCAAGCATGTGCATGCGCTGGAGTGTTGGAAACCGAAAGACCAGTTGGTCAGCGTGCGCATGCGTTTTTTGACTGTTTGGGGGGCCTTTTTCAGGCTGGTTTTGAGGATGTTTTCTGGGGAGTTTTCTGGGCGTTTTTTCAGTCGTTTTCAGCCCCAAAAACAGCCTGAAAACAACCTAAAATGGCCCAAAATAGCCTGATAATGGCCCAGAAAATGGCCCAGAAAACAGCCGGAAGAAGTCCTGAAAACTGCCCAGGAAACAGCCTGAAAACGGCCTTTAAAAAGGTCCCAAAATGGCCCGGCCTGGTTTTTTGCCTGTTTTTCAGGCTGTTTTCAGGCCGATTTCCAGCACTCTGGTGCCCACGACGACCAGCTGGCCAGCACGCATGTGCACAGGAGACCAGAAGAAAAGCTGATGACAGCACCCGTGCCCACAGAGAGGGCTCTGAGTACCATACGTGGCACGCTGTCAAGTTTCGATGTCGTCTCGAATAAACTGCATTTCAACAAAAAGTCTTTGATAAAATCTCTCATTTATTAAGCACAACAACCGATACCCAACTCCATCGCAGCCAACACTGGCTTCCTGACCCAAACCCCTCCCTTTCCTTTCCCCACTCCTCTGCACTCATTGGCCACCTTCCAAGTCACTCTGCCCCTAATCTACTGCTCCAGCTCAAAGGAATTTCCCCCCTCCCATCCCATCTCCTAGGGGATATTATCTCCAGGGAAAATAAGTAGGTGAAAAGTCAAACGTCCCTTTCCAGACACCTCCGCTTCTCCTTCTTATGTCAGCACTAGAGTCAATGCAGCTTGAAGTGCTGTCACACACGTGCCATAAGTTCGCCATCACGGATGTAGGGTTTCCTGCTTGGGTGAGGGGTTAGACTAGATGACCTACAAGGTCCCTCCCAACTCTGTTAATCTGTTATCTGTGACTTACCTGTATTGGCTTCCACGGTTCCTGACTGAGCCTGCTGGTTTAAATGCTCCCTCACCATCTTCTGCAGGGATCTCATGAAGACCGAAATAAGCCTATCGATATAACTCGGATTATTGCTGCAGGCAGATTTGAGGATCATTAAAGTACCTAAAAGGATATAAAGGAAACAGAACCGGGTGTTATTGGGAGAATAAGAACAGGATCGAACTCATCTGTCTTGAACTGGCCTCAGCTAAGGCTATTCTGAAAGGGAGAAGAGAGGTTAGATGAGAGTTGTCCGACCTTGTAAGACCTGTAGACTTCAACTCCCAGAATTCCCCGCCAGCAGGAGCACTAACTCATTAAAGTACAGTCACTTTACATCAGAGGGGTAGAAGACCTCCAAGGTCCCGTCCAACTCTGCTTTTCTCTTTGTAGCAACAGC
Source organism: Coluber constrictor foxii (assembly GCA_038048745.1). NCBI lineage: Eukaryota > Metazoa > Chordata > Lepidosauria > Squamata > Colubridae > Coluber > Coluber constrictor. Next base: position 4,935,722 of record CM075973.1, read on the forward strand.
CTGGATAGCTCAGCAGACTAAAAGCATTGTGATTAACTCCAGCTGCCTGCAACTACTGTAAGTTCGAATCTCACCAGACTCAAGGTTGACTCAGCCTTCCATCCTTTCTAAGGTAGGTCAATTGAGGACCCAGTTTGTGGGGGCAATAAGCTGACTTTGTATAAATATACAAAAGTATGAAGGCTATTGCTTAGCGCATTGTAAGCTGCCCTGAGTCTCCGGAGGAGGGCGGCATATAAGTCGAATTTTTTAAAAAATAAATTCTTAAGTCTATTTTTGAATGGCCAGCAAAACAAAAATAAAAAAACTATAGAAATTTCTCTCCTTCACAGTTCTCAAAATATTAATATAAATGAAACACTTTTTTTTGTTCCTGATTACGCGCTCCATCATAACGATGTGATCAATCAAAGGGTTTACCAAAAAGTTGAGAAGGGTTCGCGCTGGCGGCTTTTTCGTAGTTGGTAAGTCCTTCGTAAATAACCTTCCCAACAGCCGCGTAGAGGCATTCCAGTTCTTCGTATTTGGAGGCCACGCTTGAAGTACCTACACAAGAGTAGACCGAATGTGAGAGATGCCCACGCTGAATGGGATTGTTCAACTTTTAGCAAGTGGGAGGTGTATTTTCTCTCTTTTTCTCTCTTGTTTATTAATAGCCCACCTTTTATTATTTGTACAAATAACTCAAGGCAGAGTTCCCCACAACAACAACCCTGTGAGGCGGGTTGGGTTGGGCTGAGTAGAGAGGGACTGGTCCAGCTGGCTTGCATGGCTAAGGCGGGACTAGAACTCACTGCCTCCTGGTGATTGGCTCAAACTCACCCAGCTGGCTTGCATGGCTAAGGCAGGACTAGAACTCACTGCCTCCTGGTGATTGGCTCAAACTCATCCAGCTGCCTTGCATGGCTAAGGCGGGACTAGAACTCATTGCCTCCTGGTGATTGGCTCAAACTCATCCAGCTGGCTTGCACGGCTAAGGCGGGACTAGAACTCACTGCCTCCTGGTGATTGGCTCAAACTCATCCAGCTGCCTTGCACGGCTAAGGCGGGACTAGAACTCACTGCCTCCTGGTGATTGGCTCAAACTCATCCAGCTGGCTTGCATGGCTAAGGCGGGACTAGAACTCACTGCCTCCTGGTGATTGGCTCAAACTCATCCAGCTGGCTTGCATGGCTAAGGCGGGACTAGAACTCACTGCCTCCTGGTGATTGGCTCAAAGTCACCGAGCTGATTTGCACAGCTAACTAACCGCCTCCTGGTTTCTAGCCTGTGCCTTAACCAAACTGCTTCCCTTTTATTTCTATTTATTTATTAAATTTACATGCCACAAGAAAAGTTAAAATGGGGTGAAACTCATTGAACAAATTTCTCACAACAACATAAATTTGGGGCTTGATTGTGGTCATGAGTCGGTTGCTAAAGCGTCTGAATTTTGATCACATGTCTATGGAGCTCCTGCCACAGTCATCATCATCATCATCATCTTCCACACCTTGTGGTGTGGAATCTGGGCAACTAAATGGAGCTGAATGTTTACTGGCCGGATGCCCTTCCTGTCACCAATGCGGAGTTTAGTTCAGCAGATATATTGCCAGTGTGCCCAGAGAGAGAAATATTTGCCTCTATCTAGGATCAAACTCACAGCCTCCTGATTGTGAGGCGAGAGCTCCACCTCTAGGCCACCGCACCACTCCTGGGGTCCATGGCCACGGTCGTAAATGTGAAAAACGGTCGTAAGTGCTGTCTTAACTTTGAACTGTCACTAACTGAACCATCGTAAATCGAGGACTACCTGTATTTAACTTTACTGCCAACGTGACGCTACAATCATCCATTGCTCTATTTAGCAGACGGATGAAGCCCAGGGGTGAAATCCAGCAGGTTCTGACGAACCAGTAGCGGAAATTTTGAGCAGTTCGGAGAATCGGCAAATACCACCTCAGGTTGGCCCCAGAGTGGGGTGGGAATGGAGATTTTGCAATATCCTTCCCCTGGAGTGGGGAGGGAATGGGGATTTTGCAGTATCCTTCCCCTGCCACACCCACAAAGCCACGCCCACCAAGCCACGCCCACAGAACCAGTAGTAAAAAAAATTGGATTTCACCACTGATGAAGCCTCTCCCCAGGCAAGAATTGGCCAAAGTATTCACTTCTCTCCATCTTATCAAAAGTCCTTCTTTACACCTAATTTCCCTTCCTTGTCTTATTAATACAACCATGTTCAACAACTGAGAAAACGGTACTTTCAAAGCTGGCGGGAGGGGGGTGAGAAACTCCGGTAATTGCAAAAAAAAAAAAAAGACATTAAATTTATGACATGCATTTTCTTGAGCCAAAGTAATAACTGCCACAGGTTATTAAGTTTTTATGCCACCGGATAATGATGTATTTCTAATGGTTACCTAGTTCCGCTTATTTTGTTTATTTTTTTTTTTTATTTCAATTGGGGAGATGCGAGTGCAACTTTAAAAAAAAAAAAAAATAGAATAAAAAGAAGTCCGTAACAAAAAGCACAACAAGAGAAAGGCGATGTGAGAGAAATATTCTGCCTTTGGTCTCCCATTTTCAACAGGGTGGATTTGATTTAAATCACAATTTAAATCACTAGTAAAAAGGCTTGATTTAAATCAACTCAATTTACCGTATTTTTCGGAGTGTAAGACGCACTTCCCCCCTCCCAAAGAGGGTGAAAATTTGGGTGCGTCTTATACACCGAATATAGCCCCGCCCACCTGCCGGTCCCCACCCTTTGGCCTCTGCCTCCCAGCAATTTACCTCCTTACAGCAAACAGCCCGTTTCAGCTTCAGCACAGCCTGATTAGCACAAGAAGCTGGGATTGGCCTCTCAACCATCAGCTGTTTCAGGCTGCAGTGACTGGCACTGCCTACTGCCTAGTGGGCCTCCGCTGTTTGCTGCAAGGAGGCAAATTGCTGGGAGGCAGATTTTTTTTTCCTTGTGCTAATCAGGTTGTGCTAAAAACGAAAACCAGCTGTTTGCTGCCAGGAGACAAATTGCTGGGAGGCAGAGGCAGATTTTTTTTTCTTGTTTTCCTCCCCCAAAAAGGTAGGTGCGTCTCATAGTCCGGAGAGACTTATACTCTGAAAAATACGGTAAATCGTAATTTTTAAAGCGCAACAGTCATCTCCGTTCCGCAGCGGCTCCTCCTCTGACCTGCTGTTGACTCACCGAGAGTCCCAATATTCCAGAATATACAGCCACATGCTCTATAACTAAGCTCCATTTCAAGCTGAATAAACTGAATGATGAAATGTATCTTAAATAGAAAACTATCTTTAGATAGATTTGTACTCCGAAAGCATTTTATTAAAATAAATTTGATAAAAATAATTTAATAATTTAAAAATAATTTAATAATTTAAAATCCGATTTAAATTTTTAAAAATCTGATCGTTTAATATGTTTTTTTAAAAAAGTTTTTTAAAATTTTTATCCACCCTGGTTTTCGAGGAGGACCCACGAAAGGCCACTTCCATTCCCGGCGGGCATTACGTACTTGGTTCGGTGGGGAAGTTGCTCATTAAGCGAGAAAGGAGCGTGTGGACAGCTCTCAAGACCTTGGTGTTCGCGCAGGTCATACAGGACGCTATCCCCCGCTGAAGTGGTTTGAAGCTGCTCAGGATCACCGAAGACTGGAGGACGGTGAGCAGGAAACTGAGAACTTCCAAGCCGGTGCAGATGTTGGCGAAGTTGGCTTGGTTGGGCTGCTCCTAGAAACAAAACGTGGGCGTGAAAAAGAAGATTTGAAGGCACAACCGCCCAAATTCACATGCATGAATCATCTAAGGAGGCTTTCGGTGGAGGAACCGTTTCCGTTCTTACAAGATGTCTGTGATGACCCAGGGCAAGGCAACACAGTCAGCTGATAGTTCAACAGGCTAATAAGCAGACTAAAGCCTGTTATTTATTTATGTGATTTATTTATTTACTTATTTATGTGATGTATATGCCGCCATTCTCCCCAAGGACTCAGGGCGGCTTACAACAATCATGAATACAAATCTGGATTATTAACATCCAGCTGTCTGCAATTGCACCAGTTTGGGTCTCCCCAGGCTCAAGGTCGACTCAGCCTTCCATCCTTTCTAAGGTAGGTCAATTGAGGACCCAGTTTGTGGGGGCAATAAGCTGACTTTGTATAAATATACAAAAGTATGAAGGCTATTGCTTAACGCATTGTAAGCCGCCCTGAGTCTCCGGAGAAGGGCGGAATATAAATCTAACTAAAAAAAAAACACACATGACATAAAAATAACACATTTGAAATATTGAATAACTAAATAACAAAGGATTTATAAGTTGAACAAGCAAATAGTGGAGGATTTTAATTTAACATAAATGTTTGTATTATTATTAGAATTATATAATCTTGCTAAAATGTAATCAATACGATTAATAATATTCTATTTGTATTCAAAGGCATGGCATTTAGAATAGGGTGGCCGGCTTAAAAATGACACATCGAAATAATGAATAATTAAATAATGAAAGGTTATAATTGAATTAAAAATATGTATATTGTTACTAGAATTATATAAGCTTGTTAAATGAAAACAAATATGATTAATGCTATTTTGTTTGTATCAAAATGTATGACACTCAGGTGCCAGACTGTTCATGCATTGATATGTTTGTATAAAAAAAAAACTTGGGGGAAAAAAACTCCTGTCTCTTTATTGCTCTAACTTTCCCCCAAACGCTCCCATGTTTATGACAAGTCCTGGAGCAAAATGCTCTCTCTCTCTCTCTCTCTCTCTCTCTCTCTCACACACACACACACACACACACACACACACACACAAACTCCAGTAGCCTCTGGCTATAAGTAGTCCAGCAAAACGCCGTTAGCACAACGGCTTCAAAGCAAGAAGTCCAGCAAGGCACAGAAAAAAAAAAATGAATCCCGAAGCAAGGAAGAAGGCAAGAAATCCAGGAAACTCCAAACATTGGCAAAAGCACACAAAACTCCACAAATTCAGTGTTTGTTCCTGACAAATGCTGCTCCCCACAGCATCTCCTTAAGTCTCAGTCCCCAGGTGTGCCTTGTGAAGAGGGGCGGAGCGCTCTCTTCCTGAGTCGTCAGGTTGGCCTGTGCTGTTCCCACCTTCTCTCCACTCTCGGTGCTCGGGGATCAGGAGGGGGTGGTCCTTGCTCATCACCTCGAGCTCCGTCGGTCCTTATCTCCACTGCCTGCCCTCTCTCGGTCATCTTGACCTTGTTCCTCCTGCTGGCAAGCCGCCCGAAGTGTGAAGGGCCTGGGGCTGCCTCGTCCTGTACCTCCCCCTGCTCCTCCGAAGCCAATGAAGCTGCGCACTCAGTCTCCATCAGTCACAGCTCTGACTCATCCTCCCCTGAGGATTCAGGTTCCAACTGGGGCATGACAGTGTCCTTCTGATCTGAGCAACCTCTGGTTCTCTGAGCTATCAACAGAAATCTACCCTGCTTCCCCCCAAATAAGACCTCCCCTGATAATAAGCCCAATCGGGCTTTTGAGCGCATGGCAATAAGGCCAAGCGCTTATTTCAGGGTTCAAAAATAAGGGTCTTATTTTCAGGGAAACACGATAGATAGATAGATAGATAGATAGATAGATAGATAGATAGATAGATAGATAGATAGATAGATAGATAGATAGATATAGATAAATGAGAGAGAGAGATGATGGATGGACAGACTGGCAGACAGACAGACAGATGACAAATGGATTGATGGATTGAGATAGAGATAGAGATAGAGATAGAGATAGAGATAGAGATAGAGATAGAGATAGAGATAGAGATAGAGATAGAGATAGAGATAGAGATAGAGATAGAGACTCTGTTTTCCCCAAAATAAGACACCCCCTGATAATAAGCCCAATCGGGCTTTTGAGTGCATGGCAATAAGGCCAAGCGCTTATTTCAGGGTTCAAAAAAAAATATAAGACAGGGTCTTATTTTCAGGGAAACACAATAGATATAGATATAGATGATAGATAGATAGATAGATAGATAGATAGATAGATAGATAGATAGATAGATAGATAGATAGATAGATAGATAGATAGATAGATAGATAGATACATAGATAGATAGATACATACATAGATAGATAGATAGATAGATAGATATAAATAGATGAGAGAGAGAGATGATGGATGGATGGACAGACAGGCAGACAGACAGGATGGATTGATGGATAGATAGAGATAGAGATAGAGATAGAGATAGAGATAGAGATAGAGATAGAGATAGAGATAGAGATAGAGATAGAGATAGAGATAGAGATAGAGATAGAGATAGAGATAGATACTCTGTTTTCCCCAAAATAAGACACCCCCTGATAATAAGCCCAATCGGGCTTTTGAGTGCATGGCAATAAGGCCAAGCGCTTATTTCAGGGTTCAAAAAAAATATAAGACAGGGTCTTATTTTCAGGGAAACACAATAGATATAGATAGATGATAGATAGATATAGATAGATAGATAGATAGATAGATAGATAGATAGATAGATAGATAGATAGATAGATAGATATAAATAGATGAGAGAGAGAGATGATGGATGGATGGACAGACAGGCAGACAGACAGGATGGATTGATGGATAGATAGAGATAGAGATAGAGATAGAGATAGAGATAGAGATAGAGATAGAGATAGAGATAGAGATAGAGATAGAGATAGAGATAGAGATAGAGATAGAGATAGAGATAGAGATAGAGATAGAGATAGAGATAGAGATAGAGATAGAGATAGATACTCTGTTTTCCCCAAAATAAGACACCCCCTGATAATAAGCCCAATCGGGCTTTTGAGTGCATGGCAATAAGGCCAAGCGCTTATTTCAGGGTTCAAAAAAAAAATATAAGACAGGGTCTTATTTTCAGGGAAACACAATAGAGATAGTGATCTGTCCCCCCCTTCAGAGACCCACAAAAACACAGCCAGCCGAGGGTTAATAATCACTTGGCACACTCCGCAGTTCTTATCTCAACCTTGGCAGCGATATGCACACCGTCTGCCAAGGACTTTATTGGTTTACACAAACAAGAAAATCTCCTACGTAGCTTTGCCGTTCATCTAGCTTCCAAGACTACGAGGTTGCTCCGTTTGTTTAGCTTTGTTCGTCACGAACTTCGTGACCCACCGTACTGTCTTATATACATATGCTTCTGGGTGTGGTCCAGTGAGTCATTGATCCTGTGACTCCAATCCAATGACTCAGGATTTCCTCATACGCCTCAGCTGCAGTACCCTTTTCTCTCGCCTTCTTTGGCGTGCGTCCAGGAATGACGTCTCTCCCTCACTCTCATCTGAGACACCTGTTTCCCCACTACTTGGCTCTCTTTCAGCTGGCACCTGAGCCGGTGCCAGAGGGGGAGGGCTGGGAGATCTGGCTGGCTCCTCTTCCTCCTGCTCAGAGCTGCCTTCCTCCAAAGGGATAGGCTCAGAGGACGGGGCCACAACAGATAGATAGATAGATAGATAGATAGATAGATAGATAGATAGATAGATAGATAGATAGATAGATAGATAGATAGATAGATAGATAGATACATAGATAGATACATAGATAGATATAAATAGATGAGAGAGAGAGATGATGGATGGATGGACAGACAGGCAGACAGACAGGATGGATTGATGGATAGATAGAGATAGAGATAGAGATAGAGATAGAGATAGAGATAGAGATAGAGATAGAGATAGAGATAGAGATAGAGATAGAGATAGAGATAGAGATAGAGATAGAGATAGAGATAGAGAGATAGAGATAGAGATAGAGATAGAGATAGAGATAGAGATAGAGATAGAGATAGAGATAGAGACAGATACACCCCCTGATAATAAGCCCAATCGGGCTTTTGAGTGCATGGCAATAAGGCCAAGCGCTTATTTCAGGGTTCAAAAAAATATAAGACAGGGTCTTATTTTCGGGAAAACATGGTACTTGGAAAGAACGTGGATGGCATTCAAACTATTCTGAGCTGCTTAGAAGAAGAACAAAGTTCCCATCAGACACCTAAACGCTGAACTCAAGAAATAATTCTCTGGAAACTCAACCTTTTTAAAAGAGTTGCTTGCATTGGAGGAGAAAAAAAGACAAGCAACTAACATCAATATCCCATCTCTGGGCCTAGCTTTCCCGCCTCGCTGTTCCTTTCCCATTCGCAGGCCGTCGACTTTTCATCCCACGAGTCCAGAACGGGGACGAGCGTTAATTATTTGAGGCGATAAATCAATCCCATTAAGCCCAACGTTTTCCAAGTCATGACACTGAATTAAATTGGCAATTAAAGAGGCCAACATGACATTTCGAGACCGCTCGCTTTCCATCCGCCAACAGCCCTCCGCAACCAATTTGGTTTCCTCCATAATTTTTTTTTTTTTTAAAAAACCAACATACACCGCAGGACAGCCCATAATAACAAAACCAAGGTGTTTTATGAAGCACTTAATTACTCTGATTAGGTCTTTCAAAAAGCCACCGCTCACAAACTTACCACGGTCATTAGTAGCTTATCAAACCACTGCAGTTTCAGCTCCGATTTTGGCCACATGTCCGGGCGTAAAGCCGTCTTCAGAAGGTTAACGCAGCGCCGAGAGAGCACTTCTCCCGGAGAGCCGGCGGTGTTTGAGTTGTCATTTACCTAGCAATTAACCAGAATAATTACCCGGTGGCAAATATTTGTCATCATCATCTTTTAGAGCTCATTAATATTTTAAGGCCATCATCCCTCCCGCGTACGCAGGAATGGCATTTTGCTTCTCCAAACAAGACCTGGAGATGACTGATTAAAAAAATGAATGGCCTTTAATCGTTCCGGTAAATTTCTTCTGGATGGAGAAACGAGGTTTTTAGAGACCTCCACCCTACCCTGAAAATCAGGCTTGTCAAATGCTACATCTTTTTTATCCTGCTCTATGGAGTGGAGAGTTGGGTCTCTGGACAGAAAACCACTTGAAGAAGCATTTGAAATGCGGATTTACAGGCGGCTGTTACGTATAATCCAGGTTGACAAAATCAGAAATGAGGAGGTGATAAGCCGCCTGGGAAAGCCAAGGGAAATCATCAAAGCCATAAAAAAGTGAAAGTTAGAATATTTTGGACATTGTGATGCGACACCCGGAAAAACACGGCATCCTTCACTTAATTAATAGGAGCCTTGGTGGCGCAGCTGACTAAAGTGCTGTTAAAGTAGCACTTAGCTGCCAGTTGCCTGCAATTACTGCGAGTTCGAATCTCACCAGGCTCAAGGTTGACTCAGCCTTCCATCCTTCCGAGGTAGGTAAAATGAGGACCCGGATTGTGGGGGCAATAAGCTGACTTTGTATAAAATAGAACACCGGTTTGGGGGGGGGGGGGGAGGGCCAAAGCCCTACTAAGCAGGTATATACAAAAGTATGAAGGCTATTGCTTAATGCATTGTTTTTCAGTTAGGTCTTATTTTGAGGGGGACTGTTCCCCCTTATTTGAGGGAAATACAGTACTAAACTCCTCCGTCTGCTGACGATTTAACTGGGGTATATTTTTGGGGTAGGGCTTATATGACGAACATCCTGAAAAATCATGCTATTTTCTGGTTGGGTCTTATTTTCGGGGAAACAGGGTAGGTTAACTCTCTCCTTGATAAGCTTCCATCCGTTACTTCTTGTCCTGCCCTTGGTAGGGGCACAGCTTTTCCACTTTTGATGAACGAGATCTCCTCAGATACTGTCGCAAAGTTGCATTTTTTTTTTATTTGATTTATATGCCGCCCTTCTCCAGAGACTCAGGGCGGCTTACAATGCGTTAAGCAATAGCCTTCATACTTTTGTATATTTATCCAAAGTCAGCTTATTGCCCCCACAAACTGGGTCCTCAATTTACCTACCTTAGAAAGGATGGAAGGCTGAGTCAACCTTGAGCCTGGTGAGATTTGAATTTACAGTAATTGCAGACAGCTGGATGTTAATTACGGTGCTTTAGTCTGCAGAGCTAAACCAGGCTCTTTCACCCGGAGTTAAGTTGCCATAAGCATGTTCACGGAGATGGTGGCAATGCTAGTGAGTCCTGGTTTGTCTTTCTCCGCGTTAGGGTCAAGAAAAGGCTCCCTTCAATGGAAGCAAAAAACCCAACTTTCTGACACTAAGCAAGCCAAGCCGCGTTCGCGTCAGAAGAGCACCCCGTACCTGGCAGGCAATTCTAATCAGGAAATTGATCACCGTGTCGGTATGTTGCTTATCGATAGACTTGGAGAAGAGAGCATCCGCACCGGAAAGGGACTGGCTCCGTCCGAATACCTGAGAACGCAGAGGGCGGGGAAAGGGTTAGCCAGGTGTTACAACAGCCTACGAGCATAGGGAATCCACAAAGCAAAAACGAGAACAGACCCACAATTCCAGGTGCTTCTAAATATGTTGACAGGCACACTGAGTCCTTCAGTTCCTCTGCACTTCTTGGGTCCTTATTTTGAGGATTGTTGAGTTTTACGGTTGATTATTTCTCTAACACACACACACACACACACACACACACACACACACACACACACACACACACACACACCGGGTTTTTTTTAGTGTTCTTTAATCAACAGTTTGATCTACTGGTGAAGGAACCCGGCTAGAAACCAGGTGACAATGAGCTCTAGTTCTGCCTTAGGAATGAAAGCCGGCTGAGTGATTTTGGATCAATCACTAGGAGATGGTGAGCTCTAGTTCCACCTTAGGCATGAAAGCCAGCTAGGTGACTTTGGGCCAATCACCAGGAGACTGGGAATTCTAGTCCTGCCTTAGGCATGAGAGCCAACTGGGTGACTTTGGGCCAATCACCAGGAGACTGGGAATTCTAGTCCTGCCTTAGGCATGAGAGCCAGCTGGGTGACTTTGGGCCAATCACCAGGAGACTGGGAATTCTAGTCCTGCCTTAGGCATGAGAGCCAGCTGAGTGACTTTGGGCCAATCACCAGGAGACTGGGAATTCTAGTCCTGCCTTAGGCATGAGAGCCAGCTGGGTGACTTTGGGCCAATCACCAGGAGACTGGGAATTCTAGTCCTGCCTTAGGCATGAGAGCCAGCTGGGTGACTTTGGGCCAATCACCAGGAGACTGGGAATTCTAGTCCTGCCTTAGGCATGAAAGCCAGCTGAATGACTTTGGGCCAATCACCAGGAGACAGTGAGTTCTAGTCCCACCTTAGACATGAGAACCGGCTGGGTAATTTTGGGCCAGTGACTCTCTCTCTCTGCCCGACCCACCTCATAGGGCTGTTTTTGCAGAGAAAATAGCAGGAGGAAGGAGCATTAGCTATGTTTCCCACCTTGAGCTATTCATAAAAATAATAAACGTGGCATTAAAAATAACTACCCGAAATAAAAGTGCTCCAGGCTCCTCTGGAAGGAAAAACAGAACCAGCCACAAGGGGATAAAAGAAACAAGGGCCGGGAACCCCAAATTCTTACTGCACTGATTGCTCCGGTCGGCGTTCGGAACCGCTTCACTTCCTGACCGGAGTCCACCGACAGTCCTCTTTTCACCGCCGACGAGGCAGTACTCACGCCCTCGCCACTGGCCCCCGGGTCCATGTCTGAATCCGGCTTTTGGGGGGCGGGAGGGGGGGAAGAAAGGGAGAAAGCAGAGGCTCAGGGATCGGAAATTGCTCCCGTTCTGTTCTGACAAACCCTCTGAAGTTAAGTCAAAGATTCCTTTATTAGGAGCGCCAACATTCCCAGTAAAAAGTTTCTCTCTCACCGCAGGCTAACAAATCTGTCCAGCCAGAAGATAAATAGTTGTCTGCCATATCTATTCATCTCCGGCTCCTGCTTTTTATCCCCAGAGCTAGGGTGGGGCTTTGCTAGTAATGGTGACTCTTCTGTCCCAAGGACCGGCCCATAGATTTCCACTGCTCTCCTCTCCTCTGCCTTCTGTGCATTCGCATATCAGGCACTAGACCCAGCTGTTCCTCCTCTTCCTCATCAGCCACCTCCAGACCTGAGGGCTGTTGACTCTCCATCTGAGGGCTGTCGGACGGCCCAGGCTCCGTCTCTGTCCCTCTCTCTGACAGCTCCGCTCCCTCTTCCCCCTTGGAGTTCTCAGGTTGCCTTGATGCTGACCTGGACTCCCACGCCCCCCTCCTGCTCCTCTAATTCAGCTGCTGGAGAGGCCAGGGGCTGACAGGACACAACGCATTCGTTCCTTCCCCCGATTCTCGCAGGCAGCTTCCCCCGAGGGGGTTTACCTGCTGATCTTTGATCCGTTGCAATTCCCACTTGATGATCACTTCGGCCAGATCCACCGCCAGCTTCCTCTGCTCGATGGTCACGCTGGGAGTGAAGCCCAACCTCTGCATGGCGCTGACCATGTGCTGCACTAAGTGGTGTCTCACCGGGTAGTACACCTGCAAACGTGCGTCGCAGAACAGGCTCAGGAAAATTCCTCCGAACCTGGCCCTTTCGGCTGAGAACGGCGCTAACGAAATCAATTCTAATACATATAGAGTCTGGTGGCATAGTGAACTAAGTGCTGTTAAATAGCACTTAGCTGCCAGCTGCCTGCAATTACTGCAAGTTCGAATCTCACCAGGCTCAAGATTGACTCAGCCTTCCATCCTTTCAAGGTAGGTAAAATGAGGACCCGGATTGTGGGGGCAATAAGCTGACTTTGTATAAAAAAGAACACCGCTTAGGGGGGGCCAAAAGCCCTACTAAGCAGATATATACAAAAGTATGAAGGCTATTGCTTAATGCATTGTAAGCTGCCCTGAGTCTCTGGAGAAGGGTGGCATATAAATCAAGCCGATAGATAGATAGATAGATAGATAGATAGATAGATAGATAGATAGATAGATAGATAGATAGATAGATAGATAGATAGATAGATAGATAGATAGATAGATAGATAGATAGATAGATAGATAGTTTGATAGATAGTTTGATAGATAGTTTGATTGATAGATAGATAGATAGATAGTTTGATAGATAGATAGTTTGATAGATAGATAGATAGATAGATAGATAGATAGATAGATAGATAGATAGATAGATAGATAGATGATAGATAGATAGATAGATAGATAGATAGATAGATAGATAGATAGATAGATAGATAGATAGATAAAGTATATATAGTATAACAAGGGTGTCAAACTTCAAGGCCCATGGGCCACATCCGGCCAATGGGGTGCTTAAATTTGGCCCAGGGGCTGGCCTGGAAATAGCAAAGAACCGGCCTGCGGTGCCTCTTGCAGCCAAAGTAGGGCACGGGGGGGGGGGGAGGGCACATGGCCTTCTGCACCCCGTTTTCTGCCTGGACGGCCTCCTGCAGCACTCGGCCGGATGAAACAGTCCGCGCACCATTTGAAGGATTATCTGAAGCAGTTCCAAGAAGGCTCCACATCCATTTGCCCCACTCAGATGACCCTGAGGACACAGATAAACCCCCAAGTGGCCTCAACAACTCTCTAAAAGGATGCAAATGACCAGCTGTTTGCAAGGAGTATAAATCCTTCCATTCCCCACCATCCAATCAGAGCTGAAGAAGCTTCTTGGATGATGGACAGCTGGTCATTTGCATCCTTTTTAGGGAGCCGTTAAGGCCCCTTGGAGGTTAATCTGTCTCATCCTGAGGAAATCCTTCCATTCCCCACCATCCAGTCAGAGCTGAAGAAGCTTCTTGGATGAGAAGCAAAACATCTTCAAAGCAAAACAAGAACATCCAGTTGCCTCTTGGGGGGAAAAAAAACACCTCTGGGACAACCATAACCTGGATGACCGAGAATCTCCATAGACACCTAGCAAACTTGGCTGCCAGGACATGTGGTCATTAAGTTAGTTACCAGTTTTGGTTTTTAATGTGGAACATATCCAGGCACTGTTATACAGGCTAAGTTCATACCTTGAAGTGCTGAACGATCAGGTGCAAGATATGGACCAGTTGAGGCACAGTGTGGCCTTCTTCCACGATGATCTTCCTGGTCCAGTGAGTCAACATCTGGTGGCCATCCTCCATTCGAGCGGGCACCGCAGGGGTCAAGATAGCCATGGCTTGTCTGACAATGATCCGAGCCTCCATTGCATGAGCCTTCAAGAGACTGTGGAACACCTGAACGGAAGGATAGAAGGAAGAGGATTAGGGGGCTGGAGGCTAAAACATAGGAAGAACGGTTGCAGGAACTGGGTATGTCAACTTTGATGAAAAGAAGGACCAGGGGAGACAGGATAGCAGTCTTCCAATATCTCAGGGGCTGCCCCAAAGAAGAGGGAGTCAAGCTATTCTCCAAAGCACCTGAAGGCAGGACAAGAAGCAATGGGTGGAAACTAATCAAGGAGACAAGCAACTTAGAACTAAGGAGAAACTTCCTGAATGTTAGAAGAATTAATCAGTGGAACAACTGGCCTCCAGAAGTTGGGAATGCTCCAACACTGGAAGTGTTTAAGAAGATGCTGGACAACCGAAATTATATAGGGTCTCCTGTCTGAGCAGGGGGGTTGGACTAGAAGACCTCCAAGGCCCCTTCCAACTCTGTTATTTTGTTAAGGTAGACATGATTTCAATGCACAGAAGATGTGGAGAGACCTGGCCCATTGAATCACTAAGAGTCGGACATGACTGCATGGATAACATCATCATCATTGAACAACCTTGGTGGCGCAGTGGTTTGAGGGCAGTCCTGCAGTGTCCTTCGGCTGACTGCCGGATGCCTGTAGTTTGGCAGTTTGAATCTCACCAGGCTTCAGGCTGACTCAGGCTTCCATCCTTCAGAGATCGGTAAAGTGAGTACCCAGGTTGTTAGGGGCGATAAACTGACTCTATAAAGCGCTTAGGGAGAGCTGTAAAAGTACTGTGAAGTACTTAATACAAGTTGTTAAGGATATTGTTGTTATGTTAGCAACTAGCAGAGTATAGTGCACAGAGAAACGTTGCTGAGAGCAATGGAAATAAGAGATACGTGCAAACTGGTGTTATCAAAAGTTTTCTTTACAGTGGAAAATAAACAATCTCGTAGTCTTCTAAACAGTCCAAGTCTTTACCGGTTAAATCCAAAAAGCTTCTTACCAAACAAACAGTAGTTGGTTCACTCTGGTTCACAAACCCCGGATGGTAGCAGATCCACCCACACACGCACTGATGATAGCACAATGGCAGCTTATCATCAACTGAATACATTACAGTACCTTTCTTAAATACGTTTACAACTAAGTATGGCATGACTCAGCATTACAGCATGATGCAGCATCGAAACTTAAAGTCACAGAACACATATATTGCCTGGACAATGTGTTAGACTCAAATCATATCCTAACACAAGTCTAAGTGCTATCGCTATCATCATGAAGACTTTTGCTTATTGGACTGTGCCTACTTTTTACTGTATGTAAACTGTAAACAGGACTCAGTGTATCTGTGTGGTGACTGTGCTTATTCATAACTACTCTCAACCGCTTTCATGTGCACGCCCTTGTTACTCAAGGGGTATTCCTTAACAGGATAATTTTTTTTAAAAATTAAAAAGAAGAAAAGGAGGACTGGATAAGCTCAGAATTACCACGATGGCAGAAGGCTGCTTCCAAAGAGCAGCCACCTCTTTATTCGCCCCGCACGTACCTGCAAGACAATCTTTTTATGGATGGCGAATTTGGCAATGATGTGCGCCAGGAGCAGATGCCCGCTATATTTGCAGGCCGGGTCCACGCAGGCTTTGGAGAGCAAGCAGGGCCAAGCAAAGGTCATCAGGCGGCGCAGTTTGCTGTTGCGGTTCTTGTTGTTGTCGTGTATGTGGTGCGGGGCGTGTTCAACCAGCAAGGTAGCGAACTGCAGGAGGTAAATCCGGAGCGAATCCAGCATGTCGGCTTGCTTTTCGGGATCCAGAACCTGAATCGCCCAAAAGGAAGGGGAGAGAAATGTCCAGGAGCGCATACAGGCAGTCCTCGAACTTACAACCCCAACGGAACCCAAAATCTCTGTTGCCATGGGAGACATGGGTTAAAGCAGGGTTTCGACCCATGTTGTGAACTTTCCGACTGCGGTTGTTAAGCGAATCGCTGCCGTTGGTTAAGTTAGTGAACCAACCCAGTTGTTAAAGTGAACCTGGGTTCCCCCATGGGCAGAGAAAGACAGACATCGACATACAGACAGAGAGACAGTGACAGAGATTAAATATAGATGGATGGACGGACGGACAAACAGACAGACAGAGATTAGACATAGATAGATGGGTGAGTGGCTGGCTGGACGGACGAACAGGCAGACAGACAGAGATTATAGATGGATGGAGAGATGGAGACAGAAAGACAGACAGATGATGAATGGATGGGTGGATGGATGGATGGATGGATGGAGAGAGAGAGATGATAGGTGGATGGATGGAGAGAGAGAGATGATGGATGGATGGAGAGAGAGAGAGAGATGATGAATGGACAGATAATAGAAAAATGATGATAGACAGACAGTGGATAGGTATATGATGGATGGATGAATGGACAGATAGATGGTAGAAAAATAATAGATAGATAGATAGATAGATAGATAGATAGATAGATAGATAGATAGATAGATAGATAGATAGATAGATAGATAGATAGATAGATATAAAGGTAGGTAGGTAGGTAGGTAGGTAGGTAGGTAGGTAGATAGATAGATAGATAGATAGATAGATAGATAGATAGATAGATAGATAGATAGATAGATAGATAGATAGAAAGATAGATAGATGATAGATAGATAGAAATAGATAGAAAAATTACATAGATTATAGATAGATTATAGATAGATTAGACAGACAGACAGATGAACAAAAAATGGTAGAAAAATGAGAGACAGAGAGAGAGAGAGAGAGAGAGAGAGAGAGAGAGAGAGAGAGCGATAAGACAGATAGAAGAAAAATTTGGATTGGATTGGATTGGATTGGATTGGATTGGATTGGATTGGATTGGATTGGATTGGATTGGATTGGATTGGATTGAATTGGATTGGATGCTTAAGACAGACAGACAGACAAAACTACCTTTGTTATGAAGACACTGGTGATGCTCTCAGGGTTATCTCCTTCGGGATTGGGGGGCCCCAGAAGCTGCTCCCCTTCCCCCTTTTCAAAGCTGTACAGGAAAGCCGGATTCAGAATGTACTGCAGAACCTATCCACCAAGGGAAAGGAAAAGAAAAGAGTGATTTTTTTAAAAAAGCCTGCCCAGGTGAAACCCAGAAGGGAGCCAATGATCTACAATATTAGGAAGACAACGCCTAAGTAGATCTCAAAAGGACATGAAGATCCGTCTTGAAATTCAATGCCCTTTGCAGGAAAGTTGCAGGCAAGCAAGCACGTTTGATGAAGAGGCATATTTGAAAAGGAGTCGGATCAATTCCTGACTTTTATTATGTTTTCTCTTCCATGGGCATAGAATTCTGCCAGAAGGGGACCAGCCAATGACAGGAAGTCCTCAATTTACGACCATAATTATTAAATTTGCGGATGACACGACAGCGGTGGGGCTCATTAATAAGAACAATGAGTCTTCCTCTAGAAAGGAAGTACAAGGGCTGACATGGTGGTGTAAAGAAAATAATCTTATACTTAACAACAACAAAAACCTAAAGAACTTATAATTGACTTCAGGAGGAAGAGAGATGTACATTTACCATTGTACATAAATGGCGAGGAGGTGGAGAGTGTTGGTAGTTTTAAATTTCTGGGCATTTACATCTCGAAAGACCTCTCATGGACTATGAATGCTAACATGCTTGTGAAGAAGGCACAGAAGAGGCTGTACTTCCTGAGAATGCTCAGGAAGATAAATCTATCACAGCATCTCCTTCTGTCCTACTATCGCAGCACCGTTGAGTGTCCTAACATACGGCATTCTTGCATGGTATGGGAGCAGCTCTGTAGCGGACAAAAAGGCTCTACAGAGAATTATTAAAACTGCCCAGAATATCATCGGACTCCAGCTACCAGCCCTGGACGACATCTTCGAGTCTCGCTCTTTGAGAAAGTTGCATAACATTCTCAGAGACTCTTCCCAATCCTGCTCACAATCTTTTTGGACTGTTGCCTTCTGGCAGAAGATACAGTACAATGAAAGCTCAGACCGCACGTTTTCTGAATAGTTTTTATCCCAGAGCTATAATTGCATTCAAATATGAACTAAAGGGCCCACCATCAGTGAGCTGTTGGACAGCATTACTTGGTCTGTTGTGTGGATGTTTGGGTGGTTTAGGGGTGGAGAATTTGTGGTGGGTGGGGGTGTGGTTGGGGATTGTCATGTGTGTTGGACCTGGTCTTTGAGTGTGAAGTGAATTTTGTTGTATGGGTATACTGTGTACACACGTACAATGACAATAAACTTTATATAATTGTACCTCAGATTTTGGTTACCGAGTCAGACATTTGTGAAGTGACATTCTGCCCCATGTTTTAGGGCTTTCTTGCTACCGTTGTTAAATGAATCACAGCAGACGTTATGTTAGTAACGGGGTACTCTGGCTTCCCCATTGATTTTGTTGGTCAAATAGGGGGATCATGTGACCCCGGGACGCTGTAACCGTCATAAATACGAGTCAGTTGCCAAAGTGTCTGAATTTTGATCAGGGGGATGCAACAATCCCAAGGGTGAAAGACGGGGCGTTAAGGGTTTTTTTTTTTTCAGTGCAGTTGTAACTTCGAACGGTCACTAAATGAACTGTTGTAAGTCGAGGACTACCTGTATAAACACTTAAAGGCGGGAACTCCTTGTTGCTAGGGAACAAGGAAGGCCAAGTTGACGTTTGCTTACCTTGGCTTTCAGCTCATCGCCAAAACCGAGGTCGCTGAAGTCGACAAAGCGGAAAAACAGCGCCCTCTTTTGGGCGATGGTGTAATTTTTGGGGATGTCTTCCTCCATGTACTCCTTCAGGAAGGTCAGGTTGCAGAGGAAGCGGCCGGTGAAGGCACGCAGGAGCTGGAAGAGCAGCTCGATGTCGTTGTAATTTCTCCTGAAGAGGGAAAAGCCAGAGATGAAAACATGTGGGGTGTCCACGGGTGGGAAAACAGCCTGTCTCGTTCCTGAGGGGAAAAGAGGAACTGGGGGGAAAAGGGAGGGAGGGAAGGAGGGAGGGAGAAGGAAGGAAGGAAGGAAGGAAGGAAGGAAGGAAGGAAGGAAGGAAGGAAGGAAGGAAGGAAGGAAGGAAGGAAGGAAGGAAGGAAGGAAAGGAAGGATAGAGAGATAGAAGGAAGGGAGGAGGAAGGAAGGAAGGAAGGAAGGAAGGAAGGAAGGAAGGAAGGAAGGAAGGAAGGAAGGAAGGAAGGAAGGAAGGATAGAGAGATGGAAGGAAGGGAGGGGGAAGAAAGGAAGGAACGGGGGAGGGCGGGGAGAGCACGGGAGAGAGGGGGAGAGAGGGAGAAGAAAGGGAGGAGCAGGGAGGGAGGAAGGAGGAGGGAAGGAAGTCGGAGGGAGAGAGGAAGGGAGGGGGAAGGGAAAGTGGTGGGAGAGCTTGGGAGGGAGGGGAACAGAGGGAGAGAGGGACAGGAAAGAGGGAGGGAAGTGGGAGGGAGGGAAGGAAGGAAGGGAAGGAAGAAAGGAAGGTAGGAAGAAGGAAGGATGGGGAAAGCGAGGGAGAGGGAGGGAGAAGGAAGGAAGTGGGATGGTGGGAGGGAGGCAGGGAGAAGGAAGGGAGGAGAGGAAAGGAAAGGAGAGGGAGAGGGGAAAGGAAGACAGGAGGGGAGGGAAAGAAAGAAAAGAAGAAGGAGGAAAGAAAAGAAGGAAAGAAGAAAAGTTCAGGGAAGGGGACTCAACTTGACAGACAGGTTAAGATTTCTAGCCAGGAGAGGCTAGACAATAAATCGATAATAAATTGCTAGATAATCAATTGATAATCAATTGTCTATTTCTTTATTTGCTGGTTTGATTTTACAGCCTATTTTCTTCCGGTGTCCAAAATAATATCCATTAGAATCCCACCCCACCTCACCCCTATTTTTTTTATTCCATCTCCCTCACCCTCCCCATAAAACCACCTGGGCTGAGATACCCTTCCCTCCAGAGCTTCATCCCATTCCCCTTTGAGTTCCCTACAAGAGAGAGCGAACTGCCCTCCGGACGGTTGATCGATCCCCAGAAAAAACCGGGGATAAACCCCCACCCCCCACACACAAAAGACTCACTTGCAATAATTCAGTAAGCAATAGGCCAGAAGTTTTGGCTCCTTCCAGTTGGTGGCCGCCATGTTCTCCTTGCGGTGCCTCTCTTGGAAAGCGTCGCTGACCCACACTCGCCTCAGTTGGCTCACCAAGGAATGCTGGTTTGCCAGCCAGCATTCGTCATTCTTCACGATGATACTGATGATCTGTTGAAGGGGAAAATGAAGGGAAAAAAAAGGGATGTGGGAAGGTAAATTGCCTTACCGGCAGGCGATCCGTTAATATCCATTTAATCTTCTCTCAGTGGTGGTTGACCAAGTCCTGCGCCCCCCAACTGACCTCGGAAGGATGGAAGGCTGAGGCAATGGCAATAGCGCTTAAGATTTATATACCGCTTTGCAGTGTGCTTTTACAGCCCTCTCGAAGGGGTTTACAGAGTCGGCCTCTTGCCCCCAACGATCTGGGGTCCCCATTTTACCCACCTTGGAAGGATGGAAGGATGAGGCGACCTTGAGTCGGTCAGGATCGAACTCCTGGCAGTGGGCAGAGATAGCCTGCAACACTACATTGTAATAACTGCACCACTATTTCCTTCCTTCCTTCCTTCCTTCCTTCCTTCCTTCCTTCCTTCCTTCCTTCCTTCCTTCCTTCCTTCCTTCCGTCCTTCCTTCCTTCCATCCTTCCTTCCTTGCTTCCTTCCTTCCTTCCTTCCTTCCTTCCTTCCTTCCTTCCTTCCTTCGCAATAGCAGTACTTTACAGCCCTCTCTAAGCAGTTTACAGAGACAGCCTCTTGCCCCCAACAATCTGGGTCCTCATTTTACCAACCTCAGAAGGATGGAAGGCTGAGTTAACCTTGAGCCAGTCAGGATCGAACTCTGGGCAGTGGGCAGAGTCAGCTTGAAATTCTGCATTCTAACCAGTGTGCCACCACAGCTTGCTTCCTTCTTTCCTTCCTTTTCTTCCTTCTTTTCCTTCCTTTCCTTCCTTCCTGCCTTCCTGCTTTCCTTCCCTTTCTTCCTTCCTTCCTTCCTTCCTTCCTTCTTTCCTTCGCAAGCAGTAGCAGTACTTTACAGCCCTCTCTAAGCAGATTACAGAGTCAGCCTATTGACCACTGGTGGGTTGCTCCTGGTTCATCCCAGTTCAGAGTGAACCAGTAGTGGCGGCGGCGGGAGGCTCCGCCCACCCACCCAGATGTCATCAAAAACACTCACAAAGCACTGCGCATTCGGAAAGCAAGCAAGCGTGCATGCCCGTGGGCTACCAATAACAAACCGGTAGCGCCGGGATTTGAATCCCACTACTGCTGATTGACCCCAACAATCTGGGTCCTCATTTTACCCACCTCAGAAGGATGGAAGGCCGAGTCAACCTTGAGCCCGCCAGGATCGAACTCCTGGCAGCGGGCAGTGAATTAAGGCTGCAATACTGCAGTCTAACCACTGCGCCACCCCTGGGTTCTCTTAAATCCAGCTGGGTCCCTTTTATTTAGCCTCACGTGTTCAAAAGGGAATAACCGTACCTTAATGGCTTGAAACTGGAGATCGAGCCGCATGGTGCTGGTACTGGGGGAACCGGGCCGAACGGCTGTCTGGGTCCCGCCAGGTAAGAGTAAGGTGATGAAACGGTTGGGATTGGCCGCCAGGACGTCCCGCAAAGGCTTGGCGTCTTTGTGTTTTAAAAAACTCTGAGGTCGGGGGTTTTTTTGTTGTTGTTTTTTGGAAAGTGGAGAAGAAGAAAAAAGAAACAGAAAAACTGCTTGGTGAGGAGAGCCATCGAACGTTTAGGAAAAAAGGCCCAAGGCCTCCCGTGCTAAACTGCAGTTTAAGAAGGTTTATGGTAAACCAGTCCCTACCATGAACATCCTGCTCCACTGGGGGTCATTCAAGGTGGCTTCCATCATGAAGAGCTCGACCGTCTGAGACGGATGGCGGGTCAGAAACTTTATCAATGGTTCACGGAAGGGGCTGCCAGCCTGCAGAGAAGGTTACCAAGGGAAGAGGGCTGGTTAACACGTGAGCATGTGGAAAGCATGGGCGGCTGGTTTTTAAGAGGAGGGAGGGAGGAAAAAGGACAGAGAGAAGAAAGGAGGATAGAGAGGAGGGAGGGAGGGAGGGACGGACGGACAGAGGGAGGAAGGAAGGAAGGAAGGAAGATAGAGAGAAGAAAGGAGGATAGAGACAAAGGAAGGAAGGAGGGAGGGAGGAAGAAAAAAGAATAGAAGGGAAGGAGGAAGATAGGATAGAAAGAAGAAAGGAGGATAGAGAGAAGGGAAGAAGAGAGGAGGAGGAATAGAGAGAAGGGAGGGAGGGAAAGAGGGTAGAAAGAAGAAAGGATAGAGAGAAGGGTGGAGGGAGGAAAAGGGATAGAGAAGAAAGGAGGATAGAGAGAAGGAAGGGAGATGGGGAAAGAGGATAGACAGAAGAAAGGGTAGAGAGAAGGGAGGGAGGGAAGGAAGGGAAGGAGAGAGAAGGAAGAATAGAGATAAGGAAGGGAGGAAAAGAGGATAGAAAGAAGAAATGAGGATAGAGAGAATAGAGTGGGAAGGGAGGAAAAAGGATAGGGAGGAAGGAAGATAGAAGAAAGGAGGATAGAGACAAAGGAGGGAGGGAGAAAGGAAGGGAGAAGAAAGGATAGAGAGAAGGGAAGGAGGAAGATAGGATAGAAAGAACAAAGAAGGATAGAGAGAAGGGAGGGGGGGAAGGAAACAGAAGGAGGATAGAGAAAAGGGAGGGAGGGAAGGGAGGGAGAGAAGAAAGAATAGAGAGAAGGGAGGGAGGGAAAGAGGATAGAAAGAATAGAGAGAAGGGTGGAAGGAGGAAAAGGGATAGAGAAGAAAGGAGGATAGGGAGAAGGGAAGGAGGGAGGGAAAGGATAGAAAGAAAGGATAGAGAGAAGGGAGGGGGGAGGAAAAGGGATAGAGAAGGAGGATAGAGAGAAGGGAGGGAGGGAAGGAAGGAAGGGAGAGAGAAGAAAGAATAGAGAGAAGGAATGGAGGGAAAGAGGATAGAAAGAAGAAAGGATAGAGAGAAGGGAGGGAGGGAGGGAAGGAAGGAAGGGAGAGAGATGAAAGAATAGAGAGAAGGAAGGGAGGAAAAGAGGATAGAGAGAAGGGAGGGAGGGAGGGAAGGAAGGAAGGGAGAGAGAAGAAAGAATAGAAAGAAGGAATGGAGGGAAAGAGGATAGAAAGAAGAAAGGATAGAGAGAAGGGAGGGAGGGAGGGAAGGAAGGAAGGGAGAGAGATGAAAGAATAGAGAGAAGGAAGGGAGGAAAAGAGGATAGAGAGAGGAAAGGAGGATGGAGACAAGGGACGGAGGAAGGAAAGGAGGAGAAAGGAGAAAGGATAAAGACAAGGGGGGGGAAGGAGGGAAGGAAGGAAGGAAGGAATAGAAGAGCAGTTTGGAAACCATTAAAAAAAAACGGGTTCTTTATTTACCTCAATCAACATGGCCCGTTCTGTTTTCATCACCACTTCCAGCAAAGGTTTAACCAGCGTCTGAGGAGCAGCTGGGATCAGATGAAACAGGTTGATAATTGCTGAGCAGATCTTCATTTCCTGCAGATGAAAACAGAAATATCAGCCAGCGTCCAGCAACGGTTAGATACACATTTATACGGCCCTAACCGAAGCTACAGCCCTGTGTTCTACAGGGGATGATGGCTAGCAAGCCAGTTAAACCGTGGTTACTTACCCCCAGGCCGTTTAAGGAGCTGCACTGGTTTGGAGTTGGGGGGGGGGATGTTTTATCTAGATCATTGGGTGATATTTGGGCAGTGAAATATTTTCTCGTTTTTTTTTTTAATAGGATGACAGTAGGAGCAGGGGTGGGCTTCAGAACCTTCAGCAACGAGTTCGCTGCCCCGTTGCTGGGTGGGCGTGGCCATGGTGGGCGTGGCCTAGTCAGCCGCCTGCACCACGGAAGGGGGAACAGGTGTTTTCGCCCTCCCCAGGCTCCGGAGGCTTTTCTTGTGCCTCCAGGAGGTCGAAAACTGCTTCCCCTGGGCTCCAGAGGCCGGAAAGAGGCCCGTTTCCGGACTTCCAGAATCTCCGATAGGTCCGTTTTTTGTACTCCCGGACCCTCCGCGCGGCCCCACACTTACCTGGAATGATGAATGGGCCACGTGGAGACTCCGGGGAGGGGCGGGGTGGGAGGGGCAGGGTGGGGTGGGTATGGCCAGCCAGGGGTGGCCTTTGGGGGTTCACCGAACCCCGGCGATCCTTGCCCAGAGGATCGCCCGAACCCTGCCGAACCCCCGGGAGCTCACACCCCTGAATAGAAGTGTGGGAAGTTATGAAAAGCCGAAGTGGATTTTTTTTTCTCTTCAAAAGGCAAAATGAGCTGCAGGGCTGAAAATGGGCAGGATTAGACCGTAAAATGGGTTTTCTCTCTGGCTTTCAAGAGATTTTTCTCCAGCGCTGCAGTTGAGCGATTCATGAGGACTAGCTGCTTTAAAATCCAACCCCTGCCACAACGGCCGTGCCTTTTGTTTTTTTTTTACAAGATGACTATTTTCTACTAGTTTTTTTTTTTACCACTGGATTGCTAAAAAAAAAATAATCTGTATTTTTTTTAAAAAAAATTAGATTTATATGCCGCCCTTCTCCGGAGACTCAGGGCGGCTTACACTGCATTAAGCAATAGCCTTCATACTTTTGTATATTTTTATACAAAGTCAGCTTTTTGCCCCCACAAACTGGGTCCTCAATTTACCTATCTTAGAAAGGATGGAAGGCTGAGTCAACCTTGAGCCTCGAACTCGCAATAATTGCAGACAGCTGGGTGTTAATAACAGGCTATCTAGCCTGTTGAGCTATTTGAGGCTCTTATATTAAATCTGGAAAGGTGACTGCATTTTCAGGGTTTAGAAGATGCTTCCAATAACTCAGGGACCTCGGGTTATTTCTTTTCGGTTTGGCATTATCAACTCAAAACATTCAGAGATATATAAATACACACACACACACACACACACACACACCAAAAATCTCCTAGTGGAAAAAATAAAGAACATGCTTAAAACTCCTTCACACGGCAAGTGTTACGTCAACGGTCACAGACGAGAAAACAAGAGGACAAATCACAGCACTGCACTCAAAGGCACAATGCACTCTGCCCCGATGGGCAACAAAGACAGCTAACAAAACACACCAAGGGTAACAATGGAACCAAAAAAGGTAATAAAAGGAACAACAGGGAGGAGGAGGGGGAGGGAGGGAGGGAGGGAGGGAGGGAGGAAGGAGAGAAGGAGGGTAAGAGAGAGGAAGGGAGGAATGAAGAAGAGAGGAAGAGGAGGGGGGAAGGAAAGAAGGAAGGACAGAAGGAGGAGGGGGAGGGAGGGAGGGAGGGAGGGAAGGAAGGAAGGAAAGAAAAGGAAGAGGAGGAGGGAGGGACGGAGGGGAAGAAGGAAGCAGGGGAAGGCTTCAAAATCCATCACTGCCGTTTTGTTTCTGGACGTGCACGAGTCCGGGGGGGTGGACAGAGCCCCACCACTGGAAGGTAGGGGCAGCGGGACGGAGGAAGGAAGGGCAGAAGGAGGAGGGGGAGGGAGGTGAGGAAGGAAAAGGAGGAAGAAGAGGAAGGAGGGAAGGGAGGGAAGGAAGGAAGGAAGGGAAGAAGGAGGGAGAAGGGAAGGAAGGGATGGAGGGGCAGCGGGATGGAGGAAGGAAGGACAGAAGGGGGAGGGAGGGGAGGAAGGAAAAGGAGGAGGAGGAAGGAGGGAACGGAGTGAGGGAGGGAAGGATGAAGGAAGGAAGGAAGGAAGAAGGGGAGGGGAGGAAGGAAAAGGAGGAGACGGAAGGAAGGAAGGAAGGAAGGAAGGGAAGAAGGAGGGGGAGGGAAGGAAGGAAAAGGGGGAGGAAGAAGGAGAGAAGGAGGGAAGGATGGAGGGACGGAGGAAGGAAAGGACAGGAGGAGGAGGGGGAGGGAGGAAAGGAAGAAAGGAAAAGGAGGAGGAGGAGGAGGAGGAAGGAGGGAAGGGACAGACGGACGGATGGACGGAAGGGAGGAAGGAAGGAAGGGGAGAAGGAGGGGAAGGGTAGGGAAGGGAGGGAAGGAGGGGGGAAGGAAGGAAGAAGGAAGAGGGGGAAGAAGAAGAAAAAGAGGAAGAAGAGAAAAAAGAAGATGACAAGGAAAGGGAGGAGAAATATAACAAGCAAGGAAGGGACAGAGGAAGATAAGTGAAGGAGGAGGATGCACAGAAAGAGAAAGGTGAAGAGGAGGAGGAGGAAGTTGACCAGGAGAAGAAAGAGGCAGAGGAGGAGGAGGAGGAGGAGGAGGAGGAGGAGGAGGAGGAGGAGGAGGAGGAGGAGGAGGAGAAATCACCACTTCCTTTTGCCTCTACCGTCAATTCTCACCTCTACCCCTTCCACGGCAGGCTGAACCAAACAACAGAAGGAAGAAAAGAAAAGAAAAAACAAAAAAAATCACAGCATGAACAACAACAAAAAAAGGGAACACAAATGCCAAAAAAACAAACAAAAACAAAAAAAGCAAAAAAAAAACATGTATGTGCTGTTTGCTTTGGACCGCAATCAGGGAAGGAAAAAAACAAAAAAACAAACAAACGAACAAACCAAAAACTTGATTTTTTTTTTTAATTTTTATTTTTATTCAAAGTATAGGGATCATGTTCTCACCTCAAACTGACCGAATGGAGACAAGGAACATTTCCTGCACTCCGCAATACTGTCCTAAGGATGGATGGGAAAAGCAACTTTTTTTCTTCTTTTTTGTTCTTGGAACACACACACACACACACACACCCCACATGGAATACGCCAGAGTTCCCCGTGTTTCCAAAAATGAAAAACAATTTTTAAAAAAAAGCAGACTGGGGTGGGCCTGGTCGTGGGGGGGCGAGGGGAGGGGGGAAGAGGGGGTAGATTAGAGCTGGACAAGACGGTGAAAAGCAGAATTCAGATTCTTGGAGATGCCGACAGACCAGGGGGGGTGCAGAGGTCCCACAACTAGACACTCCCCTTCCGGTGGTTGATATAAAAAAAATAAAAATAAAAAATAATAATACGGGTTCCGGAGACTAGAGACCACCAGTCTGTTCATTCTCACATACACACAAACATAGAGGGATCGCCTTTCGGAATGTTTTAAGAAAACCGTCGGAAGGTGGGAGAAAATGCAAGTGGAGAGACGGGTTTCTGGCGAGAGGACGGGATGCTTTGGACAGCACCTGGATCAGGGGGCTTCAAACATGGGAAGCTTTAAGACTTGTGGACTTCAAGTCCCAGAATTCCCCAGCCAACATTCCCCAGCAAAATCTATCCTATCCTGTCCTATTCTATCCCATCCTATCTTATCCCCCTTCCTTTCCTTCTCTCTTCGTTCCTTCCCTTCCTAATTTTTCCTTCCTTCCCTTCCCTCTCTCCAATTTTTGCTTCCTTCCTTCTTCCCTCCTTCCCTTCCTCCAATTTTTCCTTCCTTCTTCCCTCCCTCCCTTCTAATTTTTCCCTCCCTCCCTTCCTTCCTTCCTTCCTTTCCCTCCCTCCAATTTTTGCTTCCTTCCTTCTTCCCTCCTTCCCTTCCAATTTTTTCTTACTTCTTCCCTCCCTCCCAATTTTTCCCTCCCTTCCTTCCTTCCTTTCCCTCCCTCCCTCCCTCCAATTTTTCCTTCCTTCTTCCTTCCCTCTCTCCAATTTTTCCTTTCCTTCCTTCTTCCCTCCTTCCCTCTTTCTAGGTTTTCCTTTCCTTCCTTCCTTCCTTCCTAATTTTCCTTCCTTCCTTCCTTTCCCTCCCTCCCTCCAATTTTTCCTTCCTTCCTTCCTTCCCTTTCTTTCCTCTCTCCTTCCAATTTTTCCTTTCCCTTCCTTCCCTCCCTCCAATTTTTCCCTCCTTTTTTCTTTCACCCCCTAGTTTTTCCTTTCCTTCCTTCCCTCCCTTTCTAATTTTCCTTCCTTCCTTCCTTTCCCTCCCTCCCTCCAATTTTTCCTTTCCTTTCCTTCCCTCCCTCCAATTTTCTTCCTTCCTCCTTCCTTCCTTCCTTCCTTCCTTCCTTCCTTCCTTCCTTCCTTCCTTCCTTCCTTCCTTGTCATTGCTGCTCCGTCATTATCTCCAACGTCCCAGTGGAGATAACCCAGAACATCTCCCAAGGGTGAAGCGTGGGAAAAACCTAGCAAGCAATTCACTCAGACGAAACTGCCAACCTTGTGATCCAGCCACAATTTCCACACCACAGGTACCTCACACACCATTCACTCAGGGCAGGGGTGGGCAAATGTGGCTCTTTTACAACCTGTGGACTTCAACTCCCAGAATTCCTGAGTCAGCTTGAAGCCCACAGGTTGTAAAAGAGCCACATTTGCCCACCCTTGACTCAGGAGGGGGAAAAAAGGGGTGGGGGCTTCCTTGCACTTCAGCTCATGTCCCACCAGCTGCCTCTCAATGCCACGAAGGGGCTACGTGCCAATTATTGAAAAAAAATAAAATAAAAATGCTTCCATCCTAGGAAAAAAACAAGTTCTTAAGTTTCGGAATCAAAAGCTGGCCGTTTAAACGTGACCTTTCTCCCTTCTACCGTTCCAAGCCCCCGAAAAAGAACCTGCTACGTACGTTTCCATCGCTCCTTTGTCCTCCTTTATGCGTAAGGACGACCACCTCCATCCATTTACGCAGGTGTTGCTAACAAAAAAAAGGATTAAAAGAGACCCGTCAGATCCTGCAGACCCCGATGAGTAAAAATCACTCTGCGTGGATCTCCACGTGCCACCGTTTATTTGTTTTCCTTCCTTGTGTCTCCCCACAAACCAGGGGTGGCTTCCACTTACCTTCGCAACAGGTTCGGAACTGAGAGCGCACATGTGGACTTGCACGCAGCACTTCTGCGCATGGGCAGAGTGCCCGTAATGACGTCCAGGTGCCGTCACTACCATTTCGCCCGATCTGGGGCAAACTGGTATAGAAAACCCACCACTGCCGCAAACGGAGGATTTGCTTTTTCTCTTATTCCCCCGAGGGTTGATCACTTTCATAAATTCATTATGGTTTATGTGGTGGAGGGTTTCCTGCCTAGGCAGGAGGGGGTTGGACTAGAAGACCTCCAGGGTCCCTTCCACCTCTGTTATTCCGAATCTCCGTAAGCATTTAAGAAGACAGTCCGTTTCCTCCCCCGTAACGTCTGCCTTCCTTCCAGAGTCTTACCATCATCTGGTCACAAAATTTGTCGTTAAACGAGTTGGGGAAGAGCCTCGTCACCGATGTCAGCCTGTTGACCACGTTGAGGGTTAGGCTCCGATAGTCGCCCAGCATCATGAGCAGCGGTCTCATGTGGGTGTGGATCTGGTCCACTTCGATGGTGGCGCCTTCCAGAAACTACGAGGGGCCGAAAACAGGCAAGGATCGGAGAACGCCGAGAGAACGCAAAAAATGCTCCCGTGATGCTACTATAACCGCGATCATAATACAGTCACGTCCTTCCCCTGGTTGTTATCACTGGGCCGACAGAGCCTGTGACCTATGATACAGGTCGTCCTCAAGTTACAACCACCACGGAGCCATTTGCTGCATGCCACAGGCCCGGGACCACATTTTACGGCGGTTTTCCCCAAAACCAGCGCTTCCGATTTTGGCAAAACCGTGCGGAATGCGGCCACGCTTCGTGACTGCCGTGCTTGTTTTACAACGATCGTGTTTGTTGCAAAAAAAAAGGTCATAAAACCAGGATCGGTCACACACCCCGATCTTTTTTTATGACCATCATGACTTAACGACTATAAGGCGGCACGACAGTCGTAACCCGAGGACTGCTTTGTACAGGGAGTCCTCGACTTACAACCACAATTGAGCCCAACATTTCTGTGGTTCAGGGAGACATTTGCGAAGCGAGTTTTGACCCGTTTTACGACCTTCTTTGCTGCCATTGTTAAGTGAATCACCGCAATTGTTAAGTTAGCAACACCGTTGTTAAGTGAATCAGGCCTCCCCTCTGATTTGGCTTGGCACAAGGTCGCAAAAAGGGGATCACATGACCTTGGAACACAGCGATGGTCATAAGTATGAACCCGCTGCTAAGTAAGCATCTGAATTTTGATTATGTGATCGGGGGGATGCTGCGACGGTCGTAACTGTGAAAAAAGGGTCGCAAGTTCCTTTTTTCAGTGGCGTTGTAACTTCGGTCACTAAATGAACTGTTGTAAGTCAAGGACTACCTGTACGTAGCTTGGTTTATTTCACCAGTCTAACCCAGTGATTCCCAGTCTCAGCAACTTTGAGCCAGGTGGATTTCAACTGGGACACAATGACACAAGATGCTGTGTTTGTCAGATGGAGCTGACATCCCAGGTTCGAGACCCGAGCGCCATGCAATGGGTGAGCTCCTGTTCCTTGCTCCAGCTCCTGCCCACCTAGCAGTTCGAAAGCATGCAAATGTGAGTAGATAAATAGGTACCACTTTGGTGGGAAAGTAACTGCGTTCCATGCACCTTTGGCGTATAGCCATGCTGGCTCATGACTACGATCATCGGACAATACTGGCTCCTTTGGCCAAGAAATGGAGACGAACATACGTAAGAGTTGGATATGACTGGACAGGGAAACCTTTACTCTGGACTTCAACTCCCAGAATTCCCCAGCCATCCAAAGGGATTCCGGCCTAGGGGATTCTGGGAGTTGAAGTCTACACAGCTTGACTGGCGGGGGAATTCTGGGAGTGGAAAGTGGTATATGTGGCCTGGAGAAACCCGTTTCACCAAGACCTCAACAGAAACCACATTCGCTTCAACTGCCACCTGCTTTCTCACAGTCTCGAGGAGAAAAAGAAAGGAAAGGAGACCAAGAGGAAAGAGCTTCATTCCCCCCCCCCCCCCACAAACCTTCCTCATGCAGGCCTCGCCCGCTTCCTGAAGCTCATTGTTGGTCGAATTGAGGGCCTTGAAGAGAGCACCGATGATCTTCTCTCGAGACTGGGGCAAGTAGTTGCAGGCAGCCAAGGCATCTGCGTGAAAGAGAACAAGGCAGGTCCCCTTTTGAAGCGGGAACTCAAAACGCAGGACCCAAACAGTTCTTAAATGAGTCTCTGCTGGTGGACCTTCTGCTACGGACTTTCCCTGACCTCCGTACTTCCCGCAAGGCCCTGAAGACCTTTCTATTTCAGCAAGCCAGGCTGGCCTAAAAGATTTTAAATGGGTTAATTTTAGAGAGGGGTTTTTAAATTTGGGGGGAAGCCAAAAACTGATTTAATTATATTTTAAATTGTTTTTAACTTTTATACTGCATGTATTTTAAGTCTTGGTTGTTCACCGCCCTGAGTCCGTCAGGAGAAGGGCTGTATACAAATTTTAAAAAATCAATCAATCAATCAAGGGTCCCCTTGATTTTTTAAAAAATTTCATTACTGTGCACTGATGACGTTACCTAGTTTGGTAATGAAACGTCTGCAAGAAAAAAAACCAAGCTGTTCTGATCCAGCGCCCCAAATATGACAAACCCTCTACAGTTGAAGCGACGTTTCCTTTATTAAGAGCGCCAGCAGCTCCTGGAAAAAGTTTCTCTCTCACTGGAAGCTAACAAGTCCGTCTGGCAGGGAGATGAATAGTTGTCTGCCACATCTATTCATCTCCGCCCACTGCCTTTGATCCCCAGAGCTAGGGTGGGGCTTCGCTAGCAGCGGTGACTCTTCCGTCCCAAGGACCAGCCCATAGATTTCCACTGCTCTCCTCTCCTCTGCCTTCTGCACATCCGTGCGTCAGACACTGGACCCAACTTTTCTTCCTCTTCTTCATCAGCCAACTCAGACCTGGGAGCTGTTGACTCTCCATCTGACGGCTGATGGATGGCCCAGGCTCCAACTCTGTCTCTCACTCTGACAGCTCGATTCCCTCCTCCCCCTCGGAGCTCTCAGGCTGCCTTGATGCTGGACCTGACTCCCATGTCACCTCCTCATCTGATTTGGCTGTTGGAGGGGCTGGCGTCCGACAGGCTACAACGCAAGCTCAGAGAGCACCAAGAATCCCACACTGCTAGTAATAATGCTGAGCCTTGGAGGCGCAGCAGATTAAAGTGCTGTTAAGTAACACCAGCTGCCTGCAATTACTAAAAGTTCGAATCTCACCAGGCTCAAGATTGACTCATCCTTTCGAGGTAGGTAAAATGAGGACCTGGATTGTGGGGGCAATAAGCTGACTTTGTATTAAAAAAAAGAACACCGCTTAGGGGGGGCCGAAAGCCCTACTAAGCAGGTATATACAAAAGTATGAAGGTTATTGCTTAACGCATTGTAAGCCGCCCTGAGTCTCCGGATTAGGGCGCCATATAAATTTATTTATTTATTTATTTATTTGATTTCTATACCGCCCTACTCCCGAAGGACTCAGGGCGGTGAACAGACATAAAATCCAACACATAAAACACAAAATTTAAAACAAGAGTAAAATCGAATTAAAGCAATTTGGCCCAAGACAAATTTAAAACATCCCAGAAATTTAGAATAGATTAAAATTTATGTTTTAGAATATAAATGGAAAAATGGAACCAATAAATAAATAAATAAATGAATTTTGGCCAGGAATTCTGGAAATTGTATGCCAAAGTCAGGGTGAGCCAATAAACAGCAATTTCTTTTCAACACAGCTGTCCTTAAGGCTTGGAACGGGCTCCATTTATGCGGAAAACCTCTACTAGCTAGTTTCAAAGCCGGATCGACTTACTCAGAGCTGCGATTCGAAGGGGCACCAAAGACGGCAGGCTCTTGTAACACGGCAATTTCATCAAGGCACAGTCTTCAGCCTCACACAGATTCAGCAGCTGGAAATTCAAAGAGAAGACAAGTTGGCTTTGGACACAACCTGATTGACTTCCAGGCCAAAGAGAAACCACCGACATGCCAGTGTGATCTCCAAAATGAAGGTGCTTCACCAACTTAGTAAGACGTTTTGAAGCGAAACACCCTTGATATAATGTTTCTCCTCCATGGTTATGTCCCGCTTGGGAAACGTCTTTCACCAACGATCACTGTTTTAGAGATTCAGCTGTAGAATAATATAAAAAGAAGCCCCAGTGGATAATTCCAAGGCTCATCTCGGTCGCTTTGTCTACTAGATACATCTGAAATGTTCATGTAGGAGATGACCAAACGGACACCGAGGGGGGGGTCAAACATGCCATCAGTCTCGAGTCCCTCCGTACCCACAAGAGATCTAAATCCACTCCACCTTGAATTCCTTCTACTCTTATCTCCCGCTAATTTCCCTTGGCTGTTAGTAGTTCAGATTCTTGTAGAGAGTCTAAGCTTGCCGTTAAGACTTTATACTCATTCAAACTGCCTGGATTTCTTGATTTCCCTGGGGCTTGACGGTCCATGAGCTGAAGACAATTGATCCCTCTTTCCCTTACTCCTCTACATCTGGTGTTTGTGGGTGCTTCAGCCTCAACCCCAAAATAGTTAAGACTTTCTATTGAATAGAGCCAAACTATTTAGTCCAGCTTGCTTTATACCAGGGGTGAAATGCTCCCAGTTCAGACCGGATCGCCCGATCCGGTAGCGATTGTGGCGGGTGGTTTGGAGAACAGGTAGCGATCGCGTCTCAGTTGCATCACCCAACTTAATCACACAACTGCACAAATTCCTTCCCCAGAGAATTCCTTTCATCCTATACAGTATATCAACCGTGTCCAGACTGCACGTGCTAAAGAGTTAGGACTTCAAAAGATGAAAAGAACCATTTGTTCGGCTTCTCCCAAAATGAAAACCAGGCAAAAGAAAATAATATCGGCAAACTTTTGAACGGGGATTCATTTTTTTAGGAGCCATGGATCCCTTGGAGGGTGGCGAAATTTATGAGGTCTAGAGACTGTGAATTATTTCCTTGCCTATACGAGTTATTGAATGAAAATCTAAATTTCAGCTGGAGAGATTCATGAACGTAAAGTTGCCCTTTCTGTACCCAAACCCTCTTGAGATTTATCTTGAGATCTATCCTCCAAGGATCCCTTGTTCATAAACTCTGTGTTCAACATTAAAAAAAAAACAAAACCGAAGACACTAGGAGAAAATAATCCAAGCAGAGGTAATGCTGCAGATACATAAATATAAAAATATTCATGAACGCCAAAGCTTTTCAGTCGTTATTCATCAAAGCATTCACAGGGCTGCTGGTTTACAGAGCTCAATTTTTTTTAAAAAAACCCCGATTAAAAAGCGACGAAGGATAAATTTACCTCTGTATAAAATACTTTGTGCTCTACCACGTTGAGGTCCATCGTGAAAAGCCGAGGTTGCAGAGTGGTGCAAAACGTATTGCCTTCCATCAAACCGATCTGGGCGTTTGCAGGTTGATGTCGGAGCAAATGTTTTTTGGGAGGTACCATGTCTTGGAGAACCTAGTGGCAGAAAGGAAGGTCTATCAAGAACAGGATGTCAATGTAATTGC
Organism: Coluber constrictor foxii; assembly: GCA_038048745.1. Taxonomy (NCBI): domain Eukaryota; kingdom Metazoa; phylum Chordata; class Lepidosauria; order Squamata; family Colubridae; genus Coluber; species Coluber constrictor. The sequence goes on from CM075973.1 coordinate 4,970,185, forward strand.
AGGCAGCTGGCAGCTAAGGGCTACTTTAACAGCACTTTAGTCCGCTGCGCCACCAAGGCTCAATTGCAGTCGTTGACTATCTGTAAACAACACTTTACGGAAAGATTCAAGCTTCAGCTTTGCAGCTGCCCAGCCTCACCTCTTTATGGGGCTCCATGATGGCGGTGATGCTCTTGCCCGTCACCTGGGCCACCACCTGGAGGGAATGCATGGCTTGCTTCCTGACGGTGGAGTTTGGCGAGGTCACTTCTCGCACCAGGTCATGGGTCACGTGGTGGAAGGACTTCTCCTGGGCGGTCAGGATCTCCTCCGTCTTCTCCTCTTCTTTCAGCAACGTCGCGCATCGGATTAAGAGCTGCTCGAGGGTCGTCTTGGCCATGGCCACGGCCCCGTTGGACACCTGGGAGGGCGGGCGTCGAACCCCCAAGGAAAGTTTATTTTAAACTCTTTTAAAAATTAGTTAGAACAATTCATCAGTGGAACGGCGTGACTCCAGAAGTTGTAAATGTTCCAACACTGAAATATTAGAGGGTCTCCTGCTTGAGTAGGGGGTTGGATTAGAAGATCTCCAAGGTCCCTTCCAACTCTTGTTATTCTATTCTATTTTATTCTCTATTCCTATTCCTATTCTATTCTATTCCTATTTCTATTCTATTCTCCATTAGTCCTATTGTATTGTATTGTATTGTATTGTATTGTATTGTATTGTATTGTATTGTATTGTATTGTATTGTATTGTATTGTATTGTATTGTATTGTATTGTATTGTATTGTATTGTATTGTATTGTATTGTATTGTATTGTATTGTATTGTATTGTATTGTATTGTATTCTACTCTACTCTACTCTACTCTACTCTACTCTACTCTACTCTACCCTACCCTACCCTACCCTACCCTACCCTACCCTACCCTACCCTACTCTACTCTACATTCTACTCTACTCTACTCTACTCTACTCTACTCTACTCCCAATTAGTTCCATTCCTATTCCTATTCCTATTCCTATTCCTATTCCTATTCCTATTCCTATTCCTATTCCTATTCCTATTCCTATTCCTATTCCTATTCCTATTCCATTTCCCATTAGTCCTGTCCTGTCCTGTCCTATCCTAGTATGTGACTATAATAAAAGACTGACAGACTGTCTGTCTGTCTGGAGTTAAAGTAACAAGAAGGGGCAAGAGGGGAAGGGAGACGAGCTATAAAATGAAAGAGATAGGTGTCGTATGAAATTCAGTAAATAATTAAAATAAATAGAATAGCGCTTAGACTTATATACCGCTTCACAGTGCTTTCACAGCCCTCTCTAAGCAATTTAAAGAGTCAGCATGTTGCCACCCCACCCACCCACTCCCAACAATCTGGGTCCTCATTTTACTGACCTCGGGAGGATGAAAACCCGAGTCAACTTTGAGAAGGTGAAAATCGAACAGTTGGCAGTAGGCAGAGTTAGCCTGCGATACTGCATTCTAACCACTGTGCCACCACAGCTAATCAGCAGTCTGCAACAATCTGGGTCCTTATTTTACTGACCTCAGCTATAGCAGACATATAACGCTTCACGGTGCTTTTACAGCCCTCTCTAAGAGGTTTACCGAGTCAGCAAATTGCCTCAACAATCTGGGTCCTCATTTTACCGACCTCGGAAGGATGGGAGGCTGAATCAACCTTGAGCCAGTCAGAATCGAACTGCTGCTGTGCTCCTTCCTTCCTTCCTTCCTTCCTTCCTTCCTTCCTTTCCCTTCTTTCCTTCCTTCCCAAGCTATAGCAGACATATAATGCTTCACAGTGCTTGCACAGCCCTCTCTAAGTGGTTTACAGAGTCAGCAAATTGCCTCCAACAATCTGAATCCTCATTTTACCGACCTGGGAAGGACGGAAGGCTGAGTCAGCCTTGACTCTGAATAAGAGAGACCCACCTCTCCCGTCAGGTCCATCATGACGAAGAGCAAAGCCTTGAGGAATGTCTGCTGATTCTGGAGGACCCAAATCAGAGGGAGCCGCTCCATCAGGAACTTGATGGACACCACCCCACCGAGCTTGGCGTACCACGCTTGTTCGTAGCAACAGGCGCAGAGGCGTTCCACGATGTAGGAAAACAAGGGCAGCTGGCAGGCCTGGAGGACAGAAAGAAACCAGGGTCACCCAAAGGGCCAGGGACCTTCTGAAGGAGGAGGTTGATGGCCACACGTCAAATGGGTTTACCCATTCCTGACTTCCGGTTGCAACCTTGGTGAGAACAGCTGGGAAATAGCGGGCTGCGTTGAGCCCCACGAAAATCTAGTTGGTAACTGCTGCCAGGAGACCCTACAGGGTCACAGCCATCTTGTAGGGACGGTGAAGGAAGGAGATGCGCTTCGCTGGCCACGAGGAATCCGCAAATTCCTTGCTAGGTCCGAAGCAAGCTCTCCCCGAACGGCAGCAGGCACGGCCGCCATTACTGGCAGCCTTGAAGCCGGGATAATCAGGATCCAAGATTGTGCAGGAGTGGTGTATGGACAGAACATTGAAATTGGGTGAGATATTTACCAACTTTTACTTTAATGACTTGCAATAACAAAAAGATTATGAAAAGAAAACTCCTAATCTTAAAATAGCAGGGAATTGACACACGGAGGGGAAAAAAATAGATTTACCCGTTCCTTGGATCCCAGAATGATGCTGGCCACGTCGAAGATCACGGCCAAGGCCACCTCGCCGATCTTGCAAAGCTCCTTCTCCTCGTAAGCCATGCAGATGGCGATGGCGTCGATCAGCACCAAGGGATCCATGCCTCTCGACCCGTTTTCCTCGCTGTGGAACATGGAGGTGCTGGGCTGGCTCCCCACCTGGTAACACTGGAGCAGGAAAGGGCCTGGGGATCGAGCACACAACAAGGAGAACAGAAGAAGGGAGGGAAGAAGGGAGGGAGGGAGGGAGAAAATTAAAGAAGGGCATAGGGGTAGTTTGGCTTCAAACCAAACACTCCCTTCTAGCGCTGATGATGTTACTTAGTTGGGTGATGAAACATCTGCAAGAAAACAGCCATGTTCAGAGAGCATCAAGGACCCCACAGTTCAGCTCTTAAGTTAATCTTGTCTGTCTGTCTATCTCTCTATCATCTATTATCTTCCTCATCTATATCTATCTATCTGTCTATTTATCTATCTGCCTGCCTGCTTATTTATCTATATCATCTGTCATCTATCTTCCATCTACTATCTATCTATCTATCTATCTATCTATCTATCTATCTATCTATCTATCTATCTATCTATCTATCTATCTATCTATCATCTATCTATATCATCTTTGTCTATATCTATCTCTATCACTCTATCATCTATCTATATCGTCTGTCTGTCTCTCTATATCTATCTTTCTCTATCTCTCTATCTATATCTCCATCATCTCCCCACCCCACCCCTCCCCTCCCAGGAGTCTCCACACAGCCCATTTTGGATGCGAGGTAAGTGCATGGTCCGTGCAGAGAGGAGGGGAAAAAAGAAGCCTCTGTGAAGTTCCGGAAGGGCCTCCAGAGCCCAGGGGAGGAAGTTTTCCCCTTCCCGAGGCTCGAGAAAAGCCTCCAGAGCCTGGGGAAGGCGAAAACGCTGCCCCCCTATCCCCGCCGTGGTGCAGGAGGCCGACTAGGCTATTCCCAACCAGCAACCGTTCAGAGAACCCGTCACTGAAATTTTTGGAAGCCCACCCCTGGTTACGACCGCCTCATTGCCAAATCCTTACCACACTGCTGAGCCACTGCCACCATGGTGTAATGGCGGATCAGGCTGGCCACAAACGGCAGGGCGCTCGGTCGCAGGTCTTTGATCACCGCTGACATGAAGGCCCCCGTCAGGGCCTGTTCGAAGGTCTTTCGGGCTGGCGTGTCCTGAGCTTTGTACCGATGCGAGATGATCACGTTGGGAATGGACTTCTCCGTGAAGCTGTCAAAACCGAAGCGAGACCACCATCACCCCCAAGAAGGACCCTGTTAATTTACTCTGAAAAATGTCTCCTTGGGGGGGAAAAGAAAACTGTGGGACCCAAGCAGTGGTGAAATCTAAAATGCGTTACTACCGGTTCTGGGGGTGTGGCTTGTTGGGGAAGGGGGTAATGTGACTGGGTAGGTGTGGCCAGATTTTTTTTAAAAAAATTGTTTTAAATGCCGCCCTTCTCCAGAGACTCAGGGCGGCTTACAATGCATTAAGCAATAGCCTTCATATTTTTGTATATTTATACAAAGTCAGCTTATTGCCCCCACAAACTGGGCCCTCAATTTACCTACCTTAGAAAGGATGGAAGGCTGAGTCAACCTTGAGCCTGGTGAGATTCGAACTTACAGTAATTGCAAACATCTGGTGTTAATCACAATGCTTTTAGTCTGCTGAGCCACCAGGCCCTTTTTACTTTTTACTTTTAAAACCATTTTTTCTACAACTTCTTCAGCGAAGTGGTTGTAAAAAAAATGCTTTTAAAAGGCTCTGACGATCCCAGCTGAGTTGCCTGATCAGCCGAGGCTTTTTTTTTTCCTTTTAAAAGCCTCTGCCGATCAGGCAACTCAGCTGGGACTGTCAGAGGCTTTTAAAAGCTTTTTTTTTTCGCAACCTGTAGAAAAAATGCTTTTAAAATTTTTTAAAAAAAAACCTCTGATGATCGCAGGGCTCAGCTGGGCATGGGGGGCAGGAATTTTTGCTACCGGTTCTCCGAACCACCCGCCTCCATCGCTACCGGATCGGGCAATCAGGTCCGAACCGGGATCATTTCACCCCTGGACCCAAGCGAGGGATCCGGGAAACATTCAAGTTACATGGTCAGGTCATGAAAACCTCTGCAAGAAAACAAGCAATCTCAAGAGGATCCTTCGTGTCAACCCCGAGCTCCAACTATCCTCCTTTATGGATCCGCCCGTGCTCTTACTTGGGATGGGCAAGCAGCTGGTACAAAGCATGCTTGTTGTCATCTAGGCTCATCATGGCGACCAGGAAGCACTTGATGACCTCCCAAGCTTGCCTCCGATAGTAGGGCTCCGTGTTGGCGCTCTTCAAACAGTCCAAAGCAGTCTCAATAGCCTACGACGATGGAAAAGGACTTCTCTTGGTCAAGCGGTAGAAAACCCCAAAGCACCACAAATGTTGGGAAAACACCCAACAATTGCTCATTTTACCATCCTCAGAAGGATGGAAGGCTGAGTCATCCTTGAGACGGTCAGGATCGAACTGCTGGCAGTCGGCAGAGTTAGCCTGCAATAACTGCATTCTAACCACCGCGCCACCGGAAGTCAAATTTGACCCATTCAAGGCTACTAGAATTTATATCATCCTCCTCCTTTAAAGGTAAAGGTTCCCCTCGCACATATGTGCTAGTCGTTCCTGACTCTAGGGGGCGGTGTTCATCTCCATTTCAAAGCCGAAGAGCCAGCGCTGTCCAAAGACGTCTCCATGGTCATGTGGCCGGAATGATTCAACACCAAAGGTGCACAGAACACTGTTACCTTCCCACCAAAGAGGGTCCCTATTTTTCTACTTGCATTTTTTGCGTGCTTTCGAACTGCCAGATTGACAGAAGCTGGGACAAGTAACGGGAGCTCACCCCGTTCGTTACGCGGCACTAGGGATTCAAACCGCTGAACTGCCAACCTTTTGATCGACAAGCTCAGCATCGTAGCCACTGAGCTGCCGCGTCCACCTTTAATGACCCCATAATCCCTTGCGGGGTGGTGTCTGGGCAACTGAATGGAGCTAGCAGAATGTTTACTGGCCAGATGCCCTTCCTGTCACCAATACAGAGTTTTGTTCAGAAGATATATTCTCATTGTGCCCAGAGAGAGAAATATCTGCCTCTACCTAGGATTGAACTCACAACCTCCTGACTGTGAGGCGAGAGCTCCACCTCTAGGCCACCGCGCCACTCTACCAGAATCTATATGTGAATGCAAATGTTTTCAGGCTGAAAACGCTCAACCCAGAGAGACCTTACCTTCTCCATGGGGAGCTGAATGGAAGCTTTGCAGTCGGAAAACTCAGCCGTAATGCTAGGCCCTTGAATCTCGGTCACCACGTAGTGCAACTTCTGGGACTCCTTCAGCATTTTCCGGTTGCTTCCACCGAATTTGCCCAGCACGCGATAAGCCACGTGAGAAATGGTCTCGGCAGGATTGCGCAGAGTCCGCCACAGAGCCTAAGAAGCAAGTGGGTGAAACCTCTAAGGCAGTGATGGCTAACCTTTTTGCGGCCGTGTGCCAGAAACACGTGGGTGCACATACACCCATGATGCAATGTGCATGTAACCCCCCCTGCTCGGCCCCCTGCAGCTCTGCACATGCATACACAACCCCCCGCGTACGCCCTGCCCCCCGGCATGCATGCAGGACCCCAGTGCTCCCTGCGGCTCTAAGGGGCAGCTCAGAAGAAAGTGGCAACGTTGCAAAATCTCCATTCCCACCCCACTCTGGGGCCAGCCAGAGGTGGCATGTGCCGGTTCTCTGAACTACTCAAAATTTCCGCTACCGATTCTCCAGAACCTGTCAGAACCTGCTGGATTTCACCCCTGGGCCAAACTATTCACTTTGCCTCCCTCAGACTAATTGTCAACCATTTCCAGTTATCAGCCGCTCCCTCGGAAAACAAGCCTGTCTCCTGCTTATCAGACCATCATCCACCTCGAATCATAATCTGAGAGATGTTAGTCAGCGCCAAAGCAAAAATTTTAAAAAAATGTTCTGAATTAACCAAGCAAAGGCTGCCCTCTACAGTCCGGTTCGCGGAATGACACCTTTTATACCTGCATCAATTCAGCCCGGACAGGTTGAATGTGATCGTACAAGAAATCCGGTTGCAGGTTATCCACGCACAGCTCCAGGGTGCGCAGACCTTGGCTGACCAGCGTCTGGGATCCATTTAAGGCGGATACCAAGGGATCCATCAGCATCGGCAGGTAAGGGAGGAGGGAGCTGAGACGAACCGGGACGGTCAAACAAAGCTCGACGAATAAATCTTTCATGTGCTGTTTGTGCAAACCGCTCTGAAGCATGTTAAGACCTGGAGAGCGACAAAGAGCAAAAGCCACAACGTCAAATCCACCATCAAACCCTAGAGAGAGAGAGAGAGAGAGAGATACGGGTAGTCCTTGACTTACGACGGTTCGTTTAGCGACCGTGCAAGGTCACCATGGGTCGCTTTTCAGAGTTACGACCTCGGCAGCATCCCCGTGGTCGCGTGATCAAAATTCAGACGCTCGGCAGCTGGTTCATTTTGTGACCGTTGCTGGGTTTAACAACCGGCTTACTAACTTACCAACCGCTCAATGATTCGCTTAACAACCGAGGCAAGAGAAGTCATCAAAATGGGGCAAAACCCACTTAACTAAATGGCTCCCTGAACGACAGAAGTTTTGGGCTGGGTTCTGGTTGTAAATCGAGGATTGCCTGTGCAAATTAGTCCTTGTAGTTACGACCGCCATGCCGCCTTGCTCGTTATGGTCGTTAAGTTGGGACGGTCGTAAAAAGGATCGGGGTGTGTGTGTGACCAATCTGATTTTATGACCTTTTGGGGGGTTTTTGCATGAAGTCGTTAAGCAAAAACGGCAGCTGTAAAACAAACAGGGTGATTGATTAAGCAAACCCACCCACCTAGCCATAGATGTGGTTTGGCCATAAACAGCAGCGTTAATTTGGGGGGGAGGGTGGGGGGACTGCTGTAAAACGTGGTCACGTGCCTGTGGGATGCTGCAAAGGGCCAGAAATTTGGTGCTCAGTGTCCAAAATCTGGTTACGTGGACCCTAGCAGGAGGCGGCCATCAGAAGTTGGAATTCGGGTTGAAAATTCCCCTTTCTGTGACTTCGAACAGCCGCTAAAGAACCAGTTGTTAAAGTCGAGGACCACCTGTATGGCGGGAGGAGGAGGAGGAGGGAGGGTGCTTGATGAGATTAGAGTAGTGGCCCCCAAACTTTTGGGCACCACGGACCGATTCTGTAGAAAGGGTTTTTTCCATGGACCAGAGATGCCGTGGTTTTGCGTGCTGTCTGTATCCTGGAGCTTTGCTTGTTTGCATGGCCTAGTTTCTGGCATGCCGCGGACCGGAGCCCGTCCACACAGCGGGCCTTGGGGACCCCTGGCTTAGAGCATTACTGACCTTGTAGTAGGTTAGGTAGCAAGGGCAGGAATTCCTGGTACAAGAGATCATGGCTGCCTCCACCGATGGATCGGAAAAGGGCTCTCAGCAGCAGGAAGTAGTTGTACGGTTCTTTCGCGGTTTGGGCAAGTTCCATGGAGCTGTTGACTATTTTATGGAGATGTGGCTGAAGGAAGGACAGAAAAGAAGGGGTGGGGGTGGAGGGTGATGATTACTGACCAAGCCAAAACGAAACTTGTTTTTTAATTATCTGTCTAGATGAAGCATAGAATGGCTAGAAACGGTGGGGACGCTGGATAGGAGCTCAGTGTCTTTCTGCGTTCGAGACCCCGAGAGCTGCCATCGGGAGGGGTCGAGTTCCCGTCCTTCACTCCAGCTCCCGGGGTGAACATTCACACACAGAAAAAAAAGATGTTTTGAGATTTTGGGGAAAATGTGCTGAGAAGAGCAACTCAGATGATTAAAAACATGCAAAGAACTGTTTTGCAGGATTTGGTTAGTCTAGAAAAAAGGAGGACTAGCCCGGGACATGATACCAATATTCCAGTATTTAAGGGGCTGCCACAAAGAAGAGGGGGGGGGTCAACCTATTCTCCAAAGCACCTGAGGGCAGGACAAGAAGCAATGGGTGGAAACTAATCGAGGAGAGAAGCAACCTGGAACTAAGGAGAAACTTCCTAACGGTGAGAACAATTAACCAAGGGAACAGCCTGCCACTAGAAGTTGTGCGGACTTTTAAGAAGAGACTGGACAGCCACTTGTCTGAAATGATATAGAATCTCCTCTCTGAGCAGGGGGTTGGACTAGAAGACCTCCAAGGTCCCTTCCAACTCTGTTATTCTATTCCTGTTGGAGACATGAGAAGACTCCTCAAACTCGGCGTCCTCAGGGCAACAGTGATGTCACCAGCTAATCTTTTCAACCCTGAAGCGCTTCTGACATGACTTTAGTGCTTCTGACATGACTATCTAGGCAGGCTGCTATTATACAGGTAGTCCTTGACTTAAGACCACAATTGGGAACAGGATTTCCACTGCTAAGCAAGACAGTTAAGTAAGTCGCCGAGTCTATTTCTTTTTCTTTTTCTTTTTTTTATTTATTAAATTTAGATACCGCCCTTCTCCTAATGGACTCAGGGCGGTGTACAGCCAAGAATAAAAGCATTTTGGATGCGTTTTATTGTTTTAAAATATTTTTAATGGTTTTAATTGTAGAATTTGATTGAGATAAGCAATTACAGAAATTGAATGAATTATTTTATTTTATTTTTTAAAAAGGGGGGGAAGGTGGAAGAAAGAAGCATCTGACTCAACCCAGTAACAAACTCCGAAATCACCGGGAAAGTTTATTATTATTATTATTATTATTATTATTATTATTATTATTATTATTATTATTATTATTATTATTATTATTATTATTTAATCTGTAGTGAGATTCACAGCCTTTGAGGCTGGTTAATAGCTCAGCAGCTCGAGTCCTAACCAAGGACCTAGGAACTGTTAAGGTATCGCCGGAGGATGTAAGCTGTTCCGAGTAAGGTGGTTTTTTGCAGAGTCAAAATGTCCAAGTCCGGTAAATTTAGAATTTCTAAATAGCGGGGTAGCCCTTTGGGTATTGCTCCGAGGGCTCCAATTACAATCGGGACAACACATGATTTCTTATTTCTTATTATTATTATTATTATTATTATTATTGGTTAATCTGTAGTGAGATTCTCAGTCTTTGAGGCTGGTTAATAGCTCAGCAGCTCAAGTCCTAACCAAGGACCTAGGAACTGCTAAGGTATCGTCAGAGGATGTAAGCTGTTCCAAGTAAGGTGTTTTTTTGTAGTGTCAAAATGTTCAAGTCTGGTAAATTTAGAATTTCTAAATAATGGGGTAGCCCTTTGGGTATTGCTTCATCATCATCATCATCATCATCATCATCATCATTATTATCATTATTATTCTCTTAAAGGCCTGGCCTTGCTCCACTATTGGTGAGAAATACTTTCATCTTTCAAATTAAATTGTCTACTCAGGGCAGGGCACCAGTTCTTGGAGAATTTGAAATAATTTAACCGGCGTGCAACAAAGCCAGCCGTATATCACGCCGATGAAATTGGATTTGCCTTCTGTTATAATCCAAACGACCTTGATTCAGGAGCCTGACTTGGAAAACACAAAATAATAGAACTTAGTTCTGAGGGAGGAATATATTTTACACATCTTAAGATTTATTTGCCAGGCAAGAAGCAGTTTGGGGTTAAACAATTAACCCACAAGTAATCAGGGGTTCTTGGCAGTTGAAGAAATGAATAGACACGTCCTTTGAACATACATGTCACGTTTGTTAATTCAAAAGAAAAGAAGATGAGAGTACAATAACACTACCGTATTTCCCTGAAAATAAAACCCTGTCTTATATTATTATTATTTTTGGAACCCTGAAATTAGCGCTTGGCCTTATTTTCGGGGAGGTCATTATTTTGGGGCACGTGAAGCAAGACAGAGCTCCTCTTGCCATCTTACCTGATTTCCAGCTCTTGTCTTCCTAACCCTAACCAGGGAGGGCTTATTTTCGGGGATATCTTATTATCAGAGGATGTCTTATTTTTGGGGAAACACGGTAGATATGAAGCAGATTGCTCCCCGTTGGCGAAGTTTGAAACAATTGTTTTAGGCACACTTAAAACAAACTTCCACAACATAGCGCGCTCCGTTTAGGATGGACTACAACTCCCGGAATCACCAACATCTGGCAAGTATGAACAGATTTTAAGGGTCTGTTGGTTTTTATTTTCCTAAACAACGTGGTGGCCTAGTGGTACAGATGCTCATTTTCCATTCGGAAGGTGGAGAGTTCAATCCTAGATAGCAATAGATATTTCTCTCCTAAGGCACCAAAAAAAAAAAAATCTGCTGCTAACTCCGCATAGGTGTCAGGAAGGGAATCCGGCCAGTAAATGCTCAGCTCCATCCGGTCGTCCGGCTCTACCCGGAATTAAGGAATTTACAGGATTGTAAAAAGGGAGAGTTGGTTTTATTTTCCTCTCCAGCTTTTGATAGGTCTATCAACACAGAGACATCACTTCCTAATGTCAAAGCGACTTTTAAGCTGTTCTGGATTTAATCAACAAGCCATCCTCTAAAATGTGCTCTGTAGACATCCTTCATCCTCCATTTCTCCAGCATTTACCTTCAACATCTGCTCGTTTTCCGCAGCAAAGAGAGAAACCGAACCAAAGACCAACTTGAAGAGTTTGAGATAGAGGTTGGACAGCTCCACGTTGGAACCCATTTCGGGCAAACGGTCCAGCAGATACTCCACCAGGATGGTGGCAAATAAAGCCGAGGTCGTAGGATTCGCCAAGAAAGAATTGGCAACGATCTGTCAAAATAGAAAAAAAACGACTGGTTTTTTTTTTCCAAAACTGCTAATGAAAACCAAAATGTTAATGCTAAAATATTAAAAATATTAATAAAGAGCCAGTTTGGTCCAGTAGGTAAAGCAACCAGATAGAAACCAAGTTCTAATCCCGCTTTAGGCATAAAAGCTGGGTGACTTTGGGCCAATCACCAGGAGACTGTGAGTTCTAGTCCCGCCTTAGACATGACAGCCAGCTGGATGACTTTGGGCCAATCACCAGCAGACAGTGAGTTCTAGTCCCGCCTCAGGCATGAAAGCCAGCTGGGTGACTTTGGGCCAATCACCAGGAGACAGTGAGTTCTAGTCCTGCCTTAGGCATGAAAGCTGGCTGGGTGACTTTAAAACCTGTCACCAGGTGTCTCAGAGTTCCAGTCCCACCTTAGCCATGCAAGCTGGCTGGGTGTCTTTGGACCAGCACAAATCACTTCACAGGGTTGATATTATTGGGGGGGGGGGATTTTAGATCAGCTGGATGTGGATCTTGTTAGAGAGATCTTCCCACTTCAATGATTTTTATCTTCAATTGTTGATGGTCACAGTCCAACCTCTGGTGCAGAGCCTCCCTGCAACCCCACAGGCCCAATAAAATGCTACAACTGTTAGAAATCGGTGCTGGAGAAGAATGGCTGAACTTTGATGCCCAGTTTCATGGGCCAGTCACTGTCAAGGGAACAAAACATACTACCTGGAGGGCATAGTTCTTGGAGATCCTTTCCACCATGTAAGGGACAGACGTCTGGAAGATTTCTTTGAAAGTCAGAGGGTTCATCATGGTGAAGACTCCAGCGAAGTGTTCCAGGACCTCTTTCTCCTCCTTCATTCTGACCGTTTGGCAGTTGGCGACCCGAATGTACGTCTGCCCGTTCCCGGCTATTTGGACCTGGGTGCAAAGGATATATTTCACAGAATTAAAATAAGGAGTCCTTGGTGACTTTAATGAGAAAACGCTGAGCTTTTATTTCTTGATTCAGCAGATGGAATCTACAGAGGTCATCGCCGATATATAAACGTAAAGTTTAGCTAAATAGATCATTGCTAGCTAGCGAGATGGATGGATGGATGGATGGAGGGATGGATGGAGAGATGGATGGATGGATGGATGGATGGATGGATGGATGGATGGATGGATGGTGGGTGGATGGATGAAGAGATGGATGGATGGATGGAGAAATGGAGAGATAGATGGGATAGCCAGATGGATGGATGGATGGATGGATGGATGGATGGATGGATGGAGGGTGGATGGAGGGTGGATGGATGGATGGATGGTGGGTGGGTGGATGAAGAGATGGATGGATGGATGGGATAGCAAGATAGATGGATGGATGGATGGATGGATGGATGGATAGTGGGTGGATGGATAGGTGGGTGGATGAAGAGATGGATAGATGGATGGATGGAGAGATGGACGAATGGATGGGATAGCAAGATGGATGGATGGATGAATAGTGGGTGGATGGATGGAGAGATGGATGGGTGGGTGGGTGGGTGGAAGAAAGGAAGGATGGATGGATGGATGGATGAAGAGATAGATGGATGAAGAGACAGATGGATGGAGATGGATGGATGGGATAGTGAGATGGATGGATGGATGGATGGATGGATAGTGAGATAGGTGGGCAAGTGGATAGATTAGATGATAGATAGATAGATAGATAGATAGATAGATAGATAGATAGATAGATAGATAGATAGATAGATAGATAGATAGATAGATAGATAGATAGATGATAGATAGATAGATAGATAGATAGATAGATAGATAGATAGATAGATAGATAGATAGATAGAATGATATAAAGAGAACGTGGCAAAAAAGGGTTGTAAAATGTGGCAGGACTCACTTAATGACCACACTGCATAGTGACCAAAAGTTCGAAATCCCAATTGTAGTCATAAATCGAGGACTACCTGTAATCATCTTCCAAATTAAGAATCATAAGCCACATCCATCCTGATACGTACCTGATAAATGTCCAAAGCCTGCATGGCATATTTGACCAATTTTATATAGATCTGGGTCTCCTTCGGTTGGAGCTGCTTATTAGGAATGAACTGAGCTTCTAAAACAAAAACAGAGGAAAGAGAAGAAATCGCTGAAATCAGATTTCTTTTTTTTAAAATCGTAAAAGATCACTAGTTTGCATAACAATAAAACGGCTTTGCAAAGCTGGCTGGGGAATTCTGGGAGTTGAAGTCCACCAGGCTTAAAGTTGCCAAGGTTGGAGACCCCTGCCTTAAAAGATCCAGGATTGGTTTGCAACCCGAATTTTAAAAAATTAAACATCGGTCAATTTTACCTCCGGGGGCTTTACAAGACGTGATGCCCCACGTAATGGTCTTGACCCCGCAGACTAAGGTTTTCACCAAACTTCGGCAATCCGTGACTTGAAAAGTCTGCTTATCCTCTTTCTCCTTCTCCCCTTGTTTCTCAAAAACCGGTCCGGATGCCGGGACCACCGGGGTGGTGGGCGCAGGGGAGGGCACCGTGACTGGAAGTGTGTTTCCTCCGGCCGGGGCCCCCGTTAAAGCTGCTTCTCCTGCCCCAAGCTCTGACTGCGGTTTGCATTTTTTAAAGATAATGGAAAGCTGGTAGCGGGCAATGGTGTGGAATTTCAAGACGAACACCTAAGGAATCGGGAGGAGAAGAGGAGGAAGGGAGATCAGGAATAACGACGGCATTAAAGTATCGTAGGAGATTGTTTTGCCCCAGCTACGGACCCCAAAGAACGCAGCACACACAAAGTCCGTTCAAACCTTAATTTAGTGAATTAAACCAGTCTTTTACAACAACGGCTGTTAATTAATTGCATTAACAGCCGCCAAGAATTCAAAGAATAATAACTGAAAACTTACTATGGTTGGCAGAGTGCCCAGAAGCAATTTGCAGGAAGCTGATAAGATAAGCAAGACAAGGCACGAAGGTCTGTGAATGAAGTTGTTCCCTGCAAACTGCTTCAGTCGGCATTCCTCCTTAAACAGGCTAAGGGAGTGGCCAATTAGTTCCAAGACTTAGTCTCGAGGAGACCTCCTCCTGAGGAGCCACTCCTGCCTTTTGGCAGCTCTGCGCGCCCGTGCATCGAGAAGAGGCTCCTCCCCTTCGTCCTCTTCACTTATGGGAGCTTCTGGAGGTTCTGAAGGCCCTGGCTGAATCCCCATCTCTGGCACCACCTCTTCTCCAGCCTCCACACTGTCTGATTTGAGTGCCAGCTGCACTCCTTCCTTCGCAATAGCAGACTTGTATACTGCTTCGAAGTGCTTTTACAGCCCTCTCTAAGCAGTTTACAGAGTCAGCCTATTGCCCCCAACAATCTGGGTTCTCATTTTACCGACCTCAGAAGGATAGAAGGCTGAGTCAATAGCAGTAGCTATAGCACTTAGACTTTGGTATGTACCACTTCATGGTGCTTTTACAGCCCTCTCTAAGCAGTTTACAGAGTCAATCTATCTCCCCCAACAATCTGGGTCCTCATTTTACCGACCTCTAAAGGAAAGAAGGCTGAGTCAACCTTGAGCTGGTCAGGATCGAACTCCTGACAGTGGGCAGAGATAGCCTGTAATACTGCATTCTAACCACTGTGCCACCATTCCTTCCTTCCTTCCTTCCTTCCTTCCTTCCTTCCTTCCTTCCTTCCTTCCTCCCTTCCTTCCCTCGCTCCCTCCCTCCCTCCCTCCCTCCCTCCCTCCCTTCTTCCTTCGCAATAGCAAACTTGTATACTGCTTCACAGTGCTTTTACAGCCCTCTCTAAGCGCTTTACAGAGTCAGCCTTTTGCCCCCAACAATCTGGGTTCTCATTTGACCAACCTCGGAAGGATGGAAGGCTGAGTCAACCTTGAGCCTGGTGAGATTTGAACTGCTGAACTGCAGCTAGCAGTCAGCTGAAGCAGCCTGCAGTGCTGCGCTCTAACCACTGCGCCACCTCGGCTCTTCCTACCTACAAGCCTTCCTACCTCCAACATCCTCATGAGGATATCTCTGCCGTTTCCATTTTCCTGCTCGCTCTTGGACCGAATGCAATCCACCAGGTTGAGCAGAAGTTTGCATGACATGGTCTGGATGCTGCTGGGTAAAGATTCGTCATCGATATTCTTGGCAAAGAGCTGGACGGCCAGGGAGAGATCGTTGAGGGGTAGGTGCTGCCGGACGTGATGGACCAGATCGGCCAAGGTGCTGTACGCAAGGGGCCTAAAGGAGGGGGAAAAAAACATATTACAGGTGTTGTTGTTAGTTGCAAAGTCGTGTCTGACCCATCACGACCCCATGGACCACGTTCCTCTAGGTTTTCCTGTCCTCTACCATCCCCTGGTCCATCTAAGCTCATGCCTACTGCTTCAGTGACTCCATTCAGCCTCCTCGTTCTCTGACATCCCCTTCTTCTTTTGCCCTCAATTGTTCCCAGCATTATTAGGCTCTTCTCCAGGGAGTCCTTCCTCCTCATTAGATGGACAAAGTATTTGAGTTTCCTCTTCAGGATCTGGCCTTCTAAAGAGCAGTCGGGGTTGATCTCCTCTAGGACTGACCAGTTGGATCGCCTTGCAGTCCAAGGGACTTGCAGGAGTCTCCTCCAGCACCAGACTTCAAAGGCCTCCATTCTTTGGCGCTCAGCCTTCCTTATGGTCCAACTTTCACAGCCATCCATTGCAACTGGGAAAACCATCGCCCTGACTATATGTACTTTGATTGGCAGGGTGATGTCTCTGCTTTTTGGTATGCTATCTAGATTTACCATGGCTTTCCTCCCCAGGAGCAAGCATCTTCAAGCATCTTCTTCTTGGCTGCAGTCCCCCTCTGCGGTGATCTTGGAGCCCAGGAATTTAAAATCTGTCACTACCTCTATTTCTTCCCCATCTATTTGCCAGGAATTGAGAGGGCCAGGTGCCATGATCTTAGTTTTCTTGTTGTTGAGTTTCAAGCCAACTTTTGCACTCTCCTCCTTCACCCTCATCAAGAGGCTCTTTAGTGCCTCTTTGCTTTCTGCCATTAGAGTGGTATTATTATTATATTAGAGTGGTATGTGTTATAGGTAGTCCTCCACTTATGACTACAATCAAGCCCCAAATTTCTGTTGTTAAGCAAGACATTGGTTGAGTTTTGCCCCATTTTACGACATGCGTCACAATTTCCCTCCCCTTGCAGACACCTACAACTTTTAGAGAGGACCGCTCGATGCCTCCAGGTAAATAGCGCGCGTTACCCACCTGAGTGTTTCACGAGCCGTGTAGCCAGAGCCTATGAGTATGGATTCATCGAACAATTTGTCCATGCACGGGATAAACTCTGCAACAAAAGATTTGCAAACAGAATGAGTATCGTAAGGAAAGCAACAGGGTTTTTAGTAAGATGCTTCAACTTAATTTAAGATGATGCAGGTAGTCCTGGATTTACAAGACAGTTCGCTTAGGGACCGCTCAAAGTCACGACGGTGCTGAAAAAGGTGACTTAGGACATAACGTCTTTCACACTTTACGATCTTTGTAGCATCCTTGGGATCGTGCCAGCAAAATTCAGACGCTAGGCAATTGGTTCATACTTTTAGCAATAAGACCTATATGCCACTTCACGATGCTTTCACAGCCCTCTCTAAGCGGGTTTGCAGAGTCAGCCTCTTGCCCCTAACAATTTGGGTCCTCCTTTTACCCGCCTCGGAAGGACGGAAGGCTAAATCAACCTTGAGACTGGTGAGATTAACACCTGGCCGTGGGCACGGTCAGCCTGCAATACTTCACTTTAACCACTGTGGGAAGGGAGGGAGGGAGGGAGGGAGGGAGGAAAAGAAGGAGGAAGGGAGGGAGGAGGGAGGAAGGAAGGAAAGAAAAGAAGGGAGGGAGGAAGGGGAGGGAGAGAGGGAGGAAAGAAGGAAGGAAGGAAGGAAAGGAGGGAGGAAGGAAGGAAGGAGCGGGAGGGAGAGGGGAAGGAAAGAAAAGAAGGGAGGGAGGGAGGGAGGAAGGAAAAGAAGGAGGAAGGGAGGGAGGAGGGAGGAAGGAGGGAAAGAAAAGAAGGGAGGGAGGAAGGGGAGGGAGAGAGGGAGGAAAGAAGGAAGGAAGGAAGGAAAGGAGGGAGAGAGAAAGGAAAGAAAAGAAGGAAGGGAGGGAGGGAGGGAGGGAGGAGAGGGAGGGAGAGAAGAAGGAAAGAAGGGAAGGAGGAAGGAGGGAAGGAGGGAAGGAAGGCAATAGCACTTAGACTTATATACCGCTTCACAGTGCTTTTACAGTCCTCTGTAAGCAGTTTACAGAGTCAACCTCTTGCCCCCAACAATCTGGGTCCTCATTTTACCCAACTCAGAAGGATGGACGGCTGAGTCCAACCTTGAGCCTAGTGAGATTCGAACTGGCGACAGCCGGCAGTCAGCAGAAGTAGCCTGCAATACTGCATCTTAACCACCGCGCCACCACGGCTCATGACCCCATTGCTGTGTCCCAAGGTCATGTCATCCTCTTTTGAGCGACAAAGTCAACGGGGAAGACAGATTCGCGCCGCCACCACTACAGTACTCATTTACCACCTGTGGCAATTCACTTCACAATTTGTCAAGGCAGGTCATAAAACGAGCCAAAGCTCAACTCGAACAAATGTCTCATTTCGCCAGAGAAACGTTGGGCTCAAGTGCTGTGGTAAGTCGAGGACTACGTGCGACCATCTAAATAGGGCCAATATACGTACGGCTCCTCAGGTCGGTGGTGAGGATATGCTTGGCTGCGATGAGCAGCTCCTTCCTCAGGTGGGCCGTTTCTGCTGGACAGTTGGACAGCAGCTGCAACATTCCTTTCACCATCTGCTGGGAATATTTAGCTACCAACTCCTGGCAAGGTGAGAAAAAAATAAAATCAAATGCATCTCCATGTTATAGATGTGGCCTCCGTTGCTTACATCACAATGAAGAGGAACTTATTTTTGGTGAGGGTTTTACCAGAACCTTATACATGTATATCTATCCATGTAATAACTGCAGCTAGAATAGTATTTGCACAAAAATTGGAAAAGTGAAGAGATTCCTACGGATGAGAATGTGATTAGGAAAATATAAGAATGTGCAGAAATGAATAGGATAACACTTGCAGCTAAAGAGAAGGAACAAACTGAATGTTATATTATATGGGAACTATTTTATCGATGGCTAGAGAATAAATGTGAACATTAGAAATAAAAATAGATTAGCGAAATATAGAAAATATATCAATAGAATTATATATGCTAAGAAGAGGATAGTTACAGTATTAGATATGCTATGTATATCAGTATTAAGTTATGAATAGACAAATCAAGAATCCGGCTGTAAATGTTCATTGTTATTGCACAAGACATTTGTACCCAGGGGACACACTGTTTAATGGAAGATGGATTGTTTGTATTAAAATAAGATAAAAAAATTATTTTTTTAAAAAAAAGAGGGATTTAGAGGAAGTAAGACATTGGGTGGGAAGTTCACCAGAGGGCCAGACTCACCTGATAAATCCTTATAATGTAAGCCAGAAACGACAATGTTTTGATCTGGGCAGCAATGAAGTCAGCGTACAATTCCTTATTGTAGTTTTTATTCTGCCTGAATTATGGAAGAAGGCGTATTTGATCAGAACGATTATTTTTTTTTCCAAAAAAAGGTTTTTTATTTTTATTTCTCATAAACACATTTACATGTATAATCATTTCCATCATTTTTCATTCATCTTTTTCTTTTAACTTTCATTTTTACTTTTTGTCAAGTAAAAGGAGAAAGAGGAGGGTAAAAGGGGGGAAAAAGTGAGATATTATAAAAATGTAGGCAGATGATGAAATAAAAATAAATAATAATTGGATAAGAAAATGAAATGAGAATAAGGATAATTAGAAAATTGGGACTGCTCGAATACCACTTTAGACTGAACTGAAAATGGAAACAACAGGAGAGAGGGGAAGGAGTAGAGAGAGAAGAGGAGAGGAGAGAAGAGGGAGAGAAAGAAGAAAGGGAAAAGGAGAGGAAGAAAAGGGAGGGGAAAGAGGAGCAGAGAAGGTTAGAAGGGGGGGGGAAGAAGAGAGGAGTGTGGGTAGAGAAGGGGAAGTATTGTAAGCCGCCCTGAGTCTCCGGAGAAGGGCGGCATATAAATTGAACCAATAAATAAATAAATAAATAAGTAGGAAAGAGAAGGACAGGAAGAACAAAGGAAGTAGGAGAAAGAGGAAGGATTTCCTGCTTTCTAGCGAATATAAATCGCGCGGCACAGCTGATCGTCGGAAATACCGAACCAGTAGCTTTTTTTAAACTACCGGTTCACCCGAACTGGTAGGTTTTATCACTACCGGATTGCCTGAACCGGTGTGAACCGGTAGGACTTCACTGCTGCTTTGATTATAGATTTCCTGCTTTCTAGCAAATTGTGTGGCACAGCTGATCGTCGGAAATACCGAACTGGTAGCATTTTTTTAACTACCAGTTCGCCTGAACTGGTAGGTTTTATCACTATCGGATCACCTGAACCAGTGTGAACGTGTAGGATTTCACCACTGCTTTGATTACAGATTCCCCTAAGAGCCCCTCCTCTGTCACCACCAAACTACGAAGTTTAATACAACAGACAATGCTTAAAACCCAAGGAAAGCAAGGAAATAATCTGCACTTAGTTAAATAAGGCAATTGTGATTAAATTGCTGTCGGGTTGGGTCCTGGCCTGTCCCTTTTTGGAGAGTCTCAAATGCAGACCTCGGCTTGAAAAAAAAATAAAATCTTGCCATTCTCTGCCTTAAAGACTAAAGATTTAGGAAAGCAGTTCCCAACTCGAGGGTTATAAATCTCTTCCATCTCTTACGATGGTCGAAGACAATTGTGTTTTTCTTGAGTAACTAACAGGAACTCTGAAATTGGATGGTGGAATGCTAAACTTTGTTCTTTTTTTTCTCTGTATCAGCAGTGGTATGTCTGTTTACACAGTTCGGGATTTGTTAAAAGTTTTAGTTCCTTACGCATACCTGGCTTGGTTGGACACCTGAATAATTATGGTATTCATGATCAAGGGCACAAATTCGGCTACCACGTTGTGAATATTCAGTTTGTAGAGCTAAGGGGAATAAAACAGAAAGAGGTAAGTGTTGTGGCCCCGTCCTCTGAGCCTATCCCATTGGAGGAAGGAAGCTCTGAGCATGAGGAAGAGGAGCCAGCCAGATCTCCCAGCCCCCCCCCCCCCCGGCACCGTCTCAGGTGCCAGCTGAAAGAGAGCAAAGTAGTGGGGAAACAGGTGTCTCAGATGAGAGTGAGGGAGAGACGTCATTCCTGGACGCATGTCAACAAAGGCAAGATAAGCGCTTGCAGCAGCTGAGGAGACGTACGAGGGAATAGACCTGAGTCACTGGACTTGAGTCACAGGACCAATGAGTCACTGGACCACACCCAGAGACTATATAAGACAGGGTGGTGGTTAATGATCCCTGTGACGAACAATAACTCATTGGAGCTAAAAGAACGGATTTTGGCAAAGCTACGTATGTGATTTTCTTTCTGTGAACTATTAAAGCACTTGGCAGACGGTGTGCATATCACTGCCAAGTTAGAGATAAGAACTGTGGTGTGTGCCAAGTGCTTCTTTAACCCTCGACTGGCTGTGTTTTTGTGGGTGTCTGTAGAGGGGGACAGATCAGTATGTTAGACAAGGACAAATAGCAATCTTTTATTTTTCCTTTTCATTTTGAGAAGGGTAGCAATAACGTTCAAGTACGCACAAAATTACACTTAGCTCTTAGCCTCGCCTCCAACGAGGGAAAGAAGAAGAAAAAAGTAGTGGGAAGTTATGGGAATTGAGACATGGGTGAACATCGTTTCATACAAACCTGATACATGAGGACGACGATTATGGGAAGTTCGGCTAAAACTTTCAAGGAAAGGGAGCCGCGAGGAATGACCGCGTGCTGGAAAAGGATATTAAAAAAAAGAATAGTCAATAGAATTCAAAGGACGTCAGACATAGTTCATTTGTGGTTATGTAGGGATTCTAAGCTGATTCCTCTTTTAACTCCACCTTAGGTTCTCTTCTCATCTCTTCTCCTACACATCTCCTTCCAGAGGTATTTCTGTTGGGCATTCTACCAGAAAAATACCGTATTTTTCAGAGTATAAGACGCACCTTTTCCCCCCCAAAAAAGAGGGTGAAAATCTGGGTGCGTCTTATACTCCGAATGTAGTCCCGCCCAGCTTCTCAAACGGAGATTTCGGAGGCTGAAAAAAGCATCAGAAACGAAGCTTCAGAAAAGAAGCCCCCAAATAGAGCTTCAGAGGCTTTTTTTCTGAAGCTCTGTTTCGGAGGCTTTCAGAGGCAGAAAAGAAAGTTTTTTCTGAGTTTCAGAAGTTTCAGAGGCAGAAAAAAAAGTAAGGCACAGAGCTCACAATTGTTGCTAAAATTCATCTCTGGGAAAAGCTGATTGGGGGTGTTCCAGGAGGCCGGTCCACCTGCCAATCAGCTTTTTTCTTATTTTCCTCCCCAAAAACTAAGGTGCGTCTTACTCCTCCAAAAAATACGGTATGATAAAAAGACTACATATCTGGTCTTGCATATACTAACCGCATCTAGAATTGTATTTGGAAAAATGATGAGATTCCGTCTGAGGGGAATGTAATTAAGAAAATATTAGAATGCGCAGAAACGGATAGACTAATGTTTACTATAAAGGATAAAGAAGAAACAATATCTTTGGATATCGGACAAATCTTATCAATGGCTAGGCAATAGACACAGAAGTTAGAAAGGAAGAGATACAAAAGGAGGAAATGCTAAAGTGGAGAATTGTTAAAGAAGATGATGTTAAGTATTATTATATTATCATATTATCAATATTATAGTGATAAATACCACAACAAATATGTGTACTGTGATTGTTTAAAAATAACTGTACCCAGACCTCACAATGTGTGATGAAAATTGAATGTTAGATAAATAAAACAAGTAAAACATTTTTTAAAAAAGGGAGGTGAGACTTAGTTCGCTTGTGGCTACGTTGGGATTCTAGACTAAGTCCTCTTTTGACTCCGCCCTCCCAGGTTCCGCCACTCCTTCTCCTACAAAGACGGAGTCTTGCACTCACCGATCTAGTTTCACTGTCGTCTCTCTCCGGATTTACTTTCACTACAATCGTCGTGATCAAGCCCACCATTTCTGGGGTCGGGATGGTGTTCTCAGGGACAACTTGAGGATTTTCAAAGTACCGATTCTAAGGTTAAGAAACACAACCGAAGCATCACTCTCTCTGCCGATCGCAGGCTGCGATGCGCAAGTTAAGAAGGAATTTAGGAAAACCAGCCAACACCCCCCCCCCCCCCTGTGCTCCTGTGCTTTTTCCCGCCCCATTGTGGCAAGTCCCGGGCTTCGCAGCTTGACACATAAATGTCATCATTGTGTTACCTACCACTACTTTTGGAAGCTCCTTGTAAATCTGTTTCACAAAATCCAAGAAATGATGAATCTGCAGAAAAAGGGGTCAGGTGTTATGAGAAATTTGATTTCAAAGTCTGAAACCATTTTAGTCTTGGAAGAAGTCCAACCGAGTCCCAGGGTCTGCTGTTTGAGGAGACCACAACCAAAGACCTATTGTCCACTTTTAGCATTCTTCTCCCCCAAATTCTTCTCCCCCAGATTATTCGTGGGAACCCCAAAATGTCTGTGGGCTTTGACTATGGCACACAACCGCAGGTCACTAAATTAAAAAAAATACTATTTACCTCTTGTGTAATGGGTGGCCGGAACTGTTTGTGAAGCTCAATAATTATCCTCAAGCAAATAAGTACATTTTCTTCATTTTCGGTCTAAAAATGAGGGTGGGAGAGAGATGGAAAAAGGTTTATTAAGTAGCAAAAATTAGAACCGCGTACTGCCAACGGTTTTGAAAAAAAATTAAGGAGAACAGAGTCAAACAGAATTACCTCTAGAAACCTAAACATCACAGATAAGATATTTTTGGTGTGCGGGCGCAGATGCTCGTTGGTTGGTATTCTATGGATTATTTCCAGAACTAATTTTCTCAGTTGCTGCAGAAGGGGAGAGAGAAAAAAAATAATAGGGAACAGAACTTTGTTTTCAATGATAAACATGTTTATGTTAAGATAAAAGACCCAAATTAAACTCTAAAAGCTTATTACGTTAATTGATGTTATGCATGGCTGCAGATTTTAAATTCACGAAAAACCACGAAAGACGTCTCTGTGGTCATGTGGCCTGCATGACTCAACGCCAAAGGTGGACAGAACGCTGTTCCCTTCCCACCAAAGATGGTCCCTATTTTTCTACTTGCATTTTTTTATCTGCTTTCGAACTGCTAGGTTGGCAGAAACTGGGACAAGTAACGGGAGCTCACCCCGTTATGCGGCACTAGGGATTCGAACCGCTGAACTGCCGACCTTTCGATCGACAAGCTCAGCATCTTAGCCGCTGAGCCACCGCATCCCTTTTAAAAGACCCAAATTAAACCCCAAAAGCTTATCACATTAATTGAGGCTATGCATGGCTGCGGATTTTAAATTCATGAAAAACTTAAGCCCGGTTGTACGTTAAAAAGAAGTAGACCGCATGTCAAAATGGACAGTAATGAAGTCTAACTGTCTAGTTCTTTTTGACTAGTATCAAAAAAAAATTAGGCAAGCTTGTGTCCCATGAGAGACACCAGGAATTCTTGATGAAACTTGGAAGGACAGAAAAAAAGATCTCACACACGGTGCACTACATTTGTTATGCTGCAACCAGTAAAAGTATACAAACTCTTATCAAAAGCAGGCGTGGTCTTTTCTCTGTAATTTCACCTTCTTCCTTCCAAGATTTAAAAAAGATGGTGGATATGTCTTTACCACAGAGATAACAGGCAGCCAGTTTTTAAGATTACGCAACGTCTACACAATTATGCACAATCCACAAGGCAAGGAAACACTTTTTTTTTTTCCTTTTGGAAATACATTCCCCTCCCTGGCTGTTTGGCCCGCATGGATTTTAGCCAGCTGCTTGAAAAAGGCCCATGAGAAAAGCTGAAGGCCATCCCGGTTGTCATCTCCACCTCTATAACTGTCTGGTTTGGTTCTGCAACCCAACAAGACAGACAGAGACTTCAGAGGATCATTAGAACTGCAGAAAAAAACAATGGCTACCAACCTGCCTTCCATTTAGGACCTGTCTACTGCACGAGTCAAAAAGAGGGCTGGGAAAATATCTACCGACCCCTCGCATCCTGGACATAAACTGTTTCAACTCCTACCCTCAAAACGACACTATAGAGCACTGCACACCAGAACAACTAGACACAAGGACAGTTTTTTTCCCCAATGCCATCACTCTGCTAAACAAATAATTCCCTCAACACTGTCAAACTATTCACTAAGTCTGCACTACTATTAATCTTCTCATCGTTCCTATCACCCATCTCCTCCCACTTATGACTGCATGACTGTAACTTTATTGCTTGTATCCTTACGATTTATATTGATATTGTTTCCTGATTGTTTATTTGTATCCTGTGACTATCATTAAGTGTTGTACCTTATGGTTTTTGACGAATGTATCTTTTCTTTTATGTACACCGAGAGCGTATGCACCAAGATAAATTCCTTGTGTGTCCAATCACACTTGGCCAATAAAGAATTCTATTCTATTCTATTGAACGAAGAAATATTCTGGAGAGTACCTGTGCAGGTTTTTCCTGCAGGAACTGGACTTCCCCGTCTTGGAGAAAAGTAAGGAAGCGAGGGATGATGTGTTCCAGGAATGTGGAATATTGAGGCGATGAGGTGACGTTCTAGCAAGAGAAAAATAAAAGACTTTTGGGGGGGTTTCCAACTACGCAGAAGGTATAAAATACTGTTTTTCAACTTCAACTTTAAGATGGGTGGACTTCAACTCCCAGAATTCTCCAGCCAGCATCCGTTACGGGTAGTCTTCGACTTAAAGACAATGGAGCCCAGAATTTGTGTCAGGTTTCGAAGTCGTCTCAAATAAATTGCATTTCAAACGAAGTTTTTGATGAAAAAAAAACTCTTTATTTATTAAGCACAAACATTCTAACTCCGACTCATCGCAGCCAACTCTGGCTTCCTCAGCCAAACCCTCCCTTTCCTCTCCCCACTCCTCTGCACTCATTGGCCATCTTCCCAGTCACTCTGCCCCGAATCTACTGCTCCCACTCAAAGGAATTTCCCCCCTCCCATCCCATCTCCTAGGTGATACTCTCTCCAGGGAAAATAAGTAGGTGAAGAGTCAACCGTCCCTTTCCAGATGCCTCCGCTTCTCCTTCTTATGTCAGCATTAGAGTAAGTGCAGCGAGACTCTTGCTAAGCAAGACAGTCAAGTCAATTTGATCCCATTTTACAACCTTCCTTGCTGCAGCTGTTAAGTGAATCACTGCAGTTGTTCAGTTAGCAACACGGTTGTTCAGTGACTCCATCTTCCCCCATGGACTTTTATTGGTTTTATTTATTTGAATTTGTCACACAAAAACGAGAACAAAAGAATAAAGACTTCGCTCGTCAGAAGGTCGCAAAAGGGACCACGTGACACACACACACCCCCGGGGACACTGCAACCGTCATATATGTGAGTCAGTTGTCAAGCATCTAAATTTTTGTCCCGTGACCAGGAGAACGGTTGTGTGAAAAACGATCGTAAGTCACTTTTTTCAGTCCCGTTGTGACTTTTAAATGGTCACTAAATGAGCAGTCAAGGGATACTTGTATTTCTTTCCGATCCTCGGGTGTTTTGGAGAAGAGATTGACCCCCTCTTCTTTGTGACAGCCCCATAAATATTGGGAGACTGTTATTATGTCCCCCCTAGTCATATATTATGTCACATATGAAGAACGGTTGCAGGAACTGGGTGTGTCTAGTTTAATGAAAAGAAGGACTAGGAGAGACATGATAGCAGTCTTCCAATATCTCAGGGGCTGCCCCAAAGAAGAGGGAGTCAAGCTATTCTCCAAAGCCCCTGAGGGCAGGACAAGAAGCAATGAGTGGAAACTCATCAAGGAGAGAAGCAACTTAGAACTAAGGAGAATTTTCCTGACAGTTAGAACAATGAATCAGTGGAACAACTGGCCTCCAGAAGTTGTGAATGCTCCAACACTGGGAGTTTTTAAGAAGAGGTTGGATAACCATTTGTCTGAAGTGGTGTAGGGTTTCCTGCCTAAGCAGGGGGTTGGACTAGAAGACCTCCAAGGTCCCTCCCAACTCTGTTATTCTATTCTGTATTCTAGTCGTGATTTCAGTCATCCAATATCTACCAGCAGCTTTCCAGGTCTCTAATAAAAAAAAACTTTCTAACCACTCCAATCAACAATGGCCTCAATGTCCAGCTCTGTCAAGCACCCCACTCTCAAACCAGGACTCTTACCTCAAAGTTTTCACTAACTTCTTGCATCATCTTCAGTTTCGTTTCATCGGCTGCAAGGCAAGAATGAAAGGCAGGCATTGAAATACGTATTTACCTGTAGCAGGGAGGCGTTATTTGAACCCCCTGAAAGAAGCAATCAGATCTTATCAGTTTGGCTCTCACGACCCCCGTTTTATGCATCACACCTCACCATTTCCAGCCACATTCTTCACATACACACACTCATCTCCACGCACTCACATCCATGTGATTTATTTTTTTTTTGGTGGGGGTTCAAGAGAAAGAAAGGTCATCATTTGCTTCTCCGTTACGTCTCCAAAGCAGGCCAGGAATGACACAGCTGCAGAAAAACCTGGGTTTGCGTCTTCACAGGTGCATTCCGCTCCCATCTCGGGTGCAAAATGTAATCCAGCCTCCAATTTGCACCAAAATTCTGGGTTTAAGAATTCACAATTCTATATGAATCCAAAGGAGGAGAATGTGCATTCTGGAGGATAATTCACAATTTGCCAAGTACGATTTGCACCGGAGATTATTCAAACGCCTGCGCCCAAAGGAAACCAGCGCCGGGAGAAAAAAAAAACTTACGTGTGTTAGCATCGGTGAGAGCCGCCACGAACTGGAGATACTTTTTCATTAAGGTGGTCTGGTCGACTACCGTGGGCCCTTGGGTTGAAACGAACGCCATTTTTTAAAAAAATTCTGAAGCTTTAGGTGAATATTTAGGAGGAAACTGAAGGGCTCAGGCGATCAGCCAGCCTAGAAGAAAAGAGAAAGCAAAGCTATTTTAGCTTCATTACACGGATGCTGTGATGTTACAGGAGAGATTTATTTAGTTTTATCCCACTTTTTTTTTTAATAACTCAAGGTAGCTCAAGAGAGACTGGCCCAAAGTCACCCAGTTGGCTTTCATGTCTATGGCAGGACTAGAACTCCCCATCTCCTGGTGATAGACTCAAAATTATCCAGTTGGCCTTCATGCTTAAGAGGACTAGAACTCACTGTCTCCTAGTGATTGATCCAAAGTCACCTAGCTGGTTTTCATGCCTATGGCGGGACTAGAACTCACCGTCTCCTGGCAATTGGCCCAAAGTTACCTAGCTGGCTTTCACGCCTACAGTGGGATTAGAACTCCCCATCTCCTAGTAATTGGTCCAAAGTCACCTAGCTGGCTTTCATGACTATGGCGGGACTAGAACTCACCGTCTCCTGGTGATAGACTCAAAATTATCCAGTTGGCCTTCATGCTTAAGAGGACTAGAACTCACTGTCACCTAGTGATGGGTCCAAAGTTACCTAGCTGGCTTTCATGCCTACAGTGGGACTAGAACTCCCCATCTCCTACTGGTCCAAAGTCACCTAGTTGGCTTTCATGCCTATGGCGGGACTAGAACTCACTGTCTCCTGGCAATTGGCACAAAGTCACCCAACTAGCTTTCATGCTTAAAGTGGCGCTAGAATTCACTGTCTCCTGGTGATAAGACTCAAAATTATCCAGTTGGCTTTCACCCTTAAAGAGAACTAGAATTCACTGTCTCCTGGTGATTGGCCTGAACTCACTCCGTCGGCTTTCATGGGTGACTTCAGAGCAGTCAGTCCCAGCCTCCCTTGCAGGGCTGTTGTTGCAGAGACAAAAACAACGCTCCTTGCTCTGTCATCCATTGCAAAAAAGCAAGAGATCAATTCTAATGCATCTACGGGTAGATTAAAGACTCTGCCCCACAAACACAAACATCTATCCTAACTCCTGCTCCATGCTCCAAACACAAAGCAACAACTCCCATCATCCCCAGCCGCCCCTGACTCCGGCTCTTTGAAATCCTCCCCCCCTCTCCAATTTTGAAAGGATGCCCCCACCCCCTTTACATCGCACGAAGGAGGATTCCCCTCTCTCCATAAACACCCAAGCACGGCTGGGAACGATGGGAGAGGCAGTCCCCGAAAGCAGAGGGCGCCCGGTTGGAGAAGCACCCCGATTCCATCCCGCTGGCAGAAGCCGCCTGTCAATCCTCGCGCCGGCCACGCCTCCCCCCGCGAAAGCCACGCCTCCCCGCCACGCCCACTTTTGTGCTTCGCAAAGGGAGGGGAAGCGTGGCTCCCCTCCATCCGTCCCTGCCCCTCCCTTCCCCGGCCTGGCTCCTCTCACCGGCTCCTCTCACCGGGCCGGGCCGGGCCGGCCGCCGCTTCATGCCCGCCTCGGCGGCTTCCCGAAGCTCCGCCGCCGCAGCAGCCCCGGAGACCCGGCCGCCTCCCTGGCTCCGCTGCTTCACCTGCCCGCGGCGGAAGCCTTTGGCGGCGCCACTTCCGGTCCTTTCCTCCCACCCTCCCAGCCCCCTAGAGCTAGGCCAGAGTGCAGAGGGGCCCTGCTGCCGTCATTTCCGCCTTCATCCCCAAGCGCCTTCAAAAACCTAAACCAAAGAATGAAATGCAGTTGGGGGGCGCCCCTGCACTGAGAATAGGGGAGTGTAAAAAATCAATCCAGAAATCCGGGAAAGGAAAAGAAAGAGAGAGAGGAAAGGAGGGAGGGAGAGAAAGGAAGCGAAAGAAAGGAGAGAGGGAGAGAAAGATAGCAAAAGTAAAAGGAGGGAGGGAGAGGAAAAGAAAGCGAAAGAAAGAGGAAAGGAAAGAAAGAAAGAAAGAAAAAGTGGAGGGGGAGAGAAAGAAATGGAAGGAAAGCAAAAGAAAGGAGGGGGTGGGCAGGAGAGAGAGAAAGGAGGGAGAGAAAAGAAAGGAAAGAAAGAAAAAGGAGGGAGGGAGAGAAAGAAAGATAGTAAAAGGAGGGAGGGAGAAAAAGAAAGAAAGCAAAGAAAGCAAAGAAAGAAAAGAGGATGCAGAGAGAAAGAAATTGAAAGAAAGCAAAAGAAAGAAAGAAAGAAAGAAAGAAAGAAAGAAAGAAAGAAAGAAGCCATTGGTCCTCCTGAGTACAGCTGTGCATTGTGCATAGATTATGCTTTTTGCTACATACGTGAGGATTCATGCTTTGCTTTCAATGGGTGAAGGATGCCTTCTCTAACTTTTTCGATCTCTAAACCTCGCCTTCTCTTCTGGGTTTAGCCAATCAGCGCGCCGATCTCGCCTCTTCCCAACCAATCCCTGCAACCTTTTGCAGCACAATACACAACTGAGCCTTGCAGACTTCTTGGGGGGGGGGGGAATGATTTCCAGAGGTACAAGAACTACAGCTCCCATAATCCCCTATCAGTAGTTTTGGGCTTTTTCTGGGGCTTTTTCGTGCCTTTTAGCTGCCTTTGACTTTGCAAAGCGGGACGAGCGCTGCAAAAATAAAACGTTCCCCTTAAAGTGGAAAAGTGCTAAACAATGGATGGAAGCTTTCCAGAAGAGGCTGGATTACCATCTGTCAGAAATGGTGTAGGGTCTCCTGCTTGGGTGGGGGTTGGACTAGATGACCTACAAGGTCCCTTCTAGCTCTTTTATTCTGTAAAGCAGCCCTTATGCACCTGTACTGTAGGTCTTCTAAAATGTTACATTTTTGTATTCACCCAAGTCATCTCTTAATTAGTTGCTACAGTTTCTATTTGTTTCCCTCCATTAGGAAAAAAAACAAGGATTTCCCAACCAGCGTTTGCCTTCTGCTTGCAATTTATTTATTTATTTATTTATTTATTTATTTATTTATTTATTTATTTATTTATTTATTTATTTATTTAAACTTATATACCGCCGTTCTCTCCAGGGGACTCAGGGCGGTGGACAGCCAGAATTAAAACACATGTAGTACAAAAGTTAAGAAAAAACTAAAATAAATTAAATCATCGGCATTACCAATTTAAAATCCCAAATCTGCAAAATCGAAAAAATTCCCAATTTAAAACCCAAAATCAGTAGAATTAAAAAATTAAAAATCCCCATTAAAACCATTTAAGCTAGACCGGCTTGTTGGAATAAATAAGTCTTCAGGGCCTTACGGAAAGTGCGGAGGTCCGGGATCAGTCGTAGTCCAGGAGGTAGCTCATTGCAAGGAATGTCATCTTTATAGCCTTGTCCTTTCAACCAACACGTCCATCATGCTCGCCTGGCTGGGTTTTTGGATGGCTTCGCGCAATGAAGGCAAAGCAAAGCAAATTCTATTTTTGATTCGTTTTTGAATGATTTTTTATTTATTTTCAGACTCGGCAACTTGGAAGAATGCATGGATTTTAACACCCAGAATTCCCCAGCCTGCCTGGAATTCCTATTTTGAGGGTGTTCAAACTGTTATGAAATAAAAATTTGAAACTATGTGTGTTCTAATTTTATTACATACTGTGCTAAACCACATTTTGCAGTTATTTTTAGGTCGGGCTAGGATGCATTGATAACTTTGTAGGAAATACTTACAGAAAGCAAAACAGTGCAGGGAATTTTTTTAATCATCAAAATCAGCCTGAAAAACACCCTTGTAGTTCTATTAAAATTTTATGCATTAAAAAAAATTAATAAAAATGACTCCCTGTCTCACAAAGAACACATTTTATTCCTAAATAAGACACTTGGAACTCTTGCTGCATAAGGCCCTGAAGAATCTGCTACAAAATTTGTTTAGTATTTCTTTACATCTCGTCCACTCAGCTTTCATATCTACAATGGGACTAGAACTCCCAGTCTCCTGGTGATTGACCCAAAGTCACCAAGCTGGCTTTCATGCCTAAAACGGGACTAGAATTCACCATCTCCTGGTTACTGGCCCAAAGTCAACCAGTCAGCTTTCATATCTAAAGTGGAACTAGAACTCCCAGTCTCCTGGTGATTGACTGAAAGTCACCCAGCTGGCTTTCATGCCTAAGGCGGGACAAGAATTCACCATCTCCTGGTGATTGGCCCAAAGTCAACCAGTCAGCTTTGATGCCTAAGGCAGGACTAGAACTCACCATCTCCTGGTGATTGGCCCAAAGTCAACCAGCCAGCTTTCACACATAAGGCAGGACTAGAACTCACCATCTCCTGGTGATTGGCCCAAAGTCAACCAGTCAGCTTTGATGCCTAAGGCAGGACTAGAACTCACCATCTCCTGGTGATTGGCCCAAAGTCAACCAGTCAGCTTTGATGCCTAAGGCAGGACTAGAACTCACCATCTCCTGGTGATTGGCCCAAAGTCAACCAGCCAGCTTTCACACATAAGGCAGGACTAGAACTCACCATCTCCTGGTGATTGGCCCAAAGTCAACCAGCCAGCTTTCACACATAAGGCAGGACTAGAACTCACCATCTCCTGGTGATTGGCCCAAAGTCAACCAGTCAGCTTTGATGCCTAAGGCAGGACTAGAACTCACCATCTCCTGGTGATTGGCCCAAAGTCAACCAGTCAGCTTTGATGCCTAAGGCAGGACTAGAACTCACCATCTCCTGGTGATTGGCCCAAAGTCAACCAGCCAGCTTTCACACATAAGGCAGGACTAGAACTCACCATCTCCTGGTGATTGGCCCAAAGTCAACCAGCCAGCTTTCATATCTAAAGTGGAACTAGAACTCCCTGTCTCCTGGTGATTGGTCCAAAGTCACCCAGCTGGCTAGGGCAAAACTAGAATTCACTGCCTCCAAGTTTCTAACCCAGTGCCTTCTAAGGCAGCCTGGATGTGAAAGAGAAAAAAAATCCTGAGGAACATTTCACAAGAACTTTTTCTGCCTGGACAGACAGCCTCAGTTTACAGAAGGACCTGGAACGCAGAGGAGAAGTTCTCCGACTGCCAACAGAGGTCAGTCAACAGCTACCAATGGTCTGTTTTGCTCCTCAAGGTAAGAGGAAAAACAGAGCCAGCCCTACCAAACACGGGAAATCCGACTCTCTCCGGCGCTGAGCAGACAGCAGAAAGAGATTTCCTTCCAAGGCCATCCACTCCTCAATGGCGCTGCCGTTTTCTGCCTTCCGTTTCATCCAGGTGATTTGGGGGGTGCTGTTTCTGGCCATCAGAGCTGCAGGTAAGTCAGACCAATTCCTCTTTCTCAGGAGGCAGGAGAAGGGGGGGGAAACCCCCAAGATTGGCAATGTTTGTGGAATGTCAACCGTTTGCTGCAATTCCCTGATAAGAAGATGCCCTCCGCTTCCGGAGGTGAACGGATTAAAATACTACGGCTGTATTTTATTTATTTTGAGGGAGTCCCAGAATTCTCTTGCCTGTGGATGGGGGAAGGGGGAAAAATGACTTTTAAGGTTCGCAGTCCAAAGAGATGGAAAAGAGGGGGTGCTCAATATGAATGTGGGGGCTGCCTAAGGGATGTCCCCAAATATACTCTCGATTTGCACGATGGTTAGGGAAAATAAATCAACACAGCGAAAGGATCCATCTCAGCATTGAGCCCACTCACCCTTGCTGAATATTTTACCTTTGAAATATTATTCCAAAGTTAAATGTATTCTACAATGCCCCCCCCCCCGTCCGCCCGCCACTATCCCTGAGACTGTGGCTGTATCCACGCAACATACTAAAGCTTTCAAGAAGAAACTTGATATTAATTTTAAATGGAATTGTTTTAGCTATCGGCCAAATTCATATTAGTTGTTTTTAAAATTTTAACTTTTGGGTAGCTTGCTTTTTATTTTTGGCCTGGAGTCCACAAGGAGAAAGGCGGTATACAAATCTAATAAAATAAATAAATAAATAAATAAATAAACTGAACTGAACTGCCCTCTGTCAGAAATGGTGTAGTAGAGTCTCCTGCTTTTTGGGTTGGGGGGTTGGACTAGATGACCTACAAGGGTCCCTTCCAACTCTGTTATTCTGTAATTTATTCTGCAAAGCCCTAATTAGCGGAATTACAGTTTAGACCAGTGTTTCTCAACCTTGGTAGCTTGAAGATGGGTGGACTTCAATCCCCAGAATCCCCCAGCCAGCAGCGCTTAACTTTGTTTGGCCATCTGCTTTGTCCATGTTAAAGAAACCCCGAAAACTGAGCCCACTGCATCAGTCGTGATAGCTATTCGCTGGCTTTAAATAGTTTCCTGAATGTTTCCTTTCATGCTTAGCTCATCACATAAATGTGTGAAACATTTCACTCCAAGGGGACAAGTATTCTGGTCTACTGAATGAGATTTAGATAAAACAACAGCTCCGTTCCTTTTTCCTACAGCTTACATCTGATCAGCTACTTTTGGGGTGGGGAGGGGGGGGAATATTCTGAAAAAGCTGGCTTTGGCAGGATCCATGCTTTAAAACTTGGTTTCTCCAATCTGGGTTTTGTTGGCCAAGCTGCAGTTAGTTGGCTTTGCACAAGAGCTAAGTTTTTAAAGTTAAAAACCAAGCCACAATGACTTGACCGCAAACTAGGATTGAAAGTGGTATGTGAGAATGACCTTGGGGGGGGGATGAAGGACGCCTAGGAAACCATGAGATAAGAGAGTGTTGAACCCCCAGTGGCTTAACGGGCAGAGGGAAAAAAACGTAGGAAGGACCCACCCTGATGGAACCGATGGTTAAAGAAGGCAGTGGGCGATTGGTACCTTCAGATTTGCAAGACTGACATCACCTTTCCAATGAAACAATGCTGACTCTACTTCATAGTAAGGTTCCATTAACAGAATTATGCGACGTTCAATATCGTTGCAGAATGGAGACAAGAGGGGACAAGCATGGCGGATCCCATGGAAGCTGTCCAGAAAATAGGACATTTCATCACCGCATTGAAGTCGCTGGAGGAAGACCAAGCAAAGCGAGAAACTCAAGGCAAGATGCAGAGTTTGGAAATCTCAAGGGCTTTAGGAAAAAATATGAATATATATATTTATATATATCGGAACACAGCCAAGCTCCCACCCAATCAGCTCACACCCCCACTAGCAGTTAAAAGGAAGAGACAGCTGCAATCTCACATTGCTCCTGGAAGCACGGAGCTGAGAACACCAGCCTGAAGATGACGAATGAGACTTCGTCAAAACGTGTGTATGTGTATGTGTGTAGTGTGTGTATGTATATATATACACATACACATACACACACACACACACACACACACACACATTCCCCTTACTCTAACACTGATTATGTTACCTAGTTTGGTAATTAAAGTCTGCAAGTAAACAACCGAGCTCAGAGAGGATTCCACAGTCCTCCTCCTCCTTCCTCCTCCTCCTCCTCCTCCTCCTCCCAAACCCCATTCCCATCTCAAACTGATAATGTAACCAAGTTGGGTAATGAAAGGTCTACAACAAAACAGTCAAGCTCAGACAGCACCAAGGACCCCATAGTCCTCCTTCTGTCCTTCCTCCCCTCTTCCTTCTCCTTCTCCTCCTCCTCCTCCTCCTCCTCCTCCTCCTCCTCCACAAACCCCACTCCCATCTCACACTGATGATGTTACCTAGTTGGGTAACGAGATGTCTGCAAGAAGACCAGCAAGCTCAGAGATCGCCAAGGAAGGACCCCTCATTTCAACCCCGAGCAACAGACATTCTCCTTTATCGATTCCCCTCCTCTAACTTCCTTCCCGGGGACTTCAGAAACAACACACTTTGTCAGCTCAGCTGTAAAACGTATAGAAGGCCAAGCGATGTTAATAAAAGCGGTAGAAATTAGAAGCCGGTTTAATAGCAACTTCTTAGGGGAAAAATATATATATAATCAGGAAATCCTCTCTCTTTGTTCTCTCAGGATAATTGTCTTTGTAGTCCTACCCTCACAGTCCCATCCCAATTCCCTCCCTACGTGCTGCTATATCCAATCAAATACCCTGTTTCTCCCAGAATAAGACACCCCCTGATAATAAACCCAATCGGGCTTTTGAGCGCATGGCAATAAGGCCAAGCTCTTATTTCAGGGTTCAAAAAAAACATAAGACAGGGTCTTATTTTTGGGAAAACACAGTACTTTGCTGCTGGATCCAATCACATGCCCCTTCTCAAATGCATAACTATCTATTCCCGGGATGGCAAACCTATGGCACGCGAGGTCCCATTGGAAGTTGGCAAATGGGCCGTTTCCAGCCTCCAGGGGAGTGGGGAAGGCTGTTTTTGCTCTCCCCAAGTTCCTAGAAAGGCTCTGGAGCCTGGGGAGAACAAAAAACGGGCCTTCCGGTCTTACCGGAAGTTGGCAAATGGACCGTTTCCGGCCTCCGGAGGGCCTCTGGAGGGGTGGAGAATGCCGTTTTCACCCTGTCTAGGAGCTGGGGGGAGCATAAAATGAGCCTACCATCACATGCCAAAAGCAGTTGCGCTGGGGATCACGCACGCATGCACGGGCTGTGTGTGCATAGAATTATGGGTGTGGGCACACGCACGCGTGACCGCCTCCCCATGCTCCCCCCACTTTTGGCCCGCGATGGGAATAAGGTTAGCCATCATTGATCTATTCCATCCTCACCCTTTTTAGTTAGGTTCGGTTGCCTCCAGTATCATATTAACACAGTTACGCTCCATTGGAATTGGGTACCCATCTTCAGCTGAGAAGGCCCTGCCCCCAGGTTTGCTGCACCAAAGGAAAAGCAGGCCCAGAGGGCAAAGGAAAACACAACACCCTGCTGCTATTACTCAGTGGGTTGTTTAGACTGGGAAAAGTTTGAGTCGACCTTTGAGACTTCTCGGCTTAAGAAGTTAAGACAAATACGGCAATTTCTTGCTTATCCGTTTCTTGTTATCTCTTCTTCTTTATCTCTCTCTCTCCCAGGTGCTGTAAGAAGCATTAACATCACAGGCGCCACTGAAGCTCGCGTCATGGAAAACTTAAATTTATCTCTGCATATCCAAGGCAGGTAAGCAATAAGTGTTTTTTTAAAAAAAAAAAAGAAATCCAAAATATTTTCCCCAAGTTGTCCTCTTTCTTCTTAGAATCATAAAAATCACAGAACCATACAGTTGGGTTTTTTTAAATATAATTTATTTTTTAATATAATAATTCCATCTTCAATTAAACAGTGTGTCCTCCGGGTACAAATATCTTTAAAAAATGATAATCGAGATTTACAACAATATTCATTACATTAACATTAAATCTACAATATTAAAATGATAATATTGTACATAACAATCGTAATACTTGCTTTGTCTCTCTTAACGTATTTTCTTTATTCCACTGATCTTTTTCTTTCGTTTCCCTGTTTCTAACTTCCATCTAATCATCGATAAAATCAGTCCCATGTCATATAATATTCTGTTTGTTCTTTCTCCTTAATTGTTACCGTTAGTCTATTCATTTCTGCACATTCTAATATTTTCCTGATCACATTCTCATCTGTGGGGATCTCTTCACTTTTCCAATTTTGTGCAAATAGAATTCTAGCTACAATTAATACAAAGGTAAAGGTTCCCTTCGCACATATGTGCTAGTCTTTCCCGACTCTAGGGGACGGTGCTCATCTCCTTTTCAAATCCGAAGAGCCAGCGCTGTCCAAAGACGTCTCCATGGTCATGTGGCTGGCATGACTCAACACCAAAGGCGCACGGAACGCTGTTACCTTCCCACCAAAGGTGGTCCCTATTTTTCTACTTGCATTTTTTACATGCTTTTGAACTGCTAGGTTGGCAGAAGCTGGGACAAGGAACAGGAGCTCACCCCATCACGCAGCACTAGGGATTCGAACCAATAAACTGCCAACCAATAAACTGCTTCGATCCTACCCTCCAGGAACTGTTAATATTTGCAGCCCGACCCATCCCTGAAAGGACAGAGTTCATCTCTTCATTTGGTTGAGCAAAGAGCAGCTCAGTTCTTATTCCAAAACATTTCCAGTCCAGTCTTTAAAAAAATAAGGAATAAGGAAGTTACGACCACAACGGAGCCCAGAATTTATGTTGCTATGTGAAATATTTGTTAAGCGAGTTTGCCCCGTTTTACGACTTCTCTTGCCAGAGTTGTTAAGTGAATCACCGCAGTGGTTCAGTTAGTAACACGGTTGTTAAGGGAATCTGACTTCCCCGTGGACTTTGCTTGTCCAAAGGTTGCAAAAGGGGTGGGTGGGTGTCATGTGATCCCATCATAAACCGTCATAAATATGCAATCGTCATAAATATGAGCCCATTGCCAAGCGTCTGAATTTGGATCACGGGTCCATGGGGATGCTGCAATAGTCTTAAGTGTGAAAAACAGTCCTAAATCCCGTTTTTCAGTGCCATTGTGACGTTCACTAAAGGACCTGTTGTAAACTGAGGATTACCTGTATTGCAAATATAAATCCAGTTGTTGGGATAAGTTGAGCCAACTTTCTCAATGAGGACACTTCGCCCTGCCAATGTAGACTGTCGGTTGGGCAGGTGAGCGCTTCCTAATTGAAGATCTGGGTATCAGGTGCAAATAACTAGGAACAGGAGTTAAAAGTTGCATGGGTACATGTGTGAACGGGGCGCGTGCGCTCACATTTGCGAACCGGTAGGGAAAGTAAGTGAATACTACCGCTGGATTGTTTGTGTATGAGAAAGAGGGTGAAGACAACTCCTCCCCAATAGTTCCCAGTGTCTATGCGTGATGGGGATAGTAGCATCCTTTATTTTGGCAAGTTTCTGTCCGTAGGTGAGGAACGATAATGAAAAATCTGCTTGGAAGACTCACAATGTGTCTTTTTTAAAATTATTATTATTTTGGGAGCCCAACCCTGTTCTTCGTATTCGTTTCTTTTCAGTCCTCCCCTGAGTTTATGCTGGTTAATCAAGACGGAGTGTATCCCTCTCCACTGGGGAGACCAGTGCCACCTAGTGGTGATGAACAGCACGCAATACTATCTCAACCACACCTTCAACAATGCTGGACAATACTGCCTTAGCGTCCGGGTGGAGAATCGGGTGAACATCTTGCAGTCCTATCAGGAGATTCAGATAAGGCCCTCAGGTGAGGATTGGATGGAACTACGGGGCTGTTTTGCCTACGGACCCTAATTCTTCCCCTCTGTCTTCCCACCTGGGATATGTATGGCTTGAAGCTGTAGTAGGATTCAAAAAAAATTACTACTGGTTTTATGGGCGTGGCTTGGCGGGCTTGGCAGGGGAAGGATACTGCAAAATATCCATCCCCACCCCACTCCAGGGGGAAGGATACTGCAAAATCTCCATTCCCACCCCACTCCTGCGGAGGGATATTGCAAAATCCCCATTCCCATCCCACTCCAGGGGAGGGATACTGCAAAATCTCCATTCTCACCCGACTCCAGGGGAAGGATACTGCAAAATTGTCATTCCCACCCCACTCCAGGGGAAGGATACTGCAAAATCTCCATTCCCACTCCGCTCCAAGGGAAGGATCCTGCAAAATCTGCATTCCCACCCCACTCCAGGGGGAAGGATACTGCAAAATCTCCATTCCCACTCCGCTCCAGGGGAAGGATACTGCAAAATCTCCATTCCCACTCCGCTCCAGGGGAAGGATACTGCAAAATCCCCATTCCCACTCCGCTCCAGGGGAAGGATACTGCAAAATCTTCATTCCTACCCCACTCCAGGGGAAGGATACTGCAAAATCTCCATTCCCACCCCACTCCAGGGGAAGGATACTGCAAAATCCCCATTCCCACCCCACCCCACTAATCTGCTTACCAGCTCCGTTCTCCTGTGCAGGGCAACAAAAGAAGACCCAGCTGATCAGCTGGGACTCTGATCAGCTGGGACTCGGGAGGCAGTGAAAAGATGGGGGCGGGGTCAGCCAGAGGTGGTATTTGCCAGTTCTCCAAACTACTCAAAATTCTGCTACCGGTCAGAACTGGCTGAATATCACCTGTAGTATTCAGATGTTAAACCAGAATGGAAGTCCCAATGGTTTAGATTTAGAAGCATCATGTGCTGCCATCTGGAGGTCAATACCATAATAACACCGTACTGTAAAAATGGGGGGGGGGGCTTTAATTTACAACTGTACATTTAGTGCCTCTTTGAACTTACAACGGCACTGGAAAAAATAAATCATGACTAGCTGTCACACTTAATAACCCTCACAGCATCCCTCCCATGGTCACAAGGGAGGAGGACTCGGGGAAAGCCAGAGAAGAAAAGGGGAAGAAAAGGGGAGATGGGGATGTACATTTATAAATGATGGTGGGCGCAGTGGTTTTATTGGATACATCATATTGGCACAACTGGTGAAAGCCGACTCTGAAAGTTCCCGTGGCTTCCACCTGATTAAAAGTAAAAGTTTCCCCTTTCCCCCAAGTCATCAGTCACATTATCAAAATAGTAGTGCTGGCCGGTTGCTTAGTTACTTCGCTCCTCCTCTCCCCAGCCACCTGTTGAAATGTCCTTGGTTCCCACAAGAAAAACATTTTGCTTTGACTACAAAAACCCAGCTATCTATTTTCCCCTTCCCCCCGTCCCTTCTTCTTCCTTGTGGCAATCCTGAAGCCTCAGAGATGGTTCCCCCAGCCAGGTTTGCTTCAGGATTGACAGGTGAGAAAATGCAGTATTGCAGGCAAACTCTGCCCACGGTCAGGAGTTCGATCCTGACCGGCTCAAGGTTGATTCATCCTTCCATCCTTCCAAGGTCAGTAAAATGAGGATCCAGATGGTTGGGGGCCATAGGCTGACTCTGTAAACCGCTTAGAGTGGGCTATAAAGCATTGTGAAGCGGTATATAAGTCTAAGTGCTATTGCTATTGCTAAATATAACATTTTAAGGTATCCTTCTCTTGAACTTGGGAGCTCTCCTCGGCTATCATCATCCTTGGAACCGAGAGGAATCTGGGCCATTGGTGATCGGTTGCAAGCTCAAGCTTTATTGAGGCCAGCAGAAAGCTTTTTTTCCTTCTGTTCTTCAACAGGCATCCCTCCAGTTTTCTTCATCCTGCCCTGTGTCATCCTTTTGCTGGCTACGCTGTGTTTAGCCATCTACATGAGCTTTCGAAGTCCCATGCAGCAGAAGGATCTGGTGGAGGTGAGCCATCTTGATTTTGCTAGACCTTAACTAACAAACCCGGTAGCTTTGATCACTGGTTTGGATACCTCTTCCCAGGCGTTCCAAACCAACATTTAAAGCTTGTTCATGTGCAAGGATGGTCCCCTTCCCCAGTCCTCCCACCCACCTCCAGTCCTCCCCAATGCTTTGTCTTCTTCCAGTCCTCCCATCCACCTCCAGTCTTCCCTGTTCCCCCACCCACCTTCAGTCCTGTCTTCTCCCAGTTCTCCCCAGTCCTTTCTGCCTCCTCCCAGTCCTCCCCAGTCTGCACCCTGTTCTCCCATCCATCTCCAGTCTTCCCCCATCCTCCCTGTCCTCTCCCAGCCCTCCTCCCAATCCTCCCCAGTCCTCCCTGTTCCTCCCAGTCTTTCACCAAGTCCTCCCAACTATTTCCTGTCCTCCCACCCATCTCCAACCTCCATGTTTCCTCCCAGTCCCCCTCCTTAGTTCTCTGATGCTCCCTTGAGAGTTCCTTGCTAATCCTCCATCAGCTGAGGTTCTCTCCGGTCCAACCAAGATTTTGCCATGTTGCAGGTCGCCGATTTTGACTTTTCCCCCACCTCCACCAAGAAGCCATCCAGCCCCCGATGGAGCTGGCGCCAAATTTGCTGCAAAACCTGCTGCTTCCTTGGGTCGTCTCCGGAGCCTTGCCATCCAGCCAAAGAGCACCATCGCCTCCTTCAGCCCCTCTGCAAATCCAGACAGCCGTACGGTGCCTGAAAGACCCCCCCACACCCCCAAATGATTTCTGGTGGGGGGAGATCCAGCGAGTTCGCTTTGCCGCTCCTATTTGCTTCATGAATCATCGGTGACTTCGCCGACGTGGGTGAAGAAGCATTCCTTAAATGACAGACTATCCCGAAAGAGAGTAAGCTTCACGCCGTCACCGTCACCCTGCCAAAAATCTGCCTTAAAGCCCTTGGAAATAAACAGAGGCTTCCGTTTTTCCATCTTCTGCTCAGGACACTTGAAAATGTCTTTGCAATTTCTCCCGGGGGGTAGAAATTTAGAACCGGTTGAACGGTGGGAGATGCCAATGCTGCTATTTTTGATCACCATACTTTTTGGAGTATAAGATGCACCTTTCTCCCCCCCCCCCCCCCCAAAACTGGGTGAAAATTTAGGTGCGTCTTATAGACCGAATACGGGCGTTTTGGCCTCCTGAACCCTCTGTGCATTGAGTTTTCACCCTTCCCGACCTCCAGAAGCATTCTGTAGACCAAAAACGAGCGTGTTTTTGGTGAAAATGGTGAAAATGGGCATGTTTTTGGTGAAAACGGGCCATGTGGAACACTGCAGAGTGTTTCTGCGAGGGCGAAAATCCGATGCGCAGAGGCTGAACACAATTTTTTTTCTTGTTTTCCTCCTGTAAATTTAGGTACGTCTTACAGTCCGAGAAATGCTGTATTCTCCTCTCCATGCTGCAGGCTTCA
The DNA here is from genome assembly GCA_038048745.1 of Coluber constrictor foxii. Lineage (NCBI taxonomy): Eukaryota > Metazoa > Chordata > Lepidosauria > Squamata > Colubridae > Coluber > Coluber constrictor. The sequence continues at coordinate 5,012,255 of CM075973.1, forward strand.
GTATCTGTACTTTTTAAACTTCTTTGTTTTTTGTTTGCGAATAAACAAAAACTTTTGGACCATGATCAAATCATGGGAAGACTCAAGAAATTGTAAGATACTAGAGATGCTATAATAAAAGAAAACAGGACATTCCTACGCAGCCTTCAGCGAAAGCCTGATCAATGATGTTCCGTTATTAAATTTATTTTTTAAATGTCTCCAAATTATCCTCTGGGGATAGAGAAGAAAGCCGTAAGTGGTTCCCCCCCCTCCCACCTCAAATGAAGTGCAGTGGTAGCATTTTTGTTTTAAGAAGCAAATTTTTTAAAAAGTACAGTACATTTTTATCGTAGCAAAACAACAACTCACAAGTTCTAGCTGTGTTTACTCAAATATAATTCCCAACCAATTCAACAGCATTCATTCATCACCAAGCAGCCTAAATGATTTTAAAAAAATTACAGTTAACAGATTAACAGAGTTGGAAGGGACCTTGTGGGTCATCTAGTCCAACCCCCCCACCCAAGCAGGAGACCTTACACCATTTCTAACAGATGGCAGTCCAGTCTCTTCTTGAAAGCCTCCAGTGATGAAGCTCCCACAACTTCTGAAGGCAACTTCTGTTCCATCAGCTGATTGTTCTCACTGTCAGACAATTTATCCTTATTTCTAGGTTGAATCTCTCCTTGGTCAGTTTCCATCCATTATACCTTGTCTGGCCTTCCGGTGCTTTGGAAAATACCTTGACCCCCTCCTCTCTGTGGCAGTCCCTCAAATATTGGAAGACTGCTATCATGTCTCCCCTGGTCCTTCTCTTCAGTAGACTAGCCTGTAACTGGTCTTCATATGTTTTAGCCTCCAGTCCCCTGATCATCTTCGTTGCTCTTCTCTGCACTTTTTCTAGAGTCTCAAACATCTTTTTTTTACATTGTGGTGACCCAAACTGGATACTGTACTCCAGCGCGTGGTCTTATTAAGGCTTTATAGAGTGGCATTAGTGCCTCCCTTGATCTTGATTGCATCCCTCTGTTAATGCAATACAGGGAAGATGCTTTGCATAAGCCGCACATCGCGTTGAGCTGCAAAGCTGCAATTTGCAAACTGCAAAGGCTAGTTGTGTGCATTGCACCACAGACAAATTTTGGTGCCGTGGTTTATTGACTCAGCCGCAATTGGATGTTTGCAGAACAAACGAGCCAAATATTGACGTTTATCTATGGTTTTTAAATGCATTGCAAGCCGCCTTGAGTCTTTGGAGAAAGGCGGCATACAAGTTGAATAAATAAATAAATAAATAAATAAATAAATAAATAAATAATAAACATAAGCAGGGATGGGGCTGCTGGGGGTTCGCAGGTGTTAGCTAAGATTCTGTGCAGTTCGGAGAACCCCAATAAATCCCACTCCTGGTTGGCCCCGCCCATCCCTCCCCTCTCAGGAGTCCCCACACAGCCCATTTTGGATGCAGGTAAGTGCAGGGTGCACGTGGAAGCTTGGGGATGGCGAGAAACGGGCCAATCGGAAGTTCGGGAAGTCTGAAAATGGGGCAGTTTCTGGACTCCAGAGGGCCTCCGGAGCCTGGGGAGCCCGTTTTCATCTTCCCGGAGGCTCGAAGAAAACCTCTGGAGTCCGGGAAGGGCAAAAACGCCTCTCCAACTAGGCCATGCCCACCATGCCCACCTAGCAAAAGGGCAGAGATCCCCTTGCTAAAATTTTTGAAGCCTATCCTTGATCAGAACGATGGGTTTCCTATGTCGCACAGACTCCGAGAAAGTAGCATTATAACTTTAATTCCTTGTGTAAAGCACATAGTGATCCAGTAAGAAAACAGCACCTCGGGTAGGTGACACTGAATACACCAACTCCAAATGCCGTATTTTGCCAAGCAAAGAGAAACATGAAAACATAAATAAAGCATAGAGTAAAATTTTGCCAGCAGAGGTCTCTCTCGCCTAAGAACCTCTGAGCAGGATGTTGAATGAGAACCGAATTGGTTTTTTTTTAATAAAGTTTTTTTTTAAAGACAAACATTTAGTACATCGTTCATTTCTTCATGTGACATGTTGGTGTTATCTTCAAAAATTCCTTCTCTATTTCTTCTGTCTTCAATCTCACCCAGTCCATTACAAAGGTTTTCCGTTAGTATAATATTCTAATTACAGCCACTTTTTCTTCAATCTCTTTTAAAACTTATTTATATCCCTTTTCTAACCAATAGTAAAATTTATTCCATATCTTAAAATATTCTGAATCTTCTCTCCTTTATCATCATAGTTAATCTATTCATTTCTGCACAGTCTAATTTTTTTTTAATTACTTCTCTTTCCGATGGTATTTTCTCTGCTTTCCAGTTTATACTTTGGATACTTGTAAACAATCACAAATTGGTTTGCTCGCCTCCATCCTCCTCAGAAGATCTACGGTCTTTACAGATTATTTATATTTGAATTAAATTAAACAGAAAATTTGCTGCGTACTCTAGTCCAGGGTTGTCCAACCTTGGAAATTTGAAAACTTGCGGACTTCAGCTCAAAGAATTCCCCAGCAAAAAGATTACCCAACACCCGGGAGACATTGCAACCAGGGGTCGGCTTCAAAAATTTTAGCAAGGGGTTTTCTGCCCGGCTGCTGGGTGGGTGTGGCCATGGTAGGCGTGGCCTCCTCCACCATTGGAGGGGGGTGTTTTTGTCCTCCCTGGGCTCCGGAGGCTTTTCTTGAGCCTCTTGTAGGACGAAAACAGCCTCCCCAGGCTCCGGAGGCCCTCTGGAGGCTGGGAATGGGCCCATTTTCGGCCTTCCCAAACTTCCGGTAGGCCCGTTTTTCACTCTCCCTGAGCCTCCATGTGCGCCCTGCACTTACCTGCATCCAAAATGGGCCATGTGGGGATTCCTGGGAGGAGAGCCAGCCAGGAGTGGGATTTGGGGGTTCTCCGAACTGCACAGAATCTTAGCTAGAGATTCTCCCAAACCCCCAGCAGCCAACCCACAATTGCAACCGTCATAAATATGAGTCAGTTGTCAAGCATCTGAGTAAAAATCATGTGAGCGAGGGGATGCTGCAATGGCCATAAGTCTGAAAAAACGGTCATCGGTCGCTTTTTCCAGGGCCTCCGAACGGTCACCAAATGATCTGTCGTACGTACGTCGGGGACTATCTGTACTCATGGCAATATCGGCACGCAACATCGGCAAGTTAAGTTTAAGTCAACCTTTGATTATTGTTTCCCCCCCCCCTTTGTTTCTGCTTAACACACCCCGTGTATTCATTGGGTTGGCAATCGGCTTATGGCGCAAAGATACAGTAAGTTGTGTCTTCTGAGCTAAGTTGTGTGAACACAGCTAGTAGGTCAGGAGCGTTGGGAGGAGGAAAATTCAGATGGTATGTACCACTCACTCAAAGCCCTGGGGCGGATTTTGCTTCAAAAGAGGTCCCTGCTGAACGCTGAGCCACAGATGGGGGCGCCAGGATGCCCAAGGCTGAATGCCTCTCCCGCCTGCTGTGTTCAAGAGAAGGAAGCATGGGGCAACCGAGCAGATTCCCAGAAAAGCCATGTTGAGAAACGAAAGGGGGAGGGGGGAGGGAAATCGGGTTTTATCCACCGTGCATTTTGCATGAGCTAGGAGGGAGGGAGGGAGAAGAGTGTGTGTGTGTGTGCATGTGTGTTTGTATTCCTAGCCAAGGGCAGGTCATGTCTCAGCAGGGAAATGCCAACTTATAAATATTACTTAATAGAGAACCAAGTGACCCAGACAATGGAAAGGGCGGCTATACAAATTTGATTAATAAATCAGTACATTGAAAGAAGGTCACACTGGCCATTGGGGTGGGGGGTGGGAGGAGGGGAAGTGGTGGTGGAGGAGAAGAAGAAAAAGAGGAGGAGGAAGAGAAAAGAGAGGAGGAGGAGGAGGAGGAGGAGGAGGAGGAGGAGGAGGAGGAAGAGAAAAGAAAGAAGGAGGAGAAGAAGAAAAGAGGAAGAGGAGAAGAATAGGAAGGAGGAGGAGAAAAGAAAGAAGGAGGAGGAAGTGAAGAAGAAGAAGAAGAAGAGGAAGGAGGAGAAAAGGAAGGAGGAGGAGAAAGAAAGAAAGAAAGAAAGAAAGAAAGAAAGAAAGAAAGAAAGAGAAAGAAAGAAAGAAAGAAAGAAAGAAAGAAAGAAAGAAAGAAAGAAAGAAAGAAAGAAAGAAAGAAAGAAAGAAAGAGGGAGGGAGGGAGGGAGGGAGGGAGGGAGGGAGGGAGGGAGGGGGAGAAACTGCCTAATAAGGAAACATTTACAGAAAGAGAATTAAAGAACCAGAGGAATGTAAAAATTACTGCCGTTTTTTTTTAAAGTTCAATATGACTTGCAACTCTGACATCTTATATATTTGTTTCCTATTAATAAAAACATGTTTAAACATAACAGAGGCCTTACTATTCAATATGCACAGCTAGGATTAGATTGTCCGAGGATTCATTATATGTACATCCAAACAAACAATTTTTTATTATACCCAGCCTGGAAACCCCTGTGACTAATGACCCATTCTTCTTTCCAGATCCTGCTCCCTAAATTCTGTGGCCGGCGCTGAGCAGGCTAAGATTTACACCCATTGCATTCCTTCCTTAAACCTGCCGTTAGATCCACGTGTGACTGACTTTTCTCCCTGACAGCAAGAAAGTCAACACAAATTTAGGGGGGAAATCCTCCAAAAGACCGTTTAGCGAGTAAATTGGCACCTGTTTCCATAGAAATTATTGTGCATTGTCCACTGTGCATTATTGCACAATGGACTACCATTGCAAAGAGTTTTATAAACGCCACTTAAAAAGCTGTCAAATACCGTTTGGAGGCTAAATGAGAACATCCTGTGTCCACTGGGGATTAGGGTTGTTGAACTTAAGTACACCTGAGACACTTTGTTTTAACTCCTGTCTGCTTTCTTCTGAAAGTGCTAATACCACTTTGTAAGGCCTGGGTAAGGCCACACTTGGAATATGGCATTCAGTTTTGGTCGCCACGATGTAAAAAAAGATGTGGAGACTCTAGAAAGAGTGCAGAGAGAAGCAGCCAAGAGGATTAGGGGACTGGAGGCTAAAATATACAGTATGAAGAACAGTTGTTGGAATTGGATATGTCTAGTTTGATGAAAAGAAGGACTAGCGGTGACATGATAGCAGTCTTCCAATATCTCAGGGGCTGCCCCAAAGAAGAGGGAGTCAAGCTATTCTCCAAAGCATCTGAAGGCAGGACAAGAAGCAATGGGAGGAAACTAATCAAGGAGAGAACTAGAACTAAGGAGAAATGTCCTGACAGTGAGAGCAATTCATCAGAGGAACAACTTGCCTCCAGAAGTTGTGAATGCTCCAACACCGGAAGTTTTAAAGAAGAGATTGGACAACCATTTGTCTGAAGTGGTGTTGGGTTTCCTGCCTGGGCAGAGGGTTGGACTAGAAGACCTCCAAGGTCCCTTCCAACTCTTGTTATTCTATTCTTCCTGTATAACGAGGTTGTTGAGTTTTCAGAGTTGTTAACCTCAAATCAGAACGTGATTCGCACACTTAATCCAATGCAGGTTGTATTTACTCAACCCTGGATGGTATGTTTCCAGAAGGGGTCAAGCCACCTGAGTTCACACAATTCAGCAAATCCTACCTTGACTAAAGAGCCTTAAACTACTAGCCAATTCTGTTTCAGTCCAGAATATTTTTAAACTATTTGAGGCTCGGGGAGAATGAGCAAGCTCTGTGCAAGAAAGAAAAATCTTAAAGTCCCTTTATATTTTTTTAATGATCGGTTTTATTGCCTGGAGTAGAGACATTTTAAGGCAATAAAACCAATCATTAAAAAAATATAAAGGGACTTTAAGATTTTTCTTTCTTGCACAGAGTTTGCTTAAGAGAGGCGGTGGCTCAGCGGTTAAGACGCTGAGCTTGTCGATCGAAAGGTCGGCAGTTCGGTGGTTCAAATCCCTAGTGCCGCGTAACAGAGTGAGCTCCCATTACTTGTCCCAGCTTCTGCTAACCTAGCAAAGCCCGTAAAAAACGCAAGTAGAAAAATAGGGACTAACTTTGGTGGGAAGGTAACAGTGTTCCGTGAGCCTTTGGCATTGAGTCACGCCAGCCACATGACCACGGAGACGTCTTCAGACAGCGCTGGCTCTTCGGCTTTGAAACGGAGAGGAGCACCGCCCCCAAGAGTCAGGAACGACTAGCACATATGTACAAGGGGAACCTTTACCTTTAGAGACGTCCTGCTCCATCTCTCTCTTGAGGGTCAGTTTGTTCTAGCGGTTAAGGCATCAGGCTAGAAACTAGGAGATGGTGAGTTCTAGTATTGCCATAGGCACGAAAGCCAGCTGGGTGACTTTATGCCATTCACCAGGAGATGGTGAGTTCTAGTCCAGCTTTAGGCAGGAAAGCCAGCTGGGTGAATTTCGGCCAATCATCAAGAGATGGTGAGTTATAGTTCCATCTTAAGCCTGAAAGTTGGCTGGGTGACTTTGGGTCAATCACCAGGAGACAGTGAATTCTAGTCCAGCTTTAGGTATGAAAGGCAGGTGAGTGACTTTATGCCATTCACCAGGAGATGGTGAATTCTAGTTCAGCCTGAGGCATGAAAGCCAGTTTTTGTCTGAACCCAAACCACCTCACAAGGTTGTCGCTGTGGGGAAAACACAAGGAGGAAGGAGATTAGGTGTGCTCACCACCTGGAGTTATTTATAAAAAGACAGGACATAAGTAAAATATTTAAAAATGAAAAATCTGATGTTTTCAAAGGCTGAACCATCTGTGGAACAATATGAAATCCTTCCACCTGGGGCTTAGAGCAAATGTATTTTTGATTTTTTTCCCCTGTCTTGCACCCTGATCCACCCAACACAAGGCAACACAACACAACCTGTGCCCTTGATATACTCAAACCTGGCATTTTCCGATGCCCAGGGATAGCTTGCTAATTCAGAAGAGGACTGAATGGATGATCGTTCTTCTCTACCCACTTCTTGGAGATGCGTAATCTAGTCTATTTGGCCTAAAAAGTCGGAATTGATGGAGGGGGGGAGAATTGCTTTTCTCCCCCACCCCACCCTCCTACCTCAAAGTTCAAGGCAATTATAAAGTGCTTCTTTATGTGGGAATTGTGTCTGTCAAAATCGCAGGCAGCATGCAGCAGCTTGCAGAAAATGGAAAAGAGAGAGAGAGAGAGAGAGAGAAATGGAGAACAAGAAGGTTTGCAAATATCCATACATTAACATTAAGTCTTCACTGAAAAAGGAGGGGCAGGTGGAAATGACTTTCACAACGTCTCATGTTCATGCAACAGATCTTAACAGCATTGTCGTTTTCGGAGCTTATTAGTGGCTGCTCCGATTGAAGAGAAAAGCATTTTCAGTTTGATTTAATCTAATACATATTTAATGCCTAGTTTGCACACTTGAAGATGCTATTCTCCTAAGCGAGCAGGAAGGGGATACGGGAGGAGGGAAAGGGGGGGAGGGGGTGGGGTGTGCAAGAGAACCAATTGGGAGTGCAATAAATAATACATGAACAAAAGACTCCCTTTCCTTCTTTTGATCTGAGGAAATCCCTCCAACGAGGATAGATAGATGATAGATAGATAGATAGATAGATAGATAGATAGATAGATAGATAGATAGATAGATAGATAGATAGATAGATAGATAGATAGATAGATAGATAGATAGATAGATATAATATAGAGATAGATAGATAGATAGATAGATAGATAGATAGATAGATAGATAGATAGATAGATAGATAGATAGATAGATGATATAGAGATAGATAGATAGATGGATGGATGGATGGATGGATGGATGGATGGACGGACGGATGATAGATAGATAGATGATAGATGATATAGAGATAGATAGATAGATAGATAGATAGATAGATAGATAGATAGATAGATGATAGAAAGATAGATAGATAGATAGATAGATAGATAGATAGATAGATAGATAGATAGATAGATAGATGATAGAAAGATAGATACTGTAGATAGATACAAGAGAGAGAGTGTAGATATATAGATAAATAGAGAGAGAGAGAGAGATACTGTAGATAGATACCATAGATAGATAGATAGATAGACAGACAGACAGACAGACGGACGGACGGACGGATGGATGGATGAGAGATAGATGATAGATGATAGATGATATAGAGATAGATGATAGATAGATAGATAGATAGATAGATAGATAGATAGATAGATAGATAGATAGATAGATGATAGATAGAAAGATAGATACTATAGATAGAAACAAGAGAGAGAGTGTAGATATATAGATAAATATATATATAGAGAGAGATACTGTAGATAGATAGATAGATAGATAGATAGATAGATAGATAGATAGATAGATAGATAGATAGATAGATAGATAGATAGATGATGGGTTGAGATCTGGGCAAAAACAACATGCTTTATCAATTATAAAACAATAGGTTCTATGATAATTCTATGTTCAATAGACACTATCAAAATTGAGTTCTGCAGATTTTCGTTGTCCTCTTTCAAGCAAAAATCTGGTCTCCTTCCATGATGGCTGGTTGCATAATCCAGATCTGCATTCAGCACTAAGCAATCAATTACAGGTAATCAGAAGTGGATTGGTCCCTCGCTCTAACAGAAGGAAAGAGAAGAAGAGGGTGACCAACACCAATAGCAAGATGGATGGAGACAATTACAGCAGTGATGGGTACACTATTGTAAAATCTGAAAGGACAGCTTGGTTGCAGAATTGTCTTGGAGGAAATCTACGTGGTTACTAAGAAGTGACACCGACTTGATGGCATACAATCCATCAATCAATTTGCATCACTCTAAGCCTAAATCTAACTTGATGGCCTAGTTTGAGAGAAGAAGCATTCCTGGACCTCATTTTGAAGAGATACTTTAGAAAGAACTTCAGAAAGAAAGACGAATTGGTTACGGTAGTCCTTCTCTTGAACTCTGTGAAGCTCAGCCTCAAACTGAGATCCAGTGAAATGAGACATCAACAACAAAACAGCAGGACCCTGGATATATTACCTCAAATGTATGAAGACATTATCTCAAATATATATTAAGAAATCACCTCAAATGTATGAAGAAATCACCTCAAATGTATGAAGAAATCACCTCAAATGTATGAAGAAATCACCTCAAATGTATGAAGAAATCACCTCAAATGTATGAAAAAATCGCCTCAAATATATCAAGAAATTACCTCAAATATATGAAGAAATTACCTCAAATATAAGAACAGTTGCAAGAATTGAAGTACCTGAAGGCAGGACAAGAAGCAATGGATGGAAACTAATCAAGGAGAGAAGCAATCTGGAATTAAGAAGAAACTTCCTAACAGTGAGGACAATTAACCAGTGGAACAGCTTGCAACCAGAAGTTGTGGGTGTTCCATCAATGGAGGTTATTAAGAAGAGACTGGACAATCATTTGTCTGAAATGGTGTATGGTCTCCTGCTTGGGTAAGGGGTTGGACTAGAAGACCTCCAAGGTCCCTTCCAGCTCTCTCCTGACTGAGAAATACTTTGGGCTACAATCCCAGGTTCTCAAGCTGTTGCATCTGTTGATTTGTGGGGGCAATATAGGTTGTAGGCCCAAGTAGGTTTACTCATTGGATTATGACTAGAATGCCGGGTAAAAAAATCAGATAAATTGTAGAGCATCCGTTGGCTGCAACTTTATTTATCTGCATTTCTTCCTACCTCAAATATGTCTCTGCTTGTTTTGTGAAGTTGGAAAACCAGGAATAGCATCTGCCAAAGAAATTATTTGTGTCCTGGACTCTAAATATTTGTTTGCTCTTCACACTTTTCAAATAAATTTCACGAGGAATCCGTTCGCTTTGCCTGAATATTGTCAACAGTTTTCAGCCCATTAGGTTTTTACGGACGGCAAGAATAAAATTTGAAAACAATATGATTCATGATCAACAGATGCTCCTCAAAGCTTCATCCCCTACACACAACCACCATCCGAAGTAAATCTTGGACGGTTTCATACTTTTATGAATTCAATACTGTCTTCTCAAGACTGGAAGGTGTGATTTACTACCCAACTACAAAGTATTAAGATTGTTAATCAATAGTTTAATCAATAGGAATGTAAGTAAAGCGTTGGACTCTTGACAGGTTTTTAGCACACACGGCCCCAAAATACATCAGTATTATCCTCCTCCATAGTAGAGATCATAAATTATGAAACGCGAAAGACAGACAAAGCGGCAATTTACAGATAGTTCTCGACTTACAATCATTCCTTTAGTGACCGTTTCAAGTTACGACAGCACCGAAAAAAGTGATTTATGACCGTGTTGTACATTTACAACTGTTGCAGCATCCCCATGGTCACATGATCAAAATTCAGAGACTTTAATAAGTTATCTCCTCCTATTCCTCCTCCTCTTTCCCACAAATCCCACTCTCTCCTAACACTGATGATGTTACCTAGTTGGATAATGAAACGTCTACAAGAAAACAACCAAGCCCAGAGAGCACCAAAGACCCCCCCACAGTAGACATATTCATTGTCGCACACCCTCAGCCCCCCTCCTGGTCAAATGCTAATTCAGATGTTGTGACTACGATCACCACCGACAAATGGAAAGCGTACTTTTGAATGTATGGGTGCGGTGGGAAATGTTCTGACGTAGGCTTCCGTAGCAAGTACACAGCACAAATGTAGTCCCGGCAAACCTTTTTACTTCATACGGCTGTGAATTATTGTCATTTCCAGTCCGAAAGGCTTCTCAAACAGTCTGTCAGGGGAGTGTTTACAAACACCCACCTTATCTCCCTTGGAATGCTGCCAGAGAACTAATTGCCACATGCAGGACAAGGCCAAACTTAGCACAGAGTCAAACAGCGCTTTTCCAGAGCTTTTACCGACCAGATAAATTAAATTGTTTCCTGCAAAAACTCACGTCCCGTTTGCTACTCTTTTATGTCTTATGGGAGGGGCCAAACATCTCCAATCCTTACTCCCAAGTCGACCCAGTTTCCTTAATTTTTCCTGTCTTCTGGCAGCTCTGCGCATGCGCAGACTGGGAACAGGCTGACGCTGTTCTTCTGCCTCGTTGATGTCAGACTCTGGAGGCAGCAAAGAACTACCAGATGGCCTTGGCCCCCTCTCTGCCTCTGACTCAGAGCCATCGTCCGAGCCTTCCCCAAACTCCAGGACTGGCCCACGTTCTTCCGCAACCTCCTCACTGTCTGAATCTGCTGCCAGCTTTGCTGGGCCACAACAGGAAAATCTTTGATTGCAAGCTTTAGGCCCAATGGAAACTCAGGATATTATAGGGGGGAAAGGAAGGGTCTTGGACATCTGGGGTCAAGCCAAGCCCCCCTGAGATTTCCTTGCATAGTTCAAGCAAGGATATGCTTTGTTATCTGACTGACTTTGTTTGATCTTCAGAAACCAAGCAAACAAACAAGCTCAGAGAGCAGGAAGAATTCCACTTCCAGAACCCTTTTTCAGAAAGAATGCATCTTTGGCTTACTTGAGATTTATTTTTATCTGATGGGGGAAAGAGTTGTTAAGAGGGAGACAAGTGTGTTCTTTTGGTGAAGACAAGTTGTAGTGTTTCACTTCAAGACTTGCTCACCTGTCTCTGCACAGGTGCTGGCCTCCTTGTGGAAAATGAAAGCCGACATAGCTTTGAGCACAAGCATTTCCCAACCATGGCAAGTTTAAGAGGGATGGACTTCAACTCCCAGAATTCCCCAGCCAGCCAATAACCCCTTAACTCAGGGGTGTCAAATTTCATTGAGGGCCGCATCAGAGTTGTGTTTAACCTTGGGGGTGGGTGGGTGGCGTGTCCAATAGGGGAGCTCAATGTCATTAGTGATGGGAATACCTCAGAGGTGAAATCCAGCAGGTTCTGACAGGTTCGGGAGAACCGGTAGCGGAAATTTTGAGTAGTTCGGAGAACTGGCAAATACCACCTCTGGCTGGCCCCAGACTAGGGTGGGAATAGGGATTTTGCAGTATCCTTCTCCCAGGAGAGGGGTGGGAATGGGGATTTTGCAGTATCCTTCCCCCAGGAGAGGGGTGGGAATGGGGATTTTGCAGTATCTTTCCCCCAGGAGTGGGGTGGGAATGGAGATTTTGTATTCTTTTCCCTGCCGTACCCACCAAGCCACGCCCACAGAACCGGTACTAAAAACAAAACTGAATTTCACCACTGAGGCACCGGTCCTGGGCTATGCTGTCCTATTTAACCACATTTTCTAAGCCATGTGCACCAAAAATGCTCAGCAAACCAGTGGTAAAATTATGTGAAACCCACCTCTGGGTTGAGGGATCCATTGTTCTCATTCCCTCTTCATTCTCCTTTCTTCCTCAGAGGCACTGGGGGTCAGTGCTTCGTTGTTTTCAGGGTGGCCCCATCAGCCAGATCTAAGTACCTCACGGGCGCATAATTGGCCCAGGGGCCTTGAGTTTGACACCCCTGCCTTAAACTCTTCCATTTTGCTAACTGAAATGCAACATGCTTTGCGGGTCGTCCAAACGATCCCTTTTTCTCATTTAAAAAAAAACAATCCAAAAAACATTATTTTCTAACCGATGGGGCCAGAAAAGAAAAGAAAAGAAAAGAAAAGAAAAGAAAAGAAAAGAAAAGAAAAGAAAAGAAAAGAAAAGAAAAGAAAAGAAAAGAAAAGAAAGTGAACTGAAATAGTTCTCAAAGCACAAAACCAAGCGATCTTTTTTTTTTGAGAGAGAGAGAGATTTTAGTCAGATTTTAATTGCTCAGAAGATCCGGTTGCCAACTTCGTGTGGCTGCACCTACACAGCCTCCCACACGCCACGGTGGCACAATGATCAGCCAAGTTTGGCACAAAACTGGGTAACTTTCTCCTCCCCGTATTTTTGCTTCTCCGTTTATTTGGTTTTTTTTTTAATTCCCTTCAGTTTTGGTCGCCACGATGTAAAAAAAGATGTGGAGACTCTAGAAAGAGTGCAGAGAAGAGCAACCAAGAGGATTAGGGAGCCTAAAACATATGAAGAACGGTTGCAGGAACTGGGTATGTCTAGTTTGTAGAAAAGAAGGACTAGGGGAGACATGATAGCAGTCTTCCAATATCTCAGGGGCTGCCCCAAAGAAGAGGGAGTCAAGCTATTCTCCAAAGCACCTGAGGGCAGGACAAGAAGCAACGGGTGGAAACTCATCAAGGAGAGAAGCAACCTAGAACTAAAGAGAAATTTCCTGACAGTTACAATTCATCAGTGGAACAACTGGCCTCCAGAAGTTGTAAATGCTCCAACACTGGAAGTTTTTAAGAAGATGTTGGATAACCATTTGTCTGAAGTGGTGTAGTGTTTCCTGCCTAAGCAGGGGGTTAGACTAGAAGACCTCCAAGATCCCTTCCAACTCTTCTCTTCTCTTCTCTTCTCTTCTCTTCTCTTCTCTTCTCTTCTCTTCTCTTCTCTTCTCTTCTCTTCTCTTCTCTTCTCTTCTCTTCTCTTCTCTTCTCTTCCATTCCAGTCCATTCCATTCCATTCCATTCCATTCTCTTCTGTCCTATCCTATCCTACCCTACCCTACCCTACTCTACTCTATTCATTATTGAATCTGTCATTTGCATCTTTATAAGTGTCACAGACACAGACTTCAACAGATAGTTAGGACTGCAGAAAAAACAATTGCTACCAACCTGCCTTCCATTGAGATTCTATATACCGCATGAACCAGAAAGAGGGCTGAGAAAATATATATGGACCCCCTTCACAGCCTGGACATAAACTGTTTCAACTCCACCCCTCGGGACACCGCTATAGGGCATGGCATGCCAAAACAGCTATACACAAAAATACTTTCCTCTCCCCTCTCCATGCCATTGCTCTGCTAAAGACGTAATTCTCACAGTATTGTCTTATGCCTAAGGATATTTAATCATGTAGTAGGGCTTTATTTACTATTACCCTTCTCACCTTTCCTATTACCTACTCCTATTTGTATCTTACAACTTTATGTTCTCAGTCATCCAGGTTATCGGTTGTCCCAAAGGTGGGACTTTCTGGTTTTTCTTTGAAGATGTTTTGCTTCTCATCCCAAGAACCTTCTTCAGCTCTCATTTTTCTTCACAGAAAAACCAGGAAGCCCAGTTGCCTCTTGCAAAAGCAGCTGTGGGACTCTTACGCCTTACGTTTGTATCTTACGATTTAGGATTTATCACATCGTGCCTTGCATTGTCTACTGAGAGCTTACGCATTGGAGACAAATTCCTTGTGTGTCCAATCAATCACACTTGGCCAATAAAGAATATTTTCTTCTCTTCTATTCTAGAGGATGGGTTGACGAGATGGAAGTCCGAAAAACGAATGTGATTGACGTTTTACAAGAGTAGGATAATAGAAACCATTTAATACAACATCGGCTGTTGTTACGCCTGTATTTCAGAGTAAAATCCCATTTCATGGTTGTGTCAAGCTGAAAATATTGCGTTCTTCCCTTATTTTATTTTTCTGCCCAAGGGGGCGGGGGGGGGAATCATTAAAAGTTAAACTATTAGGGTTCAATATATTTGACAGGGGCTCAAAGTGTGACTGTGGGAAAAAGATTACAGAACCATCTCCGTTATTTGTGTTTAATGTTTGTTCCCCCAACCTGCCAAGCAACATTGGAAAAGATTTTGCAAAACTCTTAAGCCTGAATAGACTTTGTTGGAAGTTCCACCTTCTTTGTGCAAATACTTTGAATTTACCCACGCAGCCCTTCCTATTTTCTTCCTTTTCATCCCCGCTTACGCCTCAAGATCTCATCTTCATTCTTGAAAAAGCATAAGTGAAGAAGCAAAAGGCTTGACTTTTAAGAAAGCTATCCTTCTCCACGGGATCCTTTGTGTAACAGTGGATAGACAGTTCCTGTGAACTCGAGTGGCTTCATCGCAGAATAGTAGAATTCTTTATTGTCCAAGTGTGACTGGACACACAAGGAATTTGTCTTTGGTGCATGTGCTACATAATATATATATATTCGTCAAGAATCGTAAGGTACAACACTTAGTGATACTCATAGGATACTAACAAGCCATCAACTCATACTAGGAAACAATAAAAACAATATACCGTATTTTCCGGCGTATAAGACGACTGGGCATATAAGACGACCCTCCTCAGAGCCATTTAAGGCTCGTCAGAGCCTTTCGGGCTGGTCTGCCTGGTTACAGGAGAATGAGACCCGGCGTATAAGACGACCCCCGACTTTTGAGAAGATTTTTGTGTGTTAGAAAGTAGTCTTATAAGCAGGAAAATACAGTAAGTTGTAAAGATACAAGCAACATGGATATAGCCATATGTGGGAAGAGATAGGTTCTAGTAAGGATGAGAAGAAGAATAGTAATACAGTCTTAATAGCTAATTTGACAGTGTTGTTGAAATTAGCTGTTTAGCAGAGTGATCATCTTGATTTTAACAGTAAAGGGACCTTGGAGGTCATCTAGGATCCCTGTAGTAGGATCCCTGTACTAGGATCCCTGTACTAGGGATCCGAACCGCTGAACTGCCAACTTTTCTGATCAACAAGCTCAGTGTCTTAGCCACGGACCCACCTATTTTACTCAAGGTTTTCCACACCCTTCCCTTGTAACCACTTCCCAGTCTTCTGCGTTGAGCAGGGGTTGGACTAAAAAACCTTCTAGGTTTTCCTTTCACTTCTATGGTTCTAAGATTAGGCTGAGGCTGAGCTAATGTGGAGAAAATCAGAAAGCCCGCAAGATATTTGAGGCTCCAGGGAACAATCTCTCTCTCTCTCTCTTTGAGAGAGGCATTCTTATACATTTTTAAACATTCAGATGCTCCAGTTGCATGTTGGTTCTGAATCTGAGCATTCCAGTGAGAAAGCTCTGAGCAAGGAAGACACTGAACGGCACCTCATCTCTGTCTTCAGACACACGTCAGCTTTTCCACCGGCGAGGACAGCTAGATAAATTTGTATTCTGAATGCTTTGAGTCATCATATATAGATGAGAACCACCAGGCAAAAATTTTAAAAAAAACCTCTTCGGTTGGATGCCAATGAAATTACAAGAGGTGGACATATTTAGAGGAAAGAAGGGGGGGGAAAGCCACAATTTTGAAAAATAAAAAGCCATAAGAGGATGCTTCATAGCATAATAGAGAATTGTTTAGATCGAACAAGAAAGATAGAGATGAAGAAAGAAACCATCAATAGGGTAATTAGCCACCCTTGTAATTGTGACTTCTACTACCGGTACATCAGCAGGGATGATTGTAAAATTCAGCATGTAGCATCTCATTTGTCCATGAATTTGGAGGTCTTTGGAGGAGTCCTAACTTTCAAATTTCAAATCTTTATTGTCATTGCACAACATACGTACAATGAGATTGGTTGAGCTCCCTCAATGTACTTCCCCCCAACACAATATAACTCATAGTGAAGACAGAAAATCCCTAACCCAGTAAATCATGTTAACAAAACACCCAGTCCTATTGCACCAGTGTGAACATGTTAGACATTGCACCATCCCTGAAGTCCATCATACTACGTAGTTACAATGTTATTTCGCATTCAGGAGTCTGACAGCCCACTTTGTCTACTTCAATTTTCAGACCCACCTGAATTTCTGCTCTCCATCCCACACCCAGCTGGTCCCACCTGTGCTAAAGTCCATTCATTAAAAAAAAACACCCCAAAATCATCAAAGATACATTAAGTATTTGCAAAGGCCGAAAGGCAGATGTTCAGCGGTATTTAAAGATTATCGGACTAAAGTAGGTCAAATTATTGCTGTTCGCTTCTCAGAACCCCCAACTGCTTTTCTAAGCTGATTAGGAGATGTTGTTGACCCAGATTGTGGTTTTTATGCCTGAAAATTCATCGCAGATCTTGTGATATGTGACCAAGCGATGGAAGAGTTGGGGTCCTGGGTCCTGTGGGCTCAGTTTTTGGGGGGTTGGCCTACAAATAGAAAGAAGAGGACTCTCTCCTTCCTCTTTAATTGTCTGTTAGGTTGAAATATGTCTGTTTAATTTACACAGCAGGCTCTTCCACCCCGGCATATTGTAGATTGCAATTAAGGCAAATTTATTGCTAAGGACACCCCTGGTAGTTTAATGGCCCCCTGCCAGGAAGGTAGATCAGAGATGAGCTCTCTATAGCAAGGGGGGCAGCATATGAGATACAGAAAAAGAGAGAGATGACAGATAGACAGTCAGAGGAAGAGGGAGGGAGAGAGGGAGGGAGAGAGGGAGGGAGGGAGATTCTAAGCTAGATAGCTAGATAATTGATAGATGATTGATGGATGATAAATAATAGAGATAGATAGGGAGATTAGATGATGGATTGATAGATAGACAATAGATAGATAGATAGATAGATAGATGATAGATAGATAGATAGATAGATAGATAGATAGATAGATAGATAGATAGATAGATAGATAGATAGATAGATAGACAGACAGACAGACAGACAGACAGACAGACAGACAGATAGATAAGATGACAGACAGATAGAAGAAGAGGGAGGGAGATTCTAAGCTACAGCTAGATGATTGATAGATGATTGATGGATGATAAATAATAGAGATAGATAGGGAGATTAGATGATAGATAGATAGATAGATAGATAGATAGATAGATAGATAGATAGATAGATAGATAGATAGATAGATAGACAGATAAATAAGATGACAGACAGATAGAAGAAGAGGGAGGGAGATTCTAAGCTACAGCTAGATGATTGATAGATGATTTATGGATGATAGATAAATAATAGAGATAGGGAGATTAGATGATGGATTGATAGATAGATAGATAGATAGATAGATAGATAGATAGATAGATAGATAGATAGATAGATAGATAGATAGATAGATAGAAGAAGAGGGAGGGAGATTCTAAGCTACAGCTAGATGATTGATAGATGATTTATGGATGATAGATAAATAATAGAGATAGATAGGGAGATTAGATGATGGGTTGATAGATGGTAATAGATAGAGAGATAGAGAGATAGATATAGTAGATAGGTAGGAGACAGACAGACAGACAGAAGAAGAGGGAGGGACGGAGGGAGATTCTAAGCTAGATAGCTAGATGATTGATACATGTTTTTTTTTAATTTGATTTATATGGCGCCTTTCTCCGAAGACTCAAGGCGGCTTACAATGCGTTAAACAATATGTTTGATAGATGATAGATAAATAATAGAGAGATAGGGAAATTAGATGATGGATTGATAGATGGTAGGTAGGTAGGTAGGTAGGTAGGTAGGTAGGTAGGTAGGTAGATAGATAGATAGATAGATAGATAGATAGATAGATAGATAGATAGATAGATAGACAGACAGAGAGAGAGATAGATGGATGATGGGCTGGCTGGGAATTCTGGGAGTTGAAGTCCCACAGGTCTTAAGGTTGGATACCCCTGCTTTAGCTATCTCATAGGCTAGGGTTTTGGGAGTTGCAGATCTGAAGGGAGCTTCAACGTTTCCAAGTGTCCAAAGATCTCAGCCAGATTGGATTCGTAAACCTTTGATTTATGACCTAATCTACACGGTTTGCCCGGCCGACTGCGGTCCCCCCAAAATGGTGGTGCATTCAGTGAGCCACGGCTTAGTCCCACATATAATCCACCGTTTCCTTTTCTGCCAAATGGAAAGATGGAAGGCATCGCTCCTCTTTTCTTGCCATGCCTGCCGCTTTCTATCAAGCCAAAACGTGATCCTTTTTTTAAAAAAAACAACAACAACAACCCAGGACTGTGTTCCTTTGAGAAGCCATCATTTCAGATTGTTTTTGAGAGGCACAATCTGTTTTCGCTATTCCTAGCAGCGGCAGTAGCGGCTGTAATTTTATTCCTTTTTAATCAGCTTGCATCCATATGCAGGACCAATTCACTCTAGTCATATTTCAGCCTCTGATCTGACAAATATAGTTTACAATGACTTGAGAGTAGACTAATGGACCATAATTAGCATCTGACTATAAGGGCTCGGCTCTTGAGATTAGCCACAGACTAAATACAAAGGAGGCAGAATGCTAAAAAAATTGCCCCTTCTTTATTTTAAGTCAAACTTACATATCTGGCACCGAGGTTAAAATTTTAAACCTTCTCGTAGTGACGTCCTTTCCTTTCTCCTTTATAATATTTTATTTTAAGTGTGTTGTTTCCTGGTAACTCATGATGAAAAACACAGCATGCCACCCTCCAGATATAAATTTAAGCAGAATTATTTTCCAGGAACGGCTACATACAAGCCATGCCACCCACTTAGATACACTGCCTGGAATCATGGTTTGTTGATTCATGGGAGTTATTTCAAGTAGGCTAACATGCCCAAGGAGCTGCTGATCCAGTTCGACAGAGGAATTATCGAGTCTGTCATCTGCACCTCCATAATTGTCTGGGTTGGTTTTGCAACTCAACAAGACAGACACGGACTTCAGAGGATAATTAGAAAGGCAGAAAAACAAGGGCTACCAACCTGCCTTTCATTGAGGACCTGCTTACTGCACGAGTCAAAAAAGAGAGCTGTGAAAATATCTACAGATCCCTCGCATCCTGGACATAAATTGTTTCAACTCCTACCCTCAAAACGAGGCTATAGAGCACTGCACACCAGAACAACTAGACACAAGGACAGTTTTTCCCCGAACGCCATCACTCTGCTAAACAAATAATTCCCACAACACTGTCAAACTATTTACTAAATCTGCACTACTAGTAATCTTCTCATCGTTCCCATCACCCATCTCCTCCCATTTATGACTGCATGACTGTAACCTTGTTGCTTGTATCCTTACAATTTATATTGTTTCCTAGTATGATTTGATTGCTTATTTGTACCTTATGGCTATCATTAAGTGTTGTACCTTATGATTCTTGACGAATGTCTATCTATCTTTTTAAGAGATAGATAGGTCTATCTATCTATCTATCTTTTTAAGAGATATCTATCTATCTATCTATTTATCTCTATCTATCTGTCTTTCATCTATCATCTATCATCTATCATCTATCATCTATCATCTATCTATCATCTATCTATCTATCTATCTATCTATCTATCTATCTATCTATCTATCTCTGTCTATCTATCTATCATCTATCTATCATCTCTATCTATCTCTATCTATCTATCTATCATCTATCTATCTATCTATCTATCATCTCTACCTATCACCTACTTCTTTCTATCTATCTATCTATCTATCTATCTATCTATCTATCTATCTATCTATCTATCTATCTATCTATCTATCTATCATCTATCTATCTATCTATCTATCTATCTATCTATCTATCTATCTATCATCTCTATCTATCTATCATCTATCTATATCTCTATCTATCTATTTATCTATCTATCTATCATCTATCTATCTATCATCTCTATCTATCTATCTATCTAAGCTTTTTTTCTGAAGCTCTGTTTCGGAGGCTTTCAGAGGCAGGAAAAAAGTTTTTTCTGAACAGGAGTTTCAGAAGTTTCAGAAGTTTCAGGCAGAAAAAAAAGCCAAAAAAAAAAAAAAAAAAGCAAGGCATGGAGCCCACAACCAAGGAACCTGTTCCTAAAGTTCACCTCTGGGAACAGCTGATTGGGGGTATTCTGGGAGGCTGATCTATCCGCCAATCAGCTTTTTTCTTATTTTCCTCCCCAAAAACTAAGGTGCGTCTTATACTCCGGTGCATCCTATATTCCGAAAAATATGGTATGTATATATGTCTTGGTGTTATTTTTATATAAGTTGGCACTTTTGGATGCTGCTGTTATTAAATTATTATTGTTATTGTCTTTGGGAAAGTGACATTGTGGGTGGGTTCTCAAGAGCGGTGCATCGAAATTTCCTTTTAATGTGTGCCGTTGTGTGTGCAGGAAAATGACAATAAAGGTTATCAATCTTATGATGGTGGCCACATCGCTATGGTCATGTGATCAAAATTAGGCTGCTTGGCAGAGGTGGGTTTCAGCAGATTCTGACCAGTTCTGGAGAACCGATAACGGACATTTTGAATAGTTTGGAGAACCGGCAGTAAAAATTCTGACTGGCCCTGCCCCCATCTATTCCCTGCCTCCTGAGTCCCAGCTGATCGGGAGGGAATGGGGATTTTGCAGTATCCTTCCCCTGGATTGCAGAGGGAATGGAGATTTTACAGTATCCTTTCCCTGCCACGCCCACCAAGCCACATCCACAGAACTGGTAGTAAAAACATTTGAAACCCACCACTGGTGCTCGGCAAACTTAAGACTCATGCATGAATATCATCGCATGAATATCACTGAATAGATCTTCACTTGACAGAATTAGAGCGTATTTTTGGGCCACATTGTTTAAGCACAATACTTCTGCATCCGGATATTCTCTTTATTTTTTTAGCTGCTGTATAAAAGCCTCTTCTTCCCACAATAATTACTGCATTCAAATACATTCGCAATCACACCCCCTCACGCCTGTCTCCCTTTAAGACGGAGGCGCTGTTAACGCCTGCCCTACTTTCCTGGTATCAAAACAAAAAGTTTGGGAATGGCTGACTCACTTGCTGATATAGATGCTGTGATTCAGCTGGACGCACTCACAGCCCCTCTCTTACCTCCCTCAATCCCAACAGCTGCGGAAAACCACACCGCTTGCGTTGTGACAAGCTCTGGTGGCGTTCATCCACCCAACATCGGCCTGAACCAGTATGATGAATGCAACATCTTCATGCTGCCATAAGAAGCTTCACAGAATGGGTGAAACTATCGATATGGCCAAGGATTTTTTAGTCAGTTCAAGCGATCTACTTTGCCATGGTTTGATTACTGATGGGAGGGAGGGAAGAAGGGAGGGAGGGAGAGAGGAAGGAAGGAAAAGAAGGGAGGGAGGGAGAGAGGAAGGAGGAAGGAAGGAAGGAAAGAAAAAAAGAAGAAAGGGAG
This sequence comes from Coluber constrictor foxii, assembly GCA_038048745.1. Classification (NCBI taxonomy): domain Eukaryota; kingdom Metazoa; phylum Chordata; class Lepidosauria; order Squamata; family Colubridae; genus Coluber; species Coluber constrictor. The sequence goes on from CM075973.1 coordinate 5,034,121, forward strand.
GGAGGGAGGGAGGGAGGGTGGAGGGAGGGAGGAAGGAGGAAGGGAAGAAGGAAAGAAGGGAGGGAGGAGGGAGGGAGGAAGGAAGGAAAGGAAGGAAGGAAAGAAAGAAAGAAAAGAAGGGAGGGAGGGAGAGAGGAAGGAAGGAAAAGAAGGGAGGGAGGGAGGGAGGGAGGGAAGGAGGAAGGAAGGAAGGAAGGAAGGAAAGAAGGGAGGGAGGGAGGAAAAGAAGGGAGGGAGAAAGGAGGGAGGGGGAAGGAAGGAAGGAAAGAAGGGAGGGAGGGAGAGAGGAAGGAAGGAAAGAAGGAAAGAAGAAAGGGAGGGAGGAAGGAAGGAAGGAAGGAAAAGAAGGGAAGGAGGGAGAGAGGAAGGAAAAAGGAAGGAAAGAAGAAAGGGAGGGAGGGAGGGAGGAAGGAAGGAAGGAAGGAAGGAAATATTGCTAATGGCATTACTTATTTCTTGCAACGCAAAGGTAACAAATTCAGCAAAGAACCAAAAAAAGAGAGAGGAGGAAAATTAAAATCCTGTCTCTTTCATTCATTCTCACTCTTCCTGCTGTCTTGGATCCCCACCCCACCCCCACACACCCCTTACGAAAGGAATCCCCATCAGAACCTTGCTTACAGTCTTAGTAAGAAGAGTGTGAAAGTGTGTGTGTGTGTGTGTTTTAACACTCATCCTGCAGTGCAACACATTTCAGCTTCCTCACCTACTGAGAAATTAATAATCTTTCCATTTCAGAAGAGGTACACAAATAAATGTTTTTTTTTGTTTCTGTCCGGCTTCTGTTCTGTTCTGTTCTGTTCTTCTCTTCTGTTCTCTTCTCTTCTCTTCTCTTCCCTTCTTTTATTCTATTCTATTCTATTCTACTTTACTCTACTCTATTAATATTCTATTCTTTTCTTTCTTTCTTTTCTTTTATTCTAGTCTATTCTGCATTCTGTTCTATTCTATTGTACTCTGAATTCTATCCTATCCTATCCTTTTTTCTTTTCTTTTCTTTTCTTAAATTCTATTCCGCATTCTGTTCTATTCTATTGTACTCTGAATTCTATCCTATCCTATCCTTTTTTCTTTTCTTTTCTTTTCTTAAATTCTATTCCGCATTCTGTTCTGTTCTAGTCTTCTATTTTATTTTCTATTCTGTTCTACTCTATTCTGAATTCTATTCTATTCTTTCCCTTTTCTTTTATTCTATTCTGCGTTCTGTATTATTCTCTATTCCATTCTATTCTTTCTCTTCTCCTCTTCTCTTCTCTTTTATTCGATTCTATTCTGCGCTGTGTTCTATTCTGTTCTCTATTCTATTCTCATTCCCTATCCTATCTGATGCGATGCGATGCGATCCTATTCTGTTATCTCAAATATCAGGTTTTGTGAGCTGCATTGTGCAGCCGGTGTTCAGAAGCATTTCCAAGTTCCTTTTATTTCAGAAGGAGAGTGTTAAGAATGTGTTTCAAATAATAGATGGCTCCTAAGCCATCCAGAATGGATGGGAGCCGTTCTGGACCAAGGAATCTCTGAATTGCCATCTTTACTTTCTGCAAACAGACCAGCAGCATGAAGTTTGTATAAGGAATATGTGACAAAGGCCTAGAAAGAAAATCACAACGGTGCAAAAGGCAAATCCCCTTCCAGTGCAAGATTTTTTTTTAATTTCTTTCTTCTTCTTCTTCTTTTTTTTTTAAAGAACATCGTCTTACATTTCAATGGAAATATGTCTGGCTGTCCTGGTTACAGATCTCCGAACAACCCAAGTGTATGAAAAAATAAAATATGAACCTTTATAAAGAACACCCTCCCCCACCCCACTCTAAAATTAAACTCTCTCTAAAAACCGCCCTCCTTTTCCTGTTAGGGTAGCTTAGCGTCAGAAGCCCCAAATAATCACAAATATTTAAAAAGGGGGAAGGGGAGAGAGGGAAAGAACAAAGATATTTTCAAAAAGAGGCATTAAGGGGATTAAAGCGGGCGCACACACAATTCCCATGCCTGATCAAGATTCGTAGGTCCACAAATGGGATGGGAGGCATAGAAATATGAGCCACGGATAAATAAATAAATAAATAATATTTTGCTGTGCTTTACAATTATTTCAAACCATTCATCCAATCAGTGTTAATTCATTCTCTCTGTGTGTGTCTATTTCTCCTGGTCTCTCTCTCTCTTATCTCTTTTTCCCTCTCTCTCTGTCTATCTCTCTTCCTCTTCCTTTCCCTCTCTAATTTCTCTCTCTCCCTCTTATCTCTTTCTCCCCCTCTCAATTTCTCTCCTTGTCTCTCTCTCTCCTCTCTAACTTCTCTCTCTTATCTTTCTCTCTCCCCCCCTTATCTCTTTTTCCCTTTCTTCCTATTTCCCTATCCCTCTTTCTGTCTCCTGTAACTTCTCTCTCTCCCTCTTTAATTTCTCTCTCTCCCTCTTATCTTTCTCCCCATCTCGTCTCTCTCCCTCCCTAATTTCTCTCTCTTATCTCTTTTTCCCTCTCTCCCTGTTTATATCTCCTTCTCTCTCTCTCTCCTCTAACTTCTCTCTCTTCCTTTTATCTCTCTCTCATCTCTCTCTCCCTAATTTCTCTTACCTCTTTGTCCCTCTCTCCGTTTATCTCTCTTTCTCCTCTAACTTCTCTCTCCCTTTTATCTCTCTCTCCCTATCTCTCTCTCCCTAATTTCTCTTTCCCTCTTACCGCTTTCTCATCTCCCTCTCTGTCTCTCCCTGTCTCCCTCTCTAACTTCTCTCTCTCTCTCTCTCTCTTTCTACCTCTGTCCCTCCCTGTCTATCTCACTGCCTCTCTCTTCATTCTTTTATTAAATCCATGCATTTTTGTACTTATTTTTCCCCCTACTTGCTTTTGTCAACAGTGGGTATTTGTTTGCTTTAGAGAATACAAAAATGAAAAGGAAGTGTATTTTGTAAAAGGATAACCGAGCTGTACTCCCAGCCAGCGCCTCTGATGTGATATTACACATTGGTAAACAAATTGGATTTCTTTCCATTCCGCTACTCGCTGGCTCACACTTCCAACAAATGAAAAAGATCACAGGGGGGCCCTTGTCGTTCGGTTGAATCACAGACACAAAAATAAAACAGACTAGGTGTTCAGCAATTCCTTTTCCCCAACCCCGACGATATTAAAGACAAGTCTATTTGTAGTTTAAGAATAACCACGACCACCACAACAGAAGGGCTTATTTAAACGGGCAATCAGAACGTAAGGCTCAGCATTTGAGGAGACGGGTGTCAAACGTGGTATCTCTTCATGACTTTCATGAGATGTCTCAGTCATCCAGGTCATCAATGTTCCCAAAGGTGCTTTTTTCTCAAGAGGCAACTGGACTTTCTAGTTTTTCTCTGAAGATATTTCACTTCTCATCTAAGAAGCTTCTTCAACTCTGGCGGAATGGCGGGGAATGAAAGGATTGATATTCCTTCCAGTCAGCTGGTCATTTGCATTCCCTTTTAGAGGGTCATTGAGGTCACTTGGAGATTTATCTGTGTCCTCAGGGTCACCTGAGTTGTGCAAAAGTTCTGCAATTTTTCTCTGGAAATGCATTCATACTCCCACACAGCATTTGAAGGATTTTTTTTTAAAAAAAATTGATTTATATGCCGCCCTTCTCCGGAGACTCAGGGCGGCTTACAATGCGTTAAGCAATAGCCTTCACACTTTTGTATATTTATACAAAGTCATCTTATTGCCTCCACAAACTGGGTCCTCAATTGACCTACCTTAGAAAGGATGGAAGGCTGAGTCAGCCTTGAGCCTGGTGAGATTCGAACTTACAGTAATTGCAGACAGCTGGTGTTAATCACAATGCTTTTAGTCTGCTGAGCCACCAGGCCCTATGTTCAGCCCAAACCTCCAAGTGGCCTCAAGGACTCTCTAAAAGAATGCAAATGACCAGTTCTATCTGCAAGAAATATAAATCCTTCCATTCCCCACCATACAGTCAGAGTTAAAGAAGCTTTCATGGATGAGAAGCAAAACGTCTTCAAAGAAAAACCAGAAAGTCCATTTGCCTCTTGAAAATGGGACTTCATTTTCAGATTTTTATAACAGGTTATTATAGCAGACTCTCCAACCTTGTCCATTTTCAGACTTGCGGACTTCAACTCCCAGAATCCCCCAGCCAGCCATGCTCAATTCTGGGAGTCGAAGTCTGCAAATCTTGATAAGCTGGAAATCCCTGATTCGTAGGAAACTACAGGTCGTTTCCTACTTGCAACCACGTGTTTAGTGACCGTTCTGCACTGAAAAAGGTAACTCATGAGTCGGTCCTTGCACTTGTGACCAGGGCAACATCCTTATGGGTCACATGATCAAAAGTTGGCCATTTTGGCAACTGGCATGGATCGGTGATGGCTGACGCATCCCGCGGTCACCGTTTGCAACCTTCCTGATGGCTTCCAACGAGTAAAATATATGGGGGAAGCCAGACTCCGTGTGATTCACTTAACAACAGGGTCATAAAATCAAGCATGGCTGAGTGAACGGCTGCCTTGATTAGCAACAGTGACTGTGGCCCCGACTGTAGTGGTAAGTCAAGGAGTGCCTGTAGAAGAATGGGGATCATTCAACAACGGAGCTACATGTAGAAGGAGTGAAGTAGTATGGCTTTAACAACAGTTCCCCCAAGAAAAGTTTTTATCAAGAAAAGTTCTAGTCGCTGACCATTGGATATACCACTAAGCAAGAGTTTCTAGAACAGGGCTGTCAGACTCAAGGCCCAAGGGCCCACCCTGCAAACAACAAAGAACTGGCCCACTATGTCTCTACCAGGGTCTCGGGTGGTCCGCGCGCTTCCTCCCCAAACTCCGTTTTTGCTGGCAGAGGGCTGCAGGAGGACGTCGCGGCCAAAAACAGAGCTTGGTAGGCTGCGCCCGGCCTCCCCGAGCTCCGTTTTCACTGGCAGAGGGCTGCAGGAGGCCACCGTGGATGAAAACAGGAGCCTCGATGAATGATGTTGAGCTGGCTATGCCCCCTGGCTGTGCCCCCACGCCAGGCGTGAAATCCAGCAGGTTCTGACAGGTTCTGGAGAACCGGTAGCGGATATTTTGAGCAGTTCGGAGAACCGGCAAATGCCACCTCTGGCTGGTCCCAGAGTGGGGTGGGAATGAAGATTTTGCAATATCCTTCCCCTGGAGTGGGTTGGGAATGGGGATTTTGTATCCTTCCCCTGGAGTGAGGAGGGAATGGGGATTTTGCAGTATTCTTCCCTTGGAGTAGGGTGGGAATGGGGATTTTGCAGTATCCTTCCTCTGGAGTAGGGTGAGAATGGGGATTTTGCAGTATTCTTCCCTTGGAGTAGGGTGGGAATGGAGATTTTGCAGTATCCTTCCCCTGGAGTGGGTTGGGAATGGGGATTTTGTATCCTTCCCCTGGAGTGAGGAGGGAATGGGGATTTTGCAGTATCCTTCCTCTGGAGTAGGGTGGGAATGGGGATTTTGCAGTATTCTTCCCTTGGAGTAGGGTGGGAATGGGGATTTTGCAGTATCCTTCCCTTGGAGTAGGGTGGGAATGGGGATTTTGCAGTATCTTTCCCCTACCACACCCACCAAGCCACACCCACAGAACCAGTAGTAAAAAAATTGGGATTTCACCACTGCCCCACCAGCCCCCCACCGACTTCAAACACAACCCCAGAGGCGGTATTCAGCCGGTTCTGTCCAAGTAAACTCGTAGCAGCGGCTTCAGAAGGTTTTGCCCATCTGCTTGGACATAATCACATCCCATTTATCCACGTTTTTGATGCTCTACTCATATGGGGAAGGCCCTGCGCAGGCGTGGAGGTGGCGTGTATGAATGAAGTCGGAGCGCATGCGAGCGCACTCACATTTGCAAACCGGTAGCGAAGGGAAAGGAGTACCAGCCCTGCACAACCCTGATGCGGCCCTCAATGAAATCGAGTTTGACACCCCTGTTCTAGAATCACCATCCTTTAAAAGATGAACTTTTACAAAAAAATTGGAGGAATAAAACCAACCTAAAATGAAAAACAAGGAATCCTTTGAGAAGCTATGGACTCCCAAAATCTATAGAAGGGGGCATTTATGTTTTTCAGTCGTTGTGAGATTCGGCTAGAAATCCTTTCCCTCCAAAGTGGATCATCTCCATGTCTGTGGACTTCATCTCCCAGAATTCCCCTGCCTATGTGGCCATCACAGGAACCACATTGGCTGGGGTCACCTGTTGAACATGACTTCTTCTGGCCATAGTTTTGTTGAGCAAGCCAGAATGTCTTTGTTCTAATACTGGCTTAAGCTTTAGAACCAGGCTGAAATGCTCCCGGTTCGGACTGGATCACGCAATCCGGTAGCAATGGCGGTGGGTAGTTCGGAGAATTGGTAGCAAAAATCCCTGCCCCCCCAGCCATGTCCAGCTGAGCCACGCGATCATCAGAGGCTTTTTTTTTTTACTTTTAAAAGCATTTTTTCTACAACCACTTCAGCTGAAAAAATGCTTTTAAAAGTTTTTTAAAAAGCCTATGATGATCACACGGCTCAACTGGGATCATCAGAAGCTTTTAAAAGCATTTTTTCTACAACCTTTTCAGCCGAAAAAAATGCTTTTAAAAGTTAAAAAAAGCCTCTGACGATCAGGCAACTCTGCTGAGATCATCAGAGCCTTTTAAAAGCATTTTTTCTACAACCTTTTGCGTTGTAGAAAAAAATGCTTTTAAAAGCCTCTGACGATCCCAGCAGAGTTGCCTGATTCGTCAGAGGCTTTTTTTTTACTTTTAAAAGCAAAAAAAAAAAATGCTTTTAAAACGTTAAAAAAAAGCCTCTGACGATCCCAGCTGAGCCGCGCGATCATCAGAGGCTTTTTTTTTTACTTTTAAAAGCAATGCTTTTGAAAGTAAAAATATAAAGATTGCACGCCACAGCTGACCACCCCCGCGTGTGCGCTATTCTACTTACCGCATGCCTCCTTTTGGCGTGCACTGCATGCACGCACCTCGCATTTGGTGCATGGCGCGCACTGCACATGCACAGCCAGGAACCGGCAGTAAATCGGTTCAGATTGCACCACATTTATAAATCACCATGGCTGGGTCCAACATAACTGGACGTGGCAACACAGCCATCGGAAGACCTTAAGAGGACTTTTGTGAACATCTCTAGAGAATTGCACCCTAGGTGTGGAGTTGTATATTGTGGATGGGGAGGGCAGCTAACCAAGCAGGGGTTAAAAAGTAAAATTATAACGATTGATACGTTTGCACTACAAGGAAATGAAGAGGGAATCTCAGAGCATCAAAGATTGTCTTGATAAAAAGAGGGCACTTGGATAGGAAATGGCCACGGCTATAAGTCAAGGAGACGCTCTTCACAGCTCTCCACGGGCCATTTAGTGGCACCACCAAACACATCCACGTTATTGTCGACCCACGGAATGATGTTGCCCGGCATGTTGATGGAACAATTGGCAATCTTCACAATATCGTCCGGCTTTAAGACTCTGTCCCAGATATTGAACTGGCTCATTTCTCCAACGAACGCTTGGGTGGCGTCAAACCTGCCTCCAACGGTGTCCTTCAAGACAAATGAAAGCAAACCATCGGTTAAAAAGGGAAAGGTACCCCTCGCACATATGTGCTAGTGGTTCCTGACTCTAGGGGGCGGTGCTCATCTCCGTTTCAAAGCCGAAGAGCCAGCGCCGTCCGAAGATATCTCCATGGTCATGTGGCCAGCGTGACTCAATGCCAAAGGCGCACGGAATGCTATGACCTTCCCACCAAAAGTGGTCCCTATTTTTCCACTTGCATTTTTTACCTGCTTTCGAACTGCTAGGTTGGCAGAAGCTGGGACAAGTTAGGGGAGCTCACCCCGTTACGCGGTACTAGGGATTTGAACCCCTGAACTGCCAACCTTTCGATCGACAAGCTCAGTGTCTTATCCACTGAACCACAGCATCCCTTAATCATCTGTTATGACCAAACAAATGTGGGGTTTTTTTGCTTCAAAGACGAAGAGTGTAAACCCTGAAAAAGGCAATTTCTCCAACTTCCAAGCATCTTTTTTTAAAAAAAAAAAAAAAACACTTCCAAATCTGAGAAGGTCATCAGTGGACCAGCCAGGAGTGGGATTTGGGGGTTCTCTGAACTACATAGAATCTTAGCTAGAAGGTCTCCCGAACCTCTACGAACCCCCAGCAGCCCATCCCTGATCTTAGCCTTTTAGCCTTTTATCTTTGGACATGGTCTTCTCCTTCAAAGAGAAGATCCTGCTAGAAGACATAGATGGAGATCTACAGGTAGATCTCTCTGTACTTTGCAACAGATCACACAGGAATTTTTGATTCCCAGCTTGTTCAGTCACAATAGTATCTAAATCAGGGGGTCATTTGTAATTCGCAAATCCATTAAAAAAAGAGGATACTTGTAGCTTTGGGTTGAACTGTGGACTGCTTGGTGCTATCTGAGCTTGGTGGATTTTCTTGTAAATGTTTCATTACCTAACTAAGTAACATCGCCAGTGCTAGAAGGGAATGTGGTTTGTAGGAAAGGAGGAGGAGGAGGAGGAGAGGAAGAGGAAGAGGAAGAGGAAGAGGAAGAAGAAGAAGAAGAAGAAGAAGAAGAAGAAGAAGAAGAAGAAGAAGAAAGATGGGGGGAGGAGGAGGAAAAGAGGAGGAGGAGAAAGAGAAGAAGAAGAAGAAGAAGAAGAAGAAGAAGAAAGATGGGGGGAGGAGGAGGAAAAGAGGAGGAGGAGAAAGAGAAGAAGAAGAAGAAGAAGAAGAAGAAGAAGAAGAAGAAGAAGAAGAAGAAGAAGAAGAAGAAGAAGAAGAAGAAGAAGAAGAAGAAGAAGAAGAAAGATGGGGGAGGAGGAGGAAAAGAGGAGGAGGAGAAAGAGAAGACGAAGAAGAAGAAGAAGAGAAGAAGAAGAAGAAGAAGAAAGATGGGGGGGAGGAGGAAAAGAGGAGGAGGAGAAAGAGAAGAAGAAGAAGAAGAAGAAGAAGAAGAAGAAGAAGAAGAAGAAGAAGAAGAAGAAGAAGAAGACGAAGAAGAAGAGAAGAAGAAGAAGAAGAAGAAGAAGAAGAAGAAGAAGAAGAAGAAGAAGAAGAAGAAGAAGAAGAAGAAGAAGAAGAAGAAAGATGGGGAGGAGGAGGAGAATGAGAAGAAGAAGAAGAAGGAGGAGGAGGAGGAGGAGGAGGAGGAGGAGGAGGAGGAGGAGGAGGAGGAGGAGGAGGATGGGGGAGGAGGAAGAGGACTGTGGGTCCTTAATGCTCTCTGAGCTTGACAGTTTTTGTTGAAGATGTTTCATCACCCAACACATTAACATCATCAGTGCTAGAAGGGAGTGGAGGGGGTATTTTTTAATGATCTCTTCCATTTATTATCTCATTCTAACACTGATGAGGTTACCTAGTTGAGCAATGAAACAGCTGCAAGAAAACAGCCGAGCTCAGAGAGCACCGAGAGTTCCCGCCTATCATATTATTGCATACATAAATTATAAATGAAAAATAAATGAGAGGCAGCGGAAGAAACCGGGGTGGGAATAGAAATGTTTCTGTTCAGTGCTCATCCTCCAACACATTTTCTATTTATTTATTTATTTTTGCATCTGATTCAGCTGCGGGTCCCAGAATTTAGTTAGAAAACAAAAACCGAAGTGGAATTTGGCCCAAACGATCGGCCGCAGCTCACCTGTTCCTGCCCAAGGATCAAAACCCCTCCAGGTTTTATAGGATGCCAAGGGGCTAAATTTTCTCCGGTACCCAATTTCTCTCCATCCTGAAAAGCCTCCCACATCCCGTCTCGGGTGGTCCACGTGATGCAAATGTGGTGCCATTTTCCGTCGCTGATGAAGAGAGGGAGCTGGGCCACCTGGTCAATAAGAAAAGCAAAGCAATTGGAATTTGGAACGATTAATTTATTGGCCAAGTGTGGATGGACACACACGGAATTTGTCTTTGGTGCATATGCTCTCGGTGTACATAAAAGGAAAAGATACATTCGGCAAGAATCATAAGGTGCAACACTTAATGATAGTCATAGCCACCCCACTCCTGGGGGAAGGATACTGCAAAATCCCCATTCCCTCCCCACTCCTGGGGGAAGGATACTGCAAAATCCCCATTCCCTCCCCACTTCTGGGGGAAGGATATTGCAAAATCTCCATTCTCACCCCACTCCTGGGAGAAGGATATTGCAAAATGTCCATTTCCACCCCACTCCAGGGGATGGATACTGCAAAATCTCAATTCCCTCCCCAGTCCTGGGGGAAGGATGCTGCAAAATCCCCATCTCCTCCCCACTCTTGGGAGAAGGATATTGCAAAATCTCCATTCCTACCCAACTCCAGGGGATGGATACTGCAAAATCTCAATTCCCTCCCCACTCCTGGGGGAAGGATATTGCAAAATCTCCATTCCCACCCCAGTCTGGGGCCAGCCAGAGGTAGTATTTGCCGGTTCTCCAAACTACTCAAAATTTCCGCTACCGGTTCTCCAGAACCTATCAGAATCTGCTGGATTTTCATCCCTGGTCATAGGGAACAAATAAACAATCAAATCATACTAGGAAACAATCAATATAAATCGTAAGGATACAGCAACAAGTTAAAGTCATACAGTCATAAGTGGAAGGAGATGGGTGATAGGAACGATGAGAAGACCAACAGTAGTGCAGACTAAGTGAATAGTTTGGCAGTGTTGGTTGAGGGAATGATTTGTTTAGCAGAGTGATGGCGTTTGGGGAAAAAAATTGTCCTGTGTCTAGTTGTTCTGGTGTGCAGTGCTCTATCCTGTCGTTTTGAGGGTAGGAGTTGAAACAATTTATGTGCAGGATGCGATATCATTGTGATATTTTCTTTTTCTTTTTTTTTATTGGGGTGGAAATTTTGCGTGTCTTGAAAAGGAGAAGGTGGGTGATCAAAATCCCATCCTTTTACGTGGACTTTGGTGAAATCCTGTGCCTAAGGAAAGTGCACTGTTGCAATTTCAGAACGATGCGCCTGTCACTTAGCAACTCTCACCTCCAACTCTCCCAGGGGATTCATTGTTTATGAGACTCTCATCACACCGTGTATTTTTTTCCTCCAGCTTCGTCTCAATGACAACTTTTTGTGTCCTGATCAACGTTTCGCTTTCAACGAAACCACAGGCTGCCCCGTATCAATGGTTCTGTTGAATTTATTTGGTTTTAATGCATTGCGCCAACAAAACCCAAATGAATGAATGAATGGGAGTGTCTGGTAGTATCCGACTCTATAGAGTTTGATTAGATTAACAGAGTTGGAAGGGACATTGTAGGTCATCTAGTCCAACCTCTCCATCCAAACAGGAGACCCTACACCATCTCTTACAAATGACAGTCCAATCTCTTCTTCAAAGCCTCCAGTGATGAAGCTCCCACAACTTCTGAAGGCAACTTCTGTTCCATCGGTTGATTGTTCTCACCGTCAGAAAATGTCTCCTTATTTCTAGGTTGAATCTCTCCTTGGTCAGTTTCCATCCATTATTCCTTGTCTGGTCTTCGGGTGCTTTGGAAAATAGCTTGATCCCCTCCTCTCTGTGGCAGCCCCTCAAATATTGGAAGATGCTAGCATGTCTCCCCTGGTCCTTCTCTTCACTAGACTAGCCATGCCCAGTTCCTGCAACTGTTCATCATATGTTTCAGCCTCCACTCCCCTCATCATCCTGGTTGCTCTTCTCTGCACTTTTTCTAGAGTCTCAACATCTTTTTCTATAGTGTGGTGACCAAAACTGAATGCAGTACTCTAAGCATGGTTATACTAAGGCTTTATAGAGTGGTATTATAGAGTGGTATGTGAGAATGACCTTGTGGGATGAAGGATGTCTAGGAAACCATGAGATAAGAGTGGGGAACCCCCAGTGGCTTAAAGGGCAGAGGGAAAAAACACAGGAAGGATCCATCCTGATGGAACGGATCACAATGGTTCTCACTCACAATTTCTCCTTATTTCTAGGTTGAATCTCTCCTTGATCAGTTTCCATCCATTATTCCTTGTCTGGCCTTCGGGTGCTTTGGAAAATAGCTTGACCCCTTCCTCTCTGTGGCAGTCCCTCAAGTATTGGAAGACAGCTATCATGTCTCCCCTGGTCCTTCTCTTCACTAGACTAGCCAGGCCCAGTTCCTGCAACCCTTCTTCATATGTTTTAGACTCATCTCCATTTCTTTTCCAGCATTGTCTGAAGACAATTTGCATGGTCATATGGCCAGTATTGCCTATATATGCCAAAGGCCGTTACCTCCCCACCGAAATGATACCTATTTATCTACTTGCCTTTGCATGCTTTCGAACTGGTAGGTGAACAGGAGCTGGATTAAGTAATGGGAACTCACCCCGTTGTGCGGCACTCCAGCTGACAAGCTCAGCCCTTTTAACCACTGAGCCATCGCACCCCCTTCCCCATGAATGAATGAATGGAGCTATGCTAAAGTTGTGGTTTTACCACTGGGCCAACCCAATAGTTAACCTTTAGAGAAGTAAGGTGGGGTGTCTGAACTGACATCTTCTAAGTCAAGCCAGGCCATTTCAGCAGTGGAATAGGATTGTCTTGAAACTCCAAAAAAAAAAAAAGAAGTGGTGTTATTAGCCATCAAACCTCAAAAATACACTTTTCCCAAAAGGTTTCCACACTTTTGGCCACTACGGTAATATAGTATGGCTATAGTATTATTTATCCTTCTTATTATCTTCTTTACTCCCCCCTTCTTTTTTTAAAAAAAAAAATTTTGAACATTTTTTTTATAACGAACAAACAACAAAACACACAAGCAAATAAACAAAAATCCATCTTTACATCTTCTTTTCAACATGTCGCATCAGTAGTCTATATTCATATTTATACATTTTCTCTTTCTTATTTTAACTTATCCCTTATCCCTATATTCCTAATATATCATCTATAGGTGTTCTCTTAATCTACATATTTGATTTACTATTAACATAAATTGGTACTGTATTTTCCTGCGTATAAGACTACTTTCTAACACACAAAAATCTTCTCAAAAGTCGGGGATCGTCTTATACGCCGGGTCTCATTCTCCTGTAACCAGGCAGACCAGCCCATAAGGCTCTGACGAGCCTTAAATGGCTCTGAGGAGGGTCGTCTTATACGCCGGAAAATACGGTACTTAATTTCCTATCCACAATTTATATCTTCTCATTTATTTCCATATCTTTTTTCCTTTTTCTCCTGCAACCATTTACGCCATTTCTCCCATACTAAGTAGTAATCCCTTTCATCTTTTTCTTGTATCTCCTTTGTGAGCTTGTCCATTTCCGCACGTTCCATAATTTTAATTTTTCCAAAATTGGAAAAGCAATGATATACCATCCGAGGATAAGGTGATCAGTAAAATTACTCTCCCCTTCTTATTGTTAGGATGAAGCTTATCATTATCCTGTTGCTTTGCCCCACCGTGGAATGCTTCTGTACCAGAGACAAATTCCTTGTGTGTCTAATCACACTTGGCCAAATAAAGAACGCAACTCATCAACAGTGGTGCTTGGCCCTACCTTGTCATTGATCAGGAGTTCGATGGGGTTGTTCCCCCACTCGATCAACACAACTTCGTTGGTTTGTCCTGGGACGGCGTAAGAGAAGGGGGTCCCAATTCCAGGGGAGGCACCGGATTTCAGCCATAAGCAGACGGTGAAGGCATAGAGTTCAGGCAGTGTCTTTTTGATCTTCCCGTACAAATAGTTGGTCCGGAGAGGGAGGGAGACTTTAAATGCATCTGGTGCTTTAAAGGCGCTGGTACCTAAGGGCCAGAAACAAAAATGATCTACACAGGACACGGGATTGTCCCGAACCGAGAGATTTTGGCTTTCTGATAATGGTCAGACAAGAGGGGGGAAATGAGCTGGTTCTTCAGCTGCTAAAAATGCTCTGATGAGTCCTTCTCCTTCTCCACTTCCTCCTCCTTTCCCCAACCCCATTCCCTTCTAGCAATGATAATGTTACCTAGTTAGGTAATGAAACATCGGCAAGAAAGCTCTTAGAGCCGTGATGGCGAACCTATGGCACGGGTGCCACAGGTGGCACGCGGAGCCATGTCGGTGGGCACGCGAGCTCAGCTCCGGCATGCATGCATGCATGCGTCAGCCAACTGATTTTCGGGCTTTTTGGGCCCACCAGAAGTCAGGAAACACACTGTTTCCGGCCTCCGGAGGGCCGTTTTTGCCCTCCCCAGGCTCCTAGAAAGGCTCTGGAGACTGGGGGGAGCAAAAAATGGGCCTACCATGCCATCACGTGTCAAAAGTGGGGGGGGAGCACAGGAGGAACGGGGTGCATAGAATTATGGATGTGGGCACGCGTGCGTGTGACGCCACCATGCTCCCCCCACTTTTGGCACGTGATGGCAAAAAGGTTAGCCGTCACTGTCATAGAGCATCAAGACCCACAAAGTCCTCCTGTCTTCTCCTCTTCCTCCTCCTCTTCCTCCTCCTCCTTTCTATTTCTCCCCCTCTTTCTTCTCCTTCACCCTCCTCCTCCCCTCACAACCACAAACCCCACTCTCTCCTAGCACTGATGATGTTACCTAGTTGGGTAATGAAACTTTGCAAGGAAACAGCCAAGTTCAGAGAGCACCAAGGACCCCCACAGCTACTAAAATGTTAGCATGGGCGATGTCAGGCCCAGCCCAAGAAGGACACAGAACAGTCCAGCCAAAGTTGACTATGATTTATCACTTACAGCTTTTGTGCACACTGAGAGCTTATGCACCAAAGACAAACTCCTTGTGTGTCCAATCATGCTTGGCCAATAAAGAATTCTAAACAAACAATATATTGATAATTAGAGGAGGAGGAGGAGGATGGCATTGTTAGCAATTAGGACAGGCTGTGGAAGAGATTGTTTGCAATTAGGGGAGGCTGTGGAAGAGACCGTGGAAGAGATTGTTCGCCTTCTATGTCAGGGGAAAAAAAAAATGAAACGCTGTAAGCCCTCATCATCCCGTAGAAATCACAGAAAGGAATGCAAATCCCTAAGCCAGCAAAAAATGTAGGTCAGAACTCTCCCCCTTTGACAAGTCAATATCTCTCAGCCGTCTCTCTGCTCTCCCCGCTCCAGACTTCAAGCAGGAGAGTATAACAAGGGGGCGTGGAAGGATGACAGATCTGCTACAACAAAAGAGCTCAAGTGCTCTTTCAGAAGTGACTTACGGCTGTTAAGGATGTGTAAGGGGCCTTTCGGTGTAAGGTGTAAGGCATCAAAGGGAGGTGAGCCCTATTAATCTATAACTCAAATGCAACCTTTCCGAATCCAAGTTCCCTCCGGATTGTGTTTCGGCTATGTGAAGGATGTGATTTAATTTTTTTAAAAAATTAAGGATAGTGGCTCCAGAAGTGCTATTGAAGCTTTGCCCCTTTATGTATGCAACATGCAAAAAAATATAGAGTGCTATTTCAGACATATCAGCACAGCCTCTGGATTTTTTTTCCTCTTCTGTATCCTGGTTGTGTAGGGGTGGGAGTGTGTGTGTGTGTGTGTGTGTTCGAACACAATTCTTCATATTTAAGGGGAAGGGTGGAGAATCTGGCCCTGGCTCACGCCATTAAAGTCATCAGTACCATCAAATAATAATAATAATAATAATAATAACAACAACAACAACAACAACAACAACAACAACAACAACAACAATTTTATTTCTATACCGCCCCTCTCCCGAAGGACTCGGGGCAGTGCACAGCCTAATTAAAAGCACAAGACAAACAACAATTTAAAAATTAAAAATATTAAATAATTTGGCTCAATATAAAACCCCAAATTTAAAAATCCCAGATTAAAACCAATTTTAAAATCTTCACATCGATAGCCCAGACTGGCGGAATGGTGGAAGGAAGGAAGGAAGGAAGGAAGGAAGGAAGGAAGGAAGGATGGAAGGAAGGAAGGAAGGAAGGAAGGAAGGAAGGAAGGAAGGAAGGAAGGAAGGAAGGAAGACAGAGAGAGAGAGAGAGGATGGATGGCAGACAGAAAGAGAGAGAGAGAGGTTACAGAAAGATAGAGAGATTAGAAAGGTAGGTAGGTAAGTAGATATAGATAATAGATAGATAGATGATAGATAGATACAATAGAGAGAGAGAGAGAGATACTGTAGATAGATAGATAGATAGATAGATAGATAGATAGATAGATAGATGATAGAGAGAGAGAGAGAGAGAGAGAGAGAGAGAGAGAGAGAGAGAGAGAGAGAGAGAGAGAGATTACAGAGAGAAAGAGAGATTAGGTAGGGAGAGACAGGGAGAGAGAGAGAAATGACACATAGATAGATAGATAGATAGATAGATAGATAGATAGATAGATAGATAGATAGATAGATAGATAGATAGATAGATAGATAGATAGATAGGATATACATACATACATACACACACACACACACATATATATATATATATAGAGAGAGAGAGAGAGAGAGAGAGAGAGAGAGAGATACGGTAGATAGATAGATAGATAGATAGATAGATAGATAGATAGATAGATAGATAGATAGATAGATAGATAGATAGATAGATGATAGATAGATAGATAGATAGATAGATAGATAGATAGATAGATAGATAGATAGATAGATAGATAGATAGATATGACTGATAGATTATAGAGAGAAAGAGAGATTAGGTAGGCAGAAAGAGAGGATAGATAGACAGACAGACAGATTATTAGAGAAAGAGGGAAGAAAAGAGAGATGGACACCCAGGCCGATATTAAAAGGCACACCAATGGTCTCACAGGAGATAAAGTAGAAAGCCATCCACCAAGTTCAATGATGTTGCCTTTTAGGGCGGCAAGCCAACTTATCGGTTGCGCCAAGTGCTCCACGGGGGAATTTTCTAACGTGCTTCCGCCGCACGGGTGTTCTCGAGGAGACCCAGAGCCCCCACCCAGCTTACCTCGTTCCAGTTCAGTGACCCTTTCCAGCAGCGCGTTCAAGGCCGCTTCCGTCCTCTGCCGGTGGGTGGAGGTCTCGTTATGGAGCAACCACTTCTCGTTCTCCAGCTCGGACACTTTGCTGAGCAGCTGGCGCTCCAGTTCTCCAAGCCGCCTCTGAAGCATCTCTCTAAGGTCGTTCGGCAAGGCTCCGACGGTCGCGTTGCCTCGAAGCTGGTGCTTTGGAAGTCCAGGGAGGGGGGGGTGAGGGTAAATCACATGCCACAGGACATGAATGCCAACTTCATTTGTTTAATTAAGTAGCATCTTAAGGTTCTCTCTGCGAGGGTGATGCATGTGTGTGTGAAACTGCAAATATACCAGTACAGCTCTTGCAGTCATAGAACATAGAATAACAAGAGTGAGAAGGGACCTTGGAGGTCTTCTAGTCCAACCCCGGACTAGAAGGCCCTCCAGATGTTCAAGTGGAAACACCTAGAATTGTGAAGCCTCAATGCATATAGATAGAGAACAGGATTCCTCTTTGGGTTAATTGCGCTCCTTCCACCGTGACCTTAAGACGTGCTTATTTCGCCAGGCCGGATTGCACTGAAGGGGTTTTTTTAAGGGGAATTTTAATAGTTTTTAACATTTAAATATTGATTTATCTGCTTGTTTTATTGCTGCGAGCCGCCCTGAGTCCTTGTCGGAGAGAGGGCGGCCTATAAACTTGATTCATAAATAAATAATAAGAAATAATTATTTTGTGCAAGAATCAAAGCTCCCCTTGTATTTTTCCCTCTGCAATTTCCACCATCAGAAACGCCCGTCGGAAAATCTGCATGGCTTGTGGGTCGATTCCTCCGGAGTTGGGAGGGAAAGACAGATTGAGGGCACCTGTTCTCTTGCAACAGCTGGCTGGAGGGATTCCACCATCTTTTATTAGACTCAGCTAATAGTTCCCCCAACACACAAACACACAGACACACACACACACACACACACACACACAGAGAGAGAGAGAGAGAGAGAGAGAGAGAGAGAGAAAGGGAGGAGAGAGAGAGATTCTCTCTGTGTGTCCCTAGTGTTGGATCGAAGCCAAAGCGACTGCAAAGACACAAACATGGCCAAGAGAATCAACAGGGGAAGCCGTCTGCAGATACTAGCCCTAGCTGCACAGTCCAACGTATTCATGAAGCCAAGCATCCGTCCGCTCTTACTTATTTATAAGGAGAATGCGTGCCATGCCGTTCTTTCCAAATCAAATCTGAGATCATCTCTAACTGTGCCAGTAACGAAAAGAAAAAAATTAGATTCGATTGAAGGAGCCAAGAGAGATCTAGAAAGGAGTGGGGGAAAGCTTGGTAGAAGTCTGAAAGGGGATCCAAATGAAATCTGATTTCTTGAATGGTGGAGGTTACTTCCAGGCCAAGGAGCTCAAACTGATTTTAATTTCCTTTATGATTTAAGTGGACGTTGAATAGAAGAAGAGTAGGTGAACCCAGAATAGCAAAACAACAGAGTTGGAGGTCTTCTACACGAACGCTCTCTGCTCAAGAAGGAGACCCTATGCCATTTCAGACAAATGGCTATCCGATCTCTTCTATTCCTACTACTTCTATCTCTGCTACTAGTCTTCAGAAGACGAGTAAGTTAGTTATTGAGATGGTCCCTCTATCTTTTAAACAACTTTGTCTATTTTTGTATGGATTGTTGGGTTGTTGTTTGTAATCTTCTCAGAGCCACTTGGGTGAAATAAGTGGTGTATAAATTTCATTAATGAATACAATTTTGTGGAAGGGCAAATGTTCCCACTAACCCTAACCCTACCCTCAAAACGACATTATTAGAGCACTGCACACCAGAACGACTAGACACAAGAACAGTTTTTTCCTGAACGCTGTCACTCTGCTAAACAAATAATTCACTCAACGCTATCAAACTATTCACTAAGTCTGCACTACTATTCAACTTCTCATTGTTCCTATCACCCATCTCCTCCCACTTATGACTGTATGACTGGAACCTTGTTGCTGGTGTCCTTACGATTTATATTGACTGTTTTCTAATATGATTTGATTGCTTATTTGTACCCTATGACTATCATTAAGTGTTGTACTTCATGATTTTGGACGAATGTATCTTTTCTTTTATGTACATTTGCACCAAAGACAAATTCCTTGTGTGTCCAATCACACTTGGCCAATAAAGAATTCTATTCTATTCTATTCTATTCTATTCTATTCTATTCTATTCTATTCTATTCTATTCTATTCTATTCTATTCTATTCTATTCTATTCTATTCTATTCTATTCTATTCTATTCTATTCTATTCTAACCCCATCTAAATGCAAGATATATCAACACTTAGATGGATGGACAGAGATCATGCAACCATAATAATCTACTGAATTAAAATCATCCAGACACAATAGATTCCATATCAGCTTGATCTTAAGGACTCTCTAGTCTTAGACGTCAAGGAGTTGCAAAAATGGAATGGAATAACCAACGCTCCTGCCTTCTTCTTTTGAAGACCAGTAGGAACGAAATCCTCTAAAGCAAGACTGGGCAACTATGGCCCCTCCAAGACCTGTGGACTTCAACTCCCAGAATGCCTGAGCTAGCCTTTGCTCTAACCCTAACCCTAACCTATGCTGGCTCAGGCATTCTGGGAGTTGAAGTCCACAGGTTGTAAAGGGACCATAGGTGCTCTAAAGCAATGTTTCTCAACCTTGGCAGCTTGAAGACCTATGGACTCCATCTCCCAGAATTCCCCGGCCAGCCATTGGACCTCAACGGTCTTAATCCCAACGAATCAAAGCAAATATTAGTTAGCAGTTAGAAATACCTTTACATACTCATTGCGTTTTATCAATTCTCATATGATTTCTCCAGCTACAGAGCTCTGAAACGGAACATAATGCTGATAAATAAACCCATTTTCTGCTCCTGCAATTTCGACCACTCATTTATGCATCAAACATTCCACTCGTTGTAGAGCTGGCAGTGGAGTCGGACAGTGAGGAGGCTGGGGTGGAACATGGGCCAATCCTGGAGTCTAGGGAAGGCTCAGACGAGGCCTCTGTATCAGTGGCAGAGAGGGAGCCAGGGCCATCTGGGAGTTATGTGTGGACTCCAGAGCCTCCAGAGTCGGACATCAGAGAGGCAGAGGAACAGGAGGAGCCTGTTCCCAGTGTGTGCATGCACAGAGCTACCAGAAAACAGGAACAATTAAGAAAACAGGGTCAACTTGGGAGTAACGCTTGGAGATGCTTGGCCCCTTCCATAAGACGTAAAAGAGCAGCAATGGCTCTTGGGATCTTTGTAGGAAAGTAACGTTGCTACATTTGTTTCTTGTCAGCATCTCTTGCTTCTGAACTTTTGCCAAGAAAAGCCTTTGGCAGGGTGCCAAAGGAGACAAAGGTCGGTGATAAGGCCGAAGGACTGTCTATGAAGAATTTGTTTTGGACTTAATTTGGACTAAGCTGAGAATGATGTAATTCTCAGCTGTTCTAATAAAATACGTTTGTTTAGGACTGATTGTGTCTGGTAATAACTACTTGGGCCTAGATCGCAACATTGTCTAGCTATCCGAGAGATTAAGATATCTCAAAAAAAAAATCAGTAAGGCAAGACAATTTCCAAGCCACAATGCACATGCCCAAGATATTAGCTTTGGGGAGACAAAATTGCAATGTTTATAGACCTGTCCATTAGCAGTTAGTGCTTTTGGTGTTTTATCACAATGGGATTTCCGCAAGCCATAAAGATGATGCTTCAAAGAAGTGTAGGAGCCAATTTAATTGACTGAATGTCTCATTTATTACAAAGAGTTTTCAACTCTTTCCTTCGCAAACATTGGCTAGGAAGGCAACCTCAGATATCCATTAATGAGCGTTGGAATTTCAAATGTAGGTAGCTACGTTTACTCAAGGTTTTAAGGGGAAAGTAGGAGAGGAGGATGAATTCTAAAGTATGGTTCAATCTTTGAAATGATCCAAGAACCGAAGAACTTTCTGCCTGGGATAGTAAAATTAAACTTGTCCAAGAAATAATTCCAGAAGTTCTTCTAATTCTTGAGGTTTCTCCAAAGACGACTATATATTAGACAACTGACTTCAATGAACAAAATGCAATGGGGAGGGGAGAGGTGGGGGAGAGAATGGGGCTAATAAACAGGCCGCCCTTCCCAATCATGTTTTTGAGAGTTAAGCTCTGGTGGGGTTTTAGCAAAATAAACTAGAAATTCTATTTGCACTTACATGGGAAAAAAATATTAGGATTATTATGCTTAATATGCTTAGTATATTCTTATTAGAAGATACGTTAAGAGGGGGAAATGAATAAGTTTCCTATGCTCAATTGTTCAAGATACAATGGTAAGATTAGAGAATTAATATTGATGTAATGAATGATGTTGTAAATTTTGATGGTTATTGCACAGAGATATTTGTACCCAGAGGACACGCTGTTTAAGGGAAGATGGGATAGATAGATAGATAGATAGATAGATAGATAGATAGATAGATAGATAGATAGATAGATAGATAGATAGATAGATAGATAGATAGATAGATAGATAGAATAAGGAGGGACAGAGGGAGGAAGGAAGGAAGAAAAAAGGGAGGACGGAAGGAAGGAAGGAAGGAAGGAAGGAAGGAAGGAAGGAAGGAAGGAAGGAAGGAAGGAAAAAGGAGGGAGGAAGGAAAGGACAGAGGAAGGAAGGAAGGAAGGAAGGAAGGAAGGCAGGCAGGCAGGCAATGGACAGGAAAATGAAAATGCCTTCATTAATGAGACAGAGATAAAATTGTACAGATTGCATTCATTGCAATCTATTTTCACAAGACTACCCATTTAACCAGATGTACAATCATTTTTATTTCTTGGCCTTGTCAATGATCGGTCCTCACTTTCTCCAATCCTCTGTGTGTTTCCATGTTTATCTGGCTTCTCTCCCTAGTGTAACGGTTAAAAAATGCTTCGTTGCAGAGAATTTCAAGACCATGACTTATTTAACGCCTTTGTTTCCTTAGTAAATAATGCAACCCTTACAGTAAGAGTTTCTGAGAAATGAAGCTTGCTTGTGGAAATATCCCACTGGACATCCACTAATTACCCTCCTGATAATAACCTACGTGTATATTTAGCTCGTGACAATCTTCCACTGTGCATCTTCTCTTAGGCGACAACACAAATTCCAGCCCACAAGTTTGAAACGATGAATGGAGGAAGGTATAGGGGAAAAGGTCTCCAAAGGGGAGTGATAGTTGAATGAATTCACAAATTAATCCAGGAATATGGAGTAGAAATAAAGGCATGTTTTAGCTATGTTGCAACAAGTAGGTTGGCTTCACTCAAAGAGAATTTTCAAGCCCTTTTCAGTGGCTGAATAGCCATCAATCAATCAATTAATCCTGCTCCTAAACAATCCTAAAATCAAACAATTCGTTCATCCCATTTCCCAATAGGTAGCTGTAGATAATTCTCTCTCTCAGCCCAGCCCACCTCACAGGTTTGTTGTTGTGGGGAAAAACAGGAACAGGAAGTAGTAGTAGATGTGTTCACCATTGTGAGTTGTTTATTAAATTTATCGACAGTATATGCATCTATCATGCACCGTAACACAGCGTATGCATAACTGTAATATAGAGCTATCTCTAATATAGGGCAGATTTATAATGTTAAGAGGTCAGACTAGGATGTTCAGATTCTCTTCTCCTTTTGACCATGAAAAAAATGGGATTCCATCATCCATCACTACCTCTTAATTTTATGTCCCCGTTCACAAGATTATTATGCAGATACAACCAGGTGAGAAAGAGAAGTAAACAATGCGCACTGAACTGCAGGCAAGGCAAGGCAAGGGATGCAACTCTATGTGACTGCACATCACTGCAAAGTGATTGCATTAAATAAATCAGAGGGACTGGCAACAAGAAACCATCAGTCATCGCCCTACAGAAAGATGAGCCAATGAGCAAAATGTTACAGAAACTTCAGTTTTTTCTCTCTCTCTCCCTCCTTCTGTCTCTTTCTCTCTCTCTCTGCCTCTCTGTCTTTCTTTCTCTCTCTTTCTCCTTCCCTTTCTGTCTTTCTTTCTTTCTCTCTCTTTTCTCTCTCTCTATCCCCCCCTCTCTTTCTTTCTTTTTATCTCTCTCTTTGTGTCTTTCTCTCTGTCTCTCTCTGTCTGACTTCCTCTCCTTATCTCGCTCTGTCTTTCTGTCTCTTTCTCTGTCTTTCTCTCTCTTCCTCCCTTTTTCTTCCTCCATCTTTCTATCTTTCTCTTTCACTCTTTCTCTCTGTCTCTCTTTCTAGTTCTCTGTCTTTTTCGCTCTTCCTCTCTTTTTCATTCTTTATCTTTCTGTCTATCTCTCTCTTTCTTTCTCTTTCTCTCTCTGTCTCTTTTCCTCTCTTTTTCTTTATCTTTTTGTCTCTCTCCCCTCCTCCTCTCTCAGGCATCACCCTACCCAGAGAATACCCATCCATATACAAATTCCCTCCACACACCAAGGTTTCCTCAAGCTAATCTCTGCCTGGGAACCCTGCAAGTAGTTAATTAATTTATTTTGTTTATTAATCAGATTTATACGGCCACTGCTTTGAGAGGGCAGCAGGTGGGGGTAGGGGAAGCTGGATTCGGCCACCTGACTCACTGGGGAGTTATGAGTCAGATTTTTGGATTTAGATCAAGCAAGCCTAGGGTCAGATTTCAGCCCCATTTCTGATTTTCCGTGAGCTCGAGACCAGCAGTTCCTAGTCTCCAGGCAAAGGCGGTTGCGAGAACATTGAACGCAAGAAGCCACGGAGGTTAACTCTTCCAGAGCAAAGGAAAGGGAACCCGAATGGTGAAACTTTTCTCAAACAGAAGACCATCTCGGTGTGTCCCATCCCCCCTCCCCCCATCACACAATATCTGGAAGGGTTCAGCCTGATCTTGAAACTCTTCCCTACCTTTCCAACTAGCATCTTTTGGACTTCTCCTGCCATTTGTTTTTCTGCAGCCTAGATTTTAAGCAAACACACACACACACACACACACACAATGCCCTTAAGAGCAAAGTTGCAAGGGGAGACACCAATCCTTTGTTTTCAGGACCTTCTCCGCCCTCCAACCTCACCCCAGGTCCCCAGGTCCATTCCCAAAAACTCTCGGTTTCTCGCCCCCTCCCACCGGGATCGCCTTTTCAGCACCACGGACAGCTACGGCGCGTTTCTTCCTCCCTGGCGCGTCTCCTTCGCCTTCGCATCTAAGATGCTTGTTGCCAACTTCAGACCCGAGTTTGCAGAGGTTCCTACAACCCCACCGCCCCGACTCGCTTTGGGCTTTCACTTACTCCGAGGGTCTCTTCCCCCTCCCGTGTCCAATGGACCTCTTCCCCTCCCACCCTTCCTCCCTTTGCGTCCTCACCTCCAGATTCTCCAAGCGATCCTTGAGAGTTTGCATGGTCCGGGTGAGCTGGTCGACGATCTTGCCCGGGTCGCGGGGCAGATCCCCCATGGTGTCCTTGCTCTTCCCCAGCTCTTTTCTCCACGGGCCGCCTTTGCCGTCGGAACTCTCGCACCGGCCCAGCTTGCCGCTCAGCTCGCGGATGGTTTCCCGCTGGTTCCCGATCGTCTCTTTCTGCTGCAGGATGGTTTCCCTCAGCTGCAGCAGGGTAGCCTTCAGCTCTTCCTCGGGGGGCAGCGGCCCTCCCCCTGCCATGGGCACCGAGGGCAGCGGGCAACCCGGGTTGGCGGCGTCCAGCGGCAGCGAGGTGCAGACGAAGCGACTGCCCGGAGGGGTGTCTTGCGCGCCCGCCGGCGCCCCACAAGCCGAGAAGAAGAAGCCGGCCAGGATGGGCAGAAGCATAGCGGCCAGACGCGGGGACCGATCTATTGCATGGAGGGAAGCGAACGTGGGAACGGGCGCGAGCGAGAAGAGAGTCCCGTTTTCGGCTCGCTTTCCCTGCAGAGAAAACCCGAGGAGGAATCTGGAGTTGGCCCGGACGCGCAACAGCTACGGGAGCGACCCGTCCTCGCGTAAAGCATCCGAGCCAACTCCGCGCTCCCCTTAAAAATGCCCAGCCGTCTCGGGAGGGGCGGGGGGGAGCGAGGAAGAGGGTGAGGCAGCTGGTTGGCTGAACGCCCATCGAAAGCCACGCCCCTCCCCCTCCTCGGCCCGGGACCATGAAACCCTGAGAGGCGGTGACGGCGGGAAGGCTTCTGATTGGCGGGGACCCAGAGGGAGGTGGATCCGAGTCAGGAAAAAGAATTCGCATTCATTGATTCATGCATTTATTGGTAGGTAGGTGCAAAGATCCGAACTGCCGCTAAGGGGCAGCGACGGGATACTTTGGGGACTCTTTAGCCTGCCATCTGTTGGTCGTCCGAGTTTGTTGTTGGTTTTTTTGCAGCGTAGATCGGGTTTAGTTTTGCATTTAATGCTCTCGGGCATTGCAGAGAGATTCGGGTTGGTGTGTAGCTAGTAGTGAATTCGCCCATCTTGATTAGTTTTAACCTGCTTTCTTGGTTTGGGAAGATTGAAACTTCTTTGGTTAAGATTTGGGGTGGGATGAATTGGGTGGACCCAGAGAATGTGTTACGGACTTTGCAACTAGCAGCCCGGTTACAGAGGTTGTGTGAATGTGAAGAGCGAGCCAGTAGGGAGATTCGGACAGGTTTTTCTCCCAGTTAAGTGCTCCAGGTTGGAGAAGCTGCTCCTTCTTCAGTCCCCCCAAACTTTCCTATCTGATAAGGTTTTTTTGCCAGGATAAGAGAAAGTGAACATTGGTGTGTGTGTGTGTGTGTGTGTTTCCCCAAAAATAAGACCCTGTCTTATATTTTTTTGAACCCTGAAATAAGTTCTTGGCCTTATTGCCATGTGCTCAAAAGTCCATTGGACTTATTAGCAGGGGATGTCTTATTTGGGGGGAAACAGGCTGTGGATGGATAGATGATAGATAGATAGATAGATAGATAGATAGATAGATAGATAGATAAACGGACAGACAGACAGATGATAGATGGATAGATAGAAATATATAGAAAGATAGAAAGATAGAAGATAGATAGATGATAGATAGATAGATAGATAGATAAACGGACAGACAGACAGATGATAGATGGATAGATAGAAATATATAGAAAGATAGAAAGATAGAAGATAGATAGATGATAGATAGATAGATAGATAGATAGATAGATAGATTGATTGATAGAGATAGATAGATAGATAGATAGATAGATAGATAGATAGATAGATAGATAGATAGATAGATAGATAGATAGATAGATAGATAGACGGACAGACAGACAGATGATAGATGGATAGAAATATATAGAAAGATAGAAGATAGATAGATGATAGATAGATAGATAGATAGATAGATAGATAGATAGATAGATAGATAGATAGATAGATGCCAAAGAATTGAACTCTGGTGCTGGAGAAGACTCCTGCGAGTCCCTTGGACTGCAAGGCAATCAGACAGGTCAGTCATAGAGGAGATCAACCCTGACTGCTCGTTAGTAGCCCAGATCCTGAAGAGGAAACTCAAATTCTTTGGCCACCTAATGAGAAGGAAGGACTCCCTGGAGAAGAGCCTAATGTTGGGAATGATTTGAGGGCAAAAGAAGAAGGGGACGGCAGAGAAGGAGATGGCTGGATGGAGTCACTGAAGCAGTTGGCGTGAGCTTAAATGGACTCCAGAGGATGGTAGAGGACAGGAAGGCCTGGAGGAATGTTATCCATGGGGTTGCGATGGATGTGATACAACTTTGCAACTAACAACAACAAGCCTGGTGTTCTCCCATCTGGTATAGTACCCATGAGTCTTCATCATTAGTTGGGATGCTGGCAACCATGGTTCCAGTTTAAGTGGAAAGCTCTTCCAGGTGTTTCCAGGGGGAAAAAATGTTCCCACAAGTATTTCATGCACATATTTTCTAACTTCAAATGTTTCTGAGGATTTTAATCAAAGACGCCCAGCTGTCTGCTCCGAAATTTATGCCATCACACGCGCCCTGGCTTGTCAAATCCCAGACAGTTATGTGGCTAATGAGATGTCCTGCAAAGCTGGATTCACACAAAGCACAAGCCATTATTTAACTGAGATGTACGGAATACATCACAAGGGTTGGGCTTTCCCAACATGGCAAATCAAATTGAAAGAAACCATATTCGGCCCTAAGACGAACTGAAATTCATTCATTCTCTCTCTCTCTCTCTCTCTCTCTTCATTTTCTGAATGGCTAAAAATGCCACTTTGTGGTGGGAAATAACTGGAAATTGCATTAAAAGCCTAAAGAACACATATCACAGCTTAGCACAACAATGCTAATAATTCAGTAGTGAACCGACCTTTGGAACCAAATGATTGAATTGTGTCAACACTTCCTACACCCCCAAATGTTTAGTGTACATAAAAGTAAAGACTCATTATTGCAGCCAGCCTTTCTCTGCCCTCTTTTTGTAACTATAATAATGCTGCTGCTTAACCATCATGCCTTCTATTTTGGACTTGACAGCAAATCCACCCAAAGCAAGTACGTAGGATGGCTAAAAACAAAACTTAAATCCTAAGCAAACCAGAAGTAAGAACCGGAAACCAGCAAAAAGGATCACAAACAGCTA
Organism: Coluber constrictor foxii; assembly: GCA_038048745.1. NCBI lineage: Eukaryota > Metazoa > Chordata > Lepidosauria > Squamata > Colubridae > Coluber > Coluber constrictor. The sequence continues at coordinate 5,061,580 of CM075973.1, forward strand.
TTAAAATCAGCCGGTTAATAAGTGCCCAGAATGCAATCATGTGGGACCACAGAGGGGAGGTTACTAACAGATTGTAAGTAGCTCTGGAGTGGGGGACATGGTAATTTTGAACAATTAAGGGACAGGTTGTAAGTTGAGATAGATGGACGGGTGGATGGACGGATGATAGATAGATAGATAGATAGATAGATAGATAGATAGATAGATAGATAGATAGATAGATAGATGATAGATAGATAGATAGATAGATAGATAGATAGATAGATAGATAGATAGATAGATAGATAGATAGATGATAGATAGATAGATATGGATAGATGGATTGGTGGATGGATGGATGGATGGATGGATGGATGGATGGATGGATGGATGGATAGATAGATAGATAGATAGATAGATAGATAGATAGATAGATAGATAAATAGATGATAGATAGATGATAGATAGATAGATAGATAGATAGATAGATAGATAGATAGATAGATAGATAGAGATGGATTGGTGGATGGATGGATGGATGGATGGATGGATGGATGGAAGGATGGATAGATAGATAGATAGATAGATAGATAGATAGATAGATGATAGATAGATGATAGATAGATAGATAGATAGATAGATAGATAGATAGATAGATAGATAGATAGATAGATATAGATGGATTGGTGGATGGATGGATGGATGGATGGATAGATAGATAGATAGATAGATAGATAGATAGATAGATAGATAGATGAGGGGGAGAGAGGGGGAGAGGGAAAGAGAAAGAGAGAGGGAGGGGGAGAGATTCCCGTAACTATAATGGAAAGGGTTGTGTTTGTATGCGCATAAGAGAGAGAGAAAGAAAGAGGGAGGGAGGGAGGGAGGGAAAGGGAAAGAAAGAGGGAGGGAGGAGAGAGAGAGAGAGAGAGAGAGAGAGAGAGAGATGCTGCAATTGTGGGGCTGAGTTTTGACTTCAGTTAACCCACTCTGCCCTCTGCTGGCTAAAGAGACAAATTCGCACTCGTTTCTCATGTTTATATTCATACACCCGGTTAAGAGGGAGGGAAAAGTTCTGATTGTTTCATTGGTCCCCTTGGGACTGTTTTTCAGAAGCGTGTGGCTTTCTATCCATTACCTGGGTCTCTCTAGCCCCCTCAGACTCTTTTCCTTTTCTTGCTGCATACTCCCAAGCTCCCCCCGCCCACTTCCACCCGCTCCAACACCTCCTTCAACATAAAGAGATTTGCTAGTGATTTTTGGACTTCCATTGCTTGGACATTGCTATTCATCATGGTATACATTTTTGGGGGGACGCCATGGCTCAGTGGCTAAGACACTGAGCTTGTCGATCGAAAGGTCAGCAGTTCAGCAGTTCAAATCCCCAGTGCCGCATAACAGGGTGAGCTCCCCTAACTTGTCCCAGCTTCTGCCAACCTAGCAGTTCGAAAGCACATAAAAAAATGCAAGTAGAAAAATAGGGAATCACCTTTGGTAGGAAGGAAACAGAGTTCCATGCGCCTTTGACGTTGAGTCATGCAGGCCACATGACCACAGAGACGTCTTCGGACAGTGCTGGCTCTCCGGTTTTGAAACGGAGATGAGCATCGCCCCCTAGAGCCGGGAATGACTAGCACGTATGTGCGAGGGGAACTTTTACCTTTACCTTGTAGATTTTTTTTAAAAAAATTTTATACATCTGTTCCCGAGAAAAAACTAAAAAAGTTATGATCTCACAGCATGCAATTAATCAGAGCTGTATTCCAGGATACATCCTTTCTTTCCTTTTTCTCTTTCTGTCTTTCTTTCTCCCTTCTGTTTCTTTTTCTCTCTTTCCTTCCTTTCCTCTTTCCTCTTTTCTTCTTTCTCTCTGAACTTCTTTTTCTCTTTAATTCATTTTCTCTCTCCTCTCCATTCATTTCCCCCTTTTTCTCTCTCTCTCCCTCCCTTCCTTCCTTCCTTCTTTCCTTCCTTCCTTCCTTCTTTCCTTCCTTCCTTCCTTCCTTCCCTCCCTCCCTCCCTCCCTCCTTCTTTATCAATCCCCCCTCCTCTCTTTCTCTCCATGCATTCAACATATTCTTTTTTGGTGTGTTCCTCTCTTTTCAGGCGCTTGTTTAAAAAAAAAAAAGCATTTGCTCCTAAGGCCACTAATCTGAATTATCCTTATTTTGTGCCAGTCTTTATTGATGACTGCAGCAGTGCCCTATTCAAGAGAGAGTACAATGTATAATATTCCCATTTACAACAGGAACTTTCATGTTGTTCTTCGCGGGATTGTGATTTATAGTAAAGTCAGGTAGGAATATCAGGTGTTTTACGGGGAATGGAGAGAGCTAAATGCTCCACCTCCGGATCAAATTCAGTTCGCCCGGCTATTGAATACACTGGCATTTCGTACGTGCAAAAGAAAATTATGAGAACAAAGAGTTGTTAAGTATTAAAGCAGTGTGTCTTTTGCCTTGACAGGTAGAGTCAATACAATTGCAGAGGCCTCTAATGTAGGCAATGTAAGTAATGCCACACTCACTTGGAAACACCAAGCACAAGACAAATTGAGTTGGCGGTCTAATATTCCCCTTCACGCCCTTCGGTATGATGCATGTTTCGATCTGACAACAGAAGAAAAAAGATCTAATTGTTGACAATCCCTGTTTCTATTATATACCATGACTATTAAGCTACAAGGGGCGTTTTAGCATTTAAGAGCAATTTACAGCTTAATATATCAGCTATTTATTGAAGTGGGAGGGTAGAGAATCCTAAAAACAAACAGAAACCAATCCAGCCCGTCACTAATTAGTCAAGCAGCTGCTACAATAGAGAAATTTAAAAAAAAATAGTTCCTCAAAACTGATTCATGCAAGTTGCTGATATGTTTCCTTTGGCAAAATGTAGGTATCAAATGAGAGTGGAGGGGGGAGAGGGAGAAGGAGGAGAGGGAGGGGAAGGGGGAGAAGGAGAGGGAAAAGAAGGAGAGAGGGGGGGAAAGGGAGAAGGAGAGGGAGGAGAGGAAGGGGAAGGGCAGAAGGAGAGGGAGAGAGAATGAGAGGGATGTGAAGGAGAGCAAGGAGAGAGAGGGGAAGGGGAGAAGGAGAGGGAGAGGGAGAGGGAGAAGAAGGGGAGGAGAGGGAGAGAGAAAGGGAGGGAGAAGAAGGAGAGGGAGGGGAAGGGGAGAAGGAGAGGGAGAAGAAGGAGAGAGAGGGGAAAGGGGAGAAGGAGAAGGAGAGGGAGAAGAAGGGGAGGAGAGGGAGAGAGAAGGAGAGAGAGGGGAAGGGGAGAAGGAGAGGAAGAGGGAGAAGAAGGGGAGGAGAGGGAGAGAGAAGGAGTGGGAGAAGAGGGAGCGGAAGGAGAGAGAAGGGAAGGGGTAGAAGGAGAGGGAGAAGAAGGACAGAGAGGGGAAGGGGAGAAGGAGAGGGAGAAGAAGGAGAGAGAGGGGAAGGGGAGAAGGAGAGGGAGAGAGAAGGAGAGGGACAGGAAGGAGAGCAAGGAGAGAAGGAGAAGGAGAAAAAGGAGGGGAGGGGAAGGGGGGAAGGAGTGGGAGAAGAAGGAGAGGAAGGGGAAGGGGAGAAGGAGAGGGAAAAGAAAGAGAGAGGGGAAGGGGAAAGGGAGAAGGAGAGGGAGAGGGAGAAGAAGGGGAGGAGAGGGAGAGAGAAGGAGAGGGAGAAGAAAGAGAGAGGGGGAAAGGGAGAAGGAGAGGGAGAGGGAGAAGAAGAGGAGGAGAGGGAGAGAGAAGGAGAGAGAGGGGGGAAGGGGAGAAGGAAAGGGAGAGGGAGAAGAAGGGGAGGAGAGGGAGAGAGAAGAAGAGGGAGAAGAAAGAGAGAGAGGGGAAGAGGAGAAGGAGAGGGAGGGGAAGGGGAAAAGGAGAGGGAGAGAGAGAGAAGGAGAGGGAGAAGAAGGACAGAGAGAGAGAAAGAGGGAGACAGAGAGAAAAAGAAGGGACGGAGAGAGAGAGAGAGAGAGAGAGAGAGAGAGAGCTTTAGCACTGCACTCAAGAGGGTTGAGAACCTTCTCGGCCCTTAAGGGCTGCCTGGCACACCCCTGACTTTGCTTCAAGCTCACAGGACGGGTTGTTAATTTTTAATTGCGCATTGACAATTCCAGCCTCCTTCAAAAGAGCTTTGTTCCTCCCATCAAAGCAGCATCATCGGTATTCTTTCGGGGGATCATTTCCAGCCTTCGATGGACCGTTTTGAGAAACGCCTAACCCTGGGAATGAGCAAGAAAGACCGAGCCCCCTCAGGGCTCCCTGTGTGGCTGGTCGTAGGCTGTGCACACCTTCTGCTGTTCCTCACGAATTCGAGCGGATGCTGCTGTCGCCTTTTCGGAGGAAGCAAGCGGGTGGAGTTGCAGCTTGCAACTCCCCCCAAAAAAAGAAGGGCTTTCAATCCCATCGTCCTGCTCCTCTACGGTATCGAGTTCGCATCACCTTTTACAGCAGCGTTTCCTTAAACTTTTTAAGATAGGTGGATTTCAACTTCCAAAGTTAGAATTTAGAATTTAGAACAACAGAGTTGGAAGGGACCTCGGAGGTCTTCTAGTCCAACCCCCTGCTTAGGCAGGAGACCCTCCACCACTTCAGACAAATGGTTATCCAACCTCTTCTTTAAAACTTCCAGTGTTGGAGCATTCACAACTTCTGGAGGCAAGTCGTTCCACTGATGAATTGTTCTCACTGTTAGGAAATTTCTCCTTAGTTCTAAGTTGCTTCTCTCCTTGATGAGTTTCCACCCACTGCTTCTTTTTCTACTCTCAGGTGCTTTGGAGAATAGCTTGACTCCCTCTTCTTTGGGGCAGCCCCTGAGATACTGGAACACTGCTATCATGTCTCCCCTAGTCCTGCTTTTCATCAAACTAGACATACCCAGTTCCTGCAACCGTTCTTTATATGTTTTAGCCTCCAATCCCCTAATCCTCTTGGTTGATCTTCTCTGCACTCTTCCCAGAGTCTCCACATCTTTTTTTACATCGCAGACACCAAAAGTGAAAGCAGTATTCCAAGTACGGCCTCACCAAGGCCTTATAAAGTGGTTTTAACACTTCACGTGTTCTTGATTCTATCCCTCTGTTTATGCAGCCCTGAACTGTGTTGGCTTTTTTGGCAGCTGCTGCACACGGCTGGCTCAATTCAGTGTTGTACGATTTGTTAAATCTCCAAGAAGCATCTAGAGCAGGGATGTCCCAACCTTGGGCAACTTTTAAGACCTATGAACTTCAACTCCCAGAATTCCCCAGCCGGCTGCGCTGGTGTGGTGTTTAGCTGTCTCCATTCCCCGTAAAACATCCCATTCTCTATTGATGCAGCTATGCTGGGTGGGGAATTCTGGGAGCTGAAGTCCACAGGTCTTAAAGTTGCCACAGTTGAGAAACTTTAGTTTCAAAAGGGCCTAACTCCCCGACAGCTGTCCATGGTCCTGATGATTTGCTTAACAATGCAGTGATTCGCTTAACAATTAAAACCTGGCATGACAGACTCCCTTAACAACCTGCTAGCTTAGCAACGGAAATTCTTGTCCCAACCGGGGAAGTCGAGGACTTCCTGTAATGTCTCCGAAGTTTCATTTCTAAGGACATTTATATAAGGATATAAATATATCCATGACATTTTCTCGGGAACGATACGGAATTGGTTCTTGGTTTTTCGTCAACTTCCAGAACTGATCTTCTAAGAGTCTGTGTTTGGTATGTCCATGATGTGTACAATCCAGATTCCTTCCAACATCCAGCTGGGATGGATTTTTTGATATGTTCAATGTTTGATGTTTAGATTATTTCTTTTTGGACACATTTTTTGTTTTGTTTTGTTTCTGTGATTGTTGGATATGTGTTTTCCGGTTTCCTTTGTTTTGCATTTTATTCTTGTTGATAAAACATGATTCAGGTTTAGGTTTAGGTTTAGGTTTAGGTTTAGGTTTAGGTTTAGGTTTAGGTTTAGGTTTAGGTTTAGGTTTAGGTTTAGGTTTAGGTTTAGATTTAGATTTAGATTTAGATTTAGATTTAGATTTAGATTTAGATTTAGATTTAGATTTAGATTTAGATTTAGATTTAGATTTAGATTTAGATTTAGATTTAGATTTATAGGGTCAATGTACTAGATTTAGATTTAGATTTATAGGGTCAATGTACTAGATGATGTAGATGTAGATGTAGATGTAGATGTAGATGTAGATGTAGATGTAGATGTAGATGTAGATGTAGATTTAGATTTAGATTTAGATTTAGATTTAGATTTAGATTTAGATTTAGATTTAGATTTAGATTTAGATTTAGATTTATAGATTTAGATTTAGATTTAAAGCCAAAGTCCTGTATGTCCATGATGAGTATGATCCAAATAATGCTTTATTATCCATGACGTTTTCTTGAGAACGATCTGGAAGTGACTTACTCGGGATGTTTGGGTTATTTCTTTTTGGACACTTATTTTGTTGTTGTTGCTTCTGTGACTGTTGGATATATGTTTTCCTCTTTCCTTTTTTTTTTCTTTTTGCATTTGTTGCAAAAACTATATTGCTGTTTTTGCAAAAAATATAATATTGATAAATATATGTATTAAAAATCAGTGTTCGGTATCTCTATGATGTGTACCATCCAAATAATGTGTTATTATATTAATGGTGGTATACAAAACACCCAACACGCCAGGATAATGGAAGATCTTCGAGTCTTCCTAACAACACATAATGCTGCAGCTAATCGATGTTTTTGTATACATTTCTTATTTTCTAAGGAGTGTATCGTAACCTTGAACCCGGCCTTCAGCTGTTCTTCTCCCATTCCATCTCAAGGATGGATAATTGAAGAGCGTATTATAACGTCATGCATGTGAAGGATCATAAGGCCAAACCATTAGGGGCTGTGTTCAGTTTCCTCTCGAGCTCTGAGTAACAACATGGCAGAGAAAACAAACCTTAATACATCTCCAAGGATACTTGATGGGTCCAGAAAGCCATTAAAATCCAGAGAAATCATTACTTCCTATGTTAAGTGTGCATTTTGTTAAAAAAAAATGTCTCTCAAGAAGCAAACATAGGCTCAGCTTCTTATATCTAAGATGTGGATTTTTAAAACCAAAATCCCCCCCTCTCCAAAAAATGATTTCATCATGATAAAATTCCAATGTTGCAGTTGGAATATTCTATATATATATATTTTGTAATGCTTTAAACAGTAACAGAGTTGGAAGGGATCTCGGAGGTCATCTAGTCCAACCTCCTGCTTACAAAGGAGACCTCTACTAGGGATTCGAACTGCCGAACCGCCCACCTTTCTGATCTTGACAAGTTAAGACACCGAGCCACCTAGTCGTCCAGCACTTTTAAATGACTTTTAAATGGTCAAATGCAACTGGCCCCCAAAACAGTCATTTTTCTCTAGATCAGGGATGTCCAACCACAGCAACATTAAGACTTGGGGACTTCAACTAACAGAATTAGTCTGATAGGTTGAAAAATGGTCCTAAGTCTCCGAACTACTCAAAATTTCCACTACCGGTTCTCCAGAACTGGTCAGAACCTGCTGAAACCCACCTCTGCACGAAAGGCATGGCTGCACGTCAAGGACTACTATACAAATATTTGCGTTGCGCTTCAGGTGGAGAAATCTATTTTGCACCAGGGTTAATGAGGTGTCATTAGCCACGCTTCACTTTCGGCGTCACAGACGAATATTTGCAAATCCGACTTGTTGGACGAGATTGCAAAGTGTATTTGATCCTGGAGGGATGCGCAAAACGCACCCGTGTGTTGCAAAATGTCTCCGGGTTTCTGTCTAGACGGATTCCTGGCAGATAATCGATCTGAGCAGTTCATAAACTGATTATTATTTCATCAAGGCAAGTAATTCACGTCTATTGTGGTACTGTTTGCGCCAAGTCAGAATCTAAAATAAGCTTCCAATCTACAACTCTGCGTTTCAAACCAGGGTAATATTTCCCCCAGCAAATTGTATGAATGAAGGTAATTTTCTGGCTGGAAAGACATTTTCTTAAAGAAGATGTGTTCAATCTTATCTGTCCCTGGTGTGTTTTGCAGTTCTGAAGATGGGATTTAGATTTTGCTGTTTTGCAAATGCTGTCTGGATACAGGTTGATAACCCTTCATGAAGAGTAGGTCTATATAGATATGCCTTTGATAAAACCATGTTAATACTAAAAATACTAAAAAGCAGACACATCACCTTGCCAACGAAAGTGCATATAGTGAAGGCCATATTTTTCCCAGTTGCAATGTATGGCTATGAAAGTTGGACCATAAGAAAGGCTGAGCACCAAAGAATGGAGGCCTTTGAACCAGTGGTGAAATCCAATTTTTTTTAATACTGATTGTTGGGCGTGGCTTGGTGGGCATGGTGTGGCTTGGTGGGCAGGGTTTGGTGGGATTTCACCCCTGTTTTGAACTCTGGTGCTGGAGAAGACTCCTGCGAGTCCCTTGGACTGCATGGCGATCAAACCGGTCAGTCCTAGAGGAGATCAACCCTGACTGCTCTTTGGAAGGCCAGATCCTGAAGAGGAAACTCAAATTCTTTGGCCACCTAATGAGAAGGAAGGACTCCTTGGAGAAGAGCCTATTGCTGGAAACGATGGAGGGCAAAAGAAGAAGGGGACGGCAGAGAACGAGGTGGTTGGATGGAGTCACTGAAGCAGTCGGCGTGAGTTTCAATGGACTCCAGAGGATGGTAAAGGACAGGAAGGCCTAGAGGAACGTTGTCCATGGGGTCGTGATGGGTCAGACATGACTTCACAACTAATAACAACAACAAAGACCATTTGTTTATAAAATAAATGATTATGGTATTCCTGACAGGGGTAACAATGAATCAGTGGAACAGCTTGGCTCCAGAAGTTGTGGATCATAGCAATGGTGTTTTTTTTTCAAGAGGCAACTGGACTTTCTCTTTCAGAGAACTGAAGAAGCTTCTCGAACAAGAAGCAAAAGTTCTTCAAAGAAAAACCAAAAAGTCCAGTTGCCTCTTGGAAAAAAGCACCATGACCTGGAGGACTGAGAACATCCATAGACATTGTAGGAGTTGGTTTATCATTGCCTTCTTTTCTTTTTACTATGGTTGTCTTCCATCCAAGTATTAGTAGGGTTGATCCTCATGAACTAATCCACCCAGCAAGTGTTGACGGACAGATCTGGGGAACATCAGAACGAGGGAAAGCAGCCAAGTGATGGTCCTTGCTGGGTCCACATCTCCCAACCATTAATGTCCATGAAAACATCCATGATGATGGTGTTATCCATCGAGTTGAGTCTGACTCTCGGCGACTCTATGTGAAGGTCTCCCCGCATCTTCTGATCTTGCGCAAACTTCTTTTGAGTTGTTCTATGCAATAATATCCATGCATGATGTCCTTTTTATAATTTGCAAATGAAAAGGATCTCTTCTCTGCACCTAGAATTGCAGCCAGCTGCAATCTTTTCCCCATAAATTAGCAAAGATGGTTGCAGGATCCAATTTTCTAACCACGGAACAAGGACCGTGCCTTCTGTTTGTGGTCAGCAAACCTCATAGGAAAAAGGGGGGAAAAAACTATCTGGGAGCTGAATTACCATTCCATATATATATGGAAGGCTCCATAAGGTTGATAAAATATTTGTTTTGAGTCTCGGTGTTATGCCCCTTTAAGCAACGAAGCCAGCCAAATTCATTCTGTCTCGTTTATCCTCTTATTGCCAATTCATGGAGTTTGGCATCACCTAAGAGACTAATTGCAATATTGTTCGCTCGCTTCTTGGAAGTATTATGGGATGTTGACAGTAATTGTAATAAAAGATGGCATTAGTAGCCACTATCAGCCCGGCTTTAAATAAAACTGTTCATTCTGAGAAGCATTTATTACCAACCGAGTTAATTACTACAACATTGTTTTAAAATAACAACACAATATATTTCAGGGACATGACTTGATTTGTGTCCAGCGCTACTCATAAACAGTGCAGAGACTGGGATATTTATTTATTTATTTGTTTGTTTGTTTGTTTGCTTGTTCGATTTATATGCTGCCCTTCTCTGGAGACTCAGGGCGGCTTACAATGCATTAAGCAATGCATATAACTTAGAAATTGCTGGTGTGATCAATTCAGACTCAGGGCGGCTTACAATGCATTAAGCAATGCATATAACTTAGAAATTGCTGGTGTGATCAATTCAGAGCCACTGGATCTTGTATAGCCCTTAGAATCAACTTGGACCGGGTCTTTTCAAATCTGGATCGGGTTTTTTGTCTTTCTGTTGCCCCCCAAAGCAAGGGTGAAATCCAGCAGGTTCTGACAGGTTCTGGAGAACCGGTAGTGGAAATTTTGAGTAGTTTGGAGAACCGGCAAAAGCCACCTCTGGCTGGCCCCAGAGTGGGGAGGGAATGGAGAATTTGCAGTACTGTTTCCCTGCTACGCCTATCAAGCCACACCCACCAAGCCACGCCCACAGATATTATTTTTTGTTGTTGATAAAAGTAGGATCGGCAACATGATCGCCAACGTCCGATGACGGATACGGCCCAAGAAGAAGAAGAAGAAGTCTCGCCCTACCCATGAAAGCCGACTGGGTGAGTTCGGGCCAATCACCAGGAGATTGTGAGTTCTAGACGGTGGTGAAATCCAAATTTTTTTACTAGCGGTTCAGTGGCGTAGCTTGGTAGGCGTGGTGTAGTGTGGCTTGGTGGGCATGGCTTGGTGGGCGGGGTGTGGCTTGGCGGGGTGACTTGGTGGGCATGGCAGGGGAAGGATACTGCAAAATCTCCATTCCCACCCCACTCCAGGGGAAGGATATTGCAAAATCCCCATTCCCTCCCCACTCTGGGGCCAGCCAGAGGTGGTATTTGCCGGTTCTCCAAACTACTCAAAATTTCCGCTACTGATTCTCTAGAACCTGTCTGAACCTGCTGGATTTCACCCCTGGTTCTAGACACACACACACACACACACACACAGACCAGCTTAGGTAGGAAAACTGGCTGAGTGGTCTGGGACCAACCCAGCCCCATATCATGCATTTTGTGGGAAGAGTTGCACAGCCACAATTTCACCGAATCTTTGCCCCATCTGTCCTCTTCTTTGCGTTTGGTGCCGCTTTGTACATTTCCGTGAGTTTTTCTTCTTTCTTCTCCAAAAATGACATGAGTTTGTCAGAGTTTATATAAGAGGGATTTTTAGCAAAATCTGGAGAAGTGTGAAAAAAAAAATCACTCCTATCGGAGATGCGTAACATGCCTCTCCTGCTTTTCACCTGCCCTTATCCTTTTGTTCATTTCAATCTTGGCAGCTAAATCAAACGTTCAATCAGACGTCAACAAGTAGGAGTCCTTCTTTGCAGGCAGACAATAAAACAAAGAGTACTGTGTTTCACAAGCCCACAAATGACTTTAACCCCTCCTCAAATGGATGAGGACCAGCAACTCAAGGGCTCCCGTTTCACACTTCAACTTTACAGATAGTCCTGTAAATGAACTTACAAGAGTTCATTTAGTCACCTTTCAAACTTACAACAGGACTGAATAAAGTGACTTGTGACCAGTGGTGAAATCCAAATTTTTTTACTACCGGTTCTGTGGGCGTGGCTTGGTGGGCATGGTGTGGTTAGGTGGGTGTGGCTTGGTGGGCGTGGCAGGGGAAGGATACTGCAAATCCCCATTCACACCCCGCTCCAGGGGAAGGATATTGCAAAATCTCCATTCTCACCACTTTCTGGGACCAGCCAGAGGTGGTATTTGCCAGTTCTCCGAACTACTCAAAAATTTCTGCTACCGGTTCTCCAGAACCTGTCAGAACCTGCTGGATTTCACCCCTCCCTCAATTGTGGTCGTAAGTCAAGGATTGTCTTGCAGACCACTGTCACGTACGCACACCGGTGCTGTCCCTCCCTGCTGCCTAGCTTTTTCCTCCACTCCTTTCCCTCTCTCTCCCATTTTATACCTTTTTCCCGAGTTGTATAATACACAACTCCTAAAATAGCATCTGTACTTCTCCTCTAGCTAACCGGGAGGGATTTAAACGAGGGCCGAAAGCCAGGGCCGAGGAAAAGTTGTGTCTTTCGTCCTCGTGACCCTGTCAAGACAGATCAAGCCACAGCGCTTTGCTTCACGCAGAAAAAGACGAAGTGGATTCCCACATCACACTAAAGCAAACCAACCGAGTAACCATGTTCAGATTTAGCCCTGAAGCGGCCAACGTTGGACTCCGGAGATAACGTTCTCTGAATCCTTTTGCAGCCTCGAGCATGGTGGCTCGCCAATTTTTTTCTCCCTTCCTTTGCCGAAAAACTGCTTATCGGAAAGTCTTATGGAACTTTTGAGGACTGGCAGTTAAGTCCCTTCCTTCAGCAGCACCGGTGGCTGAACAAATAGCTACAACTTAAAGACTGTCAGTATTATAAAAACAATATCGCGGAATTCTCTTTATGTCCTTTCTAGAAATCAGCTTGGGAAATTTCATCAGTTTTTGTCCTAGTAGGAATACTTTGGGGAAATTTTTGGATGTATTTTAGTACTTGTTGCCATCTTTTAGACAATTTAAATGTCCCCGTTATGATAGCAGTAGGACTTAGACTTATATATTGCCCCATAGTGCTTGACAATCCATCTCTAAGTGGTTGACAGAGTCAGCCTCTTGCCCCCAGCAATCTGGTCCTCATTTTAATGACATTGGAAGGATGGAAGGCTGAGCCAACATGGAGCCAATTAGGATCAAACTCCTGGTATATAGGCAGAGTTAGCCTGAAATTCTGCATTCTAATCATTCGCCACCCCTTCCTTCCTTCCTTCCTTCCTTCCTTCCTTCCTTCCTTCCTTCCTTCCTTCCTTCCTTCCTTCCTTCCTTCCTTCCTTTATTGCAAGCAATAAAAAGGTAAAGGTAAAAGTTCCCCTCGCACATACGTGCTAGTCATTCCCGGCTCTAGGGGGCGATGCTCATCTCCGTTTCAAAACCGGAAAGCCAGCGCTGTCCAAAGATGTCTCTGTGGTCATGTGGCCGGCATGACTAAATGCCAAAGGCACATGGAACGCTGTTACCTTCCCAACAAAGGTGGCTCCTATTTTTCTACTTGCATTTTTTACCTGCTTTCGAACTGCTAAGTTGGTGGAAGCTGGGACAAGTCACGGGAGCTCACCCCGCTAGGGATTCGAACCGCTGAACTACCGACCTTTCGATCGACAAACTCAGCGGCTTAGCCACTGAACCGCAATGTCCCTTGCAAGCAATAGCAGACTTATATATTGCTTCACAGTGCTTGACAGCCCTCACTAAGTGGTTTACAGAGTCGGCCTCTTGCCCCCAAGAATCTGGGTCCTCATTTTACCCACCTCGGAACTATGGAAGGTTGAGTCAACCTTCAGCCCCTCAGGATCGAACTCCTGGCAGTGGGCAGAGTCAGCCTGCAGTTCTGCCTTCTAACCACTGTGCCACCAAGGCTTCTCGCCATGATGGGTAATGGGTTTGTGTGCCATTGGCCGATTTTACTCCGTTTTAGGTAATGTATACAGGTTTGGGAAGCAGTGATCTAGAAGCTCAATATTCTTTCTTTTTTTCTTTCTCCCCTCTTTCTTTCTTTCCTTTTTCTTTCTTTCTTTCTCTCCTCTTTCTTTCTTTCTTTCTTCCCTTTTTCTTTCTCCCCTCTTTCTCTCTCTCTCTTTTTCTCTCTCTCTTTCTTTCTCCCCTCTTTCTTTCTTTTTTCTCCCCTCTTTCTCTTTCTTTCTCCCCTCTTTCTCTCTCTCTCTCTTCTCTCTCTCTCTTTCTTTCTTTCTCCTTTCTTTCTTTCTTTCTTTCTTTCTTTCTTTCTTTCTTTCTTTCTTCCTTTCTTCCTTTCTTCCCTTTTTCTTTCTTTCTTTCTCCCCTTTGTCTTTCTCTCTCTCTCTTTCTCTCTCTCTCTTTCTCTCTCTCTCTTTCTTTCTGCCCTCTTTCTTTCTTTCTTTCTCTCTCTCTCTTTCTTTCTTTCTGCCTTCTTTCTTTCTTTCTTTCTCCCCTCTTTCTCTTTCTTTCTTTCTCCCCCCCCCCTCTCTCTCTCTCTCTCTCTCTCTCTCTCTCTCTCTCTCTCTCTTTCTTTCTTTCTTTCTTTCTTTCTTTCTTTCTTTCTTTCTTTCTCCGTTGAAGCTAGCAGGCATCCCTGCAGCCTCCTTGGGATTCCTGGAAGGGGCTGGGTGGGATGGGTGGACCCAGCCAGAGGTGGTATTTACCGGTTCTCTGAACCAGGCAAAATTTCCCCTACCGGTCCGCAAGAAACCCACCTCTGTTCTCAAATCCATCAACAGGCTCATTCAGATGTTGCTGAGATGAACAACACTCCAACTGAAGCTGGCAAGTATCTCAGCCCAGTCCCTTTTTTTAAATCTGAAGAGTCCTAGATGGATTTGGTCCACCAGCTGTCCGTTTATTCAAAGCTGCTGTGACGAATGTCACCCATTGTGGATTTTGGCAGGCGGTGCGACAGTGGAGCCTCCGGCAGACAAAAGGCTGACTCCTGGCCAAACAGCTGGGAGGGTTTCTTTAGCAAGCAGGGAGGCTTAGCAATGAGTCCAAGGCTCTTCATTCACATATCAAGGTTGTCCTTCTGGAAGACGGATGAATGGGGAAATTTGGCAGGACCTCATCTGTTTTCCAGGGCTTGAGCTATCTGGTGAGCAAATACTTTGAATCAGGGCAAAGCAGGATGGACAATGGCTCCTCTCCTGGATCAAATGCAAATTTTAGCAATCAATCAATCATGAAGAAGAGGGAGTCCACTTATTCTCCAAAGCACCTGAAGGCAGGACAAGAAGCAACGGATGGAAACTAACCAAGGAGAGAAAAACAACCTAGAACTATGATGGCGAACCTATGGCACGCAGAGCCATTTCGGTGGGCACGCTACCGTTGCCCTAGCTCATGCATGCACCAGCCAGCTGATTGTGGGGGTAGGAATGGGGATTTTGCAGTATCCTTCCGCCAGGAGTGAGGTGGGAATGGGGATTTTGCAGTATCCTTCCCCCAGGAGTGAGGTGGGAATGGGGATTTTGCAGTATCCTTCCCCCAGGAGTGAGGTGGGGAATGGGGATTTTGCAGTATCCTTCCACCAGAAGTGAGGTGGAAATGGGCATTTTGCAGTACCCTTCCCCCAGGCGTGAGGTGGGGAATGGGGATTTTGCAGTATCATTCCCCCAGGAGTGAGGTGGAGAATGGGGATTTTGCAGTATCCTTCCGCCAGGAGTGAGGTGGGAATGGGGATTTTGCAGTATCCTTCCCCCAGGAGTGAGGTGGGGAATGGGGATTTTGCAGTATCCTTCCACCAGAAGTGAGGTGGAAATGGGCATTTTGCAGTACCCTTCCCCCAGGCGTGAGGTGGGGAATGGGGATTTTGCAGTATCATTCCCCCAGGAGTGAGGTGGAGAATGGGGATTTTGCAGTATCCTTCCGCCAGGAGTGAGGTGGGAATGGAGATTTTGCAGCATCCCTCCCCTGCTATGCCCACCAAGCCACGCCCACCAAGCCACACCACGCCCACCAAGCTACGCCCACAGAACCGATAGTAAAAAAATTTGAATTTCACCAGTGGTTCAAAGTCCCACTTCCTGCTTTCAAACTTCCAGTGGAGTTCCTCCTAGCTCCCCCCAAACGGCGGCTCCTCTTCTTGGGAGAATAATTCTGACGGCATCGCAAGAGAAACTACCCTCATTAAGGTATTTTTTTGTAAAAGGCTGGTAAATTATCTTAATACCGCTCCCCTTGATTGTAACTCAGCCAAGCTGCAGGGATGTGCTTTTCCAACCAGCAGTAAAACATCGAAATGCAAATGAGATAAAAACAGCATGAATTCCCTTTTGATAAGGCTTCCAAGGGCTGAGAAAGTTTCAGTGGAGAACTTTGAAGAGCACGGACCGTCTGCTGTGACCTTGGATGGTGGAGCCGATGGAACTGAAGCAGTGGTGGGGTTCGAACCATTGGTAACACTGGTTCGCTTCGTGCACGGGCTTTGAAGTCCATAACAGCTGAGATATGGCAATCCGCTCTGCCGCGCCTTTCAGCTGGACTAAAATCAAAGGAATAAAGGTAGGTATGGCGCAGGGGAGGGCGGGAGGGCCCAGCTGACTGTTGGAGTGAACCGATTCGCTCTAACATCAATGTTTCCACTACCGGCTCTCCCAACCTGGGGAGAACCGGTAGCAACCCACCACTGAACTGAAGGGACGTAGCCAGGGGTGGGATTGAAAAATTTCAGCAATCGGTTCTCTGCGTGGGCACGGTCATGAGGCCTCCTGCAACACGGCGGAGGGGGTTGTTTTCGCCCTCCCCAGGCTCCAGAGGCTTTGCTGGAGCCTCCAGGAGTGTGAAAACAGCCTTCAGTTCTCCAGTTCCATCAGGCATGTTTGATGAGAATTGACCCACCACTTCTCTTCTGGATGGGGAACACCAACATAACAGAATCCTTATAGTGCTGTGATGGCGAACCTATGGCACGCGTGCCACAGGTGGCACATGGAGCCATATCTATGGGCATGCGAGAGATGCCCAAGCTCAGCTCCAGCGAGCATGCGTGCGCCAGCCAGTTGATTTTCGGGCCTTCTGGGCCCACTGGAAGTTGGGAAATGGGCTGTTTCCAACCTCTGGAGGGCCTCCGGGTGGGTGGGGAAGGCCATTTTCACCCTCCCCAGGCTCCAAGAAAACCCCTGGCTTTCTCCCCTGCTTTTGGCACGTGACGGCAAAAAGGTTAGCCATCATTGCTATAGTGTAACACGATGCTAAAGAGGAGGGCAAATAGGCAGGTTTTTTTTTTTCAAAGGCACATTGATACCTATTGCTTGTCTTGCTTGCACAGGGCCAAATTCCCCCGTCTTCGAACGACAGGGCATCCTATTTGAAGCTCCCCTAAGGAAATGCACCCCAAAATAGAACATTGAACCTGGGAAGAGTGTCCTGATGAATGTGAAGTCCCCTCGATTTGGCCAGGGGTTGCTAAACGTTCGTGGGGATGCATTGATTTGCATCCCAACCAGCGACCGGTGACAGTTCACTGAACACCTTTAAGAATCTTCATCCTGCTTGGAAGGGAGTCCGTTTTGGTTCTGTGCGTCCCATTTAAACAGGAAAGGGGGTTGCAACGGACTTACAGATCAAGCTTTGCAAGTAAACAATCTCAGTTGGTGGCAGCCCAGATGGGTCCTTGCAAGCACGCTAAGAAAAGCTGTTTTAATTATTGTAATGAGAGATGCCAGTACGAGTCAAAGAGTAGAGAATAATGTGATTCATTAAACGCTTCATGAATAATTAGTTAATGTTTAGAGATGGCTGCAAACATGGAAAATACATTCAGCGGCACTAGGCTAAGTGCCCTTATTTTTGGCGCGACTGCCAAAGCAAGTCAATGAGGAAGTTATTATTGTTGAGAGCAAGAATATTAATGTTATGTGCTTTGTGAAAATATAGGAATCATTTTGCTTTAGGCTCGGTTGATTTACCTAAGGTTATATATATCCCAAATGTTCCAAATCCTAGCGACCCCTTCAGTAATAAAGTAAGGTGCCATTATTTTCTCTGATATTAGAAAAAGAGGAGGAGGAGGAGGAGGAGGAGGAGGAGGAGGAGGAGGAGGAGGAGGAGGAGAAAGAGGAGGTGGAGAATAAAGAAGAGGAGGAGAAGAAGGAGGAGAAGAAAGAAGAAAGAAGAAAGAAGAAAAAAAGAAAAAAGAAAAAGGAGGAGGAGGAGGAGGAGGAGGAGGAGGAGGAGGAGGAGGAGGAGGAGGAGGAGGAAGAGAATTTTAACCATCTTTCTCGAATGCAAAGTTCAAAAAAAGGAATTAGAATTTGCTGTCATGCACACCCAGCCAACACACCAGTCAATACATTTGTAAGGAACCTGCTTTTTGACAATAAGAAAACAATTCTTATAAAACAGGAGAGCATGTTATAAAACATTCTTAAAGAAAGCAGGACTGTGGAAAAAACACTGCAGGGGAGACAGAGAGAGAGAGTGTGTGTGTGAGAGAGAGAGAGAGGGAGAGAGAGAGAGAGAGAGAGAGAGGCAGGGGAAAGAATTACGTTGTCACCGTTCTGCTACAGATGTGGGAGGGAGGTTACGATAGTATAAATCTAAACAGGATAATAAAAGCTATAATTTAATATCTGTTCCCAAAATTAACACTGGGGAGTTTTTTTTGCCCAAATGGGGAGCTATCGTTATTCTTTTTTCCCTTTCCTTTATTTATTTTATTTAATAAGTAAAATAATTTAATATCTGTTCCCAAAATTAACACTAGCTTTTTTTTTCCCAAACAGGGAACTATTGTTATTCTTTTTTCCTTTCCTTTATTTATTTTATTTGTGTGTGTGTGTGTGTGTGTGTGTGTGTGTGTGTGTATGACTGCGAGGGAAGAAGGATGCTGTATTCTGCTTTGATCCCTCACGATAACCCATCGGTTAAAACACGGCGTAATGAAATACTTCCAGAAACTGCGAGATTTATCACTGAATCATCCTATTTCAAATCAAAAGTGCTCCAGCATTAACAACCTTCCGAGGGAAGATTCCCAGAGAGCTCAGAAGCTGCACTTAATTTTCATGAAGCTCGTCACTTACTTTCCACGTTTGCCGCTTAGGGATTTTGCTGTTCGGATTCTGCTCAGGGTCCCTGTTTTGCAACTTCGAAATTCCTCCAGGGAAAGTCCCGTGCAAGTTAAGTAACAAAAGGGACAGCGCCTTTCACTTATTTTGAAGAAGAAATACATCCAAACTTTTGCCAATGTTTCTTTAAAAGGGGAGTAAAGGATGCCTCACCAGCCTTCCGGTGATGTCATTCCACCATGACCCTGCATGCATCTGATATAGTCGGTCAGGAAAAGCATCCGTGTTGATCACTGCCAGCCTTGCGAGGTAGTCCAGGCAAAAAGAATACTACGGATAGTCCTCAATTTACAACACTTCATGTAAGGGTGACATATTAGCAGTCTTCCGATATCTCAGGGACAGCCACAAAGAACAGCCAGGGATGAAATCTAACAGGTTCTGACAGGTTCTGGAGAACTGGTAGCGGAAATTTTGAATAGTTCGGAGAACTGGCAAATGCCACTTCTGGCTGGCCCCAGAGTGAGGTGGGATTGGAGATTTTGCAATATCCTTCCCCCAGGAATGGGGAGGGAATGGGGATTTTGCAGTATCCTTCCCCTGCCACGCCCACCAAGCCATGCCCACAGAACCGGTAGTAAAAAAAAATTGGATTTCCCCACTGAGTCAAGCTATTCTCCAAAGTGTCTGAAGGAAGGAGAAGAAGCAATGGGTGGAAACTAATCAAGGAGAGAAGCAATTTAGAACTAAAGAGAAATTTCCTGACAGTGAGAACAATGAATCAGTGGAACAACTGGCCGCCAGAAGTTGTAAATGCTCCAACACTGGAAGTTTTTAAGAAGAGGTTGGGCAGCCATTTGTCTGAAGTGGTGTAGGGTTTCCTGTCTAAGCAGGGGGTTGGACTAGAAGACCTCCAAGGTCCCTTCCAACTCTGTTATTCTATTCTATTCTATTCTATTCTATTCTATTCTATTCTATTCTATTCTATTCTATTCTATTCTATTCTATTCTATTCTATTCTATTCTATTCTATTCTATTCTATTCCATTCCACTCCACTCCACTCCACTCCACTCTATTCTATTTATTCCAATATTCTATTCTATTTCTATTCTATTCTATTCTATTCTATTCTATTCTATTCTATTCTATTCTATTCTATTCTATTCTATTCTATTCTATTCTATTCTGCTCTGCTCTGCTCTGCTCTGCTCTGCTCTGCTCTGCTCTGCTCTGCTCTGCTCTGCTCTGCTCTGCTCTGCTCTACTCTACTCTACCCTACTCCACTCCACTCCACCCCACCCCACTCCACTCCATTCTATTCTATTCTGTAGTGATCATTCAAAGTTATAACAGCACTGAAAAAAGGGACTTATGGCCTTTTTTCACACTTACGACCGTTCCAGCGTCCTTAAGATCATGTGATCCAAATTTAGATGTTTGGCAACTGTCATGTATTTATGACAGTTGCAATGTTCCCGGAGTTGTGCGATCCTTTTCTTTTTGTGGCTTTCTGCCAAGCAAAGTCAATGGGGAAATCAGATGCCCTTAACAATTGGGTTTGCAATCTAACAACTGCAGTGTTTCACAACTGTGGCAAGAAAGGTTGTAAAATCCTCTTAACACCAGCAACGGAAATTTTGGGTTCAATTGTGGCCATAAGTCAAGGATGATCTGTATTAAACGTCCAGCTGAAGGCATAAAGTAGCCTAATTATGAAATGATGACACTATAAAAATTTTCTCCTCCCCATTTATTTTATTGTATTTATTTAATAACTCAATTTCTATGTCATCTTATGTTTTATAACGGTTTCTGTGTTTTATGCAATTCACCCTTTCTCGGGTTTTTAAATCTTCATTCTTTGAGAGTTGATTTGACTTGTATTGTTTTTCTGATCTATGAGCATAATAAAAGAGTTGGACTCGACTGGATGGTCTTGCGTTTGGCCATCCTTTCTAAACAGTTTGGTTTTAGCTTTTTTTTTTTTATTTCTATTTTGCTGACTTTCCTCGACTGCGATTCAATAAATTTTGATTTGAGATGCAGGTCGCAGGGATGTTTAGAGGCCTCCCTGGACATACAGGTGGCGTCACTAGAAGGAATAAAGAGGGGATTGTGAATTGTGGCTCGAGCCGAAATAATGCCAGACTGCTCAATTAATAATACAAGGATCTTTTGGAAACAAAGGAGATGCTGAGCCGTTGTCAGGAGCCTGCAGCAAAATTAAATTGGGTGCAATGCAGAAGTCGGGTTAAGTCAAGAAGGGAAATGGAAGGATTTGGAGGTGCCTTCATCCTAGCTCCTAGCCCAGCCCAGGATTTTAATCAGAAAGAGAAACCAATTCCTCAGAGGCTAAAACAATCTTTGCAGTTGAGTTTGTAGCCTCTCAAATGGACGAGAAAGCGTCTGCTCAGATCAAAAAGCTGAAAATGGAAACGCAACCTTTTGGTTATCTCATTCCCAAGGCCGGGAGCCTCTCTTGAATTCTGAAAAACAGAGCAAAGAGAGGGAGGGGAAATATTCCAACCAGGGCTGATCCGTTAATTCACCCAAGAGCAGCTATTTCATTTGACAAAGGAGAGAGAGAGAGAGAAAGAGACAAAGAGAAAGAGAGACAGAGACAGAGGAAGAGAGACAGAGACAGAAAGAGAAAGAAAGACACAGAGAAAGAGAGAGAGAGAGAGAAAAGAAAAGAAAAGAAAGAGGAAAAGAGAGAGAGGAAGAGAGAGATTAGATTAGATTTAGATTTATTAGATTTAAATACCACCCTACTCCCGGAGGACTCAGGGCGGTGAACAGCCAACAATAAAAATCCATATATACAAAATTTAAAAACTCAAATAAAATCAAATTAAATAAAGAGAGACAGAAAGAGAAAGAAAGACACAGAGAAAGAGAGAGAGAGAGAGAGAGAAAGATAAGAGGAAAAGAAAGAGGAAAAGAGAGAGAGAAAGGTGGAGAAAGAGAAGAAGACAGAGAGAGAGAGAGAAAGACAGAGGGATACAAAGAGAGACAGAGAGAAAGAGTGAAAGAGAGAGAAACAGAAAGAGAGAGAAATTAAGAGAGAGAGAGAAAGACAGAGAGATAGATAGAAAGAGACAGAGACAGAAAGACAGAACAAGATAAAGGAAGAGGAAGTCAGACAAAGGGAGACAGACAGAAAGACACAAAGAGAGAGAGAGGGAAAGAAAGAAAGAGAAAGAAAGAAAGAGAGAAAGAGACAGACAGAGAGAAAGGGAGGGAGGGGAAAAGAGAGAGAAAGAGACAGAGAGAAAGACGGGGGGGAGGGACAGGGAGACGGAGGGGGAGAGGGGGAGGAAGGGAGAGAGAAGCTTTCAGCCACAATCAAAATTCTCCTTCCATTCTCCTCCCATTGTTTCATGTCTTGAATCTGAATTAAAGCATTAAGAAAATGAAAGAAGGGTGAAGGTTTTATTTTTTTTTCCCTCCAGGTTATTTCCATTCAAATCTGCCAGGATTTCGCCAGAAGGTTAAAAAAAAATGCTCACGCATCTATTTTTCAAAGATTTTCAGCAATTTCCTTCTCTGCTCCCTGAAAACAGCACAGGGATCTGACAGCATCCTGCTATCTCTCTCTCTCCTCCCTCTCTCTCCCTCTTTCTCCCTCTCTCTCCCACTCCCTCTCCCTCTCCCCACCCTCTCTCTCTCCCTCTCTCTCTCTCTCTCACACACACACACACACAAAATCTTATGGTAAAAGAGAAAGAATAGAATAGCAGTTACCCAAGACCAAGCGGGGACATTTTGCTACTCAAATGTTAAAACTTTTAATGCACTTGTGTTTCGTTTCCTGAAATACCTATTTGGATTTGGGACACTTCTTTCGATCTCTACCTCAGCCTCTCCCCCTACTCTTTTTTTTCTTTTACAATTAAAAGACAAACTTTATAGCAAAGTTAGGAAGCTAACAGAAAGGAGGAAAAAGCTTGAGAAAAGCAGGGATTAATTTTTGCTTGGGGGGTCAGGGGTGGGGAGAAAGTCAGCAATCTAGGAAGGCAACTTTTTAAAAGTTGTGCCAGGACAACTTCATCCTCTTAAATTAAAAAAAAAATCAAATCAAATCAAATACATGATTGATTGTGTCGGCTTTCTTGCCGAAGCGTGTCGAGAGCTGCTGTATCACCAACCGCCTACAAATCATCTGTTTTTTCCTTCGTTATTAGCCTTGCATTAAAAGGCTGCTGCCGAGTTTAGCTTCTGGTTATTAAACGGTGACTGCTCTACAGGTAGTCCTCGACTTACGACCATGATTGGTCATAAGTCGCGGACTGCCTGCATTTCGAATTAGCTGCATTTTATAGAAATGTAAAAAACAAAACAAAACCGAGAGGCAGCGGATAAAACTTTGCGCCGTTTACATTTTTCATCGGCAGCTTTCGAATAAATGAATGTTCTGCCCCAGTTACGGACCCCAAAGAACGCAGCACACACAAAGTCCGTTCAAACCTTAGTTTACTAAATAAACCAGTTTTTTACAACGACGTCTGTTAATTAACTGCATTAACAGCTGCCAAGAATTCAAAGAATAATAACTGAAAACTTACTGTGGCTGGCAGAATGCCCAGAAGCAATTTGCAGGAAGCTGATAAGATAAGCAAGGCAAGACACGAAGGTATGTGAATGAAGTTGTTCCCTGCAAATTGCTTCAGTCGGCGTTCCTCCTTAAATAGGCTAAGGGAGTGGTCAATTAGCCCCAAGCCTTACTCTCGAGGAGACCTCCTCCTGAGGAGCCACTCCTGCCTTTTGGCAGCTCTGCGTGTCCGTGCTATTGAGAAGAGGCTCCTCCTCTTCGTCCTCTTCACTTAAAGGAGCTTCTGGAGGTTTTGAAGGCCCTGGCTGAATCCCCGCCTCTGGCACCACCTCTTCTCCAGCCTCCTCATTGTCTGACTCAGGTGCCAGCTGTACAGGCTGCTAGCGCAGCACCACACCAGCCTCCTCACTGTCTGAATCAGCTACTAGCTACACAGGCCGCGTACGGGCCACAACAATGAATGATTAGCCAGGAAAAAGAAAAGGGAGGGGGGGGAAATGAATAACAGAGGAAAAATTTGTTCTCAGAAGCAAATTGGAACCGAAGGGAATGGTAAAAGAGCTGCCGGCTATTTTTATTTATTCCTTTCATCCACCTGGGCAAAACTTCATTATTCACGCCGGCCCCTGGTCATCAATCATGTTTATCAGGCCCCAGTGTGGGCACGGGAAATATTACAGGGAGAAACGAGGCACAAATAAGACATAATTAGCGGCATGTCGAAAGCAGGACGTGGCCATTCCCTTTAGAGTGGAGGACAGGTGGTCCTCGGTTTACGACCACAACTGAGCGCAAAATTTATGTTGCTAAGTGGGACATGGTCCCCCTTTTCTTGCCACAGTTGTTAAACGAAATCGTTGCCTTCGTTCAGTTAGTCACAGGGTTGTGAAGTGAATCTGGACGACTCCCCCACGGACTTCGCTTGTCGGAAGGTCGCAAAAGCGGAACACAGGAGCCCAGGGAACCCTGCGCCCGTCATAAATACGAAGCGGTTGCCGAGCATCCGAATTTTTTATTGCGTGACCGTAGGGATGTGGCTATGGTTGTTATGTGTAAAAAATGTTCTGCTTTTTTAGTGTCGTTGTAATTCTGAATAGTCATTAAATGAACTGTTGTAAGTCGAGGGAGGGATTGCAGGGATTCACTTAACAAACAAAATTGTAAAATGGGGGCAAAACTCACGTAACAAATGTCTCAATTAGCAACATGAATTTTGGTCTCAACTGTGGTCGTTAGTGAAGGACTACCTGTATACCAGAGGATGGAGATAGGATCTTCTCTTAAAACCAACTAACTCTCTCCAGGGTGCAACACGCCTGTTGGCACCCCAGATGTGACACAGGTCTTGTGGGGATTTTTTTTCTTCTTTCTTTCTTTCAACAATAAGTCCTTATCTTTTAGAAAAGTTATTTTTTTTCCTCTGACCAAATAGGTCAGCTTTGCCATTTCAGTGAATTCTGACATTTCCACAAATCCATTCTGTCACTCTAGGAATAAAGGAGCCTGGTGGAGCAGTGGACTAAAGCGCTGTTAAATAGCACTTAGCTCTCAGCTGCCTGCAATGACTGCAAGTTCGAATCTCACCAGGCTCAAGGTTGACTCAGCCTTCCATCCTTCCGAGGTGGGCAAAATGAGGACCCGAATTGTGGGGGCAATAAGATGACTTTGTATAAAAAAAGAACACCGCTTAAGGGGGACCGAAAGCCCTACTAAGCAGGTATATACAAAAGTATGAAGGCTATTGCTTAATGCATTGCAAGCCACCCTGAGTCTCCGGAGAAGGGCGGCATATAAATCGAACCAATAAATAAATAAATAAATAATAAAGGGAGTCTATTTTCTTGATTATTCTGACTTTTTCTGGTTGGGGGAAAAAAACATTCTGCGTAGAAATCCATTGCAGCTTTGCATCCATCTAGGGCATGCGCGTGTGACCCCCCCCCCGCTCCCCCCGCTCCTGGCACGTGATGGCATGGTAGGCCCATATTTTGCTCTCCCCAGCCTCCAGAGCCTTTCCAGGAGTCCGGGGAGGGCGAAAATGGTGGGACCGGTTTTCAGCCTCCGGAGGGCCTCCAGGGGGTGGGGAAGGCCATTTTCGTCCTCCCCAGACTCCTAGAAAGGCTCTGGAGGCTGGGGACAGCAGAAAATGGGACTTCCAGTCCTATCGGAAATTGGCAAACAGGCCATTTCTGGCCTCTGGAAATCCCTTTCACCACTGAAAGGGATGTATTAATAATTTCATTGAGGAAAAATCTGCCCATGGTTGCAAAACCCACAGAAGGATCTTCAGCTTTGGGGTGGAAGCTTCTCAGGGCCAACCGATTGGGAAGTAGGTATTTGTATCCTACATGTAGGCATCTCAAAGGCCGGTCCCTGGGAGAGGAAAATGGATCCCTGGACAAAGCTGTCCCTTGCAATATTTCTACCTTGCTCTTCTTTTGCCCTCTCTCAAAACGGCTCCCAGGCCCGAAGAGAAGCAGGCTTCCTAATTGAATGCTTAATTTAATGAGGTTCAAGCAAACTACGTACGAGCAACCACGTTCCTCTAAAGCCGCCTGCATTGTGCCGAGGGAACAACCAAATCCTAGAGCTCTTTATGAGCGGACTCGATTGAAAATTCAAAATGTTATCATCATCATCTCGTTCTCTTTCTCGTTCGTGTCCGATCCAACATCAAAACAAAGCTTGAAGGTTGGGGAGAGAAATGAATCGATGCCGGCTTTGTTCCTTTATTATCTTTGCCGAAGCCTTCAGAAGCACCTGTGATGACTTTCTCTTATGCCACTTCCATAATGAGCCAGAGAACTAAGGAGCCCTTCATGTACAAATCGGAACATGTCAATGACAATTCCTTTTTTCGTAACTCTCGTTGGCTACAAAGGCCTTTCGCTCTTCTGATTCATGCCTCTGCATGACTAATAATGTTACTGGGAGACCAGGATCTGGGCTCACGTTTCCACCACGCATTTCAGCTCAACCTAAGCTTAACCAGGACACATGGGGGGGGGGAGGTATCATCCTTGGCTGTCTAGTCCGACTTTTAAAAAGGTGAAGTTTCAGAATACAGAATAACAGAGTTGGAAGAGGATTTTGGGAGTCTTCTAATCCAACCGTCTGCCCAAGCAGAAGACCCTAAATGTAAACGCATATTGGTGGGCATGTGAGCTCAGCTCCAGTGTGCATGTGCGCGCTGGCCAGCTGATTTTCAGGCCTTCTGGGCCTACCGGAAGTAGGGAAACAGGCTGTTTCCGGCTTCCGGATGGCCTCCAGGGGTGTGGGGAAGGCCATTTTCATTCTCCCCAGGCTCCTAGAAAGCCTCTGGAGCCCGGGGAGGGCAAAAAATGGGTCAACCCGGCCCACTGTGCCATCACTTGCCCAAAGTGGGGGGACCACGGGGGAGTCACGCATGGGGGAGTGCATAGGATTATGGGCGTGGGCACCTGCGCACATGACACACACATACTGTGGCTCTCTGTGGGAGAGCCTTCTCTGTGGGGGCACCCACCCTATGGAACGAGCTGCCTCCAGAAATTCGTTGGATCCCGGACCTCCGCACTTTCCGAAAGGCCTTTAAGACCTATTTATTCCAACAAGCCGGCCTTGCTTGATCGATTTTAATGGGGTTTTAACAAAAAAAATTTGCTATTATTGATTTCTGGGGCTTTAAATTGGGTATTTTAATGGGGCTGAGACTTTTATCTGGAACGCCAACGACTTAATTCAATTTTAAAATTATTTTAATGTTTGTGTTATATGTGTTTTAAATTTGGTTGTTCACCGCCCTGAGTCCCCCTCCCGGGGAGAAGGGCGGTATATAAATTGAAATAAATAAATAAATAAATAAATACCCCGCACTTCCTCCGCTTTTGGCACATGATGGCAACAAAGTTAGCCATCAAAGCCTTAGTCCCTCTTTTCTCTAGACTGGCCATTCCCAATTCCTACAACCGCTCTTCACATATTTTTGTCTCCAGGCCCTTAATCATCTTCATTGCTATACCATTCTGGACACATGGATGTCCAGACTCTTCTTGAAAATTTCCAGAGTTGGAGCACCCACAACTTCTGGAGGGAAGCCGTTCCGCTGATCGATTGTTCTCACTGCCAAGACATTTCTCCTTAGTTCTAAGTTGGATCTCTCTCTTGATAAGCTTCCATCTGTTACTTCTCATCTACCTTCTGAATCAGTGGTGGGATTCAAGTAATTTAACAACCGGTTCTCCGCCCTAATAATTTCTTCCAACAACTTGTTCACCAAACTGCTCAGAAAATTAACAACCGGTTCTCCCGAAGTGGTGCGAACTGGTTTAATCCCACCACCACCTCTGATGCTATTCTCCAAAGCACCTGGGAGCAGGACAAGAAGTAACGGATGGAAAGTTAGAGAGTCTGATCATCCACAGTGAGGCTACGAAAATGATTGTCAAACGCTCGAACTTGGAAAAACTGGAGAGTAGCTGTGAAAAAGAACCCTCCATGGAGGACATACAGAGATTACGATCAAATGGAGGGTTTGCTGGCATTAAAGTTACTCAGCTTTGGAACAACACTAGTCAAAGCAAGGTTTACGGGCACACCCTGAGTTATGTGATATATATATAAAAAGAAAAGGGGTCTTGGAGAGGCAAACATTTGCTAGCTTGAAAATCTGACAAAAAGGGTAGCCGAAGGCGTTAACAAACTTGTTTCCTAGCTAAATAACAACAGGCTGTAAAAATTAACGAATGCCACACGTAATTAGGCATTAAAACAGGGCACCGTTTCATTGGTACACAGTGTTTGTATAACCCAAGGGAGCCTGGCTGCAAACTCTTGTTCTGCTGAGTGTTTTTATTGGGTTTGCTTTTGGCCACCGTTATACGTGTTTAATGCTTTGTTGACAGTGTTTTTTTTTAAATGGATGGTTAGCTGCCCAGAGTCACATCTGCAAGATGGACAGCCATATACATGGATTAATCCATCATGGACCCGGGTACCTTTGAGACCAACTTCTGCCACCAGTAGCCTCCCACCGGCCAGTCTGCTCCCACAGAGAGGGTCTCCTCAGGGTGCCATCGGCCAAGTTATGTCGGCTGGCGACACCCAGGGGGAGGGCCTTCTCGGTGGGAGCCCCTGCCCTGTGGAATGAACTGCCCCCAGAAATACGCAAGATCTCCGACCTCCGTGTATTTCGCTGTGCCCTCAAAACCTTGTTGTTCTGCCAGGCCGGGCTATCAATGTCATGATTTTAAATTGGGTGTTTTAAATTTTGGGGTTTTAAATCTGAGCCAAAATTATTTAATAATTTTAATTATTTTTAATTGATGTCTGTTTTTTGTGCTTTTAATAGGCTGTACACCGCCCTGAGTCCTTCGGGAGAAGGGCAGTATAGAAATAAAATTATTATTGTTGTTGTTGTTGTTGTTGTTATTTTAATTTGTAGTGAGATTCACAGCCTTTGAGGCTGGTTAATAGCTCAGCAGCTTGAGTCCTAACCAAGGACCTAGGAACTGTTAAGGTATCGTCGGAGGATGTAAGCTGTTCCGAGTAAGGTGCTTTGTTGTAGAGTCAAAATGTTCCAAGTTCGGTAAATTTCGAATTTCTAAATAGTGGTGTAGCCCTTTGGGTATTGCTCCAAGGGCTCCAATTACAATCAGGACAACACACAATTTCTTTTTCCACAGTCGCTCAACTTCAATTTGCAAGTCCCGGTACTTTGTGATTTTTTCTTGCTGCTTATCTTCAATCTGTGCATCCCCAGGTATTGCAATGTCAATGAACCATACTTTTTTCTCTTCAACTATTATTATGTCAGGTGTGTTGTGGAGCAAGGGCCTGTCAGTCTGAATCCTAAAGTCCCACAAGATGATGATGATTATTATCAACATCATCATCATCATCATCATCATCATCATCATCAATCGATCGGTTCCTTGAGCTTTGATTACAGAATAAGAAATTAGGATTTAAAAGAATGAAATCCTGGACTGGGATTTTTGACGCTCTCTGAGCTTGGGGTTTGTTGTCGACGTTTCATTATCCAACTAGGTAATGTTGTCAGTGTATGGGAGTGCAGGTTTTGATGCCTGTTAATATGCAGTAGCTTGGTCAGATAAGAAGCAGCTGAGTCTTCTAGCTTTGATGGTGTAACCTCGTTGGGTCATGAACGTCTGCATGAAAACAACTAAGCTCAGAGAACACCAAGGACCCTACAGTCCTCCTCCTCCTCTTTTTCCTTCTCCTTCTCTTCCACTCCACAAACCCCCCCACTCCCTTCTACACAGATGATGTAACCTAGTTGGGTCATTAAACGTCTGCAACTGAACAAGCCAGCTCCGAGAGCACCCCTACTCCTCTCTTCTTCTTCCTTCTCTAACCCACCCCCCTACTCTTCCTTCCCCTCTCCTTTTTGAAGGGGCATTTTATCCTTATACCACCAAGGGATTTCTTTTGCCTGAACAATGAATGAACCAACCATCTCTCTCTCTCTCTCTCTCCCTCTCTCCCTCTCTCTCTTTTTTAAATTAGATTTATATGCCGCCCTTCTCCGGAGACTCAGGGCGGCTTACAATGCGCCAAGCAATAGCCTTCACACTTTTGTATATTTTATACAAAGTCAGCTTATTGCCCCCACAAACTGGGTCCTCGATTTACCTCCCTTAGAAAGGATGGAAGGCTGAGTCAACCTTGAGCCTGGTGAATTTCGAACTTACAATAATTGCAGACAGCTGAATGTTAATAACAGGCTTTAGTCTGCTGTGCTATCCAGCAGACTCTGTGTGTGTGTGTGTGTGTGTGTGTGTGTGTGTGTGTGTGTGTGTGTGTGTGTGTGTGTGCAGATATACACAATACGATAGGGCATTTTTCAAACAGGGCTTTACTGTCTTCCTTCAGAACCCTTTCATGCTCATTTATTTCAATAAGCAGGCTGCGTTCCAGCTCCTCTCGCTGGGTTTCAGAAATGCTAATTAACATCAGATTTTTTTTTTTTTGTTCTTTCTCCCAATCCCAGAAACTCACCAGCTGGGTCAAGGTGAGAAATTCGGGGAATGGGAAACAGGTCAGGATGACGTAAGGGAGGCTTTCTAGAGGAACAAAGCTGATTAGTTTCTCACACATTGTCCTGATCTGCTAAATTGATTCTAGCTGTGAAACCGAGCGAGGGGAAGATCTTTTCAAAAAATCTCTATGAGGTAGAGGTGTGCTGCGGGAGAAAACTGTGAATCAACCATCTGCTGAGGCTTAATCTATTTATCATTTCCCTTTGTGAATCGAGGTATAACATTCCAGCTCATGTGAAGAAGTATAAATATTATTTTAGCTCCGTCGGCTTTGGGGTCCTGCTTGCATCCCAAGGAGGTCCATCCGAGCCATTAATACAGTCGTGATTTTTCCAGCTGTCGGACTCCTGGGGTATCACCCAATAATCAAACAACCCAGAGTTTCTCAATTTTCTTCTGCCTGATATAGAGCCAATCAGAATCTACAGTAGTGGCCAAAACCTTTTGGGAAAAGTGTATTTTCTAAAACCAGCTAATAACACCACTTTTCTTTTAAAGTAGTAGCATAAAGTTATATATCAATGGAAAGATAATTTAATCAAGAACGTTAATGCAATAACTTTTATGAAGGGTTTGCCATCAGAAGAGCCGTTACAGGATAAAGAAGAAAAGTGAAACACGTAGAAAAAACGAGATATACAGAAATGATCACCGTAGAAAAAAACGAGATATACAAGAATGATCACCACGTCAGTTAATACTTAGTTAGGTAATCTTTAGCACGAATGACAGCTTTACAACGTCTTTCCATGGAGTGAACCAAGTCTTTGAGTTCTGCAGCTGTTATCATGTGAAACCAAGATGGAAGGATGGCTTCTATTAACTGGGTTTTATTGCTCGGTGGCTTCTGACTAACAAGTTTCTTTAGCAGGCTCCATAGATTTTCAATGGCATTAAGGTCTGGACTATTCCCAGTAGTGGAATAGGATAATCTTGAAACTCAAAAAAAAAAAAAGTGGTGTTATTAGCCATCAAACCTCAAAAATACACTTTCCCCAAAGGTTTCCACAATTTTGGCCACTACTGTATATGCCCATATAATCCTGATGGAATGATGAATTTTAATGGGTATTTTAGTCTTGGAGTTTTAAACAATTCGGCCAAACCATTGAATCATTTTAAAGGAGCCTGAGTGGCGTAGGAGGCTAATGCCTCCTACTAAGGCAGCATTTAACATCCAGCTGCCTGCAATTACTGCGAGTTCAATCCTAGCCAGGCTCAAGATCGACTCAGCCTTCCATCCTTTCTAAGGTGGGTAAATTGAGGACCCAGTTTGTGGGGGCAATAAGCTGACTTTGTATAAAATATATAAAAGTATGAAGGCTATTGCTTAACGCACTGTAAGCCGCCCTGAGTCTCCGGAGAAGGGCGGCATATAAATCAATTTTTTTAAAAAAAATTGTTTTTAACTTTTGTGTCTATGTTGTTTTATTATTGGCTGTACACCACCACCCTGAGTCCCTCGGGAGAAGGGCGGTATAAAAGTTTGATTAAATAAATACATAAATAAATAAATAATCCATATGTCTATTTCTCTTGAACTCTTAAATCATCACTGGGGCAAACTGGCAACTTGCTTTCATCCTACGTGATGGGAAAAAAAAAAGGAAAGGAAAGTAGGGGGGGAAAAAAAAACAACCCCAGCTGTGTAACGATGTGTTCTCGTTTTAAAGGGTGTCAAATCTATTCTCACATCGGCAGTATGGTTCAAAATGCAGCTCGGCTTGCTGAAGTCCCATTAAATCCGTGTCAAGTCACCGCGGTCCCAAGACGAGAGCGTGGATGAATCACATCCCAAGGTGACAAGCGCATCCGCCAGAAACTTCATCAAATATCTTGTTTCTACCATCATCGGGATGTGTCAGAGCTTCTCGCTGTGCCTATCCTTTCTCTCTCTGACTCCAACAAGCCCCCTACTCCTTCCCTTGACTGCGTATGGGGGAAAGCGCCATTGTTTTTTTTATAAAAAAAATATTAATAACAGAAACGAGTTGGAAGGGACCTTGGAGGTCATCTAGTCCAACTCTCTCCTCAAGCAGGAGACCCTGGCCTATACCCATTTCAGACAAATGGCTGCCCAATCACTTTTTCAAAAACTTTCAATGTTGGAGCACCCACAACTTCTGGAGGCAAGCCATTCCACTGAAATACCGTATTTTCCGGCGTATAAGACGACTGGGCGTATAAGACGACCCTCCTCAGAGCCATTTAAGGCTCGTCAGAGCCTTATGGGCTGGTCTGCCTAGTTACAGGAGAATGAGACCCGGCGTATAAGATGACCCCCGACTTTTGAGAAGATTTTTGTGTGTTAGAAAGTAGTCTTATACGCAGGAAAATACAGTAATTGTCCTCACTGTCAGGAGATTTCTTCTTATTTCTAAGTGAGAACAATCAACCGATGGAACAGAAGTTTTTTCAGGCTGTTTCCAGGGCCATTTTTCTGGCTGTTTTCTGGCTGGTTTTTGCCCAAAAAATGGCCTGAAAAACGGTCCAAAAAACGGTCTGAAAATGGCCTGAAAACAAAAAATCTGTCCTGTCCACCTTCACAGATGTTCAACTGCTCCACAGCGAGGGTTACTTTGCAGGGCTGAAGCTTGCCAACCTCTTGCAAGGAGGAATCACACATAAAACTGGAGGTTGTATGGATTGCAAATCAACATTTTTTTTTTCTTTGCCTTAAGAAAAAGGAAAAAAAGGAAGATTATCCACTCTTGGCATGGCGAGCCAAAGTTTCCAGAATCAAGTGCATCCTGAGACAACAAATTCAATAAACAAGCAATTTGATTTGCTAAGACTCCCCTGTGGCCAGGGGGGAAACTCTGTAGACACACTGGAAAATCTCGGTTAATCATTTTTTTAGGAAATGGTTAAGTTGCTGGAGGTTTGTTAAACTTCAAGGAGATACAGAGAAGCCTGGAGGAGGAAGGGGACTTTCTTTCAAAACAAACTTCCAGGGCGACTGTTGTGTGATCTCAACTCCCAGTCTAGGAAACCTTTACTGTTCTGTTCGGTTGCCGACATTTCTCATTCCGTTCTCTTCTTGGCAATAGCCCGAGGCGACTAACATCAAACCAGATGATTTCCCTGCAGTGCAAGTTAGTTCAGAAATATCAAAAAAAGAAAAAAGGACTGGCTGTTTTCCCTGCTCCCTTCATCAATCATTCTCTCTCTCTCTCTCCCTCTCTCCTTCTCTGCCTCTTTCTCTCTCCTTCCCTCCTTCTCTCTCTCTCTCTCCTTCTGTCTCTCTCTCCTTCCCCCCTCCTGTTTCTTTCTCTCTCCTTCCCTCCTTCTCTCTCTCTCTCTCCTGTCTCTCTCTCCTTCCATCCTTCTCTCTCACCCTCCTTCTCTGTCTCTTTCTCTCTCCTTCCCTCCTCCTCTCTCTGCCTTTCTCTCTCTCCTTCCCTTCTTCTCTCTCTCTCCTGTTTCTTTCTCTCCTTCCCTCCTCCTCCTCCCCTCTCTCCTTTGTCTTTCTCTCTCCTTCCCTCCTTCTCTCTCTCTCTCCTTCTCTGTCTCTTTCTCTCTCCTTCCCTCCTCCTCCTCTGTCTCTTTCTATCTCCTTCCCTCCTTCTCTCTCTCTCCTGTCTCTCTCCTTCCATCCTTCTCACTCTCCTTCTCTGCCTCTTTCTCCTTCCCTTCTTCTCTCTCTCTTGTCTCTTTCTCTCTCCTTCCCTCCTCCTCTCTCTCTCTCTCTCTCTCTCCTTTTCTGTCTCTTTCTCTCTCCTTCCCTCCTCCTCCTCCTCTCTCTCTCTCTCTCCTTTTCTGTCTCTTTCTCTCTCCTTCCCTCCTCCTCTCTCTCTCTCTCTCTCTCTCTCCTTTTCTGTCTCTTTCTCTCTCCTTCCCTCCTCCTCCTCCTCTCTCTCTCTCCTTCTCTGTCTCTTTCTCTCTCCTTCCCTCCTTCTCTCTCTCTTTGCTGGATTACAATTGCCACACATTCAGCTGCATCAGTGTTATTTTCCTTCACTCGTTGCTTGTTACTGGGATAAAAAAAAAAAGAAGATTTGGGACATGAAACAGATTTGGAGATGCACTGAGCCCAGCTGGTGGTGTTTTGAGATTCAGGTAGAAGTGGCAATGGTAGCTTTGTGGCTGTTCCCAAACTGCGGAGAAGAGAGGCATTATTTTATAATAACAAGGTGGGCGCTGATCTTTTTGAATGTATAAACTGGATTTAGGGTTTAGGGTTGTGTTTAGGAAGTTTGCTTTTCCTGGAAGCAAGAAAGCTAAGCCAGCAGGCTTTTAAAGAATCAACCTGTACTTGATAAAGGACTTTTTATCCTTTGATGATGGCCAGTGATTGATGGATTGTGTAAATTGGGGCACAAGGGGCCCAATACCTCCCAACTCAGAAGTTCAGCATCTTCTCATATCTTCTTGAGTTTTGTTTTTTTTAAATGGAGCCAGTTCATATTCATTTCCCCATCATGTGTTATATGTGGATATATGTGCATTCGTTACTCTTCTCTTGACATATTAATTTAATTAATTTAATCCCAAATACCTTTGGGGAGACCTCTAGCAGAAAACAAAGCCAACAATTGCCCATTACTTCCCAGTAACTGGCACTGAGTGGGGGAAAAAACTGGCTGTCAACTCGCAAAGCATCCCCGGCCTACTCTTGAGTTGCCATAGGCCAGGGGTGGCGGTGGGGGGGTGGGAAACTTGCGAAACAGAACAGTAGTCAAAGACAGATGCACATTCCACGCTTATCTCTCTCAAGGCTGTATCCCAGGGTTACCTACAGCAGCCGGAGGGGAGTGACCTCTAAAAGCCTCGGAATTGCTCTGTTGGTGAATGTGATTGATGATACACCCTGGGGGGAGGGTGGAACAGGGTTATAATTGGAGCGTAAATTATGTAAGGTCAGAGCTGGATATACTTGGGAAAGTGCCATCGTGAAGCTCCTAATAAATAACTGGATTTCTTTTGAAGCTTGGCTCGAGACTCATGATTTAATTCGGGCATCCGTCGGAACCCTGACAGGATTGTGGGACTTGAAGTCCACTCCTCTTAGACCTCCTAAGGTTGAGAAACCTGTTAGAAAATGTAGATGACCGACAGTTTCAGAACACAGAATAGCAGAGCTGGAAGAGACCTTGGAGGTTTTCTAGTCCAACTCCCTGCTCAGGCAGGAGACCCTTTACCATTTCAGACAAATGGCTATCCAGTCTCTTCTTGAAAACTTCCAGTGTTGGAGCATTCACAACTTCTGGAGGGAAGCCGTTCCACTGGTTAATTGTCCCCACCGTTAGGAAATTTCTCCTTAATTCTAAGTTGCTTGTTTCTTTGGTATGTTTTCACCCATTGCCTCTTGTCCTGCCCTCAGGACCTTTGGAGAAGAGGCTCTTCTCCATGACAGCCCTTCAAGTCCTGGTAGACTGCTATCATGTCACTCCTAATCCTTCTCTTCGTTAGACTAGACATATCCAAGTTCTTGCAGTTTCAACAGCCTCTTGTTTAGCTCATAAGGAACTTTCTTCCCCACTGTTATGCTGCGGGGGCTGAAGCGTGCTAAAATTAGTGCTCGTCAGAATATTATTATTTTTTAAAATTTGATTTATATGCCGCCCTTCTCTGAAGACTCAGGACGGTTTACAATGCATTAAGCAACAGACTTCATACTTTTGTATATATTTATACAAAGTCAGCTTATTGCCCCCACAAACTGGGTCCTCATTTTACCTACCTTAGAAAGGATGGAAGGCTGAGTCAACCTTACAGTATTCAAACTTACAGTAAATTGATTTAACAGATTGACAAAATTGGAAGGCACCTTATAGGTCCGTGATTTCGAACCCATGGCACGCGTGCCAGAGGTGGCACACAATGCCCTCTCTGTGGGTACGCGAGCCGTCGCCCCAGTTTAGCTCCGCCGCGCTTCCCGCCAGCCAGCTGGTCTTCTGGTCTCTGCCGCGCATCTATGTGTTGGGGCAGGGCGCATGTGGATGCATTGGGGATGAGGGGCATTTGGAGTCCACGCGCACATTGCATTTTGGGGGTTCAGGCGCACGCTTTGGGCACTCCGTCTGGAAACTATTAGCCATCACTGTTATAGGTCATCTAGTCAAACCCCCCACTCAAGCAGGAGACCCTATACCATTTCTGACAGATGGCCATCCAGTCTCTTCTTGAAAGCCTCTAGTGATGAATCTCCCACAACTTCTGAAGGAAACGTCTGTTCCATCGGTTGATTATTCTATCAGAAAGTTCCTCCTCATTTCTAGGTTGAATCTCTCCTTGGTCAGTTTCCATCCATTATTCCTTGTCTGGCCTTCAGGGGCTTTGGAATAGAGCTCAACCCCCTCCTCTCTGTAGCAGCCCCTCAAATATTGGAAGATTGCTATCATGCCTCCCCTGGTCCTTCTCTTCTCTAGACTAGCCAGGCCCAGTTCCTGCAACCGTTCATTGTAGGTTCTAGTCTCCAGACCTTAGATAGATTCAGATTAACAGAGTTGGAAGGGACCTGGTAGGTCATCTAGTCCACCCCACCCCGCCCAGGCAAGAGACCCAATACCATTTCTGACAGATGGCAGTCCAGTCTTTTCTTGAAAGCTTTCACTGATGAATCTCCCACAACTTCTGAAGGCAACTTCTGTTCCATTGTTTGATTTTTCTGT
Source organism: Coluber constrictor foxii (assembly GCA_038048745.1). NCBI lineage: Eukaryota > Metazoa > Chordata > Lepidosauria > Squamata > Colubridae > Coluber > Coluber constrictor. The sequence continues at coordinate 5,098,290 of CM075973.1, forward strand.
CAGAAAGTTCCTCCTCATTTCTAGGTTGAATTTCTCCTTCATCAGTTTCCATCCGTTAATCCTTGACTGGCCTTCAGGTGCTTTGGAGAACAGCTTGACCCCTTCCTCTCTGTAGCAGTCCCTCAAATATTGGAACCTTGTTATCCTGTCTCCCCTGGTCCTTCTCTTCACTAGAGTAGCCAGGCCCAGTTCCTGCAACTGTTCATCGTTATGTTTTAGCCTCCAGTCCCCTCATCCTCTTGGTTGCTCTTCTCCGCACTCTTTCTAGAGTCTCCACATCTTTTTTATAGTGTGGTGACCAAAACTTGATGCAGGATTCTAGGTGTGGTCTTACTAGGGCTTTATAGAATGGTATTAGTACCTTATATGGAGACTGTTTTATGATGGAAGGGTAGGCACTCCTCAACTTATTTTATTATTTATTTTATTTTATTCAATTTGTATACCGCCCTTCTCCTGCTGGACTCAGGGCGGAGCACAGCCAAGAATAAAAAACATTACCAATGCAAACTTTAAAAAAATATTAAAAGAATTACACAAAATTTAAAACATCCCAACTAAAACCCATTGACATTTTAAAAAGCTAAAAAAGGATTAAAAAGTGGGGGGGGCGGATTTACGCCAGCCCTGCTTGATGGAAAAGAAAAGTTTTTAGGGCACGGCGAAAGGCCTGGAGATCTGATATCCTTCGTCCACAATTGAGTCCAACATTCCCGTTGTTAAGCGAGACACTTGTTCAGTGAGTGTTGCTGAGTGAATCTCTGCAGTTGTTCAATTAGTAACAGGGTTGCGAAGTGAATCTGCCTTTCCCTGTTGATTCTGCTTGTCAGAAGGACGCAAAAGAGGATCATGCACAGTGCAACCATCGTAAGTATGAGTCAGTTGCCAAGTGTCTGAATTTTGATCACATCCCCGCGGGGATGCCGCAACGGTCATAAATGTGAAAGATGGACCTGCGTCATTTTTTTTTCCAGTTGTAACTTTGATCGGTCATTAAATGAACCGTTAAGTCAAAGACCACCTGTATCTCCAACAGTCTTTTGGGAATGGAATAGCTGGGGGTGGATTTAAACTTGGGTTATCCCAGTCCAAGATTAACATCACCCCTCCACCCACCTTCTCTCTCCATTTGCAACAATTCCTTTGTGCCACGTTTTCCTCTTCATTCCTTTGAAATAAAAAAAAAAAAGGAAGAAGAAACAGGGGCAGAGAACAAAATGAATATTGAATGCGAGCACCCTGAACTCTTAACAACTTTCGCTTCCGATTGAAATTTACATTTCAAGGTCACTCAGCTTTGTAAGATATTAGGAGGGGGGGAGAGAGAGAAAAAAAATAACTATATAATACGGTCCTTTTCCGTTGCTAGGAAACTTTGGAAAAAGAGAAAGGAGGCTGAAGGAAAACAAACCTAGGTGACTCCGTGTGATTTTAACTGGGAAATTACATCCGGCGCTTTGAGATTAATGGGAAATGACTTTCTGGTAGGATTCCATCTCCATCAGCCCATCAGGGGTTGAGAGCGGATGGAAACAAGGCATGGATGGATGAGGGATGCCTGTAGAGATTTCGGAGACGCTGAGAACGTCATTTATGGATACTGGATGCTTTTATCCCCACTTGTGCAACCAAGGGTTCTTGAGATGTTTCATCATGCATCCGAAAGCCAGACTAGGACCAGAGGCTAAAACATATGATGAACGGTTGCAGGAACTGGCCCTGGCTAGTCTAGTGGAGAGAAGGACCAGGGGAGACATGATAGCAGCCTTCCAATATTTGAGGGGCTGCCACAGAGAGGAGGGGGTCAAGCTCTTTTCCATAGCACCTGAAGGCCAGACAAGGAAGAATGGATGGAATTTGAACAAGGAGAGATTCAACCTAGAAATAAGGAGGAATTTTCTGGCAGTGAGAACCATCAACCCATGGAACAGAAGTTGCCTTCAGAAGTTGTGGGAGCTTCATCCCTGGAGGCTTTCAAGAAGAGATTGGACTGCCATCTGTCAGAAATGGTGTAGGGTCTCCTGCTTGGGTGGGAGGGTTCCACTAGATGACCTACGAGGTGCCTTCCTGCTCTGTTAATCTGTTAACCTTAAAGAGTTTGGTGATGGAACTTCAAACCCCTCGTAAATTGAAACCACCAGAAGAACACAAAACAACACTGGGGAGGTGAACTGGGCAGAGAGGTGTGGCTTTTACATCTTCTAGGAGATGTGATGGTTGTGGATTCTGAAGAAGACCATAGAGAAGAGCAACAGAGAAAGAGTCTGGAGGCTAAACCATACCATAAATAGTTGAGGTGGAATCTTGAGGTCCTCAGCTGATGGAGGATGGAAAGCTGAGGTCCCTCTAGCTTGCCATTCCTTAGTAAGAATTGTCTTTCACATCCAAGAAGCTTCTTTAGCTCTGACAGGATAGTGGAGAGTGGAAGGATTTATATTCCTTGCGGACGGCTGGTCATTTGCATCCTTTTAGAGAGTTGTTGAGGCCACTTGGAGGTTTAACTGTGTCCTCAGGGTCACCTGAGTAGTGCTCTTGGTCTTGTAGTCTCCTGTACTGCTCCTGAGAGGACCGGGTTCGATCCCGGTCGTATCTTAAAAGATGGGAAAGAAAAGAGTGAGTTTCCACTGAGTTCGTTCGGTATATCTCCTCCAACACAGTTACAATTATTTCTGAATCCTACTTCTCATCTCATCTAAATGGCACGGGGAGACGCATATGGTTATTTTCCTCCTTCTGTTGTATATCCAGTATGGATCCTCCACTCAGGTGGCCTTTCAGGACCCATCTTCTGGGGAATCCACGCTGTAGCATCTGCCAAGGGAAGGGAAACAGAGAGTCCAAGACGGGAGGAAGGGAGACCTCACATATGGCCCCTTTTTCCTAGAGCTGTTGCATATATTCTTGGCTTGGGCACAAGCATATTTTTTTTTGGTTTCCCTCCCAGGCATTTTGCTCGTTTCATATTCTGTTTGATTTTGAGTGCCAACCCGATGCCGGAGGAATGCTTTTGATATATGTTTCCTGGACTGGGGTTTTCTCTTCTTCTTTTTTTTTCCCCCTTGCATTTCTTCCCTCTTTCTCTAGGGTGTTGTTTTCGGGATGGTTTTATTTTTTTTATTTACGTTCTTGATTCTTGGCACGTCTTTGTAAAAAAGAGAAAAACTTTGTGAACTGTGCAAACCATCTGAAGGGCTGCACACCTCAGCAGTGACAAAGAAGGCACATCATTGTACAGGTAGCCGTACAATTGAGCGCAAAATTTATGTCTTATTTATTTTAGTTAGTTAGTTAGTTAGTTTGCCAAACATGTACGAGATAACAGGAATAAGTATAAACATGGATATGAACACAGGAAATGGATATGAATAAGTGGGGACAGTAGGACAGGGACGGAAGGCACGCTGGTGCGCTTATGCACTGCCTCTTACAGTCCTCTTAGGAATGGGGTGAGGTCAACAGTAGACAGTCTAAGGTTAAAGTGTTGGGGGTTTGGGGAAGAAACCACAGAGTCAGGTCGTGCATTTCAGGCATTGACCACTCTGTTGCTGAAGTCGTATTTTCTGCAATCGAGTTTGGAGCGGTTCACTTTAAGTTTGCATCTATTGTGTGCTCGTGTATTGTTGTGGTTGAAGCTGAAGTAGTCATTGACAGGTAGGATGTTGTAGCAGATAATTTTGTGTACTATGCTTAAGTCGGACTGTAGGCAGCGTAGTTCTAGGTTGTCCAAGCCCAAAATTTCCAGCTTGGTGGCATAAGGGATTCTATTATGAGCAGAGGAGTGGAGGACTCTTCTCATGAAATACCTCTGGACTCACTCAATTGTATTAATGTCCGATATACGGTGTGGATTCCAGATAGACAAAGTGGTGTTATTAGCCATCAAACCTCAAAAAATACACTTTTTCCTCCAAAAGGTTTCCACAATTTTGGCCACTACTGTAACCACTGTCCATTTTGAATATGTGGAGAGAAAAAAAAGGAAACTTGAGAGTTCACTAGGTTGATGCTACATGGAATAAAACTCTGATTGAATCTAGATGTAATTAAAGAGCCAGAAGAGGCAATGGCGGTGGCTCCCTCTGGAGAAAAGCCCTTTTCCATTATGTATGGGCACAGTTTGCTCGCCACGGTAAGGATCTCAGCCCTGACTGGCATCTCTAAGTTCTAACATCATGCAAATGATCCGCCATCATTATTCTTTGGAGCATCGGCCAGTTTGGAATAATTAGCCCGAGGCTGTGACATTTCAAACTTTACTGACTTTTGCGTTGGACCTCAGAAGATGAGGCTACCACCTCTCATTAAAGAACGGGCAGGAGTAAGCATTACTAACAGTGGGGAGCTCTTTAAAGTACCTCTTTTAAGATGGTCTTTTTTTTTAAAATGCAGAACTGAACGGACGATTAAAACCAATGTGGGTAACATCATCTGTGCTAAAATAGCCCAAGAAAGTGATCAAGAAAAAAAAAAAGATATGCTGATACGTTGATGATTCGCTGATCATCATAGGCCCTGATGATGTTACCTGGTTTGGTTGTGAAATGTCTCCAAGAAAGCAACCAAGCTCAGAGAGCCCCAAGAACAGTCCTCTTCCATCTCTTTTTCCTTTTCCTTCTCCTCCTCTTCCTCCTTCTCCTCCAGTCTGTACCCCACTCTCTTGTAGCACTGATGATGTTACCAAGTTGGGTCATGAAACGTCTGGAAGAAATCAACCAACCTCAGAGAGCACCAAGGACCCCATAGTTCATCTCTCCTCTCCTCTCCTCTCCTCTCCTCTCCTCTCCTCTCCTCTCCTCTCCTCTCCTCTCCTCTCCTCTCCTCTCCTCTCCTCTCTTCTCTTCTCTTCTCTTCTCTTCTATCAGTACTTGGGGAGCTGCCTATCAGGGGTGTCCAAGCATGAGATGGAGGTACAACTCCCTTCACAGAGCAGTGGTCCATTGCAACTCAGGTTCTCTCAAAGCTTGAGAGGCAAAATCAAGCAAGCAAATGTCTATAAATTTCAAGAAAAAATGACAGTCCTTAGTTCTGGCCCTCATTTCAGAGGATAATTAGAACTGCAGAAAAAACAATGGCTACCAACCTGCCTTCCATTGAGGACCTGTAGAGTGCATGAGTCAAAAACAGGGCTGTAAAAATATTTACGGAGCCCTCGTATCCTGGACATAAATTGTTTCAACTCCTACACTCAAAACGAGGCTATAGAGCACTGCACACCAGAACAACTAGACACAAGAACAGGTTTTTCCCAAACACCATCACTCTGCTAAACAAATAATTCTCTCAACTCCGTCAAACTATTCACTAAGTTTGCATTACTGTTATTATTAATCTTCTCATCATTCCTATCACTCATCTCCTCCCACTTATGACTGTATGATTGTAACCTGGTTGCTGGTATCCTTACGATTTATATTGACTGTTTCCTAGTATGATTCGATTGCTTATTTGTACCCTATGACTATCATTAAGTGTTGTACCTTATGATTCTTAACAAATGTATCTTTTCCCTTTATGTACACTGAGAGCGTATGCACCAAAGACAAATTCCTTGTGTGTCCAGTCACACTTGGCCAATAAAGAATTCTATTTGCAAAGCTTGCTCACCATCTAGTGGCCTTTGAAGATAATAAGATTGTAAAGATTTGCAAATCCTCTATATAGGCACCTTTTGATAATAGGGACTCAAGAACGGTTGATGTTTCCTCCTGTTATCCAAAGAGGAGAATGGCTTTTGTCTGCTGTGAAGGAAGTGAATATTCAAAATATATTCCCTGCTGCTTTAAATTCTACGTCAGCAGAACAAGTAATTATTTTGGGGGTGATTCTCAAATGAAACAAGGAGGCCTCAAACGTTCACATCTACTGTAATTACTGTGATTTTTTTTTCCTAAGTTCATCTTGAGTGAGAGGAGGAGAAAACAAGCGGTCAAAATAAATGAAGCATCTTCGGTTCCATGTTTTCTCAAACAAAGCAACAACTTTTTGCTGGACATGCCGATGTTCGATACAACAAGCTGTGTTTTTTCTGGTGGATCAGCCGGTAGCTCACACTGCCAGAAGGAATGTCCCGATTATCGCTGGTGCTTCCACGGTATTTGCAAGGACAAGACCTCAACAGCCATAAGGTTTACGGGTAATACATCTACACATGGAAGAGAATATTTGTAGAGCGGGATTGAATTGTGGAGTCCTGGATGCTCTCTGACTTTGGTGTGTTTTCTTGTAAACGTTTCATGACCCAACTAAGTAACAGCATCAGTGCTAGAAGGGAGTGGAGTGCGCAAAGAGGAGGAGGAGGAGAGGATTGCCTTAAACTACAGCCCGTTTAGGCCATAATTTTAGAACGTTAATTTTCAGATCTTGATTCTTGGTTATCTTCTCCTATTCTTCGTCTTCTACTCTCCTCTCCTCTAATGCTCCCACATTAATTACCCCCACTTTCTTCTTTTCAGCCACAGTTAAATCTTCTAGCGCGTTATGCACCAAGACTTTATCAGATTTAAATTATGAATTTATTTATCAGTAAATCTAAATTATTACTATTGATATAGATTCAAACAATGGACATGGGCTCAGGGCCCAACAGCAGCTTTAACTCACTACGCTACAAATTTTACCCGTTGCTGGCTGATTTCATCGCAGACATACCACAAGCACTTAATTCAGCAATTTCACACACATTTGCCATCTGAATTAAAGATTTACTTTACGCGCCGCAAGGAGTTAGAGGTTTTAAATATTTTTTTAAAAAATTAGGCTATTCCTCCAGAGACTCTTAAAAAACAATCAGAGCGATAAGATAAATTATTATTCAAGGGTGCATTTTAAATATACAAACAGGATATAAGTTATTCCCCAACGTTTCTGCATAAAATATCTTCCTGGGTTTCATTTAATCATCAAAACTGTGCTCACATCCGAAATTGTGAAATAAATAGCTTTCTCTCACGTCCACGGTGTATTTCAAAGCACGAAAGGCTGGCCGTAAAACTCAGAAAAGGCAGCAGATTGTTTTAGTAAATTCTCACTGAGCTTTTAGCAATGTATCCAAGATGAGGGAGTAAACATTCTTCAGTGTTTTCCTTTCTGAACTAAAGCCACTTGAAAGGAAACTGTATTTTTAGCACAGCTTTTTCTCAGTTGTGGATCTTTTTTTAAAAAACAAAGTTTCTTTACTTAGCACAATGGATTTGTATGAAGTTAGTTTACTCTCTTGCTGGGCTATTTCTACTGTCTGCTTATGCGGGTTTTTTTCTTTGTTTGTTGGTTGGTTGGTTTTTTTGTTAAATATTTTCTCAACTTCAGATACCACCCATCAACATCGGGGAGTTTTCTATCACAACTATGGTACTACCACAATTTAAGAAGAGATTGGACAACTATTTGTCTGAAGTGGTGTAGGGTTTGTAGCCTGGGCAGGGGGTTGGACTAGAAGACCTTCCAACTCTTCTATTCTATTCTATTCTATTCTATTCTATTCTATTCTATTCTATTCTATTCTATTCTATTCTATTCTATTCTATTTTCTGTATTCTGTTCTATTCAAATCTAATTATTTTCTGTCTTCTGTCTACTATTCTATTCAATTTTGCATTCTATTCTATTCTATTCATTTTCTGTCTTCTGTCTTGTATTCTATTCTATTCTATTCTATTTTATTCTATTCTATTCTAATTATTTTCTGTCTTCTGTCTTCTATTCTATTTTATTCTGCATTCTATTCTATTCATTTTCTGTCTTCTATTCTATTCTATTCTATTCTATTCTATTCTATTCTATTCTATTCTATTCTATTCTATTCTATTCTATTCTATTCTATTCATTTTCTGTATTCTATTCTATTCAAATCTAATTATTTTCTGTCTTCTGCCTACTATTCTATTCAATTCTGCATTCTATTCTATTCTATTCATTTTCTGTCTTCTGTCTTCTGTCTTCTGTCTTCTATTCTATTCTATTCTATTCTATTCTATTCTATTCTATTCTATTCTATTCTATTCTATTCTATTCTATTCTATTCTATTCTGAAGATCGCAAATTGTGTGTGGGTATTTTCCTCTGATATATAATCCAGTTGCTTCACCTCATACTGAAAGGCGCTATTTTCCCCCCGTGTCAAAATTGGGCTTTTGTTCTGCCCAGTGATCTGGTTTGTACATAAATAACAATGAGATATGTTAGTTTTGGGACTCGTGTCATATGGGAATCATACAAACAGAGCTCAGCATTATAAACAGAGGTGTGTGTGTGTGTGTGTGTGTGTGTACATGCATCTGCATCTGTGTGGAGTGTGTGTCTGTATGTGTGTGCGCATGCATTCATGTGTGCATGTGTATATATAAATACTCTACGTACATGTGTAAATCTATTATATCTATATCTATCTATCTATCTATTAACTATCTAGCTATATATATTTATCTATGGTATCTATCATCTATCTATCTATATCTATCTATTATCTATCTATCTATCTATCTATCTATCTATCTATCTATCTATCTATCTATCTATCTATCTATCTATCTATCTACCTATCTATCTATCTATCCATGGTATCTATCTATTTATCTATCTATCTATCTATCTATCTATCTATCTATCTATCTATCTATCTATCTATCTATCTATCTATCTATCTATTATCTAGGTAGCTAGCTAGCTAGCTACAGTATCTATTATCTATCTGTCTATCTATCTATCTATCTATCTATCTATCTATCTATCTATCTATCTATCTATCTATCTATTATCTATCTATCTATCTATCTATCTATCTATCTATCTATCTATCTATCTATATCTATCTATCTATCTATCTATCTATCACTGCCCAGGGACTCTAATTAGCAATAAAGTTAAAAAATAAATATAAATAACTGTCAAAACCTACAATCTGAAAAAGCGACACCAAGCAATTCAGGAAAACACAACATAACATCAACCCTCTGAGTTTTACAGACCTCTCAGCAAACCAAACTTTTGAGGACTTTTATTCTCTTGTCTTGGATTGATGGATTACATTTATATGCCCCCCCCCCTTCCCCATAGGCGTAGAACATAGATAAATAGGATAGTTATTCAAGGTGGGGTGATGGGGGAAGCGGGTGACGCCCACACAAAGAGTGGTGAGGGAAGAACGCGATGCCCACACAGACATCGAGATAAGCTGAATCAACCCGGCTAATCGATGGGGTGGCAGATGCCGTGGCCAGATCACACACACACCTATCCACTGGATAAGTACCCCATGCCTTATTGCGATGTGCAATAAGCCAATCTAGGAAAGGTTAAAAAAAAAGAAAGATCTCAAGGCTGGAAGGGATTTACAGATTTACATCTGTTTTTCTACCTGTCCCACCTGGACCACCAAGACTAAATCAGCTAAGAAAAAATTGGCAGTCCTCCTAGAAAGCATGGGGGTTTTTTTTCTTTCTTTTGCTCTGATAGCCTGGTCCTTATTATAGAAATGTACTTTTAAGTGTGGGGAAGCAGCAGGGACAGTGGTGAAATCCAAATTTTTTTACTACCAGTTCTGTGGGCGTGGCAGGGGAAGGATACTGCAAAATCTCCATTCCCACTCCATTCCTGGGGGAAAGATACAGCAAAATCTCCATTTCCACCCCACTTTGGGGCCAGCCAGAGCAGAGGTGATATTTGCCGGTTCTCCGAACTGCTCAAAATTTCCGCTACAGGTTCTCCAGAACCTGTCAGAATCTGCTGAATAGCACCCCTGAGCAGGGATGCTTCAATAACCGCAATATCGAGTAAAATTTAAAATTTAAGTTTAAACTTCTGAGTTTTCGCTCATGTCAGGGCTACAGAATTAAGAGAGCTATTTCCATTGTTCTTCCCCCAACAGCCTTGAGCTGTACCAAAGGAAAATGAAATGTAGTCTCTTCTGTTGAATTGGGGAGAGGGGAGGAGGAGAGAAGAAGAGGAAGAAGAGGAGGAGGAGGTGGTGTGGTTTGGTTTGGTAGATCTCTCCATAGTTTTCAACGGATCACTCAGGCATTTATGAGCCCCACCTTGTTCAATCACAACAACATCTAAATCAGAGTGTAATTTGTAATTCGTATACCCATAAAAGAGAATATTTGCAGCATAGGGTTGAACTGTAGAGTTCTTGGTGTTTTCTATCAAATGTTTCTTTACCCAACTAGGCAACATAATCAGTGCTAGAAAGGAGTGGGGTTTGTGGAGAGGAAGAGGGGAGAAGGAGGGAGGGAGGGAGGGAGGAAGGAAGGAGGGAGGGAGGGGGGGAAGGAAGGAAGGAAGGAAGGAAGGAAGGAAGGAAGGAAGGAAGGAAGGAAGGAAGGAAGGAAGGCAGAGGGAGGGAGGAAGGAAGGAAGGAAGGAGGGAGGGAGGGAGGGAGGGGGGGGAAGGAAGGAAGGAAGGAAGGAAGGCAGGCAGGCGGGCAGGCAGGAAGGAAGGAAGGAAGGAAGGAAGGAAGGAAGGAAGGAAGGAAGGATAATGGTGATACTGGTTAATAGTCTTTTTTTATAAGAACATACCAAAAATCCACATTTTAAAAAAAATGAATTCTTGAGAAATGAACCCTAAAACAGTTCGCCATCCTACTTTAGGAGAACAAGGTTAAATAAGCAAATTGTCTTTGATCCTCAAAGGATTTCACTGGAGCATCAAACAGAGGTCAAACAGAGAAGTGCCAATCACACCACAAAATAAGCTGAACGGACAGGACAGAGACCCAGTGTAACTGTTCAACGGGAACCGCTTGATAAATGGCCAGGATAGGAAACAACCTGAGGACTTTGCGTCAGAAATCGTTCAAGGAAGAAGGGCATGGGAGAAAATATATTAAATATATAACTCCTTTGGCCTGTGCCTACGTCCAACGTGTTGCTCTGTTGATTTATCAGTTCTGCTTCCTTTGGTCTACAAGCACTAAAACTTGGGTTGATGTGCGGTGGGTTCTAAATTTTTTTACCAGCAGTTCTGTGGGTGTGGCTTATTTTGTGGGCGTGGTTTGATGGTCACGTGACAAAGAATTCTTTAGGATTTAGCAGAGATACTGGTCTACTAGTCTTTTAATTGCTTGCAGAGCCGTGCCAGTCTCCCCATTTGTTCTTGGAACATATCGGTCTACTCAGTTGTTTTTGGAGCGCACTGATTTACCACCAAACTGCCTTTTACCACTGATCAGCTGTAGGGCAGCCCTTTGAAGCGCCGTGGCAAGAGTTTAAACAATTTTTTGCTGCTCTGCCACTACCGAGAGCATCGGAAACCGCTTTCAGACAGCTTGGCCTCGGTTGCCAATCTACCACCACCAAGCGGATTACAAGGAGCGGATCGGTTCTAGCCGATCAGTTGGGAGGCTTCTTGGCTTCTCAATTTAAAGCCACGGTGTCTTGTGTTTATTTTTCTCTTCTTTGTCAAGTGAGCCCTGATTTTTTCCTTCTAGCCGATCGGCTGGGATTCAACGACCCCTTAAAAAGGATGCAAATGACCAGCTGTCTGCAAGGAATTTAAATCCTTCCCTTCCCCACCATCATCCAGTCAGAGCTGAAGATGCTTCTTGGATGACAGACAACCGGTCATTTGCATCGTTTTAGAGGGTCGTTGAGGCCACTTGGAGGTTTGTCTGCATCCTCAGGGTCACCCAAGTTGCAAATGGGTGTGGAGCCTCCTTGGAACTACTGCAGATAATTCTCCAAGTGGCCTCAACGAGTCTCTAAAAAGGATGCAAATGACCAGCTCTGTCTGCAAGGAGTATCAATCCTTCCGTTCTTCCCCACCATCATCCAGTCAGAGTTGAAGACGCTTCTAGGATGAGAAGCAAAACATCTTCAAAAGAAAAAAAAACCTAGAAAGTCTAGTTGCCTCTTGGGAAAAAAAGCACTTTTGGGATAGTTGTATCTTTTAGGAACTTCTCTGCCTTGGTGAATGCCCGGCAGAGGTTAGAGTCTAATTGTGGATTCTGTGATTGATCGTTCAGGCTGTTGGCCCCTCTGCAGGTGCAGTGTGCAGCGTCCTTCACACTTGCTTGGTTCACAATGTTGAGAAAAGAAACACTTGAGTGCTCAGGACTGTACAAGCTGCTCACCTCTGAACGCACGATGTCTTTCCGGAAAAAACACGGGGAGACGGAACGTCTCTCCGGAGCAATCCGCTCACACGCATGACTCACTCATAGATGGATGGCAAGTCCTCCACCGGGAGAACATATAGTTCACACACACACAAACGTTAGAAGCATCTGCAGCCCCGATAGACACCAGTGAAGAGAAAAGCCAGGCCTCTCTTGCACCTTCACAGCTAACTTTCCAAATCAAGTTCAGCAAGAATTTCTAAGCAGCAACACAAATCATTTTGTTGTTGTTGTTGTTGTTGTCGTCGTTTTGGCAACCCACCACACAGCCAGACAAGGCAAATTCCAAGATTCCATAGCAGCTTTTGCAAAACCCCGAGAATCTCACCTGCTTAAAATGATCTCAAATACAGGAAGACCTCGACTTATGACGGCAACGGAGGCCAACATTTCGATTGTCAAGTAAGATGTTGGTTAAGTGAGCTTTGCCCCATTTTATGACCTTCTCTGCCACTGTTGTTAAGTGAATCACGGCTGTTGATAAGTTAGTAACCCGGTTGTTAAGTGAATCTGGCTTCCCCAGTGCCTTTGCTTGTTAGAAGATCACAAAATGGGATCAAAAGGCCCCAGGACATAAGTACATGCCAGATGCCAGGCATCTTGAAATTTGATCACTTGATCATGAGGATGCCGCGAAAGTCGTAACTATGAAAAACGGTCGTAAATCACTTTTTTCAGTGCCGCTGTGGCTTTGAACGGTCACTAAACAAGCCATTCCCTCCCCACTCCTGGGGGAAGGATACTGTAAAATCTCCATTCCCTCCCCATTCCAGGGGAGGGATACTGCAAAATCTCCATTCCCACCCCAATCCTGGGGAAGGATGCTGTAAAATCTCCATTCCTACCCCACTCCTGGGGAGGGATACTGCAAAATCCCAATTCCCTCCCCACTCCAGGGGAAGAATACTGCAAAATCTCCATTCCCTCCCCACTCCAGGGGAGGGATACTGTAAAATCTCCATTCCCTCCCCACTCCAGGGGAGGGATACTGCAAAATCTCCATTCCCACCCCAATCCTGGGGAAGGATACTGCAAAATCTCCATTTCCACCCGACTCCTGCAGAGGGATAGTGTAAAATCTCCATTCCTACTCCACTCCTGGGGAGGGATACTGTAAAATCTCCATTCCCACCCCACTCCTGGGGAAGGATACTGCAAAATGTCCATTCCCACCCCACTCCAGGGAAAAGATATTGCAAAATGTCCATTCCCACCCCAGTCTGGGACCAGCCAGAGGTGGTATTTGCCGGTTCTCCAAACTACTCTAAATTTCCACCTACCGGTTCTCCGAACTGCTCAAAATTTGCGCTACCGGTTCTCCATCACCTGTCAGAAATCTGCTCGATTTCACCCCTGGGTTACGGTATATATCACATGAGGGGTAAAGGAGTTGTGAGAACTCGGCCACCGAATTCAGGGATTTGGAGATCGTCAGGAAGAAGGTTTTGCTGTCTGCAGCTGACTAAACAGGCTCCAGCAGCCGAGAGTTTCCGCTGCCACCATCATAAAACCTGTTTGCATTTCAGGTGGTTTCTGAGAAAAGCTAATACGAGGAGGCCTCCGGAATTTGTTCTTGATTGTCTCAACCCGGTTTGCAAACGTCAGAAACGGCATTTCTTTTCTTTTTTTTTCTGCAAGATTTTTGGTTCATAGTTTACCAGTTAAAGGTAATCCTTGCAAGCCGGAAAGCTCTTCGAATCATCTCTGCCCACAATGCCTTTTTGCACACCGTTGCTGGTTTGGCTTGGGTCTGGCTTGCCTCTCTGCCTTCAGGAGTAAGAAAACACAAGAGGAGAAAAAAAACAATAACAACATCGCTTTAGAGAAATAAAGACATATACAAATCTCCCTCTGGACACATTGTATTCAGTTGTTTCAAGGGCTGGAGCATTTCCAGGTGGTTTGATAAATAAATAAACATATTCTGAGCATAAACAAACTGAAAAGACTGGAGGGAGGAGGAGAGGGGGAGGGACGCTCCCAAAGTGCAGCCAACCCAATAGTTAATGCAATTAAATAATGCAATTTTTTAAAAAAATCCAAATTGCAAACGAGGGAAGGTCCCAAAAAGACACCCCCAAAAGGGTTATCTTTATTCATAAGGCTGAAAAGGGAGGGGGGCTTTTTAGCCCTTTTCCCCGGGCACTGCCCAAAAGGTACCCCCCCTCACACACACACCCTTTTCACAAGTTGTATTATGCACACTTTTCACAAGTTGTATCGTGCACACACACACACACACAAAACACCCATTCCCTATCTATCCAAACTGGTTGCTTCCTAAGGTATCTTAGCATTTAAAAACTCCACTAGAGGGCAGCACCTGTCCTGGAAGTGCGGTCCCTTCTGGCAAAGATGCCTTTGGCAACCAAGGCGGGCATCTCCTGGTGGCCTCCTTTCCGCCTGTCCTACTAATACACCCTTTGCCCGGCTTAGTCCACCAGTCTGCGCCCAAGAAGTGGGGAAAAAAAAGAAGAAGAGGAGGAGGAGGAGGACGTTCGGTGGCGGGGAAGGACGAAAAGAAAGGAGAAGAGGGAAAAAAAAGGAGGAGAAAAAAAAGTGACGAAATACACACTTCTCCTCAGGGAGGCCCGGCGGCCGGGCTGTTCCCTCTGAGGGGACGCCCCTCCCTCCGCTAGAAAGAGAGAGAGAGAGAGAGAGAAGCCTCGCCCGGCTCCGCCCACCCCGCCTCGCCTCGCCTCACCTCAGGGGTGGGCGGGGCCCGCGCGCGCCGAGGGAACCGCCCGCCCCCCGGCCTCCCCTCCCTCCGCTGAGGTGGCCGGTTCCGCAAGTTTGACAGTTGGCGCGGAGGGCGCCGCTGAGGAAGGAGGGTCTTCGCGTCGCTGCGCTATTCAAGTCCCCCCCCACCCCAAAAAAACCCCGCCGGAGTAGCGGAGCAGCGGCTTCAAACGTCCCGAAGGGATCCCAGCCACTCGTCTCCCCGCCCGGGGCCACCTAACCCGCCGCTTTCGCCTCCCTTTGGCCGCCGCCGTCATGTCTCGGGGTCCCGAAGAAGTCAATAAGCTGACCGAGAGCACTTATAAGGTGAGGAGGGGGGGGGCAGAGGGGAGGGAGGGGGGACTCCAGCCCTCCCCCCCCAAAAAAGCTGGGCTTGTTCCCCATCGTGGGGAAAAAGGAACACCCCCCCACCCCACAATGCAACCAGGCGAGGATTTTCCTCTCCCTCTCCCCACCCAGTGACTGAGTCAATGCAAACTTTTTTCTTTTCTTTTTTTGCTCTTTTATGGGCTGGGAAGATTGCAAAGCAAAACTTCTGTTTGGGCTGCTTTCGTGAGAGTTTCGACTTTCTTTTTTTTTCTTTTTTCTTTTTAAAAAAATGTCATTTCTTGCATTGCTCCTTTAAAAAGAAAAATCTGTCCGTGGCTGCTTTCGTGGGATTTTTTAAAAAAAACACAAATCCACTTCTTGGATTGCTCCTTTTTTAAAATATATATATATATATATATGTATCTGTATCTGTATCTGTATCTGTATGTATGTATATATATATATATGTATATATATGCGTGTGTGTGTATATATATATATATATATATATGTATATGTGTGTGTCTGTGTGTATACACACACACATATATATACACATTTACATAATATACACATACATATATATGCATCATTCTTTAGGCCAGGCTTTTCCTACGTAAATCAAGATGTTTCACAGCCATAGTTTAGTGAAATCTCATTCACTAGTTTCTAGGCTTTCTCAGACAATAAAGCAGCATTTTGCTATCTGTTTGGACATTTAGGAGAGACTAAGATAGATCTATTCCTAGATCTATCTATCTATCTATCTATCTATCTATCTATCTATCTATCTATCTATCTATCTATCTATCTATATAGAAAGACTTTTTAAAAAAAAATGACAGGAGGGAAGAATTCACGGACAGAAGTATACATATATATATATATTAGATTATATAATATAATCATATATATATATATATATATATATATATATATATATATATATATATGTATGTATGTATGTATGTATGTATGTATGTATGTATGTATGTATATATATATATATATATATATATATATATATATATATATATATATATATATGTATATATACGTATATATATATATATTAGATTGTTGCATTTCAGGTAGAATTGGAAGCATTCAAGATACTTCCAATTCTACGCGGGAGAAGACCCGAATAACCAAAGACCTACATATATTAGATTATATATATTTATAGATTATATATATTTCTATCTAGCCATATATTAATATGGCTGTAAACCGCCCTGAGTCCCATTTGGGAGAAGGGCGGTATATAAATGCAATAAAACCTTAAACCTTAAACCTTATCCATGGATTCCTCCCTCCTGTCATTTTTAAAAAAAAAAATATTTTCTTGCGGTGCTACTTTTTAAAAAAAAAAAAAAAGTTCTGTGTTGAATTGCTACTTTAAAATAAACATTTCCCAGGCTGTTTTCCTGTGATTTCCACCCCCCCCCTCCTCCTTTGTGTCGGTTCTTTTTCTCCAAAGTCCTTTTTTGCTTTGCTCCTTTTTAAAGCAGTGATAGACATTTTTTTAAAAGGGAGCAGTTCCAGAAATGATTTTAAATAGAGAGAAAAGTGACAGGGAAGCACATTTTTTAATGTGTCTTTTTTTAAAAAAAAAAACAGTCAGTGGCTATTTGTTTACGGTTATTGCTGTATTGCTTTTTGTTGGCTACTTGGTGTAGCTACTTGGTGTCAGGGTAATACTTTTTATTGTTTAATATTGGGGGTTATGCAATATTTTTTATTATTTCCTGCTCTCATTTTGGATCTGCTGATCTTGTTTCTTATGGATTGCTTATTGGCTTTGTAAGGATGGCTATTTACTTTTATAGCTAGTTCAAGATTGTGCTGATAAAAATAGATGTGCTTTTTAGGGTGTGATTGTGTGTGTTTCTTTTGTGAGTCCTTTTTCCCTTTCTCACAACATTCAGAAAGTGAGTCGAAGGCTAGACAACTTCCCCAATTAGACGCAGATTGGGCTACAGTTCCCCCGTTGGCTTTTAGCTGGAGGAGATGGGAGTTGTAGCTGACTGAGGATGATGGGAATTTGGGAGTTGTAGTCTGACACGCCTGAGCTGTGCTGATTTACAGTTGAAATGATTTATCAGCAAGCAAGTCAGGAAAAATCACCAGCTGGGAGGGGGGGGAAAAAATCCAAATTTATTCAGTGAACTAAATGAGCCGAAGCTCTGCACATGTTCAGAAGCCCATGTTCTTTTTTTTAAAAAAAAAAGAATTGCTCCTGATGGAGGAAAAACAAAATCAAGATATATTCAGGATGCTCCATCGCTGGGAGTTTTCAAGAAAAGTTTGGACAAGTATTTGTCCATCTCCTGTCCGGGATGATATAAGTTCTCCTACTCGAGCAGAGGGTTGGACTAGAAGATCTCTAAGATCCCTTCCAACCCTAAATTTCTACCTTTTCATATATTTTTTTCCCTTTCTATCAGCATATGCTGCAAGTTGTTTTCCCATTTACCTAGAGTCAGTGCTGGCTGGGGAATTCTGGGAGTTGAAGTCCACACATCTTAAAGTCGCCAAGGTTGAAAAACATCGCCTCAGCCTTGCGTTTAAGCCAAGCTATTGTACCAAGCTACCTTCCCTTGTTTTTATCAGCATGCGCTGCGAGTTCCTTTGGCTTTACCTGCAAGCAAGGCAAGCCCTCAGTGACCCTACAAAGGTTAAATTCTGAGGGGGAAAAAAAAACAAGCATTTTATCCTGATGGGTCCCAAGGTCAGAAGAAGGAACTTGGATTCAAACCAGGCAAACATACATACAGTATTGTCTTCCAGGCCTGCCTTATTATTTATGAACAGAATTACCACAGAAATCGGCCACCATTTTGCGACTGGCAAAAATCCTGCTGTTTCGCTATCCGTTCTCGGTAGCTGCCAAGGACACTTATCAGGGATGGCTACCAGCAAGCAGACTCGGGAGACTCGACGAGAGATGCTTTCACCACGAGAGATGCATCTTCACCAAGATGCTTTGCAGATTCCAGGTGGGGAAAAGGTTGGCCTAGACGCCATAATGGCGAACCTATGGCACATGTGCCAGAGGTGGTACGCAGAGCCCTCTCAGTGGGCATGCAGCTGCGTTTCTGGTTTCCAGCACACGCATGCACCCCACCAGCTGGTCTTCGTGTACCCCCGAGCGCCAGAAACTTGAAAATCGGCTGGCCGGCGTGAATGAGTGTGCCGCCCACGCTCTGGAAGCCCGAAAACCTCTGGCGCACGTTTCAGTTTGGGCACTCGGTGCCGAAAAGGTTGGCCATCACTGGCCTAGATCATCTTTGAGGTGGTTTCCATTACTCGGTGCCAGAGTGTTCTCTTCACATCCCACTTAGGTGCAAATGCACATGTGAGCGTAAACAGACTCTGGGTCAAAATTAAAGTCAGTGACCGTAACAATAACAGAGTTGGAAGGGACCTCGGAGGGCATCTAGTCCAACCCCCTGCTCACGCAGGAGAGACCTGTACTAGGGATTCGAACCGCCGACCTTTCTGATTGGCAAGCTCAGTGCCTTAGCCACTGAGCCACCTAGTCAAGTCCTGTCCCCTTGCCTGGTAGTGGATGAAAAGCCATTTTTGAGTATTGTAGAGATAGCTCTCAATTTACAACCACTGTTCGAAGTTATGACGGCCCTGGAAAAGGAAAAAGAAGACGACTTATAAACCGATCCCTGCCCCGCTCCAGCATCCCCATGGTCACAGGATCACAATTTATGACTTTCCCACCCAGCGTCCTACAAGCAAAGTACAACGGGGAGAGCCAGATCCCCTTACTCACCGTGTAATTTACTAAACAACTGTAGTGATTCGCTTAAACGCCGTGGCAAAAAGTCAAAATTCTGGATTGCTTGTGATGCATTGCTTGTGATGCTCGTTTTTTAACTGGCGCTTAGAACTAAGACTACTCTCTATGCAAACCATCCATGTCTGAAAACATGGCAAACGAACCGGGATTTGGCCTTTGACTCCAGCCAGAAGGTTTCTTACCTCAAAACCACACTTTTGGCTGTCTCGCTTCAACGCCTTTCTGTCCAGCTTGCTTGATCTCTCAACCCTTTTCACTTTGGTTTCAAATTCTCCTCCGTCTTTGGGGTCTGCCTCTTTTCTTGCAGATTTTTTTTTTTTAAAAAAACCTTAAGCTTTTATCCGCCTGAAAAGCCGGCAACGGGATCTGGGCCCCATCCTGTGACTTGTGAGTCAGCCCCTTTTCCCATGCCTTGTTGGCTTCCTTGGCCAAAACAGAAAGAAACAAGAAAGAAAAGAAAGTGTGATTCACACCGGCCGGGTGTGTTTATTTGGCAGAAGAGAGGCATGAGGTTTCCACTTTGGGTGGGGTTAGGGAAAGTCACCTGCGTATTCCGATCGCGAAACCCCACCATCC
Organism: Coluber constrictor foxii; assembly: GCA_038048745.1. NCBI lineage: Eukaryota > Metazoa > Chordata > Lepidosauria > Squamata > Colubridae > Coluber > Coluber constrictor. The sequence continues at coordinate 5,117,840 of CM075973.1, forward strand.
CATCTGGGGGTGGGGTGGGAGTGGGAGACGGCCTCCACCTAACCTTGGTGGGATTCAAACAGGAAATTCTAATTTACAGAAAGGGACTACATGGGGAACGGAACATAGAAATTATTCCGGATAAAGACAGAATAAAACAGCTTACATCTCATCAATATAATTAGTTGGAGATACGAGCATAAGAAAACAATATGGATGTTTCTTTACCGCCTACATGACTCAAAGGAGACTGTATGTTTACTCAGAAAGAGAAGCGGTGCTAATACACTTTTATAACCTATCGAACGAGGTGTGGTCACAGTAGTCCTGCTTAACTAATAGCCCCCCCCCTCCCCCCGAGTTACAAGTCTCCACTTTTTATAAGAGCTGGTATGTTCTCCAGGGTAATGAAATGCTTTTGTTAATTAATTAATTAATTAATTAATTCAACTTAATTAATTAATTCAACTCAAGGAGCCTGAGTAGCGTAGGGGGCTAATGCCTCCTACTAAAGGCAGCAATTCACATCCAGCTGCCTGTAATTCTGCGAGTTCAATCCTAGCCAGGCTCAAGGTCGACTCAGCCTTCCATCCTTTCTAAGGTGGGTCAATTGAGGACCCAGTTTGTGGGGGCAATAAGCTGACTTTGTATAAATATATACAAAAGTATGAAGGCTATTGCTTAACGCATTGTAAGCTGCCCTGAGTCTCCGGAGAAGGGGGGCATATAAATCAATTTTTTTTAAAAAACCTTATATACCGCTCTTTTCCCCAAGGGGACTTTTGTTATACGAAAAGGCCAAAAGAAAAGGCCCAATTCTTAGCATTTACAAAATGTCTCATCTGTGTCGGAAAGTCTTCTAGAGTATTTTTTTTTTATTTATTAAATTTCTAGACCAACCATTTCACTTAAGGGACTTGAGGTGGTTTATAAGAGCTTTATAAAAATAGTTTAAAAACAAGTTGAAACTTAGAAGTGAAAATGAATCGGGTTAAAAATGTAAAGGTGAGGAGGTTAAGAAGGAATAGGGGTGCCCTCGGGCCACCAGATGTCCCCATGGTTGCCTCAGAGTTTTAGGCCCCCATCTTGGTTGCATCATACTTCTAGGCCCCCATGCTAATTGGCAAAACCCGGTCTTAACACTCTTCCAGAAAACCAGAAGAATGGCTTGCTTCACCTCTGGAGCTAAGATGTCCCATAAGGCTGGGGCAGCAGCTGAGGATGTCCTTCTAGGTCCTGCCAGTTGCCCAAGGAGATGCGCAGCATGCCTTCCTTGGGTTGACTTATCCTCAAAAACCACCTGAGGGCAAGACAAGAAGTAATGGGTGGAAGCTTAACAAAGAAAGATCCAACCTAGAATTAAGAAGAAATGTCCTGTCCGTGAGGACAATCCTTCCGTGGAACAACTGGCCTCCAGAAGTTGTAGCTACTCCATCACTGGAAGTTTTCAAGAAGAGGCTGGACGGCCATTTGTCCGGAAGGATATAAGATCTCCTCCTTAAGCAGGAGGTTTGACTAGAAGACCTCTGAGGCCCCTTCTAACTCTGTAATTCTGTATTCAGCTTGACTAGGTAGAACAGGTCAATGTGTTTGGGATCCTGTTTCCATGCCAATAAACAGTTTTAAAAGTGATCGCGAACTCTTTGAATGGGACCCAAAAGTAGGTTTTGATCTGATTGAAGGAAGAAGGAAAGTGTCCTCAACCTTCTCAAAACAAATAAAGAGAGTAGGCACTTGTATCTGCACATAGAAATCTCCAGTTACTGGCACTCAATCTAAGTATCTCTTAGGCTTGAGGCCAGAAATAAGGACTTTGATAGCATGGGAAGAGCACTCATAAAGCCAAGTGTTTCCGAGCACCTCCCTAAGCCAACCGGAGGGGCTACTGAGAAGAAGGAAGGTGCTTGTTCTACAAAGGGAAAGTTTGGGAGAATAGATCATCAAAGGGGCTTAGTCTTCTTCAACCTGGGCAACTCTTAAGATGAGTGGATTTCAACTCCCAGAATTCCCCAGCCAGTTCAAGCCAATGACCCGCTTAACTCGGCCTGCTCTTCTGCAGAGAGCCACTAGATGGCCTAAGAGGGCTACAGAAAGAATCAACTCTGCTGCCATCTAGTGGCAACCCGGATCCTTTTTAATAGCCTTCTGTTAAAGGGCAATTCCGTCCAGCTGAAGAGACAACTGTATCTGTAGCTCCGGGGTTGAACTATGGGGTCCTAGCAATTTCAAAAATTTTTTACTACCGGTTCTATGGGTGCGGCTTGGTGGGCGTGGCATGGCTTGGTGGGCGTGGCAGGGGAAGGATACTGTAAAATCTCCATTCCCTCCCCAATCCAGGAGAAGGACACTGCAAAATCCCCATTTCCTCCCAATCAGCTGGGACTCAGGAGGCAGAGAATAGATGGGGGCGGGGCCAGTCAGAATTTTTACTACCGGTTCTCCGAACTACTCAAAATGTCCGCTACCAGTTCTCCAGAACTGGTCAGAACCTGCTGAAACCCACCTCTGGGTCTTAGGCGCTCCCTGAGCTCAGTTGTTTCCTTGCCGACGTTTCACTACCCAACTAGGCAACTTCATCAGTGCTAGAAGGAAGTGGGGTTTGCAGAGAGGAGGAGAAGCAGATTGGTGCTGTCTGAGCTTGCTTGTACTTTGGGGGGGGAGAGACGTTTGATTACCCAACTAGGTAACATTGTCAGTACCTTACGAGGACCATCATTGTCAAAGCCACCATCAACACACATCCTAGTATTGATGATGTTACCTAGTCGGGTAAGGAAACGTCGGCAAGCCGGCCACCAAGCTCGGAGCGCACCAAGGACTGAATGAACAGGTTTCCTATCACCCTTGAGACGTGTGAGAGTTGATCCATTAGTGCCACTCATTAACACAGAGCGCATGAAAAAAAGTAAGCGGCTGGGTGGGGCCCTTAAGATAATGGATTAAGTCCATTTGCTTTGGCTCTAAGCCCCAGCGAGATAACCAGGCGCATATTCCTAGGCGACAAAGGGCAGAAACTACACACAATTTCAGGATCTTGGAATCTACTCTGTCCTTCCCATCAGTGGCATGTTTACAGAGTGGTGCGGGGGCCTAAAGGCGGAGCTCTCGCCTCACAATCAGGAGGCTGTGAGTTCGATCCTAGGTAGAGGCAGATATTTCTCTCTCTGGGCACAATGAGAACGTATCTGCTGCACAAAACTCCGCCTTGGCAACAGGAAAGGCATCCGGTCATAACACTCTGCTAGCTCCATTCAGTTGCCCTGACTCCACCCCGCAAGGGATTATGGGGTCGTTAAAAGATAATAATTATAGGTAGTCCTTAACTTACAATTGTTTGTTTAGTGACTGTTTGAAGTTACAAAGACCCTGAAAAAAGTGATTTACAACGGTTCAGGCCGTTGCAGCATCCCCATGGTCATGTGATCAAAATCCGGGCGCTTGGCAACTGGCGTGTATTTATGGAGATTGCACTGTCCAGAGGTCATGTGCTTCCAACATGCAAAGTCAAGGGGGGGAAGCTGGATTCCATTAACGACCGCATGATTCCCTTAAAAGCTGCAGTGCTTTGCTTAACGACGGCAGCAAAACGAGATACAACTCAACAACTTTTTTTTTTTTTGCATAACTAATTTTATTAGTTTATGATGGAGCATGCAAAGAAGAGACAAAAATAAACAATAGGAAAAATAGGGAAGAGAAAAGTAGAGGAAAGAAAAGGGGGTGGGAAGAAAATTTACATTAAATTATAACTTAAAAGAAAACTTCTATAAGATGAAGTTTAACTCAAAAGGTAACTCAACCTCTGATTCATTTAGCAACGGACCTTTAGGGCTCAATTGTGGTCGTAAATCGAGGGCTATCTGTCCTCCGAACTACCGTATTTTTCAGAGTATAAGAAGACACACCTTAGTTTTTGGGGAGGAAAATAAGAAAAAAGCTGATTGGTGGGTGGATCGGTCTGCCGGAATACCCCCAATCAGCTGTTCCCGGTGGTGAATTTTAGCAACAGGTTCCTTGGTTGTGAGTTCTGTGCCTTGCTTTTTTTTTTCTGCCTCTGAAAGCCTCCGAAACAGAGCTTCAGAAAAAAAGGCTTTTTTTCTGAAGCTCTGTTTGGAGGCTTTTTTTCTGAAGCTCTGTTTGGAGGCTTTTTTTTTTCTGAAGCTTCTTTCAGAGGCTTTTTATTCTGAAGGACTAACTGTACTCTGTTCAATCTCCTTTCTTTGGTATTGGTATGTAGATTAACCTCTTCCGATCTGTTGGTTATTGTGTCATTCTCCAGATTTGCTAGCCTAGCTTGATTAGAACCTTTACTGATTCTTCTGTTGTTGCATGCCATATTATTTTAGATAAAAGCCTTTCAGAGGCTTTTTTTTTCTGAAAAAAAAAGCCTTTGAAATCTCCATTTGTGACGCTGGGCGAGGCTACATTTGGAGTATAAGACGCACTCAGATTTTCATCCTCTTTTTTGGGGGGAGAAAGGTGCGTCTTATATGCCAAAAAATACGGTACATATCAGAAAGTCTTATTAAACTTCAAGCACCCGTCGTAGCTCCCTTCCTTCAGCACCGTCATAATGTGAAACAATTGCGGAACCAATTGTCACAACTCAAGGACTACTTGTATTATAAAAAAATGTTCATTTTTATGTGTTTCATTTTATCCCGCCTTTATTATTATTTTTAATAAGCAAAAAGAAGAAGTCCAGACTTCTGAAAATTCCCACCATTGGGAAACCCTTGTTCTAGCTTTTTTTCCTGATGACTGCTGCTTTTAAGCTGCAACGTCTCCAGAAAAATCGAAGTATTTTTCCTCTTCACCTTTGAATAACCTCTTCGGTCAACATGCTCAGGCAAAGCTTCTTAGGGTGCCGGGCCCTTGTTTATTTCTGGATTTATGTTTCATTGTCTTGTTGACCCAGGCCAACCTTCAATCTCAACCTCTGCTAATTCTGCAGGCCAAACTACGATAAGATGCAAAATTAATAAGTCAGAAGGAGCTTCTGCGGATGCTGGAGAGTAAATTTACTTTGGAGATCTGTCAGATGTCAGGATCTCTAGAACAGGGGTCACCAACCTTTCGGACCTCAGGGACCACTAAATTCATAATTTTCAATCCCACGGACAACTAATATGATCTGCCTAATGACCGGTTGGGTAGGAGTGGCTAGGTGGTCATGTGACTGGGCGGGCGTGGTTAACTCGATGTCACTCACATTGAGGAGCACCTCGCCGGCCTCTACTCTCCCATCCCCTGCCGGCCACTCCTTGCCTCCCCGCCCGGGCTCCTTAGGGCCCCAACAAGAAGCAGTTGTTGGAACTAAGCAGCCAACCACAAGAAAGAGTTGGCAAAACAGCTCAGTTCAGTTCGAGAAGGAGGCTCAGCGGAAGCACCTCACTGAGGACTAGGAGCATAGGCTTTCCAAGCAGAGGGAAGACCTGCGGGAGTGCAAGGCCAGGTACCGGCGCCTGGAGGCTCAGCGGGCTGAGATGGTCAGCCGGTTCCAGGCCATGATGCAGTCCCACTGGAACGAGGCCCTCCGGCTCTTCGCCACCAGTGGCGCTTCCCTCCAGCCTTCGCCCAAAGCCCCCCCACCAGGAGGCTGAAGCAGACCCCAAGTCGGAATTTCTTCCCCCCTCCGACCCACACAAAAAGACCCCGAAGGGGGAGACTCTCTGCAGCAACACAAAAATTCATTACACGTATCCATCCCAGGGGTCGTAGTTTGAGGACCCCTGATTTAATGCAATATAACCACCAAAATTTTCTCAGGGACCACCAGTTGGTGACCGCTGCTCTAGAAGACCCGTGTGATATTTTGGGAGCTTTTGGCTGGAGGCTCAAAGAGCTTGAAAACCTAACCAATTTTAAGCACCCTATTTGTACAAATACTCCTCGACTTACGACAGTTCGTTTAGGGTCCGTTTATACATAGTTACAACATCGCTGGAAAAATGCAACTCAGAGTCGTTTGTTTCACACTTATGACCGTTGCGGCATCCCCACAGTCACGTGATCCAAATTCCGACGCTTTGGGCAACTGACTCATGTTTTACGACGGTTGTTGTGTCCTGGGGAGGGTGGGGTCACCTCTTCGGGCAAGCAAAGTCCATGCGGAAGCCAGATTCACTTAACGACTGCAGTGACCTCATTTTAAAGACTGAGGCGAGAAAGGTTGTAAAACAGGGAAAAACTTCGCTCAGCGACAGAAATTTTGGGCTCCATTGTGGTCATAAATCAAAATGCATACATTTATCGAGGGGTCCTGCAAAATCTGTCAGCATTGGGGTAGGGTTATATTGAAGCTGCAATCTTGCAAACATTCACATATGTTCTGAAGTGACGTTTGGCCTCCCCACGAGCTGTCTAATCTTTCACCGACCCCAATGATGAGGAAATATAACCCCCTCCTCTGCGGGTTTATATTGCATTATTTACGGAGGCTCTGTGCTCCTTCCCTCCTCCTTTCCATCCTCTGACAGAAAATCAAGGCCCATGTGCTTCGATCAGGATGGATAAAAATCGATGATTTTTTTTAAAAAAATAATAATTTAAAAGTCGGATTGTTTTTTTAATATTTAAATTGGATTTTTTAAATTTTATTTTTATGAAATTTATTTTAATAAAATGCTTTTGGAGTAGAGATCTACCTAAAGATAGTTTTCTGCTTAAGATACATTCATAATTCAGCATAAATTTATTCAGCATGAAACGGAGCTGAGTTATGGAGCATGAGGCTGCAGATTTTGCAATATTGAGACTCTCGGTGAGTCAGAGGAGGCGCCGCTGCCGGACAGAGATGACAGTTGCTCCTTAAAAAATTATGATTTATATCGAGTTGATTTCAATCAAGCCTTTTTCCTAGTGATTTAAAATCGTGATTTAAACCGTTGAATCGAGTCGATTTAAATCAAATCCACCCTGGCTTCGATTGTGTTGCCCGAATTCTGTCACTCAAGGTCAACTTAAGATTTGAAGTACTGAAGCAACCAGATTTCTGCGAATTCTCCTTTGGATATTTATTGACAGGGATATTGTGACAGAAAAATCCGAGCAGCAACATTAAGTCTGACAGGAGCTGGCAAAGCATGGAACGCTTGTTTGGGTCAACACAACTTGCTTAAGCAGGCGAGGCAAAGGTAGGGCAGATGCATTCAGGCTGGCAGATAAGAAATTTTGTTTTAAGAACTTTAGGCCAGAAAGTTTCAATTGTGCCAGGGAAAAGCTCTTTTTATTTTCTAGACCAGCGGTCACCAACTGGTGATCTGTGGACCACTGGTGGCCCGCGAGAAAATTTTGGTGGGCCACAGAAAAATTATTTGCATTTTTTATATTGCACTAAATCAGGGGTCCTGACCCCTGGGATGGATACGTGCAATGAACATTTGTGTTGCTGCAGAGAGTCTCCCCCTTCAGGGTCTTTTTGTGTGGGTTTGAGGGGGGTAGAAATTCCAACTTGGGGTCTGCTTTAGCCTCCTGGTGTGGGGCTTTGGGCGAAGGCTGGAGGGAAGCACCACTGGTGGCGAAGAGCTGGAGGGCCTCGTTCCAGTGGGACTGCCTCATGGCCTGGAACCGGCTGACCATCTCAGCCCGCTGAGCCTCCAGGTGCTAATACCTGGCCTTGCACTCCCGCAGGTCTTCCCTCTGCTTGGAAAGCCTATGCGCCTAGTCCTCAGTGAGATGCTTCTGCTGAGCCTCCTTCTCGGCCAGATCCAATTTGAACTGAGCTGTTTTGCCAACTCTTTCTCGTGGTGGCTGCTTAGCTCCAGCAACTGCTTCCTATTGGGACCCTAAGGAGCCCGGGTGGGCAGGAGAGGGGTGAGCGAAAGGGGTGAGTAGAGGCTGGCAAGATGTCCCTTGACATGAGTGACATTGAGTTGGCCACACCCACCCAGTCACATGACCACCTAGCTACGCCCACCCAGCGGGTCATTAGGCAGATCATATTAGTGGTCCGTGGGATTTAAAATTTTGAATATAGTGGTCCCTGAGGTCCAAAAGGTTGGGGACCCCTGTTCTAGACTCCTCTTTCTGGCAACCTTAAGGCGTGTGGACTTCAATACTTCAATACAGGGCTAGCATAAACATCAAAATTCTATGCCAAGGTCTTAGTAGATACACCAAGTTGACTTAATTTATTATTTACTGTTTATGAAATATATTTACATGTATCTTAATCTGTTCACCGCCCTAAGTCCTTTGGGAGAAGGGCGGTATAGAAATCTAATAAATAATAATAAAATAATAATAATACCCAGAATTCACCATCCGGCCACACGGGCTGGGGAATTCTGGACGTCGAATCCGCACATCTTCAAGTTGCCAAGGCTGGGAAACACTGATTTAGACTCCCCGATAAGGTAAGGGGGCTTAGAAAATAGGAGATGGTTATTAACACGCACTGATGACATAACCTGGTATGGTAATGAAAGGTCTACAAGAAAAGCACCAAGTTTAGAAAGCACCAAGGCCTCCACAGATGATTGTGAATCAGGCACAAAGTTTTGGTAGATCCACCTCACTGGAAAACCAAAACTACTTTTATTGCGATTGGCTGTAATAACAGAGTATTATAGCTCTATTTGTTAAACCTCCTTCTGCTCCTCCAGTGAATTAAAGAGCCACTTCTGAATTTTGTGGACATTCTGGACTTTTAAAAAACGATTGTCCCCTTGGCAATGGAGCTTGCATATCTCCATATTCCTCCTTGAACAGTGGGTTGGACTACATGACCTTCAAGGTCCCATCCAGCTCTTAATCTGCTATTCATATCACTTCCTTTATTCTCTCCCAAGGACAGAAGGATGGGCTACGCTGCTCAGGAAGTGCCCCGATCACCATAAACCATATAAATTCCACGATCTGTAGTCATAACAAAATTGCTCGAAGTCCCAGTGGTACAGAGGGCTGTAAAAGGAAATAATCTGTGTTTGCTTTTCGCTGGGTGACTCCTTTCTCCTTACAGGGCCGAGTGCCAGTGGACTTAACATGCAATCCCTTTTATTTGGCTTCATATCAGAAGATATTTATTCCTGTTGCACAGCATTCCTCACACATACTTCGAAAATAATGAAAATACATATAGAGGGGAATTTGAAACTTATTGCGTTGAGTTTTCTGAGAACTATTGCGGGCACGTTTTGTTTTTACCCTCGTTCGCCACAATCTGGTGTTTCTCAAACTTGGCAATTTTAAGATTTATGGACTTCAACTCCCAGAATTCTGCTGACTGGGGGATTCTGGGAGTTGAAGTCCACAAATGGCTGGGTTAGGCTGGCTGGGGAATTCTGGGAGTTGAAGTCCACAAATGGCTGGCTGGGGAATTCTGGAAGTTGAAGACCACAAATGGCTGGCTGGGGAATTCTGAGAGTTGAAGTCCACAAATGGCTGGCTGGGGAATTCTGGAAGTTGAAGACCACAAATGGCTGGCTGGAGAATTCTGGGAGTTGAAGTCCACAAATGGCTGGAGAATTCTGCCAAGGTTGGACAACCCTTGTGTAGGGGTTAAAGCATCAGGCTGGAAACTGGGAGACTGAGAGTTCTGCCTCTCAAGTGGCTTTGGGCCAGCCACTCTCTCTCGGCCCTAAGTAGGAGGCAACGGCAAACCACTTCCAATAAAACCTTACCAAGAAAATTGCAGGGACCAGTCCAGTCAGTGTCCGAGAATCAGACACAATATAGAACGGAAGGAGGGGGGTGGACCTTAAAGACACAGTATTATTAGACCAGGGGCCTTAATTCGATTCAGTATTAGAACTACACCTTTTTCTGCAAGGGACGTTTTAAAATATGCATCTCTGAGTTTGGACTATTGCATTGCTGCAAACTTTTTTTTTTAATGAATTAATTGATTTAGTTAAGGTGCGGTTGTAAGGCTTCAGAACTGAATTTAAAACTAGCAACCTCAGGCCTCCCAGATTGTTGTCAAGAGGTAGGTAGCAACTGTCATTTCAGGGGTGTGTGTGTGTCGTGTCTTAAGGAACAATGGTGAGGTTTTCAGAGAGGGATCTCTGTTTGAACAGCAAAACCTTCTCTAATACAATACTCAAACAGCAGGAAAACCCTTTAATCTATAAACTGAACTTGTGTATCTCAGATTTACCTGGCCATACTGAAAATTAAGCTCATCCTGATCCTTTCGGTTTTATAAGAAGGCCTCCAGGGCTCTTCATTTAAAACCAGACATATAGTCATAACTAAATATAATATTGGTGCTGGAGGAGACTCCTGCGAGTCCCTTGGACGGCAAGGCGATCCAACCGGTCAGTCCTAGAGGAGATCAACCCTGACTGCTCTTTAGAAGGCCAGATCCTGAAGAGGAAACTCAAGAGCCTGTGTAGCGTAGGGGGCTAATGCCTCCTACTAAAGGCAGCAATTATAACCAGCTGCCTGTAATTTCTCTGAGTTCAATCCTAGCCAGGCTCAAGGTCGACTCAGCCTTCCATCCTTTCTAAGGTGGGTAAATTGAGGACCCAGTTTATGGGGGCAATAAGCTGACTTTGTATAAATATACAAAAGTATGAAGGCTATTGCTTAACGCATTGTAAGCTGCCCTGAGTCTCCGGAGAAGGGCGGCATATAAATCAAATTAAAAAAAAAATACTTTGGCCACTTAATGAGGAGGAAGGACTCCCTGGAGAAGAGCCTGATGCTGGGAACGATGGAGGGCAAAAGAAGAAGGGGACGGCAGAGAACGAGCTGCCTGGATGGAGTCACTGAAGCAGTTGGCATGAGATTAAATGGACTCCAGAGGATGGCAGAGGACAGGAAGGCCTGGAGGAACGTTGTCCATGAAGTCACGATGGGTCGGACACAACTTCGCGACTAACAGCAACAACAAACATAATATTCGAGGCTAATGCTTTGCAGCGAATCAGTTGTCCATACTGTTATTCTTGATTAGAAGAAAGGTACTCCTCGACTTACGACCACAACTGAGCCCAAAATTTAGGTCGCTAAGCGAGACAGTGGTTCAGTGAGTTTTGCCCCATTTTACGCCCTCCCTCGCCACCGTGGTTACCGTGAATCCCTGCAGTTGTTAAGTTAACGGCACGGTTGTTAAGCGAGTCTGGCGTCCTCATGGACTTTGCTTGTCAGAAGGGGAATCACCTGACCTGGGGACTCTGCGACCGTCATAAATGTGAATCGGTTGTCAAGCGTCTGAATTTTGGATCACCGCAGGCCGCAACCGCTGTGTGAAAAACGGTCATCGGTCACTTTTTGTTCAGCGCCGCCGTAACTTCAAAGGGTCACTAACCAAACTGCTCTAAGTCGAGGACTAACTGTAAAGTAAAACTCTGTTTATTATTTTTAAATCTTATGGGCCAGGCTCGGTAAATTAATTGTGACCGAAAAGGCAAGCCCCTGCATGCAGGGGTGAAATCCAAAATTTTTCCCTACCGGTTCTATGGGCGTGGCTTGGTGGGCGTGGCAGGGGAAGGATATTGCAAAATCTCCATTCCCACCCCACTCCAGGGGAAGGATACTGCAAATTCTCCATTCCCTCCCCTCCTGGGGGAACGATATTGCAAAACCTCCATTCCCACCCCACTCTGGGGGATATTTGCCGGTTCTCTGAACTACACAAAATTACTGCTACCGGTTCTCCAGAACTTGTCAGAACTGGCTGGATTTCACCCCTGTTTGCATGATTTTCCCAACGTCGTATTTTATTATTTCATCCAGGCGAATGCTTGAAAGAAAACAAAATAAAATTGCCATTTCTGCTATTTGTTTACGCTTTCAAAAATGAAGGCGCAGAGTTGGCTTCGGTCATCTTGGTTCCTTCACAATAGTGGCTTCTTTTATTTGATCCACTTGAACGAGAGGCCAAAGTCCTCAAGACCCATTCAAAAAGTTATTTTGCGTCTTCTATGGTATTTACCCAGAGGGATAAATGCCAGTTTTGCCTTCCCTGGGCTCCAGACCGAGCCAAGATCTGTGTTTACCCAGCAAAACTCAAAACAGCCACTGTGAAATAGGATGGGCTAAGAGAAGACATCCTGTTCAGGTATACATGATGCAACAGCGAAATGGGATAGGCTCCGTAGAGCAATGTTAGCATGCAAGCTAACATTACTCTACAGATCTTGGAAGCATAGCAGTGTTCCAACATCTCAGGGGCTGCCCCAAAGAAGAGGGAGTCAAGCTATTCTCCAAAGCACTGGAAGGCAGGACAAGAAGCAACGGGTGGAAGCTAATCGAGGAGAGAAGCAACTCAGAAGTAAGGAGAAATTTCCTAACAGGGAGAACAATTCATCAGCGGAATAACTTGCCTCCAGAAGTTGTGAATGCTGGAAGTTTTTAAGGAGAGATTGGACAACCATTTGTCTGAAGTGGTGTAGGGTTTCCTGCCTAAGCAGGGGGTTGGACTAGCAGACCTCCAAGGACCCCTCCAACTGTGTTATTCTGTTGTGTTGTGTTGTGTTGTGTTGTGTTATTCTATTCTATTCTATTCTATTCTATTCTATTCTATTCTATTCTATTCTATTCTATTCTATTCTATTCTATTCTATTCTATTCTATTCTATTCTATTCTATTCTATTCTATTCTATTCTATTCTCTATTTTCCATTCCATTCCATTCCATTCCATTTCATTTCATTTCATTATTTCATTTCATTTCATTTCATTTCATTTCATTTCATTTCATTTCATTATTATTTCATTTCATTTCATTTCATTTCATTTCATTTCATTTCATTTCATTTCATTATTTCATTCCATTCCATTCCATTCCAGAGTAGAGTAGAGTAGAGTACAATAGAATGGAATGGAATGGAATAAAGAATGAATGGAGTAGAGTAGAGTAGAGTAGAGTAGAGTAGAGTAGAGTAGGGTAGGGTAGGGTAGGGTAGGGTAGGGTAGGGTAGGGTAGGGTAGGGTAGAGTAGAGTAGAGTAGAGTAGAGTAGAGTAGAGTACAATAGAATAGAATAGAATAGAATAGAATAGAATAGAATAGAATAGAATAGAATAGAATAGAATAGAATAGAATAGAATAGAATAGAATAGAATAGAATAGAATTATCCTATTCAGGTGTATAAGAAGCAACAGCAAAATGGTATTAGCAGGGTACCAAGATCTCAGGGGCTTCCCCAAAGAAGAAGGGATCAACCTATTCTCCAAAACACCAGAAGATAGGAGAAGAAGCAATGGATAGAAACTCATCAAGGAGAGAAGCAATTTGGAACTAAGGAGAAATTTCCTGAACAGTGAGAACGATTAACCAGTGGAACGACTTGCCTCCAGAAGTTCTGATTGTTCCATCACTGGCAGTTTTTAAGAAGAGACCGGACAACCATTTGTCTAAAATGGTGTAGAGTCTCCGGCCTGAACCTGGGGTTGGACTAGAAGACCTCCAAGGTCCCTTCCAACTCTGTTATTTGATATTCTAATGTTTCTCAAACCTTAGCAACGTGTAGATGCGTGGACTTCAACTCCCGGAATTCCCCATGGATGGCTGGGGAATTCTAGGAGTTGAAGTCCACACCTCTTCCCGTTGCCAACCTTGTTAAGAAAACCTTGTTAAGTTGAGGAAGCGTTTCATGCCAGTAGGTGTGAGAGTTGAGCGCCACAAGGAAGAGCTTCCCTAAAATACTTTCACCTTGTTGCACTTTGAATGCCCGCTGCGTAGGAGTGAGTGGTTTAAGATCAACTTTTATGGCTGCACAAGGAAGAGTTGACGGAAATCCCCAGCTCCTTGCAGGCTTCCTATTTTAAGACGAATTGCAATATGCTTTTCCCCGGATTTGGAACTCTATTTCCTAAAATTATAAGGGTTAGCTTTGATGCTATAAATTCTAGGAACTGCCGTGCTTTCCTATCTGACGCCGGACGGAATCAGATTACATTAAATCCGTTTTGCTAACTCTGTTTATGTTTATACCAATTGCCACCTTCGTATTCTTCCTTAATTTATGTAAACTGTTTTCATTTTAAAGCTGTTAATTTTCTTTTAAAAACATATCAGGTGGCAGATGTAACTGTGTTGTTATTTCCATTAGTTTTTTTTTCCCCCTCAGTGTAAAGAATTACATTTAAAGTAACATGATAATTCTTTGTTTCAAAAGGATACTTGGCAAGTGTTTGTTTTGATTTTTTTTTTAAAAAAAACAATCACAAAAGAGCTATTCTGAAATAGGCTGGTAAAAAATTAATCCGAAGCCTCTTGCAACTTCCTACTGTTGGAAATATTTTAATTGCTCTCAGATTGAGGTTCTTCCTGGCTTCTTGCTAAGAATGTGAGCGAGTTGACAAACCAGATTTAAGAAATAACCTTACTCTGCGGACTCAGCATTAACTCTGTTTATTATTGGCCTTAAACTTAAGATTAATTACTTAGGAGAAACACAGAATGTCTTCACCAAAGCCAACACTTGGGGCAAACTTTTTTTGGGAATAGGTCATGGGAAGACAACGGACTTTTAATTCCTGGAAATGAGTGTATTTTCATTTATATGCGCTGATCTGTTGTTTAGTAGTTGTGCGCCTGTCACAAATGCATCATTAGTGAAAAGCATTTAAACCAAAAATAATCAGCCTTCTCTCCCTTAAACCAATCATCCAAGCCATTTTACTTATAAAGGAAATCTACTCCACTTATTTCTCCACTTGCAACAGTTCATTTTGTGACCGTTTGAAGTTGTGAACAGTTCATTTTGTGACTGGTCATAAGTTAGCACTTATGACCAGTGGTGAAATCCAAATTCTTTTACTACCGGTTCTGTGGGCGTGGCTTGGTGGCCATGGTGTGGCTTGGTGGGTGTGGCAGGGGAAGGATATTGCAAAATGCCCATTCCCTCCCCACTCCAGGGGAAGGATACTGCAAAATCCCCATTCCCACCCCACTCCAGGGGAAGGATACTGCAAAATCTCCATTCCCTCCCCACTCCAGGGGAAGGATACTGCAAAATCCCCATTCCCTCCCCACTCCAGGGGAAGGATACTGCAAAATCCCCATTCCCTCCCCACTCCAGGGGAAGGATACTGCAAAATCCCCGTTCCCTCCCCACTCCAGGGGAAGATACTGCAAAATCCCCATTCCCACCCCACTCCAGGGGAAGGATACTGCAAAATCTCCATTCCCACTCCACTCCAGGGGAAGGATACTGCAAAATCCCCATTCCCACCCCACTCCAGGGGAAGGATATTGCGAAATACACGCCCACTAAGCCATGCCATGCCACGCCCACCAAGTCCCACCCACAGAACCAGTAGTAAAAAAATTTGAAACCCACCACTGCTACCTGTGTTTTTAAAGCTTAAATGACAGGGATGAATAGCTAAATTTTCTGTTAATTTAAGGATAGACTTTAACTCTGCCTCTCGTTTTCTTGCTGCTCCTCAGAATGTTATGGAACAATTCAATCCAGGGTTGAGGAACTTAATAAACTTGGGAAAAAACTATGAAAAAGCCGTTAACGGTAAGTCTCCATTACACGTTTATTATGTCTAGTCAATTTTTTTTTTAATTTCACAGTTTGAAAATCTAATAGCTGCCTTCCAGTGAAATACAGGTGGTCCTCGACTTACCGCTGCAATTGAGCTCAAGATTGCAAAGTGAGACAGCCGTTAAGTGAGTTTTGCCCCATTTTACGACCTTTCTTGCCGTCGTTAAGGGAATCCCTGCAGTTGTTAAGTAAGTCACACGGTTGTTAAGTGAATCTGGCATCTCCCCCCCCCCGGAGGCACTGCCACCGTCATAAATATGAATCGGTTGCCAATCATATAAATTTTGATCCCGTGACCATCAAGATACTGCAGTGATCGTAAGTGCAAAAAATGGTCATAAGTCCCTTTGTTCAGTGCCGCCGTTGTAACTTTGAATGATCACTAAATGAAGTGTTGTAAGTCGAGGACCATCTGTATTCCTTCCAAAATGTCAACAAAGTACTGATATAACCAACTGCTTACTCCTAGGAACTAGGCCAGGGCTCAGCAACCTTAAACATTCAGAGAGCCATTTCGACCTGTTTCCCACAGAAAAGAAAACACCAGGAGCCACAAAACTCTTCCCATGCCTGACTATTTCCTGAGCGGCCACAAAACTAGCCTATGTAGTTGAATTAAAGATTATGTTTTCTTCTGAAACTTTTCTTTTCTTGGATTTATCCATGATTGGCCTACCGGGGATCGAAAAGCTTAATAAATTGCGCATCGGTGGCTGTCGCACATTGGCAGTTGTGACGCATATTTTGAGCGACAGGGAGCCACAGCAGAGGGATGAAAGAGCCACATGCAGCTCCAGAGCCACGGGTTGCTGACCCCTGAACTAGGCTAAAGATCTGGGTATTTTTAAACCTTTATCTTAAGTTCTTCCTCTTTTTTCAGTTTTTACTTTTGGGAATCTTCTCCTCTCCGAATTTGTAATCCAAGGCTTTCTTTTGATCAAGTGATTTGGATAGGCCCCAAGACTGGGGAAGAAAGAACCAGACATATTAGACCGAATTAGGTTCTTGGCCAAGGATCTACGCACTGTCAGAAAGAATCTCGTTTTTATAAATTTTTATTCATAGCAGGGAAATTGTACAAGCCGTCCTTGAATTGCCAACACGATTGAACCCCAAATTTCCATTGCTAAGCAAAGCTAGTTGCTATGTGAGCTTTGCCCCCATTTTTTTGCCACAGTGGTTAAGCGAATCACAGCAGCTAATAAGTGAAACACCGTCCTTAAGTGAATCCAGCTGCCCCCCTCATTGAAGGAAGCCAGCTGAGAAGGTTAAAAATGAAGATCACATTACTCAGGTTCTAAATAAATTCTAGTTGCCAAGAGCCCTAGTTTTGATCACATAACCCTGGGGAGGCTTCACCGGTCCTAAGTGTGAAAACTAAGTCATAAGTCACTTTGTAACTGTGAATACTCACTAAACAAATAAGTCTAAATCGAACTTGTATGTGTGTAATTCTAAATCTAAATAACTCTAAATCTACTTTATAGGCCTGACCCTATCCTTTTTTGGTTTTAAATTGAAATTGATTTTAATTGGGTTATTTTAAATTGGGAGCCAAAATTATTTAATATCTTTTAAACTGTTTTAAATTTTGTGTACTATGTTTTATCTGGGCTGTTCACCGCCCTGAGTCCTGCTGGAGAAGGGCGGTATAAAAATCTGAATGAATGAATGAATAAATAAATAAATAAATAACTTGTATGTGTGTAAAATGCCTGCAGAAATCAGTCATTTTAAGTAAACGTTTAAGAAAGTTTTTCCAAACGAGGAACCCGCATGGTCATATTTTGAGATGGAAAGCTCAACCATTTTTGCCGGTTCCTCGTTCCGTCCATAAATATTTGGTCTACTCTGCCATCATCCAGTAAAGTTTTATGGGGCTTGTAAAAAAGAAAGAAAGAAAGAAAAGAAAGAAATCAACCGGTCACTGGAGAAAAACATCCAAGTGGCCAGTTATGAAATATTGGCAAAAGCCATTTTTCCTCCCCCTGTATTATAGGAAAATCTTGACGCATCAGCAGCTTAACATATTTTATGGGCTGCACAGCTGGATGAGCCCTGTTGCAAAGGGACAACAGGCTGACCTCGAGATGAGTCATTGCTGATCTTATGGGGATCTTATTTATTTATCGTCAGGGATCCAAAGTTGTTCCGCAGTAGCTTTAAAATAAAGAAAAGCAAGCCAGAGGTGCCCGCTTCCCCGAAAATCAAAACAGTACTCTCCCACATTTAAGAGATGTCTGAGAAAGTCCAAAAGCAAACCGGGCCCGCTGCTGTGGGACAGAATTTCACTTCATTGATGTTATTTTTTAAATCTCGTCTTTGCTATTTTATAAGTAATTAAAGGCAGTGAATAGAGATAATACTTCTTCCTCCTATTTTTTCCCCCACAACAAGCCTGCGAGGTGGGTTGGGCTGAGAGAATCAATGGTCTGAAGTCATCTATCTGGCTTTCCTACCTAAGGTTAGAACTAGAACTCACAGTCTCCTGGGGACTGGCCCAAAATCATCTAGTTGGGTTTCATCTCTAAAGTGGTACTAGAACTCGCCATCTCCTGGTGAGTGGCCCAAAGTCACCCAGCCTTCATTCGTGTCTAAGGCAGGACTAGAACTCACAGTCTCCTGGTCATTGGCCCAAAGTCACCCAGTCAACATTCATATCTAAAGTGGTACTAGAACTCGCCATCTCCTGGTGAGCGGCCCAAAGTCACCCAGCCTTCATTCGTGTCTAAGGCAGGACTAGAACTCACAGTCTCCTGGTCATTGGCCCAAAGTCACCCAGTCAACATTCACATCTAAAGTGGTACTAGAACTCGCCATCTCCTGGTGAGTGGCCCAAAGTCACCCAGCCTTCATTCGTGTCTAAGGCAGGACTAGAACTCACAGTCTCCTGGTCATTGGCCCAAAGTCACCCAGTCAACATTCATATCTAAAGTGGTACTAGAACTCGCCATCTCCTGGTGAGTGGCCCAAAGTCACCCAGTCTTCATTCGTATCTAAGGCAGGACTAGAACCAGCATCTTAACCGCTTAACTAGATCATTAAACGTTTGCTGTTTTGACTTGTTTTGAAGCGTATTTCTCCTCTGCTAATGAAAGCAAGCGTTAGATCCAACAGTCCAGTTTCTCTTTTTATTGTGTTGAAATTCATTTGCTCCACAAGGGGCTGCAGGAGACAAGAGAAGGGGCGGGGGGGTGGAGATCCCTTTTGCTGGCTGATCACTGAGGTTAGCCCACTTCGGCATCATATCCAAAGACGGTCTATTCTTAGAGACGATGGTCTTGCTCAGGACGCACATAATTTTAGATTATTTTCTTCTTCTTCCTCGTGGCGCAATTCTGGACTTTAAAGGCAACTTGTCAGATGTAATAGATGTGGCTTTCCTCCAGTCCGCCTGCGAGACATATTTTTCCACTCAAACAGCTTTTTGGGAAAGTAACAAATTAAACCATGATGGAGATGGATGAAAGAAGCCTTAGAAATCTCCATTTCCATCCATTAATTTAACACTCTGCTTTGTTTAAAGAAAGCCCTGCCAATTGCGTCATTTAAATATAATGCAGGGTATTTATGCGCCCTATGCAAATGAATTATTTGTGTGCCTTCGGCTATTTGGTAAGACGCCCACCGTAGCCTGAACGGTCTCGGCTGGGGTCCTCAATTTATGACCGCCATTGGAATGGTCATAAAGCGAATCGTCATACAACTGGGCCCAATTTTACGGCCATTTTAACACTCGTTTTTAATCGCTACAGTCGCTGAGCGAATCACGTGATCATTAAGCGAACCCAACTTCCCCAACTGACCTTTTTTTTTTTTTGTCAGCATCTGGCTGGGAAAATTGAAGAATAGGATAGCAGAATTTGTTTCTGGTAATTATTGCTGCAGGATTATTCTTGCCATAGAAATGGCAATCGGGAGAGACTTCCGGGTAGCGCCAGCGTGTTGGGAAGGAAGGAGACATCGCTCTGTCTCTTTTCTCCCTTTTCTTGTTTCGGGAGCCCAACTGCGGGCACTGCCAGCTACGAAGAGGTTGGCAGACAAAAGGGGATATCCGTAGGACCCCGGAGGTGAGCGCAAACACCCCGTAGGTTCAGGGATTTTCCCCCTAATCCTGTTCAAGAAAGATCCCAGCCCCCCCCCCCTCGGGCTGGCCTGAACGCTGTAAACCACCCCAGAGAAGGAAGCAGAAGATCGGAAGACATCAATCATATAAAGAAAACCTAAAGAGAAACAAAAGGGAGAGTGAATCGAGTTGAGAGGGGAGAAAGGACGGGGGAAGGAGGTGCTCCGGAGCAATTGGTGAGTTTGAGCCAGAGAAAGCGGCGAGCGGAGACGAGGGGAGCGGAGGAACGAAGCCAACCGGGAGCGCAGGATTGTGTATGGGAGGCAGCGGAGTGGAACGAGAGTTGGAGAGGAGGAAAAGTGAAAGATATTGCCTATATCGACTTTGTGATTCGGAAGGAGAGGCAGAGACTGCCGAGAGGGAGACTTGATTGATCGAAGAGGACTGAGAGAGATTTGATAGCTGAGACGTTGCGGGACGGAGGATTCAAGATTTGATAGTCGAGGATTTACCGTTTCAGATGGAATAGACTTTAACGCAGAGGGAAAAGAAATCCACAACAATTGGGATTGAACAGAAAGACCCATAGCTTTGAGATCGTGGACTGGAGAGTGAAACACAATAAAACTTAAACAGACTCTGCGGGATACTTCCGGTAGCAGCAAATAGAAAGTGAAGTGAAACAAAAGTAAGACTTTTGAACTTTTGAATCTCTCACAGTGAGAATTTGAATTGGGACTAAATAGGAACATTATTAACTGTGATTAATCTTTCCCAACCTGAGGAACGAATGAATTTAATTTAAAGGACGAACCCAGGAAGGAGTTAAAATGATGCAACAACAGTAAGACTGGAATGAGTCAGCAATTCAGAGAGGGCATCCATTGTTGAAAGTTTGGAAGTATAACTACATTAATTTTTTGATTATCGTGCACTTCATAATATTTTTGCTGCTGTGATAACATTTAATATATTGATTGTGTCAAACTGCTATTGAACAATTTAATAATTTAACAATAATTGGTTAATAATATTTAATAATTTAAGAATATCGGAATAGACATATAAGTTAAATTAAGTTATAAGGGTTAAGATACAACATAATATACATAGTAGAATTAGGGATTGATATAAGGGTACTGTTTTATTGATTATTTAATATACTGGATAGTTAGTTTTAGGCATTTAATTATTATATGGATTGAATTGGAATAGAATTTAACTAAGTGAAGTAAGGAATTGATGATCTGCTGATTTATTTATCCATTTATATAATATATAACAGTATTCAATAGTAAAGAAAATAAGAGATAAAGAGAATAAGAAAGCAACTGATATTTAAGCTAGATCTGTGTTGTATAACTGTTCAATTGTTTAATTATAAAGAAGTAGAAAGATTGTACGTAGGAAATTGAATATACTTAAGGAGAGAACCTAAAATGAGTCACTGAATTGGAGGTTCTTTTCCCTACTCCCACCTTTGGAAAATTTAACCCCTGAACTCAAAATACATATTAGGAATACATTGTGTTATATTGCAGTGTATGATAAACTGGGATTATATAAAAGCAAAAGTTAGAATGTCATACACTTCTACATCTAACGTGTCCAAATCTAATAAGGGAGCATCAGCAACCCGCATAGGGACAATTACATCACCTCTACATCAAAAATCTATAGATACAATGATGGCATCAGATAAAGAAAAACCACCTCAACAATTTAATATGCAGAATATACAATCGATATTAACAAGCATACAGGAGGGGATGAGTAAAACACAAGAATCGATTGCCAGCAATCATATAGAGAGTAGGAAAAACCACGAAGAGATGACAGTCAATGTTGTGGAAATAAAAGACCACCTGAAAAAAATGGACGACAGAATGGAGAAAATACAGCAAGATATAACTAAAAATGAACAAAGAATCCAAAAAATAGAACAGCAGATGGAACAGACAGATAAGAAAATGGAGAGGAGAGAACACGAACAGATGATGATGAATAAAGAATTAGAGGATTCGATCTCCTTTCTCGAAATGGAAAAATCGTCCTTCTTTCTGAGATTTCAAAATGTGGCAGAAACTAAAGAAGAGAACCCAAGGCAAATAATGACAGGAATTTTGGCAGAAGCGACAAAAAAATCGAAGGAAGAAATAAGTATAGAATTGGATGAAGTATATAGGGTCTTCACAAATTATGCTCGGAGGCATAAGCTCCCTAGAGAGATTCATGTTCGCTTTGCGAGAAAAACAATCAAAGAAGAAGTATATAAGATAATGAGGGAAACACCACCAACATACAAAGAAAGAGAAATAATAGCTCTTAAACAGATACCTAGAAGAATAAGGGAAATTAGAAAAAGTTATAATTTTTTAACAACAGAATTGAATAAACATAGAGCAATGTTTAGATGGCTAATGCCCGAAGGAATCATGGTAACGTGGAATGATAGGAGATATAAATTGGACACAATACAGAAAGCACAGGAATTTTTTGAAACAAATTTCTATGTGGAAGAAGATAGACAACGATCAACTCAAAGAGAAATGGGAAAACAAGAGGAGCAAAGAGAACCGAGAACTAGGGGAGAAAAGGAAAGAATGGAAAGAGAGGGAGCTAGGGAAAAGACGAAACTAACTGGAGACAACACCAAAACACAGAAAATCAACTAAAGACAAACTGGAAAAATGGGAGAAGTTAAATTAATATCATTAAACATCAATGGACTCAACTCACCTACAAAAAGAACAAGAACATTTAAAAAATTACAGAAGATGAAAATGGACATTATAATATTGCAGGAGGTACATATAAAGAAACAACACCGTAAATTAATAGAATGTAACAGATTAGGAGAATTATATACATCTTTAGCAGAAGGGAAAAAAAAAGGCATCGCCATGTATGCGCACAAGCACTTACAGCCTAAGCAAGTATATCAAGATGATGAAGGCAGAATACTAATGGTAGAGATAGTAATAGGGGGGAAAAAAACATTATTAATAACAGTCTACGCACCAAATACTGCCCAAATGAGTTACTTTCAAAAAATCCATCAGAAGATTAAGGAATTGGACTATGAAAATATTTGCCTCATTGGAGATTTTAATGCAATTGACAATATAGAAAAAGATTATGGGGCTAACAAACAGAAAAAAACTAAGAAAAAATTATTGCCACAAACTTTTTACGATTTGGTGCAGGAATATCAGCTTAAAGATGCATGGCGAGAAGTGAATAAAGAGAGAAAGCAATTTACATATTATTCGAATCCGCATAACTCGTGGTCTAGGATAGATATGGCATGGATGACGGCGCAACTAAGAACAACTCTAAAAAGCATTGAAATAGCTGCTAATATCTGGGCTGACCATAATCCAATTGAGATATGTTGGAAAGGAGATCAAGAACGTAAAAGATGGATGTTAAATACAGAATTGTTGAAGGATAAGCAATATATAGAATGGATGCAGAAGGAATTGAAGATTTTCTTACAAATCAACTTCATAGAGCATACTAGTATACAAAATCTTTGGGACACGACTAAGGCCTATATTAGAGGCTTAACAATAGCATTTAATGCAAAAAAGAAAAGGGAAGAACAGCGATTAAAAGAAACACTAATAACCAAAATTCAGCAACTAGAAAAGGAAGTACAACAGAATCCAGATAGACAGAAGATAAAAGAAGAACTAAAACTTACTAAGCATCAAATCAACCTGATGACAACTTCCGAAATTACAAAGAAAATGAAATTTGCAAAACAAAGATATTTTGAATTTGCTAATAAGACGGGAAGATGGTTAGCACATAAATTAAAATCAGAGAGGGAAAAAAGGACGATAATACAATTAAAGGATAAAGATGGAATTATGTACTACAACCAAGAAGACAAAAAACGAATAGCGACTGAATTCTACCGAGAATTGTATGCAGAAGAAGCAATAGATGAGGAGGATGTGAGGGAGTACATAGCCAAAATTAACTTGAAAAAGTTAAAGGACCAGCATGTAGAGTGTTTGAACAGACCAATAACGCTGATAGAAGTAGAGGAAATAAGGAAGAAACAAAAAAACAATAAGACACCAGGAACAGATGGCTTACCGATAGAATTATACAAAGCTCTGAACCAGACCCTGGATGAAGTACTAACTCAACTTTTCAATGCGGCATTATTGAAAGCTAACACTCCCCAATCATGGAATGACACATTAATCACCCTGATACCAAAACAAGATGCAGACAGAGAAAATATTAAAAATTATAGGCCAATTTCGCTGTTGAACGCAGATTATAAACTCTTTACATCAATCATGGCACACAGATTAAAAACATTCATAGCAGAATACATACACGAAGACCAGAATGGATTCATACCCGGTAGACAAATCCAAACAAATACTAGAATAATAATGGACACATTAGAATTTTATGAATATCACCCGGACAAACAATTGGCACTAATATTCTTGGACGCACAGAAAGCATTTGATAACCTGAATTGGACATTTCTAATAACACAATTACAACAAATGGAAGCAGGAAACAAATTCATCCCGATGATACAGAATATATATAAAAACCAAAAAGCAAGAGTATTGATCAACGGCCAGACATCGGATTGCTTTGAAATTAAGAGAGGAGTAAGACAGGGATGCCCACTGTCCCCCTTATTGTTTATATTAACCTTAGAAATACTATTGGAAGAGATTAGGAGGGACAAGGAGCTGTCCGGACTTAAGATAAAAAACCAACAATACAAGTTGATGGCCTTTGCAGACGATGTGGTACTGATAGTAGATAACCCCCTAGAGGCCGGCACTAAGGTGTTGAATAAAATACGACAATTTGGGAAAGTAGCAGGACTGAAAATAAATATGCAAAAAACTAAAATTATAACAAAAAACATTACAAAGGCCCAACAAGGAAAATTGGAAGAGTTAATGGGGATACAAATAACGAAGAAAATTAAATATTTAGGGATACAAATGACTAATAAAGTATCATCTTTGAAGGAAGATAATTATTCAGAACTTAAAAAACAAATTGATAAAGACTTGCAGAAATGGAATAAACTACAGTTATCAATGATTGGGCGTATATCGACAATAAAAATGAATGTACTTCCACAAATTTTATACCTGTTTAGAGTAATACCAATTAATCCCGGCAAAGCATTCTTTAAAGATTTGGATAAGATGACTGCTAAATTTATATGGCAAGGAAGAAAGGCCAGAATAAAATTAAAATATTTACAGGATGCCCAAGAAAGAGGAGGGATGGGCTTACCTAATTGGCAACTTTACTACAAAGCGACAGTATTAACTTGGATACGGGAATGGATTGATTTACGAAATAGAAGAATATTAATAATAGAAGGGCCAGACTTAACCAAAGGATGGCACGCATATTTATGGGATGAAAAATACATAAAACAGGGACAATTCTGCAGACATATGGTTAGAGCACCTCTGATTAAAATTTGGCACGAGATTAAAAAATCGCAATACATGGAAATGCCAAGATGGGTCTCCACGATGGAGGCTCAGATTTACCCTAACACTCTAGACCCAAGTAAGATGAAAACATACCATGAGCTCCTGACAGAAGAAGGAAATCTAAGAACAAGAGAACAATTAAAAGAACAAGAAATAGAATTGGATTGGCTAACCTACTTTCAATTAAAAACCAAATACAACTCAGATAAGGAGAGATATGGAATACAACGAGAACCAAGTCAATTAGATAAAATATTTTTAGGCCCCATTGAAAAATCGATAACCAAATTCTATAACTATTTACTAGCACAGGTATTACAAGAAGAAATTGTTAAAGAAAATATGATTGCGTGGGCGAAAAATTTTGGTTACTCGTTACAGTTAGATGAATGGGAGAAAATTTGGAAATATAACAAGAAGGTAACCCTATCAACAGCATATAAAGAAAATGCATTAAAAATGTTTTACAGATGGCATTTCCCGCCGGCGAGAATCGCCAAGATGTACCCTAATGTATCACCGGGCTGTTGGAAATGTAGGGAAAAAAAGGGAACTTATTATCATATGTGGTGGCTCTGTCCCAAGGCCAAACAATTCTGGAACAATATTAGGATAAAGTTAGAACAAATAACATCCCAGCATATATCGTTGAAACCACAGACTTTTCTATTAGGAATACTTACAGAACATTATGATAAGGACATAAGATATTTAATTACACACATCTTGACAGCCGCAAGGATTTCATATGCACAACATTGGAAATCAGATACAATCCCAACCGACAGTCAAATAATAACTAAAATCATGGAATGCGCAGAAATGGACAGATTGACAAAAAAAATACAAGATAAAGAAGATTCGATGTACTACCAGGTGTGGCAAAAATGGTACCAATGGCTATCTAAAGTGAATAATTGACCCTGCATATAGTAAAATGAATTTATACAATATACATACAGATACACATATAGTTAGGAACATATTAGGAAGATATCATACAAGAAGTAACATGGTGAATGTAAAATCAAAGGTACTAATAGTAAATTAAAGATGGATTTAACCTATTATGTATATAGAAAGAAAACTACAGAAATACGACTAAGGATGTCTAAAATTAGGAATTTAGCTACCTAGGTGAAGGTAGTTTGTTGTTTGTTTGTTTGTTCAGCGTTATTGTGTTTTTCTTTTGTGTTATGTACGTTTTTCAATAAAAAATGTTTAAAAAAAAAAAAAAAAAAGAAATGGCAATCGGATAACTGCAGGACACAGCCAGCAGCAGAGGTGAAATGCCTGGTTCGGGCTGAACCGGTAGTAAAAAAAAAAAAAAGAAGCTATCAGTTCGCACGAACTGATAGTTTAAAAAAGCTACCAGTTTGTCTGAACTGATATTTCCGATTATCAGCTGTGCTGCACGGTTTAAAGCTAAATTGCATGGCATAACTGTTTCCCAGCTACCACCACCACCACTGTTCTACTTACCTAGTGAAGTCTTCTTTTTTGGTGCAAAGTGTGTATTTGGTGTACATTGTACATGCACACACGGCGGGGTTTTGGTGCACGCTATGCATACGCGGGCAGTGAACTGGTGGCGATCCGCGGAGGATTTCCCCACTGGCCAGCCGTTATAAATGTGAGCCAGTTGCCAAGTTGCCCCCCAGATTGTAATCTCGTGACCGCACAGCTGATCTGCTTCTCGTCAGGTCATAAATCATTTTTTTTTTCCCAAAGGCCGTCATTCCTTTGAACCGCCCTTAAATGAACGGTTTATAAGTCGAGGACCATCTGCCATTGTCCCGCAGCTGGAGTAACTTTGGGATTTTGCACAAAATGCAATGTCTACACACCTGAATTTTTGATCATGTGACCGCGGGGATGCTAGGACAATGCTTAACATGAGGATTGGCCGTAAATCAGGTTTTTTCCGGTGCCGTTGTCACTTTATTTATTTATTTATTTATTTATTATATTTCTATACCGCCTTTCTCCCGCAGGACTCAAGGCGGTGTACAGTCAAGAAAAAATAAAAGACACATAAACATCATAAAATTGATAATTAAAATTATAACATAGTTTAGCCCAAATTAAATAAAACCCAGAATTAGATAATATTTTAATCATTCCCAGTTAACATGTTTAGCTCCGCCGGATTGAACATCAGGGTCTTGAGGGCACAGCGGAAAGCACTGAGATTAGGGATGTTTCGTATATCAGGGGGCAGTTCATTCCAAAGGGTTAGGGTTAGGGTTAGGGTTAGGGTTAGGGTTAGGGTTAGGGTTAGACTTTGAACAGTCACTAAATGAATGGCTGTAAGTCAAGGACTGGCTAAGACACTGAGCTTGTAAATCAGAAAAGCTGGCAGTTCGGCGGTTCGAATCCCTAGTACACGTCTTCTGCGTCAGCAAGGGGCTGGACTAGATGACCCCCAAGGTCCCTTTGAACTCTGTTACTGTTAAAGTATCTTCTAACCCTCCCTCCGTCCAGCTTATCTATCTCCCAGGGTTATTGATGGCAGACCAAATAAGGAAACAGCCGAGATCCTGAACTGACAAGGCAAGATATGATTCTAATAAATTAGTATCACGTGCAGACGTAATACAGAAATAATGAACAGAGGAGAGAACCAAAGCCCAACTGCACTCTGGCTCCATTAAAACGTTAAACTGGTCCGGCTTTGATGTGAAGCAGAACTAAAAACCTTCATCCAGAAAGATTAAAATCTCCACTCTGGCTGAATGGGAAAATTATAGACTTCCTACTCTGTGGGAGCCGTTTCTTGTAAATGTTTTAAAAAAAAATACCAGTTGCTTAGCAAACACGACAACATCCAATTCGTTTGTTCTCCTTTCGGGAACGAGGGTAAAGGGAGTGCTAGAATTGTAAATAGGATTTTAAGCTCCTTCCATTCTTAACCAGCCTGAAGTCTTGGTTTCGAATGACTTAAATGGAAGGAGCCCATTTCAAGGGCTGAATAACTAACCAACCATGAATTCTGGCTAAAACAATTCTGCAAGTAGTCCTTGATGTAGGTCAGGCTAGCTAAGAGAATTCTGGGAATTACAGTCCACACATCTTCAAGTTCCCAATTTTGAAAAAAAAACAAAAACAAACCACTGTTGTAGACCAAGCGGGATGTAGCTTCAGAAGGCAGCTTCAATTTTATATTCAAGAGAATAGATTAACACTCCATCCCTATCTGGGGAAGGCTAACTTGTCCATAATATTTTATTTTCTTCTGCTCAGTTGGGTCTGACTCTTGGAAACTGCCTATAGGAGTCTCTGCAGTTTTCTGAAGTGGTTTGCCATTGCCTCCCTCGTAGGGCTGACAGAGAGTGGCTGGCGCAAGGCCGTCCAGCCGGCTTTCCTGCCTAAGGCAGTACTGGAATTCACAATCTCCTGGTGATTGGCCCCAAGTCACTCAATTGGCTTTCATGCCTAAGGCAGAACTAGAACTCACAGTCTCTCAGTTTCTAGCCTGATGCCATAGCCAATATATTTAATATATACTGTATTTTCCTGCGTATAAGACTACTTTCTAACACACAAAAATCTTCTCAAAAGTCGGGGGTCGTCTTATACGCCGGGTCTCATTCTCCTGTAACCAGGCAGACCAGCCCATAAGGCTCTGACGAGCCTTAAATGGCTCTGAGGAGGGTCGTCTTATTCGCCCAGTCGTCTTATACGCCAGAAAATACGGTATTTAATTGATGATTAAGCACACTACTTCCAAGAACAATTAAACACAAGCTTTTTCTTCTTTTTTCCCCCATTTTTATCTCTTAACTCTAGGTATGGTCCTTGCTGGAAGAGCTTACTATGACGGTATTGCAAAAATAGGCGATATTGCTGTTGCGTCACCCGTGTCTAAAGAGTTGGGTAAGTATACCAAATAAATCATATACGCCGCAGGATTCTTGACACTGAGCTATTCTTGGCGTTTTAAAGCTTGGCTAAATTGGCAACCTCTAATGTCCCAGCTTCTGCCAACCTAGCAGTTTGAAAGCACGTAACAAATGCCAGTAGAAAAATAGGGACCACCTTTGGTGGGAAGGGAACAGCGTTCCGTGCGCCTTTGACGCTGAGTCGTGCCAGCCACATGACCATGGAGATGTCTCCGGACAGCGCTGGCTCTTCGGCTTTGAAATGGAGATCAGCACCGCCCCCTAGAATCAGGAACGACTAGCACATATGTGCAAGGGGAATCTTTACCTTTAGTCTACCAAAGGAAAGCACAAAGGA
This sequence comes from Coluber constrictor foxii, assembly GCA_038048745.1. Lineage (NCBI taxonomy): Eukaryota > Metazoa > Chordata > Lepidosauria > Squamata > Colubridae > Coluber > Coluber constrictor. Next base: position 5,147,073 of record CM075973.1, read on the forward strand.
TGACATGATAGCAATCTACCAATATCTAAGAAGCTGCCCCAGAGAAGAGGTGGGGGTGGTGGGTCAACCTATTCACCAAAGCATCTGAAGACAGGACAAGAAGCAATGGATGGAAACTCATCAAGGAGAGAAACAACCTGGAACTAAGGACAAATTTCCTAAAAGTGAGAACAATTAATTAGTGGAACGACTGGCCTCCAGAAGTTGTGAATGCTCCAACACTGGAAGTTTACAAGAAGAGACTGGACAGCTCCATGCCCAAGGTAGAATTAGAACTCACAGTCTCTCAATTTCCCATCTGGCGCCTAAGAATATTAAATCAAACTGGCTCTCCTCTTTTATTCTCCTTCCTAGAAGGAGAATACATCTTCTGGCAGAATTTTATCCAACTCATCACGATGCATGAATCCTCTGGCATCAGCCCCCACCCCACCCCGACTTAATCCCAAAGTAGAGAATACAACACATGCCTTCAGGAGATTAATATATTCTCATTCCTTTTTTTAATATGCAGATTACCTTCCATTGTATACCTACAAAGGAAGTCATTTCCCATAGGGATCTAATTTTTTGTAGAAGTCAGGCCATATCTATGGAAATTTCTGAATGAGAGTGAATCCCAGGGCCGGATCAGATATTTTGTCTTTATATAGTCTGGGCAAAATGCTTCCTTCCTTCGATAAATAGGCAGGATAAAAAGCTGAAACAGAGAATTTTATCTCTTAGCCTCATTGTCTACGGAGATTCTGAGTCATCCAAGTTATAGCTGTCCCAAAGGTGCTTTTTCATAAAAACACCTGGACTTTTGGATTTTTTTTTTCCTTTGAAAGAAAAAAAAAACTGAAGAAGAAGAAAATAACCGAAGAGGTTTCTTGGATGAGAACTGAAACATTTCCTTCCTTTCTTTTTTTTTTATTAGTTTACAATACATAATAAATAAAAAATGGAGAAGAAAAGAGTAGGAAAAGGGAAGAGGAAAATGTAGGGCAAAGGGAAAGAAAGAAAGAAAAGACTTTGTTTTCCAACTCCCTTTGGTGCAGTAAAATAAGAGCATCAAACCTCAACTTTTTACTTTGACATAATAGTATAAACTATTTATTTATTTATTCATTCATTCATTCATTCATTCATTCATTCATTCAAACTTTTATACCGCCCTTTTCCAGGGCGGTGTACAGCCAATAATAAAAAACATAGACATAAAAGTTAAAACAATTTAAAACTGATTCAATGGTTTGGCCGGATATTAAAAACCCCCCAGATTAAAAAAACCCATTAAAATTCATCAGACCATCAGACCAGCTTGTTGGAATAATAGGGTCTTCAAAGCCCGGCGAAAGGCGCGAAGGTCGGGGATCCTACGTATTTCCGGAGGCAAATTGTTCCAAAGGGCGGGGGCCGCCACAGAGAAAGCTCTCCCCCGAGGGGTTGCCAGTCGACATAATTTGACCGATGGCACCCTGAGGAGACCCTCTCTGTGGGAGTGTACCGGCCGATGGGAGGCTATCGGTGACAGCAGGCGGTCTTGTAACCTATCTAATTGGTAAAACCCCAAATCACGGTTTCGTTTTTTTCCCCCCCACCTCGAGCACAAAGTCCAGAAGCGGTTTCCAAGTAGAAACAAAAGCAACTGTGGTTTGGTATTGTTGTTGTTGTTTTTGTTGTTGTTTTTGTTTGATCAATGCAGTCGATTTAAACCTCCCTGCTAAATCCACCAACTTTGGCAGCCATTTGTCCGTTGTGGGAATCAAGGTGTTCTTCCATTTTGGTGCATAAAGTCATCTTACCCTCGGTCAACATATATAATAACATCGATGTTCCAAATTCGAAACTTGTTGTTTTCAAAGGAAAAAAACAACAAGAAGAAAGTCCAGTTGCCTTTTGGAAAAAAAACATTTTGGGGGGGACGTCCCAACCCCTTGTCGTTGCCACCCGAAGAGAGTCCATGTTCTTTTTTATTTTTATGCTAGCTGATAACCCAGCTAGCATAAAGGTATTTATTTATCCCAATCCCAGGTATTTATTTATCCCAATCCTGTATTAGACAGAAAGAGCAACTTCACCCTGTGCCCTGAGCCCTGATTTAGGCGAAAATTAAATAAGTTAAAAATGTTTTCCCTGTGCCCCTGGAAGCGTCAAGTGAAGTCATACCACTTAGTTGTTTTGCTAGCTGATCCATGATCGTTTGGTATGCTTTTTTTTCCTGATCTTGATTTAGAAGTGGCTTCTTATAGTTCTTTCCTCATCTGTGTGAAGTACGTCGTGTCGCTCTCGTAGTAGTACAGGCAGGCCGAGTTGCAGTAATGTTTTATTGATCATCAAAGCCTTGTTGAAAATGTCCAGACAAAAGTAATTTCTAATGTTGGATTTCCCCCCCTCTTACAGCGGGAGCCCCCTTGTGGAGTACCGTGAAGCCGTTACCATGGCAACTCCACTGTGCTGTACAGTAGAAGCCATTTTAAGGCAGTCCAGTAGAAGTTATTTTAAGGCACAACAGGCTGTACCTTAACAGAACGCACACCCCCGAGGGGCGTTAGGGGTGTCTTACCCCCCACAGTATTTCTTTCCAGAGTGTAAGTCATCTGTGTACCAAGTTTGGTTGAAATTGCGCGAGGTGTTCCAGAGTTATGCTGGAACATACACACACACATCCATTTATATAGATAGATAGATAGATTAAGCATATTATTCTGCTGATGTCCCCATGCTCTGGAGCGGAGAGAATGCATTTGTTCCTGTGGGATTGTTTCAAGCAATTCTTTTTCCTTTGGCCAAGATCATGACAGCTCCCTGTTCTTAAGCAAAAGGGTTTATTGAAGAAAATAAATCATCACCCAGAAGCCAAACCGGTGAATAATGCCATGTGATAAGTAGCATTGGCTTTCGTCCCCCGCTGTACTGAAATGGTACAAATTATTGGAAGACTCTCACCGCGATGGTTTTGTAACAAAGACTTAAAATAGCTCCCTAAAAGTTCTGGCAGGACTTTTTTTTTTTTTTTTAATGTTCATTGAAAAGACAGCCTTTGGATTCTCTCCAAGTTAATTTCGGAGAAAGTCCTTGGCTGTAAAAAAAAAATAAAATACAAAAGGTCAGAGATCTTTTGAACGAAGCACGGTCATATTTTTAGTCGTTTGCAAATGAACCCTTCAAACAACTTTCAAAACTCAAAGCAAGTCGTTCTTAAATCAGGAAAGCTGGTTTTTACATTTTGGGTTGTTTTTTTTAACAACGGAAGATTAACCATGGTTAAGTTCAGGTTGCATGTAGGTGTTTTCCCAAGGAATCTTTAAGATCTGTGCCTTAAATCTGCGAGGTTAATCTTTGATGTGCCTTTATATTGCTGAACTGGGTGGCTAAATATAGGTAACATAAAAGAGTTTTTGTTCGCTCCGGTGGCTTATATTTCTCGTTGAACCAGTTCAGAGATTTAAACTTTTAAATGAAGAATATAATTTTGGGGGGAGAGAGAGCGAAAGCTATAGATATACCGTAGATATAGATATAGAGAGACAGAGAAAGACAGATATTATATATACAAAGAGAGACAGAGTGTATACACACGTAAACACACACACGAGAGAGAGAGAGAGAGAGAATGATCTACAGCAGTGCCCCAAATTGTGAAAAACCTCTTGAGAAAAGTGTATTTTCTAAAACTAGCTAATAACACCACTTTTTTGAGGAGTAGTACCATAACTTTATATATCAATGGAAAGATCATTTAATCAAGAATGTAATGCAATAACTTTTACGAAGGATTTGCTATTAGAATAGCAGTGACAGTATAGAGAAGAAGAGGGAAAGACGTAGAAAAAAAAACGAGATATACAAAACTGATCACCATAGAAAAAACGGGATATGCAAAAAGGATCCCCATGTCAGTTAATTCTTCGTTGGGTGACCTTTAACACGAATGATGGCCTTACAACGTCTTCCCATGGAGTGAACCAAGTCTTTGAGTTCTGCAGCTGTTATCATGTGAAACCAAGATTGAAGGATTGTTTCTATTAACTGGGTTTTATTGCTGGGTTGCTTCTGACTAATAAGTTTCTTTAGTCAGTGCCATAGATTTTCAGTTGGGTGAAGGTCTGGGCTATTCCCAGGCCATTCCAGCAGTGGAATAGGATAATCTTGAAACTCCAAAGAAAAGTGGTGTTATTAGCCATCAAACCTCAAAAATACACTTTTCCCAAAAGGTTTCCACAATTTTGGCCACTACTTTATAGAGGCAGAGAGACAGAGAGGCTTGCAAGCAGAGATTTGAGAGAGAGATGATATATATGGAGAGAGAGAGGGAGAGGATGGGAGAGAGAGAGAGAGAGAGAATGAATAGATAGATATATGATGTGTTGCTGCTTTTGTGGCTGTATAAATCCAGCAAGAATTGCAAGTTCCTTAAAATATATTTACATTAATGCTTTTTCTAAATCAATATTTGAAAAAAAAAACCTGAGCTATTTTTCTGCCTAGGCATGAAGTAAGATAAAAACTTCCTGATAACATGTCCTCAGAGAACTGTGAGAAAGCGAAGGCTATTATTTATCTTGCTATAAAGTTACACAATTGTTTACTTTTATATTTAGAATGCAAGTTCCTCATAAGATTTTAACCTTTTGGACATCTAGGTTGTCGTGCTATGTGGACCAAAATGTGTTTTTTAAACTCCTGTTTTATACAATTAATGCAAATCAGTGGAAATCTGAGTTCTTCTCTTTCAAAAAAAAAATAGATTTTTTTTTAATAAAAAGAAGCACTTTATGCTGTTATTGGCAAAAATAATTGTAATGAAAGTTACACGGGTCAGATTAATCTATTAATAATTTGCCCGCAATTGGAAGGAAGAATTTCACAGGCTTTAGGGATAATAATAATACAGCCGTGCGTGAAGTCACTCTATAATTTTCCACAAAATTATTCTTTGTTCCAGATGGTTAAAGGTAACTTCTGAATACTCTATTGGACAATTTTTAAAAAAAAATAAAATGAAAGAGGCCTAATTGATTTTGCCTTTTAAAATTATGCAAATATTTGCACTGTATTTCTCAGAAGGCTTAGCCACCCGATATGTTTACCTGGGTTTTTTTCCTGCTCACGAGGCGGGTAATTTAAATAGAAAAAACACCTTTATGTCCAGTATCCCATGTAGTCAAATCCTAATTGTGCCACTGAATCAGTTTTATCCCTGACGTCTTTGCCCTGCCAAGGATTCGGCCCATGGATTTGGCTCTCTCCCTTGTTCCGTTTCCGAGTCTGTTCTTGAAATTGCGATTAGTTTTCTTTTTTTTTTTGATATCACATGGGCCCTGGGACACCGCAACCGTCATAAATATGAATCAGTTGCCTAGCGTCTGAATTTTGATCACAGGACTATGGGATGCTGTCATGGTCGTAGGTGTGAAAAAGGGTCATGTCCATTTTCCCAGTGCCTCTATAACTTCGAACGGTCACTAAATTTTTAAATTTATAAAAATAAATGTACAATTTATATTGTTTTACTTGTTTCCTAGTACGATTTGATTGCTTATTAGTAACCAGTGACTATCACTAAGTGTTGTATCTTATGATTCTTGATGAATATATTTTTTTTCTTTATGTGCACTAAGAGCATAAGCACCAAAGACAAACTCCTCGTGTGTCCAATCACACTTGGCAATAAAGAATTCTGTTCTGTTCTGTTCTGTTCTGTTCTGTTCTGTTCTGTTCTGTTCTACTCTACTCTACTCTACTCTACTCTACTCTACTCTACTCTACTCTACTCTACTCTACTCTACTCTACTCTACTCTACTCTACTCTACTCTACTCTAATCCACTCCACTCCACTCCACTCCACTCCACTCCACTCCACTCCACTCTAAACCAACTATTGTAAGATCAAGAACTACCTATATCGTACCAGTCATCACATCCTCTTGAGACACAAAATGTTTTAAGGCTGTTGAACTTCCGTGCCTTCTCCTGACAGATGCCTAGGCAGAGAAGCAACATGATGGGACAAAACCCCCCAAGAGACAGGAGTCCATCCTCCATCCCCACCGCCTCCTCCAGCCTGGAGGAATTAGTCTGTCTATTGTGACACCCTGGAGATTGAGGGCTTATCTTCCATCGGCTTCCCCTGAGATTCACCAGGCAGGAATTGCAAAGATTTTAACCACATCCTGTTTCTAATCATGATCAGCTCATCAAAGGTCACTTTTCTTCCTCTTGAGAATCTCCACACTCAACTGAGGAGGAAATAAGGAAGGACTGCCAGAGAAAATCATGATTCAAAGGTTGCCATGACCATGGTTGATGACTCTGGCCCCATAACGTGGTTCAGAACATCCCGGTCAAGTTTTTCAGTTCAAAGAAATTATACAAAACGGTGTTGGGGATAGGAATACGGGAACGGCCCGTATTATTTTGAATATTTTGGTCTTCTGGTTTGTTTTTCAAACCGCCACGCCCCACAACAAGCAATGGCAATGGGTTAGATAAGCTTGCTCAAGGGCACCCACTCACCACCTTAGAATGCATCAGCAGTGTTGTGCAAAATGACACACCTTCTGGCAAGAAGAAGGGGGAAAAAAACCTTCAGCACCTACAGGCGATGATTTGGCTTGTTATCAGCTCAGTGGGTGTCTTTTTGCCCTGTAGGTGTTTCATTGTGTTGAAGGTGTGTTGAGTCAGCCTTGGTTTTAGGAAGGTAGTAATTGGTGTTTGGGGAATGACTCGCTATCAATTATCATTTATCTATTATCTATATTTATCATCTATATCATCCATCATTTAACTATCATCTATCATCTACCATGTATCTCTTATCATTTTTCATCTATATCATCCATTATTTATCATTTATCCATCCATCCATCCATCTAATCTATATCTACTTATCTATAAAAGATAAGTAGAAAGACAGATGAATAGATTGATAGTTGACAAATTTGTCAACTATCAATCTATTCATCTGTGTCTTATCTACTGTATTTTCCTGCGAGAAAGTCTAAGTCTAAGTCTTACTTAGAAAGTAAGACTACTTTCTAACACACAAAAATCTTCTCAAAAGTCAGGGGTCATCTTATACGTCAGGTCTCATTCTCCTGTAACCAGGCAGACCAGCCCGAAAGGCTCTGACGAGCCTTAAATGGCTCTGAGGAGGGTCGTCTTATACGCCCAGTTGACTTATACACCGGAAAATACGGTGTATATATCATCTATCATCAGTTATCATCTATCAATTATCATCAATTATCTGTCTATCAATTATCATCTAACAATTGTCTATCATCTATCAATTATCATCTATCAATTCTATCAATTATCTATCATCTATCAATTATCTATAGATCTATTTTCTATCTATCTATCTATCTATCTATCTATCTATCTATCTATCTATCTATCTATCTATCTATCACATTTCTGCTGTCCTTTCCTTCCCAAAGCTTTCTCTTCCTATAACTAGGATCCCACGTTCTTCAATGTGTCTTTTTAACCTCCATATATTTGCAGATATTCTTTCTCTAATAGTAGTGTGGAAGTTTGTCAACTGCAGAGAGCTTTAAGTTCCCAATATAGAATTACTGAATATTTTGTAAGGAATGTACAAATAAATCAATGGGAGGGGAGAAAAAGAAAGAGAGAGAGAGAGAGAAAGGGAGAGAAAGAGAAAGAAGGAGGGAGGGAGAGAGAGAGAGAGAAAGGGAAAGAGAAAGGGAGAGAGAGAGAGAGAAGGAGGGAGAGAGAGAAAGGGAGAGAGAGAGAGCACTTAGGTAGGGAGCTTGTTCCAATACAAAATAGATTATTATTTTTCTACTGAGAGTAGAATATTAAAGCAATTTTTTTAATAAGAATATTAAAGCAAAGTTAAGATAACAAGCCAACTCTTGAATCCATTACTTTGATCAATCAAGGGGCTCAATCCATTCCTTGTGTTTATAGGTATTGCCAGTAAGTCAATAAATCGCTTTTTGACTAAGTTTGTTTTTTCAAGGGCAATGGGCTCTAAATCACGGCGCTTAAGAGCTTACGTCTTGGATGCACGTAGGAGAAGACAGATCTCACCTACTCAGCAGTTTCTCAAGACAGGGCCAGCTCATCCAAGGCAGCCTTGAGCAACATCCGAATCTCTTGGCGTGCAGCACAGGAAAAAAAAAAAGGATAAAGACTTGAATCACAATGGGGGGGGGGGAAAGGATTCCCCACACTCAAACTCCTCATTTGATGCGAATTAATTTGTTAGTCAAAACACTTCCTTAAAAAATCAAACGTTCTCTTTATTTCAGTGCTAATACTCAAGTTTCATTTCACGCGTTTAGCACGATTGATTTAATCCTGCTTTGCATTTTATATAAAAGTCTAGACTAGTGTTTCTCAACCTTGGTAGTTTGAAGATGGAGGGGAATTCTGGGAGTTGAAGTCCACCCATCTTCAAGCTTCCAAGGTTGAGAAACACTGGTCTAGAAGGTTATCCCGGGCCTTTTGTATAATTTTATATAATTTTATATAATTTTAGTGGTTGGACTAGAAGACCTCCAAGGTCCCCTCCACCTCTGTTATTGTGTTACAGGTGTTTTTTTTTAAAAAATGTATTTTTCAGGAAGACTGGCCGTTGTCTATCGTTCTGAAAGCAATAATCAGCTTGTATTAAGATTGACTCAGCCTTCTATCCTTCCAAGGTCGGTAAAATGAGGACCCAGATTGTTGGGGGCAAGAGGCTGACTCTGTAAGCCGCTTAGAGAAGGATGTAAAGGCACTGTAAAGCGGTATATAAGTCTAAGTGCTACTGCTTGGGAAGGAGGGAAGGAAAGAAAGAAAATGAATGAGTGAATAAGGAAGGGAGGGAGGGAGGGAGGGAGGGAGCCAGTCAGCCAGCATAGTGGTGCAGTTGTTACAATGCAGTATTGCAGGTAAACTCTGCCCACTGCCAGGAGTTCGATCCTGATCAGCTCCAGGTTGACTCACCCTTCCATCCTTCTGAGGTGGGTAAAATGAGGACCCAGATTGTTGGGGGCAAGAGGCTGACTCTGTAAACTGCTTAGAGAGGGCTGTAAAGCACTGTAAAATGGTATATACTGTAAGTCTTAAGAGCTACTGCTGATTAGCTGTGGTGGCGCAGTGGCTAGAGTGCAGTATTGCAGGCTGACTCTGCCCACTGCCAGGAGTTCGATTCTGACTGGCTCACATTTGACTCAGCCTTCCATCGTTCCGAGGACCCAGATTGTTGGGGGCGATATGCTGACTCTGTAAACCGCTTAGAGGGGGTTGCAAAGCATTATGAAGCGGTATAGAAGCCTAAGTGTTATTGCTATTGTATGTTACCAAGAAGCAAAATAACAGTGTATAGCAAGGTTTTTTCCAACCAGGTGAGTTCATTGTTCATTTCCTGAAAGTATACAATATCCGTGTACAAACGGCACAGACAGCAAAGCCCTTTTAAAAAAAACCCCTAGAATGTTAAGTCCCCAATTCTGACATGTTAATCTTTGCAAACAGGGAACCGCCGTGCCAGTTGCATTGCTGTTAGCAGCCTGTTCTGTTCGGTTCTCCTGCACTTTCCACAAACCTTACTCTCCAGGGAACTGGGGCTTCGGGTTGAGCTTCTCCGTGGCAAATTTCCTCATTGCTTCATTCTGGGTAGAGATAGGTATGCCAAATCTGAAAAAGGGAATGACCTCATGGCTAAGCCTTCCCGTAGTTAACCGATGTGTAAGTCCCATTTAAATAGGTGGGACCTACCCATGCATAACCGTAAGCCGGGCCACGCCTGGGAGCTTTCCTGTTTCCATTTGCATGTTGGGGGGGTAGAGCTAGTCCTGTTTGAAGAGGTCGAAGAGCTAAGGCAGAGACTACGTACAAGATAGTCCTTGAGTTACGACAGTTCTTTTAGCACATCTCTTGTAAGGAAGACCTACCAGTTTGCTCATAACAAAAGAAAGACCATAGCTTTTGATTTATTTTTTTAAAATTTGATTTATATGCCGCCCTTCTCCGGAGACTCAGGGCGGCTTACAATGCGTTAAGCAATAGCCTTCATACTTTTGTTTATTTATACAAAGTCAACTTATTGCCCCCACAAACTGGGTCCTCATTTTACCTACCTTAGAAAGGATGGAAGGCTGAGTCAACCTTGAGCCTAGTGAGATTCGAACTTACAGTAATTGCAGACAGCTGGATGTTCTTCTTCCTTCCTTCCTTCCTTCCTTCCTTCCTTCCTTCCTTCCTTCCTTCCTTCCTTCCTTCCTTCCTTCCTTCCTTCCTTCCTTCCTTCCTTCCTTCCTTCCTTCCTTCCTTCCTTCCTATGCCACCCTTCTCCGGAGACTCAGGGCGGCTTACAATGCGTTATGCAATAGCCTTCATACTTTTGTATATTTATACAAAGTCAACTTATTGCCCTCACAAATTGGGTCCTCATTTTACCTACCTTAGAAAGGATGGAAGGCTGAGTCAACCTTGAGCCTGGGGAGATTTGAACTTACACTATTTGCAGACAGCTGATGTTAATCACAATGCTTTATTCTGCTAAGCCAGCAGGACCTATAGACTCAAATATTGTTGAGTCTGTCATTTGCACCTCTATAACTGTCTTGGGTTGGTTCTGCAACTCAACAAGACAGACACGGATTATGGAGTCTGAACTGGGTGGTTTTCTTGAAGACATTACCTAGTAGGGTAATGAAACGTTTGCAAGAAACAGCCGAGCTTTTGAGAGCACCAAATGATCGTGTTGACTTTAGTCTCTGCATTTTTGTAAGCTCTAGCGTCATCTGAAATGCTAACATACTGAAACTCTAACATAATGTCCCTTGAAATACTACCAAAGGACAGGAAGATTTATCGAGAAGAAAAGGCCTTTATAATTAGCAACATCGGATGATAGCCTCCATCGCTCTGGATGGTCTACCCTGGGTGGCCACCACTAACTAAGGGGTTAGGCAGCTCCAGACCTTTCCCACGACTGTTGGGGATCGAAGCCAGGGTCTTCAGCATGCCAAAAACGTGCTTTCTCTCTGAGTTGGCGTCGGAGGGTGTCAGATCAGGACAAGTTTAATAGTGGTACAGCTAAGGGTAGCTTAACTTCTGTCCTGATTCATGGGTTGAGTTGAAGGCAGGCTCATGGAGAGAAAAACGTTGCCCGAAATTGGAAGAGGCCAAATGCATGAAAACATCAGTGGATATTCAATCCACAACGAATCATTGTTAATTATTATAAGGATTTGAAATACCGGTAGAGGAGATGCCATGGTAAATTTTCTACGCCTTGACTACAGTAACCCTACAGAGGGTTTAGAAACTAAAATCTTGCCTTTTTCTATTACGATTCTTCTCCTTGTTAACCGTTTTGTCATTAATATAATATATATATGACGGGTTAATAATTTGCAAATAGATGTAACGGTTTGGGGGGACCTGTTTCGCAAGGGGTGAGAATGTAATATTGTTGTAATATATTAGTCAGTATTCAACTAGGGAGGATAATATGTGCATATGTAGAATAGAATAGAATAACAAGAGTTGGAAGGGACCTTGGAGGTCTTCTAGTCCAACCCCCTGCTTAGGCAGGAAACCCTACACCACTTCAGACAAATGGTGAGCCAACATCTTCTTAAAAACTTCCAGTGTTGGAGCATTCACAACTTCTGGAGGCAATTTGTTCCACTGATTAATTCTTCTCACCGTCAGGAAATTCCTCCTTAGTTCTAAGTTGCTTCTCTCCTTGATGAGTTTCCACCCGTTGCTTCTTGTCCTGTCTTCAGGTCCTTTGGAGAATAGCTTGACTCCCTCTTCTTTGGGGCAACCCCTGAGATACTGGAAGACTGCTATCATGTCTCCCCTGGTCCTTCTTTTCATTACACTAGACATACCCAGTTCCTACTGTATTATGTTTTAATGCAGTTTTTAATATCTGGTGCTTTTTCTTTGCTTTAAAAAATTGGGGGGATCTTGCATTTCAGCTTTTTTTTGAATGAAATAAAAAGATTAGCAAATATTGGCAGGATATAAAAATAATGATTGAGGAAATAATGAACTTAGAAATAGAGACAAATCCAGAATTCTTCCTCTTTGGTATGATCACAACGCAATACACAAAAGAAATAAGATATCTCATGATACATATCTTGACAGCTGCACGAATATTGTTTGCACAAAACTGGAAATTAGATAAACTCCCAACAAAAGACAAAATTATCTCAAAGATAGCAGAGTGTGCCGAAATGGATAGATTGACGATGGTATTACAAGGTAGGGAGGAAAGTGATTTTTATCTTGTGTGGCACAAGATAATGGTATAAATGGCTGGAAAGTAAAATTAGCACAAACCTAGAAGATGAAGATTTGGGTGGAAGTCTAATAGTAACAAATGATTAAGAAGATAATATAAATATATTTATAGTGTAAATTATTTAAACAAATGAATTTAATATTACCCTTGCACTAATATAGAAATTAAGACACTATTTACTCTGTTGATGACAAACATATATGTAAAATGTCACAAATGTGGTGTAGGTTTTGTGGGTGGTGGGGTTTTGTTTTTATTTATTTGTATATGTATTGTCTTTATATCTTTGTTTATAATCAATAAAAATTAATTTAAAAAATAGCAGATATATATAGGGTCTTTTTAAGTTGGAAGTTTTGGTGTATATTTTAAATGTATATAAGGAACGATTGTCTCTGTAAAAATGTATTGTCAAAAAAAAAAAAATACCATCCCAGTTCCTCATAACCCAAGCCGGATTCCTACAAAGCTTCTTGTGTTGTTTTTGGCGAGGAGTTTGAAAAAGGAATCAAGATATTTGACTTGTGCTGACCGCTCTTCCTTTTTTTTTTTGAAGAGCCCAAGGAACCAGAAATAAAATTTAATCTTGTTTGTCAACAGGGCATGTCCTCATCGAGATTTCTATCGCTCAAAAGAAACTCAACGACAAGCTAGAGGAAAACGTAAGTAAATCTCCCTGCAGTGCTTTAAAATATCGTACGCATATTTTCATATGAAGATATACTAACCTTCTTGCCCTTTTGTCAATTTTTCATGACTACAGTTCAAGAGATTCCATAAAGAAATTATATCGGAGCTGGAGAAGAAAACCGAACTAGATGTAAAATATATGAATGTAAGTGTTTTAAAGATTAAATGCAAGAATAAATACACGAGCCTCAGATAGCTCAACAGGCTAGATAGCCTGTTATTAACATTCAGCTGTCTGCAATTATTGCAAGTTCGAGGCTCAAGGTTGACTCAGCCTTCCATCCTTTCTAAGGTAGGTCAATTGAGGACCCAGTTTGTGGGGGCAATAAGCTGACTTTGTATAAAAATATACAAAAGTATGAAGGCTATTGCTTAACGCATTGTAAGCCGCCCTGAGTCTCTGGAGAAGGGCGGCATATAAATCTAACTAAAAAAATTTTTTTAAAAAAGAATTTGCTAGTTTCTTGGTAGGAGCCACAAATCAGTCACGTCTCCGAGTTGACCACTAATCTTCATCAATTTCTGAAAAACCCTAAGAATTTAATCTATCTTGAGTAACATAGTTTTATGCTGGAACTGATGATGTTACCTAGTTGAGTCATGAAACAACCAAGTTCAGAGAGGACCAAGGCCACCCACCCCACCCCCAATATAGTTTTAACTTGGAAGAAGCTGTGGATTCGTTCTCTGGTTCCTTCTGCCAAGCGTTCTCCTGCTTTGATGTCAACCAAATCTAGGTATCCCTTTTTTCAGTTAGCAAGGTTAGAATTCTATATGCCTAAAGGTGAGATAAGATCTCAATGTTGTTGTTGTTAGTCAGGAAGTCGTTTCCGACCCATGGACCACATTCCTCCAGGCCTTCCTGTCCTCTACCATCCTCTGGAGTCCATTTAAGCTCACACCGACTGCTTCAGTGACTCCAACCAACCACCTTATTCTCTGCCGTCCCCTTCTTCTCTTGCCCACAATCTTTCCCAGCATTAGGCCAGGGGTCGGCAACCTTAAACACTCAAAAAGCCACAAAGGTTCTAACTGGAAGCCCACCCCACCCCATTCAATTCTGGAGCTGGGCGGAAGTCCAGTTCCCCCACCATAGAGACCCCTCCTAGCACGCCGTCCTTTTTCCTCTACCTGTCATAACCGAAAGTCCTATCAATTGTGGAGCTGACTGGCGACAGGGAGCTGCAGCAGAGGGATGAAAGAGCCACATGCAGCTCCAGAGCTGCAGGTTGCTGACCCCTGCATTAGGCTCTTCTCCAATGAGTCCTTCCTTCTCATTAGGTGGCCAAAGTAAGATCTCAATGCATACATAAAACAAATTACCGTATTTTTCGGAGTATAAGACGCACCGGAGTATAAGACGCAGCTTAGTTTTGGGGGAGGAAAATAGGAAAAAAAAATCTGCCTACCAGGTATTCATCTGGCCAGGGTTCTTAGTCTGGTGAGCTTCAGCAGATTCGTTTGCTGTTTTTTTATCCCCTGCTTGGGGATAAAAAACAGCTTCTAAGGCACAGCTGATCTTTCGAGAGAAGCAATGAGAAAAGCAGGCAAACCACGGAGATCGCTTCACTCGCTAGCGCCTCTTTAGGGCTGAAAAAAACTTCACAGCTGAGAGCCGGAGGGAGCAGGCAAAACAGGGAAGCAGAGATCTCTTCGAAAAAGCTGCATTCAGAGTATAAGACACACCCAAATTTTCAGCCTCTTTTAGGAGGGAAAAAAGTGCGTCTTATACTCCGAAAAATACAGTAAAGAAAGGTAGCGAGAGATAGGAAGAACGTCCAGTTTTCTATGAACAACTTCTTGACTTCTATTTTTCTGTTTTCTCATGCATATGTTCCTTTCATAATTTTTCAACGGGTTGAAGCATGTCCCGATAAACTATAATAACTATAATAATATTGTTATTCCCTACAGTTTCAGAACAGTAGGGAACAATTTCCTTTTTTTTTTTTTTAGCATGCCACTGTCAGAATCCTCCCCTAAGTAGGGAACCCGCGGATACCAGATTCCCAACCTCACAATGGACCTTCTTCCTACAAAGACCTCTGTCAATTTTCTTTTTACAGGCTACTCTGAAGAGGTACCAGAACGAACACCGAAGCAAATTGGATTCTTTGGAAAAATCTCAGGCTGAGCTGAAGAAAATCAGGAGGAAAAGCCAAGGGGGACGGAACGCCATCAAATATGAACATAGAGAATCCGAGGTTGGTACCTTCACCTTGAGTCCTTCCCGTATTACTGTATTTTCCTGCGTATAAGACTACTTTCTAACACACAAAAATCTTCTCAAAAGTCAGGGGTCGTCTTATACGCCGGGTCTCATTCTCCTGTAACCAGGCAGACCAGCCCATAAGGCTTTGATGAGCCTTAAATGGCTCTGAGGAGGGTCGTCTTATACGCCCAGTCGTCTTATACGCCGGAAAATATGGTAGTTTGAAAGTTAAGTCAAGCAGTGGTGGGTTCCTGCCGGTTCGGCCCGGTTCTCCCGAGCCAGTAGCGGTGACGATATGACATCACCGAACCGGATCATTTAATCAAGAATGTCATGCCATAACTTTTATGAAGGATTTGCTATTAGAATAGCAGATACAGTGTAAAGAAGAAAAGTGAAACATGTAGAAAAAACAAGATATACCAAAATGATCCCCATAGAAAAAATGAGATATACAAAAATGATCCCCGTGTCAGTTAATCCTTTAGCATGAATTATGGCCTTACAACGTCTTCCCATGGAGGGAACCAAGTCTTTGAGTTCTGCAGCTGTTATCATGTGAAACCAAGATTGAAGAATTGTTTCTATTAACTGGGTTTTATTGCTGGGTCGTTTCTGACTAACAAGTTTCTTTAGTCGACTCCATAGATTTTCAATTGGGTGAAGGTCAGGGCTATTCCCAGGCCATTCCAGCAGTGGAATAGGATTATCTTGAAACAAAAAAAAAAAAAGTGATGTTATTAGCCATCAGACCTCAAAAATACACTTTCCCAAACAGGTTTCCACAATTTTGGCCACTACTGCATGTTGACTTCTGCTTTCATTTACAACAAATACACCAACAATTAACATTCACCTGTTCCTCCCTCCATTGTACTAAGGTCAACCAAAGCGGGAATGAGAAGTGAAATCTTGATATCCATTCACACATAATCCGGATTCAACCCCGTCTCCTTCTACTTGGAGTATCCCAAAGTGCCTTAAGATATTTTTTTTTAAAAAAAATACGTGTTTGGGGCTGAAGTTAGTCTCTTGACATGAGGTAGCAAGAATATTTATAGCCTTTTCCATGTCAACAGATAATCTTTCTGTCGTGGAAAAAATAATTGGCTATTGTGTAAATTGGCAGCTTTCTCAAGGGAATACATAAATGATATTTTGTGCATGTTGATATAGAGTGATAGAATGCAACCGGACTGCGCACTTCTCTTTGAGAAAAATTGAGAATTTGAAGCTGCTGTTAAACTCAAGTTGTACAAGAACTCCTGTTTAATATTGGAGGAATATTATGTTGTTTTTATTTCACTTCTCCTTACTGTGGCTCAGTGGCTAAGACGCTAAGCTTGTCAATCAAAAGGTTGGCCGTTCAGTGGTTCGAATCCCTAGTGCCGCATAACGGAGTGAGCTCCCGTGACTTGTCCCAGCTTCTGCCAACCTAACAGTTCGAAAGCAGGTAAAAAATGCAAGTAGAAAAATAGGGACCCCCTTTGGTGGGAAGGGAGCAGCGTTCTGTTTCATTATTGGACTGTTGACTTGAGATGGGATTTCCTAGAAAATAGACTGGTAATATCTTAAACAAATAGCACAAGATTTGTCTGTGTGTGTGTGTGTGTGTGTCTGTGTGTGTGTGTGTGTCTGTGTGTGTTTGACTGAATCTGGTCTTTTCATGCTTTATGTAGTATTTGGAAACCGTCAGCTCCCGACAGAGCGATATCCAAAGATTTATTGCGGAGGGTTGCCGAGAGGCCTTACTTGAAGAGAAGAAAAGATTTTGCTTCCTGGTTGACAAGCACTGCAGTTTTGCTCAACGCCTGTTCCATTATCACGTGGAGGTGAGTGTGGGAGAAGGCCCTGTATCAATCAGAATAGAGCCGGAAGGGACCTTGGAGGTCTTCTAGTCCAACCCCCTTCTCATCTATACCATTCCACACCAGTCTCTGTCCAGTCTCTTCTTAAAAACCTCCAGTGGTGAAGCATCCACAACTTCTGAAGGCAAGTTCTTCCACTGGTTAACTGTCCTCTGTGTCAGGAAGTTTCTCCTTAATTCCAGGTTGCTTCTCTCCTTGATGAGTTTCCACCCGTTGCTTCCTGTCCTGCCTTCGGGTGCTTTGGAGACCCCCCTCTTCTTTGTGGCAGACCCTCAAATACTGGAAGACTTCTATCGTATCTCCCCTGGTCCTTCTTTTCTCTACACTATCCAAACCCAAATCCTGCAACTGTTCTTCATACATTTTAGTCTCCAGGCCAGTGTTTCTCAACCTTGGAAGCTTGAAGATGGGTGGACTTCAACTCCCAGAATCCCCCAGCCACTGCTCCAGGCCTTTTAACATCTTCTCTGCACCTTTTTCCAAAGTCTCAGTTTTGCGGTGTGATAACCAAAACTGTTTGCCGTGTTCCAAGTACACCTAAAACAGGCGTGTCCAAACATTTGCCTCCGTGAAACAAAACTGCAATCCAAACCATAGCCCATTCCTAGATTTGCTCGGGAGAAGCGTCTCCATTATCTCGTTCTCTATTTATGAAATTTATATATATTCCTCGTCTTCTCTGCAGTGCTCAGAGATACTTGCCACCAAGTTGCCGGCGTGGTTGGAAACCTGCGGCGATGCCACCAAAGTTCCGGAGAACGTCATGAATATGATCGAAGAGATCAGGACCCCAGGATCCCTTTCGATATCGGGGACTCCCCTGCCTTCCCCAATGATCGAGAGGAATAACCTGGTGAGAACCTCTCTTCCGCTTCCATTTCACCTTAGGAGCCGAGTATGGATGAGGGGGACGTGGGCAGAAGAATCATTATTTGATGGCTCCAAGTGTACAATTCAAGCGTTTATTTATTTAATAAACACATTTATTATTTATTTATTTATTTATTTATTAGAATATTATCCCCCACTTAACCCTAACCCTCACCTTTATTACTTTACATGCGCTAAATATACAGAATACACCTTCTTTCTCCACAACAGCCCTGTGAGGTGGGTTGGGTTGAGAGAGAGGGACTGTCCAAGCTCAGCCTGCTGGCTTTCATGTCTAAGGCGGGACTAGAACTCCTACTCTCCTGGTGATTGGCTTAAAGTCACCCAGCTGGCTTTCATGTCTAAGGCGGGACTAGAACTCCTACTCTCCTGGTGATTGGCTTAAAGTCACCCAGCTGGATTTCATGTCTAAGGCGGGACTAGAACTCACAGTCTCCTGGTGAGTTCCAAAGTCATCTAGCTGGCTTTCATGTCTAAGGCAGAACTAGAAGTCACCATCTCCTGGTGATTGGCTTAAAGTTACCCAGTTGACTTTCATGTCTAAGGCGGGACAAGAACTCACCGTCTCCTGGTGATTGGCTTAAAGTTAACCAGTTGACTTTCATGTCTAAGGCGGGATTAGAACTCACCGTCTCCTGGTGATTGGCTTAAAGTCACCCAGCTGGCTTTCATGCCTAAGGCAGGACTAGAACTCACCGTCTTCTAGTTTCTACTCTGGCACCTTAAATTCCACACGGAAACACACCTGTTACTTTATGAATGTCTCAAATTGCCCTAGCGCCTCTGATTTTTACCCTACAAATACAAGCTAGTTTGCAATTCATTCCCGTGCTGAGCTTCCATATATTCTGGGATAGAATCAAGCTGGAAAACCTGCGAGAGAATCTAATTCAGGAAAGAAAAAAAAACCTTTTTTCCGAGGAAGGAATTCAGCTTGGAGAAAGCCAATAAAATCGCTAATATTTACTCATGCCTTTGTGCGTTGTTTCACAATATTGACGCTTCAACTTTCGGCCAGCAGGTTGGAAATAATTACGATTCCCTCCGACGGCATTCTCCCAAGGTGCCCCCGGCGCCCCCAGGGAGAGCTTACACCAGCCCTTTAGTTGATATGTTCAACAATCCACCCGTCGCACCAAAGACCTCCTCCGAGAAATTAACCAATGCAGCAGGTAAGTATAGCGCCTCTCAGTCTACCAAGGCGGTAATTTTGCGTACAGGTAATCCTTGATTTACAACCATCCATTTAGTGATCGTTCGAAGTTACGAACGACCAGTGATCATTTTTCACACCTACAACCGTTGAATCATCTCTGAGCTCACGTGATTAAAATTCAGGTGTTTGGCCCCTGACTCATATTTAGGACGATTGCGATGACTCAGAGTGACGGGATCCCCTTTTTTGTGAGCTTCTGGTAAGCAAAGTCAATAGGGGAGCCAGATTCACTTAACAACTGTGACGAGAATGGTGATAAAGTGGGGGGAAACTCACTTAATAACTGTCTCGCTTAGCAGTGGAAATTTTGGGCTCAGTCAAGGACTACCTATATCCGTGATGGTGAACCTGTGGCACGTAGAGCCATATTGGTGGGCACCTGAGCTCAGCTCCAGCACGCATGCGTGCACCAGCCAACTGATTTTTGGGCCTTCTGGGCCCACCAGAAGTCAGGAAACACATTGTTTCCAGCCTCCGGAGGGCCTCTGGGAGGTGGGGAAGGCCGTTTTTGCCCTCCCCAGGCTCCTAGAAAGGCTCTGGAGTCTGGGGAGAGCAAAAAACGGGCCTACCAGGCCCACCGGGCCATCACGTTCCAAAAGCGGGGGGAGCACAGCGGGGGGGCGGGACACATAAAATTATGGATGTGGGCACGCGTGCATGTGACCCCACTGTGCTTTTGGCATGCGATGGCAAAAAGGTTAACCATCACTGACTTATATATTTCAGAGAGAGAGAAAGAGAGAGAGAGAGAGAGATGGGTGGGGGAAGGAAGGAAGGAAGGAAGGAAGGAAGGAAGGAAATAAATCAATCAGATTTTGGGAAGAAGTGTGAAATTTAAACTAGACTTTCACCCAGCAGAGCATGGACTACATTGACAAGCAGCGCATTGGAGTGAACCCTCTCCGAAGGGCCCAAAATCCAGACACCAGCTAGTCTGACCATCTTGAGCTCTGATTTGTGGCCACTAAGCTTGGAGGAGCACATTGTTAGCTTCATGCCCTCTGCTGGGCAATTCTACGATTAAGGATGCTTTATGATTATCCCTGTCTCTTTCTGTCTGTTTGCCTTTCTCGCGACGTCATGCAGATGATTCCAGTTTATCGCGATCTACCTCCATGGCCACTGGACTGAACATAATGAAGCGTCAGAAAGTGAAGACCATCTTCCCGCACACCGCTGGAAATAACGAGACCCTCCTCAGCTTCGCCCAGGGCGACCTTATCACGCTGCTCGTATCGGAGGAAAGGGACGGCTGGCTGTACGGAGAACACGATGTCACAAAAGTGTACGTCATGGCTTCCCAAACTTTTTCATTCATTCCCCCAAACCACCTCTCAGCAAATCCTATCCACTCATAACCAGTGGTGGGAATTGAAATAATTTAACAACTGATTTGCCCAGGGTCAAGTTGGCCGTTGTGGGAGGCGTGGCCCATCCCTGTCCTCCAACTCCATTGCACATGCGAGACGAGCCTCCTGCGACAGCCAAACTGACCCTGGGCGAACCAGTAGTAAATTATCCTCTCCCACCCACCCCCCCGCTATCAAAGTGGATCCTGGCCACTGTTCTGCAACGGAGAAACAGGAAATGGAGTGGCAAGAGGGAAGGAGGAGGAGGAGAAGGGAAAGAGGGAAAGCGGCCTCCTTCTTCCCTCACGCTGGCCGCTCTGTTGCCCATTTCCCCATTGCTGCGCAGCACCCAGGATCCACTTCGATAGCAGGGAGGATTTGACAACCGGTTCGTTTGGACCGGTGCAAACCGTCTGAATCCCCACACTGCTCCTAAGTCTCCTTCCTTCAGCGCCGTTGTAACTTTGAATAGTCGCTGATTCGTAATTCGAGGACTACCCATATTATAAAAACAATGAGGTGGAGATTGGGAGGAGGAGGAGCAGGAGGACCAAGTTCAGAGACCACTAAGGACCCCCCACAAATGTCTTCTCTTATTGTATACAGCCCATCCTAAGGGTTTCTACAAAATCGGTAAATTATTACAATATTGCCTTCTAGGAAAGGCTGGTTCCCATCCTCTTACACGAAGCCCTTCGAAGGTCCGTCGGAAGAGATTATGCGCATTCCGGTGCCCAGGTAATGTTGGGTTGACATAGAAGCTCTTAAGAACTGAGCTGAAGGATCTGTTGCTTCTTGTTGGGCTATGGAGTCCTGGTGGCGCAGTGGTTAGAATGCAGTATGGCAGGCTGACTCTGCCGACTGCCGGTAGTTCGATCCTGACTGGCTCCAGGTTGACTCAGCCTTCCTTCCATCCTTCCAAGGCCGGTAAAATGAGGAGCCAGATTGTTGGGGGTCATAGGCTGACTCTGTGTTGTGGCCCGCCAGCGACCAGCAGAGCTGGCAGCAGATTTAGAGAGTGAGGAGGTTGGGGAAGAACGTGGGCCAGTCCTGGAGTCTGGGGAAGGCTCGGACGATGGCTTGGAGTCGGAGGCAGAGAGGGGGCCAAGAGCATCTGGTAGTTCTTTCCTGTCTCCGGAGTCTGACATCAGCAAGGCAGAAGAACAGTGTGAGCCCGTTCCCAGTGTGTGCATGCGCAGAGCTGCCAGGAGACAGGAACAATTAAGGAAACAGGGACGACTTGGAAGTAAGGCTTGGAGATTATTGGCCCCTCCCATAAAACATAAAAGAGAAGTGAATGGGACGTGAGCTTTTGCAGGAAGCAATTAGTTCATTTGGCCGATTCAAGAGTTGAAAATTCTGTTTGTGACTCTGTGCCAAGTTTGGCCTTGTCCTGCATCTGGAAATTAGCTCTTCCACGGGAGATAAGGTGGGTGTTGATAACCTTCCTCTGAAAGACTGTTTATCAAGCCTTGCCGACTATAAATGAAAGTAACTTACAGCTGTATGACTTAAAGAGATTTGCCAGGACTAAATTTGTGCTGTTTAATTTCTAAAGAAGCCTCCGTCAGAACTTTTTGTAAACAGCTGAGAGAGGGCTGTTGCCAAGCTCGCTTTTTGCGCTGCTCGACACTCTCACTGGAGCACTAAAGCACCATGAAGTGGTATATAAGTCTAAGTGCTTTTGTTATTAACAGTGGCTTTCTTTTCTTTAGCCCGGCGCCCATCCGAAGCGTCAGCTCGGTCAACTTAACAAACAGAGAAAACCCCATCCTCCCTCCACCAGATTACGTCTTATCTGGGCCAACCAAACCAGCTCCAGGGCCAAAACTTGAAACTTCTAAACCTACAGCGGTTCAAGGAGAAAGCGTCTCTCTTGTAAGTAGACTGATCAGTTTTGTCAAATAAAAAAAAAAAATCAGCTTTTGAAAATACTTTTGCTGATGGGTTTTATCCAGCTATCTGGGTAACGCCAGATAGCTGTAGGAAACAGGTCCAAGTACTGTATTTTCCTGCGTATAAGACTACTTTCTAACACACAAAAATCTTCTCAAAAGTCGGGGGTCGTCTTATACGCCGGGTCTCATTCTCCTGTAACCAGGCAGACCAGCCCATAAGGCTCTGACGAGCCTTAAATGGCTCTGAGGAGGGTCGTCTTATACGCCCAGTCGTCTTGTACGCCGGAAAATACGGTAGCTCTTTTGAGTGTTTAAGGTTGCCGACCCCTGAGTTACCGTATTTTCTGGCGTATAAGACGACTGGGCGTATAAGACGACCCTCCTCAGAGCCATTTAAGGCTCGTCAGAGCCTTATGGGCTGGTCTGCCTGGTTACAGGAGAATGAGACCTGGTGTATAAGACGACCTCCGACTTTTGAGAAGATTTTTGTGTGTTAGAAAGTAGTCTTATACGCAGGAAAATACAGTACATTAAATCGACGAGCCAGGGAAGCCGCTATAGGTCAGGCTGGAAAAGCAGGCAGTAAATAATGGCATTTGCAAACATCTGGATTCTTTTAGCAGTTTTTGTCCCTTTTTTGAAACAATGAGGTGGTTTTGCAGTGAAAGGTACCTAAAAGCATTTTAGGCCTTGATTCGTAGAGTTTAATTTATTATCGCTTCCGTCTGAAAAATAGGGATTAAAAGGAAAACTTCAGCTAGGCTCTTTAGGTTTTATGGGAAAGCTGGAGTGCCACCTTCTGGTCTCGAGGGGCCATTGCAGTTTAGGCGTTAGTGAAAGTGGAATATGTGAAATTAGCAACAGGAAATTGACTCTCTTTGAATTCATAAGCCCCTGGGATGAGACAGTTTCCCTGAATCACACCCTCCTTATTCAAAACAAGGATTAATTATGCAGGAGGTGCCTCTCTTTAAAATTGGAAATGATGACAAAGGATCGTCCTGCAATGCTGGTTTATTGCTTTTTTTTTTGGTCCTAAAACTAATGATCAGTCTAAGCCAGGGGTGAAATCCAGCAGATTTTGACAGGTTCCGGAGAACCGGTAGCGGAAATTTTGAGTAGTTTGGAGAACTGGCAAATACCACCTCTGGCTGGCCCCCGAGTGGGGTGGGAATGGAGATTTTGCAATATCCTTCCCCTGCCATGCCCACCAAGCCACACCACGCCCACAGAACCGGTAGTAAAAAAATTGAATTTCACCACTGGTCGAAACTACAAATTAAAAAATAAAATAAAATACTGCATTGATAGACCAAAATAAAGTAATACTACAAAGTCATTTGGTAGAATGACCAAGTGAGGGGATTATAATCAGGAGAGGCCTAGAAAATTGTGGGTGAGAGCGTCACTATTTTCACTCAAGGTTTTCCAACCTTGGGAACTTCAAAAATCTGTGGACTGCAACTCCCAGAATGCCCCAACCAGCCATGAATTCTGGGAGTTGAAGTCCACACTTCTTCAGGCTCCCCGACATGCTGGCTGGGGAATTCTGGGAGTTGAAGTCCGCACATCTTCGGGCTCCCGAACTTTCTGGTTGGGGAATTCTGGGAGTTGAAGTCGACATCTCCAGGTGTCCCAACTTCTTGGCTGGAGAATTCTGGGAGTTGAAGTCCATACATTTCCAGGTTCCCCAACATGCTTAATCGGACATTTAAAGTCCCTTTCCTGCTTATTCCCTTTTGTTTAAATGGCCTTCCTTTTCTTCCGTACTCAGCAATTATGACTTTTCTTTCCTTCCTCAGAAACCTAACATGAATGGCATTATGAAGCCACCTTTCCTAAGGTAAGTTGGAATCGGGCAGCATCATTGAAAACATGCCAAAAAAACTAAAATATAAAAAACAACCCAGCCTTGGTAGATCTTTCCATGAGGTCATCTTGGGGTGCCGTTCAGGTGGCCTTAATCACATTCCTGGAAATTGATTTTTTTTAAAATTTGATTTATATGCCGCCCTTCTCCGGAGACTCAGGGCGGCTTACAATGCGTTAAGCAATAGCCTTCATACTTTTGTATATTTTTATACAAAGTCAGCTTATGGCCCCCACAAACTGGGTTCTCATTTTACCCACCTTAGAAAGGATGGAAGGCTGAGTCAACCTTGAGCCTGGGGAGATTCGAACTTACAGTAATTGCAGACAGCTGGCGTTAATCACAATGCTTTTAGTCTGCTGAGCTATCCAGGCTCAGGATATCGTCTTTGTAAAAATTAACGTAGCTTATCGTCACAAGCCTTCTACCCCGTTTCCCCGAAAATAAGCCATCCCCTGATAATAAGCTCCATTGGGCCTTTGAGCACATGCCCGAAAATAAGCCATCCTCAAAAATATTTAACAGCATGTGCAGTCAGTCCCTGCCATTTTTTCCTCTTGTTAGGGTTAGGGGGGACAGAGCTGGAAATCAGGTAAGACGGCAAGAGGAGCCCCATTTTGTTCCACGTGCCCCAAAATAAGACCTCCCTGAAAATAAGGCCAAGCGCTTATTTCGGGGGTTCAAAAAAAATATAAGACAGGCTCTTATTTTCGGGGAAACAGGATAGTTGTGCTTCAGTTTGTGTGTCTGCTTTATTACAGTGGCGAAAATCCCTTCGCAACCGTCAAACTCCGACCGACGGTCACAAACGACAGATCGGCACCAATCCTTCGATGAGCGGCATTGGGGGAAAAAAACCCCGATTTTTTTTTTTAACCCTACCACCTTGTCAACATTGCACAGCCTGCCCCAGCCTGCGGTCTTCTTCAGGTGTTGTGTTGGGATGGTTTCCGAATTCGCTGCCCGCTCGGCACCTGGAGGCTCCCCCTGGTTGACGGTGGCCCTACTGTCTTCGGCAATATGATTTCCAAATACTTGTCTGTCTGAAGTTGTTTTTAAACCTTTATTTAAATGTAATTAATGTGTACAGCAGCTGCAAATTGCCAAAGTTTCTGACTTTTTAAAAATGAGCTCTTTTTTTTTTTTGCTTTTTTTTTTTTTGGCTTCTGGTTTCTGCGAATTATCGATGGCCAAAGACACCTGCAGATTTGCTTTGATTTTTTTTTTAGAAGCGTGCCTTGTTTAGGGAAGAGAGAAATGATGTTTAGGAAAGCAGAAATAGGCCAAATAGAGGAAAACCAGCAAGAACGGATCCTTTAGTCTTCTGTTGCCAGCATCGCTGCTTAGACCTCTGTGCCAACGGTGTGGTTTAATCCTATGGATCACTTCCGTTTAGTTTTTGCTTGTACAATTTACGTAGAGAGGTGGATACAAGAGTAGCTGCTTTTTAAACAGGCGAGCCGTTTAAGGATAACCTAACAGAATATCATGCCAAATAATATTTTCATTACATAAGATAAGATGTCTTAGGGATACAGTAATAATAAATACTCTGATCAGTACAATGGGACATTCATTGGTTTTGCAGTACGTAAAAGCTGAATCTATTCTTTGTTCTTCCTTTGGGTCGGATTTGAATTGACGGATCCAACGGTGAAATCCTCTGTGGATTGCCACTGGGTTGCTGCCCCCTTGCATGTGTGCCAATGCATGCGCAGCGCACTCCAAACGCATGCATGCATACATATTGCATAGTAAATGCACGGTGTGCGTCACGCACAGTGCATGCCAAGTGCACTACGCACGAACGCACAGTGCGCAGCAAACACGCACTTCACGCGGAAAAAGGAGGCTTAACAAGGTAAGTAGAACAGCGAGGGGGAGGAAACAGCTGTGCCGCGCGATTTAGATTATAAATCGTGCAGCACAGCTGATCGTCGGAAATAACAGTTCGGATCCGGTAGCTTTTATCACCGAACCGGTAGCATTTCACCCCTGGACGGATCCCTGGTGCTTGGTTGTTCTTAGACGTTTCATTAACCAAATTAATAACAGCCTCCGTGTCAACACTGATGGGTCGTGAAATTTGCAAGTTTGCAAGAAAACCGCCAAGCTGAGAGAGCACCCAAGGACTCCCCATTTCAACCCCGAGCTACAAATATTCTCCTTTGTAGGATGCTGTTTAACAAGATTGTCTGAAACAAGCCTTTTTGATCGTGGATCATTGGAAAGGAAACATTAAAAGAGGTTTTTCTCCCCCCCCCCCGTTCAATTGGGTCTCCTTTTCAGAGTCATTTTCAAGTCCCTTCCCTTTACTTGGCAAGGTTTTTCAGAGGTGACGCGTTATTGCTGCCTTCCTAGGGCTGAGAGAAAGTTACTGGCCCAAGGTCACCCAGCTGGCTTTGTGGCTAAGGTGGGACTAGAACTCACCGTCTCCTGGTGATCGGCCCGAAGTCACCCAACTGGCTTTCATGCTGAAGATGGGACTAGAACTCACTGCCTCCTGGTGACTGGCCCAGTCACCCTGCTGGCTTTCATACCTAAGGTGGGACTCAATGGTGGGTTGCTCCCAGTTTGGGCGAATCAGTAGCGGTGATGATGTGACGTCACCGAACCAGTTCTCTTTGACTGGGAACTGGGCTCTCCCACCCGCCTCCCGTGTTAAACTTACCTTTATTTGTTTTTTTAGCCCAGCTGATAGGCACGGCAGAGTGGATTGCCGCACCTCAGCTGGGCAGAAACCTAATGCGCTTCTGCGGAACGCAAGTTTGCGACAATCACTCGCAAAGCGCATGCACGAAGAGAACCGGTGGTAACACCGGTTGAAAACCACCATTGGTGGGACTAGAACCCAACGTCTCTTGCTGGCTTTCATGCCTAAGGTAGGACTAGAACTCCCACTCAGCCAGCTGACTTTCCTACCTAAGGTGGGACTAGAACTCACCATCTCCCAGTTTCTAGCCTGGTGGTTAGCCGGACAATTTTATTGCATAA
Source organism: Coluber constrictor foxii (assembly GCA_038048745.1). Taxonomy (NCBI): domain Eukaryota; kingdom Metazoa; phylum Chordata; class Lepidosauria; order Squamata; family Colubridae; genus Coluber; species Coluber constrictor. The sequence goes on from CM075973.1 coordinate 5,174,327, forward strand.
ATTTCTCATATTCACCCCGTATTTTTCTTGAAATTGCTGGAAAGAGCATTTGAATTATGGTTGGAGAAAAGAACGATTGACGTTTAGTCTATAAATTGTCAAAAGAAGCATGAACTTTTGGTACACAATTCAGATCGTGGGCCAGTCCTGGAGTCTGGGGAAAGCTCAGAGAAGGGCTCTGCGTCGGAGGCAGAGATGGGGCTAGGGCCATTTGGGAGTTATGCGCGAACTCCGGAGCCTCGAGAGTCGGACATCAGAGAAAAGACGAAGAGGAGGAGCCTGTTTCGTGTGTGTGCATGTGCAGAGCTGCTAGGAGACAGGAACAATTAAGGAAAGAGGGTCGACTTGGAAGTAAAGCTTGGAGATGATTGGCCCCTCCCATAAGACATAAAAGAGAAGCCAATGGGACGTGAGCTTTTGCAGGAAGCAATTTAGTTCATCTGGTCAGTAAAAGCTCTGGAAAAGCTCTGTTTGACTCTGTGCTAAGTTTGGCCTTGTCCTGCGTGTGGCAATTCGTTCTCTGGCAGCATTCCAAGGGAGATAAGGTGGGTGTTTGTAAACACTCCCCTGACAGACTGTTTGAGAAGCCTTTCGGACTGGGAATGACAATAATTCACAGCCGTATATGAAGTAAAGAGGGTGGAAAGGCTGGGCCTCCTTGTGAAGTTTGAAAAAGTGCTTTTATTGAAATTTCCCCGCCCCCGCCTCCCAAAAAGATGCATTTCAAACACAAAAACCAAAACGGAGGGGAGGGGAGGGGATACTTCATAACAGATGTGCCTGAATATCAGTTTTACACGTCATGGAAAAAGAGAAAAAGGCAGCCGATGCTTGGTAGTAACTATATTTCTTTACAAAATCAGCTCCGATGCAGAAACTTGATTGTACATGACATTTACATTAGAAAAAATGGGGTACAGCTCCTCAAAGCCTCTGGGGTGGGGGTTGGGGACGGGGCGCCGATCCCTTTAACCAAATGTCGCCCCACAGTTAGGACACGTTCGTTGTCTCAAAGCGAGGCAAAAGATGATCCCGACGGGGAAAAAAAAGATGGCGCACAGGATGCCGAGGCAGGTAAAGGTATCTTCCAGCACGCCAACTCTGCGAAAGGAAACCACACAACAGGAAGGAGTTACTGCATGGCGATGAAACCCAAGTGTTGCACACAGAACAGGTAGTCCTCGACGTACGACCGTTTATAGTGACCGTTCAGTTACAACGGCACTGAAAACGGGCTTGGGACAGTTTTTCACACCTGTAACCTTTTGCAGCCTCCCCATGGCTTATGTTCAAATACTTGACAACGGACTCATACTTACGACCGTCGCTGTGTCCCCCCTCACCCCCGGGGTCACGTAATCTTTTACAGAGCAAGCAAAGTCCATGTGGGGGGGCAGGGGGGGAGAGAGATTCACTTAACGTCCAGGGTTAAGTCCAGTGGGGGGCAGAGGGGGAGAGAGATTCACTTAACGTCCAGGGTTACTAACTTATCCACTGTGGTGATTCGCTTAACAACCGGGAAAACAGAAGTCATAAAATAGGGCAAAACTGAACTGCCTCGCTGAGCAACTGAAATGCTGGGCTCGATTGCGGTCGTAAGTCGAGGACCGCCTTACCCCGCCCCAGAGTGTTAACAATACACACACATTCCGTAGGGTGGTTTTCCTTCAGCGTTGGCCATTTTGAGTTGCGCAGACTTCAACTCCCAGAATTCCAGTGCACAAGGCTCCTCCCTTTATACAGGGGGTCCCTTGACTTACAACTGCAAGAGGCCAAAATGTCTCGTCGCTAAGCAAGGCAGTGAAGTGAGCCTTGCCGCATTTTACAACTTTTCTGCCACAGCTGTTCAGCAAATCCCTGCAAGTTGTTAAGTGAGTACAGCTGCGGTAAGGACCGAGGACGGTTTATTTAACTGAGTTTGGCAATTTTACTAAAAACCAAGCGAATCTGGCTCCCCCCCCCCCCCAATATCATCTTTGCTCGTTAGAAGATAGCTGGGAAGATCTGCCATCGCGGGATCAAAATTCATACCCTTGGCAGCCAGTATGCATTTACAAACGGTTGCATGTCTCCCGGAATCTTGGATTTACCTTCTGTGACCTTCCTGGTGGGAGGGAGAGGGGGGGGGGGGAGAGAGAGGGATGGTTCCAACAGGCAAAGCTGGATGCACTTAAAGACCAATTTGCTTAGCGACCACGGCAAAAGAGGTCCCAAAATTGGGTGCAAGTGACTTAACAACGGCCTTGGCTTAGCCACGGAGATTCTGGAGAACCAGCCGTAATCTCTCTGCAGTTTTTAAGTCTTACAGAAATTTTCTCGGCGAAGATCACAGCTTCGGCGAGAAGGCAGAGCGCCATAAAACTTTCCAATTAGAGAAAGGCTAATCTTAGCTAATACAGTAAGAATTAGCCGGGGAGGGGAGGGGGGGAAATAACCTGAGTGACTTTCCCGTGGTTTACAGTTGCCGATCCCCGAGGCCGTCTAAAAATAGGAGAATGAATGTTTACATTCCGGTTTAAAAGCTGGGCTTGCCCTGCTCGGAGTGTCAGAGACACTTCAAATCTGCAAAAAAATAAAAATAAAAAAATCCCTTCTTTTGGGGTTTTAACGAATTCATCACGCACCGAGGACGGTTTATTTAACTGAGTTTGGCAATTTTACTACAAAACGACAACAAAACCATACCCCGGAATGAAATGAGCATAGAAGGAAACAGACAGCACGATAAAACAGGATGTTTGGTCCCAGCTGGGATGTTAAACAGGATCAGGCCTGGTTAACTCCTCGGAGGGGGGAAATCTGGAGACTCCCAGGCCTGTCAAACCAGATCAGGAAGTAGAAAACATCCCGGAAACCACCATACAGGCACACATGTAAATCTTTAAACCAACTGTTTATCCTGGAAAACCAAGAAACCCCAATGTTTGTAGAGATTTTCCGTCATCCAGGTCATGTTTTTTTTTCCCAAGAGGAAACTGGGCTTTTTTTTAAAAAAAAAATTGATTTATAGGCCGCCCTTCTCCGGAGACTCAGGACGGCTTACAATGCGTTAAGCAATAGCCTTCATACTTTTGTAGATATTTATACAAAGTCAGCTTATTGCCCCCACAAACTGGGTCCTCAATTTACCCACCTTAGAACGGATGGAAGGCTGAGTCGACCTTGAGCCTGGGGAGATTCGAACCGGTAGCGGAAATTTTGAGTAGTCCGGAGAACCGGTAGTAAAAATTCTGACTGGTCCCACCCCCATCTATTCTCTGCCTCCGAAGTCCCAGCTGATCGGGAGGAAATGGGGATTTTGCAGTAACCTTCCTCTGGAGTGGGGTGGGAATGGGGATTTTACAGTATCCTTCCCCTGGAGTAGGGTGGGAATGGGGATTTTGCAGTATCCTTCCCCTGGAGTGGGGTGGGAATGGAGATTTTACAGTATCCTTCCCCTGCCAAGCCCACCAAGCCATACCCACCAAGCCACACCCACAAAACTGGTAGTAAAAAATTTTCACGTGAGCATGTGTTTGGTGCACTATGTTTACACATGTGTTTGGCGTGCACTGCACGTGTGTGGGCAGCAAACCAGTGGCAAACCACAGAGGATTTCACCACTGAGACCCTGAGGAGACATTTGCATCCTTTTTTAGAGGATCTTTGAGGCCACTTGGAGATTTATCTGTCTCCTCAGGGTCACCTGAGTAATGCAAATGGCTGTGAAGCCATCTTGGAATTGCCGCAGATAATCCTCCAAGCGGCCTCAACGACCCTCTAAAAAAGGATGAAAATGACCAGCTGTCTGCAAGGAATATAAATCCTTCCCTTCCCTTCCCCACCATCATCCAGTCAGAGTTGAGGAAGCTTCTCGGATGAGAAGCAAAACGTCTTCAAACGAAAAAAACAAACAAACAAGGAAATCCAGTTTCCTCTTGAAAAAGCACCTTTAGAAAGCCAAACATTCCTCTTTGTCACCCTAACTCAGGGTTTCTCCATCGTAGCTACTTCAAGCCAGCTTCCGGGGTTGGCGAGGTTGAAAAACATCGCTTTAAATTCTTCCCTCAATCTTTCCACCCACCCGCTTCCAGGATTTTAGCCGTATATTTAACGGTTTAATGATTTCGCTTGGTTTCACAGGCCTTCTTAACATTAATTTAATTTAAAATGTAAAATCCCCTTGCTAGGATTCCAGAAAGCAATTAAAACTCCAGCTTTTTTGGGGGGGGTGTTTAAATCTTTAGGGTCAAGGTGAATTGGTGAAGTTTGGGAGGCCGAACCCCAAATGCAGCCATTTTGTGACACCAAATGTTGATTTTTAACTACCCTGATAAACCACTCCATTTAGCAAATAAATACAAGGTAGTCATGGACTTCTCATTTAGCAACTGTTCAACAGCACCCAAAAAATAAAAAAACAACATATGACCTACACACATGACCGTTGCATTCCCTTCCCCCCCGTCCCTCCAGACACATGACAAAAATTTGGCTGTCTGGAAATTAGCATGTATTTTACGATCGTTGCAACATCCAGGAATCATGTGATGGCCATTTGCGGCCCATCCAGCTGGCTTCCGACAAGCAAAGCCAATTTGGGGGTGGGGGAGAGAGCTGGATTCACTTAACGACGGTGCATTTCCCACTTAACAACCGCAGGGATTCTCTTCACCATCCTGGCCAAAATGGGACTCAATTCGTTTCACAAGGAAAGGAAAGTTCACCAATGGAATGTCAGCCCTGGAGGCCATTTTTTTTTTCCTTGGGATCTTCAGGGTTGCCACACTTAATGCTGTGGGAAACTGTATGGAGCAGGGGAGATATGTAGCCATAACAACATTCTTTTCTCTGAGAGTCAAGGACATCCTGCCCTGCATCTGGAGTGGCGTGACTGGGAGGCATCTCCAGTTGGGACGGTGCATCTGATTGGACCATGTGATGGACATGCGGATGCTGGGGAAAAGGGAGTCGGAGTTTTCTGCGGGTGGGGAAAACCTGGAAGCTTTCAGATTCGGGTTTTCCCAGATGTGCCAATATGACCTCTCTCATAAAATGGAACTTTGAGGAACTTCTGAGCCTTCTTTCTTTGGGGGTGTCACTTGGAACCCTGACACAGAAATTCTGATCCCAAACGGTCTTGTTTCCTCCCACCCACCCAGGTGGGATTCAGCCGATTCGGGCCTTCCCACCCGGCCATTTCCAGGAGTCCCCACCTGCCCTGTTTTGCTCTCAGGTAAGTGCAGGGAGGCTCCTAGGCCCAAAATTTTGCTCCTAGGGGGGTGCAGGAAGCTGAGCGCTGCCTGTCACACACCCCCGGCCACACCCACCCAGCTGGTCTTTTTTTTTTTTTAATTTGATTTATATGCCGCCCTTCTCCGGAGACTCAGGGCGGCTTACAATGCGTTAAGCAATAGCCTTCCTACTTTTGTATATTTATACAAAGTCATCTTATTGCCCCCACAAACTGGGTCCTCAATTGACCTCCCTTAGAAAGGATGGAAGGCTGAGTCAACCTTGAGCCTGGGGAGATTCGAACTAGCAGTAATTGCAGGCAGCTGAATGTTAATAACAGGCTTTAGTCTGCCACGTCACCAGGTCATTAGGGCAGAGAACTGGTTGTTAAATTATTTGAATCCCACCATTGCACTCACCCACCCACCCCAAAAAGGAAACTTACCTGCAAGCTGGGCAGCCGCCTACGACTATGACAGACGTGGTGGGAGGGGGCTGCTGGATTATTGTATACGTAGTATTGGGATAGTTGTGCGGCTGTGAATTAGCCGGAGCAGTATATCCTGGACAGAGGAAACAAAATGGGAGAGAGAAACAGTTCCGTTTAGTGACCATTACAACGGCACTGGAAAAAAGTGACTTTCACACTTAGGGCCACCGCAGCGTCCCCGTGGTCGCATGATTAAATACAGGTGCTTGGCCACTGGCTCGTATTTATGACGGCCGTTGTATCTTGGGGGTCACATGATCTCCTTTTTCGACTTTCTGACAAGCGAAATCTATGGGGAAGCCAGGTTCATTTAACAACCGCGTGACTCACTTAACAACTGCAGGGATCGGCTTAACGACAGTAGCAAGGAAGATCGTCAGTGGGGCCAAGCTCACTTCAGCAATGTCTCACTTAACAACATAAATTTTGGGCTCTATTGTAGTCGTAAATTAAGGACTATAGGTAACTAGTGAGCTCCTTCTCCTGTTAGAGCTAGAGACACCTCTCCTCCTCTGATCATTCAATGGTCAAGTCTTCATTTCAGAGGTGGACTTGGTCCAAAGTGGGTCAGGAACCCCTGAAGTCCAGAAAAAGCTATCGAGAAGAGCGGAGGTCCAAAGCTTGGGAGAAAGTCACCACTGATGTGCAAGTTCTCCCACCAACGCAAAAAAATTGACCGCCAGAGTCCTCTTGGACCTTAAGATAGTCCCCTTCGGTTGTACCTATAAGCATTGCTTCTCCCAAGTTAAACCAACAACCACAGCTCTACTCAACACCACAAAAGAAATCCTCAAAGTATCTCCAACTCTTTTGAAGCTGAAGTCCTCTTTTCTGAGATGTTCTTGGTTGGCTCCATCTCCACATGTCAACAGTATCCACTCAAACGGAGCTCGGAGAAATTCTTCTCAATCCCCCATAAATCATTTTGTTAGTAACCTGGTCCTTCTGCTCTTCTCTGTGTCAAGGCCTAATGACATGGTTCTCGGGTTAATGAGTAACTTCTTCAAATAGATCGTTGGCAGGGCCAGAGCAGATCAGCCATTTCCAAAACCTTTTTGCTCTATTGGTTGCTTTCCTCTCAAATGTTTCATTCCCCAAACTAAGTAACGTCCTTAATGTTAGTCACAATCCAGTTCTGAGAGCATCCAGGACTCCTTATTTCAACCCTGAGCTACAAATATTCTCCTTTATTGGTACTTTTTCCAAACTAGATAAGGACAAAGCCAAATCCTTTTAGATGCACTCAAATTTCAATGCATCCATCTAGCTCAGTGTTTCTCAACCTTGGAAGCTTGAAGATGGGTGGACTTCAACTCCCAGAATCCCCCAGCCAGCAGCGCTGGCTGGGGGATTCTGGGAGTTGAAGTCCACCCATCTTCAAGCTACCAAGGTTGAGAAACACTGATTAGCTCATTACATCCATCTATCTTTTATAAACCCTGATGCAGTTTTCTTGGTGGAGCTTAAATGCAACAAACAGACCAGCTCTGCAGATGTACAAATCATGATTTCCGCTCTAAAGGGAGGCACAAACCCAGTCCATTGGGGGGGGGGGGGGAGGTTTCAATCCACAAACCATGATTAAAGCAAAGCCAATTTGGTAAACGGACCAAACATTTCTGCGCCGGATATGGTAGTGGGAGTGGTTGTTTAGTTAATAGCTAGCCCCAAATCAGGAGTTTTGTAAACTCTTTTTCATATTAATTATTATTATGCCTTATTATGCCTGGCTGGGGAATTCTGGGAGTTGAAGTTGACCCATCTTAAAAGTTGCCAAGTTTGAGAAATATGCCATGTCCCTCCTGCCTGCTTGCACAAATTTCCAAACCATAACCATGGTTACATATCCGTTCTTCGGTAATAATTATGATTTATTAATGACTTCTGCATTTTATAGAAAGGCCAGGGTTTTTTTTCCCCCCCTTATAAGGCTCCATGTATCTTTGCCAGCCTGGTGGTTTAAAAAATACAGATGATCCACCAGTCCTCACACGTTACACTGGCCGAGTTCACACCTTACACCAAACCACGCTAACTTCAAAATATCTCAATCGTTTCTCCTCCTGAACCACCATCATGGCTCCTAATGAAAAAAGAAAAGGGACTTTTCTCATTTTCGAAAGCGATAGTGGAATTCAAAGGCTGGTTTTTAATCAAAGGAAGCGATTACAAAACAAAGTATTTTTTTGTAAGAAAAGGAAAGTCCTTGAAAGTTTCAAATGAATCATCGCAAGATTCAACCATGTTACCCGTTTTTTTTTTTTTCAAATGTGCACATCCAAAAGGCCTCTGAATCAGATGGAGTCAGCAGAACTCAAGTTCCCCAATTTTTAAGCTAAAACAACAACAACAACAACAATGGATTCCTTGGTAGGGGAAGAAAAAAAAACTTTGGTAGAAGTTTTTGGGAGAAAAAAAAAAGCCCTTCTCCCAACCCAGCTGGCTGTTTTCCACCTGGGTCCTTCCTTCCTTCCTTCCGTCCTTCACTTCCTCTTTAACAAACTCCTTCCTTCCTTCCCAATTCCTTCCCAATTTCTCCCTTCTTAACAAATTCCTTCCTTCCAATTTTTCTTTCTTTCCTTCCATTTTTTCCTTCCTTCCTTCCTCTCTAATAACGTCCTTCCTTCCAATTTTTCTTTCCTTCCCTCTTTCCATTTTTCCTTCCTTTCCTCCTAACAACCTCCTTCCTTCCTTCCAATTTTTCTTCCTTTCCTTCCCTCTTTCCATTTTTTCCTTCCTCCCTAACAACTTTCTTCCTCCCTTCCCATTTTTCTTTCTTTCCTTCCCTCTTTCCCTTCCTTTCTTCCTCTCTCACAACTTCCTTCCTAACAACTTCCTTCCTTCCTTCTTTTTTTTTCCCTTCCTTCCTCTCCTTCCCATCTCTACCCCACTTCCCCCATCCTCCCCCAGCCAGGTATTTATGTCCAGACCCCGTCGGGATTGATGGGTGTGGTAGTCTCCCGGGGCCGCTGAAGTTGACCAAGGCAAGCCCAGACTTGAAGAGGAGGAGGAAGAAGAAAAAGAGGGCTGCCTTCAACCCCATCCACACCCCTTTCGCAAGAGCTGGGGTCCCCCTTCTCCAGCTGGCAAACCCGGAAAGCCACTCTCTCGTCTTCCCCCCCCCCCCCACCAACCCCAGGCGAGAAAGAAACCCCGGGTAAGCCTCCTCCCTCCTTTCCTCCCGCCCCCAATCCTTTCTTTTCCCACGCCTGGAGAAGCGCTCTGCCCGCGCTCAGAGGCACTCTTTCCCCAGAGGCAGCACCCTGTCTTCTTCCAAGGAGGGGGATCCCGCCCGGGTAGGGTGGGTGGGGGGATCCCGCACAGGAAACCCACCCACCCATCCTTCCTTCCTTCCTTCTACCTTTCCCCCTTCTTCTCACCTGGTCCGGTCCCCGCGGGGAACGGGTAGGGCGGCGCCGGCGGGATGGCCCCGTAGGTCTGGGGGGCTGTTGCATAGTTGCCCGCTGGCCCGTAAGGGCTGTAGGGCGGCGGCCGGTCCTGCAGCAGAGGCTTGGTGTCCATCGCGTTGGGGGGGTCGGACCGGAGAGAAGACTGGAGCCAGCTGGGATCCTCTATTTTGTTTAGGCGGGTGGGTGGGTGAGTGGGTGGGACCGAGGCTCAGACCCGGGAAGGCTGCTGGGTCCCGCCTGCAGGGAGCAATTGCACCCAGAGCCGGCGGGGCATGGGGTGCAGGGGGTGGGAGAGGGAGGGGGGGCAACCCCGGGGTCGCCCCGGAGGAAGCTCCGCTCGGAAGGGTCTCTCCCCGCCGCAGAAGCAGCAGCCAACGCAAGAGCTTTGTGCCTGCGGGCGGCGGCGAGTCAGCCCGGTCACAAGACTGGAGGTCACGTGATTTCCTCGGATTGCAACACATTTCTCTCCCCCCCCCCCTTCTTTCTCTTCCTCCTCCTCCTCCTCCTCTTCCCCCTCCCCTCCCGGAGAGGCGGGTGGGGAGGGGAAGGGAAAGTGGGGGGGGGAGGGAAAAAAACCTCTATAAAATCACCTATAAAATCACTCTATAAAAAAAACCCTATAAAATCAAATGCTCTTTTTATTATTTTTTTTATTAAGCCTGGAGCCTGGATAGCTCAGCAGACTCATTCATTGTGATTTAACGCCAGCTGTCTGCAATTACTGTAAGTTCGAATCTCACCAGGCTCAAGGTTGACTCAATAATGGGGGGACAATAAGGTGACTTTGTATAAATATAAATATACAAAAGTATGAAGGCTGTTGCTTAACACATTGTAAGTGGCCCTGAGTCTCCGGAGAAGGGCGGCATAGAAATATATATATTTTTTAAAAAATTATTAATATTTATTTATTTTATTTGTCTGATTTATATGCCGCCCTTCTCTCATAGGACTAAGGGCGGCTCACAACAATAAACCCGACAATAGATAATATTTAAATAATATTAAAACCAAAATTTCAAACCCCCAAATCATTAAAATCCACAACAGATCAGGGAAGTTGCTGAAAGTGTCGTGTCTTCAGTGGGCAACCCATTCCAGAGGAGTTTATTTTAAATGTTTTATAAATAAATAACATTTTAAATAGTGTCAATCACTAAAGGAAGGTTTGTTTTTCTTTCATTCGGCAACGTGGTTGCAAGTTTTTAAATACAGTGTTTTATTTCACTTGCAAGAGCTGGTTACAAAAGTCCATGGAAATAAACACAATTTTTGCAAAATCAAAGAGTTACAAAAAGAGTTGTCGGAAGGGACCTCGGGAAGTCTTCTAGGCCAACCCCGCTGCTCCAACTAGGAAACCACCCCATTGTAATTTTTTTAGACATCTTCTTCCCCCCACTTTTCAGCTCTGACTGGCTGGCTGGGGGATTCTGGGAGGTGAAATGGGGCAAGGGAATATATATATATTGAATGCTTCTCGTTCTTGGCTTTTTTTAGATTTGCTCCAGTGGTGAAATCCAATTTTTTTTTACTACTGGTTGTGTGGGCTTGGCTTGGTGGGCATGGCAGGGGAAGGATACTGCAAAATCCCCATTCCCTCCCCACTCCAGGGGAAGGATACTGCAAAATCCCCATTCCCTCCCCACTCCAGCAGAAGGATACTGTAAAATCTCCATTCCCATCCCACTCCAGGGGAAGGATATTGCAAAATCCCCATTCCTGGGAAAGGATACTGCAAAATCCCCATTCCCTCCCCACTCCAGCAGAAGGATACTGTAAAATTTCCATTCCCACCCCACTCCAAGGGAAGGATACTGCAGCAGAAATTTTGAGTAGTTTGGAGAACCAGCAAATGCCACCTCTGGCTTGCCCCAGAATAGGGTGGGAACGGGGATTTTGCAGTATCCTTCCCCCAGAATAGGGTGGAAATGGGGATTTTGCAGTATCCTCCCCCCAGGAGTGGGCTGGGAATGGGGATTTTATAGTATCCTTCCCCCAGGAGTGAGATGTGAATGCATATTTTGCACTATCCTTCTCCCAGAAGTGAGGTAGGAATGGAGATTCTGCATTATCCTTCCCCTGGAGTGCGGTGGAAATGGAGATTTTGCAGTATCCTTCCCCTGGAGTGGGGTGGAAATGGGGATTTTGCAGTATCCTTCCCCTGGAATGGGGTGGGAATGGGGATTTTTCAGTATCCTTCGCCTGTAGTGGGGTGGGAATGGGGATTTTGCAGTATCCTCCTGCCACGCCCACCAAGCTATGCCCACAGAACCGGTAGTAAAAAAAAATTGGATTTCACCACTGGTTTGTGATTTAGCGCACGTGGACGAACCCGGCCAGTTTTAACTTATGGAATAGACCAAGCCTGGAACCAGCCAAGGTTTGGTACCCGCTTCTGAATCCATCTTATGTGTTTAGGCCAGCAGCAAACCCAAGAAAAAAAAATGCTTGCTTCATAGGCTTGAAATCTTCCTGTTCCAAAGAAGCGAAGTGGAGGGGGGGAGAAGAAAAAAAACCACCCCAAATTGCAAAGGAGGATCCTTCCCCACGACCTGCCGACACGCGTCTTGCCAGAGGCTGTTCCTCCCCCGGGGTCTTCCCGCGAGGCGTGACGTCACACGGCCAAGCGAACAGCTGCTTCCATCCGCCCCGCAAAGAAAGGGGCGGGGGGAATGGAACGCCGTGTAACCATCTGATTCTCCCGCCGGCCAATCGGAGCCGAGGCGTGCGTGCTGCCAGCCAATTAGGAGGCGCCCCTTCAGGCCTGGGGGGGGCTGGGGGAGGAGCGTTCTATTTCCTTGTGTTGCAGCTTTTGCTGCGCGTTTTCTCGCCGGCCGCGCGGAAGAGGCGAAGGGACTCGAACCGGAGGCTCAGGTAGAAAAGAGACGGCCGGGGGCTCCCTTTGGAGGAGAAGGAGGGATCCGATGCACCCCTTCCTTTCCGGAGTGATGGTTTAGAAGCCTCCCCACCCCTTCCCTCCCCAGGACCCCTTGGTTGTCATGGGCTACTATAGAAATCGAAGCAATAAATTAAATTAAATTAAATTTTCAAAAACCAGGCTCTCGCTTTTGCCATGGCTAGCATCCGCAGGTTGCCATTCTCTCCCCAGCTCCCCTCCCCAAGATTGCCTCGGTTTTGCAGGGCGTGTTAAAAGAGGAGGGTAACAGAACTGGAAGGGATCTTAGAGGTCATCTATCCGACCCCCTGCTCAGCGCAGGAGAGCTGTACCTAGGGATTCGAACCGCCGAACTGCCGAACTGCCGAACCTTTCTGGATCGACAAGCCCAGTGTCTTAGCCACTGAGCCACCTTAAGGAACAGCTGGTGATTTTAAGATTATTTTTATTTCGTTTTTATTCCCGACTTGATTATTTTCTAGCCCATCCCCCCCCCCCCCCCGGCGCGGGTTTGCACCCCTCCCACCCAGTATCCCTCTTCATTTATTTCCTCCCCCTATTTTTTTTTTTTTTTTTTGGAAAGAAGTTTTATTTTAAATTAAAATAAAAAACAGCTGAAAAATATCATCCTTAGGAACAATTACAGACAGCCTCTCGATGGGTTAAAATCATTGCGTGCTTACAGTTTTCCAAATCTCATTACATAACAATTATTCTTCAATAGAACAGAAGGTAGATATTGAAACATTTCATCCAGATTTCATTTCATACATGCTATCTCATCTCCATACTTTTTTGTCAAAACCATTGATAAAATATCTCCCATATCAAATAGTATTGTTTATCTTCCTGTTCTCTTATGTCAAATGTCAATCTACTCGTTTCAGCACAGTCCAGCTTTTTCTTAATAATTTCTTCATCAGTAATGATCATCTCTCCTTTCCAATTTTTGGCAAATACAATCCTAGCCGCTGTTAAAATACTCACAATTAAGTATTGTAATTCTTTATTAAATGTCTCTGGGAAGATCCATAGTAAAAATATATCTGATTTAAACTCAATATGTCTTTTTGTCATTTTTTTCTAACCACATATGTATCTTAGTCCAAAATCTGTTTGCTTCCACGCCTGTCCATCACATTTGGTAATAAGATCCCCCTTTTCTGATAATAACTGAATTGCAGGGGTTGTGATGGGCAGCCATAGAAACTGTTAAATCAAATAATATGCCCCTCCTTTTCCTGGAGACTTTCTTCTCCCCCGCCCCCCTCTTCACCATCTGAACCCCAAAACCCCTTTATTTACAATTGACTGGCTTTCATTGGAAAGGAGCCAGCTTGCAGCTCTGGGAGGGTCATCCTGGCTTTGCTTTAACTCTGGAGCAAGTCCAGTTGGATTGAAGGGGAGGGAGGGAGGCGTAGAGCTGGCTTTCTTGTAAATGCGATTAAAAAATAAATAAACCTAATCCGGAGTGCTGCCTGGAACACCAGGAGAGAGAGAGAGAAGAGAGAGAGGGTTGCCAAGGCAACAAATCAAAACAATGTTTGGGGGGATAATAAATGAGTATTATTTAAGAAATTGTGCAGGGTTGTTTTCTTGCGTTTCCGTTCCAGCTGACTTGGTAGTTGGCCCTGCTTTGGCTACTGTGATGAGGTTTCCTTTATATTGTTTTGGCTGCCTCTTTGATCTGACCCATTTCTGTGAATGGTGGGACATTTTTCCTATTGCAGCCACCTCCCCCAGACCCTGTTCGGACACCGGAAAGTAAAACTGGCCTTTCGGAGAAACCAGATTAGGGATGAGTCCTGTGTAAACCCCCTTAAAATAGAGTGTTTGTAGCATAAGGTGGAATTGTGAATCCTTGGTGCTCTCTGGACTTGGTGGCTCTCTTAAAGATATTCCATGAGCCAGCTAGTTAACATCATCAGTGCTAGAAAGGAGTGCAGGATGCGAGTAGGAGGAGGACTGGGAGGTTCTTGGTGATTTCTGGGCTTGGTGCAGCGGTGAAATCTGGCCGGATCTATCCGGCTCGCGCAAACCGGTAGTGCTGGCGGCAGGAGTCTCCGCCCACCCACTGGGACGTCATTACGTCCCGTTTTTGACCCTCTGCGCATGAACACGCGAACGTGCTCGCATTCCCAAACCGGTAACGAAGGTAGGTGCATTTCACCGTTGGCTTGGTGGTTTTCTTGAGGACGTTTCATGAACCCACTAGCTAACATCATCAGGGCTAGAAGGAAGTGAGGTTGCTCTCTTTACAAACAACTGGCTTGTCAGTACCCGTGTGACACTCATCCGTATGAATGTTCATGCTTGTTCCTTGATTATGGTGGTGTTTATTGTTTCAATAAAGGAGAATATTTGTAACTCAGGGTTGAAAGATGGGGGTCTGCCGTGCTCTCTGAGCTTGGTGGCTTTCTTGCAGATGTTTCCTTATCAAACTACCCTGTTTCCCCTAAAATAAGACATCCCCTGATAATAAGCCCAATTGGGCTTTTGAGCGCATGCACTAAAATAAGCATCCCCTGATAATAAGCCCTCTCCGAAAATATTTAACCGCATGTGCAGCCGGTCCCCGCCGTTTCTTCTGGTTTCCTCCATGCGCCCCAAAATAATAAGACCTCCCCGAAAATAAGGCCAAGCGCTTATTTTGGGGTTCAAAAAAATGTAAGAGAAGGTCTTATTTTGGGGGAAACCTGGTAGGTAACATCAATACTAGTGTTGATGATATGATTGTCTCAGTTGGTAGTTCCTTGATTGGAGTCTTAATTGTTGGGTCAGGTATTAATCTTGATGTCAAGTTTATTTGGGTCTTGAGTGCTGGGAAGGAGGTCTTTCGGTCTCTATTTGCTTTTTGATTGCTTCTTTTGAACGGTGTGTAAATGACATTTATCTCTCTATGCCTGTTGATAGCTGATTTGTCTGAGGCTTTCAGGAATCTGCTAACTTTTTTTTTTTTTGGACTGGTGATGCTCACAGCTTCCCCAATTTTTTTTTTTAATTTAATTTATATGCCGCCCTTCTCTGGAGACTCAGGGCGGCTTACAATGTGTTAAGCAATAGCCTTCATACTTTTATATATACCTGCTTAGTAGGGCTTTCGGCCCCACCCAAGCGGTGTTCTTTTTTATACAAAGTCAGCTTATTGCCCCCATAATCTGGGTCCTCATTTTACCTACCTTGAAAGGATGGAAGGCTGAGTCAACCTTGAGCCTGGTGAGATTCGAACTTGCAGTATAATTGCAGGCAGCTGGTTTTATTTAACAGTCCTTAGTCTGCTGCGCCACCAAGGCTCTTCATCGATTGAAACGATGGCAAAGTCTTTTCCAAGTGTTGCGCAACTAAAGAGTAAACCCCTTACCCATCTCTGCCCCTTGTATTTTCCAGCCATGAGCGGCTCCCAATCGCTCCTGTGGGCTGTGGATATTTTTGGGAGAGTGTACACGTTATCCACCACTGGCCAGTACTGGGAGCTGTGCAAAGATGGAGAACTGGAAGTGAAGCGAGTTTCGGCCGTCAGAGAATGCTGTTGGGGACTCGGTTGCGACCATCAAATCTACGTTTACGTCCACTCCAGTGATGTCCCCATCCGGTTCAAAGAAGAAACCTATGAGAATCAGGTACAGAGAGCACAAACGTAGAGAAGGGGTCTCGTGGGGGGGGGGGTCGGGGTCATCCAACCCAACCCTTTTTCGTGCTCGGTGCAGACTCCGCTAAAGGATTTTTGAGCTTCTTGCTTGAAGTTCTCCGTCAAGCCACTTCAAGTGGCGGCCTGTTCCACTGGTTGACAGCTTTGCCGAGTCAGAAAGCAGCCTCTAAATTCTAACGAAATCTGCTTTTGGATGAGGCCATTGGGATGTGTGACTGTTTCTTCCTTCCCTGGCAGCGATGGAACCCGGTGGTGGGCTTTTGCGACAGCTTGCTGCCCAGCGACCGCTGGCAATGGAGTGACGTGAGTGGGCTGAAGCATCAGCAGCTGGAAAGCTTTGGGCTGCCGTCTCCTCACTGGGAGTGGGAGTCTGACTGGTACGTGGATGAAAATTTTGGAGGGGAAGCCACAGAGAAAGGGGTAGGTATGGGATCTACCTTCTTCGGGGGGAAAGGCGTGTTTAAAAGGGAATGTGGGCCTGGAAAAGTTACTTCAGTTCCACTCTTTAGGAAAGTGATGGCTAAGCTTTTTGCCATCGCGTGCCAAAAGCGGGGGGAGCGCGGGGGGGGGGGGGAATGAGAATGAGAGACTTCTGTTTTCTTTTTTTTCTTTCTGAATGAGCAAGGAAGACCGCAAGGGACGTGTAGCAATAGCGCTTAGACTTATATACCGCTTTACAGCCCCCTCTGTAACCAGCCCCCGCAGGTTACAGAGTCAGCCTCTTGCCCCCAATAATCTGGATCCTCATTTTACCCACCTTGGAAGGATGGAAGGCTGAGTCAACTTTGAGCCGGTCAGGATCGAACTCCTGGCAGTGGGCAGAGGTAGTCTGCAACTCTGCTTTGTAACAACTGCACCACTATGCACGCCTGCCTGCCTGCCTTCCTCCCTCCCTCCCTCCCTCCCTCCCTCCCTCCTTCCTTCCTTCCTTCCTTCCTTCCTTCCTTCCTTCCTTCCTTCCTTCCTAAGCAGACTTATATACCACTTTACAGTGCTTTACAGCCCTCTCTAAGCAGGCCTATTGCCCACAATAATCTGGGTCCTCATTTTACCCATCTCAGAAGGATGGATGGCTGAATCAATCTTGAGTCGGTCAGGATCGAACTCCTGGCAGTAGGCAGAGTCAGCTTGAAATTCTGCATTCTAACCACTGTGCCACCACGGCTTCCTTTCCTTTCCTTTCCTTTCCTTTCCTTTCCTTTCCTTTCCTTTCCTTTCCTTTCCTTTCCTTTCCTTTCCTTTCCTTTCCTTTCCTTTCCTTTCCTTTCCTTTCCTTCCTTCCTTCCTTCCTTCCTTCCTTCCTTCCTTCCTTCCCCTTCCTTCCTTCCTCCCTCCCTTCCTTCCCTCCCTCCCTTCCTTCCCTCCCTCCCTTCCTTCCTTCCTTCCCTCCCTTCCTTCCTTCCCTCCCTCTCCTTCCTTCCTTCCTTCCTTCCTAAGCAATAGCAGACTTATATACCACTTCACAGTGCTTTACACTCCTCTCTAAGAGGTTTACAGAGTCAGCCACTTGCCCTCAACAATCTGGGTCCTCATTTTACCCACCTCAGAAGGATAGAAGGCTGAATCAACCTTGAGCCAGTCATGATTGAACTCCTGGCAGTGGGCAGTCAGCTTGAAATTCTGCATTCTAACCATTGTGCCACCATGCCTGCCTTCCTTCCTTCCTTCCTTCCTTGGTTCTTTGAATACATATATCTAGATGTCAACCTTCTGTTCTCCCTTCCTAGATTCTTCAATAAATATAGCTAGATTCCTTCCTTCCTTCCTTCCTCCCTTCCTTCCTTCCTTCCTTCCTTCCTTCCTTCCTTCCTTCCTTCCTTCCTTCCTTCCTTCCTTCCTTCCTTCCTTCCTTCCTTTCCTTCACAAGCAATAGCAGATTTATATGCCACTTCACAGTGCTTTACAGTCTTCTCTAAGAGGTTTACAAAGTCAGCATCCGGCCTCCAACAATCTGGGGTCCTCATTTTACCCACCTCGGAAGAATGGAAGGCTGAGTCAACCTTGAGCCTGGTGAGATTCGAACTGCCAAATTGCAGTCAGCCGGCAGTCAGCAGAAGTCGCCTGCAGTACTGCGTTCTAACCACTGCGCCACCGCAGCTTCATCATAAGGGCTTCCTTGGTGACCGACTGTATAGTTAGTTCTCAATTTAACAACAGTGACCGAATTTACAACTGCGGTGAAAAATAAATTAGGACCATTTTTCACACGAGCATTGCAGCCTCCCCATGGTCATGTGATCAAAAGCCTGGCAACTGACTCCTGTTTATGACGGTTGCAGTATCCCGGGCTCATGTGGTCCTGTTTTGTGACCTTCTCACGAGCCAAGTCAATAAGGAAGCCAGAGTCACTTAACCGCCGTACTACTAAGTTAACAAGCGCAACGATTCACTTACGAAATGTGGCAAAAGTCATAAAACGGGGGGCAAAGCTCACTTCAGAAGTGTGTCACTTAGCAACGGGAATGTTGGGGTCGTAAATCAAGGACGACTTGTACTTTGAGCTCTTTGCAGCCTGGATCCTCACGAGCTCATCACGTTCTACCTCGGTCACTTTGTTCTTCTTTTGAAGGGCTGGACCTACGCCATCGACTTCCCAGCTACGTACACCAAGGACAAGCGATGGAATTCCTGTGTCCGACGAAGAAGGTGGATTCGGTACAGAAGGTACAAAGCCCGGGACACCTGGGCAAAGGTGTGTGCTGCTTTCTCTCTCTCTCTTGTTCTTCTTTTTTTCCTCGCAATGTCTAATAGGTCCAGAGTTGGTTGAGCGTGTTCTGACGTAGGCTTCCTGAGAAAGCATAAATCACAATCTTAAATTGTGGATGTTGACTCTTTCTTTCTTTCTTTCTTTCTTTCTTTCTTTCTTTCTTTCTTTCTTTCTTTCTTTCTTTCTTTCTTTCTTTCTTTCTTTCTAATTTGATTTATATGCCGCCCTTCTCTGGAGACTCAGGGCGGCTTACAATGCGTTAAGCAATAGCCTTCATACTTTTGTATATTTTACAAAGTTTGATCCCAGACCTTCGCACCTTCCATAAGGCCCTAAAGACTTACCTATTCCAACAAGCCGGCCTAGCCCAAAGGGTTTTTTAATAGGGTTTTTAAATTATATGGATTCGGGGTTTTAAATTGGAATTTTATGGATTTGGGGGTTTTAAATTGAGAAGCCAAGGATTTAATTTATTCATTTTAGTTCCTTATAACTTTCGTATTTTATGTATTTTAATTTTCCGGCTGTTCACCGCCCTGAGTCCCTTTTGGGAAAAAGGGTGGTATATAAATCCGAAATAAACTAAACTAAACTAAACCAAGTCAGCTTATTGCCCCTCACAAACTGGGTCCTCAATTTACCTACCTTAGACAGGATGGAAGGCTGAGTCAACCTTGAGCCTAGTGAGATTCGAACTTACTAATTGCAGACACATGGAGTTAAATTACAATGCATTCGTCTGCTGAGCTATCCAGGCTCCTTTTTATTGAGACGGCTGTGAATTACGGTCATTCACAGCCCGTAATGATTCACAAACAGTCTGTGCAGATTCCCACAAGAGGTCTGCTCGAGTGGACACAGTCGTTCAGGATAATGTTGATAAGCACCCACCTTTATCTCCCTTGAACCGCGGCCAGAGACCTAACTGTCAATTTAGTTTTGCAAGGCCAAACGGAGCACAGAGTCAAACGGAGCTTCTCAGAGCTTGAATGGACTATATCAGGGATGGCTAACCTTTTTGCCATCACGTGCCAAAAGTGGGGGGGAGTGGGGAGGCGTGCGTGCACGTGCCCACACCCATAATTCTATGCACCCCGCCCCCCACATGCGCACATGACTCCCTGAACTCCCCCCACTTTTGGCATGCAATAGGCCCGTTTTTTGCTCTCCCCAGGCTCCAGAGCCTTTCTAGGAGCCTGGGGAGGGCGAAAACGGCCTTCCCCACCCCACCGAAGGCCCTTCAGAGGCCGGAAAGAGCCCATTTGCTGATTTCCAGTGGGATCGGAAGGCCCGATCTTTGCTCTGTGAAAAAATTGACTTGGGACTATTTTTCATACGTACGACTGTTGAAACATTTCCCACGGTCACCGTGATCCAAATTTGGATGCTTGGCAACTGGCTCATATTTATGACGGCTGTAGTGTCTCAAGGTCTCCTTTGGCCCCACTTTCTGACCAAGTCAATGGAGAAGCCAGATTCACTTAACAACCCGTGTTACTGACGGTAGTAATTCACTTAACAATGGTGGAAAGACAAGTCGTAACATGGGGCAAAACGTCTGTCTTAGCAATGGAAATTTGGGGCTGAATTACAGACCTAGGTTGAGGACAACCGGTATTTTATGGTGTTTTTGTTTTATATTTTATACCCTGTTTCCCCCAAAATAAGACATCCCCTGTTAATAAGCCCGATCGGGCTTTTGAGTGCATGGCAATAAGGCCCAGCGTTTATTTCAGGGTTCAAAAAAATATAAGACAGGGTTTTATTTTTGGGAAAACATGATAGATAGATAGATAGATAGATAGATAGATAGATAGATAGATAGATAGATAGATAGATAGATAGATAGATAGATGATAGATAATCCCCTGTTTCCCCCAAAATAAGACATCCCCTGATAATAAACCCAATCGGGCTCTTGAGTGCATGGCAATAAGGCCAAGCGCTTATTTCAGGGTTCAAAAAAATATAAGACAAGGTCTTATTTTGGGGAAAACACTGTATTTCTTTTATATCATATTTTATTTCCAAGGCCACTCAATTCTGTTATGAGTGGTGCTGAAAGGCAGATAAAAATGAGGATTGTCCCCTCTCTAGATTTTTTAAGAATATTTGCAATTTTCCCACCGTACCTCTTGGGAGAAAAAAAAATAGATCTTGTGGTTTTTCATAAGAATTAGAAACTATGTTTTGTTTTTTTCCAATGGGTTTTCTTGCAGGCCTCTCTGCTGTCCTTGGTTTTAGAAGGTGCGGCGGGATTTCCAGAGAAGAGGATGTCCCATCATGTGGAGTTCAGCAAGGACATTCTGAATGCATTCTTCTGGCCTTCAGAAGAATCAATCAATAACTCTTAAGTCTTTCTCCTTTTTTTTATTATTTTGAGATAGATTCCACCCCATCAAGATTCGAAGCAGTTACCAGATCCTTTTAATGACATCTCCGTGGGAGGCTGGGAGATCACCGATGAACCTCTGGGTCGACTCTCGGTCTGGACTGTCACCCTACAAGGCAAAGTAATGCCCCCTTTTTAATTATGCACTATGTGAAAATTCTTTTCTCTTATTCAACAAATAAGAATGAAAAACAGGCAAGAGAGTTCAGAAGGAGCTCTTAACTTCTAGGTTTTGCTTGGTAAGGAGGATAAATCAAAATAAGGCATTAAACATGACCTTAGTTTTCTTAATGTTGAGTTTCAAGCCAACTTTTTCACTCTCCTCCTTCGCCTGCATCAAGAGGCTCTTTAGTTCCTCTTTGCTTTCTGCCATTAGAGTTGTGGTATCATCTGCATATCTGAGGTTGTTGATATTTCTCCTGGCCATCTTAATTCCGACTTTGGATTCATCTAGTCTCGCCTTTCTCATGATGTGTGCTCTGCATATAAGTTAAATAGACAGGGCAACGTCCTTGCCAAGGTCAGTACCTCTCTACATGTACATACCGTATTTTTCGGAGTATAAGACAAACCCTTGTCCCCCCCTAAAAGGGGGTGAAAATTTGGGTGCGTCTTATACACCGAATGTAGCCCAGCCCACCCGCCTCTGCCTCCCAGCAATTTACCTCCTTGCAGCAAACAGCAAGAAGAAACAGACCATTTCAGCTTCAGCCCACCTAATTAGCACAAGTTGATTGTCCCTTGGATCGGCTTCCCGACTCTCAGCTGTTTTGCGCTGGTCTCTGCTGCTTGCTGCAAGGAGGTAAATTGCTGGGAGCAGATTTTTTTTTCGCCCTGTGCTAATCAAGCTATGCTGAAAATGAAAATGAAAGTAAAGCAGGCTGTTTGCCGTTTGCTGCAACGAGGCAAAATTGCTGGGAGGCAGAGGCAGATTTCTTTTTCTTGTGTTCCTCACCAAAAAAAGGTAGGTGCGTCTTATAGTCCGGAGCGTCTTATACTCTGAAAAATATGGTAGATATTTGCCTCCTTCTGAACAATTGTGCCTAAAAAAAACGACCTTGTCTTCCTAGATCTGGTATCGGAACGATGTCACTCATCACAATCCAGAAGGATCTTCCTGGAGCTTAATCCCTGCTCCAGCCGAAGCCATACAGATCAGCTGCGGACCGTACGATCTCCTCTGGGCCACCTGCTGGGAAGGACAGGCGATTGTGAGAGAAGGGATCGACCGAAACAATCCCCAGGGTAGGCCCATGGGTGTTGGTTCTCTGCTGTGGAGTTGTTCTGAGCTAGGCTCCCTTAAAAAAGCAGGAAGCAGGAATTGGTCCCGGCAAAACCTCTTTTATTTACACGACTGCGAATTCCTTTCATTCACAGTCAGCAAGGCTTGTCCAAACAGTTTTTCAAAGGAATGTTTATCAACACCAACCTTATCTCGCTTGGCAAGCTGCCACGTAACTTTTTTCCAAACACAGATTAAGGCCAAACTTGGCACAGAGTCTCTTAGAGTCACGAACAGAACTTTCCACCCTTGAAACGAACGAGCAAACGAATTGTTTCCTGCAAAAGCCCCCTCCCCATTCACTCCCCTTTTGTTTCCAATCCTCTCCAAGGTGTGGCTTTACTCCTGAGTCGACCCAGCTTTCTGAGTTGTTCTTGTCTTCTGGCAGCTCTGAGCATGCACACACTGGGAACGGGCTCCAGCTGTTCCTCTGCCTCACTACTGTCTATCTCCCTCTCTGCCTCCAATGCAGAGCCCTCGTCCGAGCTTTCCCCAGCCCCCATATTCCTCCCCAACCTCCTCACTGTCTGACTCGGCTACCAATTCCTCTGGCGCCAGCAGGCCACAACAGGAGTTGGGATCATCCTTCTATTGATTTCTGCCTCTTTTCTTTGGGCAGGAACGTCATGGACAATTGTGGATCCACCGGTTGCCGACAATGGGATTTCGCATGTGTCTGTTGGTGTGAACGTGGTCTGGGCAGTCACGAAAGACAGAAAAGTGAGTGGCTTTTGGAGCTGTACAGGTTGGCTAAGTTGCTAGTCCTGTTGATTGTAGGAGAATTTTAAAAGACTGATCTTTTTTCTTTTTTAATTATTTTTATTATACATTTTCCTTTGTTATGCGTAACGTTTCCATTTCTGCAACGGCAGCGTACTGCCTGTATCAAATCTCTTTTAAATACACATATTGCATATTATTGAGTATTGAATATTATTGAGTCTGTCGTCATCACCTCTATAACTGTCTTGTGCGGCTCTGCAACCCAACAAAACAGACACAAATTTCAGAGGATAAATAGAACGGCAGAAAAAACCATGGCTACCAACCTGCCTTCCATTGAGGAACTGTATACTGCACAAGTCAAAAAGAGGGCTAGGAAAATATTTACAGACCCCTCGCATCCGGGACATAAACCATATCAACTCCTACCCTCAAAACGACACTATAGAGCACTGTGCACCAGAACAACTAGACACAAGGACAGTTTTTTCCCCCAAACACCATCACTCTGCTAAACAAATAATTCCCTCAACTCCATCAAACTATTTACTAAGTCTGCACTACTATTAATCTTCGCATCGTTCCCACCACCCTCCCACTTATGACTGTAACCTTGTTGCTTGTATCCTTACAATTTATATTGATATTGTTCCTGATTGCTTATTTGTACCCTATGACTATCATTAAGTGTTGTACCTTATGATTCTTGATGAACTTATCTTTTATGTATACTGAGAGCATATGCACCAAGACAAATTCCTTGTGTGTCCAATCACACGGCCAATAATTTTTTTTTAAATTCTATTCTATAGTTTTATACACACCATAATTACAACCATTATTCTCATAATACATGCAATATAAGACCGATCTTTTTTCCACTGCAAATGTTTACCTGAATAAAGATGGCTCATTTTGGGATTTATCTCAAGCAAATCTGGGATGGGACTGGGATGATAACTTGCTCCATTGTCAGGATTTTAAGGGGCTCATTTTGGGGGTGGGGGGGGAGAGGGTTGAAGAGAAACCTCAAACCTTCCATCCCTGATAATGTGGATTTTTCTCATTTAGGTCTGGTTCAGGCGTGGAGTGAACTCCTACAATCCTTGTGGCACCAGCTGGATCGAGATGATTGGTGAAATGCAGATGGTGGACGTGGGCTTAAATGACCAGGTGAGTCTCTTAGGAAGTGGACCTGTGGACTTCAACTCCCAAAATTCCTCAGCCAGCTTTGCTTTGCTGGCTGAGGGATTCTGGGAGTTGAAGTCCACACGTCTTAAAGTTGCCAAGGTTGGAGACCCCTGTTCTAGAGGGCAGATGTGATTCTTCCTGGTTATCTCCTCTCCTGCTTCCTTTTTATTTTATATTTCCTTCTCTCTCCTTTCCTTTCCTCTCCACTCCTTTCTTCTCTTCCTTATTTTATATTTCCTTCTGTCTCTCCTCTCTCCTTCCTTTTTATTTTATATTTCCTTCTCTCCTTTCCTCTCCTCCTTATTTTATATTTCCTTCTCTCTCTCCTTTCCTCCTTCCTTCTTATTTTATATTTCCTTCTCTCTCCTTTTCTCTCCTCTCCTTTCCTCCTTATTTTATATTTCCTTCTCTCTCTCCTTCCTTCTTATTTTATATTTCCTTCTCTCTCTCCTCTCCTCCTTCCTTCTTATTTTATATTTCCTTCTCTCTCTCCTTCCTTCTTATTTTATATTTCCTTCTCTCTCTCCTCTCTTCCTTCCTTCTTATTTTATATTTCCTTCTCTCTCTCCTCTCCTCCTTCCTTCTTATTTTATATTTCCTTCTCTCTCCTTTTCTCTCCTTTCCTCTCCTCCTTATTTATATTTCCTTCTCTCTCATCTCCTCCTTATTTTATATTTCCTTCTCTCTCTCTCTCCTTCCTTCTTATTTTATATTTCCTTTTCTCTCTCCTCTCCTCCTTCCTTCTTATTTTATATTTCCTTCTCTCTCCTTTTCTCTCCTTTCCTTTCCTCTCCTCCTTATTTATATTTCCTTCTCCTTCTTATTTTATATTTCCTCCTTTCTCTCCTCTCCGCCTTCCTTCTTATTTTATATTTCCTTCCCTCTCCTCTCCTCCTTATTTTATATATCCTCCTCTCTCCTCCCCTCCCCTCCTTTTATCTTCCTTTCCTTTTCCCCTCTTTTATCTTTCCTCCCCTCCCTTTCTTTTCTCTCATATCCATTTCCTCCCCTTCCCTTCCGACGCAGGTTTGGGGGATCAGCTGTGAGGACCGAGCGATCTACTTCCGTCAAGGCGTCACGCCAAGCGAGCTGAGTGGGAAAATGTGGAAAGCCATTGCCTGCAACCGAGAGAGCGACCGATCTCAAACCGGCAGCTCCACCAGTCTTCTTAGGTAAGGAACCGTTATCCGAAGCAGAGTACAGAACACCCAATGTTACAACCCCCTTTTTTTATTTTTGATCACGGTGGTTCAGCAAAGTACTGCAGTTATTAAGTGAACTGTAGTCATTAAGCAAATCTGGCTCCCCCCACCCCCACCCCTATTGACTTTGCATGTTGGAAGTCAGTTGGGAAGGTTGGGAATAAACTTTTGTAAATCAAGGATTATGCCTAATAGATTACATGTATTTGACAATGCAAGAAAACAACTTGGGGAAAAACATACAAACTCACTACAAGGTAATCCTCGACTTACAGCAGTTCATTGAGCGAACATAAAGTTACGACAATCACCGGGAAAAGGGACTTACGACCGTTTCTGACACTTACGACATTACAGCATCCCCATGGTCATGTGATCAAAGCTCAGCCGCTTGGCAACTGATTCATACTAATGACGGTTGCAGTGTCCCGGAGTGACGGGGTGATCCCCTCTTCTGACAAGGAAAGCCGGATTCACTCAACAACCATGTTACTAACGTATCAACTGCAGTGATTCCCTTAACGACTGTGGCAAGGAAGATCGTAAAACGAGGCCAAAACTCACTTAACAAGTGCCCCGCTTAGCAACGGAAATGTTGGGCTCAATTATCGTAATTCGAAGACTTACCTTTATTTCAGTGATGGTGAACCTTTTCAGCACTAAACATGCGTGTATATGCGTGCACCGGAGCGCCGGAAACTCAAAAACCAGCTGGCCGGTGCACATGCATACGCCAGCCAGCTGATCTTTGGGATTCCGGTATGCACATGCATGCCGGCCAGCGGGTCTTCACATGCACCGGAGCACCTAAATCCCAAAGATCAGCTGGCTGGCGCACACATGCCTGGTTTTTGGTTCTTTTCCAGGCTGCTTTCAGGCCATTTTCTGGCACCCCTGCACCCATTAAGACCAGCTGGCTGGTGTGCATGGGCAACGGCGCACGTGCCCACAGAGAGGGCTCTATATGCCTGCCATAGGTTTGCCATCACGGCTCTATTTGATAATGCAAGAAAAAAGTAATTTGGGGGGGAAAGACATACAAACTCACCAGTGTTTCCATCCACCCCAACGTGGCTAATGGAGAGTAAGATCTGTTTTTCCCCTCTTGCGTCTCCAGCGCTGGCTGCTTCTTTACGGACGACATCAAAGAACAAAGCCCCTCCATCTTCCAGAGCGATGGAGAGTCCCAAGCGGAACCAGAATCCCTTCTGAACGATGCTCATCTCCCTGGACCTGGTCCCGAGGCCCCTAAGAATCCCCATCCGGTCCCGGAGCTGGATATTGACCCGTTAGCCACCGTTCTGGATGAAACCACCGCCGGATCGGACGGAGACCATCAAGCTGACCCAGATAATAAACCTCTCTCCAATCTGGATTCGCTTCCACCCAAGCTTCAGTGGACCAACATTGACCTAAAAGAGGCCAGCAGGATGTCCAAAGCGACGACTGTGATTGCCGAGACCTCCAGTTTGTCTTCCTTCTTACCGGCTGGGGTCGAGGATCATTTTGTCACCGACGATCTTCCCCTCTGGATTTGGGTCTCCAGCAGAGGCTGCCTTGTAGATTCGCAGAGCCCGCTAAAATGGTTCACAGCTCAGTCAGGTGGGTGGTGGTAACGATAGCGCTTAGACTGATATGCCGCTTCGTGGTGCTTTTGCAGCCCTCTCTAAGCGGTTTACAGAGTCGGCCTCTTGCCCCCACAACAATCCAGATCCTCGTTTTACCAACCTCGGAAGGACGGCAGGCTGAGTCAACCTTGAGCCGATCAGGATCGAACTCCTGGCTGGGGGCAGAGTCAGCCTGCAATACTGCATTCTAACCACTAACGCAGTGATAGCTAATCTTTTTCTTCCTCCCTGCACCCTCCTGGGCCCAAAAACAGGCCGTGGGAGGAGGCATGCCAATTCCCCCCCCCCGTTTCCCCTCCCCCCACTTCCTGCAAATGCATGCGTGTCTCCTGCTTGCGGCCTGCCCCCCCCGTCCCCCTTCCCCCATGCATTCTGAAAATCAGCTGGCCAGCAGGAAGCATGCGCGCATGCGGAGTGGAGCTGAGCTGGGCGACGGCTTGCGTGCCCACAGAAAGGGCATCGCGGGCCAGGTATGGCACACGCGCCATAGATTTGCCATCACAGTACTAATGTAATTTTAACGTAAGCGCGAGGAGCAGTCATGTATCCATTTTTTTCAGGACCATCGTAAATGGTGGGAAGTTGAGAAGTTTAAGTTTAAGTTTATTCAGATTTATATACCGCCCTACTCCCCGAAGGGACTCAGGGCGGTGAACAGCCAATTAAAAATACAATATAATGCAAAAGTTAAAAATTTAAAATAAATTATACAATTAGGCTGAAATAAGTAAAATCCAATTTTAAAAACATTTAAAAACCCAATATAAAACCCGTTTATAAAGGGAGGTTTAAGCCAGGCCAGCCTGATAAAATAGGAACATTTTCAGGGCCCGGCGGAAGGTATGTAGGTCCTGTATCCTCCTTATCTCAGGGGGGAGCTCGTTCCAGATGACCGGTGTCCCCACAGAGAAGGCTCTCCCCCGGGGGCCGCCAGTCAACACTGTAATGTCAAGAAGTAATGTAATGTTATTTGTGCTTGTTTTTAATCCTTGTTACCATCTGCCACTCAAGAGTCGTTTGGAGTGGAGCAGGATAGAAATACCAACAATTCTTTAAAAACTTTCTAAGGAAAGAACCAAAGGAAATGCATAAAATAGGATAGGAATAGGAATAGGAATAGGAATAGGAATAGGAATAGGAATAGGAATAGGAATAGGAATAGGAATAGGAATAGGAAGAAGTAGAAGTAGAAGTAGAAGTAGAAGTAGAAGTAGAAGTAGAAGTAGAAGTAGAAGTAGAAGTAGAAGTAGAAGTAGAAGTAGAAGTAGAAGTAGAAGTAGGACACTTCAGACAAATGGTTATCCAATATCATCTTTAAAATTTCCAGTGTTGGGGCATTCACAACTTCTGGAGGCAAGTTGTTCCTCTGATGAATTGCTCTCACTGTCAGGAAATTTCTCCTTAGTTCTAAGTTGCTTCTCTCCTTGATTAATTTCCACCCGTTGTTTCTTGTCCTGCCCTCAGGGGCTTTGGAGAATAGCTTGGCTCCCTCTTCTTTGGGGCAGCCCCTGAGATATTGGAAGACTGCTATCGATCACTGCTTGATTGGGAATTCTCTTTTTTTCCCTCCCCTGTTTATAGCTTTAACCCCCTGCGCTCAATCTTTGGCACTTTCCATCAGCCCCAGCCATACTGCCCAATGGAGGAAGCAAATATTTCGCCAGCTGTCGGAAAGGACCCACCGAGAGTTGGACAATTTCAGACATTACGAACAGGCGGTGGAGCAGGTAAAGTAGAGAAAGGGGAAGGGGATGTAACAGGGTTTTGAGCCAATCACTAGGAGACTGTGAGTTCTGGTCCCATCTTAGCCATGAAACCCGGCTCAGTGACTTTGAGCCAATCACTAGGAGTCAGTGAGTTCTAGTTCCATTTTAGCCATGAAAGCCAGTTCAATGACTTTGGGCCAATCACCAGGAGACTGTGAGTTCTAGTCCCGCCTTAGCCATGAAAGCCAGTTCAGTGATTTTGGGCCAATCACCAGGAGACTGTGAGTTCTAGTCCCGCCTTAGCCATGAAAGCCAGTTCAATGATTTTGGGCCAATCACCAGGAAACTTTGAGTTCTAGTCCCGCCTGAGCCATGAAAGCCAGCTCAGTGACTTTGGGCCAATCACCAGGAGACTGTGAGTTCTAGTCCCACCTTAGGCATGAAAGCCAGCTGGGTGACTTTGGGCCAATCACTAGGAGATGGTGAGTTCTAGTCTTAACTTTTTGCGTGAAAACCAACTAGGCGACTTTGGGCGAATCACCAGGAGACTGAGAGTTCTAGTCCCACTTAAGGCATGAAAGCTAACCAGGTGACTTTGGACCAGTCCCTCTCTTTCTTAGCCTGACCCACCTTACAGGGTTGTTGTGGAGAAAATAGAAGGAAGAAAACGTGTCAAATACGTTCGCCGCTGTGAGTTATTTGTAAAAATAAGAAAGGCGGGATACGAAATAAATATAAATCCATAAACTAGCGGCCCACGTTCCCTCATTTCGCCTTGGGTCTTTCAAACGCTGCCTCCTTCGATATAGAATTGATCCAAGAAGCCAGCTAGACTGAAGGGCAGCGATGAGTTTTCCTCTTAGCTGATTCTGATGGAATGATGGATGTTTGCCTCTTTCCAGTCTGTCTGGGTCAAAACCGGGACGTTGCAGTGGTGGAGAAGTTGGAAGCCCTACCGTTGGGTTGACGTGCAGGTGGCCCTGGAACAATTCACTGCGAATGACGGAACCCAGGACAGCATTCTCTTTGTCTACTACATGCACAACGAGGAAAAGAAGGTAGGCGTCTCCGAGCTGCGGGGGTTGAATTCGCACCCACTTCTTGACACCACTCCCACCCCACCGATTTGACCCAAAAATGTAGGTGGTCCTTGACTTAACAACCCCAGTTGGGAGCAGACCTGCCATGGCTAAGCAATGCAGCCGTTGAGTGAGTCAACGCACGACCTCGTCTATTTTACGGACTGCTTGGCCATTGTCGTTAAGCAAATCGCTCCCGTTGTTAAGCGAATCGTGCCGTTGTTTCAGCTGCTTCCGTGGACTTTGCTTGTTGGAAGCTAGCTGGGAAGGTTTAAGAGATTAACCGCGTTGGAAGGGACCTTGTAGGTCATCTAGTCGAACCCCCTCTCGCCCAAGGTTGCAGAGGGTGATCATGTGACCCCTGCAAGCTGCTGCGACGGTTGAAAATTCATGTCGTAGGAGCCGAACATTTTTCTTTTATCGTTGCACCTTTTATCGTTGCTTGTAAATTTTCCAATTTCTGTTCTGAGAAATTTAAGTAGGGATACAATGAAGAAGATCTCGAAGCAATGGGATTCCGGCAAATTGAAAATGTCTCAGGAATTTTGCAAGGAAAAAAACAATGAAACGTTGATTCTGTTTTTTGCTGATTAGATAGGTTTATTGCTGTAGAAATGGTTGCGCCAAAGTCAAAAAACGGAGGTGATAATGTTATCTTTTACTGTGCTAAAGAGAATTGGAAGTCAGGGCCTTTTTCTTTCTTTCTTCCCTCTTTACTCCATATTTTCTCTTTTTTTCTTTTTCCTTTCCCCTGCCTAGTTTTCTAGTCCTTTTTAAAATTCCTCTCTGTATTTTATATATTGATAAATCGCAATAAACACGCATGAAAAATGTCTCAGAAATAAACAAACAGCCAGTGGCCTTGAAATGTGCACATTTCAAGTGAAATCGCTTCTGAAATATGATTTCAAAAAATGTCCACTAGAGAGCAATATTACCAAGCAGAAACTTTGTGGTGTGCAAAATGAAGCCTGTAACACATTTTAGCAGCTTTGCATTATTCTTCTACTTCATGGAGTACCAAACTGAACTCAAGGACACATCCGCGTTGTTCCTATGCCAACCATAGGAAAATGGTTTCTCCCTGCATTTTCTGGGGTATCTTTCTTTCTCACTCTAGCCTATAGCTGTTGTGACCTTGGCTTACTGAGTCGTTACAAGGCCCAATTAGTCCCCAAAAACCTTATTTTATTGTAACAGCTGAGAATTGCATTCATTCCCAGCTGTGTCCCAATTAGTTGTAAAATAAGTCCTTCAGAAGAAGTCCTTGGAGATAATCACCAACCTTTATCTTCTTTGACACCCTGCCAAAGGCCTTACTTGGCAAAGCCCCATGGAGTTCAGAAACAAACAGGAGATACCGACTGGAAACAGAGTTAGCAACAATGCTTTCCTGCAAAAGACCTGAAGTGCCTTTGTTTCTCTTTTAAGCCTTGTGGGAGGGGCCAATCATGCTGTTCTTGCTTTCTGGCAGCTTTGCACATGTGTGCACTAGGAACAGGCTCCTCTTGTTCCTCTGCCTTTCTGCTGTCCGACTCTGGGGGCTCCGGAGTCCACGCATCACTCCCAGATGGCCCTGGCCCCATCTCTGCCTCCAATGCAGAGCCCTTGTCCGGGCCTTCCCCAGACTCCAGGACTGGCCCATGTTCCTCCCCAGCTTCCTCACTGTCCGACTCTGTTGCCAGCTCTGCAGGCAGATGGCGGACCACAACAACAGCCTGGATAGTCCCAAATTTTAACCAAGCCAAATTCTACTTAGCCACTAGAGAAAGACAATTTGGGAACCTTGTGTTCTGACCTAGGCAAAACCCCTTTTATTTACACGACTGTGAATTCCTTTCATTCACAGTCAGCAAGGCCTGGCAAACAGTCTTTCAGAGGAATACTTATCAACACAGACCTTATCTCGCTTGGCAAGCTGCCATGTCAATAGTTTCCAAACGCAAGGCAAGGCAAAACTTGGCACAGAGTCTCTGGGATTCACGGGCAAATCTTCCCACTCTTGAAACGACCAATCGAACGAATTGTTTGCTGCAAAAGCCCTCTCCCCATTCGCTCCTCTTTTGTTTCCTATGGGAGGGGCCAATCACCTCCAAGGTGTGGCTTTACTCCCAAGTCGACCCTGCTTTCTGAGTTGTTCTTGTCTTTTGGCAACTCTGCGCATGCGCACACTGGGAACAGGCTCCAGCTGTTCCTCTGCCTCACTGCTGTCTAGCTGTCTCCAACAAAGCCCTCGTCATTTTCCCAGCCCCCAGGACTGGCCCATGTTCCTCCCCAACCTCCTCACTGTCCGACTTTGCTGCTAGTTCTGCTGGTTGCCATCAGGCCACAACACCCTGGTGAAGAGGATTGAGTTCTACTTACCTTTACTACCGGTTCTCAATGGGCCGCATGCGCTTGGTTTGCTTCGGTGCATGTGCGCTCTTCTGCTCATGCGCCGAAGCATTCTAATGACATCGGGGTCGGTGGGTGGAGCCTCCTGCTGGTCTTACTACCGGTGCAAACTGGGGGCAACC
Organism: Coluber constrictor foxii; assembly: GCA_038048745.1. Classification (NCBI taxonomy): domain Eukaryota; kingdom Metazoa; phylum Chordata; class Lepidosauria; order Squamata; family Colubridae; genus Coluber; species Coluber constrictor. Next base: position 5,206,412 of record CM075973.1, read on the forward strand.
CACCACCGCTGGTGAACTCTGAAACTTTTCTGCTTTTGGACCTAAAGCATTATTTCTCAACCATGGCAGCTTTAAGAGGCGTGGACTTCAACTCCTAGAATTCCCGAGCCGAGCATTAGCTAAACTGTAGCTCAGGGCTTCCCATGTTCCCATTTTTTAAACTGTGCTCCTTAACTTGAAGATCTGATTTTGACATGTTCTCTGTGTTCCTCAGTACATCCACATGTTCCTCAATGAAGTCACCATCCTAGTTGAGATTCTGAATGAGGCCAAACATTCTTTCGCTCTCTATACGCCGGAGAGGACTAAGCAACGGTGGCCCGTCCGTCTGGCTGCAAGCACCGAACAAGAAATGCACGACTGGGTATGTTTAGACATGTTTTCCAAAGCTGGTCAAATATAGAATGGAATGGAATGGAATGGAATGGAATGGAATGGAATAAGGACTAGGACTAGGACTAGGACTAGGACTAGGACTAGGACTAGGACTAGGACTAGGACTAGGACTAGGAATATGGAATGGAATGGAATGGAATGGAATGGAATAAGGACTAGGACTAGGACTAGGACTAGGACTAGGACTAGGACTAGGACTAGGAATATGGAATGGAATGGAATGGAATGGAATGGAATGGAATGGAATGGAATGGAATGGAATGGAATGGAATGGAATGGAATAGAATAAGGACCAGGAGTAGGAGTAGGAGTAGGAGTAGGAATAGGAATAGGAATAGGAATAGGAATAGGAATAGGAATAGGAATAGGAATAGGAATAGGAATAGGAATAGGAATAGGAATAGGAATAGGAATAGGAAATAATAAGACTAAATACAATACAAAATTCAATACACAATAGAATACAATACAAAATACAATTCAATTCTTTGTTGGCCAAGTATGATTGGATACACAACGAATTGGTGGCAAGAAAGCCACCAAGCTCGGAGAGCACCAAGAGAGCACCCCACAATTCAGTTCTGAGCTACAAATATCCTCATCTAAGGTTAGGAAATGTTTGAACCATGTCTTATCTCTTTCCCAATTCCTTTTGTGTCTCCCAGCTGGCCCTACTGAACATGTCTTGTTGTGAGGGCCGGCAACTCCAGGGCCCTCCTTCTCCTGAAGCCATCTGGTCGCTGACCTGCAAAGGCGACATCTTTGTGAGTGAGCCCAGCCCTGACCTGGAGGCCCTAACACAGCCGATGCCTTGCGATCAAATGTGAGTAATCTTGAATCTCAAATCTTCCTTGCTAAATAAAATGATTTTGGAACCGAGAATAATCTCTCTCTTTTGGAGAACTCTTAGCACGGTATAATGGGATGGAGATGAACAAGGGACAGGTGTCAGGGTAATGATTTCAGAGCTGACCAACTCCTACGATGATGTAGAACTGGGAATGAATCAGCAAGGTTTTTGGGCTGGTATCACTTTAAGAGCCTGTAATAAGAAGAGACCCTGTTGGGGCGTATCTCATTCTCTCCGTGTGTGCTTTCGTGCTGCAATTGCTGTTTGAGGTCTGACTAAAGTACGTGTATGTATATATTCTGTCACTGCGTTTTTGTATTTACCAGCTGAGCTTTTTCTTTTTGGACTTTCAGACTCACTGTAGCTTGCTAGACTCTTATCAGTAAGCTACTGCGCATGTCTACATTCTTTTCTTCTTCTCTAACTTTTCTTTGTTCATCTGCCAAGAGACGTGGCAGGGAAAGCTGCCAAAATGTAACCTACTTTAGATAGTAAGATTGTTTTTATTTCTTTACAATAAATATGAGTTTCATTAGAAATATATCTCGGTTTATTTTCTTACAAGGTATACTCGAAGGAAAAAGCCACGATCCACCTCAAATTAAGGGCAATTACCCCAGGATGGGAACGGGGCTGATTGCCACTCTGACATATTCTTTGTGGATAAAAACCACTGTTTAAAATACAAACCCTGTTTACTGTATTTGCTCCTGGGTTGTCTCACATAGTCACACTGTGCGCATTTTGACAACAAGGATTAGAATGAGTGGATCGTTCTCCTTGTAGGTTTTGGCGCCAAGTTGGGGGACATCTTCGCCTGATTGAATGCAACAGCGATGGCATTGTGTGGGGAGTGGGTTATGACCACACCGCCTGGATTTACACTGGTGGTTACGGAGGAAGTTTTTTGTCAGGTAAGAAACATCCCTTCCAGTCAATCCTCCTTCAGTTGAACATGGGGAGGAGTCCCTGCCAATTTTACAAGAACACCTGGCTCGTTCACTCTCGCTCACCCAGAGCAGTGTTTTTCAACCTCAGCCATTTTAAGATATGTGGACTTCAACTCCCAGAATTCATGTTGGCTGGGGAATTCTGGGAGTTGAAGTCCTCCTAGAGTTCTGGGTGATTTGCTAATTCTCCTGAATTAATTTATTAGGGTGCTGTGCTTCAACCAAAGGGACATGGTGGCTAAGACGCCAAGCTTGTCGATCGAAAGGTCGGCAGTTCAGCGGTTCGAATCCCTAGTGCCCCATAACGGGATGAGCTCCCGTGACTTGTCCCAGCTTCTGCCATCCTAGCAGTTTGAAAGCACGTAAAAAATGCAAGTAGAAAAATAAGGACCACCTACGGTGGGAAGGGAACAGAGTTCCGTGCTCCTTTGGCGTTGAGTCATGCCGGCCACATGACCACGGAGAGTCTTCGGACAGTGCTGGCTCTGAAACAGAGATGAGCACCGCCCCCTAGAGTCGGGAACGACTAGCACATATGTGCGAGGGGAACCTTTACCTTTACTTCAACCATCCTCTATATTTGCCATAATTCATGGCATTGTGGTAATACTTTGAGTTTTTAGGTGGAAGAGAATCATTCAATTTTAAGTCAAAAAAAAAAAAACAAGAAAGGAAAAGGAAATAGAGGGATAATTTTCATGGCTTGTCTTAAACAGGCTTGGCAGGCAGCCCTGAGAATATTCATCCACAGACAGATGTAAAGAGCATCTATATTTACGAAAATCAGCGGTGGAATCCTGTCACGGGCTACAGTAACAGGTAGGAAAAGCAGACAAAATTCTGTTTTGAACAGCCTGTAGCACCTGGTCATTTTCATCATCATCTTTTAATGACCCCATAATCAGTCGTGAAATTCATTTTTTTTTTCCTACCAGTTCTGTGGGCATGGCTTGGTGGGCATGGCAGGGGAAGGATACTGCAAAATCCCCATTCCCACCTCACTCCTGGGGGAAGGATACTGCAAAATCCCAATTCTCTCTACACTCCGGGGGGCGGGGGATATTGCAAAATCTCCATTCCCATCTCACTCCGGGGGAAGGATACTGCAAAATCCCCATTCCCTTCCCACTCCTGGGGGAAGGATACTGAAAAATCCCCACTCCTGGGGGAAGGATATTGCAAAATCTCCATTCCCACCCCACTCTGGGGCCAGCCAGAAGTGGTATTTGCCGGTTCTCCAAACTACTCACAATTTCCCCTACCGGTTTTTCTAGAACCTGCTGGATTTCAACCCTGCCCATATTCCTTTGCATCGGGGTGCAGTCTGGGAAAGTGAATGGAGCTGAGTGTTTACTGGCCAGATGCCCTTCCTGTCGCCAGTGCGGAGTTTGTTTTTTCCCCCCCAGCAGATATATTCTCATTGTGCCCAGAGAGAGAGAAATATCTGTTTCTACCTAGGATCGAACTCACAGCCTCCTGATTGGGAGGTGAGAGCTCCACCTGTAGGCCACTGCACTACTCTACCTGGTCATTTTCACGTCCTAAAAAAAAAATTGAACATCTGTCAATTTGCATTCTTTTTTTAAAAAAAGATTCATTTGCTGAATCTTGTGCCTGTTTGCCTTAACAGAGGCCTGCCCACCGACAGGTATATGTGGAGCGATGCGTCTGGCTTACGCGAGTGTACCAAAGCGAACACCAAGGCCCCATCACCGCAGTGGTCTTGGGTAAGTAGACTTGCTCGGTGGTCCTTGAAATGAGGGGTCCTTGGTGCTCTCTGAGCTTGGTTGCATTCAGGCAAACGTTTCATGACCCATTTAGGTAACATCATCAGTGCTAGAAGGGACCTGGAATTATGGAGAGGAGGGAAGGGAGGAGGAAGAAGAGGAGAATGGCTGTGGGATCCTTGATGCTCTCATTTCATGACCCAACTAGCTAACATCGTCAGTGCTAGAAGAAAGGGGATTTGTGGAGAGGAGGAGGACAAGGACTATGGGGTTCTTGGTGCTCTCTGAGCTTGGTTATATTTAGGCAAACATTTTTTTTAAATTTGATTTATATTCCATTCTTCTCTGGAGACTCAGGGCGGCTTACAATGCGTTAAGCAATAGCTTTCATACTTTTGTATATTTATACAAAGTCAGCTTATTGCCCCCACAAACTGGGTCCTCAATTGACCTACCTTAGAAAGGATGGAAGGCTGAGTCAACCTTGAGCCTGGTGAGATTTGAACTTGTAGTAATTGCAGACAGCTGGAGTTAATTACAGTGCTTTAGTCTGCCACGCTACCAGGCTCTTCATGACGCAACTAAGTAAATGGCACTGGCCAGTTGCTCTCCAAGTTTCCGGGACTCTGGCATGTTCCGGTTTGGGCACTTGATGCCGAAAATATTCGCCATCCCTCTTCTAATGGCTTGCCCGTCAGTGTTGCCCTTGGTATCCCTGGCAATTACCTCAGAGCCTGGAAAATAACTCTTGTCATATTCAAATTCCCACAATCCCCTCTCTCAGCATCATTGGGGAGCATTCTGGGAAGTCGACAGGTGATTATTATTATTTTTGGGGCAGGGATTCCAGAGCCAGGCAGGGGAATAAAATTTCGTTCTGTTATTATTATTTTTTTCCTTTTCTCTCTGCCACGCAGGTGTCCGACTGGGCCATCGATTTCAGCGTCTCAGGCGGGACCGACCGAGAAGGTTGGCAGTATGCATCCGACTTTCCCGCGTAAGGATGTTGACTTTCTTTCTTTCTTTCTTTCTTTCTTTCTTTCTTTCTTTCTTTCTTTCTTTCTTTCTTTCTTTCTTTCTTTCTTTCTTTCTTTCTTCTTTCTTTCTTTCTTTCTTTCTTTCTAATTTGATTTATATGCTGCCCTTCTCCAGAGACTCAGGGCAGCTTACAATGCGTTAAGCAATAGCCTTCATACTTTTGTATATTTTATACAAAGTCAGCTTATTGCCCCCACAAACTGGGTCCTCAATTTACCTACCTTAGAAAGGATGGAAGGCTGAGTCAACCTTGAGCCTGGTGAGATTCGAACTTACAGTAATTGCAGACAGCTGGAGTTAATCACAATGCTTTAGTCTGCTGAGCTATCCAGGCTCCTATCCTGAGGTAAATCCACACACCAGGAGCATCCTGAGTAAATCCATACAGCAGGAACATCCTTTTTTAAAAAATTTGATTTATATGCCGCCCTTCTCCAGAGACTCAGGGCGGCTTACAATGAGTTAAGCAATAGCCTTCATACTTTTGTATATTTTATACAAAGTCAGCTTATTGCCCCCACAAACTGGGTCCTCAATTTACCTCAATTTACCTCAATTTACCTACCTTAGAAAGGATGGAAGGATGAGTCCACCTTGAGCCTGGTGACATTCGAACTTACTAATTGCAGACAGCTGGAGTTAAATTACAATGCATTAGTCTGCTTAGCTATCCAGGCTCCTTTTCCCCCCACTCCCAGAAACTGGGTTAAATCATGGGACCGATTGCCCCCCCCCTTCGATTGGAAGCCCTTAGCTGAGGAGGGTACAAGGAGAATAACCATTTGAGGTGGAAAAGGTGGGTAGTTTTCAAAAGGAGCATTTGGCAGCAACAGGTGTGCACAGAACTATAGATAGTCCTCGACTTACGGCTGCAAGCGAGGCCAGTATTTCCGCGGTTAAGCAAGGCGGGGCGTTAAAAGAGCCGCGGAGGCCAATTTGATGGCGGTGGCTAAGCAAATGACTGCAGTTCAGGGATAAGTCACACCGTCATTAAGTGAATTCAGGCTGACATATATGCGCGCGCACACTTTGCTTGTCAGAAGCCGGCTGAGAAGATCGCACCTGGCCATCACGGGACCCCAGGATGGTGCACCTGAGAGGATGTTGCAACAGTCATAAGTGTGAGGACGGGGTTGAAAGTCAAATGTTTCAGGGCCATTGCAGCTTCGAAGCGTTGCTTAAAATGAATGGTGGCCTGTCCAGTTTAATGAAAAGAAGGCCCCGGGGTGATAATGATAGCAGGGTTCCAATATTTGAGAGGCTGCCCCAAAGAAAAGGGGGTACACCTGTTCTCCAAATCACCTTGAAGGCAGGGCAAGAAGCAACGGTGGGAAACTAAACAAGGAGAAAACCAACCTAGAACCAAGAAGAAATTTCCTGGCAGGGAGGACAATTAACCAGTGAAACAGCTTGCCACCAGAAATTGTGGGTTTTCCAACAACTTGTGGAGGTTTTTAAGAAGAGATTGGACAACCCCTTGGCCTGAAATGTTTACAGGGTTTCCTGCTTAAGCAGGGGATTGGACTTTTTTGGCAGCTGCCAAAAAAGCCAACACAGTTCTGGGTTGCATAAACAGAGGGATAGAATCAAGATCACGGGAAGTGTTAATACCACTTTATAATTCCTTGGTAAGGCCGCACTTGGAATATTGCATTCAGTTTTGGTTGCCACGGTGTAAAAAAGATGTTGAGACTCTAGAAAGAGTGCAGAGAAGAGCAACAGAGGATTTTAGGGGACTGGAGGCTAAAACATAGGAAGAACGGTTGCAGGAACTGGGTAGGTCTAGTTTGATGAAAAGAAGGACTAAGGGAGACATGATAGCAGTCTTCCAATATCTCAGGGGCTGCCCCAAAGAAGAGGGAGTCAAGCTATTCTCCAAAGCACCTGAGGGCAGGACAAGAAGCAATGGGTGGAAACTAATCAAGGAGAGAAGCAATTTGGAATTAAGGAGGAATTTCTGACAGAACAATTAACCAGTGGAATTCCTTGCCTCCAGAAGTTGTGAATGCTCCAACACTGGAAGTTTTTAAGAAGGTGTTGGATAACCATTTGTCTGAAGTGGTGTAGGGTTCCCTGCCTAAGCAGGGGGTTGGACTAGAAGACCTCCAAGATCCCTTCCAATTCTTTATTCTCTTCTCTTCTCTTCTCTTCTCTTCTCTTCTCTTCTCTTCTCTTCTCTTCTCTTCTCTTCTCTTCTCCTCTCCTCTCCTCTCCTCTCCTCTCCTCTCCTCTCCTCTCCTCTCCTCTCCTCTCCTCTCCTCTCCTCTCCTCTCCTCTCCTGTCTTCTCTTCTCTTCTCTTCTCTTCTCTTCTCTTCTCTTCTCTTCTCTTCTCTTCTCCTCTCCTCTCCTCTCCTCTCCTCTCCTCTCCTCTCCTCTAGTCTACTCTACCCTACCCCACCCTACCCTATTATTCTATTCTATTCTAAGACCTCCAAGGTCCCTTTTTGACTTTTGTTATTCTGTTCCTCTCTGTTCCAACAGGTCTTATCACGGCTACAAAACAATGAAGGACTTTGTGCGCCGGAGACGCTGGGCCAGGTAACTCATGTCACCTTCCGCAGGTCCATTTAAAGGATGCCATTGTCCCCCACTCCCTCCCGTCTTCGTTTGCAGGGAACTCCTTGTTTCTTCTCTCGGTTGTTGTTTTTTTTTAAACATCGGATGCCATTCCAAACACAACGTTTGCTTTGGCTGGTAGTTGAGGGTGTTGGCATCTCCTAAAAAGATAAGTAGATAGACCTCCAAACCAGCTTTTCCTCGCATGCTGGGCCTTTTTTAAAATTTATTTATAATTTTTTAATATTTTCTTTTAATACAAACATTCCATCATTCATTAAACTCTGTGTCGTCCGGGTACAAATTTTTTGTGTCGTAACAGTTAACGCTTACCACCCTATTCACTGTTTATATCTACTCTTATTTTAATACTAATACTTAATACTTAACATATCTATTGTTGTAACATTTCTCTTCTTAACTTATTTGACTTTATTATTTTTTTTAATTTTTAAATTAATTTTATCACAACACAACATACAAAACACAAACACACAATATGTGTTTCTTTCTACGGATCAGTTTCGTTCCTCTTACTTTCTACTTTCTACGTTTTCCGTTTTTCTCATCCTTTATTATCTTTATCGTTCCTTTATTTCCAGTTTTATTCATTTACAGTTTTATACACGTTTGTCACATCATTTATTCACTTTTACTTTCCCTAATCTGGAGCCAATCATACCACTTAGTCCATACTTGATAATATTCTGTCTCTTCCTTTTCTTTTATTTCTTTCGTTAATTGATCCATAGGTTAATTTAACTTTTTTTTTTTTTAATTTGATTTATATGCCGCCCTTCTCCGGAGACTCAGGGCGGCTTACACTACGTTAAGCAATAGCCTTCATACTTTTTGTATATTTATACAAAGTCAGCTTATTGCCCCCACAAACTGGGTCCTCAATTTACCCACCTTAGAAAGGATGGAAGGCTGAGTCGACCTTGAGCCTGGCTAGGATTGAACTCACAGAAATTACAGGCAGCTGGTGTTAATTGCTGCCTTTAGTAGGAGGCATTAGCCCCCTACGCTACACAGGCTCTGACTTTATTATACATTATTTGACTTTATTATACATTATTTACGTATTTATTCTCTCTAACCATTGATAAAATAAGTCCCATATATTATACTAATCTGATTCTTCCTTTCCTTTAATTGCAAGTGTTCATCTATTCATTTCCGCACATTCCAATATGTTCTTATTCACATTTTCATCCTTAGAATCTCTTCTCCTTTCCAATTCTGTGCAAATACAATTCTAGCCACAGTTATTACATGAGTAATCAAATACACATTTTCTTTACTATAATTTTCTGGTAAAATCCCCAACAGGAATATCTCAGCTTTTAAATCAATATGCTGTTACATCATCTTCTCCGACCACATACAAATTCTTGCCCAGTATTTTTTTTATTTTTTTTTATTTTTTTGCTTCTGCACACGTCCACCACATATGATAATACGATCCCGGTATCTGATGGCATTTCCAGCATTTAGTCCCAACATCGTTGGGTCTTTTACGCCTCAGTTGGAAAGCAATTTTTACCTCAGTGAGTGCCACGTTGGGGGAAGGAAGGCCCTAAAACAAAAGCCATTGTTGAACCCGTTTACATGTTTGCACCAAGCTATGTTTTGTTTGGATTGGGGCTTTCCTGGATAAATGGCAAAGGGACAGTAAGATATACATCATAGCTCGTTTGTTCTTTCCTTCTGTATACGAGAGTCCGGGTGGAATGTTTTTGAGAAAGAAGCCAATGAATGTTTCAGCCAGGGTGCAATTGGCTGAAGGCCATTCCTTAAGTTTCGATAGAAGAGAATATTTGTAGCTCGGGGTTGACCTGATGAGGGGTCCTGGGTGCTCTCTGAGGTTGGTGGTTGCCTTGCAGATGTTCCATGACCCAACTTGGGGACATCATCAGTGCTAGAAAGGAGTGGTTTTGTGGATGGAGAAGGAGAAGAGGAAGAGAAATGGGGGGGGGGGAGAGAAGGAGAAGGGAGGAAGAGGAAAAGGAGGAGAGGAAAAGGCAAGGAGAAGGGGAGGAAGAGGACCGGAGGAAGAGGACTATGGGGTCCTTGGCGCTCTCTGAGGTTGGTGGTTGCCTTGCAGATGTTCCATGACCCAACTAGGGAACATCATCAATGCTAGAAAGGAGTGGTTTTGTGGATGGAGAAGGAGAAGAGGAAGAGAAGGGGGGGGAGAGAAGGAGAAGGGAGGAAGAGGAAAAGGAGAAGAGGAAAAGGCAAGGAGAAGGGAAGGAAGAGAACCAGAGGAAGAGGACTATGGGGTCCTTGGCGCTCTCTGAGGTTGGTGGTTGCCTTGCAGATGTTCCATGACCCAACTTGGGGACATCATCAATGCTAGATAGTGGTTTTATGGATGGAGAAGGAGAAGAGGAAGAGAAATGGGGGGGGGGAGAGAAGGAGAAGGGAGGAAGAGGAAAAGGAGGAGAGGAAAAGGCAAGGAGAAGGGGAGGAAGAGGACCGGAGGAAGAGGACTATGGTGTCCTTGGCGCTCTCTGAGGTTGGTGGTTGCTTTGCCGATGTTCCATGACCCAACTTGGGGGCATCATCAATGCTAGAAAGGAGTGGTTTTGTGGATGGAGAAGGAGAAGAGGAAGAGGAAGGGGGGGGGGGGGAGAAGGAGAAGGAAGAGGAGGAAGAGGAAAAGGAGGAGAGGAAAAGGCAAGGAGAAGGGGAGGAAGAGGACCGGAGGAAGAGGAATATGGGGTCCTTGGTGCTCTCTGAGCTTGGCGATCTTCTTTCAGTCATTTCATGAACCAACTAAGTAACATCTTCAGGACTGAAAACGTGCCTCACATCCTCTTTTTTCTTCTTCTTCTTCTTCTTTTCTTTTTTTCTTCCCAGGAAATGTAAAATTGTCACAAGCGGGCCCTGGCTGGAAGGGCCTCCGATCGCTTTGCGAGATGTTTCTATCATGTCACAACCTCCCGGGTCGAAGGAAGAGTTTGTTCCTCTTTGGGCCATCAGCGACAAGGGAGACGTGCTGTGTCGGCTGCAAGTCACACCCCAAAACCCAGCGGTTAAAATCTTTTCTCCTCTTTGATGTTGTTTTTTTATTGCAAACCAGTAGTTATTTTAATCTCCCGAGGATCCTTCCTTAACTCCGCGAAAACATTTTGGTGGTCGTATTTGAGGGCGCTCCGTTTACACCTCAGCCAACATTGCCTTCTGTCTGTGTCTTCAGTCCAGGTAGTCCTCTACTTATGACCACCATTGAGCCCAAAAATGCAGGTCGCTAAGTGAAATATTTGTTAAGGGGGTTTTGGCCCATTTTACGACCCAGTTGTTAAGGCTTTCCTTGCAGTTGTTAAGTGAGTCACACGGTTGTTAAACGAATCTGGCTTTCCTGTTGATTTTGCTGATCAGAAACATGACCCCGGGGCATTGCAACCGTCATAAATATGAGTCAGTTCCCAAGCACCTGAATTTTGATAATGCTGCAAAGGTCATAAGCATGAAAAACGGTCGTAAGTCACTTTTTTCAGTGGCATCGTAACTTTGACCGGTCACTAAATAAACTGTTGTAAGTCGAGGACTACCTGTAATACGATTCTGTTTTTGTAGATTATATTTTCTAGTCCTGACTCATCTTTATGACGGTTACAGAATCCCGGGATCGTGGAAATCTCCTTTTTGCGACCTTCTGATAAGCAAAGTCCATGCAGAAGCTAGATTCCTTTTCACCGACTTAACACCTGCACGGATTCACTTAACACGCTAGCAAAAAGGCCATAAAATGGGGCAAACCTCACTTAATAACTGTCTCGCTTAGCGACAGAAATGTTTGGCTCCATGGTGGTCGTAAGTCAAGGGCTACCTGTATAGTCTTGATGTCTTGCCAGAGTCTTCAACTTCAGAGCGCTTCAACTTTGGGAGATCTACCTGGGCACAGGTTGCACGACCCTGTTCTGACTTAGGCTTCCCAAGAGCATGAAGGAGACTCCTTGTCCCGACAAAAACCCCTTTTTATTAAGTGACTGTGAATTCTTCTCATTCACACCCAGCAAAGTCTTTCAAGAGAGAATTTACTGTCACAGACCTCATCTGGCCTGAAGATATCGGCCAGCTGCCAGACCGATATCTTCAAAACTTGGCAAGGAGTCACGGAGAGTCACAAACCAATTAAGCGAACTAATTGTCTCCTGCAAACTTCACTCCCCTTTCGCTCCTCTTTTATTCCCTCTGGGAGGGGCCCTTCATCATCCACATGTGTCCTTCCTCCCAAGTCGACCCTTGTTCTTTAGCTGTTCCCTTCATTTGGCAACTCTGTGCAATGCCCACACTGGGAACAGGCTCCAGCTGTTCATCTGCCTCACTGATGTTTGACTCCGAAGGCAGCTGATAACTGTTGGATGGTCCTGGCTCCCTCTCTGCCTCCGACGCAGAGCCCTCATTAGAGTCTTCCCCAGACTCCAGGACTGGCCCATGTTCCTCCCCAACCTCCTCATTGTCTGAATCTGCTGCCAACTCTGCTGGCCGCTGGCGGGACACAACAGACCCAAAGAACGGATAGAGATAGAAATTCATCTCCTGAAGGTCTCCAAGACTCACAAAGGTTTTCTCTTCCCAACAGGGCACCTCCTGGCTGCACGTGGGGACAGATCAACCCTTCGTTTCAGTCACCATAGGAATGTTTCACCAAGTCTGGGCCATCGCCCAAGATGGCTCGGCATACTGTCGTGGTTCAGTGTCTTCCAAAAAACCAGAAGGTGAGTTTTTAACCGGTTGAGAGTGAAGGGATGGAAACGAATCAAGGAGAGAAGCAACTCAGAACTAAGAAGAAATTTCCTGACAGTTAGAACAATTAACCAGTTCAACAGGTTGCCTCCAGAAGTTGTGGGGGTCCAAAACTGGACGTTTTTAAGAGACTGGACAACCATTTGTCTGAAATGGTATACGGTTTCCTGCCTGTGCAAAGGGTTGGACTAGAAGATCTCCAAGGTCTATTCTATTCTATTCTATTCTATTCTATTCTATTCTATTCTATTCTATTCTATTCTATTCTATTCTATTCTATTCTATTCTATTCTATTCTATTCTATTCTATTCTATTCTATTCTATTCTATTCTATTCTACTCTACTCTACTCTACTCTACTCTACTCTACTCTACTCTACCCTACCCTACCCTACCCTACCCTACCCTACCCTACCCTACCCTACCCTACCCTACCCTACCCTTATTTTACTCTACTCTGCTTTTAATTCCTATATCCTATCCTTTTTTATTACATTCTATTCTACTCTACCCTACTGTCCTCTTTTTCTACTCTACTATTATATTCAACTCTACGCTTATTCTACTCTACTCTTCTATACTATTCCATTCTACTCTACTCTACTCTACTCTACTCTACTCTACCCTACCCTACACTACCCTTATTTTACTCTACTCTGCTCTTCATTCCTATATCCTATCCTTTTCTATTATCTATTCTACTCTATCCTACTGTCCTCTTTTTCTACTCTACTATTATATTCTACTCTACGCTTATTCTACTCTACTCCACTCCACTCCACTCCACTCCACTCCACTCCACTCCACTCCACTCCACTCCACTCTTATTATTCTGTTCTGTTCTGTTCTTTTTATGTTTTGTTCTGTTCTATCCCAACCCATCCCAAAAAGATAAAGCAGTTTGCCAACTCTGGTTACCTGCGCATCTAATGCATCAACCAGGCCCAAAGTCACCCAGCCGGTTTTCATACCTAAGAGAGGCTCAAAACTCACCGTCTCCTGGTTTGTTTTAATCCAGCCTCTTAACCACAACACCAAACTGACACAACCCACAGTTCCTGCTGTGTTTTGAACCAGTCACATTTAGGTTAGAAGAAGACGGAAGTTGTGTTGTTGATATTTTTTCCAAGGAAGAAAGTAAATGCTTTTAAGTTTCCCACCAGTTAAAAGAGGGGAAAGGATGACATTTTTCCTTTGCACAAAGGGTTAAAAGCCAAAATCAGGGTTTTTTCAGCCTTTGCCCATTAATCCCACCCAGCAAAATAGAAAACATTGGCTTCACACAACGTGGCGATCGTTGGACGTAGTCCAAGAAGCCTGCCAACTGCTAAAATTGGCCGCCTCGAACAAGTCAAGATTGTATTTCAGCGGCTGCCTTAATACGATGAATTCAAATAAATAACAAGGAAGGAAATTATTCTTGTTTCTTTTTTACTTCTTGCTGGTTTTCTGGGAATATCCAGGCGAATGCTGGTACCACGTTCCTTCCCCCGTGAAGCAGAAGTTAAAGCAAGCCTCCGTGGGACGAACGGCGGTGCTGGCTGTGGATAAAAACGGTAAGGAGGGACTCCTGTGTTCCTGGTTGGTTATTTTTTTGTTTGTTTAAAGGTGGTTTTGAAAATTAAAAAAAAAAATCTGGTTTCTTTGAGTGGCTGGCCAGTTGTGTAAGTGTTCCATTGGAAAGGAAGTGCAATGACACTGTTAAAATCGGTGAACAATCCGTAATCGTTTGTGGTTAGCAATTGGATTGTTAACCGTTCATTCATTAGCAATTGTTAACATGTTATAATAGCGCTGAAAAAAAATGGGATTTATGGGCCAGTCCCAGGGATGGGCTGCTGGGGATTCACAGGAGTTCGGGAGAACCTCTAGGTAAGATTCTGTACAGTTTGGAGAACCCCCAAATCCCACTTCTGGCTGGCCTCACCTACCCTGCCCCATCTGTCCCCACGCATCCCGTTTTGGATTCAGGTAAGTACAGGGTGTGCCCGGAGGCTCAAGGAGGGCGAAAAACGGGCCTACCGGAAGTTTGGGAAGGCCGGAAACAGGCCCATTGCTGGCCTCCGGAGCCTGGAGAGGCTCTTTTCACCCTCCCGGAGGCCCGAGAAAAGCCTCCGGAGCCTGGGGAGGGCAAAAACGCCCCCTCCCAACCATGGTGCAGGAAGCCGACTAGGCCACGCCCACCATGGCCACGCCCACCCAGCAGCCAGGCAGACAATCCCTTGCTAACATTTTTGAAGCCCATCCCTGACCAGTCCTCATACTTATGACCAACACCACGGTCACACGATCAAAAGTCCGGGGCTTTGTGATTGGCATGTGTTTACAATGGTTGCCACATTCCCCAGAATCCCCACTTGTGATCTTCCTAGCCGGCTTTTCCGACAAGCAAAATCAACGGAGAAAGCTTCACGATCACATGATTTACTGAATACCTGCCGTAATTCCTTTAAAAAAAGGGTCATAACACGAGTCCCTTAACAACTGCCTCGCTTAGCCATGAAAATTAATTGTCGTCATAAATTGAGGACTACCTGTGCCAGATTAACCGACCTGACTCTTCTCTGTCTACAAAGACATACGAAGAATAAGATAATCAACAGGTATATGTGTGTGTATATAGATAGATAGATAGATAGATAGATAGATAGATAGATAGATAGATAGATAGATAGATAGATAGATAGATAGATAGATAGATAGATAGATAGATAGATAGATCGGTCTTTGGTTATTAGGATCTTCTCCCATGTAAAATTGGAAGTGTCTTGGCAAAGTGTCTTGGCTTCCAGGAACAAAATTTTGTTCCTGGAAGCACGAAGCCGAGAACACCAGCCTGAAGATGACGAATGAGACTTCGTCGAAACGTCACCAAGACACTTCCAATTTTACGCGGGAGAAGACCCGAATAACCAAAGACCTAGAGAGAGAGAGAGAGAGTGTTTATTTCATGCATGGTCTGAAATTTCTCAACGCTGTTTTGTCTTTGATAGGTAATCTGTGGTTTCGTGCTGGAATCACACCGAGTTACCCTCAAGGATCTACTTGGGATCACATTTCAAACAACGTCCGGAAAGTTTCTGTTGGACCCTTGGATCAGGTGTGGTCATAGCAGCAAAATATCTCTTTTAAGAACCTAAGATAGTGTTTTCTTAACCTTAGCCACTTTAAGATGAGTGGACTTCAACTCCCAGAATTCCCCAGCCATGGATTAAAGACATGGCTGTTTGAAGAACATTACGATCGTGGGGTTATATAGTCTTTTTAGAATGATTTTAATGGATTTTAATGTGTTTTAATTGTGTTTATTGTGATTTGTATTCATGATTGTTTTTGTAAGCCGCCCTGAGCCCTTGGGGAGAATGGTGGCATATAAATCACATTAATTAATTAATTAATTAATTAATTAATTAATTAATTAATTAAATTAAATAAATTAAATAAATTAAATAAATTAAATAAATTGAAATAAAATAAATATATATATATATATTGTTTTTTAGATCTGGGTGATAGCTGATAAAGTCCAAGGGAGTCACAGCCTGAGCTGTGGAACTGTCTGCCATCGGACCGGGGTCCAGCCTCTGGAACCCAAGGGGGTCTCTTGGGACTACGGCATTGGGGTGAGCATCAAAAACACAAACCATTTGTTCCAGGGATGGGATTCAGCCAGTTCGAACCGGTTTAAGCAAACCGGATGCTACTTTTACATCTGGTTTGCCGAACCGGTAGTTGCGAGGACTGACTGGCCCCGCCCACCCCACCCCGCCCCTCCCAGGAGTTTCAACGCGGCCCGTTTTGGATATGAGGTAAATGCAGGGCCCACGTGGAGGCTCTGGGAGGGCAAAAAACAGGCCTACGGGAAGTCTGGAAACAGGCTCATTTCCGGCATCTGGAGGGCCTCCGGAGCCTGGGGAGGGCAAAAAACAGGACTTCCAGAAGTCTGAAAATGAGCCCATATCGCATAATAACCCATTCATTCTTTCTCTTTAATTGCCAGTGTTAATCTATTCATTTCTGCACATTCTAATATTTTTCCTTATCCTATTCTCCTCTGTAGGAATCTTTTCGCTTTTCCAGTTTTATGCAAATACAATTCTAGCTGAGGTTATTACATGAATAATCAAATATACATTTTCTTTACATTCTGTAAAGGTCAATTCCTGTTGGGGATTTATTGGTAAAATCCCCAACAAGAATATTTCAGGTTTCAAGTTAATATGTTGTATCAACTTTTCCAACCACATTAGTGGTAGGTTGCTCCCGATTCTGTCCGGTTCTTGAGAACCAGTAGTAAAAACGGTAGTAAAAATATGACATCATATTTGGTGATCTGCGCATGTGCAGAATCTTCCAATATTTTTTCATTCCTCTTATTCCTGACTTCGCAGGGAGGATGGGAACACATCACCGTACGAGGAAACGCGACGGAAAGAACCAAGATGGCAGCTCAAGAAGGTCCAAGCAGCTCTCCTCCTAACCTTAGTAGCTTAGAGGTTCACGGAAGCTACCAGCCCCAAACCACCATTTTTGTAGACAGCGTCCAAGGCTTGGACCGAAACACTGTCCAGTGTTGACTTGACTCTGAAGTTTCCACCTTCTGCTCATTCCACGTTGTCCCGGATCACGGAAGCTACAACTGAAGACTAGGCCGGTTTTTGAACGCTCGCTCTTGAGTGTACAAAGGAGACCCAAGTCAACTCCAAGCATGCAGTCTACCAACCCTTCCATCTTGTGTCCCCTAGGCGTGAAGGAACAGGAGTCGACCCCCATCCTCGTTCGAAAGGGATGCTCCAACCTGAAGGGGGGTGAGGTGTTTCCCAGACGTATGTGGTTGTGTGATTTCCCAGAAATCCCCCACTTCTCAATGAGCGTTCTGGGAGTTAAGATCCAACCCACCCGCCCCCAATGGAGAAGATACAAGATGGAGAAGATCTGATTTGGAGGCTGTTGAACGGAGAGACTGCATGTCCATCACCTCAGTGGGGGAACTGGATGTGTGTGTGGTATGTGTGTGTGTGTGTGTGTGTGTGTGTGAATTTTGCTTGTGTTGTTGTTTTAATCCCTTAATTTATTGTGGTATTTCTTAGGCCTGGTGGAATCTGATGTTCCCCAGGAGCCCTGGATTCGTTCCCATCAACTAAGCCTTGGTTTATACTGGCCAGTGTATGACCCAACAATGTAAGGGACCAGGGTCAATTAACCCTTTCTATGATAAGCCCCCACTTGGAGTATCTTTGACCCCCAATCCCTGGCTTTCTTAGATGTTCCACAGGCAGGACCTGGTCTATGATGAGCCAGCCTCCTTCACAGGGTTAACATGAATAAACTGAGCCAGTTAGTTAATTCTATAGCAAGCACTTCTATATATATTTCTTCGAAGTCCCCAGGGGTCCTACATTCATCACGCAATGATGAGGATTAGCAGAGAAGCAGCCGGGGGTTGAAAGCCAAGATTGGCAGCTGGCAACCCCTGGGTGAAATACAGCTGGTTTCCTTTTGCCAGTTGATTTACAGCTGTTTCTCAATCTCAGCAACTCAAAGATGTATAGATTGACCTTTCTTTCTACCTTTCTTTCTTTCTTTCTTTCTTTCTTTCTTTTCCTTTTTCTGTCTCCCTCCTTCCCCTTCTTCCCTTCCCTTCCCTCCCTCCCTCCCTCTTCCTTTGTTCCTTTCTTTCTCTCTCCCTCCTTCCTTCCACTTCCCTCCCTCCCTCTTTCTTTCTCTCTCTTCCTTTCATTCTCTCTCTTTCTTTCCCTTTTTTTTTCTTTCTTTCTTCCTCTCTTTCCATTTCCTTCCCTCCTTCCCTTTCTCTCTCTCTCTCTCTCTCTCTTCTTTCTTTCTTTCTTTCTTTCTTTCTTTCTTTCTTTCTTTTCTTTCTTTCTTTCTTTCTTTCTTTCTTTCCTGTCTCTCTCCTACACCCCCTTCCTTCCCTCCCTCTTCCTTCCTTCCTTCTCTCTTCCTTCCTTCCTTCCTTCCTTCCTTCCTTCCTTCCTTCCTTCCTTCCTTCCTTCCTTTCCTTCTTTCTTTCTTTCTGCAGAAATGCACTAAAATAGCTAAGCGAAGGATACTCCTGCCTCTTTGCTGGGTCCTGTTGACCTTAATCAAAACAAGGAGCTGCCAATCCAGTTGGGCCTCTTCTCTGGTCTGCCTCTTGAGCAAGAGAGAAAAGAGAGAGAGAGGGAGGGAGAGGAGCACCGTGGCCCATCTGCGAAGCCGTTTTGTATTTGAAATCATCAATAACTTTTACATTTCTTTCCCCTTTAGCGTACGTAGCTCTGACACCAAGTAAACGGAGGGAAGAAATACAGGAGGGGCGAATGCGTTCTAAGCATCATGTTCTCAAAAACGGGGTTGGGGTGGGGGGGGGGGAATAGCTGTTCTGTTTTAAAAGCAGGAAGCTTCCTTTTGCACCGGTGTCCGGTTTTTAAGAGTGATATTTTTGTATTTATTGCTATGAGAAGATGGGAGGAGAAGAAAGAAAAAATTGTGGCACGCGTGGCTCTTGATACGTGGACACTTGTTTATGAAATATTCACATTTTATTCGATATTCAAGCAAAAGCGGAACATGTTTTGCCTTCCCACCACTGTGGACACGGATGGTTTTTTTTTTCCCCTCTGCTGAGGAGGGAGAAGTAAAGATTGTATGTGTACACCTAAATAAATAATTCACCCACGCCAAAAAATCGAAACCCAACGAAACGTAGAAATGGCCCACAGGGGGACAATAAAAATCAAATCAGATGTAAACCTTGCACATTTTCATTTCTTCATTTGAACATTTCCTTTCTTTTAAATTGAATTGGAAAAACAGCAGCAGTCCGTTTTGGGAGGGGGATGCGTCCATCTCAGAATAAGAAAAGATGCTGCGGGGAGCAGATGGTTCCCTAAAATAATTCAGGGTTCTCCCCTCAAAATATCTGAAATATCAAACTTCTCATTATCTAATCAAATGGCCTGATAGGTTTTTTTTTTTTGCAAGCACTTGAGCTTTCGGGGAAATATAATCCCAGCTGCAAAATATAAACTTGGATAGTGTCTTTGACTGATTTTTCGAAAAGAGACGCAGATCTGCCTATTTTTGGCGGGCTGTAGTTGAGATTTTAAAAAGGTAAAGGTTCCCCTCACACATATGTGCTAGTTGTTCCCGACTCTAGGGGGCGGTGCTCATCTCCGTTTCAAAGCCGAAGAGCCAGCGCTGTCCGAAGACGTCTCTGTAGTCATGTGACCGGCATGAGTCAACGCCAATGGCGCACAAAACGCTGTTCCCTTCCCTCCAAAGGGAGTCCCTATTTTTCTACTTGTATTTTTTTACCTGCTTTTGAACTGCTAGGTTGGCAGAAGCTGGGACAAGTCACAGGAGCTCACCCCGTTACGCGGCGCTAGGGATTCGAACCTCTGAACTGCCCACCTTTCGATCGACAAGCTCAGCGTCTTAGCCGCCGAGCCACCGCATCCCTTATGTAGTTAAGATTAGGGATTTAATTAAAAAAAAGATTGAATGCAGAATGCAACCAGGTTTTTCCAGGAAAATGATGGGTTCAGGCTGAATCCGAAGAAGATGGGGGGAAGTTATTGAACCACTTTAATCTGGGTAAGTAATTCTATTATCAAATGCAACTTTTCATCAGGCCATCCTGTGCCGTTTCTTCTCTGCCAGTTTGAACTAGTGGTTTAGGCGCCAAACTACTATAGAAACCAGGAGACCGTAAGTCCTAGTCCCGCCTTAGCCATGAAAAGTGGCTGGGTGACTGAGCCAGGAGACCGTGAGTTCTAGTCCCGCCTTAGCCATGAAAAGTGGCTGGGTGACTGAGCCAGGAGACCGTGAGTTCTAGTCCCGCCTTAGCCATGAAAAGTGGCTGGGTGACTGAGCCAGGAGACCGTGAGTTCTAGTCCCGCCTTAGCCATGAAAAGTGGCTGGGTAACTTTGAGTCAATCACTGGGAGACTCTGAGTTCTAGTCCTGCCTTAGGCATGAAAGCCGGCTGGGTGACTTTGGGCCAATGATTCTTTCTCGTTCCAATCCACCTCATAGGGCTGTTGTTGGGAAAATAGGAGGAAGCTGTGTGGGATATATTGGCTATATATAGCCAATATATAGCAAAGCCTTGAATTATTTGAAAAAAAATAAAAGTAAAAGTGCGATGCAAATTAAAATAATAAACTTGTCCTCCCCAGAATAGAAGGAACTGGATATAAATCATATGACAATATTTTCTACACAGAAAAGTGGTGGGGAGGGGTAATATTTCTCTCCCAGTTAAATTGCTCTCTATGTGTCAGCCAGGGTTTCTTTCCACACACCCCCACCCCACACCCACCTTCCAGGATTCCTAGTTTTGGAAATGAGCAAAGAGCCAACAACCGTGTAAAACCGTGATTTTACAAGCAGGGGTTTGTTGAGTTGTTCAACAAACTGTTTCAAGCCGGAAGAGATGTGAGCAGATGCAGCAAAGAGAATCGAGAGAAAGGGGTGGGGGTTTGTTTTTTTTTCCTTCCTTCCAAACTGGCTTTTCTGCTCTGCCCTGTAAGTGTCTTCTACAGAGATTAAGAGGAGCAATGTTTGGGTTGGCACCAAGGTGGAAAGTGGATACTGTAATATCTTTACCTGCTTAATTTGTGCAAAGCGGTTTTCGATGGTTCCTGGGTTGGTACAACAGGTCAAAAAGTTTTCAAACTCCTCACTCATTGAGGAGGGTCTAAAGCTGGGAAGATATGCAAGAATAGAATAGAATAGAATAGAATAGAATATATAGAATAGAATAGAATAGAATAGAATAGAATAGAATAGAATAGAATAGAATAGAATAGAATAGAATAGAATAGAATAGAATAGAATAGAATAGAAAAGAATACAATACAATACAATACAATACAATACAATACAATACAATACAATACAATACAATACAATACAATACAATACAATACAATACAATACAATACAATACAGAATAGAATAGAATAGAATAGAATAGAATAGAATAGAATAGAATAGAATAGACTAATACAAGTAGAATAGAATAGAATAGAATAGAATAGAATAGAATAGAATAGAATAGAATAGAATAGAATAGAATAGAATACAATAGAATACAATACAATACAATACAATACAATACAATACAATACAATACAATACAATACAATACAATACAATACAATACAGAATAGAATAGAATAGAATAGAATAGAATAGAATAGAACAGACTAATACAAGTAGAATAGAATAGAATAGAATAGAATAGAATAGAATAGAATAGAATAGAATACAATACAATACAATACAATACAATACAATACAATACAGAATAGAATAGAATAGAATAGACTAATACAAGTAGAATAGAATAGAATAGAACACAACACAACACAACACAACACAATACAAAATAGAATAAATAGAGACTAACACAATGTAGAATAGAATATATAGAACAGAATAGAACCGTGATGGCTAACCTTTTTGCCATCATGTGCGAAAAGCGGAGGGAGCGCAGCGAGGTCGCCCATGTGTGTGCCCACACCCATAATTCAATGCGCCCCGCCCCTGCACATGTGTGCCCCCCACCCCCGCTTTTAGCACGTGGTAGGATAGTGGACCCAGTAGGCCCGTTTTTCACCCTCCCCAGGCTCCAGAGGCTTTCTCCAAACAGCTTTTCCCATCCACCCCTCCAGAGGCCGGAAACAGCCCATTTCCCAACTTCCGGTGGGACCAAAAGGCCCAAAAATCAGCTGGCTGGCGCACACATGCGCGCTGGAGCTGAGCTACAGCAACGCTCGTATGCCCACTGATACGGCTCTGTGTGCCACCTGTGGCACCCATGCCATAGGTTCGCCATCATGGGAATATATAAAATAGAATAGAGTAGAATACAGTAGAATAGAATAGAATAGAATAGAATAGAATAGAATAGAATAGAATAGAATAGAATAGAATAGAATAGAATAGAATAGAGTAGAGTAGAGTAGAGTAGAGTAGAGTAGAGTAGAGTAGAGTAGAGTAGAGTAGAGTAGAGTAGAGTAGAGTAGAATACAATACAATACAATACAATACAATACAATACAATACAATACAATACAATACAATACAGAAAAGAATAGACTAATACAAGTAGGATAGAATAGGATAGGATAGGATAGGATAGGATAGGATAGGATAGGATAGGATAGGATAGGATAGGATAGGATAGGATAGGATAGGATAGGAGTTGGAAGGGACCTTGGAGGAGGGAGGTCCCTTCTACCCCCGGCTTAGGCAGGAAACCCTCCACCACTTCAGACAAATGGTTGTCCAACATCTTCTTAAAAACTTCCAGTGTTGGAGAATTCACAACTTCTGGAGGCCAGTTGTTTCATTGATTAGAATAGAGCTAGAAGGGATCTTGGAGATCTTCTAGATTCCAGCCCCCTGAATCCCGATCAACCAGGAGACTCTATATAAGACTCAGTGTTGGAAGCAGTTGGAGAACTGGGATCAGAATCTCCATGTTCCATTCTGTGTCCAACCTCCAACTTTGGAACAGGGAAGATGAACTTATTTGAGATTTTACTCCAAGGGACATCTGAAGCGTGTTCCTTAAGTCTCACAGAACGCAACAAAGGGGGGAGGGGGAGGGGGGTTTCTAGAGATTCAACTTGATGCCCCTTCAGGTGGCTCCAAACAACAACCCAGACTTCAACTCTTGCCTTGAACCCCATCCAGCAGGATGTCGTGGCCCTACTCAGTGTGACATCCGCGCCCGAAATGCCAACCAAGAACAATCCAGGTCTCCGTAAGCGGGTGAACTTAAAACAATGCCCGTAGGAAGCAGCGATCAAACTCTTGGGAGACGAGATTCGCGTTCTCCTCAGCCACCCTTAAAATCAACCTGTTCTCCATGAAGACGGCAATTCTTTTGTGTTTAATAAGTCTTTCTCCTGTTCGTCCTAAGTGATGCAGAAGATTTGACTTTGATCAAGGGCGCCTCTGCCAAAGCGGTAAACAACGGTGACCTTTTCCAACCATTCTTCGTGCACCTTTTCCATACCTTTGTTCTCCTGCAAACGGGGACATTCTGAATGTCACCAAAAGGCCAAAAAAAGGAGCTCTGGTGGCTCAGCAGACTAAAGCAGTGTTATTAACTGTTATTAACATTCAACTGCCTGCAATTATTGCAAGTTCAAATCCCACCAGGCTCAAGGTTGACTCAGCCTTCCATCCTTTCTAAGGTAGGTCAATTGAGGACCCAGTTTGTGGGGGCAATAAGCTGACTTTGTATAAATATACAGAAGTATGAAGGCTTTTGCTTGGCGCACTGTAAGCCACCCTGAGTCTCCGGAGAAGGGCGGCATATAAAACAAATTAAAAAAAGAAGAAGGAAGGAAGGAAGGAAGGAAGGAAGGAAGAAGGAAGGAAGGAAGAAAGGAAAGAAAGAAAGAAAGAAAGAAAGAAAGAAAAAGAAAGAAAGAAAGAAAGAAAGAAAGAAAGAAAGAAAGAAAGAAAGAAAGAAAGAAAGAAAGAAAGAAAGAACATTCAGCTGCCTGCAATTACTGTAAGTTCGAATCTCCCCAGGCTCAAGGTTGTCTCAGCCTTCCATCCTTTCTAAGGTGGATAAATTGAGGACCCAGTTTGTGGGGGCAATAAGCTGACTTTGTATAAAGTATACAAAAGTATGACGGCTATTGCTCAATGCATTGTAAGCCGCCCTGAGTCTCCGGAGAAGGGTGGCATATAAATCAATTTTTTTTAAAAAAAATGGGGAAGGTGCACAATGGCCCAGCTGTTGGAAACGATCCTCTGATCTGCTGTGACTGTCATAGCTGGACAAATTGTGTTGGCTTGCATCACCCGCTCCCAAACATAATACCGGTAGTTCTGCAGAATTATTTATTTACTGTATTTTCCTGCGTATAAGACTACTTTCTAACACACAAAAATCTTCTCAAAAGTCGGGGGTCGTCTTATACGCCGGGTCTCATTCTCCTGTAACCAGGCAGACCAGCCCATAAGGCTCTGACGAGCCTTAAATGGCTCTGAGGAGGGTCGTCTTATACGCCCAGTCGTCTTATATGTTGGAAAATACGGTATTTATTTATTTACTGTATTTATTTATTTATTTATTTTTAATTTGATTTATATGCCGCCCTTCTCTGGAGACTCAGGGTGGCTTACAATGTATTAAGCAATAGCCTTCATACTTTTGTATATTTATATTTATACAAAGTCAGCTTATCGCCCCCAACAAACTGGGTCCTCAATTTACCCACCTTATAAAGGATGGAAGGCTGAGTCGACCTTGAGCCTGCCTGAGATTGAACTCACAAGTAATTGCAGCAGCTGGATCTTAAATGCTGCCTTTGTAGGAGGCATTACTCCCCTACGCTACTCAGGCTCTTTAATGTAAAAAAAAAAAAAAAAGTGGAGTGGGTTAAGAGGGTGGCTGAATCAGGACATCCAATTAAGGCAGCTATTGTTCTTAGGTTTCCGCCCACCCCCAGAAGGAAACAGGAAAAAAGAACCCCGACTTTAAATAAAATGTTCTTTATTCTTAAAAAGAAAAAGAAAAAGAAAAAAAATGCATGGACACAACTGGTTCCTAAACAGCTACCAAATAAGACCCTGTCTTATATTTCTTTGAACCCTGAAATAAGCGCTTGGCCTTATTTTTGGGGAGGTCTTATTATTTTGGAGCATGTGGACCAAGACGGGGCTCCTCTTGCCGTGTTACCTGATTTCAACACTCTCATGTTACACCTCTCCTGCAGGATCTGCACTGGCTACCGGCTGCCCTCCGGGTGAGATTCAAGGTGCTGGTAATTACCTATCAAGCCCTACATGGCTTAGGCCCGGGAGATCTGGCGGACCATCTGCGGCCAGCGACAGCTCCCCACCGCCCGGTGCGTTCCACAGGGAGGGCTTCCTTGGGGTGCCGTCGGCCAGACAGTGTCAGCTGGCGACCCCTAGGGAGCGGGCCTTCTCTGTGGGAGCACCTACTCTATGGAATCAGCTCCCCCTGGCCCCTAACCTCCGCTCTTTCCGCCGTGACCTTAAAACATGGCTAATCTTTTTGCTCTCGCATGCCAAAAGCGGGAGGAGCACAGGGGGTCACGCATGTGTGTGCCCATACCGATAATCCAATGCGCCCCCCCATGCATGTGTGCGCGACCCACCCCCACGCTCCTCCTATTTTCAGCACACAATGGCATGGTGGGCCCGGAAGGGCTCATTTTTCGCCCTCCCCAGGCTCCAGAGGCTTTCTTGGAGCCTGGGGAGGGAGAAAAAAGCCTTCCCCACCCACCCCAGAGGCCCTCTGGAGGCCATTTGCTGACTTCTGGTGGGACTGGAAGGCTCAAAAATCAGCTATGCATGCCGGAGCTGATCTAGGGCAACACTTGTGTGTCCACTGATATGGGTCTGCGTGCCACCTGAGGCATGCGTGCCATAGATTCGCCATCACGGGTCTAGAATATGGCTTATTCATGAGATGCACAAAGCAATTTTTCTTCCTTTTACAGTGGCTGATATTCTTTCATGGTTTGGCTGTGTGGGGCAATGGTGGCAGGGGAAGCTGGGAGTTGTAGTCCAGTTGATGGGGAGGGATAATGTTTGAATTGACGTCCAGGCCCAGCCATCTTCAGGTGGCCAAGTTTGAGAAACACTGCTCTTGCGGATAGAGATACTACGTAAATAAGTGGGACTCCCTTCTAAACATGGCCAGAGGTGGCCTCTCTGTTTTCAACTCAACGTTCTAGAAGAACAGATCTGAGTTTTCCCTTGGATGTTTAAAGCTTAGGATAGATCTGGATCCTGTTTCAGTCTTCAGAGTTCCCACTTCTACAAAAAAAACCAACTTTGTCAACTCTGTACATGGAAGTTAGAGAGCTCTAGAGGACTTCCAGAATGGAGTCAAGGCAGGGGTGAAATGCTCCAGGTTCGGACCGGATTGCCCGATCCGGTAGCGACGGCGGTGGGTGGTTCGGAGAACCGGTAGCAAATATCCCTGCCCCGCCCCTCATGCTTTTTTAATGTTTTTAAAAAATGCTTTTTAAAAGCATTTTCTCTACAACCTCTTCCACCAAAAAAATGCTTTTAAAAGTTTTTTTTTAAAAGCCTCTGATGATCGCACGGCTCAGCTGGGATCGTCAGAGGCTTTTAAAAGCATCTTTTTACAACCTCTTTGGCTGAAGAGGTTGTAGAAAAAATGCTTTAAAAAGTTTTTTTTTAAAAAAAAGTTGGCCATGCCCACCCATTCACATACCCCACCATCACCACCAAGCCACACCCACAGAACCGGTAGTAACAACTTTTACATTTCACCACTGGATCAAGGGTGTTACACTCATCCAGTCTCCATGACTAGCTTGGAGAAACGTCTGCTCATCTTCCTTACCAACAGCCGAACGTGAATCCCAGAATACAGAAATGGAGGCCAAAACACTCTTGACTATTTAATTCATTGATTGAAAACTCAGCATGCAAAATACAGACAGCTAAATGAAAGGCTATTTATGTTTTTAAAAAAATATTAAAGCAGAAAACATAAGATCAAAAAACATCTAAAAACGGGGGACAAGGGAATATTTATTCTCTATCCATTACTGTGGTGCTAACCTGAAGCGCCAATTTCTATTGGAATAAAAAAGTTATTTTGTCCTGATCCCAAAGAAGATTATGGTGTTAGAGCCCCTTTTTTGTACAATGTCTGTCATCTAGAATTGAGAATAACAGAAGGGACCTTGGAGGTCTTCTAGTCCAACCCCCTGCTTAGGCAGGAAACCCTACACCACTTCAGACAAAGGGTTATCCAACATCTTAAAAATTGTCAGTATTGGAGCATTCACAACTTCTGGAGGCCAGTTGTTCCACTGATTCATTGTTCTAACTGCCAGGAAATTTCTCCTTAGTTCTAAGTTGTTTCTCTCCTTGGTTAGTTTCCACCCATTGCTTCTTGTCCTACCCTCAGGGGCTTTGGAGAATAGCTTGACTCCCTCTTCTTTGGGGCAGCCCCTGAGATATTGGAAGACTGCTAGTCCTTCTCTTCATCAAACTAGACACACCCAGTTCCTGCAACCGTTCTTCCTATGTTTTAGCCTCCAGTCCCCTAATCCTCTTGGTTGCTCTTCTCTGCACTCTTCCCAGAATCTCCACATCTTTTTTACATTGTGGTGACCAAAACTGGATGCAGGATTCCAAGCGTGGCCTTACCAAGGCACTTGATAATGCATCTAGAGTCCTGCATGCTGCTTTATCAATTAAAAACACATATACAACATTCATACAAATTCTAATGACTAACATGAGTTTATCTAGTTTGAGAGTAAAGTCGGAAACGTGGAGGTCTAATACTCTCCAGATATTGAGGAGCTAAGATCAGTAACAGTAGAGTTGAAAGGTCATCTAGTCCAACCCCCTGCTCACTTAAGAGACCTGCACTAGGGATTCGAACCGCTGAGCTGCCGACCTTTTCTGATCAACAAGCTCAGCGTCTTAGCCACTGAGCCACCTAGTGTTACATAACACAGATGCTTGCAGCATTTACATTCATTGTAGGAATATTGGCTTTTCTTTTTTAAAGAAATTCAAAAATGCTTACTTTTTAAGAAACTAAACTGTATATATATATACCGTATTTTCCGGCGTATAAGACGACTGGGCGTATAAGACGACCCTCCTCAGAGCCATTTAAGGCTCGTCAGAGCCTTTCGGGCTGGTCTGCCTGGTTACAGGAGAATGAGACCCAGCGTATATGACGACCCCCAACTTTTGAGAAGATTTTTGTGTGTTAGAAAGTAGTCTTATACACAGGAAAATACAGTATATAAAATCTGGATTCTGCAACCTCTTCGGACAAAGAGGCGGTTAAAAAAATGCTTTGAAAAGCCTCTCTGACGATCCCAGCTGAGTTGCCTGATTGTCAGAGAGGCTTTTCAAAGCATTTTTTTTCTGCAACCCTCTTCGGCCGAAGAGGTTGTAGAAAAAACGCTTTGAAAAGTTAAAAAACAAAACAAACTTGGCCACGCCCACCCAGTCACATTACCCACCACCACCACCAAGCCACGCCCACAGAACCGGTGGTAACAAATTTTACATTTCACCCCTGGATTCATGCCCAGGTCCTCTCATAAATCAGAAGTTCAAAACTGGGTTTCCATTTTGCAAAACTAGGGAGAAAAGTCAACACACATCAACTTGATGTGTCGGATGTCTTCCTGGACCCTGGAAGACAACTCCAGATGTACAGCTTTAGCTGCCTTGCCTGAAGCTATGGATTTGGGTGGAGTACTTCTGAAGCTGCTCCTTCGGTTCATCTCCTTCCTCATACTGCTGTTGATAGTGTTCATAGAGTTTGGACTTGCCTTCAGAGCCCGTGCCTTCAACCGCCGGGTGGTGTCCGTTGGACATCCTGAGAATGGTGGATGTGAGGGA
Organism: Coluber constrictor foxii; assembly: GCA_038048745.1. Taxonomy (NCBI): domain Eukaryota; kingdom Metazoa; phylum Chordata; class Lepidosauria; order Squamata; family Colubridae; genus Coluber; species Coluber constrictor. Next base: position 5,235,097 of record CM075973.1, read on the forward strand.
CTTAATGTAGTTCTTGGCCAACGTGAGCGTCTCGATTTTGGAGAGCTTGTTCTCCGCTCGGACGTGAGGGATGACTTCTCTCAACGCTTGGAAGGCGTTGTTGAGTTTGTGCATGCGCTGGCGTTCGCGTTCGTTGCTCTCCAGCCTCCGCAAGCGCCGATCCTTGCTGCTCCAAGGAAGTTTGGAGGCCCCCTTTGGGCTTTCCTTGTTCCTCTTTTCTTTGCGCCGGGAATATTTCAGAAGATCATCTCTGCTCTGGGTGGGTTCTTGGCCTAAAGTCTCTTCGCTGACCGCGTTCCGACGCTTGGTTCCTTTGCTTTTGGCCTTCATGGTTGGTGCAACCAAAGATCTAGAAACTAGACTTTCATCTCCTAGCAGAAGGAATGCCCAACGTCAACCCAAGGATGGATTCTTTTTTTTTTTGAACAAAGACCTCAACTTGAAGGTTTATCTAGTGACATCTTCACCTTCCTCAGATGTCAGCTCAACCGGGTCTTGGCCTAGACATGCCAGGATCCATAGAAGTTGGGGAATCCTGTGTATAATAATAAAAAAAAGATCACTAGATCACTCTGGAGAGATGTTTTTAATGAAGAATTCTCTAGAGGTGAAAGAAATGATGCCCACATAGAACATTTCCACTCTCAAGCTATATTTTTATTTTTCAAGGACTTACTTGCATGGAAGAGTTTGACGATAGTTTAAACACAAGAAGACACCTTGTGCAATTGGGCAATTCACCCAACCACTTTGTTTGTCTACCTATTTCCATTTATTCTTAAGGGGCGCTTATAGATCATGTGAAAACCTTTACATCAAATCTTATTTCTCTCACATATTAAAATCACCCAGAAGGATCAACTTCTGAGATATTTTGAACTTCTAGAAGATCTAAAACAGTATTTCCCAACTTTTAAGGGAACTTTTAAGGGTGTCTGGACTTCAGCTCCCAGAATTCCACAGCCAACAAGTTGCCAACATTGAGAAAACACTAATCTACAGTAATTCTGTCCCAAGTTTCTAGGCACTTAAATAAGAATAAAAACATAATATATTTACAAAAAAAGAAACGGGTGGCCTTTTAAAATATATTTATACCCTCCTGGAGTTGTGGGCGCTCCACCATGGTGGTTTTTAAAAATAGGTTGGACAATTATTTGATTGGGATGGTATAAGGCAAGGGTCTCCAACCTTGGCAACTTTAAGACTTGTGGACTTCAATTCTCAGAATTCTGGGAGCTGAAGTCCACAAGTCTTGGAGACCCCTTGTATAAAGTTAAAGTCCACAAGGTTGGAGACCCCTGGTATAAGGTCTCCTGTCTTAAGCGGAGAGTTGGATAGAAGACCCCAAAGATTTCCCTCTAATTCTATGTTTTATCTTTTGCACCCAAAATGTCAATGTTATTTCTAAATGGACATACACACAACCCAGCATAGGGGAGAAAGAAGCATTCACAAGTCGAAAAGGTCTCTGTTCTCCCTTTTTTTTACGACCACGTAGTCCCTAGTAATAATAATCTCCTGCTGCTAACTCCGCATAGGCATCAGGAAGGGCACCTGGCCAGTAAATGCTCAACTCTACCCAGTCACCCCGATTCTACCCCGAATTAAGGCATTACCGGGGGAGTACCTAGCAATAATAATACCTTATATATAATGATATTATAATGGGTTAATAAGATCAATGGCATGGGCCAACAATTTGGTTGAACTGAATTGTTATCACCCTTCATTACAATTGTTTTACTCTCTTGAGCTTTGGGGCTGAGTAACCCTTTAAAGAGACACACACAGACACACCCCAGCTTTGTTTCCATTGCAAAGAAATGCCACTCGGAACTTATTTATTCCCAAATGAAGAGAAGATGTTTTTGTGACAGGCTGTCCATCAAAGTCCACTTTCTTGCAAGTTTTTCAAATACATATATTTCAAGATTGGGCATACCTTTAAAAACGTTCGTCGCTCTTAAAAGGTAAAGGTTCCCCTCGCACATAGGTGCTAGTTGTTCCCAACTCTAGGGGGCAGTCCTCACCTCCGTTTCAAAGCCGAAGAGCCAGCGCTGTCCGAAGACATCTCTGTGGTCATGTGGCTGGCATGACTCAACGCCAAAGGCGCACGGAACGCTGTTACCTTCCCACCAAAGGGGGTCCCTATTTTTCTACTTGCATTTTTTACCTGCTTTCGAACTGCTAGGTTAGCAGAAGCTGGGACAAGCAACGGGAGCTCACCCCGTTATGCGGCACTAGGGATTCAAACCGCTGAACTGCTGACCTTTCGATCGACAAGCTCAGCATCTTAGCCACCGAGCCACCGCGTCGTTGCTCTTACCGCCTTGCTTTCGAAGGGTGAAATACCTAGATACAGAACCTTATCATCAAGGTGTTGGCCAAGGCAGCCAAAATTGCAAATTATTGGACAGGATTCAAAGAGAAATGCAAAGGGGGCGGGGGGTCTGCAGAGCTGAGAAAACTTCCCAGGTACAAACACCCAAATTAAAATCTCGGATCGTGAAACAAAGTTGAATGAAACACCTTGAGCGAAATCCACAGCCCACGGGTGCTCATGGAGCCACACACTCCCCCCAGCCAAGAATTGTTATAAGGTAAAGCAATCTACAATGTACAACACAGAACAATCTAATCGCTTGTCCTTGCAACAAAGGTTAATCAGGTGTTCACTTCCAAAAAGAAAGAGGAGGAGGGGAAGGGAAGGGAAGAGAATTCAGACGTCATATAACTCCTCGGTCCTTTGGATGGAAGAGGTGGGAGAGAGACATCGAATTAAACCAGCATTATTATCTTTTCCCCCCATTTTCAGCTCACCTGTTGGTGCAAAATGTATTCGGTTCGACCCAGGAGGATTTCTATGTGGGCCTGGCCATTGTAATAAACCACAATTCTTAGCTTGCACATCGGTGGGGTTGCCAACCTAGGTCTGTGCCCGGGTAAAGTGAACTGGTCTTTGAATAACTCTTCTGTATCCTCTTCTATACAGAAGAGGATGGTTAAAATATTATACTTATGTTATAAGCTGTATAAATTTTGACTCGGTCAATACTCTATTCAGAAAAAATGTACTTTGTTTGTATGTTTGTTTTAAAAAATAAAAACTTTTTAAAAAAAGAATAACTCTTCTGTAGATTCATACTGGGGTGACTTTCTCATCTTGGACTAAAAAATCATAATATTCCTCTTTTTTTGAGAGAGAGAGAGGTTCAGAAATTGGTTCCTTGGTGTGCTTTCCCCATATTCGAGACCCAGAAAACGCTGAATGAATGACACGATAGCGGTATACCAAAATTTAAGGGGGTGCCATAAAGAAGAGGGGGTCAGTCTATTCTCCAAAGCACCTGAAGGGAGGAGAAGCAGCGATGGATGGAAACTAATCAACCTAGAATTCAGGATAAATTTCCTGACAGTGAGAACAATTAACCGGTGGAACGACTGGCCTCCAGAAGTCGTGGGTGTTTCAACGTTGGAGGTTTTTAAGAAGTTGGGCAACCCTTTTTCTGAAATGATGTAAGGTTTCCTGCCTGAGGAGGGGGTTGGACTAGAAGACCTTCAAGGCCCCTTTCCAACTTTTGTTATGGTTAAGATAGCCATGCAAAGAAATTCTTCAGTTTAGGGGAAGAGGATTTTTAAAGGCATTTCAAGAGAGATCAGAGTAGAGTTTTTTTGTAGACCGCCAAGCAAGAGCCACCTATCAATTTGATCACCCCCTTCTTTCATTCCCAAATATTTGCCCAGGATGGCTCTGAATGGAAGAGGCCAGAAATGATTAAGATTCCTTACCTGAAACAGGTGCCAATGGCATCCTTCAACCGTTCCAACCTGGCATGGATCATAAAAAACACAGACCGGTCCTCAGCAGGAGAAGGTGCCCCATCTCCCAGGAAGCCAGCTGTCTGCCCATCCCCATCTGCTACGGACTGTTCACCTGGGCTAGGACACGTCACTTTAATGCACTAACAGGTAAGGAGGCGGAGTCTGGCATGGCCAAGTCTATTGCAAATAAGCCAAGAACGGCAAGATTTTTGAGCAGAATATTTTCCCCGTCTGGCTACAGCTCAACTTGGGATTCTAGAATTGACGCCCAGAACTTGGGGCGATGGTGTTCTTCTGAAATGGCGCAAGGCAGAATTTGGGGTGCTGCTGATGGCCAACGTTGGAGGACTCGAGCCCTTCAGTCAACCGCAGCTTTTAGTCTCTGGTTGCACATGGTTATTTTTGAGCATGGAAAGGAAGGTGGCACCAAACGCCACCATCGTTTCTGAAGTTTCTCAGCTTTCCTTTAAGTTGCCGAGTTTCCTAGATGCGTTCGTTTACAACTCTGGGACTCTTCAGGTGGGGCAGCTGTGGTTGGAGGGCAAGTGCCAACCCAGGACACAGAGGCGAAACGAGGAGCGTGACGTTTGATCCTCAAAAGCTGAGGTTCCAATCTATAAGATTTTTGTTGGTGGGAAAAGCCATTTGGCTCAAATAAGGACGACTTGTGAAAGATCCAAGGGAAAAAAATTAGAGAGATTGAAAGAAAGGGAGAAAGGAAGAAGTGTAGTTTAATGTTCTCTTTGGGTGCAGGCCAAGCTACAAACTGGTTCACCTACTTGCTCCTTTCTGATCCCCACACAATCGCACACACACACATGCACCCCGGCCAATATCAGATTTCATATCTACTTAAGAATTCATTTATTCAACCTCCAAACGTTATGCTTTTCTAACTTTGGCAAACATTATTGTAGAACAAAGTAATCACAGACCTTCTCAGGTCAAGAAGCCAAAGTGAAGAAGACAATACAGTTCCCGGGAATATTTTGCCTTCTTTAAATGGCACCTTTTATGGAGAAAATCTATGTGGTCGCCATCAATCAATCCATCCATCAATCAATGTCACGCACCATGGAACGCATCAAAACAGAAGAAACGTCAGATTCCAGGCTTATAAATATATAGCTTTATTTTTATTTTGAATATTAAATAAGGTTCTTTAAATTACAAGCAGCTTTGGATCACACTATGCATGATCAATATACAGTAGAAATCTTAACAGTTTTAAAATTTACACACAGTTTAAAGATAAATTCGACCTGGAATTTAATTAGCTAGCATATTGCCACGAACCTCATCGCTGTATTAAACCCCCAATCGGAAAAATGTCTCCCCCTATGATTTTTGTTACATAAATTTCCTGATGTACAAATAGAATAAAACGTCGTATATATATATACACAGAATTGAAACGGCTTTATCATTACCCACCACTGTGCAAGATCAGACAAATGGCCAAACAGAACCGGACGTCTTAAATTCATTCAAGTTTTAACTGAATAACAATAATAATAATAAAATAAAGATTAAAAAACCAGGCTGTGGAACAGAACGTTTTGTTACCTGCTCTTCATCAAATGTTTCTCCTGTAGCATATTTCCTGAAAAACATTTTAGTTTTCTTTTCTTTTCTTTCCTCTTCAGAAGTGAGTATTTTATACAAATTAAAGCTGAGGCTATTTGTTTCCTCTGTTTTTTTTATTATTAAGGCTATTTCTCCCAAAGCAGTCACAGTTCTACTTCCAATCTAAATAGCTCCTTTGCTGTCCCGCCCCGTAAAATTTTAGACAATTGTTTTTCTCTACCAACCCCCCCGAGTTGTCTCTCTCTTTCTCTCTCTCTCTCAAAAAAAGGAAAAACAAAATCTGCATACTGATTAATCTAAAACAGTGTTTAAAATGTACACACAGGCAGCTTTCATTAGTGTCATTTTCATTTTTTTTAAAAAAAGAAAACTTTCATTCTCCCCCCCCCCCCACCCACAGCCCCCCCACCCCCCAAAATCAGCAGCTTTTATTTATAAAGGACGGAACTCGGAAAGGATTTAGCCATTAAAAGCCTAACTACAAATATTCAAGGGGGGGGGGGGCTTTCCGTAGAACGGGAACCTCCATTAGTGCTACTACTGGTCCATCCCCCCACCCCCACCCCCCAAAAAAGGTTGACAGACTGGTTTATCTTGGGAGCTTATGAATCCTCCTGAAATTGCGTCCTTAGGGATCGTTCCAACAGCAACTCTACCGTAAGCAAAGCATTCGCCTATGTAAGAGAACTGTGTCGAGACAACTCAAGCTTGACGTATCTTCTTTGCAAGTTACTCCAACCAAAGTCCTGGTTTGCAAAGCTCCTAGGCTCCTGATCCTACCTATATTTTAGTGCCAGTGGCCGTCCACCAGCACCGGCTCTCTGCATCACCCCTCAGTTATCCTGCGGAATCTCAGAAACTAGGATCAGAGGACAACTGGAGCTGCTGAAAACATCTGGCGAGGCTCAGCTGCCTTCAAAAGCTCCACTGTGGGATGGATGACCCAACGGAAACTTCCTTAGTCAATCATCTCCACACTGGTACAATACACACACACACATATATATGCAGACACGGAGGGTGGGGACCTCTGCTAAGTTGTTCAGTTGTTCAAAGGAACAGGTCACACACTGAAGGTGGGCTCAGCTGGGGTGACAGGAAGAGAAGTAACAATTCTTAAGCGTAGAGCAGGAGGATGACCCTGGTTGAACAAAGGCGGTCACATCCGGACAACTGCTAGATTTGACATCCTGCTGAAATAATGCTAAGCAGAACTGCTTCTTCTAAGCCAACGCACCAAATCTGAACCGTCTCCAATTCTCCAAACATGGCTAGATCATCAGGGAAATTGTAGTGCAAAATAATAATCATAATAATAATTCAGGAGCCTCAACTCAAGGAAAAGATATAATCTGGCCATGATGATTTGTTAAGTCGATCTTTCAGGGATCTATTAAGAAAATTGGACAAGTTGGCCCAGATTTGGGAAGCCGAAGATAGATCACCTCAGCTCAAAAAAAAAAAAAAAAAAAAGTTAATGTGGGACTTTCCATAGTTGATACTTTAATTTTAAAAGCTCGAAGACCTAAAGAGATGCAGGTAGATTTCAAGCTCAAGGAAAGGATTTCTGACACAGCCTGGGGCATGGTGCAACCTGGAACGCGACCTTTTCAATGAAAACACAAGAGTTGCCCCAGGGCTTATCCAAAAATAGGCGTTTGCAATTCGTGTTCAAAGTTTAGACATGGGATTAAAGTGAAGTGAAGTAGGGTGAGGGGCAAGGCAACAGGAAGACGCCCCGAGAATCTGGAGAAAATCCTGTAATGTAGAATGCACGTTGGGTCAAGTCGGATTCCGATACTCAATTGCAAGACTCCAAAATGAAGAGAATACTACTAAAATCCACTTCACACAACCTTACCAAATGGTGTTTGCCAGATATCTTCTGCCCTGAAGGGAGCGTTGATCTAACGTATTTGAAAGGCATCCCAAGTTCCTACCACACTGAGGCCAAGGGCCTAGGCAGCTCTGCGATCCAACGGCAAGAGTTGAGAAGGCTCAGCTTTGAGTTCCCTACGTATCATAATCTTATAGAAGAGGTCTCACTTCAGACTGAGATGTTCTCCAAGAGTGGAGGAGGCCAGAGCCAAGGCTGTCAGTTAAGAAGTGAATTCGGTGCCTGGAGAAGTTGGATCTGTCAAGGGCCACCACGTCAAGAGCAGAGTTCTCTAAGGCATGGGTTCTCCAACCTTGGCAACTTCCAACTGCCAGAATTCCTCAGTCAGCTTTGCTGGCAGTTGAAGTCAACAAGTCTTAAAGTTGCCAAGGTTGGAGACCCCATGCTCTACGGCAGAGGTCTTCAAACTTGGCAACTTTAAGACTTGTGGACTTCAACTCCCAGAATTCTGGGAGTTGAAGTCCACAAGTCTTAAAGTTGGCATGTTTGAAGACCTCTGCTCTAAGGCATGTTGGCGGGTGCTGAAACTGAACTCAAGAAGCATAAACATGCTACTGTTTTGGGGAGTTCTTAAAATGATTACACGTCAATGCTCTACCACTCCCTGGCATGTTTCACGCATGACCGTTTCTACCCTTCGCATCGCTTCAAAGAACTAAGATCGGGGAAGGGTTTAAAAGCATCCATGTTTCTTTCCAGTCCTTCCCACCGTATTTTCTTTTTTTCATTCTTATCTTGTTCAAGAAATTCTCAAAAATTCATTCCTTCAGCAGCTTGTTTTGTACGACGACCCAACAGCTTCACAAATAGGTTGCAAGCATGTTCTTCCTCTATCAAACTGTGGGGTGCAAATTACCCAAAGCAGCACAAATGCTTGTTATTAGCATGAGGATACATTTTAAAGAGAGAAAGCGAGAACTGTTTTACTGAGAAGCAAAGCTGCTTGCCCACGTAAGGTGTAACTTAAAAGCTGTGCTTGTCACAATCAGGGCCGTCTCCTATTTTGGGAACATTCCGGAAAGGTCTACACAAAGTTGACTGGAGCTCAGAAAAGATCCTCTGAGTAGGGCAAGAAGCTCGGGGTTGAATGAAATACTGCCTATTAGCCCAGACGTTGCAATTTGCATCCTGAAAGACTTTGGGACAATTAAGTTTCGGAACTCATGCGAGAGAAAACTTTAACATCAGTCATGGAAAAGCCAAAGACCTACTTAAGATTGTTGTGATCCATGTTCATGTTTAAGACCCAGGAAGACCCAGAGAGCTCAAACTTGTGAAAGCTTCTTTTTTTTACAGGACTTCAAAAAGGAAGATCCCTGATGGCACAAGCGAAACCATCTTCTATCAGACTGCGACCAGAACCGTGGACGGATCCTTAAAAGTTGACATGGACAACGTCAATCTACAAGTTATCCGGTAACCAAAGAAGATCTTTCGGACAGGGATTGCACACGGGCATGCCGCAGACACACACACAAACATCCAACAAAAACCCAGACAATTTGCCCTAAAAAAAAACCCATGGAAAACCCTAAAACCAGTTCACCATCACCATTTTTAGCCAACCACAAATAAAAATAAGTCGAACGATCCCCCGTTAATTGCAAGTGAGAATTATCTTCCTTTCTGTCTCCAAGACGGTGGCCCTTTTAGAAACACAAAAAGTGGCAGACATCCTTAAAAAGAAAACAATAACTCAAGTTCTGTATTCTCCAACGAGTCGATTCGTGGGAAAAAGACACACGGGAGTAAAACGAAACCCATTTACAATAAGCCGGTACTACAATTCCCATTGGTCCAGAATGCTTTGTACAGTGCAAAGGGGCTGGGCAAGGACACATCTAGCATGCCTACAGCTAAGCAAGGAGCGAAGCCTGCGGAAAATGGCTTGCTACACAACAGCTCTCAGCTCGATCAAGGAATGTAGTACATACGCAGCTCGACTATATACAATTTTACACGTCCGTACAGATAATACATGGCTACTACCCCCCCCCTCCAAAAACAAACAAACAAACAAAAAAAGTATATTACAATCCTATATATAAACCAGAACATCACTGTGGTACAAATCATCTGGAGGGTTATTTCAAGTAGTGGGAGAGAGCTAGCATAGGGAGGTCTGTTTTTGAGATATATATTATATATATATATATATATATCATTTATATATATACATATATTTAAAGAGGAAATGCCAAATGCACCGCTTTTCCAAAATAGTACGCCGTAAAATACATCCATTCCAAATTCTGCTCCTGACTATGTGTTTCCCTCAGTCGTTGTATCCGTAATTGTAGGACTTCAGATGATCTTCAGATGCAGCTTGTTTTTTTCCTTCTTAAATGGCTCTTAGTCCAAAGCAGAGGTTATTTCCCCCCCCAATCCCAAGGGCAGACCGAGAGAACTTTCAGCTCTTAATCTTTTTCTCCATCTTCACTGCTCCCTGTTGAAGAAACAAAGTTATTGCAATTACGAATAACGAGAGAGAGAGAGAGAGAGAGAGGGAGGGAGGGAGGGAGGGAGGGAGGGAGAGAGATGGAGAGATGGAGAGAGACTGCCTGAAGGACCCTCTAAATTAGTTTCTCAACCTCGGCCACTTTAAAGATGCGCGAACTTCAACTCCCAGAATTCCCCAGCCAGCTGGCTGGGGAATTCTGGGAGTTGAAGTTCGCGCATCTTTAAAGTGGCCGAGGTTGAGAAATACTCGCTTAACTCTGCAGATTTTTTTTAAAGGCCTAATTTGTTGTGGTAATTTCTAGCAGGCTAACCAAATCGAAATGAAAGTGGGAGAATCTTTACAAATTACCTGCGCAAAAGGCGTGTTGCAGGTACCCACCTGCTCCATATGGATGCTATAAAGTTTTCCCCCAAGGGTTAGAATCGGTTTTTGCCCCTCAGCCCCTACTTTGCAAGGGACATCCTAATGTACAAGGCGGTGTTCTCCATCTCTTATTACAAAAAAAGGTGGACACACCTGCCAGCCTTTCAAACACAACTGTCTACATCGCACGCTTCAAGGTCATTGCTGGGGGACATCAAAGAAAGCTGCCCTATGAGTTGCCGGCTAAAACAAGCAACGTGGCTTATCTAATCAGCGTTTCGGCCAAATGCAAACAGTGTTTCTTGAGGGAATCGGAGCGCTGAGCCAAACACCGAGTGCCAGGCCATTTACACAGGGGAAAAATAATTGCCCCAATTCCATGTTTTAAAACAATGAAAACGAGACTTGAAAAAAAAAAGATGTGGAGACTCTAGAAAGAGTGCAGAGAAGAGCAACAAAGATGATTAGGGGACTGAACGATAAAACCTAGGAAGAACGGTTGCAGGAACTGGGTATGTCTAGTTTAATGAAGAGGAGGACCAGGGGAGACATGATAGCAGTCTTCCGATATCACAGGGGCTGCCACAAAGAAAAGGGAGTCAAGCTATTCTCCAAAGCACCTGAGGGCAGGAGGAGAAGAAGTAATGGATGAAAGCTTATCAAAGAGAGAAGCAATTTAGAACTAAGGAGGAATTTCCTGACAGTGAGAACAATTAATCAGTGGAACAACTTGCCTCCAGAAGTTGTGAATGCTCCAACACTGGAAGTTTTTAAGAAGAGGTTGGATAACCATTTGTCTGAAGTGGTGTAGGGTTTCCTGCCTAAGCAGGGGGTTGGACTAGAAGACCTCCAAAGTCTCTTCCAACTCTGTTATTCCATTCCATTCCATTCCATTTCTATTATATTCTTGTTTTTCCTTGAACACGTTTCCCTTCTCATCCGAGAAGCTTCTTCAGTTCTGAGAAGAACGTCTTCAGAACTGAAGAAGCTTCTTAGATGAAAAGGGAAACGTCTTGAGAGGAAAAACAAAAGTCCAACTGCCTTCTTTCAAAAGCAACTTTGGAGATTTCTGCTTGTAAGAGCGGCCAAGCCATGGGCTGGGAGAAAATACTCACCTCCCTGTTCGATATCGGAGTCCGTCAGGTGAGTGAGCGAAAAGCTTGCAATGTTTGCCGGTGAGATAGAGAACCTGGAGTAAGGGGAAGGGCGGAACCAGTCCTGCTCGGGGCTTCGGGGCGGCGGCGGAGGGGAGAGGTATTTTGAGGTCTGAAGAGAAGAAGACTTGGAACTGATGAGCGTGCTGGCGGCCTTCAAGATCACGGAGGGCCCAGGGGAAGGGAAGTCATCGTCCCACTCAAAACCTCCTGGAACGAGCAGATCACAAGGATGTTTCAGACAGAGAAGAGGGACATCTGATGTCCATTAAAACTTATCAAAACCAAAGGTTCTTCTCGAATAATCGTGCTTCAAATCAGCCGCATAGTTCTAGCACTGATGATGTTACCTAGTTGGGTTATGAAACGTCTACAAGAAAACCACTAAACTCAGACAGCATCAAGGAGCTCACAGTCCTCCTCCTTCTCCTCTCCCCAAATCCCCTTCCCTTCTAGCACTGATGGTGTTGCCTAGTTGGGTCATGGAACATCTGCCAAGGAAACCACCAAGCTTAGAGAGCACCAAGGACTCCTCAGGTCAATCCCTTAGCTACAAATACTCTCCTTTATTGGTCACATGATTTTAAAATGCCCTGACAAAGAGCTTCCCAACTAGCATATAGCCTTCTGCATGCAAAGCAAACTAACATTATTTGTATCACTTTCCTAGAGGGTGCTTATTTTGATGGATTTTGGAATTGTCAGGTAAGGGAACAGAATGGTTATTTTAAAAAAAATAAGAAACCTAAGAATATTAATATTACTAAGCATATTATTAGAAAAGTATTTGAATGCGCAGAGATGAGCAAATTCACTTATGAGATAAATGAAGATGAAAATTCGGATTATTATACGGTTTGGGAAGGGTGGTATAAATGGATGGATGATAAAATAAAAGGAGTAAGGGATGGTGTGATCACTAAAAGGAATAAGTAACTTAAGAGACACCATGTATGTATCCTGTATATATGTACAAACACTGCTTAACCGATGCTAGTAGAATTGTAATATTATGTAATTTGATAAAATAAAAAAATAAAATTTAAAAAAAAGGAAGCAAGCATGGATGTAATAAAAGCAAGATCGGCTTGCTTAGAAAATTTTGACGTTTGGAGAAATTCAACTGGAACATAAAGCTTTTGCGGATGTTAAGAGGAACGGCATTAGCTGACAATTCCAAAACTTAGGTTTTCTTGTAGGGGGACCTATTTTTCTACTTATGTCGAAAAACAAACAGCATGGATACCTTCTTCATCCGTAGAACTTTCTGAACTGGTGAATTTATTCAAGTAACCATAACTGGCAGGCAGGGCGGGAGTGTGATTAGAGTTTGATTCGGCAATACGCTTTCCGAGTTCTTTGGTTGGTGTTTCCTAAAAAAAGGATCACAAGAAATGCAGCTAGCTTCTTACAGGCAGTCCTCGACTGTTGTGTTTGTTTAGTGATTGTTCGAAGTGACAATGGCACTGGGGGGGAGGGGGGAAACTGATGACCCATTTTCACATAACCATTGTAGCAGGGGTGAAATCCGATTTTTTTTCCCCTACCGGTTCTGTGGGTGTGGTGGCTTTGTAGACATGGCAGGGGAAGGATATTGCAAAATCTCCATTTATTTATTTATTTATTTAGTGGTTCGATTTATATACCGCCCTTCTCCGGAGACTCAGGGCAGCTGACAATGCATTAAGCAATAGCCTTGATACTTTTGTATATACCTGCTTAGTAGGGCTTTCGGGGCCCCCTAAGCGGTGTTCTTTTTTATACAAAGTCATCTTATTGCCCCCACAATCCGGGTCCTCATTTTACCTACCTCGGAAGGATGGAAGGTTGAGTCCACCTTGAGCCTGGTGAGATTCGAACTTGCAGTCATTGCAGGCAGCTGGTGCTACTTAACAGCACTTTAGTCTGCTGCGCCACCATGGCTCTTTATGGGGGAAGGATATTACAAAATCTCCATTCCCACCCCACTCTGGGGATAGCCAGAGGTGGTGGTACTTCTCGGTGCTCCAAACTACTCAAAATTTCCGCTACCGGTTCTCCAGAACCTGTTAGAACCTGCTGGATTTCACCCCTGCGTTGTAGCATCCCCATGGTCACAAGATCAAAATCCAGACACTTGACAACTGGCATGTACCGTATTTTTCAATGTATAAGACGCACCTTTTTGAAGGGTGAAAATCTGGGTGCGTCTTATACACCGAATGTAGCCCTGCCGAATGTAGCCCTGCCCACTTGCCAGCCCCCATCCTTCGGCCATTTTCGGGCTTTAAAGCACTTTCAGGCGGCAGGGAACTGAAGGGAACAGGCGCCTGCCTGCTGTGGGCTGGCAAAGGCCTTCAGGTTGAGCCCCAATGCAGACCGGCCCCCAGCCCCAACCCCTCCAGTGCTCAGCCGGGCTTTGCTTCGGCACAGGCCGGGCTCCCTGGGTGCTTTCGGGCAGCGCAGAGCTCACCTTTGTCCTTGGAGCTGTGGCCTCAGCAGCTCGAACGAGCCGAGGAGCCAGTCAGCTCGAGGATCCGGCGGAGGATGGCTCCTGGGCCCTGCCGGGACATTCCTTTCCCGGCAGCGGCACCCTGCAAGGCCCCGGGCGGAGCCACCCTGCCCCGCCTCGCCCTGAAGGAGTGCTACATGCCTGCCGCTGCCAGAGCGGATCACCCAGCATGCGGAAGGCGGCCCGGACGGAGAGCCCCAGGTAGGGCAGGGCAGAGGACGGCCTCCAGTATGGGCACGCATCGCCCAGCGCTGCCACTCCCAAAGAGCCCCGCAGCTCGGTTCGGCGCTGCCCATCCGGCCCAGGGGAGCCCATGCAGCAGGGCGCTCGCCTTCCGGATGGGCGGCAGGAGAGCTGGCCAGCTGGCGGGGAGAGCTGCCCGAGGTCGGGCTGGATCTGCTTGGCGCCTCTGTCACTGTGAAAAACCCACCAGGCGGGAGTGCCGGCTTCCTGGGGGCGGCTGTGCAGGCACAGAGCCGGGTGGGGGAATTGATTGACGCAAGAGCCGCGCGTCCCAGTCTCCGAGGACCAGAGATGCCTCCCCTCGGTGCCTGGGATGGGGGGGGGGGGCAGCAAGGCCCAGGAACTTCTCTGTAAAACGCCCACTAAACTTTCTGGGGGGGGCAACTCTGCCCTGCCTCCCTGAGACTTTCAGGCTTGGCGGCCGGACTGGTCTGGCCTGCAAGTTATTCTCTCGATTTCCACCCCCCAGACCGTCCCGAAGAGGGTTGTTCTTCAGGCTATGCTCTGTTCCTCCCCCCAGAGCATGCGAGGGGTCTCTTTGGGGGAAAGTGAGTAGTCCCTGCACATCTCACTTGCAGGAGGAAGAGGAGAGCAGCGCCACCTTAAATGCTGGTAGGCAGAGGTAAAATACTTTTTTCCTTTTTTTTCCTCCCCAAAATTAAGGTGCATCTTATACTCCGGGGTGTCTTATACACCGAAAAATACGGTACTTATGACTGTTGCAGTGCCCCCGGGTCATGTGATCACCTTTTGTGACCTCCTGACAGGCAAAGTCAACGGGGAAGCCGGATTCACTAAACAACTGTCTTACTAATTTAACAAGTGCAGTGATTCACTTAACAACGGTGGGAAGAAAGGCCGTAAAACGGGGTCAAACCTCGCCTTTAACAACTGCCTCGCTCAGCAACAGAAACGTTGGGCTTAATTGTGGTCGTACGTCGAGGACTACCTGCATCATTCTACTACACAGCAAGACATGGTTTTTCCAAGTGCCTTCGGAAGTTGTGGGAGCTTCATCACCGGAAGCTCTCAAGAAGAGACTGAACTGCCGTTTGTCAGAAATGGTGCTGGGTCTCCTGCTTGGCGCGGGGTTGGACTAGGTGACCTCCAAGGTCCCTTCTTCCAACTCTGTTAATCTGTCTGTATTCTTCTCAACCTTAGCAACTTTAAGACATGTGGACTTCAACTTGCTGGCTGGGGAATTCTGAGAATTGCAGTCCACACGTCCTAAATTACAAAGCGGAGAAACGACAATCTGAATACAGGGCTCTTCGGTTTTGTAGAAACAGTGGAATCTTAAATCCTTAAACCCTTCTTCAAGACGACTCTCTGTGGCTGCCCTGACCTCTCCCCTCCTTCTCACGGTCACCTTTGAGGGTCTTCTGAACTAGGACTCCTGAGTCAGGAAAGCACAAGAGTAAGTCCTAAAAACCTGTTTTATTTTTACAGCTGTGAATTCTGTTCATTCACAGATGAGTCCCCAATAGTTGGAAAGAGTCCTTTGGGTTAAGGCTGATAATCTCCCGCCTTTATCTCCCTTGACACGCTGCCAAAGACCTCATTGGCAAAGCCACATGGAGTCCAGAATCAAACAGAGCTTCAGACTTTAAACTGAACAGAATTAACCATGTTGCTTCCTGCAAAGGCTCAAGTGACTTTGTTCCTCTTATGGGAGAGGCCAATCATCTCCAAGCTTTACTCCCAAGTTGCCCCTTTTGTCTTAACTGTTCTTGCCTTCTGGCAGCTCTGCGCATGCGCGCACTGGGAACAGGCTCCCACTGTTCCTCTGCCTCGCTGAGGTCCGACTCTGGAGGCTCCGGAGTCCGCACAGAACTTCCAGATGGCCCTGCCTCTGCCTCCGACACAGAGCCCTTGTCCGAGCCTTCCGCAGACTCCAGGACTGGCCCATGCCTCCTCAGGTCCCAGGCTGCTAGTGGACAACAGAGGAACCCTGACACTAACTGGACTTGGGTGTCACACCAAGCCAGGCTAATGTTGTCGTGCTGAGTGTGCCCCTCCACAACCAACTGCCTTGGGAACAGACAGTGGCTGCCGGCTAGGATAGAGTCTAGTCTGTCTTTCTTTACTCAGGACATACACTTCCTTCTGCCTTACCTAGGCATGGAAGGAAGCAACCTTTTTTAAAGAAGAGACTATTCTGAAATCCAATAATGAAACAAACCAAAAAAAAAGGAAGATACCTGATCAAATAGATATAAGGTGACATCGTCAAAGAATGTTACGGCTTTTTTCCCATTCTTCTGAAAGGTGTCGGTTGAGTGATTCTCCTGGGGTTGCTTTGGCTGTTTCAGCAAGCTTCTTAGGTGCTTCCCATCATTTCCATCGCTGATGATCTCCGGCACGGGGTGCACTATAATGTCCTCGTCGCTGTCCGAGCTAAGCCCTTGAAGGTGGAAACTCTTCATATCATCCTCAGAATCGTCGCTGTTCCCATCTTCCTCGTCGGCATCCTCTTCATCTAAGGAGAGCTCCAGCATCCCAGAAACATCAAGCTTCCCCAGATACTTTCCTTCGATGTCTGGTTCTTTCAACTTATGGCCTTCAAGTTGGCCCAATATGGATTTCTCAAAGAGTTCGGGAGCACCGTACAAGGCGGGTGTCAGCTTCAGATCCCCCTCGGGGAAAAAATCCGCCGTACTAGTGCCTGTGCAAGATACACTTTTGGGGAAATCCTCATATATTTCATCTTCATCTGTATGTTCTAGCTCAGGGACAAGGGGCAGCGGCATTGTACCTTCGGCTTTATGAAGCCACTCCTGCTTTGTTTCGTCTGACTCGTCTTCTCCTCCTCCTTTCACCTCCAGCTGTGAGGTCAAGTCATTAACAAACTGATAATTAGCTATTGCGCCGCCCTTCGAAGGGTTTTTTGTATCCCAAGCATTTTCCATTTCAAAGGAATCGGTGTAGTCCTTGGTTAATACTGTTGGCTTTTTCGATAGATGCGTGACCTCAGATTTCTTATCGATCTCCGAATCGTTATCGGAAAAGTAGGCCGAATCTCTGTATGAATTATGGACGCCCTCCAAAGCTGCTCGAGGAGTGGTTTCAAAACTATCCACATTCGTCGGGTCGGCGTAAGAATTGACATCCGCTGACACGATGATCGTGGGCTTCTCCTGCACGAGATCGCCACCCGATTCACCAGAACTGTTGCCAACCAGATGTGAAGTCCATTCGGGAGATTCCAGGTTTTCCGTTTCGTAGCCGCTATCAGCAGGTTTATCGGGCGGTAAACATTTCCGGGGACTCTCCGGTTCGAAGGATTCTAAAACTTCGTTCATGTCTAATGTCTCAAACGAGTCTGGCGTATCGACCAGTTGTCCCAGGCTCGGGGTTGAACCTGATAAACTGTCTTCTAGTAGGCTATCGTGGCTGAAGCGATCTGTGGGAAGACGACCTTCCAGATCATACTTTTCACCTTGAGAGGTTTTGTCACTTTCCTTCAGAACGTAGGCGTTATCTTGTTTGGGTTTCTCAGGGTTTAAATCAGGGATCAACTCCCAGGAGTTACTGCCGTGTTGAAGTTCCTGTTTATTTTCCTTTCTTTCTTCTTGAGCATTGAGTGAGACAATGCCATGGGTCTGGTTTTTGACATGTGTGGAATGGATATCGGTTGTATCGAGATTGGAGACGCATTCCGTTTCAAGGAGAGAAGAGGCAACATTGTGGGTAGAGTTACCATCAACTTCTCTGTTAGGAGGGTTTTTCTCCAGGCTGGAAAAGGACAACAGGAGCTTATC
The DNA here is from genome assembly GCA_038048745.1 of Coluber constrictor foxii. Taxonomy (NCBI): domain Eukaryota; kingdom Metazoa; phylum Chordata; class Lepidosauria; order Squamata; family Colubridae; genus Coluber; species Coluber constrictor. Next base: position 5,252,879 of record CM075973.1, read on the forward strand.
GACCCCAGGGGAACCAGAAAGCGTTCCTATTGGCCCAAGAAGGTCCTTTTTAGTGTCATGAACTTTCCCACTCATGTTACATTCAACTCCCAAAGAGTTCGTATTTGGTGGGTCTGGCTTATCTGTTCGGTTGTGAGCTCCACTGAGGTTGCCACCACTTTCGTCCCTCGCTGTCCACTTCAACAGATTCTTCTCCTGAAGAAAAAAGAAGTTATCGGATAGCTCCTCTAAAGTCAGTTGGCTAAGTTCGGATTCCTGTGAGGTATCTTCTTGCAAATAATCAATTTCATTTTGAGAGGTGAGCGGGGAGCTTCCCTTTTTGGGCAAGCCACGGGTGGATTCCTCAAGATCCGAGCGTGAAATTGCTTCCAGCTCCAGATGGATATCATTTATATCCGCTAAATCCAGTCTATTGACTCGATTTGCCAAAAGTTCATTTTTGGTGATACCACCATTTTGGGAACGGTTAACCAGACCAATTCTGTGTAAATTCTCTTCCTTGGGAAGAGAATTTTCTGTACTATTACAGAAAATGTCCCCATCTGTACTGGATTCATCCGCAAAGTGTTCTAGAACCACAACGTGACAATTTTGGTCTTTCAGAACTTCAGAGTTGTTGTCCACTTCTGTCGTCAATTCGGCAACCGGGTGGTCGAAGTTGATGCTCCTAAGGCCTCCAATTTTTTCTTCTAACTGGATGTAATAATCGCTTCCAATCGAAGGTTTACGGGCGTTAAAGACAGGAAGTTCTCCAGGCACCACGTGGGAAACTTCCTGCCCACTTTCAACCTGAGCTCCAGGCCCTTGGTCAGTCAGCGTGTTCTCAAACACCTCCACCGGGAAGAAGATGTTTGTGTAAGTCTTCGTTTCGACGGGGTTTGACTGGTTACATTCAAAGTGGTCGAGTTTGGCTGCCTCCCAGATGTATTCGAAGTTGAGTCCTCGGCTTGTTTCGGTTACGGTGAGAACCTCTTCCATCTCACGGCCAAATCGGCTGCCGTTGAAATGATCCAGGATGGGAAAAGCGGAACTCCCCAACGGTTCTCGGTTTGAAATGTTTGGCTTGAGATCATCCCACTGTTCGGGATCAATGACAGAATCCCTTTGACTTTGCATGCAGAGATAGACCAAAAGCTTATGGACTTCCTCGGACGTGGCTCGCTTTTCTGGAGACAGCCAGCAGAACTGGAGGACTTCATACCTGGAAGGATGAGATTTCAAATGTACTGTTTGTAACGAGGAAATTATTTCAGGTCAAGAGCTCTTTGCAAGTGTTTCCTAAAGTAACCTTGCTTTTCAAAAAGTGATTTTACCTGGAAAGTTTTTATTCTTTAATTTTTCGAAATTACAAATCGGAGAACAATTTTGATCTCCGGGAGGGCCAATCAACAAACGACCTGGATCTCAGCTTCCTTTCCTTTCCTCTTCCTTTTTCCTTTCCTCCCTCCATTTTCTTTTCTTTTCTTTTCCTTTCTTTTTTCTTTTCCTTTCCCTTCCCTTCCTTACATTTCCCTTTCCTCCCCCATTTTCCTTTCCTTTTCCTTTTCTTCCATTTTCCTTTCTTTTTCCCTTTTCCTTTCCTCCCTCCATTTTCCTTTCCTTTTCCTTTCCTCCCCCATTTTCCCTTCCTTTTCCGTCCCTTCCCTTCTTTCCTCCATCCTTCATTTGTAGGCGAAGAACATGCCTGAAGTTTTCTCAACCACTTTGAAACTCTTATTGTATAATAGAGCTTGACTGAAAGTCAAAAACATGGTGTTTTTTTACCATCGATCAGAATAGGGCTGCTCGAGTGGTGGTTGCGACAACTTGGTCTGTTTTTCTTTGATGACTTGCGTCAAAATCTCCTCATCGGAGAGCTCAGAATAAGGCTTGGTGGCGCCACTGAAAAGTTCCCACAACGTCACTCCCAGGGCCCTGGAAAAAAAGAAGGCTTCAGTTGTCCATTCACTAATGGAAGGCTAGCTTTTTTGCTCTTCGCTGTTCAGATTTTCAGAGGATTTACTACAGGTTGGAACAAATATTAGGAACTGACTCATGTTGTGCCTCTCTGTATCACAAAAAAACAGTAGTGTAGAGCGTCTTAAGTTTTAAAATACATTTTTCAGAGTATAAGACACACTTCCTCCCTCCCAAAAGAGGGTGAAAATTTGGGTGCGCTTTATACACCCACCTGCTGGCCCCCACCCTTTGGCTTTTGCCTCCCAGAAATTTACCTCCTTGCAGCAAACAGCAAGTTTCAGCTTCAGCACAGCTCGATTAGCACAATCAGCTGATTAGCACAACCCTAACCCTAACCCTAACCCTAACCCTAACCCTAACCCTAACCCTAACCCTAACCCTAACCCGACCATCAGCTGTTTCAGGCTGCAGGAATTGCCATTGCCTAGTGCCGCCTCTGTGCGCACCATTTTTGGCCTCTGCTGTTTGCTGTAAGGAGGCAAATTGCTGGGAAGCAGAGGCAGATTTTTTTTCTTGTTTTCCTCCCCCAAAATGTAGGTGCGTCTTATAGTCCGGAGTGTCTTATAGTCCGGAGTGTTTTATACTCTGAAAAATATGGTAATTTGTAGGACTGGATGAAAACGATGCCCTTATGAGGGAGATTTCGTTTACAATGGTAGATTTTACAGTATCTAGAATTTGGGTGATTTTTTATCGTCAAATAAGCGTGACAAGTGTTAGAGCTACTGGGTCCATAAACATCAAGTTATAGAATCATCAAATTGATTTTGTGATCTATGAAGCCACAGTTCTTCCCCAGTCCTCCCTCCCCCTCCCTATAACTTTGGCATTTTCCTACCAGACGTTGCTGTACTTCGTCTGTTCTGCTGTTAACAGCCGGTCCTGAAAGCTGGTCACCAGTTCTGGAGCTGTCCACCGGAGGGGTACGAATTTATTTTCATCCGTTTCGATGTAATCCTCCTAGACATTAAAAAAAAAAAACACGTCTTAAAGGATGGCTGTATCAAATGCAATTAGCCGCCTTTCCTCTTGATTTAGACGAACCCACCCTTGGATCTATTAAACAAGGGTCTTTTCCCCTATTGAAAAGTGTCCTAGGAATTAGAAATCCCTCCCTTCCTGGCTTTTTGCAGAAGTGAAAAAGCAGCATAAGAATATTATAAGCAGTTTTAAAAAATCAGAAGGAAAATGTGGGTTCCTTAAGTGCTCTCTGGGCTTGGTCGTTTTCTTGCAGACCCAACTAGGTAACATTATCAGTGCTAAAAAGGAGTCTCTGCTTCTCTTCTAGCACTGATGATGTTCCCTACTTTGGTCATGTAACGTCTGCAAGAAAACAGGCGAGCTCAGACAGCACCAAGGACTCTACAGTTCAACTCTGAGCTACACACATTCTCCTCCATCGGTCAGAAAAATGTGATTGGGCATACTGTATTCTTGTAGCATTTTCTGGAATATGGTCTTCAGAGGTTAAGTGATAATGTGCCAGCCTCATTAAGATGCATCCAGACAGGATTAGAACTGGGGGGGTGGGTGGGTGGAGGGATGGAAATATTTGCACACCCTCCCTAACGTTGCCCTGAGTCAACATGGATCCAAAAGATACACCAATGTCAGCAAAACCAAATAGGAAAGGAAAAATGGCAATTAAGGCAGCATGGCAATTTCTAATAACTATTGGAAAGTCAGTTATCAGTATAGTGGCTACTACATGAAATATCCCCAACAACTGAGTAACAGGATTTTAGATAAAATATGGATACTGTCAAAATCAGGTTTTTAATCTGAGCACTTCTAAATGTGTGGACTTACCTTGTACCTACTGAATCCTATTCCATAATCTCCGATTTTTACATTTAGGTCAGATGTGAGGAAGCAATTCCTTAAAGCTAAATCTCTGTAAAAAAAACAACAACAACAGAATATTGCAATGAGAAAAAAAATGAAAGTTCAAGAAGGTAATTAAGCTACTAGGCCTACCTCTGAGAACACGAGGCTAAATTTCAGCTTGGTTCTAAAGTGCCTTAGCAACAGCCATTCAGCAGTTATATTTGCCTCCCTATTTTAAACCTGAAGGATCAGCATTGTGTTGCAAAGTGACTTTCTATTTCTTGGCTAATATCCTTTGAATCGGAGATCTCAGGTCAATCTTAGCAAACAGCACCATCTGGAGCAATGTTTCCCAATCTTGGCAACTCTTAAGAAATCTGGACTTCAACTCCCAGAATTCCCCAGCTATCCATGACACTAGACTACATTGAGTCTATATATAAAAAGAATCACCCCAATCATCAAATTTTTCCCATGTCTTGAAATACATTGACTCATCTTTTATTCTCAGTATTAATCTATTCATTTCTGCACATTCTAAAATTTTCTTTATAATTTCTCCTTCCAACAGGATTGTATCTGCTTTTCAATTGGTTGGAAAGGAAACATGAATAAGGGTATAGAGATAAAATAGATAGAGAACAGATGGCAGAAAATAATTTTTTTAAAAATAGATACCCAGATGATGCCAAGTAAAAGGAGAAAGGGGAGGGGGGGGGGGTAAAAAGGAAAAAAAGTGAGGTGTTATAAAAATGTACACAAATGATGAAATAAAAATAAATATTAATTGAATAAGAAATTGAAATGAGAATAAAGATAATTAGAAAATCGGGGCTGCTCGAATACCACTTTAGATTGAACTGAAAAGGGAAACAACAAGAGAGAGGGGAAGGAGTAGAGAGAGAGAGGAAAGGAGAAGAGAGGAGAGGAGAAAGAAGAAAGGGAAAAGGAGAGGAAGAAAAGGGAGGGGAAAGAGAAGCAGAGGAGAAGGTTAGAAGGGGGGAAGAAGAGAGGAGTGGGGGAAAGGAAGGGGAAGTAGGAAAGAGGAGAGGAAGAAAGAAGAAAGTAGGAAGAGAAAGAGGAAGGAAGAGAAGGGGAAGAGAAGAAAGGTTGGAATAAAGATAAATGATAAAAGAGCAGCCCCGAGAAAGTAAAAAGTAAAAATGAAAGTTAAAAGGTGAATGAAAAATGATGGATAAATGACTGTACATGTAAATGTGTTTATGAGAAATAAAAATAAAAAACTTTTAAAAAATTGTTTTTAAAAAAGAACCACCCCGGCATTCAAGACTCACCCGTGCACAAAATTGTGTTTGTGCATCGTGACAAGTCCTGCCACAATCTCACAGGCCATCCTCTGGAGCAGCATTATTTGAGAGTCTCCTTTAATGTTATCCTGCTCGCTGCGAAGATAGGTTTTTAGGTCACCCTGCAAAAACCAATTTGAGAATGGTTATAAACAGCCTCTCCTGCCAACGGGCAGTTAACAGGTATTTAAGAAAACAGCAACTAAACACATAGTTTAGTACCTGCCCATCAACAACATCACTAGCAGTAGTTATAAATAAACTGGTGCTTAAGAGAACACTATCATTAAGTTTCAAGTCCCTTAAGGTACCATACAAGAGACACATAGAAACGTGCTGGTTTAAAGCAATCCAGCAGTTAAACTCCACAGTTACGATATGAACCACGTGGCTTAAAATTATAGGAAAATGAAATAGTTTGTCTACCACTCTTTGGAAGAAAAAAGGGAAAGGGATTAGGAGTTAAGAGAGAGGGGAAATTATAAATTGGATCACTGGGCAAAGAAAGGCTTATATTGGGGCGCTGTGATGTTTGTCAGTTCCACAATAATAGTTCAGGTCTTCTGGAATCTTTTAAAATGGGAATATTATATCCAGAGACCTGTTATACCCATGATGAAATCAGAATCTTCTCTGGAGAAATAAGCTTTAATACAGACACAGAGCAACATGTTCCAGTCTCAAAAGCACCTCAAATCAATATTTTAATGATCTGAAGGCTTAAAATGTTGCAAGGTCCAGAAAAAGGAGGAAAATATTTCCTAGGAGCCAAAAAAAGACATTAGTTAAGACACTAGGCTGGCTAGAAAAAAAATGAAAGAAACACTGAACGGAACTGACTAGGGGGCAGTGCAACACTAGATTTAAAAAAAGACAATTTTCCAGAAAGGGTGGGGAGTGGGGGAAGACTTGCAAATTAAGGATCACCATGTTGCGAAGTCTAAAGTCCATTTATTCATTTTTTTTAAAAACCAGTTACTTTTCTCAAGACGCCTTGACTCTAAATGCATCAAAATCAAAATGCACAGCAGGTTTTTTTCTACAAGCGGGAGAAACTAAGAATCACACAAAGAGGTACCGCACTTTGAATGTGGCTTGCAAAAAGGGGCTTCGGAGCATGAACTAAGCACCTCTCTGCAACCCCCTCCAAGCAAGCGTATGCAATTTCAGGAAAAAGACTCAATGGCTTTAAGGGCCTGGTGGCTCAGCAGACTAAAGCATTGTGATTAACTTCCAGCTGTCTGCAATTACTGTAAGTTCGAATCTCACCAGGCTCAAGGCTGACTCAGCCTTCCATCCTTTCTAAGGTGGGTAAAATGAGGACCCAGTTTGTGGGGGCAATAAGCTGACCTTGTATAAATATACAAAAGTATGAAGGGTATTGCTTAACACATTGTAAGTCTCTGGAGAAAGGCGGCATATAAATCAAATTTATATATATATAAAAAAAGGTCAACGTAGATGGCCAAGTCATCCAAGGTCATGGTTGTCCCGGAAGTGCTTTTCTAAAAGGGAAATGGACTTGCTTCGTTTTTCCCTTCGAGACCCAAGAAGCTTCTTCAGTTTTCCCGTTCAGTCAGAGCTGGAGAAACTCCTTGGACGAGAAGCGAAACGTCCTCGAGGAAAAAAACGAAGGAAGTCCACTTGCCCTTTTGGGAAAAAAAACCCCTTTAGGACAACGGCTTTAAGAGGCTGCAGACGAAGGCGTTCTTCCAAAGCAACATTTTGGACGCTGAATTGGAAGCTTTGCAAGGCCCTGTAATGTGCCTTCCTCGCCCTTGTATGTTGAGAGCACCAGCCGGTCTCATTTGCTAAAGGTGAATTCCGGGTGAGAAGCATAGCCTGAAGACATTACTGCTCAAGGCACAGCAGGCAGCGACATCTCTGTTTTCCAATTTAATTACAGGCTTTCTTTCTCATTAGCAAACAGAGAGGCAGGCAGACAGGGCAGGGATATATATCTGCTTCGGATACTGGCGTCCCAGAGGATGTCAGGCCTCCCTCGGGAACAGCTCCAGAGCAATCCTTCTTCATTAGTTACGAAGTGCTCGAAAGTGACATCTTTCTAATCTTTGACAAGTCCACGCTTGACATCTTCAGCGTCAAGCAACGGGGCATCTCAGGAAGGCATACGTCTTTGGCGTATTTCATTTAGCGACTTGCAACGGTGCTTTCCAGATCTTTGGGATGGCAAGAATTGCTCCAGCCAACACCGGCACTGTTACAACTGTTCTTTTTCCGCATTTGCTTGATCTTTGTATTTCTCCCATTTTTTAAAAGTTTTTTCCCCCTTCTCATCAGTAGTAATAGAAGTAGTAGTAGTAGTAACATGTGGCCAGTGTTTTAGGGTGACGCTGAGTATCATTGTAGGGTCTGAACCAGTGTTTTCTCAATCTTGGCATCTTGAAGAAGAGGTGTCGACTTCAACTTCCAGAATTCCTCAGGGCTGACTGGGGAATCCTGGGAGTTGAAGTCCACACCTCTTCAAGATGACAAGGTTGAAAAACACCGGTCTAAATCGGCAGCTTCTAACCTTTTGGGCAAAAAGGGGGGAAAAATTTCCATGGACCGGAGGGTTGGGTGAAGTTTTGCACGCAACCTAGAACTCATGCATACGAAGATGAAGCTTCGCTTGCTTGCATGGGCCCGTTCCTAATGGGCTGTGAACCGGTACTGGTCTAAATCATGCAGCTTGGAGAAGAAGAAACTGAGGAAGTCAAATGGCCGAAATCATTCCAGATAATCAGTGAGGGAACAAGGAGATATTTGGGCAGGCAAGGAAAAGGACTGCAACTATCATTTGAGAGATGAAAGAAAACGGATTAGAACTAAAGGTTAAAGACTGATTTAGGCTTTTCTTCACATTAGGAGGAGAAGAGGTGACGGAGTAAGAAGACAGAACAAGGTTTCCTATTCTAGCTATGGTATAAACTTCCCGTCTCTAGAAGTAAAGAGGCAAGAGTTCACCCTTGAAAAATTCATCTTCTGTAAGTTCAAAACAAGAAACCAGAGGACACCAGCAGGGAACAAAAAGCTAATTTTCCACTTTCCTGTTGTTGTTGTTGTTGTTGTTGTTAGTTACGAAGTTGTGTCCGACCCATCGTGACTCCATGGACAACGTTCCTCCAGGCCTTCCTGTCCTCTACCATCCTCTGGAGTCCATTTAAGTTCACGCCAACTGCTTCAGTGACTCCATTCAGCCACCTCGTTCTCTGCCGTCCCCTTCTTCTTTTGCCCTCCATCTGTCCCAGCATTAGGCTCTTCCCCAGTGAGTCCTTCCTTCTCATTAGGTGGCCAAAGTATTTGAGTTTCCTCTTCAGGATCTGGCCTTCTAAAGAGCAGTCAGGGTTGACCTCCTCTAGGACTGACCGTTTGGATCACCTTGCAGTCCAAGGGACTCGCAGGAGTCTTCTCCAGCACCATAGTTCAAAGGCCTCAATTCTTTGGCTTTCAGCCTTCCTTAGGGTCCAACTTTCACAGCCGTACATTGCAACTAGGAAAACCATAGCCTAGACTATACGCACTTTTGTTGGCAGGGTGATGTCTCTGCTTTTTAGAGTGCTGCCTAGATTTGCCATAGCTTTCCTCCCCAGGAGCAAGCTTCTTTTAATTTCTTGGCTGCAGTCCCCATCTGCGGTGATCAGGAAAATAAAATCTGTCACTACCTCCATTTCTTCCACATCTATTTGTCAGGAATTGAGAGGCCCAGACGCCATGATCTTAGTTTTCTTAACCAACTTTTTCACTCTCCTTCACTTGCATCAGTTCCTCTTCACTTTCTGCCATTAGAATGGTATCATCTGCATATCTGAGGTTGTTGATATTTTTTCCGGCAATCTTAATTCCAACTTTTGGTTCATCTAGCCCCACCTTTCTCATGATGTGCTCGGCCTGTAAGTTAAATAGGCAGGGCGACAGTATACAGACTCCTTTCCCAATTTTGAACCAATCAGTGGTTCCGTGTCCAGTTCTCACTGTTGCTTCTTGACCCACATATAGGTTTCTCAAGAGACAAATAAGATGGTCTGGTACTCCATTTCTTTAAGAAGTTGCCACAATTTATTGTGATCTACACAATCAAAGGCTTTAGCATAGCCAATGAAGCAGAAGTAGATGTTTTTCTGGAACTCCCTAGTTTTCTCCACGATCCAGTGTATGTTGGCAATTTGATCTCTAGTTCCTCTGCCTCTTTGAAATCCTGCCTGTACTTCTGGTAGTTCTCGATCCACATACTGCTGGAGCCTAGCTTGTAGAATTTTGAGTATAACCTTACTAGCATGGGAATCCGCCTTCCTGCCAGGTTACTAAAATCAGAGACTTCCTCCACAAGCCAGACGGGCTTGCCAAGCAAGCAAACCTGGCAATAGAAACAACACAACCACTTTATAATACAGATCTCTGCTCACCATTCGTCATTCTATCAGCAAGGAATTTGGTGTGCCGACTGGCCACATATCATCGGCTAATTTATTACTGCTATTAAGCTGGTTACTACCCTATTTTTAACCCGGGGGTAACCTGGATGACAGACAGGAAACAAAACACCCTTAGTTAATTATAGATGAAGTGGGACCGTGTAAGCTTAATACACAATCATCCTGGACAAAAAGAGAGTAGAGTGCAATTGCTCATTTAGAAAAGACCAGACACTCTAATTTAGGAATACATAAACAAGAGGTGACTAACAAGGTGATTGGAGTGTATGGCAATAGCAATAGCACTTAAGACTTACATACCACTTCATAGGGCTTTCCAGCCCTCTCTAAGTGGTTTACAGAGTCAGCCTCTTGCCCCCAACAATCTGGATCCTTATTTTACCAACCTCGGAAGGATGGAAGGCTGAGTCAACCTTGAGCCGGTCAGGATCGAACTGCAAAACTGCTGGCAGTTGGCAGTCAGCAGAATTAGCCTGCAATACTGCACTCTAACCATTGTGCCACCACGGCTCATAACACCAGTCATGTCTCTAGAAAGCAAAATCACGAAACTTCGTCTCACTTATTTTAGCCACATCAGATGGAAGAATTCCCTGGGGAAAACAGTTACGTTTGGAAGAGGAGTTAGCGGTAAAAGGGAACCAGGCTGTCAAAGAAACACAATGGTTGGAGACCTATGGCCAGAGCATAGGACAATTTCAAGAAGCAGTACAAGATTGGAAGATGTGGAGAGACCTGCCCGACAGAATCTCTAAGAGTCGGGCACGACCGAATGGATAACATCATCGCCACCAGATATCTAGCTAAATTAATTAGATCTAGATAAATGAGAACATTCCCACCAATGCTGACAAAAGCAGTCCGAGTTTGCCACTCCGAAACTCTGCTTCAACCCCTTTCTGGAATGCCAACACCAACTGCCACGTGGGAATGTGATTGTAGAGCCAAGTGACCAGGACTCATCTGCTTAAGTCAAAAACGAAGCTTTTTACCACCTCATTTTACGAATGTTCTTGCGTCTAGTTGTAGCTATAAATGTATGTGTTCACAGGGCTGAGGGGCACAAATGCAAATTAACACTCGCAGCACCTCCCACTCGTTTTCTCACTTACAAAAAGCCACACTCATCTCACATACGTGCAACGAGGCAAGTGTTTTCGCAGCTGCTGTATATTTATGCTCTTCGGCTTCCAAGGCAAACTTGAATTTGATTAAAAGGAGACAGCACCACAGCAGTATCTTCCTATGGCCATAATTAAAAGGCAGGTACGCTTATGGGACTCTGGCCCCTTCATATGCAGAGTTTATTGCATCGCATTCTGTCCCGAGAAGCAAAGTCCTTGTGTGAATTACATGCATGGAATCGAAGTCCGGAATCATTGCGGTTTCTGCTATTTAATCTGAACATTAAGGAAGTGCTTTCTTTTTAGGTTTAATACGCCAAAGCTTCTTGCAAACGAGCTGAATTGTCAGAACCGTGAAAGCACGGCCAGGAAATTAAATGAAAAATAATTAGCACTGAATATCTCTAGAGATGCAAGAAATTATTACAGAATTAGTATAAAGAGGGCAGACCGACCTAGATTTATGTATTTCAGAGAGGGGGGTGTGTGTGAGAGAGAGAAAGAGAGAGAGAGAGGGAGGGAGAGAGGGAGAGGGAGGGAGGGAGGGAGAGAGAGAGAGAGAGATGAATCTGGAATGGCGGCTTTGTTAGGAAATGCAATTGTAGTCATGTGGCTGAATAATGATTGTAATATATTCTGTTTGCATGCAAATGTATTGAAGCATTAAAAAGATGTTAGAAGATCAACCTGCCTTGCAAAAGAACCTCCACCTTAGCAGATCTCCAACTGACCTTTATTCTATTTTATCAGAAACGGTTAATCGTTTCTATTTTTGACTTGCCTTGTTTATTCTAGCTACCTGAAATGCAAGCCAGGGTTCGGATGAAGCTATGGACAAGAGCAACAGGTCATCTGGCTTTCCTCTCACCTAAGACTACCCCCCCAATGGTGCTTCCTTCCCCAGCTCGCTGCTCCAGGGGAAGAAGAAAACAAAGGACCTTCCTCAGACTCACAGAATTTCTAAGGGAACCCGAATGGATCTCAAACTGAGATTTCATTTACTCACCAGGTCACAAAATTCAAATACCAACAGATAAGGAATGGCTTCCACGTATTGGCCTGTACAGCGGAGAATATTGGGATGCTGAAGGATACTGTAAAGAAAAGTCCAGAAAAGAAATATAAAGACCACGAACAATTTGTATTTGTGACCTGCAACACTGAAAATTTGAGGGGGAGAAAGGAGAATTATTCTCAGTCCGCTGATGTATTGGGAAAACATTTTAAAACTGAACACAATGAAACATTTTGCAGACTGAAGGCTGTTAGCAAATCTCTATAGGTCCTTCTGCTCCCAAATGTTGACTAATCAGAACTCTTGGCTCACCTTCCTACAATTAAACCTGGCTTGAGATTTTGGGAATGGGTGAAGTAGCATTCCTTACTTGCTCCAAATGTATCCTTAGCAAAGGCCTAAGAGGCTACTCACAAATATGGCTCCCCATGTCTCAAAAACCGCTCCTGCTCCTTGGGATTGGCACTGGCTTTTAACTCCTTCACGATGACTCTGGTTACGCTGGTGCCGGTGTAAACTTCCCCCAGCAGAACCTGAAAAGCAAAAGAATCAAATCTCAGTTCCACTTTGAAGAGAAGAATAATCCTGGCAGGCGTGGCTGGCTGGCTGGGGAATTCTGGGAGTTTTAAAGTTTGCCAAGGTTGGACATCCGTGCCCTAAAACTTCTGACGTTGAAGATGGCCAGCTTACACTTCACAACCATTTCAAGAGATTCGTTGTTGTGGGTTCACTTTTTACCACTAAAAATATTTTAAGTGACAGGTAAATGTACAGAAGAATTGTGATACTCAGGGCACCGATTTCTTACCTTTCCAAACCAGCCATTTCCTATTTCTTGGATATAATTTAGATTCTGCCGAGCAACCTGAGATTTCAGGTCTTCTGTGATAGATAGATAGAAAGAAAGAAAGAAAACACATTAAAAGAAGCATTTAAATTTTGTTTGGCTAGATAAACAATTTTTCAGAGTATAACTCTTACGTTACAATACAGCAGGACAAAAATCATATTTGTCCTGTCCTGCCCTACCCTACCCATCCTACGCTATCCTATCCTATCTGAAGTAATTTGAAGTTGAATGTTGTGTGAACAGACTCCCTGGCATTCTCTGTGTCTCGCTTCCAACATCTGCTCCGAGATATGTAGTGATTTTAGAAATCGTTCTGTTGAGGTAACAGCATCTGGCAGTGAAATGAGACCACTGGATACAACCCAATATTTGTTTTCCTTCCGTGTACAGTAAGTAGCACAATCAATGATGTTATGAATCAAACAATTCTGATTCCACTGAGTAGGAAAACAGGGAGTCAAGCTATTCTCTAAAGCTCCTGAAGGCAAGAAGCAATGATGGATGGAAACCAATCAAGGAGAGAAGCAAACTAGAACTAAGGAGAAATTTCCTGACAGTGAGAACAATTAATCAGTGGAACAACTTGCCTCCAGAAGTTGTGAATGCTCCAACACTGGAAGTTTTTAAGAAGAGGTTGGACAGCTATTTGTCTGAAGTGGTGTAGGATTTCTTGCCTAAGCAGAGGGTTGGACTAGAAGACCTCCAAGGTCCCTTCCTACTCTCTATGTTTTGTTCTATGTTCTGTTCTGTTCTATTCTGCATATTATGCAGCACATTAAACTCTAAATTCTAAGCAAGCAGTTAACATAACATAATAACTGTAATTATATAATACACTATGCCCAAACAAATATTCTATATTACGGCATAACACAAAGGCCTGTTTTATTCAATATACTGAGACAATAGCCGGGGGTCCTACACCCCCATTTAGCTATCCTTGCATGTTCCACAAAGGCAAAGACAATGGTTGAAAGCTTCTTTTTCTTATGTTAGAAAGACCTCCCTGCCATTCCATATGTGGCCATTTGTGTAGTTATGAACATGGCGTCCAGCTTCATGAACATTTCCTGGAGAGATAGATAGATAGATAGATAGATAGATAGATAGATAGATAGATAGATAGATAGATAGATAGATAGATAGATAGATTTATTTATTTTATATTGCCATCTATTTGCCCATGGCGACTCAAGGCGGCTTACAGAATATAAAAAGTACATTTGAAAACAGTAAAACTAATAAAAAAATCAAATAAATTAATGTAATAAAATCACCGCCCATCCCCCCATCTCCTGCCCCAGCGACAGGCCGATCACATGACCCATTTAACGGGTTCCATCCCGCTCTGTGTTCCCCAGGCCCGCTGGCAGAACCAGGTCTTCAGTGCCTTCCGGAAGAGTGTCAGAGTGGGGGGCCATTCTAATTTTTGGGGGAATGGTGTTCCAGAGAGAGGGAGCCACCCCGGAGAAGGCCCTTCTTCTGGGTTCCACCAGGTGTATCTCCCTAGGGGATCGGACCTGCGGCATTCCCTGTCTCCCTGCTCTGGTGGGTCGGGTAGATGTGACCAGCAAGAGATGGTCCCACAGATAACCTGGTCCCAAGCCATGACTTTAAAGGTGCCAACCAGCACCTTGAATTGTACCCGGAAGATCAAGAGATCCAGTGATTTCAGTAGCTGAGGCTTTCTGTCCTTTTGCTCCTCACTGTGACTTTCAAGGTATAAAATCCCAAACAAAATAGAAGCAAATTTCCTATCCACCAAAGCTGATCCCATTCATGGTTAGAGAAAAGCTATTTTCACTTCTGTCTCTACCACCCAACGGGGTCTCCTGGAGGGTAAGCCACACTGAACTCAGCCAGATTTTAAGGACCATCCTTTCCAAGTTAAATGAGATTTCTTCAAAGCTGCATCCACAATATTTAAGTGTTAGACAGCCACAGTGTTTAGCTAACTGTTTGACCAAGTCATCCTTCAGGTTGTATCCGTGCCAGTGATTATAATATGACCCTCTGCTGGGGCACAACAGCCTGGCTAGAATCCAAAACCTCAAAAAGTAAGCACCTCTACCTCTCTTGATCATACCCAAGATTGAATCTGTGCCTAGAATAGCAAGAAGAAATATCGGAGAACCAACAGGTGCCATGAAGGAATACTGGAAGGGACAGGAAAGGAAGGGCAATTGCCGGATAGGGAAGATGTTCATACCTGTTGGAAGCTGGAATTGGGATGGAGCTGGGAGAGAAACACTGGGCACCGTAAGGGTAAACACTTCCGCTGGAGACTGAATTGTTGGGGTGTCTTCTGCGGGTGGGGTGAAGTCTAGTTCATCATCAAAATTGTCTTCAAATTCCTACCAAGGCAAAGACAAAGAGATTAGCAGACTAATATAGACATGCCCTATATACCAAGAACCTGATTTGCCTATGACAAGCCAAACCCAGTTTATAAATCTCGGCTGCATCATTACATAGAGCACGGGCATCAAACGTTCCTAGGCCAATGGCTAATGCCATAATGCCATGTTTTATAGAAGAATACCCATTAGTCTTTTGTTAAGGAAAAGATTAGTCAACTTTGGGTTTGCTTAGGGCAGTGTTTCTCAACTTCAGCAATTTTAAGACATGTAGACTTCAGCTCCCAGAATTTCCCAGTCAGCCCTGAAGTTCACATATTTTAAGATTGCTAAGGCTGAGAACCTTGATGTAGGGTGTTTCATTCAACGCATGATTGATGTGTTTCTTGAATACAGTGGCCTCCCAGATGCTGGTAAACATCAGCTGTTAAACCCACCCATACTAATTAGGACTGCTGGAAACAGATGTTCAGACATCTAGAGATACTCTATCCTTTGTGAACTTAGTATCTATAAAAAAGAATATTTGTAGCTCAGGGTTGACAGGAGGGGCCCTTGGTGCTCTCTGAGCTTGGTGGGTTTTTCGCAGACGTTTCATTAACCCAGCTAGGTAACGTCATCGGTGCTAAAAGAGAGTGGAGTTTTCTCTCTGTCTTTCTTCTAAAACTGTAAGAAAACAAGCAAGCTCAGAGAGCACCAAGGACCCCTCATGTTAGTACCTATACTTCCACAGATTGCAGAATTTATAATTCCAATACATTTGTTTATTTATTTTTTATTTATTATGACATTTATTTGTTGACCGTCCCGTGTCAAATGACTCTGGACAGCTTACAGTATAAGCATAATAGGAATAGGATCAAAATAACTGTGTCCCCTAGTAGTTCAGAGATAAGATAAAACGTGTTTCCTTTGCCAAAAGGATGATTTTAACCGCCATATAATTTTCAAAGGTTCTTACACATTTTAAGATACAATAAGGATAGCAATGCACCACTAAAACACAGCATCAAAGTACGCCTCACCGTAGCACAAAAATAACTTCATACCAACCATACGTTATCACTAAAAATATATTCGTGGCTTGAGCTGCACACGGGGATGGCTGCCAAAAAGATTTTGCTTCGCTTTCCCCCCCCCCCCCCCCCCCCCCCCCCCCCCCATGAATGTACACTGAACTTGCAACCCTCGTTTTGATAAACCGGGCTTAATGGCAAAACAGACGAGGCACCGTATTTCTTCGAGAAGCCATAATTTTTGTCAGCCATGGCTGCAGAGCTAATCTTAATTTAGCTACAACGTCTTTTAGACTGAACTGCGAAGGAAATAAGGAGCGTCAAATTCTGCAACCCAGGGACAATTTTCAAACAGAGGATGAAAATCGCCTTTGAACAGAAACCGCACTGCGTAACCTTTGATCCACCACACCAAAGGCAAGTCCTGGTTTATGACTCTGGCTTGTTATTCTTCTACATAGCACAATACCAGATTCTGCATCACACAAAACGAAACACAGGCAAAGTTTATTTATTTATTTTATTTATTTTATTTGGCTTATATGCCACCCTATCTCCCAATGGACTCAGGGCAGCTCACAATAATAAAATGCACAAGCCACAATACAAAGTTAAAATCTAAAACCTAATAAATTTAACCCTTAAAACCCCATCAGTCCAGGTGGGGGAGCTTGAATAATTAAGTTTTTAATTCACGGCGGAAGGTGCGACGGTCAAGCGCCAATTGGAGCTCCAAGGGGAATTGTCAGCCATTCTTTATTTATTAATTGATTCATGAAAATGGACCTAAGCCATTTTCAGTCCCTCTGGATGATGCCAAATCTCGTGGAAAGCAACTGAACAATACAACACCATGTTCCCCCAATTTTAACAGTTAAGTGAATTTGGTTTTCTTGTTGATTTTGCTGGTCAGAAGACTGCAAGAAGACGATTTTTAGCTCAAGAGGCATGTATTATAAGCCATGTTAAGATTACAATTTCGAAGCACAGAACTAGTTTCACTCTCCACCCCCAGTCCTGGTGTTTCAATTTTTGCTGGATTCTGCTCAATTCGTTTCTTATAAAATCCACATGGATTTCTATTTAATTTGTGTGTGTGTGTGTGTGTTGTGGGATCCGTGGGACAGCTTCTTTCTAC
This sequence comes from Coluber constrictor foxii, assembly GCA_038048745.1. Taxonomy (NCBI): domain Eukaryota; kingdom Metazoa; phylum Chordata; class Lepidosauria; order Squamata; family Colubridae; genus Coluber; species Coluber constrictor. The sequence goes on from CM075973.1 coordinate 5,269,908, forward strand.
TTCAGCCCATACAGGAAGTGCTAGCACTGGTGTCATTTTGCTATCCTAGCATAGCTGGAAAGGAGGTGAAGTTAACACGAGGAAGAGATGGACCCCAAGGAAAAAATATGACTGACTGAGGATCTTTTTGAGCTCATTGTTCATTCAGGTGTTTGAAGGAATGTGGTTTCCTATCTCGTTCTTTGCATGCCCAGAATCCAAACCCATTCGTATCTTGTACGTTCTGGAGTTGCCTGTTGTGTAAACAAGCGTGAAGCAACCTAACAAGATGATGGCATCTTGCTGACCTTGAAAAGCCAAGCAAGGTGAGACTTTCTCAAAATTATTTTGGAATACATTAGCTCTTCCTTAGCTTTCATGCTTAAACGTGGCAAAAATTCAAACTTGTTCCAAACGTACGATTCTAAATTATTCAAAATGACTTGGCGAAACCACTTTTAGGAAAAACAATCCCAGGCTTCATTTGAATAAGGTGACATTTAATATTCCCGAGTATATTTATCTTCGTCTGTATCTTTTGCTATGCTGCCAGTGCAATCAAATACAGACATTTAGCAACCGTTCAAAGTTACAACAGCACTGAGAACAGTGACTTACAATCATTTTTCCACACTTATGACCATTGCAGCATCCCCATGGTCACCTGATCAAAATACTTGGCAACTGACTCACATTTACGACGGTTGCAATGTCCCCCCCCACCAGGGTCACGTGATTCACTTTTGCGACCTTCTGACAAGCAAAGTCAATGGGGAAGCCAGATTCACTTAACAACCATGTTACTAATTTAACCACCGCAATGGTTCACTTAACATCTGTGTCAAGAAAGGTCGTAAAATGAGGCAAAAACTCACTTTAATTAGGAACAGAAATTTTGGGCTCAGTCAATTTGTGGTTAAGGACTACCCGTACAATGAACAAAAGGATTTCTTGATATCACTCACCTTGAAGTTAATCTCTTGATCTTTACAGCAGGAGATACAGTTTACAAGCAGTAGTATCAAAACTAAGAGGCCGCCAGCAGAAAGAACCACCAAGGAGTAGGAAATTTCAAAGCCTGCCTCTTCTCCTGGAAAATAAACGGAGCTTACATTAATGCGGTTTAGTACACTATTCAGCAGGGGTCCCCAACCTTTTGGACCTCAGGGACCACTATATTCAAAATTTTAAATCCCGCGGACCACTAATATGATCTGCCTAATGACCCGCTGGGTGGGCGTAGCTAGGTGGTCATGTGACTGGGTGGGTGTGGCCAACTCAATGTCACTCATGTCAAGGGACATCTTGCCAGCCTCTACTCACCCCTTTCGCTCACCCCTCTCCTGCCCACCCGGGCTCCTTAGGGTCCCAATAGGAAGCAGTTGCTGGAGCTAAGCAGCCACCATGAGAAAGAGTTGGCAAAACAGCTTAGTTCAAATTGAAGCTGGCTGAGAAGGAGGCTCAGCAGAAGCATCTCACAGAGGACTACCAGCATAGGCTTTCCAAGCAGAGGGAAGACCTGTGGGAGTGCAAGGCCAGGGACCGGCACCTGGATGCTCAGCAGGCTGAGATGGTCAGCCAGTTCCAGGCCATGAGGCAGTCCCACTGGAATGAGGCCCTCCGGCTCTTTGCCACCAGCGGCCCTTCCCTCCAGCCGTCGCCCAAAATCCCACACCAGGAGGCTGAAGCAGACCCCGAGTCGGAATTTCTGCCCCCCTCCGACCCACATAAAAAGACCCCGAAGGGGGAGACTCTCTGCAGCAATACAAACGTTCATTGCGCATATCCATCCCAGGGGCCGTAGTTTGAGAACCCTCAATTTAGTGCAATATAAAAAATGCAAATAATTTTTCTGCGGACCACCAAATTTTCTCACGGACCACCAGTTGGTGACCGCTGCTATACAGCATACTGCAAACTTCAGGGGAAAGGAATTTAACATTTCTCGTAATTTACTTTGATAATAAATCCCTGCTTGCTGGCATGTTTAAGGAATCTTTTGCGAGGAAGAGAGCATAAATAATAAGCGATCAGGTTTTAAAGATCAGTGAACCTCAATTTACGGCTTTTGGTTTCTGACAATTCCCCTTCCTACGCACATTTCTAATTTAACACAATAATTAGCAGTAGGATTCCTTCTTTGTTTCCTTCTTGCAGCCCGTCAACTAGATTATTGCTAGCAGACAAGACTTTGCGTGGATATCTTTTTATTGTTTGTTTGTTGTCCTGGGCATAAAATGGGATACATGCTTTTAATCCACCCTAGAATATCTTGCACTAGAAACAAGTTATTACACGTGAACAGCTTTCAAATTATCTAAATTTGAACATGTGGGGTAACCAGGATCTTCACATTCAACAGCAGGATGTCTCCAGCTGTTTGGAGGTTGGGAACAAACAGATTTTCTCTGTGAACTTTCTCTGCAGCATCTGACTGGACACACCTTAAACCAAAGGTTAGATGAAGATGGGATTTTGTCCAAGATCATTACGTCTTTCTCTCAACTAACAGAAGTTAGACGTCTTCCAGATATGACACAAGCACAGACTAAAAAGATTCTTAATTATGATGTCTTGGAGGGATCCACTGATGGCGTGCACTGGCAATTATTTTTAAATTACCGCCTAAAGCTTATTTGCCAAGCTGTTAACGAAGTATTATAATTTGTTTTGATTAGAACAAAAGCTCTTTTTAAGCGTAATAGGAGCACTATGAGATGAATACGATAAGTATAAAAAGGTATCCAAGTTTTGCTACAGAATTTCTATCCCATTCTTTGGGATACAATCTTTGATACAATCAATAAAAATCTCTAAAAGAAATTATACAGAAGAGAAAGGAGACTGACTAGAAGGAAGGAAGGAAGGAAGGAAGGAAGGAAGGAAGGAAGGAAGGAAGGAAGGAAGGAAGGAAGGAAGGAAGGAAGAATAGCCTGAAGAAATAATTTACAGGTAGTCCTCGCCTTACGACCACAACTGAGCCCAGGATTTAGGTTTCCGAGGGAGAAATTGGTTGCGTTTTGCCTCATTTTACAACCTTTCTTGCCACATTTGTTAAACGAATCACAGCAATGGTTAAAATTAGTCAGACGGTCGTTAAGTGAACCTGGCTTCCACATTGACTTTGCTTGTCAGAAAGTCGCAAAAGGGGATCATGCGATCTCGGGGCACTATATCCATCATAAATATGAGTCAGTTGTCAAGAATACGAATGTAAATGTCACCACGGAGATGCCTCATAGGCCGTAAGTGTGAAAAAGGGTCGTACGTCCATTTTTTCAGTGGCATTGTAACTTCGAACAGTCACTGTGAACTGTTGTAAGTCGAGGACTACCTATCCTGAATGCCAATGCAGTTGTCCAGCATTTATGTATTTTTTTTCTTCAAAAACCAGTTCCACATTTTATGATAGGAATAAAAAAAAAAATCTACACTTCAGGCCAGGAGTCTCCAACCTTGGCAACTTTAAGCCTGGCGGACTTCAACTCCCAGAATTCCCCAGCCAGCAAAGCACAAACCCCCAAAATGCAATGCGTGCACGCCCCCTGCATGCACCCTACCCCCGTGCATGCACATGCCCCCCGCATGCACCTCTCCCCCATGCATGCGTGGCAGAGAGCCGAAGACCAGTTAGCAGGTGGGAGATGTGCACGCATGCACAGCAGAGCTGAACTGGGGCGACGGCTTGCGTGCCCATGAAGAGGGCGCCGTGTGCCACGTCTGGCACCCGTGCCATAGGTTCGCCATCCCGGCCCTACACCATTTCTGACAAATGGCAGTCCAAGCTTGTCTTGAAAATTCAACTAACGACCGTGCTACTAGTTTAATAATTGCAAGGATTCACTTAACAACTGTCGTTGTAAAATGGGGCAAAAGTCACTTAACGAATGTTTCGCTTAGCAACAGGAATATGGAGAATCTCAATTGTGGTCGTAAGTCGAGAACTACCTGTACAGGGACGACAACACACACACACACACACCCAAATTCTGGGTTAGAAATCTCACTGAGAATAAAACTACAGTCCTGATTTGACAGCAGGGATGTGGGAGTCTCAAAAGCAGAAGAATTGTACCACTGAATGAATAATCCCAGCGGATAGAGTGGCTAAGATGCTCTCCTTGAAATTAGGAGAGACCAAGGGTCTAAAGCTCCTCTCTGAAGGGGTTTAGCTGGAGATCACCCAAAGAAGATCAAAGAGCAAGCCTTTAAACTCTACATTTCATCTGCATATTTGCCTTGAGGGTCTCGAAGAGACATGCTCACGCAGGCAGGCCTCGTGTTGCGCTAGAAGTCATCCCGAAACGTAAGCAAAGTCATGAATGTAAATTAATTTTTAAGGGAGCGTGCCTGAACCTGAGAAGGACCCGCTTTCTTCATCTTGGTTACCTTTCTGACTACCGGTGGGAAAACGTTCAATTTTATCTAGACTGCTTGGGTAGGAAGGCATGAGGGTGCTGGCTCTCCTCGCTTGTAAAGAGTTGGCTTATGGAGTTTGACTCAAGAAAAGGAGACATCGAAGGGGCTGTCCTTGAAATTTAGTTTACTTTATTGTACACTGCGCCTTGTACATCTTCCGTGTACATCATACGTAAGAAAACTATAAAAATAAAACAAAACCACACCTCCTTCACATCCTATGCAATTGAATTGAAAACCCCTGAGATTGCATTAATATTGCACTAAACAGTAGAATCCAATATAGCTACTGCTCTGGGATAGAAGCTGTTTTTCAGCCTATTTGTCCTGGTTTTTATTGCCCTGTACTGGCTGCCAGAGGGTAATAGTTCAAAAAAAAGGGTGCCCAGGATGAGATGGATATCTAAGAATGTTTTGAAGGCAGCTTAAGAAAGTTAGAGCTATAAAGTGGGAACTATAAAGCTTTTCCAAAGAGGGGAGAGGGCAACCAATCATCCTCTAGGCAATGATGTTGATCCTCTGGACCTCTGTCCTATCTGCCACTGTGCAACTGGCAAACTATACACAGGTGCAGTGAGTTAAAATACTCTCTATAGTGTAGTGGTAGAAGGTCACCCGACTTCTTCATAACGGTGGCTTTGACCTTCATGGAGCTAAACATTAAGGTGCCAGAAGCCTATGGAGATTCTCAGTCATCCTGGTCATGGTTATCCCAAAGGTGCTATTTCAGTAGGTAACTGGACTTTCTGGGTTTTTTTCGCTGACGTCGTTTCGCTCTGACCAGCGGTCTGCAAGGAATAGAAATCCTTAAATTCCCTACCCGTGCAGTCAGAGCTGAAGAAGCTTCTAGGATGGGAAGTGAAATGTCTTCAAACACAAAAACAAGAAAGCCCACTTGTCTCTTGAAAAAAACACCTTTGGGACATTTAAGGTTCCGGAGTCCTTGAAAGATGGATGACAGTTTTCAATTTGCACCATTAATTCCCAAGATCCAAGACCTAGCTAAAGGTTTTCTTTTTCAATATGTTTAAGTGAGGTGAACTGTCCATCACAGATTGTCCTCATTTAGCAATCAAAGCTAAGACTGGCAAATTGGACTTTAAGAGAATTGGCTGCTAAGTGAAACAGTGAGTTTGTTTATCATCTCACTTCAGCTACTTTGCTTTACAAAGATCGTCAATTTGAGGATTAGTCAAAAAATTATTTTTTTCATCAACGTCGTAACTGTGAGTGGTTGTTGTACGAGGCGGTCGCTCCAGGAGACCTAGCTATGATACCCCCTCCTTTTTTTAAAAAAAAAAAAGTGATGTGCCCCAGCTCCAAATTCCTCTTGGGTATTCTCATAATACAATCTTGTTTTCTTGGACTTTTCCTAGGTTAGAGTTCTGCTTTGTTCTTATTAATGGATAAATTTACTTTTAGCAAGTAATGCACACTCTGGAAAACGGATTGTTACGTGCAATCCTTTTAATGACTGCCAATGCCATTTCAACCTGGACATATCCAAAATGAACATTCTTCCCTACTTCTAAGAATTATTCTGAGTCTTCATCTTGGAAATACTTTTCTTAAATGTTAGCCAGGTAAGTTTTAATATAGTGCTAATGCTACTCTTGTGCAGAGGCAAAAAAAAAATAATTTGAAAAAGTGTCACCCTGAAAGAGGGAAGGAGCTCTGTACACAGGCACAACATATGTTCATAATGCAAATGTACAATCAGACGTTTAAACAAATGGTTATTTCAGGCCTATTTTAGGTGTACAAGGAAAGACGGAAATTAGCTAGGAGAGCAGGGAAGAGTGCGCCACAATTATAACACACCCAATGTGAAGTTGCTAAGTCACCTTGCCTCTCCCTTAACAAACAAAATAAACGCAGCTATTAATCCTGCTTTCCACTCAGAAAGCAGTACATGTAAAAAGATGTGTTAATCCCAGTAGTCTATTCAGGACTGCCTTGAGCCAATCAGAGCCTCTGATATTGAAGGTGATCAGCCAGTCAAGTCTAGTAGGGTTATTTAGACCATGGGAATTTGCTTATCACCACCATGTTTATTCTATTAAAAAACAAAACAAAACATAAGACATCAAAATCTCATAACAGCTTTTATAACCTGGTTATGTTTCAGATGTGTTGAGGCTTCAGCTTCCCTATTTCCCACCCTGGAGCAAGGAAGTACCCCAGTTTCACAAAGACTCAAGTCCGGAAACTGAACTTCGAATGCAATTCAATCCAAGCTCCAAAGCAGATTTTTTTTTTTTACCTCCCCTGGAATAATCAGACATATTCCAGACTGCTGGAAAGGTTTTGCTCATCACAAAAGCTATTTTATCAAATCAATTCACTTTCCCAAATCAACATGAATTATTGCATCGATGATCCAAACAAAATCAGAGCCAGTTTGCATACCGGTAGGATAGTCAAATCCCTGTTTTAACGTGGTTCGCACACACACTTATGAACCACAGACATAAAACTGCTGCATAATAACCCCAAAGAAGCCACAGACACGATTCCTGGGTCTGCTTAAGTCCTGTCATAATCTCAGGGGCAATCAGGCAAATCTCCCTATTCCCTTTCCATGCTCCAGATAATCTAGAATTCTAAATCTCTCAGCAATACAGCAAACTCAAAATAGCAAATCCGTGGATGCTTCTCGACTATCTTCTTGGCTAATATAAGCAACCTATTATCCGCAGGATGGTTGAATGTTTCTAATCGTTAACCACAAGGCAACTGCAAAAGGGAGCTATGCAAACCGCCGAAAAGCTGGAGATGAGTTTTCACTTCTGCCTTTCCAGATTCCTGTGAAACGGGCAGGAGATCTGGTCAATTATTTTTCAATGCACTGTGACTGAACCTTTTACCAGACCTTCAACAACAGCTGCCAAGGACAAAAGGAGAGAAGGGGGTGGGGGGTGGAGGGGGGGGGATAAGCTGGTCCCAAGTAGCAGCCAAGAAAGTGGGGGGAGAGATTTGTTCCTGTCAGGATAGAGGTATAGCACAGTATGGATACCTGCAGTGTAATTTGTACATAATTTACAGAGCAAAAGATAGGTGTCAATCCATGAAAAGATTTGTGGTTAGTTATATATGTTCCTTTCCTGACTTAAAAACAGGAGGGGAAAAAGCAGAAAAAACAATGGCTACCAACCTGCCTTCCATTGAGGACCTGCTTACTGCACGAGTCAAAAAGAGGGCTGTGAAAATATTTACAGACCCCTCGCATCCTGAACATAAATTGTTTCAACTCCTACCCTCAAAACGAGGCTATAGAGCACTGCACACCAGAACAACTAGACACAAGGACAGTTTTTTCCCAAACGCCATCACCCTGCTAAACAATCATTCCCTCAACACGGTCAAACTATTCACATTAGGCTGCATTACGATTTGATTGCTTATTCGTACACTATGATTATCATTAAGTGTTGTACCTTGATTCTTGATGACTTTTTATGTACACTGAGAGCATATACACTAAAGACAAATTCCTTGTGTGTCCAATTACACTTGGCCAATAAAGAACCCTATTCTATTCTATTCTATTCTATTCTATTCTATTCTATTCTATTCTATTCTATTCTATTCTATTCTATTCTATTCTATTCTATTCTATTCTATTCTATTCTATTCTACTCTACTCTACTCTACTCTACTCTGCGCTACTCTACTCTACTCTACTCTACTCTACTCTACTCTACTCTACTCTACTCTACTCTTAATTCAAAAGTTAAGACTTGGTGTTTTCAGTTAACTCTATGAGATTCACTATTTGGGCTGGCATTTAATGATCGGGGTTAAACAAAAGGAGTGCCTTTTCATTTATTTTCGCAACGACAATAATATAACACTTCATTTTACTGGAAGTTGCATTTTCCATTTCAAACGTTGTCCCTGGCATAGGGAAAAATAGATCTGTAAAATGTTTTAAGAAAAGTAAGAACTCTGAACCATGAAGATCACACTGTAACCTAAAGCAAAAACAGACATCTGGTAAATTCAATGATGCAGGGCAGTGAGAACACAGGGAAGTATGTAACAAAACTGGAGTAGCAAGAAACAAAATCCTTGTGTACAGAAAGCAGGAAGAAGTTGTCTAAATACTGAAGACCAAACCCCCAAAGAAAGCATAATAAAAGAAGGGGTGGGGGGGAAATCTCAAAACAACAATTGGAGCAGCTCAGAAAGAAAAGATGGATCATTGTAATTCCGTACAGACCTGAAATTGAACAGAAAGTACCCCAAATTTTAAGATGTTCAACTGAAGGGGCAAAGTTTCCTCTACCACAGTACGTGTATTTTTGTGCTCACAATGTTCAATCTACACACAGGACCCACACAGTCAGGCAATCTTGCTAAATTTATGTTTGGCAGACGGGGTGCTTTCATGGTCACTCAGTGAAGTTGGCCAAAACATCTGGATCCCACCACTTTGAGAAGGCTTAAGAAGAGCAACTCAATTGCAGTGGCATCATCTTATATCCGTGTCTCTCAAAGTTGGCATGTGTGAACTTCAACTCCCAGAACTGAAGTTGAAGAACATATGAAGAACGGTTGTAGGAACTGGGTATGTCTAGTTTAATGAAAAGAAGGACCAGGAGAGACATGATAGCAGTCTTCCAATACCTCAGGGGCTGCCACAAAAAAGAGGGAGTCAAGCTATTCTCCAAAACACCTGAAGGTAGGAGAAGAAGCCATGGGTGGAAACTAACAAAGGAGAGAAGCAATTTAGAAGTAGGGAGAAATTTCCTGACAGTTAGAACAATTAATCAGTGGAACAACTTGCCTCCAGAAGTTGTGAATGCTCCAACACTGGAAGTTTTTAAGAAGAGATTGGAATAACCATTTGTCCGAAAGAGGTGTAGCTTCCTGCCTAGGCAGGGGATTGGATTAGAAGACCTCCAAGGTCTCTTCCAACTCTGTTATTCTATTCTATTCTAATTCCCCAGCCAGCCAGGAGTTGAATTCCGCAGATCTTAAAGTTGCCAAGTTTGAGACCATCAAGCAGGTATACTTGGAAAGCAAAGCAAAAATCTATCGATACATTTTAAAGCAGTATTTCATTCCTTGCCAAATGTAAAATGTGTGTGTCTCATGACATGAGATCAAAGGTGCTTCGCTTTCACACCTGAATGTACACTTTGATCACACATTCACTGACTTTCTAAAAAAAAAAATCTTCATTCAATTCTGGGATTGCAAGGACAGACTCTTATAAATCAGTTACTAAGAAGAACAAATTTCCTTAGCTTTTATTAATAGCATAGCCAAGGGACATGGCACCAAAACTGACAAAAACACCGCTTAGATTCTTCCTCCAGCGTTCTGCTGGTTTATGTATTTTATCATCCAGTTCTGAACAGGACTACAGTACTTGTCCCAGTTTGAATAATGGCAATGTAAGGCAGTAAATCTTTATATATTCATGACGATTACTCTTGAAACCCATCTATTCTAACACTGGAAGTTTTTAAGAAGAGATTGGACAACCATTTGTCTGAAATGGTATAGGGTTTCCTGCCTGAGGAGCAAGACCTCCAAGGTCCCTTATTCAACACTATACATTTAATTTGAAAGCTGTTATGTTCAACAACGGAGCTGGCATTTAGCAAGAGTGCACAGAACCAAAGTCTTAGTACAGTTTGTGGGAATTTTGTTACAAATAAGATGACGTTCTACTTTAAAAGCAGAAGGAAATTTATCAAGAGATAGGTACACCAGTCAGTTTTAAGGTAGGCACACTTCCTGTTTCAACATAGAAACTGTGACAGTGCGAGAACAGAAAGTATTGCACATCATGGTTCCCATGTCAAACCAAAATACAATATATTTATACTTTGAAAGCTCCTCACAACAATACCAAGAACTCTTTCAAATGTTGACATTTTGTTCTTTTAAAATCCATTTTTGTCCCTGCTGAATTTATACTTCATGAACCACATTCAATTTGAGGGAAAAAATATGGAAGAAGAAAGGTTCCATCAGTTGCAGCAAAAGATAGATGTGAAAATATTAGGATAAGATACTTTTGATTTCTACTAAACTTGAGACAATGACAATAATCTTCTCAGGGCAATTATAATTTATTTCAAGACCTGAGATTAGAGATGAATAGAACAAAGATGACTCAATTAATCAAGCTAAGAGATTCAATTGTATTACTTCCCTTAAGACTAGTTAGCATCTGAATCACTATGGGGAACTGTTTCATAAAATGTTTGAAGTCCAAAAGGCATGTTAATAACCAATAAGTTGTTTCTAAAAAGAATGAACACATTCAGAAAGGTTATGCCCACAGTTATTAGTCACCACTAGTCACAAACTGAATTTCTAGGTTTAGACACAGAATGACGTTGAATAATTTGTGGGGTTCTTAAATACCTGGGAACAAATGGAACCAAGACAGGATAGTGGTTTGGATAGTGATAAGATAGTGATTCTTATCCATTCTAGTTCCTTTTTAAATATTTTGCTACTAAATGTTTGTGTCCTTTGCCTACACAATAGACTTGCTCCAGTGGAGGAAAATCTTTATGCATGTGTAAAGGAAGATTTGATGATGATAGCCTATAAGTACTTATTTTCGTCTCTCTTGTATTCGCAGAGGTCAAGAATTTCACGGCATTTTAAAAATTAACCTGCTTAACATAGCTCTTTTCAGAAACTAAAGCATACCATCACTATTGGCATGAGGCATTTTCTTAACTGGGTAAATGTTAAACATCAACACACAAGTACATAAAAGCAAGCCAAAATGCAAAAAGAATCTTAAGGTTGTGATGTTTCTACCCAAAACTCAGGTTTGCTTAGAAAATATGCAAAGTGTGATTTATAACAGCAGAACTGAACAATCTTTCTTTTATCCTCACTCCCCCCCCCCTTCCCATTCGTGTAAGGTGAGATCCTTCCTTTCTCACATCAACACACACACCTGCAAATATAGAAGGGGGGAGGGGAGAGAGAGAGAGAGAGGGAGAGAGAATAAGAGAGAGATTACACCTACATTCTTTGCTCTTTCCATATTTTCTACCTAAGCCCCTTGCAATTTCTAGAATGTACCCCAATGGAAGACACAAATAATGAACTGTAATAACTGATTGTGGTCAGAAAATGGATATTAATGATGAAGTAGTGCCATAAGAAAAGGATCAGAAGAATGGATTAGAGAAGACATGAAAGCAGGTCAAGAGGCCAAGGACTTAAAACAGAAAGATGGTGAACATCTGGAAGAATGTCATCAGTCAATTATTTTATAATGGAAAAGACTACTTTGGGAAATGCAGATGTTTAAACCAGAAACTGGCCAGACACTTGTTAAGGAATGAGAATTCCTGCAAAGGGCAACGGTGGGACTTGATGGTCACCGAAGACCCTTCCCTAACATTCTATGATTTTATATCGGAAGAATTTCCTAACCCTGTGCGATGCTCAGCCACGAACTAGGCTGCCTCAGGAGATTGTGGAGTCTCCTTCACTCCAGATGTTTAAACAGAAATGCTGCCACAAGGAAGAGGCGGTCAACCTATTTTGCAAAGCCCCTGAAGGCAGGACAAGCAGCAATGGATCTTGAAATGAAACTAATCAAACCAAACCAGATTGTTTATCATTAATTATAATTATTATTGCATTCTAGCTTTCTCCAGATATATTGGTCTACCAGGGCAACACTTACAGGGGGGAAGGATGGACGCTGGAGTCTTGGGGGGGGGGGGAGAGGGATCCATGCAAGGTTCCAAGGTGGTGGTGAAGGAAGAGGTCCATAATGGGAATGGCAATCAAAGAAAGAAAGACACCCCTGCTCCGTCCCCCCAAAATGAGGAAAAATGCTGCCCAGAGTCACAAGAGGGTGAGGGAGATGGGCAGGTATATCATCTTTCTTTCTCTTTCTTTCTCTTTCCTTCCTTCCTTCTTTCTTTGATTTATATTATATGCCATATAATAAATTTATTTATTTATTTACTTATTGGATTTAAATGGTGATAATATTTATGGATTGGATGTATATGGCTATATTTATTTATTTACTTAGTTAGACTTATATGGCAATAATATTGATTGATTGATTGATTGGATTTATAGTGCTATATTATTTATTTACTTACTTACTTACTTACTGGACTTATATGGCAATAATATTTATTGATTGATTGGATTTATAGGGCTATATTTATTTACTTACTTAGTGGACTTATACGGCAATAATATTTACTGACTGACCGATTGGATTTACAGGGCTATTTTTATTTATTTATTTATTTATTGGATTTATATGGCAATACGATTTGATTGATGGATTGGATTCATAGGGCTATATTTATTGATCGGATTTATTGATCGGTTGGCCTTATACCGACTGGATTTCTCTGGCCCTTCACTCACCTTCAGCGACCCTGGGCAGCTTACAAACCATAAAAACCATACCCTATAGATAATAATCCCAATATAAAAAAGAATACAATCCATCACAAAACACAACCCCGGCGACAACCTGCAGTCAAAGGAGCCCCTTGAGCAGTGGTTCTCAAATTGTGGGTCGGGACCCCTTTGGGGGTCGAACGACCCTTTCACAGGGGTCGCTTAAGACTATCGGAAAACACCTATTTTCAATGGTTTTAGGAATAATTGTATGGTTGGGGGGTCACCACAACATGAGGAACTGTATTAAGCTGCATTAGGAAGGTTGAGGCCAATTGCCCTTGAGGGTCTCCATTCCCCCTCTGGGGTCCATCTGCCCCTTCCCCCCCCCCCCCCACATATGCAGAATGGATGAATCCATGAATTACATAGATAGCTGGGTGGGGACCCAACCCCCACCATCGCCTCGACTGAAACCCCCCTCATCTGCTTTCCCTGCAGGGGCTTCAGACCCACCCACCCCCACTTTCCCCCCTCCCATTCAGCCCCCCCCCATATGCAGAATAGATGAATCCACGAATTACATAGATAGCTGGGGGGGGGGGAAACAACCCCACCCCCCACCCATCGCCTCGACTGAAACCCCCCTCACCCGCTTTCCCTGCAGGGACTTCAGACGCCCCCCCCCACTTTCCCCCCTCCCATTCAGGCCTTTGCAGGCTTCACAACAACCCGGCCAGGTAGGCCTGGCTGAACCATTGGATGCGAACGCGGGGAAGGAAGGTGGGGGGGTCATGGCGGTGACGGGGGGGGGCAATCTATCCCCGCTTCTCCTCAAACGCCCCCCCGCCCTGTCTTTTTCCCTGTGGGGGGGGGTCTTTCCGCCCCTCCCGGCTTCTCACCTGGCCCCGCCTGGGGCAGCGGAGCCGCCTGCCCGCCGCCCAGCCACCAGCAGAGGAGTCCGAGGCCGCCCCAGCCGAGCCCGGGGAGCAGCAGCCGGCCCGGCATCCCTCCGCCGCCTCACGGGAGGCTTCCAGCCGACTCCTCAGCGCGGCCGGGCCTGTCTCGCCCACAGCCCGCGGGGCTCGGAAGGGGTCGGCATTGGGTTCTCCCGCCGGAGAAGGACGGCACCGAGCAGCAGCAGCAGCAGAAGGCCGAGGAGGGAGGCCCGCCGTTTCCCCTCACGCGGCACGGCCGGCAACGGCGCCTCGCCTCATCCCCGCCGCCGCCATCTTCCGGGTTACCTGAGAGAAAGCGACGCGGGGATTGGCCGCCGGAGACGGATTGGCTGGCCGGCGCGCCAATCGGCGTGGGATCCGCTCCCCTGAGGAGGCGGGGACGCACCAGCACTTTGGTGGGGGGAGGGAGGGAGGGAGTCCCCCGTGGAGTGACAGCCGCGTCGGAGCCAACCGGAGGCGTTGCCCCGCCTCCTCCGCGTTAAGACAGCAGCGCGTGGGGGGGGGAGAGGGATGAGGGGGGGAGGGAGGGGGGAAAAAGAAGGTGAAGCTGCAAGAGGCGGGCTTTGCTTCCTCAGATTGGCAGGAGAAGCGAGCAATTAAATTTTGCCTTTTTTTTTTTATTCCAACCTCCCACCTCCAAGTGAGGGAGCGGAGGATTGAGTTCGCGGCTGAGATTTATAATTGGCAGCAGGCGCCACCAATCGGATAAGAGCGAGGGCGGGCCTGGGAAGAAAGGAGGCTTTTTGAGACTCTGTTCCCAATTCAAACCTTCCAAATGCACTCTGTGCATGCTCAAGGGTGTGTGTGAGATGTTTTATTTCTGCACTTTATTCTGCAGCTGTTGCTTTATACTTATCAGTATAAAGCAACTGATAAGTCAAGGGAGATTTCCAGAGTGGGAGACATAGCAGAAGGAACGGGTGTGGGAAGGAGAAAGGAAAAATGCAAACATCCATGCTTATCGTTAAACTCTTTTCCCTTATCATAACTGGTACCTGCAGGAGTTTGGAGTTAAGGGTAAGGTGAATGACTGGTGTTCCTTGAGTCGCAGCCCTGCCCAAATTTCTATCTCGGGGCAACTTGACAAAAATAAAATAATAAAAAATAAAATAAAATAAAATAAAATAAAATAAAATAAAATAAAATAAAATAAAATAATAAAATAAAATAAAATAAAATAAAATAAAATAAAATAAAATAAAATAAAATAAAATAAATAAAATAAAATAAAATAAAATAAAATAAAATAAAATAAAATAAAAAATAAAATAATAAAATAAAATAAAATAAAATAAAATAAAATAAAATATAAAATAAAATAAAATAAAATAAAATAAAATAAAATAAAATAAAATAAAATAAAATCAATGCAAAAAATAAAGGGCCCTGAGCTACAGATATTCTCCTCTACTGAAAATCTGGAAGTCCACCAATCTTAAAAAGCTGGTCAAGGTTGAAAAACGTTGTCTTACAACAGGGGTCGGCAACCTTAAATACTCAAAGAGCCACAAAGGTCCTAACCAGGAGCCCCCTGTTCAATTCTGGAGCCAACCAGAAGTCCGGTTCCCCCACCATAGAGTCTGCTCCTAGCACAGAATCCTTTTTCCTCTACCTGTCCTAACCGAAAGCCCTATTAATTGAGAAGCCAACCAGCAACAGGGAGCCGCAGCAGGGGGGTAGAGCCACAGGTTGCTGATGACCACTGGGCTAATCTAAAGAAAAGAAGAATTATGGGTGGTGCGATAGCAGTGTTCCAGTATTTTGAGGGGCAAAGAAGAGGAGGTCAAATTATTCTCCAAAGCTCCAGAGGGCAGGACAAGAAACAATGGTTGGAAACCGATCAAAGAGAGAAGCAACTTGGAATGAAGGAGAAACTTCCTGACAGGGAGGACAATTAACCGGTGGAACAGCTGGCCTCCAGAAGTCGTGGGCGCTCTATCTCTGGACGTTTTTAAGAAGACAGTCACTTGTCTGAGATAGATTGTATAGGTTTTCCTGCTTGAGCAAAGAGCTGGACTTCCAGCTCTATTCTATTGTAATTAAATATTAGTCTGTGAATATGATGCTTGAGTACAGTGCTCACCCAGCTAATTCTGCAATATTTGCACAGGAGGGAAAAAAAACCTCTTACGTAAACTGTACTGTAATGGGCTTAATTTTGGAGAAAAAAATAGTTTTCTGTTTGTGAAATCCACTGGAGGCACAAGTCTTGCATACCTTTGCAAGATCAGCCAAACCCAGCTAAATGCAAATTAAACTTGTTTAAATTATATAGCAGCGCAAGTTAAACTGGTTACTGAACAGATCCTTCTCATTATAAAAGAGCAAATGACTATTCCTCACTATTTGTGTGGTAAACATCCTAGGATCGTGATGGCGAGCCTGTGGCACGTGTGCCAGAGGTGGCATGCAGAGCCCTCTCTATAGGCGGGCATGCTGCTGCCAGCTGCTCTCTTGGTTTCCGGCACGCCAGCCAGCTGATCTTTTGGTTTCCGGCACGCCAGCCAGCTGATCTTTTGGTTTCCGGCACGCCAGCCAGCTGATCTTTTGGTTTCCGACACACCAGCCAGCTGATCTTTTGGTTTCCGGCATGCCAGCCAGCTGATCTTTTGGTTTCCGGCACGCCAGCCAGCTGATCTTTTGGTTTCCAGCACGCCGGCCAGCTGATCTTTTGGTTTCCGGCATGCCAGCCAGCTGATCTTTGCACGTGCCAGTCAGAGCCCTGGAAATCTGAAGACCAGCTTGCCAGCGCACACATGGTTACCTGGTCTTTGGGTTTCCATGTCTCCAACACACACGAAGACCAGCTGGCACATGTGCACTGGCCAGCTGATCTTTGAGTTTCTGGGGCTGCAGGAGCACGTGAGGTGCCATGTTCTGGTTTGAGCACTTGGTGCTGAAATAGTTTGCCATTACTGTCCTAGGAAGTGGTTTGAACCAGGGGTGAAATCCAGTAGGTTCTGACAGGTTCTGGAGAAGCGGTAGCGGAAATTTTGAGCAGTTTGGAGAACCAGCAAATACCACCTCTGGCTGGCCCCAGAGTGGATGGGAATGGAGATTTTTACAGTATTCTTCCCCTGGTTTGAACCCATTAAGCTCTGAAACCTCCTTTTGTTTTACTTTAAATTACAGATAGTCCTTAACTTACAACAGTCTGTAACCATTCAAAGTTACAATGGACTGAAAAAAGTGACTTACGACCGTTTTTCGCAGTTACGACCATTGTGGCATCCCCAGGGTCAGGTGAACAAAATTCAGACGCTTGGCAATTGACTCATATTTATGACGGTTGCGGGCAACATCCCAGGGTCGTGTGATCCCCTTTTGCGACCGTCCGACAAGCAGAATCAATGGGGAAGCCAGATTCCCTTAACGACCGTCTGACTAATTTAACGACTACAGTGATTCACTTAACAAAGGTGGCCAGAAAAAAATCGTAACATGGGGCAAAAGTCACTTAATAAATTTCTCATTTAATGTTCTGCCCCAGCGACGGACCCCCAAAGGACGCAGCACACACAAAGTTTGTACAAAACTTAATTTGCTAAAATAACTCCGTCTTTTTCAAAACCAAGGCTGTTAATAAACTTTCTTAACACCCTACAAGAAACCACAGATAAAGTAATCACAATCTAACGAAGGTTGGCAGAAAGCCCAGAAGCAATTTGCAAAGAATCCAGACGCGAAGCAGAGTGAACTAAAGTTGTTCCCTATAAATTGCTTCAGTCGGCATTCCTCCTTAAATAGGTTAAGGGAGTGGCCAGTTAGCCCCAAGTCTTAGTCTCGAGGAGACCTCCTCCTGAGGAGCCACACCTGTCTTTTGGGTGCTCTGCACGCCCGTGCATCGAGAAGAGGCTCCTCCTCTTCATCCTCTTCACTTAAAGGAGCTTCTGGAGGTTCTGAAGGCCCTGGCTGAATCCCCGCCTCTGGCACCACCTCTTCTCCAGCCTCCTCACTGTCTGACTCAGGTGCCAGCTGCACAGGGTGCTGGCACAGCACCACATCATCCGAATCAACTACAATCTGCACAGCTGCTGACGGGCCACAACACTTTCCCTTTCCGTCTCTGTATTTCAGGTAGACTCAGCCAGACTCTCTGCAAAAGGAGAAATATGTTTTAAAAAGCCAAGCAGAAAGAGAGAGAGAGAGAGAGAGAGAGACAGAGAGAGAGACAGAGAGAGAGAGAGAGAGAGAGAGAGAGAGAGAGAGAGAGAGAGAGAGAGAGAGAGAAACATCCCACCTCTTGTTCGTGATCCAATTAACATCCTCTTAAAAAAGATTTTTTTTTAAACACTTCCCACGCCAAGCAATTTGCGTAATCATGCTGGTGACAATAGCAGTGCATAATTAAGAAACTTGCAGCTGTTCGGGTTAGATAACCCAATTTCGGTACGAAGGGGGGGAAAAAAAATAATTCTTCTACTTCAATAAGAAAACGACTTGTTTAAAAAGCTTTTATACAGGTTAGGTAAAGGTAAAGGTTCCCCTCGCACATGTGTGCTAGTCGTTCCTGACTCTAGGGGGCAGTGTTCATCTCCTTTTCTAAGCCGAAGAGCCAGGGCTGTCTGAAGGCGTCTCCGTGGTCATGTGGCCGGCATGACTCAACGCCAAAGGCGCACGGAACGCTGTTCCCTTCCCACCAAAGGTGGTTCCTATTTTTCCACTTGCATTTTTTTTTTTCGTGCTTTCGAACTGCTAGGTTGGCCGAAGCTGGGACAAGTCACGGGAGCTCACCCCGTTACGCGGCACTAGGGATTCGAACCGCTGAACTGCCGACCTTTCGATCGACAAGCTCAGCGTCTTAGCCCCTGAGCCACCGCGCCTCACTTTTATACGGGTAAAAGCACCCGTTTAAATCTGCGTTTGTCTCCCCCTTTTGATAGTTCTCGTGTTCAGCTACTACTTCTACAGGCAGTCCTCGACTTAACGACCTCGGTGGAGCCCAAAATTGATGTCGCTAAATGAGAAATTTGTTAAATGAGTTTTTTGTCCCATTTTTTAGAACATTTCTTGCCCCAGTTGTTCAGTGAAACCACTGCAATTGTTAAGTTAATGATACGGTTGTTAAGCGGACCGGGCTTAGGTCGCAAAACGGATCACATGGCCCCGGGACACCGTGACCGTCATAGATGTGAGTCTGTTGCCAAGCATCCGAATGTAAATCATGTGACCGTAGGGATGCAGCTTTTACACGGTCATGCGTGTAAAAAATGGTCCTAAGTCACTTTTTCCAGTGCCGTTGTAACTTTGAATAGTCAGTAAGCGAATTAACTGTTGTAAATCAAGGACAATCTGTATAGTAACTGATTCCGTGATCCAGCTAATTGGAGCTGTCGATGATTTTTAGTGCTGTCGTAACATCAAACGGTCACTAAGCGAATTACTACGTCAAACGGTCACTAAGCAAATTAACGGTCATTACTATCTTTCACAACCGCAGAGGTTCACTTTACAACCTGCCTGGGTTGTAAGTCGTCAAACGGAGCAAAAAACTCTCTGCACAGATGTTTTGCTCAGCAATAGAAATTTTGGGTTGGTCGTGGTCATAAGTCGAGGACTTACGAATTTTTTGGGGGTGGTTGTGGTCGTAAGTCGAGGACTCCCTGTACAGAAGGGTTTAGTTTGAAGGCCCGACCGTTGCTTTTAATTTAATTTCTTTTAAGGCAGGGATGAATTGCCCTGATTATAAACAGAATAGTGAATTTTTTTTTTTTTTTGCTTCTTGCCTTAGTCTGTTGAATTGCTTTTACTGCTCAGCGATGCTCCAGGGCCACGAAGCAGACGTTTTAGCAGAGAGAGAAAAACATGGTGGAATTAATTAGAATAATGACCTTTGATTGCTAGGAAAGGGGTTTATATAATTTAGTTCTCCAATTATTTCACCTGCCTCAGAATTGGCTTTTTATCTAGGGATGAGTCAGCGCCCGGCCTGATGGATTGCCGTAGAAGCACGAGTGTAGGCTAGAAGCCGTAATGATGCTATCTTTGTCGTGACATCATCATGCACACGGTGCCCCATTGGCACAGTAATATCTTGCCACGTGAGAGATCCTTCCTCCTTCTAAGATAGGAGTCGGCAACCTGTGGCTCTGGAGCCGCATGTGGCTCTTTTATCCCTCTGCTGCGTCTCCCTGTTGCTGGCTGGCTCCTCAATCGATAGGGCTTTCGGTTAGGACAGGTAGAAGAAAAAGGATGCCACGCTAGGAGAAGACTCAATGGTGGAGGAACCAGACTTCTGGTTGGCTCCAAAATTGAACAGGGGGCTCCTGGTTAGGACCTTTGTGGCTCTTTGAGTATTTAAGGTTGCCTACCCTTGTTCTAAAACAACATTTTTCAGCCTTAACCAGCTTTTTAAGATCGGTGGACTTCCAGATTTTCAACAGAAGATAATATCTGTAGCTCAGGGCCCTTGATGCTTTCTGAGCTTGGCAGATCTCTGGCAGATGTTGTAGGACCCAACTAGGTAACAGTATCAGTGTGAAGGAGTATAAGGTTTGTTCCCCCAGTTTATTATGTACAATAGCTTGTGGTTTTTTTCCTTGGTAGTTCCTTGATTAGGGTATTGTTTTCTCCTTGATCCTTTGTCTGGTGTTAATCCCTGCTTATCTAGATGTCGATCGCTAGAAAGGATTGTGTTCTATTTTTTGTTTGTTTGTTTGTTTCCCTTAGGTGTCTGGCAATCTGGCTAGCTGAGTTGTTTTTTGTTTTGTGCCTTCATTATACCATGCAAACCCTTGAGATTATTTTGAGACATAGGAGAAGGAGGCAGAAATGATAGAGAAGAGAACTGGTGACTAATAACTCACCTTATCTGGATTTTAAAGCTCAAGCAAGATTGGATTGGGTTAATATTTAGATGGGAAATGGGGCTCTGTCAAGAAAATTATTTGGCACAATGGAAAGAAACCTCTGGAAATGATTGCTCGAGACAGATTGATGATATGTCATGGTATGTTTGTTTTTGTTTATGTTTACTGGATTTATATACCGCCCTACTCCCGAAGGACTCAGGGCGGTGAACAGCCCCAAAATAAAACACATATATACAAACTTTAAAAGCAGAATAAAACCGAATTAAACTATTTGGCCCAAGACACGACAACTCTAGCGTGACACCCCAGTAATTTAAAACAGATTAAAATTTACTGTATTTTCCTGCATATAAGACTGCTTTCTAACACACAAAAATCTTCTCAAAAGTTGGGGGTCATCTTATACGCTGGGTCTCATTCTCCTGTAACCAGGCAGACCAGCCCATAAGGCTCTGATGAGCCTTAAATGGCCCTGAGGAGGGTCGTCTTATACGCCCAGTCGTCTTATACGCCGGAAAATACGGTACATTTAAAAAGGACAAAAAGGGAAAAGATTAGGCCAGGCCAGCTTGATGGAATAAAAAGGTCTTGAGAGCACGGTAGAAGGTGTGCAGATCCGGGATCCTCTGTATCTCTGGGGGAACTCATTCCAGATAGTAGGTGCCCCCACAGAGAAGGCCCTCCCCCTTGGGGCCGCCAGTCGACACTGTTTGGCTGATGGCACCCGGAGGAGCCCCTCTCTATGAGAGCGTACCGGCTGGTGGGAGGCTATTGGTGATAGCAGGCGGTCCCGTAGGTAACCAGGTCCTAAGCCATGGAGCGCTCTAAAGGTGGTAACCAAGACCTCCCCGGAAGACCACCGGGAGCCAGTGCAGCTCACGCAGGAGGGGTGTTATGTGAGAGTGCCATGTTGCTCCCATCACACCTGCGCGGCCGCACTCTGCACCAGTTGGAGCCCCCGGGTGCTCCTCAAGGGTATATGGTGGGCTGGCAAATTTCCCAGGGCCATCCTGCAGAGGAGAGAGAACAAGAGTATTTTTTGCAAAACTTCATGAGAACTTCTAAACCAGCAAAAAACCTGGTTCCCCCAGATTGCCACTAGATGGCGCCCTGTCGCAAGAGGACTAAAATGGACCATCATGTCCCCAGTGAAGGGGGGAATTGTAGGTTCAATACCCATCATTCTGGAAGAAACCAAGGACTCGTCATCTCTGCCCTCATTGACATGGAAAGACAAGAGGAGGAGCATTCTTGTGGTCCATGGATGGACCTCCATCTAGGAGAACCAGCTGGGCACATCCTTGGAATCCAACAGGGGTGTAACCTGGGAAGGAAGCCGAAGGAAGAACTAGTTTATTCTCAGTATAACATCCCATTCGTTGTTTGTTCTTCTTCAAGGAGTATTCTTGGAACTAACCTTGGTGTTGAGCGTCTCCATGACTTTGACGTTCTTCAAATTCTCTGGGCTTCCTTGTAAATTCCAGCAGCATCTCTGGAATCCGAGCAAGGGCTCTAAATCTTCAAATGCCACCTGTGTGGCCTGCAGATTCTTTCCCACGTTCTCGCCCCATCCCGAAGGGCCGTCTCTTCTCCCGTTACAAGGCCAGATAATTGGAGCAATGGGTCTCCTCCGGGGCTGTGAAAGGAGGTTGGGTATTAGGAGGGGTGGGTGGGTATCACCTCACCCATTTGGGGAGCCCACCGATGCGCCCATAAGTGGATAAGATAGAGAGAGGAAGGAAGGAAGATAGAGACGGGTACAAAGGAAGAAGGGAGGGAGGGAGGGAGAAAGAGATGGAAAGAGGAAGGAAGGAAGGAAGGCGCTGATAGAAAGAGGAAGGAAGGGAGAGATGGGTGCAAGGGAGGGAAAGAGGGAGGAAGGAAAAAAGGGTGGGAGGAAAGGAAGGAAGGAAAAGATGGAAAGGAGGGACGGAGGGACAGAAAGAGGAAGGAAGGCTCTGATAGAAAGAAAGGGAGGGAGGAAAAGGAGGGAAGGAAGGAAAGAAGGAAGGAAGGAAGGAAAAGATGGAAATAAGGGAGGGATGGAAAGAGAAAGGAAGGGAGGAAAAAAGGGAGGGAGGAAAGGAAGGAAGGAAGGAAAAGATGGACATGAGGGAAGGAGAAAGGGATAGAAGGAGAAAGGAAGGAAGGAAGGAAGGAAGGAAGGAAGGAAGGAAGGAAGGAAGGAAGGAAGGAAGGAAGGAAGGAAGGGAAGGGCTTGTTTGAAGAAGGCCATTGCGTCCATTGAGGGGGTCTACATGAAGCCCCTTGACTTTGCAGATTCAGGTCCTCCACGCATCCCAGAAGATGCAAGGAGATGGAGCAGCTCTTCCCAACAGGCTGCCTCATGTCATCTGGAGGCATCATCCAGGTGTCTCCCCAGCCCCGTGTTTTCCAACTTTGGCTACATCAATTCAGCTCCTGAATTCCCCAATCCACATGGCCAGGGCTGAACATTCCCCACAGCTGAAAGTGACCAAGTTATTTTTGTGGGGGGTGGGAAATCTCCTGCCCTACTCAGAAGAACCACCAGAGGAGACCTCAAAAGCTTCACAGGGACGGATCTCACCAGCCTAGCAGCTTCAAAGAAGGTTTCCACCAACTTGGCTCCTTTGGGAACTTTCAGGCAGGGTTCCACCAAACGGGCAACTTTCAGATTTGTGAATTTTCAACTTTCAGACCTGTGGCCTTCAGCTTTTATGCACCATCTCCAGACGCTAAGTCCCCAACCTTTCGGACCTCAGGGACCACTAAATTCATAATTTTAAATCCCGCGGATCACTAATATGATCCGCCTAATGACCAGCTGGATGGACATGGCTAGGTAGTCATGTGACTGGGTAGGTGTGGCCAACTCAGTGTCACTCACATCAAGGGGCACCTTGCCAGCCTCTACTCACCCCTCCCCTGCCAGCTACTCCTCCCCTCTCCGCCCGGGCTCCTTAGGGTCCCAATAGGAAGCAGTTGCTGGAGCTAAGCAGCCACCATGAGAAAGAGTTGGCAAAGCAGCTCAGTTCAGATTGGATCTGACTGAGAAGGAGGCTCAGTAGGCTCACTGTGGACTAGGAACATAGGCTTTCCAAGCAGAGGGAAGACCTGCGGGAGTGCAAGGCCAGGTACCGGCACCTGGAGGCTCAGCGGGCTGAGATGGTCAGCCGGTTCCAGGCCATGAGGCAGTCCCACTGGAACGAGGCCCTCCGGCTCTTCTCCACCAGGGATGCTTCCCTCCAGCCTTCGCCCAAAGCCCCACACCAGGAGGCTGAAGCAGACCCCAAGTCGGAATTTCTGCCCCCCTCCGACCCACACAAAAAGACCCTGAAGGGGGAGACTCTCTGCAGCAACACAAATGTTCATTGCATATATCCATCCCAGGGGCCGTAGTTTGAGGACCCCTGATTTGGTGGAATATTAAAAATGCAAATAATTTTTCTGCAGACCACCAAAATTTTCTCGCAGACCACTGGTGGTCCACGGACCACTAGTTGGTGACCGCTGCGCTAAGTAAATCAATAAAGCCACCGGTGAGGTGGAAAATCTTGATCCTACAAGCAGCAGTGAGCGGGCAACTTTCTCCCCAGCGGCTGCCCCATATAAGTCCCGAAGTCCGAGACAGTCCAGCCGGTGTTTGCTTGAAGTTCCCCAGGACTCCAGCTGCCTCCGAGAATGACTCATTTCCAAGGAATGTGGGGCACCAGATCCAGGAACCCATGCAGCATCCCTTGTCCAGGGGCTGCTGAGGGGTCTTGCAGATCTCCACAAACGCCCAGTCATGGGGGAGGGGGAGAAGGAGCCAAGGGAGCCAGGCCGGTCCCACGCATCCCTCCCTCCCGTGGTGTCTGGACCCCGTCCAAGTCCTCCCCTTACCATTATGCAACCGGGCCAAGGGGAACCCAACACCCGGACAAATTTAGCCTGACCTGAATGCGTCTGTGCAGAGTTGGCTACCTGGGAGTATACAGGCACAAATCATAGACATAGAGTTGTGTGTGTCATTATGTGTATGGTGTGTGATCTGTGTGTGAATATATATATATATATAAGAGAGAGGGAGGGAGGGAGGGAGGGAGGGAAGGAGGGAGAGAGGGAGGAAGGGAGGGAGGGAGAGGGAGAGTTGAGAATTCCTTCCAGATTTCTCTGGCTGTTGTGTGTGGGGGCTTCCCCTTCCCCCAGATGCTTGTTCGTTTGTGTCTGGGCCTGCATGGCTCGTTGCTTTTTCCACCTTTCCCCACCCTTCAAAAAAAATTCTTCCGCGTTGCCTGGACTTCTGAAAAAAGCAGAGGGATTTAAGGGATTTGCTCGAGATCTGACGGGAATGTGGGAAGTCAAACGACTTTACACCGCTGGCGAGATGACTGTGCAGCGAACGATGGAACTCCCAAGGGTCACACATTTCAGCCAGGAGAACACACAAATCGTCTCACAGGACAGCCCGAAGGACCATCTTAGCCCCGGCATCTTGCATCTCATGACGGCCAAAGAGATGGCCGTCCACCACGGACCAGAGGATCCGACTAGATGACCTCTTAAGTTCCCTCCGAAATCTGTGAGGTTATTCCCGTAACGTGGAGGCAGGGGTGCTATTGAGCAGGTTCTGACAGGTTCTGGAGAAGCGGATAGGAGTGGGAATGGAGATTTTGCAGTCTCCTTCCCCCAGGAGTGGGTTGGGAATGGAGATTTTGCAGTATCCTTCCCCCCAGGAGTGGGGAGGGAATGGGGATTTTGCAGTATCCTTTCCCTTTCCCATGCCCGCCACGCCTGCCACACCACGCCCACAGAACCGGTAGTAAAAAAAATTGAATTCCACCACTGCCTGGAGGTAGAAAAAAATATTCCTTCTCCTACACTTGGTATTTGGAAATATGTTTTAGCCTCCAGTCCCCTAATCTTTTGAAGTCTAAAGTTTTATGGGTTTTAAATTTTAATTGTCTATTGGTTTTTTAAATTTGTTGGGCCGAAATTATTTAATTCTTTTATTAATATTTTAAATTTTGTATTGGAGTGCTTTTTATTCTTGGCTGTACACCGCCCTGAGTCCATTAGGAGAAGGGCGGTATATAAATTTAAATAAATAAATAAAATAAAATAAATAAATAATCAAGTTTCCTGCTCTTCTCTGCACTCTTTCTACACATCTGCACATCTTTTTTACATCATGGCGACCAAAACTGAATGCAGCCTTCCAAGTGTGGAATACATGGTAAATTTCCAACAGAGTCATCACTTTGGCTTTTGAAGATAAAATAGATAGAATATAAAATGGGAGATACGAGATATGAAAGACAGAGCATACAAGAGGCATCCTGGAGAGATATAAAATATAAAACGAGAGATATAAGATTGGGATAAGATAGATTAATATTTAAGGGACGTCTCCCATCAAGGAAGCAGAAGAACTGGCCAGATGTGACCTTAGATGCACCTTAGATCACAAGAGTGGACTTTGCGTCTCTTACTCTCCTGGGAAGAGAAGAGAGAGAGAGAAAGAGAGGGAAAAAAACACCACAGCACTGAATTGCAGCTTTTTTGGATTAAATATAGCCCTAATCTAGCACTATGCCTGAAGTTGCGAGTCAGCGTGAAGGTGCCTTGGCAAGTCGGTAACCTTATACCTCCGTCCGAGATCTGCTGGCTGCTGTAAAAGGATTTAGACTTATTTGGAGAAGCCTAGATTTTCATCCAAACCCTCTCCGTGATTTTGGGGGGGGGGTGTCATCAGGGTGGAGCTTCAAAAATCTTAGCTCTCTGCCTGGTTGCTGGGCGGGCGTGGCCATGGTGGGCGTGGCCTAGTCCGCCTCCTGTACCACGGCGGGGGTGAATGGGAGTTTTTTTGCCCTCCCCAGGCTCCAGAGGCTTTTCTTGAGCCAAGCCAAGTCAAGCATTTTTTTATAACCTCTGACCGCTGAAAAAAATTGTTTTAAAAGTTAAAAAAAAATTGGTCACACCCACCCAGTCACATTACCCCACTACCACCAAGCCACTCCCACAGAACCGTAGTAACAAATATTAGATTTCACCGCTGGAAGGAAGGAAGGAAGGAGAAGAGGAAACGGAAGGGAAGGGAAGGGAAGGGAAGGGAAGGGAAGGGAAGGGAAGGAAAGGAAAGGAAAGGAAAGGAAAGGAAAGGAAAGGAAAGGAAAGGAAAGGAAAGGAAAGGAAAGGAAAGGAAAAGGAAAGGAAAGGAAAGGAAAGGAGGAAGGAAGGAAAGAAGAAGGGAGGAAGGAAGGAAGGAAGGAGAAGAGGAAACGGAAGGGAAGGAAAATAAAGGAAAGGAAAGGAAAGGAAAGGAAAGGAAAGGAAAGGAAAGGAAAGGAAAGGAAAGGAAAGGAAAGGAAGGAAAGAAGAAGGGAGGAAGGAAGGAAGGAGAAGAGGGAAGGGAAGAGAAGGGAAGGGAAGAGAAGGAAAGGAAAGGAAAGGAAAGGAGGAAGGAAGGAAAGAGGAAGAGAGGGAGGGAGGAAGGAAGGAGAAGAGGAAACAGAAGGGAAGGGAAGGGAAGGGAAGGAAAAGAAAGGAAAGGAAAGGAAAGGAAAGGAAAGGAAAGGAAAGGAAAGGAAAGGAAAGGAGGAAGGAAGAAAAGAAGAAGGGAGGAAGGAAGGAAGGAAGGAGAAGAGGAAATGGAAGGGAAGGGAAGGGAAGGAAAGGAAAGGAAAGGGAAGGAAAGGAAAGGAAAGGAAAGGAGGAAGGGAGGAAAGAAGAAGGGAGGAAGGAAGGAAGAAAGGAGGAGAGGGAAGGGAAGGGAAGGGAAGGGAAGGGAAGGGAAGGGAAGGGAAGAGAAGGAAAGGAAAGGAAAGGAAAGGAAAGGAAAGGAAAGGAAAGGAAAGGAAAGGAAAGGAAAGGAAAGGAAAGGAAAGGAGGAAGGAAGGAAAGAGGAAGAGAGGGAGGGAGGGAGGAAGGAAGGGCAATAGCACTTAGACTTATATACCACTTCACAGTGCTTTTACAGCCCTCTCTAAGTGGTTTACAGAGTCAGCCTCTTGCCTCCCAATAATCTGCCTCCTTGTTTTACCAACCTTGGAAGGACAGAAGGCTGAGTCAACCTTGAGCCAGTCAGGATCAAACTGCTGGCACAACCTGCCGAAACCCACCTCTGAAGTGGGCTAAGCAAATCTCAGTTCCAGTTGGTTTTCTCCTAGCCAGATAAGAGCTAATTCGGTTTCTAAGCCAAAAAAAAGAGAGATGCTAATCTATTTTGAAGGCCTTTCGAAAACCCATCTGGGTGCCTCTGCAATGTAATCACCCTCAAAACATCCCCAAAAGATTTCCTTCCTGGAATCTGTCCAGAATCTTGTTTATCAAAATTTATTTAAAATTGTCCAGAATTTTAAAGTGTCCTGATTGGCCTAGAAGACCTCCATGGTCCCTTCCGATTCTGTTATTCTCTTACAGGTAATCCTTGACTTACAACGGTCCCCTTAGGGACTGTTCAAAGTTACGACGACACTGAAAAAAGTGACTTATGACTGTTGTTTTTTTTTTACATATATAACTGTCGCAAGAGTCATGTGATCAAATTCCAGGTGCTTGTTAACTGTCTCATATTTATGGTGATTGTAGTGTCCTTGGGGTCACGTGATTTATTTATTGATTGATTTATTTATTTATTATTCATATTTCTATGCCGCCCGCTCTCTGAGGACTCTGGGCGGCTTACACCAAAGACGGTATACTAAATAGCATATTGCCCCCAACAATCTGGGTCCTCATTTTACCCACTTCGGAAGGATGAAAGGCCGAGTCAACCTTGAGCCGGTCAGGATCGAACTCCTGGCAGTGGGCAGAGTCAGCTTGAAATTCCGCATTCCAATCCTTGTGTCACCACAACTTCCTTCCTTCCTTCCTTCCTCCACAAGCAATAGCAGACTTATATACCGCTTCATAGTGCTTTTACAGCTCACTCTAAGCAGTTTACAGAGTCAGCCTCTTGCCCCCAATAATCTGGACCCTCATTTTACCCACCTCGGAAGGATGGAAGGCTGAGTCAACCTTGAGCCGGTGAGATTTGATCCGCTGATCTGCCGAACTAGCAGTCAGCTGAAGTAGCTGCAGTATAGCACTCTAACCACTGCGCCACCTCGGCTCTATTTCTGGTAGTAGAAATTTTGAGCAGTTTGGAGAAACCGGTAGCAGAAAGTTTGAGTAGTTTGGAGAACTGGCAAATACCACCTCTGGCTGGCCCCAGAGTGGGGAGGGAATGGGGATTTTGCAATACCTTCCCCTGCCATATCCACCAAGCCACAGAACCAGTAGTAAAAAAATTTGGATTTCATCACTGCCTTTACTCATCTTAGCTGTTCTTCTCTGCACTCTTTCCAAAGTTTCAACATCTTTTCTGTAATATGGTGACCAAAACCGGATGCGATATTCCAGGTGTGGCCTTCCTAAGGCTTTATAATTTGCAAGTTATAAATATAATTTAGAAGGCTTTATAATTTATAAATTACAAATATAATTTAGAAGGCTTTACAATTTATAAGTTATAAATATAATTTAGAAGACTTTACAATTCATAAATTATAAATATAATTTAGAAGGCTTTACAATTTATAAGTTATAAATATAATTTAGAAAGTTTTACAATTCATAAATTATAAATATAATTTAGAAGGCTTTACAATTTATAAATGTAATTTAGAAGGCTTTACAATTATTTATAAATTATAAATTTAGAAGACTTTATACATTTTAAGTATAATATTTAAGGTAAAGGTACAGGTTCCCCCCTCACATATGTGCTAGTTGTTCCCGACTCTAGGGGGCAGTGCTCATCTCCGTTTCAAAGCCAAAGAGCCAGCGCTGTCCGAAGACGTCTCCGTGGTCCTGTGGCCAGCATGACTCAACGCCAAAGGCGCATGGAAAGCTGTTCCCTTCCCACCCAAGGTGGTCCCTATTTTTCTACTTGAATTTTTTTACCTGCTTTCGAACTGCTAGGTTGGCAGAAGCTGGGACAAGTCACGGGAGCTCACCCCGTTATGCGGCACCAGGGATTCGAACCGCTGAACTGCCGACCTTTCGATGGACAAGCTCGGCATCTTACCACTGAGCCACCACATCAGTGGTGGGATTCAAGTAATTTAACAAACCGGTTCTCTGCCCTAATGATTTCTTCCAACAACCAGTTTGCCAAACTGCACAGAAAGTTAACAACCGGTTCTCCCGAAGTGGTGTGAACTGGCTGGATCCCACCACTTGCACCACATCCCTAAGTATAATTTATAAACCCTTATAATTTATAAAATTTTACGCTTTAGCGTTGTGGACTGCGCCAGCCCGCAGCCAGTGGTGTGGTTTACTCAATCCACGGTGAGTAAATGACTTAGTAGTCTACTCACTCTAAGTACCTGGCGGCACCGAATCAGGCAGCCTGCCAGAAGCGTTGCGTAGGAACGGCACGAAACTCAACACGCGGCGGGGTGAAGGGCTGGGAAAAGTGTGGGTTTTTGTGTGTGTGTGTGTGTCCGAGCGTCCCCAAATCTGGAGAAAATAAGGCTTGTAACTTTGTCATCGCAAAGCTGC
This sequence comes from Coluber constrictor foxii, assembly GCA_038048745.1. Classification (NCBI taxonomy): domain Eukaryota; kingdom Metazoa; phylum Chordata; class Lepidosauria; order Squamata; family Colubridae; genus Coluber; species Coluber constrictor. The sequence goes on from CM075973.1 coordinate 5,299,945, forward strand.
AAAATAGATCCTTCCAGGCAAGCCTGCGGTATTCCTTCAGAATGGTGTGAAAGCAGGCCCCGCGGGGGGATTTGGGTCAAGGAAAGATATCCGATCTGTCCAAACCAGGATGGAATTTCCTTACTGGCTGAAACCGTAGAACTCGGGCTAAACAGTCCCCGCAAAACGAGCTTAAATTAAGCAGTGGTGTGAAACTTGGTAAAATTGTGGCTCGGGAGAGGTGGGGGCAAGTGGGGTGGGGAATCTTTCGAAGGAGATCATTTTGGGAAAGCCTCCCTCGCCTTCCAAGTCAGCAGTTTCTTACGTAAACAGAATCCCCCGAAAATAGCTGCTTCGGGAACCGTTCAAAGGCGCTCAGCAAATCCTCTTGGTGACTTAAGGACAAACCTTTTAAGATGATTTGAAAGTAATTTGGAAAGTACTTTCAGCCTTCAAGGCTAGTGTTGGGAGGAAGAGAGGACGCAGCTTAGAACCCCCGGGCAATCTAGAACCCGCTTAGTCAAGAGCTTCCACCAAGAAGTAAACCAGTGGTGAAATCAAATGGTTTTTTTTACTACCGGTTCTGTGGGCGTGGCTCGGTGGGCGTGGCAGGGGAAGGATACTGCATAATCCCCTCCCCACTCCATTCCCACCCCACTCCAGGGGAAGGATATTGCAAAATCTCCATTCCCACCCCACTCTGGGGCCAGCCAGAGGTGGTATTTGCCGAACGACTCAAAAATTCCGCTACCGGTTCTCCAGAACCTGTTGGATTTCACTCCTGAAGTAAACCTCATGTCAGCCTGGCGTTTTGCGGTCACGTATGGTTAATCGGTGGCGATGGAGCGCTAAGCTTGAAAAGGGAATTCCTTGGGAAACCCACAGTTGAGCCAACTAAGGGTGTCATGGGAACAGAAGCCACCTTAGATCCTGCGGGATGACATCAGGACGAATGTCCTCTGTTGACAATTGTAAGACATCATGATGACTTCACGTTGTCCCATGAGGTCATCATGTACATGATGCAGTGGGCAGTGTTAGAATGGAGTGGGATTTGTGGAGAGGAGGAGGAGGAGGAGGAGGAGGAGGAGGAGGAGGAGGAGAGGGAGAGGGAGAGGGAGAAGGAGAAGGAAGACTATGAGATCCTTGGTGCTCTTTGAGCCTGATTGTTTTTTCTTGCAATGTTTTATGACCCAGCTAGGTAATATAATCAGTGCTAGAATGGAGTGGGATTTGTGGAGTGGAGGAGGAGGAGAAGGAGAAGAAGAAGAGGAGGAGGAGGAGGAGAAGGAGAAGGAGAAGGAGAAGGAGAAGAAGAAGAAGAAGAAGAAGAAGAGGAGGAGAAGGAGAAGGAGAAGGAGAAGAAGAAGAAGAGGAGGAGGAGGAGGAGGAGAAGGAGAAGGAGAAGGAGAAGGAGAAGAAGAAGAAGAAGAAGAAGAGGAGGAGGAGAAGGAGAAGGAGAAGGAGAAGAAGAAGAAGAGGAGGAGGAGGAGGAGGAGAAGGAGAAGGAGAAGGAGAATGAGAAGGAGAAGGAGAAGGAGAAGAAGAAGAAGAAGAGGAGAAGGAGAAGGGGAAGGGGAAGGGGAAGGAGAAGGAGAAGGAGAAGGAGAAGAGGAGGAGGAGGAGGAGGAGGAGGAGGAGGAGGAGAAGGAGAAGGAAGTCTATGAGGTCCTTCATGCTCTCTGAGCTTGGTTCTTTTCTTGGAGACATTTCATGACCCATCTAGATAGGGTGGTCCTCCTCCTCCTCCTCCTCCTCCTCTCCTTCATTATCAATATTAGAAGGGAGCGGGATTTGCAGAGAGGAAGAGGAGGAGGAGGAGGAGGAGAGGAAGAAGGAGGAGAGGAAAACTGTGGGATCCTTCATACTCTCTGAGCTTGGTTCTTTTCTTGGAGACTTTTCATGGCCCATCCAGATAACATTATCAGTGTTAGAAGGGAGCGGGGTTTGCGAAGTGGAAGAGGAGGAGGAAAGGAAGGAGAAGAGGAAGAAGGAGGAGGAAGAGAAGACTATGGGATCCTTGGTGCTTTCTTTTTTTAAAAAAAAAAATTGATTTACATGCCGCCCTTCTCCGGAGACTCAGGGCAGCTTACAATGCGTTAAGCAACAGCCTTCATACTTTTGTATATTTATCCAAAGTCAGCTGATTGCCCCCACAAACTGGGTCCTCAATTTACCTACCTTAGAAAGGATGGAAGGCTGAGCCAACCTTGAGCCTGGTGAGATTGGAACTTACAGTCATTGCAGACAGCTGGTGTTAATCACAACGCTTTTAGTCTGCTGAGCTACCAGGCTCCTTTCTGAGCTTGGTTGCTTTCTTTCAGACATATCATGACCCAGCTAGGTAATATCATCAATGCTAGACGCAGTGTGCATTCACCACGTTATTCAATTTAGCCTCAGGTATAGCAAGGGAGTAACCTGGGCCTGGGAAGCGAAAATAAGGGAGCTCATTTGCAGTTCAAGGTATCTTTCAGGCTTTCATATACCCGTGCAACCTGGGCGCCTCTGATCCTCAAAGTTATATTTGCACCAGCTGCAAAACATGATCACGTTTAATATTAGTTAGGTGTGAAAAAGATGGCATGCGTGCCTGATTAACGGATGAGTCACGGTATTTGAACAAACTTCAAACACGGATTAATTAATAAACCTGCTTAAGCATGTTGGAAGAAGGCAGCCAACCAATAAGTGCCATAAAAGAAAAAATAAAATTCCTTGGAAAATGAAACCCCCCCACCGACCCCAAAAAACCCAGGAAAAACACCTTATTCCATGGTGCAGCTCTCCAAAACTCCACCAGAGGGCACTGCAGCTGCTGGAGAATTCCACCCCAGCTCACCTGAGATCCCCTCTAGAGGGCTGACCAAGAAAGTAGATTTTTAACCTCTTATTAGATGGAAGGAGCGAAAAAAAAATTGGCTTCCCAATTTCCAACCCAACGGGATGTTTGTATCACATCCTGGTGTCGTTTTTTTTGGTTTGAAGCAGGGATGTTGCCGTGAGAGATGTAATAAACAAATGTAATAAATTAAATTAAATTAAAAATATACTGCTTAAGATTTGATCTCTCGTGCTGCTCCCTTTGGAGGATTTGAAATACTCTTTGCTCCTTCTTTAAGAAAAAATATATATATTTAGCTTGTTTATTAAACAGGGAGAGCAAGAAACAAGTTTACGGCACACTAACTGCTCGAGGACCAGACTGTTTCAAGGGGGAGGATAATCAGCGTATTTTAGTTTAGCAACTATCTTAAATTGCAGTGGGTTTGTTTATCTGTGGCATCGTTCAATCAACCAGTATTGAATTTTATCCGGAGTTACATTTATCAAAACTACATTAGAACGTAAAAATGTCTCATCTGCTGTGTTGGACTTTAAGCAAGTCTGAATAGAATAGAATAGAATAGAATAGAATAGAATAGAATAGAATAGAATAGAATAGAATAGAATAGAATAGAATAGAATAGAATAGAATAGAATATTTTCCAAATAGAATATTCCAAATCTGGTGGGACTGGACGTTGGCAAAAGGGCCGTTTCCAGCCTCCGGAAGGCCTCTGGGTGAGTAGGGAAGGCCATTTTCACCCTCTCCAAGCTCTTAGAAAGGCTGGGGAGAGAGAAAAACAGGCCTTCCCCACCACCCCCCGAGGGTCTCCGGAGGCAGGAAACTGTTATGGAAGAAAGGATATAAGAGACATCCCATAGGGTCAGATAGAGTCAAATTTATTTTGCGCAAAAGAGTCAGAATCAGATTTGTATCTGAGAGTTCTGAATGAAGAGTCCATGATTACATGACGATTTTTATACTTTTCTAAACAAAGGATCCTGCTAAGACAGCAACTTTCCATATATGGTTAACATACATTTGTTATTTTTAATTGACATTTCCTTATTACTAAAGTTTTACATTATCCTTGCCAAACAATCATAATTCTTCTGTAACTGGCTAAAGTACAAATTCTTCTTTTGATGTTTGCTTCCCGTCCAGGTGCTATTCTCTGGCCTAATCACCTTTAATTATGTTTCATTAAGATGCTCCTTTTCTTCTGACAAGTTAGGGGGTCACTTAGAGTATCAAAGGATTTTATGCTGACTTTGTACTCTCTCCAGCTGGATGTATTTCCTGCTTTCAGAATATAGTTGCTTTTAGAATATCTTTTAGAATATAGTAAATAGAAAGGTCATCTAGCAGCTCCCGCTACATTAAAACAGCCTGTTTCCCTACTTCCAGTGAGCCAACAAGGCCTAAAAATCAGCTGGCGCATGCCGGAGCTTAGCTCGTGTGGTCACCGATATAGTTATGCATGCTACCTGTGGCACATGTGCCATAGGTTCACCATCACAGGGGGTTGGACTAGAAGACCTCCAAGGTCCCTTCCAGCTCTATTCTAGCTCAGGGAAGGTCCCAGGCTCCAACCCGGCCTTAGGATGCAGGAGTTATTTTAATGACTAAATTGCTTCTCCCACTAATGCATACTCAATGCCATGAATGTAATTCCTGCAAATGTTTTTTGAGCTTCTCTCTCTCTCTCTCCCTCTCCAGCTGCCAGAGCGAAGGGAGTGCCACTACAATGCCAATCGGCTTTTTATTTAGCGGATGGACGTGCTCAGCCTCCTCATTCCAGGCGATCAACAATTCGGAAATGCTCCTCTGGGCGTACGGAAGGGTAATTTATGGTTTCAGCTTCTCAGACGAAACTCTCAGCCGTGGAAGAAGGAGAATTTTGAGTTTCCCCCCCTGTTTTTCCTGCATTTTGGGTGGGGGAGAGCTGATCCTATCTGGGTGCAATACTAAGGACCTCCACTAGATGGCAGCCAAAAGTCCCAGAAAGTGCCATCTGGTGGTTGCCCATAAAAAGTGGTCATTGTGTTGCTTTTTTAAAAAAAAATATTGCACCCCCGTCTAGAATCATTACAGCGCCAGGAGACGTGCGACATATTACCTATAAATAAATAAAGTCATATTTTTGCCATCCCATATGTGTATATCTTGTTTCCTGCAAGAAAAATGTAAATGAAATCTTAATCTGTTCACCACCCTGAGGCCTTTGGGAGAAGGGCGGTATAGAAATTCAATAAATAAATAAATAAATAAATAAAAGGGAAGCTTAAACCAAATGCTGAGTTACTGTAGTTCAAGAATTAATTAAGCTCTTTTTGTCTCAAGAGAAGTCCTACCTGAGCTTGGAATGGAATATCTAACATGGCTTCATAGCTCAAAGGACTTCACTTTAGAATTAAGAGCTGAATCATCCTCTTTTAATGACCCTATAATCACTTGAGGGGTGGAGTCTGGGCAACTGAGTGTTTATTGGCCGGATGCCCTTCCTGTTGCCAATGTGGAGGTTTTTTTTCCCCAGCAGATATATTCTCATCGTGCCCAGAGAAAAAAATATCTGCCTCTACCTAGGATGGGAATGGAGATTTTGCAGTATTCTTCCCCCAGGAGTGGGGAGGGAATGGGGATTTTGCAGCAACCTTCCCCTGGAATGGGGAGGGAATGGGGATTTTGCAGCAACCTTCCCCTGGAGTGGGGAGGGAATGGAAATTTTACAGTATCCTTCCCCTGGAGTGGGGAGGGAATGGGGATTTTGCAGTAACCTTCCTCTGGACTGGGGAGGGAATGGGGATTTTGCAGTAACCTTCCCCTGCCACGCCCACCAAGCCACACCCACCAAGCCACACCCACAGAACCGGTAGTAAAAAATTTTGAAACCCACCACTGGTATGGGGTTTAATCACAAGATTGGTTCATCACCAAAGCCATGGTGGGAAAAAGACAACTTGCCCGAAATTTTTGACCACGTCATGCCAGATAAGGTTGGGTCAACAGTGGGCCATCACACAAATAATATCTGGGTGGGTAGGTGTAGGTTGAGCAAAGCAAACACATTCCTTCTTCAACGTTGTGCTTGGGCCAAACGTGAGATCCTGCCTTCTCTTTCATGACCTTGTGGCTGATTCTCCAGAAAGAATTGCCAAATGGAAGGATTTGCGGCTTATTTTTCGAACGGACCAATTCACCTTGGCTTAAGACGTTGGGAGTATGACACAGAACGGAGTCAGCTTTGAGGTTTCAAGGCTGTCCTTGAGGTGGAAAACACATACTCAGCTTTTAGAACCAGGGGCAACAAACAGGGAGTGGGAGAGGGAGAAGAAGAAAGAAGAAAGAAGAAAGGAGGAGGAGAGGAAAAGGAGGAGGGGAGGGGGAGAAGAAGAAAAGAGAAGGAGGAGGAGGATGTATAAGAGGAGTGGAAGAGGGGGAGGGAGAAGAAGAAAGGAGGAGGAGGAAGACGTATAAGAGGAGTGGGAGAGGGAGAGGGAGAAGAAAGGAGGAGGAGGAGAAGGAGGAGAAGAGGAAGAAGAGGAGGGGGAGGGAGAGAAGAAGAAAGGAGGAGGAGGAAGACGTATAAGAGGAGTGGGAGTGGGAGAGAGAGAAGAAGAAAGAAGAAAGAAAGAATAAAGGAGGAGGAGAGGAAAAGGAGAAGGGGGAGTGGGAGTGGGAGAAGAAGAAAGGAGAAGGAGGAGGAGGATGTATAAGTGGAGTTGGAGCGGGAGAGGGAGAAGAAGAAAGGAGGAGGAGGAAGACGTATAAGAGGAGTGGGAGTGGGAGAGGGAGAAGAAGAAAGAAGAAAGAAAGAATAAAGGAGGAGGAGAGGAAAAGGAGAAGGGGGAGTGGGAGTGGGAGAAGAAGAAAGGAGAAGGAGGAGGAGGAAGACGTATAAGAGGAGTGGGAGTGGGAGTGGGAGAAGAAGAAAGGAGAAGGAGGAGGAGGAAGACGTATAAGAGGAGTGGGAGTGGGAGAGGGAGAAGAAGAAAGAAGAAAGAAGAAAGAAGAAAGGTGGAGGAGAGGAAAAGGAGAAGGGGGAGTGGGAGTGAGAGAAGAAGAAAGGAGAAGGAGGAGGAGGATGTATAAGAGGAGTGGGAGAGGGAGAGGGAGAAGAAGAAAGGAGGAGGAGGAAGACGTATAAGAGGAGTGGGAGTGGGAGAGGGAGAAGAAGAAAGAAGAAAGAAGAAAGAAGAAAGAAGAAAGAAGAAAGGTGGAGGAGAGGAAAAGGAGAAGGGGGAGTGGGAGTGGGAGAAGAAGAAAGGAGGAGGAGGAGGAGGAAGACGTATAAGAGGAGTGGGAGTGGGAGAGGGAGAAGAAGAAAGAAGAAAGAAGAAAGAAGAAAGGTGGAGGAGAGGAAAAGGAGAAGGGGGAGTGGGAGTGGCAGAAGAAGAAAGGAGAAGGAGGAGGAGGATGTATAAGAGGAGTGGGAGAGGGAGAGGGAGAAGAAGAAAGGAGAAGGAGGAGGAGGATGTATTAGAGGAGTGGGAGAGGGAGAAGAAGAAAGGAGGAGGAGAAGGAGGAGAAGAGGAAGAAGAGGAGGTGGAGTAGGAGAAGAAGAAAGGAGGAGGAGGAGGAGGAGAAAAGAAGAAGGAAAGAGAAAGAAAGAAAGAAAGAAAAAGAAAATAAGGAAAGAAAGAAAGAAAGAAAGAAAGAAAGAAAGAAAGAAAGAAAGAAAGAAAGAAAGAGGGCATCTCTCTGCTCGACCATGCCAGAGGAGGGGAGGGTGTTGTGAAACGCTGGGCTGCTTCAGCCCAGGACGAACAGGTGGCATCTCTTGTTGGCGCATAGGCTAATCTTAGCCAGAGCTTGAGAGAGGCGGGAGACACCCAGCTGGAATGCGCTTCCACAGCAGCTCCTGTGTCTTCTCCTCTAAAGGCCCTAATTGGGCATCTCTTCCAGCACTTTCTGTTTGTCTGATGCTTTTCCCGTTCCTTCTTTCCTCCCCACCCCCCACCCCCAACAAACTTAAAGCTTGCATTTTACTGCACCTCATTGAGGGGGGGGGAAACGGGGGGATGGAGGTACGGAGAAAATCAGGACATGCCAAAGTGACCACAACGAAAGCTGGTGCTGTAGAACGGGTGTTTCGTTGAGCATCTCCTGTTCACCACCCAGGACTTTGGGTGGCTGGTTGGAGCCAGGAGGAGGTTGGAGCCTGGCAAGGAACGCGTTGGCATGAAACCGAAAGAGAGAGAGAGAGAGAGAGCCGCCTCTCAAAATTATGTACAAATTCCAGCGCCGGAAGTTAAACACGGCAGGAGCTGCCATGGCTCCATCTTGCCAATTCTTCGGGCCATAACATTCTTTTGAAAATGCTTCTAAAGTGGGAGCTGCTAGATGACCACTGGATAACTTTCTATTCACTATATTCTAAAAGCAACTATATTCTGGAAGCAGGATATGCATCCTGTTAGAGGAAGTACAAGCTCAAGCTTAAAATCCTTTGATACTCTAAGGGGCCCCCTGGCTTGTCAGAAGATAGGAATGAAATATAGTTAAAAGGCTAGTAAGACCAAGGATAGCCACCTGGATGGGAAGTCATTTATCACAGAATAATTGTTTTGGCAAGGATAATGTAAAACTTTAGTAATAAGGAAATGTCAATTAAATATAATGGATGTATGTTAACCATATATGGAAAGTGGTTGTGTTAGCAGAATCCTTTGTTTGGAAAAGTATAAAATTGTCATGTAATCATGGACTCTTCACTCAAAGCTAAGATGGGAATCGAGCTTCTGAGTCTTTGCGCAAATAAACTCTCGCTCTGGCTGACCTAGGAATGTTGCTTGGTCACTTCATTCCATAACACTTCAGTAGGGGGAGTAGCTTTTCTGTCAATTTTTTGTTCTATATTTGCCTCTCGCAGCCAAAAGGGAATGCCCCAGGGGTGGGCTTCAAAAAATGTTTGCAAGGGGTTCTTTGCCTAGTTGCTGGGTGGGCGTGGCCATGATGGGCGTGGCCTAGTTGGCCTCATGCACCACAGCAGGGAGGGGCGTTTTTGCCCTCCCTGGGTTCCAGAGGCTTTCCTCGAGCCTCGGGGAGGGCAAAAATGGCCTTCCCAGGATCAGGAGGCCCTCCGGAGGCCTCCCCAAACTTCCGGTAGGCCTGTTTTTCGCCCTCCCCAAGCCTCCATGTGCATCCTGCACTTATCTACATCCAAAACGGGCCAGGTGGGGACTCCTGTGAGGGATGGGGGGGTCAGGGCCAGCCAGGAGTGGGATTTGGGGGTTCTCCGAACTGCACAGAATCTTAGCTAGAGGTTCTGCCGAACTCCTGTGAACTCCCAGCAGGAACCACCCCTGGAATGCCCTCCTGGGCAGGATGAGGTAGGAATGAGGTCAGGTCATTAGAGTGGACTCTACCATCTTGGTCCTCTAGTTCTGGGATCTCCAACATTGGCAACTTTAAGCCTGGCGGGCTTCGACTCCCAAAATTCCCCAGCCAGATGAAATCCAGAGGTAGGGTCTCCATCTTCTGTCTGTGGACTTCTTCTGGGAGATTCACACCATCCATCCAGGGAGATTCTAGGGGTCATCCAGGTGATGGTCGTTCCCAAAGAGGCAACTGGATTTTCTTTGCTTTCCTTGAAGATATCTCGCTTCCCACCCAAGAAGCTTCTTCGGTTCTGAGAACAGCTTCTTGGATGAGAAGCGAAGTGTCTTCAAAGAGAACAAGGAAGTCCCATCGCCTCTTGAAAGAGCATCTTTGGAGTATACCCAGGGAATGGGCTTCACTGACCTTTGGTCCATGAGATGGTTGACTAAGTGAATGGAGAAGGTACTGGAGCAGAGGTCTTCAAACTTGGCAGCTTTTAAGACTTGTGAATTTCAAGAGTTGAAGTCCACAAGTCTTAAAGCTGTCAAGTTTGAAGACCTCTCTACTAGAGAATCATGGGTACACCCCAAAAGATTGTCCCAATATGTTAACCCAATTTGGGTGCGAAGATTTAGTTCCAGCCAATCTCAATCTTACACAGGATCAAATCAACTCCACCTGATCCACCCTATTTTTCGAGGGAAAAACATTACATTTTGCTAACGCTTCCTAGTTTTCATGCCCTTGGCTTGGACTTCTGTCATCCCGAAGCGACAGAGTTGGGAAACCAGAGTCCTCAAAAATGCCAGAAGTTCAATCCTGGATGGGGAATAAATTCTTGGTGGCTTTCTAAATTTTAGATCCAAGGAAAGAGGCGCCTCAGGACGTATTGCGAGGAAGTCTTTCGGAATTGTGCTGCATTTTAAAATGCCAGAAGGTTACTACAAAGATAGGAAGGATTCTAGCCAAATTATGGCGATAATAAATGAGCGTAAAACATTGCTTTGGTCTATTAAGCGTCCTGCTCCGAGTAGTACAATCAGGAAAAGTACTTTCTCATGGTCCCTTGGCACAACACAAGCGTGACAGCCATCTTGGCCCCCTCACCCCCCACACATGACCCCCCCCCCACCTTATGATGACTGGCCTTTCAACTTATACCCCAAAAGTTAGCATACTTTCCTAACCCAGGATGTTAACCACCCAAGTTGACTTGGGCAGAGAACTGGCTGCGGGCATAAATGCTGATTTAAGAGGGACCCCCCCTCCCCGATTTCTCCATGCAAAGCTGATCTTTCCGGGTGCTGTTCACACTGGATGGAATCGCCTGCCGTACTTATGGAGAAAAACACACGGAAAAAGGAGACAGCCCAACTTTGCAGCTGTGGAGAGAAACCTCATGGAGAACATATTCCTCCTTGCCAGCCTTTGCAGCCATCTTAACAAGCTGTGTGAACAGGAGACCAGGTGAGACAGGTGTGTAGGAGGTTAGAGTTGGTTTGCTTGCCCCTTCCTTCCTTCCTTCCTTCCTTCCTTCCTTCCTTCCTTCCTTCCTTCTTTTCCCTCTTTTCCCTTCCTTCCTTCCTTCCTTCCTTCCTTCCTTCCTTCCTTCCTTCCTTCCTTCCCTCCCTCCTTTCCTTTCCTTTCCTTCTTCCTTCCCTTCCTTCCCTTCTCCCATTCCCTCCTTCCTTCCATCTATCCTCCTTTTTATCTTCCTTCCTTCTTTTCCTTCCTTCCTTCCTTCCTCTCACTTCCTTCCTTTGGTTCTTTCAATTCTTATACAGTAGCTAGATGTCAGCCTTTTATCTTCCTTTCCTCCTTCTCTTCTAAGTTCTTAATGAGTATAACTAGATTCATTCCTTCTTCCTTCCTTCCTTCCATCCTCCTTTCCTTTCTTTCCCTTCCTTCCTTCCTTCCATCTACCCTCCTTTTTATCTTCCTTCCTTGTCTTTCCTTCCTTCTCTCACTTTCCTTCTTTGATTCTTTCATACATATAGCTAGATATCAACCTGCTGTCTTCCCTTCCTCCTTCTCTTCCTAAGTTCTTAATGATTATAACTAGATTCCTTCCTTCCTCCTTCCTCCTTCCTTCCTTCTTCCTTCCTTCCTTCCTTCCTTCCTTCCTTCCTTCCTTCCTTCCTTCCTTCTTCCTCCTCCCTCCCTCCCTCCCTCTCCCTCTCTCTCTCCCTCCCTCTCTCTCTCTCCCTTCCTTCCTTCCTTCCTTCCTTCTTCCTTCCTTCCTTCCTTCCTTCCTTCCTTCCTTTCTTTCTTTCTTTCTTTCTTTCTTTCTTTCTCTTCCCCCCCACGAAAAGAACTGCCCCATCGAAGCATCTTGGACATTTATATAACTTTCATCGCTAGCATAGCCCTGAATTTCAAGCCGATCACGTAATGCGGAGGGCAGCTCGATTACAGCCAAACCGAAGCTGAGCCCCGTGTCAAATGTACGGCTATGAACTCAGAGAAGAAGGAACTCTCCGGAGTTTTCTCCCCGAATGCCTTGGAAAATAGGCTCGTTGCCGAATTATTGCGACCTCAAAGCTTTCGGTCTTGCCTTAGTTTCCCCAATGTTAAAACAGGGGCACTGTGTCTCCCTCTGGATGGAGATTTGGTTTCCTTGGGAAAAAAAAATCCAAATCTTATCAAGGATGTAAATCCCAATGGCTATGCTTTATTTACAAACGTAGGTATGTCATTGGGTTCCTTTTATCGGGAGGGCTGCTGGCTGCAGCCAGGATAAACAAACTTCGTGATTCTTGCAGAATTCTGTCAGCCCTTAAACTCAAAGTCCATCTGAAGAGAAAGCAGATTTGGTGCTTCAGCATGACTGATGAAGTTTAATGAAAATAAGGGCTAAGGGTGATAGAATCACCATCTTCCAATATTTGCAGGGATGCCCAAAGAAGAGGAGGGGGTCAAGCTATTCTCCAAAGCACCAGAAGGCAGACAAGAAGAAATGGATGGAAACTAATCAAGGAGAAAAGCATGTAGAAGTGAGGAGAAATTTCCTGACAGGGAGAAGAATGAATCCAGTGGAAAGTCTTTTCTCCAGAAGTTATGGTTTCTCCATCATGGGAGGTTTTAAGAAGAGACCGGAAAGCTATTTCTCTGAATAGTATGGGGTTTCCTACCTGAGTAGGGGGTTGGACTAGAAGACCTCCAAGCCCCCCTCCAACTCTGCTGTTCTGTTATATTATGAACCCCAGGAGAAACACCATGTACCCTGTTTCCCCAAAAGAAGGCATCCCCTGATAATAAGCCCAATCGGGCTTTTGAGCGCATGGCAATGAGGCCTATTGTTTATTCAGGGTTCAAAAAAATATATGACGGGGTCTTATTTTCGGGGAAACACGGTACCACGATGTGTCGGTTCAAGGAATAAGGAAGGCATCAATTTCCCCCGTGTCATTTGAGGAAGTTTTTGATTATACCCACAGCCCTAATTGCTCAGGCAAATTCTCCACGGCCTTTTTCGAAGTGCCAATTTGGCAGATACGCCTCTTCCACAATGCTTGCCCAGCTGCGTCATTTGAGATTTCTGGGGCATCCCCTGCCAGAGATATATTTGAGTTTGCGCTTGGTCCTCTCGTGCAAATTATCCCAACAGCTCTCATAGACAGGTAGTCCACAACTTACAAATGTTCGTTTAGCGACAACGGACCTGAAATGAGTGACTTATGATCGTTTTTCACACGACCGTCGCAGCATCATGTGATCAAAATTCTAACTCGTATTTATGACGGTTGCAGTGTCCTGGGGTCATGTGATCCCCCCTTTTGCGACCTTCTGATGAGCAAAGTCTAGGGGAGAAAGCCAAATTCAGTTAATAACCATGTTACTAACAAGTGCAGTGATTCATTTAACAGCTGGGGCAAGAAAGGTGATGAAACGGGGGGGGGGGGGGGGGGGGGGGGGGGGGAATTCACTTAACAACAGAGGTGGGGTTTCAGCAGGTTCTGACCAGTTTCTGGAGAACTGGCAGCAGAAAGTTTGAGTAGTAGGGAGAATTGGTAGTAAAAATTCTGACTGGCCCTGCCCCCGTCTATTTTCTGCTTCCCAAATCCAAGCTGATTGGGAGGAAATGGGGATTTTGCAATATCCTTCCCCTAGAGTGGGGCGGGAATGGAGATTTTGCAATATCCTTCCCCCCAAGAGTGGGGAGGGAATGGGGATTTTGCAGTACCCTTCCCCTGCCACGCCCACCAAGCCATTTCACCCCTGCTCCCTCTTCTTTGTGGCAACCCCTGAGATATTGGAAGACTGCTCTCATGTCTCTCCTCGTCCTTCTTTGTCATTAAACCAGAGATACAAATAATAGAATCAAAGTTGGAAGAGGCCACCGTGGCTCTAGATTGTTAGCTCAGTGGAAGAATCCAAATTAAAACATGGCTACCTTTGAACAGGTCCATACAAGAGGAGACCACATCTCTGTGGGAACATGGAGCCAGGCCACACTTACTGTGCCTGAGGGTGAGGTGGTAAGAAGAGACTGGCATTTCTCTGCAGAAGACATCAGAGGCATTTTCCGTGGAAGTTACTTCCTTTGGTGCCAACTGTTGGCACGCCGGCAATCGTCTCCATGCCATTCAATCATCTGCACTTTCTTTTGAGGACAAATAACTAGCTCAGCTAGTTCTCCAAGGTTCTCCAAGAAGCTTCTGTGAGATGATTGTTTGTTTGTTTATTAGATTTATTCAGCCATCCATTTCATTTACATGATTATGGGTGGCTGGCAGTTAAAGTGGGGAGAGAACCATCCTAAAAACAAAACCAACGTTGATAAACATACTTCCCATTTTAAAAAAAAAACCCAAAACACAGCAACGGAGAAATTCAAGTGTTTCCACAATCAAGGTCACTAAGAAATGGGCTCCTCCGCATTATCAGGGCCTCAGACTCAATGGCGAAGCCAAACTTTTAACGTCTTATGAAAGTAAGGCCAGGACAAGTTCTTCGGAACTGAAGAAACGTCTTAGATGAGAAGCAAAAGATTTTCAAAGGGGGAGGGGAAAAAATCAAGAAGGTCCAGCTGCCTTTTGAGACAACCAGGAGCTGGATGATTGAGAAATCTCCATAGACATTCAGATCTGTCATGGCCTTGGTTTCGTTCCTAGCTCAGGGGTCGGCAACTTTAAACACTCAAAGAGCCACAAAAGTCCTAATCGGAAGCCCCCCATTCAATTCTGGAATGGGGAAGGACCGACCCACAGTACCTCTGCCAGCAAAAATGTATGCGGCCCTCCGGAACTCCATTTTCACTGGGAGAGGATTGCAGGAGTCCATCCCAGCCGAAAACGGAGCTCGGAAGTCCGTTTTCTCTGGCAGAGCGCTCGGGCCACCACAGGCACCCCCGACATGAGTGACGTCAAGCTGGCCACGCCCATCCTGGCCACACACACACACACACACACATGTACATACAGAGAGTGGGGGGTGTCAAACACAACCCTGATGCGGCCCTCAACAAAATTGAGTTTGACACCCCTGATGTAGACTATTATTTTACCAATAGAGGACAATCTTCTGCAGTCTTGCTGTCCTCCAGGTCTGTGGGATTCAGTTCCCATGAATCGTATCAGGCTTGGCAGTCAGTTGAAGTGCACCTCATCCAGAGGGCAGCCAGTTGTGGAAAAAGCTGGCATGGGATAAGAAAAAGCTGGCATGGGATAAGCAAGGAACCAAGAGGAGAGATCCAGACCTCTGTGCTAGAGAGACCTTTAGCCGACTGGAAGTCCAGTTCCCCCACCATAGAGTCTCCTCCTAGCGCAGCATCCTTTTTCCTCTACCTGTCCTAACCGAAGGCCCTATCAATTGTCAAGCCGACCAATGACAGGGAGTTGCAGCAGAGGGAGGAAAGAGCCACATGCGGCTCCAGAGCCACGGGTTGCTGACCCCTGTACCTAGCTCATGAACGTGGACGACTCCCCAGTTCCTCCCCCTACCCCTTTGGCTTCTTGGTTTAACAGAAGTCCTTGTGACAGCAAAGCTTCTCCCGTGGCCAGTTCCTTCTCTCTGGAACCGGGAAACAAATTCAGCTGCTGGGTTTAAAAGAGCTCATCGCGGCTTGGTTATGGGCCGATCTCCAGGCCGGTGAAATATCGTACAGGGAGTTCCTTCTCGCAGTGACATATTTCTGGTGCGTCTCCAACATGTGCCCCCTTCCTCTTGCTGCCAGGAGAAGCTGCAAATGGAGAAGCAGCCACGAGACAGCGAAGACAAAGTATCCCGACTCGAATTCATGACATTCGTGGGGGTCTAAATTGTCCGAGTGCCAAGCATTCTTCTTCAGCTTATGGATCGTGGAAACCTGGCTCTCCACAGCCAGTAGAAGAGGAAGCTGTCGCAGAGTTCTCCGATTTGTGTGAGGGCCACCATCTTCGGAAGGAGCAGAAGAGCGGCGGAGCAACTGAAATTTGATCCCTAGCATCTTTTAAGTAGGATATAAGCCTCGATGAAACCCAGAGAGAAAAGCTGCAATAGGCAACTTTTAAGATCAGAGAGTATATAACAGATTTGGTCAGCAAGGCAGAGTCATTCTAACCGAAATGGCTGCCATGAGGCGAATTAGATAACACCGTCATCATAGTGGTCTTTTTCAGAATCTGTCTAGAGCTGGAAGGGACCTTGGAGGTCTTCTAGTCCAACCCCCTGCTTAGGCAGGAAACCCTACACCATTTCAGACAAATGGTTATCCAACCTCTTCTTAAAAACTTCCAGTGTTGGAGCATTCACAAGTTCTGGAGGCCAGTTGTTCCACTGATGAATTGTTCTAAATCTCAGGAAATTTCTCCTTAGTTCTAAGTTGCTTCTCTCCTTGATTAGTTTCCACCCACTGCTTCTTGTTCTACCCTCAGGTGCTTTGGAGAATAGCTTGACTCCCTCTTCTTTGGGGCAGCCCTGTGATATTGGAAGACTGCTATCATGTCTCCCTTAGTCCTTCTTTTCATTAAATAGACCTACCCAGTTCCTGCAACCGTTTTTCCTATGTTTTAGTCTCCAGTCCCCCTCTTGGTTGATCTTCTCTGCACTCTTCCCAGAGTCTTGAAGGTCTTCCCTCTTCTTTGGGGCAGCCCCCAAAATTTCAGAACACTGCTATCATGTCACCCCTAGTCCTTCTTTTTATCAAACTAGACATACCCAGTTCCTGCAACTGTTCATCATATGTTTTAGTCTCCAGACCTTTAATCATCTTAGTTGCTCTTCTTTGCACTTTTCTCAAAGTCTCAATTCCCTTGTTGTAATGTGGTGACCAAAACTGGATGCCTTATTCCAGTGTGGCCTTACTAAGGCTTTACAAAGCTGTAGTAATTTTGATCATGTGATTTTGATCCTGTGCCTCTGTTTATGCAACCAAGGATTGCATTCTTCACCCTCAAGAGCAAACACCATTCACAACAACTGGGACAATGGGAGGTTAATCATTGTTTCCAAAGCAGAGGGATTAAGTCTGCAATTTTTGGCTCTTCGTCCGAGTCTTCATGATTTCTTTTCATTTCATTATTGGTTCCAGTGGGTTACACTTCCCGGCGTGATCCACGATCCCTGGAAAAGGCACTCAGCAGCTCATTTCACGGAACGCCAGCGAAACATTCAGAGAAGGAAATAAAACTCAAATGCAAATAATTAAAACATCAATACAGATAGTCCTCAACTTGTGACCGCAACTGACCCAGCAAAACATTTAGCTAAGTGAGTTTCGCTCCATTGCACAACCTCTCTTGTCGCAGTTGCTAAGTGAATCCGTGCAGTTGTATAAGTTAGCAACGCCGTTGTTAAGGGAATCTGCCTTTCCCCTTTGTCTTTGCTCGTCAGAAGGCGATCAGATGACCCCACCCCACCCCCACACCCTGGACACGGGCAACCGTCATAAATATGAATCAGTTGCCAAGCATCTGATATTTGATCACGTAACTCTGGGCATGCTGCAACGGTTGTTGTTATTGTGTGTGTAAAAAACAATTCATCAGTCATTTTTTTCAGTAACTTTGTTGTAACTTTGAACAATGACGTGACGTAAGGCGAGGACTACTTCTACAAACCAGTATTGAATTGTGCCCCAACCCAAGAAACAAAATATATTTTTTTTTCTCCCAGAAAATGTTTATGGGTTGATTGCTGGCCTTATTTATAAAAGCTCACCACAGCTGTGAAAAACCTCTATTTATTTATTTATTTTGCTGAGAATCGGCATTTCGGAGGGAAATGCTGCAACTTGAAAACTTCTTAGATTGTCTAAGGCCGAATGTACATTCCTGTGAGATATAAATATCAATTTGATTAGCTAGCAGGTCTTGTCAGATACAGTGTCTGATCTCCTCAGTCATTTGAGCGATGACGTGGTCTGAGGGCTGCTGTAAAAGGCTGCCGGGTCTTAACTCAAGCCTATATAAGATGGGGGCTCAGCTCCAGCAAAGACTACAAGGGAAGAGATCTCCTTAGATCATTGTCTTGCCTCTTCTCCCTGCTTTGGAAAGCAACCTCAAGGTGAGTTGAGCATAGCCCAAGTACCAGTACTATGATGATGATGATGATTTTTGCTGTTGTTCTTCCAGTCAAGAGCGAGCCTTAGGATCTTAAGAAGCAAAACTGCCTGGGAAGGAATTTGGCGCCTCAAAGACAGAAAGCCAACAGTTCGGTTTTCTTGTGGTTTTTTTCAGCCAGGCCAAAGATCCTGAAATTGCACAAATTGGGAATCTGCCGTGGAAACTTGACCATCTGAGAGAGAGAGAGAGAGAGGGAGAGAGAGAGGGAGAGAGAGGGAGAGAGAAGAATAGAGAAATAAAGAGAAAGAGAGAGAGGGTAAGAGAAAGGGAGAAAGAGAACTAAAGAGAAAGAAAGAGAAATAGAGAAAAAGCGAGAAAGAGAAATAAAGAGAGAGCAAGAAAAAGAAAGAAATAGAGGTAAGAAAAGATAAATAGAAATGAAAAGGAAGAGATAAAATGAGAGATGAAGAGAAAGGAAAAGAGAGAAAGAGAAAGAAAGAGCAAAGAAAAAAGAAAAAGATTTGAGAAAGAGAAGGAAGGAAAGAAGGAAGAAAGGAAGATAAGAAAGTGAGCTAAAGTGAAATAGCAAGAGAGAGAAATAGAATTAAAGAGAGAGAGAAAGAGAGAAATAAAAGATATAGAGGATAAGAGAAAGAGAACTAAAGAGAAAGTGAGAACGAGAAATAAAGCGAGAAAGAGAAAGAGAGAAAGAGAAATAAAGACAGAGCAAGAAAAAGATAGAGGTAAGTAAAGATAAATAGAAATGAAAAGGAAGAGATAAAATGAGAGATGAAGAGAAAGGAAAAGAGAGAAAGAGAAAGAAAGCAAAGAAAAAAAAGAAAAAGATTGAGAAAGAAGGAAGGAAGGAAGGAAGGAAGGAAGGAAGGAAGGAAGGAAGGAAGGAAGGAAGATAAGAAAGCGAGCTAAAGTGAAATAGAGAGACAGACAAATAGAATTAAAGAGAGAGAGAGAGAGAGATGATAGACAGAGAGAGAGAAAGGGAGCGAGGAAGAGATAGAGAGACAGAGATTTCATGAAAGACATTCTCGTTGCTAGTTTTTGGCTGGTTTTAATATCTTAATCTACCCTTTTACTCTGTTTTTTGAAATGCACTGGGAGCCTGCAAATGCTCTTTCTTGATTCTGCCAGTGTTCTTCCTTGCAAAGATTCCCACGTCTTGCGGGTCTCGTCTTGAAAATGTTACTAGCGTGCCATTTAATTTCCTTTTCTTTTTTTTTTTAACCTTCTCCCAGCTCTGAGATGGCATTCGCCGGAATACTGACTGATGCCGATATTGCAGCTGGTCTACAAAGCTGCCAAGGTAATTTCTATAGACCTATACCTATAGACAGAATTTTTATTTTTATTTTTTAAAAAAAAAAGTTTGTGTATCGAAAAAAGTCGTGGATTCAAATATGGAAGAGGAGAGGCCATCAACTTCCCAATTTTTGTCCTGACCCTATCATCACTACTCCAACATTCCCAAATGTCTTGGGTGGTTTTAAAAAACAGCCATCTAATATTTTTTTTCTGGAGGTTGTGAATCAGTGGTGAAATTTTTTTTTTTTACTACCTGTTCTGTAGACGTGGCTTGGTGGGCGTGGCTTGGTGGGCATCGTAGGGGAAGGATACTGCAAAATCTCCATTTCCACTCCACTCCAGGGGAAGGATACTGCAAAATCCCCATTCCCTCCCCACTTCTGGGGGAAGGATATTGCAAAATCTCCATTCCCACCCCATTCTGGGGCCAGCCAGAGGTGGTATTTGCCGGTTCTCCGAACTACTCAAAATTTCCGCTACCGGTTCTCCAGAACCTGTCAGAACCTGCTGGATTTCACCCCTGTTCTCAATGTTTTATCAGTGTTAATGTTTTATAGGAAAAACAGCCATTCCTAAATTTAACATATTAAAACCAGGCACATCTCTTTTTATAACGTTAACAAATTGCTAAAGAAAGTATAGATTACGCCACTAAAAATCAGTCATTGTAAAACATTTTCGAGGTGTTTTCTGATCTTGGACAGAGATCCTGTTTTTTCTTCCCTTAAATCTCTTGACCGTAATACTTAGGATGGTTACCTTTCAGCATTTCCCCTCTTTGCTCTTTGCTGGACTACAGTGGCCATCATCCCCGTTCCAGCAGGGCTGATGGGGCAGGGAGAATTGCCAGCCAAAAACATCTGGAGAATTTCATCGATTTTGGAGTGCGATCAGCTGCAGCTGGACTGTTCAGATGAATTCCGTTGCATCAGCAAAATATAACCAAAATCCCCTTATAATGAAGCAGTGGGAGAAAAAAAAAACCTTGTGACTTTTTTAGGTTGTCCAAATTACAAATTAGCACCCAAAGAATATAGAAACGGTGGGGTTCAGCTCTTTGAGAAGTAGCTATCGCACAAAATTCCTTTAAAAATATCAAAAGCTTTCCAAAACCCCTTTAAAAATCCCAGAACCTGGATGCCTAAAATGATGTTCGGATTTGGCACAGTGGACGAAGGACTTTTCTAGGGGTTTAGACAGCCACCTGCCCACTTACGAACTCTGCCTAGTCTTTTTTTTTTAAATTAAATCTTTATTAAATATTTACATTAAGATTAACACAAAATAAACATTGAAAAGCAATATAAATGGTGAGATGTAGAAACACATAAACACAAGACTAAAACGAAACGACAAACATGACTAACCGGGAGTTAAGCTCACTCTCCAATTAATAAT
Source organism: Coluber constrictor foxii (assembly GCA_038048745.1). Taxonomy (NCBI): domain Eukaryota; kingdom Metazoa; phylum Chordata; class Lepidosauria; order Squamata; family Colubridae; genus Coluber; species Coluber constrictor. The sequence continues at coordinate 5,320,273 of CM075973.1, forward strand.
AACTAGTGTCATCCAAACCAAACATTTCAATAGAGTCAATTTCTACTAACTATCTACAAAAGAGTTAGCCTGTTTTTGTCGAAATTTTAAGAAATCATATAGCCTAATAAATATCTAATTAATCTAAATAGACGATCTTATCACCCCTTTCCTAGGTTTTAACCTTCTTTTGAGCCAGACAAAGCATTTGTCCCAACTTCTATTATATATTGAATCTTTCTTGTCTTTTAAAATATACGTTAATCTATCCATCTCAGCACATAAAATGATGTTTGGATTGGCACAGTGGACGAAGGACTTTTCTAGGGGTTTAGACACCCACCTGCCCACTTACGAACTCTGCCTAGTCTTGAAATGTGACCCCTGGCATTCCTTCCTGTCTCTAAATATGGCCGTGCAAAGCCCGTGTATAATTCGGATGAGAAGAGATAGGATGTTTTTTCCTGCATGAAAAACGGAACCTCTGCAGAATCGGTTCGAACAGATTGTAGCAAACGACGTTGGTCGATGTGTTAAGAACGCCACGTTGGCTGCAAAAGTAAGAAGCCTGATTGACGCTTTTAACTCAACAGCTTCTTAAAAAACCGTGTTCTTTAGATGCCACCTAAGGCTGGAGAGCTCAAAGGCTGAAAGGCTCTTGTGTTTGACATGTTCTCTTCTCCCAGTGAGGGATAGTACAAAGATGCCGTCCGGGGAATGACAGGATTGTCCATCTTTCACTTCTGGAGACCGTGGCTGCTCTAGGCTTTACGCTTCCTGGAGTAGCTTTAGGAGATCAAAGCATCTGAAGGAAACCCTCCAGCCAGGGATGAGTGATAGGTATCCCTGGGATGGAGACAGATCTCTGAAGATTCACAGGTCCTCTCTAAGCATCTCCTAAGACCTAGAGCTAATGCCTTTCAGATATAGTGGGTGTTAACTTCCATACTTCCCAGTGGAAGGAAGGAAGGAAGGGGAAAGAGGAAGGGAGGAAGGAAGGAGCGAGGGAGGGAGGGAGGGAAGAAAGAGGGAGGAAAGAGGGAGGGAGGGAAGGAGAGAGGGAAGGAAGGAAGGGGAAGGAGGGAGGGGGGAAAGAAGAAAGGAAGAAAGGAGGAAGAAGGAAAGAGAAGAGGAGGGAGGAAGGAATGAGGGAGGGAGGGAAGAAAGAGAGAGGAAAGAGGAAAGGAAGAAAGGAAGAAGAAAGGAAGAAAGGAAGAAAGGAAGAAAGGAAGAGGAAAGAAGGAGGGAGGAAGGAATGAGGAGGGAGGGAAGAAAGAGAGAGGAAAGAGGAAAGGAAGAAAGGAAGAGGAAGGAGGAGGGAGGGAGGAAAGAGAGAGGGAGGGAGGGAAGAGGGAGGGAGGGAGGGAAGGAAGGAAGGAAGGAAGGAAGGAAGGAAGGAAGGAAGGAAGGAAGGAAGGAAGGAAGGAAGGAAGGAAGGAAGGAAGGAAGGAAAATACAATGCCACCCTTATTTGGAAATACTACGGAAGATGTTTATGTCTCAATTTCCATTAGAAAAAGATCAGCGCAGACGAATTCTAAATCCCTACAAAATTCTGCAGGAAATATTGTCCACCTCACATCATTCATTAAACTCGTCCATCCGACTTTTGAAAAATGAGGAATGTTTGATCTGAAACGGGACATTCCAGCTGCTTGAAACCCACCTGCACCCCCAGGATTGATGCCGGAACATAGCTGGAGAGAATTTGAGTCAGAACTGGCCAAGCAACGAAGGTCCAAGAGGTTCAGGACACACCTAGATTTAAAGTCAGCTCCTATTTACTCTGCTTTTTTGGGTGGCTGATATTTAATCTGTCCCTAAACTTTTTCGGTCTCCAAGAGTAAAGTCAATTAAGGTCAGTGCCTCAAATGTCTACTTCACCCCAACTGACATGATTGAAACGGCAAAAAGCGATGCCGGATTTGCTCAACGTCCAACCATTTGTTAGCGACTGCTCAGAGTTCCAAGAAAAGTGATTTATGATCAGCCTTTACACTTACAGCCAGCACAGAAAACTCACATGATCAAGGTCTCTTCCAAGTTTATTATTCTATTATTCTGGGTCAACCAAGTCATCAGAAGGCAAGACAGGAAGCTGTGGGTGTGAACTGATCAAAGAGAGAAGCAACCTAGAACTTTTAATGTGTTTTAATTGTGTTTATTGTGATTTGTATTTGTTTTTGCAAGCCGCCCTGAGTCCTTGGGGAGAATGGCGGCATATAAATCACATAAATAAATAAATAAATAAATAAGGAGAAATTTCCTAACAGTGAGGACAATTAATCAGTAGACTGACTCGCCTTCAGAAGTTGTGAGCACTCCATCACTGGGGGTTTTCCTAAAGAGGCTGGACAATCATTTGTCCAGAACGATCAAGGACAGGGGTCTCCAACCTTGGCAACTTTAAGACTTGTGAACTTCAATGCTGGCTGAGGAATTCTGGCAGCATTGAATCTGCTGCTCGAGCAGAGGAGAAGACCTCCAAGGTCTTTTCCAACTCTGTTCTTCCCTCTTCTCTCTTCATCTCCTGATATTGTCTCTTCCTCGCTTTGTTTCCGTTTCCACAGCTGCCGATTCCTTCAGCTGCAAGACATTCTTTGCCAAATCCGGGTTGTACTGCAAATCCAAGGATCAGCTAACAAAAGTATTCGGCGTTATTGATCAAGACAAGAGTGGATACATTGAGGAAGACGAACTGAAGTGAGTCAAACTTAAGAAACATCCCTTGGTCTCCGATGAAGATCCCAAGCAGCCATTTCCCAATACTAATGCATAATCAATCCTTTGTACAACCCATCCTCTCTTGACGACCGGCCGCTGAGTGATGGACATTATGACGGACACCCCAAAAGAGATTTACAATCCAGATCTGAAGTTGTGACATTCCCCCCTGTGGTCATATGATCACAAACTAGCCCACATTTATAGCTGTTTGCAGCACCCTGCACCCTCACACAATTGTGGTTTACATTATTGCTTTACTGACACCAATATTTATGTTTCTTTTCTAACAAAAAGAAAATGCCCAGATCTAATTATGACTGAGCCTTCCATCCTTCCGAGGTTGGTAAAATGAGGACCCAGATTGTTGGGGGCAAGAGGCTGACTCTGTAAACCGTTTACAGAGGGCTGTAAAGGCACTCTAAAGCAGTATATAAGTCTAAGTGCTACTGCTTGGGAAGGAGGGACGGAAGGAAAGAAAATGAGTGAGTGAATGAGAAAGGAAGGGAGGGAGGGAGGGAGGGGGCCAGCCAGCCAGCCAGCCATAGTGGTGCAGTTGTTACAATGCAGTATTGCAGGTTAACTCTGCCACTGCCAGGAGTTCGATCCTGATCAGGTCCAGGTTGACTCATCCTTCCATCCTTCTGAGGTGGGTAAAATGAGGACCCAGATTGTTGGGGCAAGAGGCTGACTCTGTAAACCACTTAGAGAGGGCTGTAAAAGCACTGTGAAGCGGTATATAAATCTAAGTGCTATTGCTATTAATCTGTTCATTAGGAATTTCCTGCAGAATTTTGATGGGAAAGCCAGAGTATTGACTGATAAGGAGACTATAGAGTTTCTGAAAGCAGGTGACACGATGGAGATGGCAAAATCGGCGTGGACGGTAAGTGAAACCTCAACGATCCCCCTCTCCGATGTCCAGCATGATGGGCTGTAAATAATTGAACTATTAAAATTAGGCCATTTAAAATTTAAAAATTATAGGGGGGGGGGAAACAGGATTCAGAGACAGTTGCTGGAAGGGAAAGGATGGTTGACACAAGGATGTATGGGGAGGAAAGCATTACGTCTGCTATCTTGATACAGAGACAATCCCTGGAATTAATTCCTAAGGCTATATAAAAAATTGATACACATGAATAAATAAAACAAGTCAGTGACTTGAACTGATAGAAGCTCTGTTTTCTTTAGCATCTGCTTTCCAAGATAATAGAAATAGGAATAGGAATAGGAATAGGAATAGGAATAGGAATAGGAATAGGAATAGGATAGGATAGGAATAGGAATAGGAATAGAATAGAATAGAATAGAATAGAATAGAATAGAATAGAATAGAATAGAATAGAATAGAATAGAATAGCATTCTTTATTGGCCGAGGGTGATTGGACACACAAGGAATTTGTCTTGGTGCGTAGGCTCTCGGTGTACATAAAAGAAAAGATACGTTTGTTAAGAATCATAAGGTACAACACTTAATGATAGTCATAGGGAACAAATAAGCAATCGAATCATATAGGAAGCAGTCAATATAAATCTTAAGGATGCCAGCAACAAGGATAAAGTCATAACTGGAGGAGATGGGTGATAGGAACGATGAGAAGACCTAGGAACTAATCTAATCTAAGAACCCATTATTTATGGACTAGAGGAAACAAGATTCAAAATAATATAATATCTCCTTTCCTTTCCTTCCTTTCCTTTCCTTTCCTTTCCTTTCCTTTCCTTTCCTTTCCTTTTCCTTTCTTTCCTTTCCTTTCCTTTCCTTTCCTTTCCTTTCCTTTCCTTTCCTTTCCTGCCGTTCACCTTCCTTCTCCTTTTCCCTTTTTCTTTTCTTTTCCAGAGTTTGTAGTCCTGGTTACAAAGGGTTAAAGCAATTGAAGGGAAGACCAAGCCAATTGTATTGTACAACATCCTTTCTTATTGCAAGTCAACTATTTATTTATACATTTTATACAGTGAAACGGCATTGACAGTGGCCAGCAAGTTGTTTCTTACTATTCGGGATCTTTGTTAATGCACTGTTCGACCTTTATTATTGTCTATTGTTGTAAAATTCATAATTAAAAGGCTCTCTACATCAAAAGCAGGACAAAGTCGGAGCCCAAAGGAAAGAAATTGGATATTTCCTTTGTCGGTAGGGTCTATTAAGATGACTCAGTGAGGGGGTGAGCTTTCTAAGAAATGGCATCAAGAGTTAGCCAAGCCTTCCTTCCATCCAAGTATATGACATGATTTTGGAAAAACAGTTAAAATTGAGAAGGTTTAAACTGGTCTTTGCCTTACCTAACCCAGCTTCACAAACACCCATGAATTGTCCATTCATCCATATATATATATATTTTATTTTGATTTATATGCGCCCTTCTCCGAAGACTCAGGGCGGCTTACAATGTGTTAAGCAATAGCCTTCATACATTTGTATATTTATACAAAGTCAGCTTATTGCCTCCACAAACTGGTTCCTCAATTGACCTACCTTAGAAAGGATGGAAGGCTGAGTCAACCTTGAGCCTGGTGAGATCGAACATTGAGTAATTGCAGACAGCTGGGTGTTAATTAGGGTGCTTAGTCTGCAGAGCTATCCAGGCTCCATATAAAGTGACTTCATCATCACAGATTTTTTTTTCGAGCCTGTTTCTTGCCGGATGCCATTGCCATGGCGACACAACCTGTCCTTGCTTGGTTTCAATCCGTCATTCTCAACTTCACCAACTTTTAAGACGGTGAGGGCCTTCAACTCCTCGAATTTCCCAGGCCAGCATGCCAGCTTGGGAAACTGTGGGAATTGGGAGTCCACGCAAAACTTGTCGAGATTGAAAAAGGTTGGTTCAAATGATAGAATAGAAGATTTTTTTTTATTGGCCAAGTGTGATTGGACACACAAGGAATTCGTCTTTGGTGCATACGCTCTCGGTGTACATAAAAGAATAGATAACATTCGTCAAGAATCATAAGGTACAGCACTTAATGATAGTCATAGGGTACAAATAAGCACAATAAGGGTACAAATGATGAATGAACATGCCATAACGAAGAGAGAGAGAGAGAGAGAAGAGAGAGAGAGAGAGAGAGAGAGAGAGAGAGAGAGACTGGCTTCAAAATTCATTCAGAGTTGTAAACATTGCTGGGTGGGTTGGAGGTCTGGGCCATCATAAATCAGGAAGGAACCGGAAGCTCAGAACATCTGTATCCAAAACATGGCCTAAATGAGGGGTCATATCAACATGTATGGGCCTGACTTGACTGATTGATCGCAAGAAGGTGTACATGATTGAGAGTCTCACTTTAAGCCCTGGATCCTCTGGAGGTCAGGCAAAATGACGTATAAAATCCAGATAGGACAAAAATAAAAAATAAAAAGGCAGCGCATTGCCCCAGTCATAGAGATAGTAATGACATATATTATTTTTTAAAAGCAAAATAAATGTGGAAACTTCCTACATCTATTTTGCTTCTGTTCCCTTTTCCTTTTTAAAAAAATATATGAAAAACCACACCACCGCTCCTGTAGCAAAATGATTATTTGTCATTGGTTCGATTTATTTGCCGGCTATTCTAGGTGGCTTACGGCGATAAAAACGGAGAAATGAAAAGAAGCGTAAACATCAAGTGGTGGAGCAATAGAATAAACAAGAAAACATCCATACGACAATAGATGGTGCACATAGCTTTTGGCATTTGATCTTTAAGCATCGGATTTGATGGTTGGGTTCAAACACCATCTCAGTTGCCCTTACAAGCTAGCAATGTTGGGTAATCACCTTCTCAGACTCAGGCCCTTCTGAGTGGGTCATCTCAAATGAAACTCATTGAAGGGCCATGGTGGCGCAGTGGTTAGAATGCAGTATTGCAGGCTGACTCTGCCCACTGCTATGAGTTCGATCCCTGACCAGTTCAAGGTTGACTCAGCCTTCCATGCTTCCCAAGGTCGGTAAAATGAGGCCCCAGATTGTTAGGGGCAAAATGCTGATTCCGTAAACCCCTTAGAGAGGGCTGTAAATGCTCTGTGAAGTGATATATAAGTCTAAGTGTTATTGCCATTGACTCAGCCTTCCATCCTTCTGAGGTTGTTAAAATGAGGACCCAGATTGTTGGGGGCAAATAGACTGACATTGTAAACCACTAGGGAGGGCTATCAAGCACCGTGAAGCGGTATATAAGTCCAAATGCTATTGCAGTTCCCCTGTAGCTATTCAGCAGCTTCAATTGCTAGAAATACTTAAGTGGTGTCTATGAAGCATTCTTGGAAACAGTGAGAAATGCTCAAAATTGAAAATTCACTTGTAACACACCAACTCCCCATTGCAATATGGCTTTATTAAAATATTTTTTTAAAAAAAAACAAAAAACAAAACCTAATCCAGATGGACAGGGAGATGATGACATTACAAGGGACGCTTGCATTCTGCCTGATCTGTTAGATGAAAATACACACTCTTCCAGTGGTGAAATCCATTTTTTTTAAATTACTGGTTCTGTGAGCGTGGCTTGGTGACAGGAGAAGGATACTGCAAAAACTCCTTTCCCACCCCACGCCAGGGGGAGGATATTGCAAAATCTCTATTCCCACCTCACTCTGGGTGGGAATACCAGCCAGAGGGTGGTATTTGCCAGTTCTCCGAACTACTCAAAACTTCCGTGACCGGTTCTCCAGAATCTGGCAGAACCTGCTGGATTTCACCCCCTGCACTCTTCATTTACTTCCACTATTGGTTTCTAAGATTTTCCCAACGATAAAAACAGTTAGACCGTAAACACATTTTTGAGTTCTCTGTCTTTCATATTTTGCAAATAAGCTCTTTCAATCGTCAAGGCTGGGCCGGGCCTGTGGTTGACTCTGTTCTTCAAGAAGGCATCTATTGTACTTCCCCCGCCCTCAACACTGTCCTCTCCTCCGTGCCTTTAATGGGGCCAAGAGTTAAAGACATATCCCATATCCCATAACCCAGAACTATTGTCCTCGGTTCTAAGCAAGTCTTCCTTTCAATGCTACCACAACCTTAGTTCTCTGCATGCGGTGATGGTTATTTTCACCTGGTGGCCACAGTGTGTTGAGTGGGTCAATCAATTGCTCACCGCTGGATATTTGTGTCTTCTTTCAGCCATCCTTAAGAGCTGCTTTTCTAAGATGGTTAATCCTCCCTTAATCTTTAGGGCCATCTTAGTGTTGAGCGAAAGGAGGAAAACCTAAATAATCAACAATTTAAGGATGGCTCTCCCTGATTACATCACCGACGGCCCCAGCTGTGAGATACGGGTTACGGAGTTGCCATGGTGACCGTTCTAGATGATCTGTTTTGAAAATCCTCAGGTGGAGAATATCGAACGGCAGCTAGAGTAATTTGGGTTCCAATTGCAGATCGAGAAGAATCTTAATCTCCCCCCAAGCGGCCGGAACGATAAATGTTACCCCCCCAAAAAACGTCTCTAATTCAGACATTTTCCTACAAAGAAGGTCTCATACCGTCGTGCTGATGGCCCCATCTTGGAAGAGAATCACCAATCGTCCCAAGAAATGTGTATGATTCGCTAGTATTGGTTTCCTTTTAATATTTCAAAACAGGAAACTATTCAGATGCCTTAGTTAGGAAGTCAATCTGCCATCCAGCAACGGGTTGGGGAAAGCCTCTGGAGGCCCCCGCAGCCCGTTTTGGCTGGCAGAGTGCTACAGGAGGCTGTCCAGGCCAAAAATGGGTTGTGGGGAGTGGCGGCGCTACCAGAGGTACCGTGGTTAGTTCCAGGATGGTCCTGTGGGCCAGATCCAGTGGTGGGATTCAGCCAGTTCGCACCACTTCAGGAGAACCGGTTGTTAACTTTCTGAGCAGTTTGGCAAACTGGTTGTTGGGAAGAAATCATTTAGGGGCAGAGAACTGTTTGTTAAATTACTTGAATCCCACCACTGGCCAGATCTAAGCATCCTGCGTGCCAGATCCAGCCCTCGAGCGTTGAGTTTTGACACCCCTGGTATAGGGTCTCATGCCTTGAGCAGGGAGTTGGACTCCCTCCAAGATCCCTTCCAGTTCTGTTATTTAACAAATAATCCCTGGAGGTTTTCAGAAAAGATCAGAAAATCCTTTGTCTGGATGTTATAAAGTAGGGGTCTGCAACCTTAAAACACTCAAAGAGCCATTGGACCCGTTTCACACAGAAAAAAAAAAACACCGGGAGCCACAAAACCCTTCCCGTGCCTGACTATTTCTTGAGCGGCCACAAAACCAGCAAATGTAGTTGAATTAAATTTCCTGTTTTCTTCTGAAACTTTTCTTTTCTGGACTTATCCTTGATTGGCCTACCGGGGTTGAAAAGCTCAATAAATCGCATGCCGGCGGTTGTCACACATTGGCGGTTGTGAGCATCTTTTGAGTGACAGGGAGCCGCAGCAGAGGGGTGAAAGAGACACATGTGGCTCCAGAGCTGCAGGTTGCGGACCCCTGTTATAAGGACTCCTGCCATAGCCAGGGGGTTGAAGTAGAAGAGGAGGTTAAAACTGATGAAGAACGGTTGCAGGATTGCTTTGTCTAGTGAAAAGAAGGACTAGGAGGGACATGATGTAGCAGTATTCCATTATTTTAGGGGCTGCCCCAACGAAGAGGGTCTCCTGCCTTGAGCAGAAGTTGGACTAGATGATCTCCAAGATCCCTTCCACTCTGTTATTCTATCCGATTCAATTCCTTTCAAGCTATTCTCCGAAGCCCCTGAGGGTAGAACAAGAAGCAATGGGTGGAAACTAATCAAGGAGAGAAGCATCTAGAACTGAGGAGAAATTTCCACTGGAACGGCTTGTCTCCAGAAGTTGTGGGTGCTTCAACGTTGGAGGTTTTTACGAACAGATTGGGCAACCATTAATCCTGAATGGTAGGGTCTCTTCCTTGAGTAGAGGGTTGGACTAGAAGACCTCCAAGGTCCGTTCCAACTCTTCTGTCATTCGGTTATTTCAGAGTCCATTTGTGGAGAGAGGAAATAAAACCGCCCTCTTCATTAGTGCGTCCGACCCCAATGATGTCATTATCCTAATTAAGGGAGCAGAAAGCAATGCTTCAGATGCAAGCTGTCATCAATGAATAAGAAGCACCAGTAACTATAGATCGTCACCTGCACGGAAGGATCTCCTTCTCGGTCTCAAATGCAATTCTGTTTCACTTTGGAGACCAACCCTTCGGATAGGATTAGCATCATCCGGAACTCTGAGATGAGATTTCATCCAATCTTCTCTGGTTTGTTTCTTCGTTTGTTTGATAATATCCCATTATTGTTTTTACAAACAATTCAAGGCAGCGAACATATTCGCACAACTTCTTCTCCTATTTTCCCCACAACAACAACCCTGTGAGGTGGGTTGGGCTGAGAGAGAGGGACTGGCCCACCCAGCCAGATTTCATGCCTAAAGTGGGGATTAGAACTCACCATCTCCTAGTGGTTGGTCCAAAGTCAGCCAGCCAGCTTTCGTGATCAAGGAAGGACTAGAACTCTCTGCCTCCTGGTGATTGGCCCATTGTCACCCACCTGGCTTTCATGCTAAAGGCAGGACTAGAACTCACCATCTCTAGTGATTGGCCAAAGTTATCCAGTTGGCTTTCATGCCTAAGGTGGGACTAGAACTCACCATCTCCTAGTGGTTAGTCCAAAGTCAGCCGGCCATCTTTCATGATTAAGGAAGGACTAGAACTCTCTGCCTCCTGGTGATTGGCCCATTGTCACCCACCTGGCTTTCATGCTAAAGGCAGGACTAGAACTCACCATCTCCTAGTGATTGGCCCAAAGTTATCCAGTTGGCTTTCATGCCTAAGGTGGGACTAGAACTCACCATTCTCTAGTGGTTGGTCAAAGTCAGCAGCCAGCTTTCATGATCAAGGAAGGACTAGAACTCTCTGCCTCCTGGTGATTGGCCCATTGTCACCCACCTGGCTTTCATGCTAAAGGCAGGACTAGAACTCACCGTCTCCTAGTGATTGGCCCAAAGTTATCCAGTTGGCTTTCATGCCTAAGGTGGGACTAGAACTCACCATCTCCTAGTGTTAGTCCAAAGTCAGCCGGCCATCTTTCATGATTAAGGAAGGACTAGAATTCACTGCCTCCTGGTGACTGGCCAAAACTCATTCACACGGTACTGGTCCATTCTCTTCAAACCATTTCATTCTTTCGAAGTCATTGCTGAAGGACAAGATTGGGGGGGGGGAATTATTTCACAGTTGAAAGTCCCCTGATTTCAGCATCTCTGCTTTGAAGGTTTTCTGGCCCTAAGTGAGTAAAATCTACCTCAACATTGATAAAACAAGCATTCCTACGGAGAGAAAAATACATACCCCCATCAGAGAAGGAGCTCTGTCATACTGCATTGGTTGACACTATTTTTCTTTCGAGATGCCAACAGATAAATCAGAAAAACTCAATTCACCAGCTAACGTCACTGACACCGATAAAGGACAATATTTGTAGCTCAGGGTTGAAATAAGAGGTCCTTGGTGCTCTTGAGCCTGGTTGTTTTTTCTTGCAATGTTTTATGACCCAGCTAGGTATATAATCAGTGCTAGAATGGAGTGGGATTTGTGGAAGGAGGAGAACCACCGCAGCACGGTGCCTCCCACTCCTAATCCCTCTAATCGGTGCAGCAAGATACCATGGTCGATGTTAAGATAAGATAAGCATATCCAGGAGGGCATCAACCCTCTACAGCTATCCTGGAGGGTTGTCCTTCCTCATTATCTCTGCATGGACTTTGTGGAGGACACGTGTCAGTGAAACCCACAACGCCAAAGAATCTCCCGCAGAACATATGTGCACATTCCAAAAGACCAGCCACACAGTAATATCACAACTATTCCCTTCGCCACCAGAATCCAAGTTAATCAGGTAAGGCCTCTATGCATACCAATGTGGAATCTCCTTCCTTCCTTCCTTCCTTCCTTCCTTCCTTCCTTCCTTCCTTCCTTCCTTCCTTCCTTCCTTCCTTCCTTCCTTCCTTCCTGGTTCTTTGAATATATATATATCTAGATGTCAACCTTCGTTCTCCCTCCTAGGTTCTTCAATAAATATAGCTAGATTCCTTCCTTCCTTCCTTCCTTCCTTCCTTCCTTCCTTCCTTCCTTCCTTCCTTCCTTCCTTCCTTCCCTCCCTCCCTCCCTCCCTCCCTCCCTCCCTCCCTCCTTCCTTCCTTCCTTCCTTCCTTCCTTCCTTCCCTCCTTCCCTCCCTCCCTCCCTCCCTCCTTCCTTCCTTGGTTCTTTGAATATGTATAGCTAGATTTCAACCTTCTGTTCTCCCTTCCTAGGTTCTTCAATAAATATAGCTAGATTCCTTCCTTCCTTCCTTCCTTCCTTCCTTCCTTCCTTCCTTCCTTCCTTCCTTCCTTTCTTCCTTTCTTCCTCCCTCCCTCCCTCCCTCCCTCCTTCCTTCCTTCTTCCTTCCTTCCCTCCTTCCCCTCCCTCCCTCCCTCCTTCCTTCCTTCCTCTTCCTTGGTTCTTCGAATACGTATAGCTAGATGTCAACCTTCTGTTCTCCCTTCCTAGGTCTTCAATAAATATAGCTAGATTCCTTCCTCCTTCCTTCCTTCCTTCCTTCCTTCCTTCCTTCCTTCCTTCCTTCCTTCCTTCCTTCCTTCCCTTCCTTCCTTCCTTCCTTCCTCCCTCCACTCCCGGAAATGTCCACTCTGATCCTTCCCATTTCAAAGCACTGAGCACTAATCTCTCCTTTCCAGACCCATCTATCTTGAGTGGGCCTTGATGCTTGGCATAACCACAAATGTTGACCTGTCATCCATTCTTATTCTCTTTCTGTGTTATTCGATGCAGGAGCCTCTAGACCTCTCCCCATCTTATTCTCCTTGGTATCAGGCCTGGAAGCCAACTTTTATCTTGGAGCTTCAGGCCTGACATATTTACTGCTGTGGGAAACTGGGAGTGGGGATTGCATGGAGCAAGGGTGATATATAGCTATAATAACATTCTTTCTTAGGGAGTCAAGACATCTGCACCTGGAGGGTTGGGAGAGGGAGGCATTGCCTGGATACCAAGTATAGCCCCAACGAAAGAAAACTCAAAAGGATTGAGTTTCCCCAATATTCCATTTTATTAGAAATGTCATATTGGCACAACTGGGAAAACCAGAATCTGAAAGCCTCCAAAGGAAAGTTCAAGTCCCTGCCCAACACTCACATGGCCATCACATGGTCCATCCAAACAGCGTGCCAACTGAAGGTGCCTCCCAGGCCCAACCCTCCAAGTCCAGGGCAAGATGGCCTTGACTCTCTGAGAAAGGAATGTTATGATGACTACATATCACCCTGGCTCCATACATCCCCCCCTCCAGTTTCCACAGTAGTAAATGTGGCAGGCCTGAAGATACAACGAGAAAGAGGGCTTCCAGGCATCTCCAGTAGGGACAGTCCATCGATTGGACCACGTGATGGACAAATGGATGCTGTGCAGGAACTTGGACTTTCCTTTGAGTGGGAAAACCTGGAAACTCTCAGATTCGGGTTTTCCCAGATGTGCCAATATGACATCTCTAATAAAATGTAACTTTGAGGAACTTCAAGCCTTGAGTCTTCTTTCGTTGGGGGTGTTACTTGGAATCCTGACACTTGGGTATAAATAGATGGTGGGGGGAAGACAAAACCCAGTTCATTAGTTAAACGCGACACCTGAGCGCAGTCTCAAATAGTGCACCTGATCCTCGAAATGGTAACCTAAGTAGCCATTGTATCGCATATAAATCAGATAAGGCACCGTTTGCCTTGCTAGAAATTATTTGCACTTTGGATTCTCCGTCATCCCTGCTCTGTGAATCCCGTTCAGGGAAAAGTAAGTAGAAATTAGAGACCAGATCCTGTGAAATGGAGTTTGTAATTTGCCTTTGAGGAATTGTGTAAAGGAGACATGTACAAAAAGAAGCAAAAGTGCCTTCACACTTAATTGTGATTAAATTATTGTGATTTGGATGAACTACAAAGCTGGTAGGTACTTAATCTGATACTTGGAGAGAGGAGGAGGGAGGGAGGAAGGAAAGAAGGAAGGATGGAGGGAGGGAGGGAGGGAAGGAGGAAGGAAGGAAGGAAGGAAGGAAGGAAGGAAGGAAGGAAGGAAGGAAGGAAGGAAGGAAGGAAGGAAGGAAGGAAGAAAGAAGTCTATTTCAATATCATGGATAAAAACAAAAGTGATTGATGAATGATTATACTGGTATGTAGACCTTTGTAAGGCAATTTTTAAGAGGCTGATTCTTCTTTTTCTTCTTCTTATTTCTCTTATACTGCTCGAGTGAAAATACTGCTTTTTCTTTCCTTATAATACTGCTTTGCTACACCTGCTTTGGCAGAATCCAAGATGAGCATCACTGACTTCCTTAGTGCTTCGGATATTGCTGCCGCACTCCAAGATTGTCAAGGTAAGATGACATTGGGGTAAATGAATTAAGAGTTGCTTTAACCAGATCTGACCAAGAGTTCAAATGCAGCCTAAGACTGTTTCTGTGAGTCTTGGGTTGAGAAATTTACAAACAGAGCTGAATTGCTAGCATCTGGACTCAGAACGAGTCTGGCAACCAAATAGTTATTAAAGGTAAAAGTAAACATAAAGGTTCCCCTCGCACATATGTGCTAGTCGTTCCCAACTCTAGGGGGCAGTGCTCATCTCCGTTTCAAAGCCGAAGAGCCAGCGCTGTCCAAAGACATCTCCGTGGTCAGGTAGCTGCATGACTAAACACCAAAGGCGCATGGAACGCTGTTCCCTTCTCACCAAAGGTCGTCTCTATTTTTTGACTTGCATTTTTACGGGCTTTCGAACTGCTAGGTTGGCAGGAGCTGGACAAGTCATGGGAGCTCACCCCGTTATGCGGTGCTAGGGATTCGAACCGCTGAATGCCGACCTTTCGATCAACAAGCTCAGGATCTCAGCCATTGAGCCACCTCACCCCTCTTAAATATTATTATTGTATATAAAATAAATAATCATTAGGCCACCAATTTAGAAGGTGTCTTGCACTTTAGATGTGTCTTGATCCCTTCAGAATTGGGTGAGGAGGGTGGCCTCTTAATTAATGTTTTTATTAAGTATCTCTTAATAAAAACAAAACTATCTCTTTTTTTTATTATTGAAAAAGTTTTACAGACACAAATTTTTCCTTCCACTTCCCCCCCCTTTCTAACCCTCCCCTCCCCCCATGACTTCCCAAGGTGAAATCCAAATCGTACCATATCAGACAATACCCCCCTACAATTCTACCCCCTGTTTACACTATAAATTTCTTCATAACCGTCAGCTAAAAGCTATCTGATTTTTCATTGTTTAATATTTGTTCTGCACATTCCTACGACTCTAACCCCTGTCTACACTATAAATTTCTACATAACATTCAACTGAAAGCTGTCTGATGCTTCCTTGTCTGCACGTAATCTATCCATTCCTTCCATTCCACATACAAGTTTCTTGAGTCTGGTCTTTTAAATATGCTGATATCTTCGCCATTTCTGCAAAACTGGCCACCTTCAAAGTCCATTCTTCAATAGTAGGCATAACGTCTTTTTTCCAATATTGGCCAATCAATAATCTAGCTGCTGTGGCCATATATAATATCATTTTTGTTTCAGTCAATGAAAAATCCTTAACTATGCCCAGTAAAAACAATTGAGGAGAGAACTGCAGTTTTTTCTTCAAAACATTTTGCATAATCCACCAAATTTTAATCCAAAAAGCCTTCACTTTCTTGCAAGTCCACCATATATGATAATATGTAGCATCTAAGCAATCACATCTCCAACATTTTGCTTGAACATTAAGGGTACATGCACGATAATTTCTTGGATCTAGATGCCACCTATAAAACATTTTATAAAAATTTTCCCTCAAATTCTGTGACTGCGTAAATTTAACATTCTGAACCCATATTTTTTCCCATGTTTCCATCATAACTGGTTCTGCAAACTTCTGCGCCCACTTTATCATGCAGTCTTTGACCAACTCATTTTCAGAATCTCTTTCTAACAAAACATTATAGATCCTTTTAATATGCATTTGGCCTTTATCTTTTATCTGTCGTACCAGATCTTCTTCATGCAACATTAAACCCGTTTTTTGATCTTCCCTCCATCTCAGTTGAAGTTGATTATACTGTAACCAAGTTAAAGTAATCCCTTCTTCCAACAGTGTATTTAAACTATCTCTTGAATAGAGAAATTTCTATTGTAGTTCTAGCATGGTTATCTGGTTTATAAGCAGGATGTGTAACTAATCATTTTGATTCTTAATAAGAGTTGAAGACTGTAGGCTTCTACCGA
This sequence comes from Coluber constrictor foxii, assembly GCA_038048745.1. Lineage (NCBI taxonomy): Eukaryota > Metazoa > Chordata > Lepidosauria > Squamata > Colubridae > Coluber > Coluber constrictor. The sequence continues at coordinate 5,336,245 of CM075973.1, forward strand.
CATGTTGACGTCCAAATGGGGACATAGATTTGACTTCCATTTAAAATTGTCAGTCCATTTTTGTGGGGGGTTTTGTGATTGTTGTCGACAGGATTGGGTTTAGCATGTTGGAAGAAGTGTACCTGTGCAGACAAAGTCAACTTGTCTTGCACAGAGGTTTTATAAACTGAGCATCTTTAGTAATAGAATGCATGCAACCAAGTAATGGCAACAAAGATGATTAGGGGACTGGAGGTTAAAACATATGAAGAATAATTGCAGGATTTGAGTATGACTAATTTAATGAAAAGAAGGACCAGGGGAGACATGATAGCCGTCTTCCAATATCTCAGGGGCTGCCCCAAAGAAGAGGGAGTCAAGCTATTCTCCAAAGCACCTGAGGGCAGAACAAGAAGCAACGGGTGGAAACTCATCAAGGAGAGAAGCAACCTAGAACTAAGGAGAAATTTCCTGGCAGTGAGAACAATGAATCAGTGGAACAAGTTGCCTGCAGAAGTTGTGAATGCTCCAACTCTGGAAGTTTTTAAGAAGATGTTGGATCACCATTTGTCTGAAGTGGTGTAGGGTTTCCTGCCTAAGCAGGGGGTTGGTCTAGAAGACCTCCAAGGTCCCTTCCAACTCTGTTATTCTCTTTATTCTGTCTTTCTAGATATAAGATCGGGATGACGGAAAGGAGGAGAAAAGGGAGAAGTTTATCCTCCTTTTTCCAAAGTTCTACCTCACCATGGTCCTATTTTTTTTTCTTCTTCTTCTTCTTCTCTTCCTAGCTCCAGATAGTTTCAACCACAGAAAATTCTTCCAGCTTACTGGGATGTCCAAAAAGAGCAGCAATCAAATCAAAGGCATCTTTCAAATCATAGACCGCGATCAAAATGGATTTATGGAAGAAGACGAGTTAAAGTAAGGAAGCGCCACAATTTTCTTCTCTTTCTTTAAATATATTCTGAGTACTATAGGTAGAATCCTGGTTGTTTTTACATGGGGCGGGGTGGGGGTGGGGTGTGGGGGAGAGCCCAAGTAAAGTCTGTGGACTTTCCTTCCTGACAGGCTTGTCTGAAATGGTACTGCAGGTCTCTGGTTTCTCCTTTTAAAATTGCATCTACCCCAGGAGTCTCCAATCTTGGCATCTTTAAGACTTCTGGACTTCAACTCCCACAATTCCTCAGCCAACAAAGATTGGAGACCCCTGATCGACACAGTTGGAAGATGTAAAAGGCAAACATCTTTGAATTTAAAAACCTTTTCATGCATGAAAAAAAGAAATAAAATATTTCTTGAACTCCTGGCTCCAATTTTATTTTATTTTATTTTATTTTATTTTATTTTATTTTATTTTATTTTATTTTATTTTATTTTATTATTTTATTTTATTTTATTTTATTTTATTTTATTTTATTTTATTTTATTTTATTTTATTTTATTTTATTTTATTTTATTTTATTTTATTTTATTTTATTTTATTTTTTTATTTTATTTTATTTTATTATTTTATATTTTATTATTTTATATTTTATTATTTTATTTTATTTTATTATTTTATTTTATTATTTTATTTTATTTTATTATTATTTTATTTTATTTTATTTATTTTATTATTTTATTTTATTTTATTTTATTTTATTATTATTTTATTTTATTTATTTTATTATTTTATTTTATTTTATTTTATTTTATTTTATTTTATTTTATTATTTTATTTTATTTTATTTTATTTATTTTATTTTATTTTATTTTATTTTATGTTTTTATTTTATTTTATTTTATTTTATTTATTTTATTTTATTTTATTTTATTTTATTATTTTATTTTATTATTTTATTTTATTTTATTTTATTTTATTATTTTATTTTATTATTTTATTTTATTTTATTTATTTTATTATTTTATTTATTTATTTATTTTATTTATTTTATTTTATTTTATTTTATTTTATTATTTTATTTTATTTTATTTTATTTTATTTTATTATTTTATTTTATTTTATTTTATTTTATTTTATTTTATTTTATTTTATTTTATTTTATTATTTTATTTTATTTTATTTTATTTTATTTTATTTTATTTTATTTTATTTTATTTTATTTTATTTTATTTTATTTTATTTTATTTTATTATTTATTTATTATTTTATTTTATTTATCAGCAAGGAAACAAGTAACAGTATAGACCAGGGATCCTCAAACTTATCAACTCGGCTCGAAAAGAATATCACCGCAACCACATGACATTGCTTTTCTTCTCCTCTCTCTAGATACTTCCTCCAGAACTTTGAGCCCGGGGCTCGCGTCTTAACAGCGACAGAAATCGAAAAATTTCTGACGGCTGGAGACCACGATGGAGATGGGAAAGTTGGGGCTGAAGGTAGGAGTTGGGTTGACTTGGATTTGTTCTGTCATGTAGTCCCTCCTGAAGATAGAAATGCCATCAATAGATGTGTCTTTTTTGAGGGAGGAATGGGATCATTGCTCTGGGCACCATCTATGGAGGAGCTCCTAGCCAAAATGTGAATTGAGCAAATGGTTTGAGATGACCCATTACTGATAGCAAGCTAAGCTGTGGAAAGAGGTCTTCTAGAGTCACCTGAAATGTTGTGCCTTAGTTTTGTCCATCACCTTCAACAGAGGTGGTTTATTATGTAGGAGGCAGTGAGAAGAAAAAGGAAGAGAGAATTCAAATTCATATTCTGCCCTTGGTGAAGAAAAGGTTCCTCAGGAACCCATTTCCAACAACGGTCAATGAAAAAGTCTAGCAAAATCAACAAGAGTCTCTCTTTTTATTTATTTTTTTATAATCAATTTTTTATTGTATTGCAGATATTAAAATACAAACTCCCAAAATAATAGAAAAACAAAACACAAGACTATACAAAAAAGAGTGCATATACAGTAGATAGATGATAGATAGATAGATAGATAGATAGATAGATAGATAGATAGATAGATAGATAGATAGATAGATAGATAGATAGATAGATAGATAGATATAGTTAGCTAGATAGCTAGATAGATAAAGTTTCTAGGCTTTATCAGACATCAAAGCAGCATTTTGCTATCTGTTGTGAGACCTAAGGGAGATTAAGATAGATCTATTTCCATCTCATGACTCCTCCCTGTAACGGTCAAATATTTATTTTATTCTCTTTTCTTAGGTCTTTATGTGTATTTTTTTTCTCAGCCAGGTGAGGGTGTGGCTAACTGAAGAAGACAAACTAGTCAGAAATAGATCTATCTTAGTCTCCCTTAAGTCTCACAACAGACAGCAAAATGCTGCTTTGATGTCTGATAAAGCCTAGAAACTAGTGGATGAGATTTCACTGACTTATGGCTGTGGAAACATCTTGATTTACGCAGGAAAAATCTGGTTGAGAGAGAAATACATATATACTATTCTATATATATATTTCGCTGATAAATGGTTTGTCGTGAATGCGACTGCTTGAGGGCTCCTGGATTGGAGCTGAAAGGCAAAAGGGAAGCAGTATGCTCCCTCCCTCATGTTGGGGTAGACCAGGTGCCTCGATAGAAAAATACTTTATACACATACATACACACGTCTTATTTCAACTTCAACTCATCTAGTTGAAGAATGGTTGAGAAGTCCAGTCAAAATCTTCCAACTGCTACTTCTCCTTTTATTACAGAATTCACAGAGATGGTACAGTCCTAAAGGACTAGAAGTGGCTTGCATGATAGAAGAACTTCTGCTGCCCCAAAAGAATTCTCTTGAAACTTTCAAACCCAAGGATCCTTTGTTATGCTTTGCCTCCTATTTAGTGGTGTGCTACTACAGGTAGTCCTCAAGATACGACTGTCATGGAGCCGACCCCATATCCCAGTTCTCCCCAATGAATCACTAAACTTTGAACATATCATATCTCGAGGACTACCAGTCCAATTTCCAAATGTTAATTCTCTCAAGCTACCGAATAAAGATAGTTTTGTGCTGGTGCAGATTTCAAAGTCATTGTCTCCGTGGTACAACAGACAGATGTTTCTCTTTGAACAATGGCATCTGTCTTCTAAATCAGGATGAAAATTCTTGCCATGACAGATATCTAGTGGTTTTGTGGGTGTGGCTTGGTGGGCGTGGCAGGGGAAGGATACTGTAAAATCCCCATTCCCACCCCATTCCTGGGGAAGGATACTGCAAAATCCCCATTTCCTCCCAATCAGATGGAACTCGGGAGGCAGAGAATAGATGGGGGCGGGGGCAGGGCCAGTCAGAATTTTTACTACTGGTTCTCTGAACTACTCAAAATTTCCGCTACGGGTTCTCCAGAACTGGTCAGAACCTGCTGAAACCCACCTCTGCATGTGATCCCGTTTTGCAACCTTCTGACGAGCAATGTCAACAGGGAAGCCTGATTCACTGTACAACCATGTTACTAACTTAAGAACTGCTGTGATTCACTTAACAACCGTAGCAAGAAAGATCACAAAATGGGTCACAACTCATTTAACTACTGCTTTGCTGAGCCACAGAAATTTGGGGCTCATTTATAGTCGTTAGGTTGAGGATTACTGTAGATGTGAGTCCACGCGTAGTGAACAAATCCGGGAAGCGGTAAATAACCAATGAATGAAACTGTAATCTTCTTATGCAAACAGTATAAAAATCTGATATAAACCTATCTTTCGCATTTGAAATTGAAAAATCTGATACAAACCTATCTTTCACATTCAAAATTGTTAGCAGCGACAATTTGCTTTTGCACAGAAATAAACGTGTTTGAATTCCACTTTTCTCGATTCCGTTCTTTTTTGAAAGTATATTTTATTGAAGCTTTATTGAAGTTCCATCACAATACAAACTACAAACGAAAACAAAGATAGTAAGGAAACGGGGCAATGCTCTTGGTCTGCCGGATCTCTGCTAGTTGGTGATTGAACCTAAAAGGCGGAAGGCATAGTTTATAGCACATCATTAACCCCTTATTATTGCAAAGACGATTAAATTTAACTGCCTTGATTATAGGAAAGAATTTGCTCAATTATTTTTGACCAGAAACCCCTTATAAACTTTCTGCATGAAATAAGGGGAAAAAATGCACAAATGAGTTGACTTTGATATATATATATATATATATATAAATGGTAAAGATAAAAAAATGAGCTTTTTAAATAATTTCATAAATTCTGCAATTGTATTTGCTGCAGAGGAAATTGGAAGTTCTCTTCTTTCTCGCAATGCTTTTTCTTTTTTCTTTCTTTCTTCTTTCCTTTCCTTCCTCCCCCTTGTCTTTCTTTTTCCTTCCTTCCTTTTTCTTTCCTTCCTTCGTTCTTCCTTTCCTTTCCTTTCTTCTTTCCTCCTTCCTTCCTCTTTCTTTCCTCTTTTTTCCTTCCTCGTTCTTCCTTCCTTTTCTTGTTTTCTTCTTTCCTTCCTTCCTTTTTTCTTTCTTCCTTCCTTTCTTTCTTCCTTCCTTTTTTGTTCTTTCTTCTTTCCTCCTTCCTCCTTTTCTTTCATTCCTTTCTTTTTTCTTTCTTCCTTCCCCTTTCCTTCCTTCCTTCCTCGTTCTTCCTTCCTTCCTTCCTTTTCTTGTCCTTCCTTCCTTCCTTCCTTCCTTCCTTCCTTCCTTCCTTCCTTCCTTCCTTCCTTCCTTCCTTCCTTCTTTCTTTCTTTCTTTCTTTCTTTCTTTCTTTCTTTCTTTCTTTCTTTCTTCCTTCCTTCCTTCCTTCCTTCCTTCCTTCTTTCTTTCTTTCTTCCTCCTTCCCTGTGTTTCTCCTTTTCCTTCCTCCCTTCCTTTTTTTTCTTTCTTCCCTCCATTTCCCTCTCTCCCTGTCTTTCTTTTCTTTCTTTCTTCCCCTTCTCTCCTTCTCGACCTCTCTCCCTCCTTCGTCCTAAGTTTTCAATGTCCACTTTAAAATTTTCTGTAATAAACTTTATTAACGGCAAAGGCAGCAGGGCAGAACCGGGAGGCGCAGGCCTTCCTTCCCTTCCTTAGCAGTCCCGAGGCCACCGCATCCTCCCGCTTCCCCTCGCTCGGCCGGCCGGCCGGCCTGCCTGCCTGCCACGGACGCCTCCCTCTCGGCCGGGCTGGGCGATGCGCGCGCGCGCAGCGGCAGGGCAGGCCAGGCCAGGCCAGGCGAGTCCGGGGCTCGGGGATGGCGAGTAGGCCTCAGCCGGGGAGGCGGCCGAGGGAGGAAGCGAAAGGCGGCCACCCCGCGGCTGCTCTGCTCCGCCTCCACACACATAACACACGCCCTCCCCCGGCAGGATGGCAGCGGCGGCGGCGGAGTCGGGGGCCGGGCCGGAGAAGCTGCTGTCGCCGACCCTGCTCGGCTTCTTCGTCTACAACCCGCGGCTGGGCCCGCGAGAGGGCGAGGTGGGCGGGCGAGAGGAGGAGGAGGAGGAGAAGCGAGAGCCGGGACCCTCTAGCGGAGGGCGGGCAAGGGAGGCGGAGGAGGGCCGGCTGGGCCTTCCTCGGGCGGGGGGTGGCGGCGGCTCTGAGGGCCAAGCCGGAGCTGAGGGACGGAACGAGGCGGCCCTTTTCTCCGGACAGGCTGAGGCCCAGCCGGCATGAGGGACGGAGGGCCTGCATGGCTTGGTGTGTGTGTGGGAGGGTGTTTATGCACAATTATGGGTGTGCTGTTTTGTGTTTGTGTGTGTTTTGTGATAACAAACTGAAGAGACATAGATGAGGGTGGTTCCTTGTTATGGGACTATTTCAATGGTGGGTTTCAAATTTTTTTAAACTAACGGTTCTGTGGGCGTGGCTTTTTTTACTAACGGTTCTGTGGGCGTGGCTTGGTGGGCGTGGCTGGGGAAGGGTACTGCAAAATCACCATTTCCACCCCACTCCAGAGGGAAGGATACTGCAAAATCACCATTTCCTATGTAAAACGAAATAAGTGGTGAAGGCCTTGTAATTTAAAGGTGCTGCACTGAATATATTTAAAATAATGAATGAGGTGTTTCGTTTCCTAACTTCAGGAAGAAAAAAAGATCCTCTTCTATTACCCAAATGAAGCAGAGAAAAATGAAAAAATCAGAAATGTTGGATTATGTGAGGCCATTGTTCAGTTTACAAGGTATTACACTCCCCAAGTCTGCATGTCTAGTATTTCATTTGTTTGGGGGGGGGGGGGAAATGAAACTTACTTGGCTCTTTCCAGATTAAAATTACTTAATTTATTATTTACTGTTTATAAAATATATTTATATGTATATGAAATCTTAATCTGTTCACTGCCCTGAGTCCTTTGGGAGAAGGGCGGTATAGAAATTCAATCAATCAATCAATCAATCAATCAATAAAAGACTGCCCAGCTGATGATCAGATTAGACCTTTAAAATGTGTGGACTTCAACTCCCAGAATTCCCCAGTCAGCACTGGGAACAGCAGCTGGCTAGGGAATTCTGGGAGTTGAAGTCCATTTAGCTTAACCATCCAAGGGGATGCGGTGGCTAAGACGGCGAGCTTGTCGATTGGAAGGTCGGAAGTTCAGCAGTTCGAATCCCTAGCATTGCGTAACGGGGTAAGCTCCCGTTACTTGTCCCAGCTTCTGCCAACCTAGCAGTTCGAAAGCACATAAAAAAAAAATGCAAGTAGAAAAATAGGGACCCCCTTTGATGGGAAGGGAACAGCATTCCATGCGCCTTTGGCATTGAGTCATGCCGGCCAATGACCACGGAGACGTCTTCGGACAGCGCTGGCTCTTTGGCTTTGAAATGGAGATGAGCACCACCCCCTGGAGTCAGGAACGACTAGCACATATGTCCGACTTGACCATGAAATTGTTAATTCTTGGTTCATATTTTTTTCCACACATTAGGTGTTTGTGAAAAGCATGAGCAGGACCAGTAGCATGAACCTTGGCCAAAAATATTAAATTGTCTCATTTCCGTAATGATGACATAACGCATGTCATCTTGATGTTCTTGAGGCTCGTTAACGGATGTCTCCGATCCCACATTTCACCCAAGACAATGCACCTACTTTTTTTTTCTGATTTGTTTTGTTTCCCCCCACCCCCCAAAAAACCCTGTGAAAAACAGAGGCAGGAAGAATTATAGAACTAAAATTACCCTGTGAATTTCTTGGCTAATTAGGGTTTAAACTAAATTTCCCATCTTGATTTGTTTACATATTTCTTAAACAAGGAGGTCTGAGAACACAGTGGGATTAATGGTTTCATCCTTTATGAGGAAATCATAACTATAATGGATTACATTATGTTCCTCTGGTCCCAATTGACATTTAATCTGAGCTAATTCATACATTTTTTTTTCTTTTTAGGACTTTCAGTCCTACAAAACCTGCAAAATCACTACATACCCAGAAAAACAGACAGTTCTTCAATGAACCGGAAGAAAACTTCTGGATGGTTATGGTATATAAATGCGTGATGCTGTTCTTTTAAGCATTTGTTTCAGTAATTTTTTTTTTTTGAATGTCCTGTCAGATTTTTATACCCTTTATGCTAAAAATGTCTCTGGAATGGTTTACAGATGAATAATTAAACAATCCATGTTATGAGACTCCAATAGTGGGAGAAAAAGGGGGATGGATAGGAGAGGCAAAGAAATCAAAACACGGGGCCCCATTTCTAAGCTATGATTGTTAGAATCGGTGGATGCAATGAAACAGTTCAGGAGTCTGATGGAATAACTTGTTGGATGACAGTTTGACCAGAAGTTGTAGGGAAAGAAATGGTGCCATCTGGAGGCAGAGTCAAAAAAGGAATCAGTCTAGAATTCCCTACGTAGCCACCAATGAATTCCATTGATCTTTATTCGGAGCCAAAATAGCGTTCAGCTCATCATCCTTTGCCTACTGCTCTCTAAAGGTTCTCAAAAGAGCCTACAGAAGCTAAAACAAGCAAAACAAAATAGCTTAAATGAACTGTTTTGTACCATTTTCAAGGTCGTACGGAATCCGGTAATAGAAAAACACAAAGATGGCAAAACAGTCGTCGAATACCAAGAGGAAGAGCTGCTGGTAAGAATGAACTGTCACATTGGAAATGTTAGCAAATATATCCACGTGTTGTTAAAGCACCTGAGGGCAGGACAAGAAGCAATGGAGGGAAATTAAATCAAGGAGAGAAGCAACTTAGAACTAAGGAGGAATTTCCTGACAGAAAGAGCCTCTGTAACTGAATGCATCCTTAGTCAAAATATCTGCCTTTGTCTCTTTGTGGAAATAACTTGCTGATTCTGGATCTTTTATAGGACAAGGTTTATAGCTCGGTGTTACAGCAGTGTTACAACATGTATAAGGTCAGTTTCGCCATAATATTTGTTACCTAAGCTAGAGTGGGTAAAACAGCCTTTACTTCCCTAAAGTAAAATGGAATTTTGTTGTTGTTGTTAATTGTGAAATCGTGTCCAACCCATGGACAACGTTCCTCCAGGTCTTCCTGTCCTCTACCATCTTCTGGAGTCCATTTAAGCTCATGCCAACTGCTTCAGTGGCTCCATCCAGCCACCTCATTCTCTGCCGTCCCCTTCTTCTTTTGCCCTCCATCATTCCCAGCATTAGGCTTTTCTCCAGGGAGTCCTTCCTTCCCATTAGGCGCCCAAAGTATTTGAGTTTCCTCTTCAGGATCTGGCCTTCTAAAGAGCGGTCAGGATTGATCTCATCTAGGACTGACCGGTTGGATCACCTTGCAGTCCAAGGGACTCGCAGGAGTCTTCTCCAGCACCAGCATTCAAAGGCCTCAATTCTTTGGTGCTCAACCTTCCTTATGGTCCAACTTTCACAGCCATCTGGGGAAAACCATCACCTTAACTATACGCACTTTTGTTGTCAGGGTGATGTCTCTGCATTTTAGAATGCTGTCTAGATTTGCTATAGCTTTCCTCCCCAAGAGCAAGAGTCTTTTAATTTCTTGGCTGCACTCCCCATCTGCGGTGATCTTGAATCCCAGGAAAATAAAATCGGTCACTACCTCCATTTCTTCCCCATCTATTTGCCAGGAATTGAGAGAGCCAGATGCCATGATGGAATACTTTACTCCAATTTTTCCAAAGCGTGAGCAGCAGAAATACGAATCCAGCGCTGAATATTTATTGATTCTTATCCCGTGGCATGTTTCTTTCATATTATTTCTTGTCATGAACTATTCCATTTTTGTACCTGTGCCCTCCTGACGGCACACAGATTTAAAAAAAAATGGATTATAATCTAGTCCGTAGATGAAAAAGGAAGAAAGGGCAAATTAGCAATTGCAGGTGATAATAATCACATTGGTTTGCAACAGGATGCCAAAGGAATGAATGAATGAATAAAATAAAAGTGTGCTGTTGACTGTCATATATGTATTATTGATGTGATGCGTACTATTTTTGGAATATATAGGTTGAGGGGTAAAGATGTCACCCATTAGTCATCAGAAATACAGAGTCTTTGTCATCTGTTATAAGCTTTATGTAAATAGACTCCTAAGTGCTATGCAAGCATTATTCCTAAAATAATGGGAGTGTAATTTTTCCCTTGAATCCAGAGAAGCTGGAATCCCAGGACCAACGTTCGGCTCAATGTTTACATCTTGAAAAACAAGCTATTAAGTGATGCTTTAATTAACCCATTATTATTTTTTTTCCTCTTGAAAATAACGATTAGCTTTTTAATGGCACGTTCCGAAAAGCCATGGAAGATGGAGGCGTCCGGGTTCTCAAAGAAAGACTGGAGAAATTCTTCCATCGGGTAAGACATTTTTCCCTCTTTATTACTTGAACAACATGTTCAGGTAATAAACATTGCTTATTTGTACCCTATGACTATCATTAAGTATTGTATCTTATGATACTTGATGAATGTATCTTGTCTTTTTATGTACAGTGAGAGCGTATGCACCAAGACAAATTCCTTGTGTGTCCAATCCACTTGGCCAATAAATGAATAATTCTAATTAATTCTAAATTCCGATGTTGGCCCCCATCACCACTGTAACTGAGTCCTTCACCCTCGCCGCTGATCATTCTCAAGACCTTTCCCTTCCCTTTGTGTTCCAGTACTTGCAAACGCTTCACTTGCAGTCCTGCGATCTGCTGGATGTCTTCTGCGGCATCAGCTTCTTCCCGCTAGATAAGATGACCTACTTGAAGATCCAGTCGTTCATCAACAAGATGGAGGAGAGCTTAAGTCTCGTCAAGTACACGGCCTTCCTGTACAACGATCAGCTGATCTGGTGAGCACCGGAACGCTTTGGAGGAGCTCCCGCAGATGGCTCTCTCCGTGGAATTTGAAATACACACGATACCAGGATGAAGTAGGGTGCTTGTGGGCACACTTATGGAGCAGGATCTCTCTGGGCACGCTCGGCATTCTTCCCTGCACACGTATGTCTCATCATAAGTGTAGGAATGTGCCAAGGATGGGACCTAGGCATAAGAAGGAGAAAATTCCCCTGTATTTCCCAGGATATATTATTTCCCTGTCAGGCCACCTGGTTGTCCAAATATGATTTACGCTACTTCAAAAATTCTTAATCCAGCTGTCTTCTAATCGACTTTTGGCAGTCGAAGCAGAGGCTTTTAAGAAGAGACTGGATAGCCACTTGTCTGAAATGCTATAGTGCAGTGATGGCTAACCTTTTTTTTCCTCGGGCGCTTGTGCGTGTGATAGCGCGCATGTGTGTGCCCAGACCCATAATCTAATGCCCCCCATGCATGCCCCGCCCTTCTGCGCAGGCGCGTGTGACTCCCCTGCACTCCCCCTCGAATCCGTGCAGGACCCCGACACACCCCATGTTGGGCCTAGCAGGCCTCCCTGAAGCCTCTGGAACAGTGGTGGGTTTCTCCCGGTTCGGCCGAACTGGTAGCTGTGACGACATGACGTCACCGAACCGGTTCTCTTTGTTCGGGAGCTCTGTTTTCCGTGTTTCAATGTTCTCCCTTCGTCTCCTGACATTTTGTCGTCTTTTTCCTCTTCCTCTTTTTGTTTCCTTTTTCCGAAGCTGTTTCCAACTCCGTTATTCTGTTAGTTATTTTTCCTCAAATATACTAAAAAGATGGGTAACAAAGGAAGCCGAGCAGTTTTTGAGCATGGGACTAGCTGAATAGCAGCCATCCTTTTGGACATACATCATTGTGCCAACTACAAGCCAGGGGGGAAAAAAGGATGAAATATATATATTTTTTAATCCAATCCTCAGCCTCAGAAAATCTTAGGTTTCTGGGGTTTTTTTTCTTTTTTCCAAACTTGGAAGAACAACTTCAATTTTGAAAGCAAGCAAGCCCATGCTCGACATTGAACAGTAGCTGATTTCCCCACCCACCTTCTCTCTTTTGACCTCACGCAGAAAAAATGTTGGATTTTAAACAGAAACAAAGGAGGGCTGCTGCCTTCAGCTTGTAACAGAAACCAAAAGGCTTCTCTTCAGCTGTGTTTGCTTTCAGGGTGTTTATTGATACGGCACAGCTGCCGGGCGCCTCCAGTTTCATTTTTCAGAGCAAGCGCTCAAAGGGTTTCCTATTCAGAAGCGATTAAGGAGCCGAGAGAAGGGGCTTACATAAAAAGCACTTGATACGAGAGCCCTGCATAAAACAATTAACCGATTCGAATGGGATTCTATAGACTAGAGGCTCCTCCAGGTTTTAGTAATAAAGCGTTGACTTCCGATTGGAGGTGTCTGTTTTACTTTAGTTCTCCACATTGACCAGTTAAAAGAGCCTGATGGCGCAGGGGACGAAGTGCTGTTAAAGTCGCACTTAGTTGCCAGCTGCCTGCAATTACTGCAAGTTCGAATCTCACCAGGCTCAAGGTTGACTCAGCCTTCCATCCTTTCGAGGTAGGTAAAATGAGGACCCGGATTGTGGGGGCAATAAGATGGCTTTGTATAAAAAAGAACACCGCTTAGGGGGGGAGCGAAAGCCCTACTAAGCAGGTATATACAAAAAGTATGAAGGCTATTGCTTAATCTATTGTAAGCCGCCCTGAGTCTCCGGAGAAGGGCGGCATATAAATCGAACTAATAAATAAATAAATAAATAAATAGGTACCGCTAGCAGTTTGAAAGCATGCAAAAGCAAGTAGATAAATAGGTACCACTAGCAGTTCGAAAGCAGGCAAATAGTTAAATAGGTACCAGTGTTGAGATTCAAAATTTTTTACTACCAGTTCTGTGGCCGTGGTTTGGTGGGTGTGGCCAAGGGGTATGACAGGCAGTATTTGGCCTCCTGCACCCTCCTGAGAGGAAAAATGGACTGCAGGGGATACACACACACACACACACACACACACCGCACCCCGTTTTGGGCCTAGTAGGCCTCCCTACAGCCTCCTGGGAGCGAAAACGGGCCGTCGGGAGAGCCTACTGCCCCCCCCCCCTCCACGCCCCGTTTTGGGCCTAGGAGGCCTGGGAGCAAAAATGGGCTGCGTGGAGATTCTGGGAAGGGGCGGGAAGAGCCAACAATTTACCTATCGGTTCATCTGAACCGGCCCGAACCAACTGAATCCCACCACTGATAGGTGGGATTTGAAAGCATGCAAATGCGAATAGATAAACAAGCACTAGCAGTTTAAAAGCATACAAATGCGAGTAGATAAAGAGGTACCACTAGCAGTTCGGAAATGTGCAAATGCGAGTAGATAAATAGATACCAGTAGCAGTTCGAAAGTATGCAAATGCGAGTAGATAAATAGATATCATTAGCAGTTTGAAAGTATGCAAATGCGAGTAGATAAATAGGTACCACTTTGGTGAGAAGGTAACTGTTCCATGCGTCTCTGACGCATAGCCAATGACCACAGAAATGACTTCAGACAACCCTGATTCCCTCAGCCGAGTAACGGAGATGAGGACCATGCCCTAAAATCAGACAAAATTGGACAGGGGTAACTTTTCGCCTTTTTTAACTTCAACAGGAGTGGATTGGAACAAGAGGACATGAGGATTTTGTACAAATACCTCACCACCTCACTCTTCCCAAGACACATGGAACCTGAGGTGAGTTGGGTGTCCGGTCTTCCCCCGGAACACACGGTGACCCTGATTTAAAGAGAAACGATGTCAGGCACAAGTCTGATTTGCTTAAAAAAAAAAAAAAACAACCTCAAATTTTTTCTTGACTGCCTCTTCCGTTTCAGTTGGCCGGAAGAGATTCCCCCATCCATATAGAAATATCCGGAAATCTGCAACACTATGGAAGGTAGGCATTCCTTATCTCTTGTGTCTTTGCATGCCCAATGGAGTGTTCGGTCTGAGGGCTCCCTGGTCCTGTTTGTACCCCTTCCCACCACACTGACACCAACTGCTGAGAAATGGCAGCGTTGGTTTCCGCCATTTTGAAACCGCACAAAAACTAACGTAAGGCTCGGAAAGCTTAACTTGCTTACATAGACAATAACAAAGTCCTCCCCAAACAGGAGAAAAATTGAAAATTCTGGCTTCTCCCCATAGATACGGCCTTTCCAATTTGGCCTGTTGTTATTTTTATTCACCCCCATGCCAAGTGACATCCGCAGCTCCTGAAGATTGGCTCTCTTCAAGTCTGATTTAGAATATTATAGAATAACAGAGTTGGAAGGGACCTTGGAGGTCTTCTAGTCCAACCCCCTGCTTAGGCAGGAAACCCTACACCACTTCAGACAAATGGTTATCCAACCTCTTCTTAAAAACTTCCAGTGTTGGAGCATTCACAACTTTTGGTGGCAAGTTGTTCCACTGGTTAATTGTTCTCACTGTCAGGAAATTTCTCCTTAGTTCTAAGTTGCTTCTCTCCTTGATGAGTTTTCACCCGTTGCTTCTTGTCCTGCCCTCAGGTGCTTTGGAGAATAGCTTGACTCCCTCTTCTTTGGGGCAGCCCCTGAGATATTGGAAGACTGCTATCCTGTCTCCCCTGGTCCTTCTTTTCATTAAATTAGTCATACTCAAATCCTGCAATTATTCTTCATATGTTTTAGCCTCCAGTCCCCCAATCATCTTGGTTGCTCTTCTCTGCACTCTTTCTTAATTTGCTTAATCAGCTATTATTTATCCAAGACTGCTCTGTGTTAAAAGCAAAGAAATGGAGAAGTAATGCACCGCCCTGAGTCCGTAAGGAGAAGGGCGGTATATAAATCTAAATAAATAAATAAATAAATAAATAATCCATTCAGGAATCAGGTCTATAAAACAAAGCTGGATTTCTTGGGTTAGAAAGCTATAAAGCTGGTCTTTTGGGCCAAGGTCTTAAGAGTCGCACGTAGAAAGATGCCATCTTTGCTTTTTAGGTTCCTGACTGGACCTCTGAATTTGAATGACCCCGAAACAAAGTGCAGGTTCCCCAAAATATTTGTGAACACGGACGGTGCTTACGAAGAGCTTCATTTAATTGTGTATAAGGTAAC
Source organism: Coluber constrictor foxii (assembly GCA_038048745.1). NCBI lineage: Eukaryota > Metazoa > Chordata > Lepidosauria > Squamata > Colubridae > Coluber > Coluber constrictor. The sequence goes on from CM075973.1 coordinate 5,351,519, forward strand.
CTTTCTCAATTCTCTAAGAAGAGGTCTTGATCCTCCAGAGAATTCAGTAATGTGGATGGAAAGGGGCCATGCCCTAGGCCAGGGGTCAGCAACCTGTGGCTCGGGAGCCGCATGTGGCTCTTTCACCCCTCTGCTGCGGCTCCCTGTCGCTCAAAATATGCGTCACAGCTTCCAATGTGCGACACCCACCGGCATGTGATTTAATGAGCTTTCCAACCCCCGGTAGGCCAACCCCATGATCAAATCCAAGAAAAGAAAAGTTTCAGAAGAAAAAATAACATTTAATTCAACTGCATATGCTAGTTTTGTGGCCGCTCAAGAAATAGTCAGGCACGGGAAGGGTTTTGTGGCTCCCGGTGTTTTCTTTTCTGTGGGAAACGGGTCCAAATGGCTCTTTTAAGTGTTTAAGGTTGCAGACCTCTGGGCTAGGCCTTTGTTTCTCGACTTTACCACTCGTAAGATACATGGAGTTCAACTCCCAGGATTGAATGGCTGGGGAATTCTGGGAGTTGAAGTCCACAGGTCTTAAAGTTGCCAAGGTTGGATACCTTTGGCTTAGATGATGACTTCTTCTGGAGGTTATGGTGAATCTGAGATGAGGGGTGGGTTACAACTCCCATTATCTCCACCGAGAGGTGGGCGTCACATACTGTAACAACCAGTTCACCCAGAACCGAAAATGTGAGCGGGCGGCATCGAAAAACCACTGATTATATAGGGCGTGATAGTCCAGAGTGGGTGGGCAGGCCCAGCTATTGGTTGGAACTACCAATTTGCCCGAACTGGTTCTAACCGGCAGCAGCCCATCACTGTCTCCACCTGTTCTGACCTAGGCTTCCCGAGTCAGTAAAACACACGAGTAGTCCCAAAAACCTCTTTTATTGCAACAGCTGTGAATTCTGTTCATTCACAGAGGAGTCCCCAATAGTTGTAAAGAGTCCTTCGGGATAAGGCTGATAATCACCCACCTTTATCTCCCTTGACACACTGACCTAATTGGCAAAGCCACACGGAGTCCAGAATCAAACAGAGCTTCAGACTTTAAACTGAACAGAATGAACAAACGTTGCTTCCTGCAAAGGCCCACGTGCCTTTGCTCCTCTTTTAAGTCTTATGGGAGGGGCCAATCATCTCCAAGCCTTACTCCCGAGTCGTCCCTTTTGTTTTAACTGTTCGTGCCTTCTGGCAGCTCTGCGCATGCGCGCACTGGGAACAGCCTCCCCCTGTTCCTCTGCCTCGCTGAGGTCCGACTCTGGAGGCTCCTGAGGCAGCACATAACTCCCAGATGGCCCTTTCTCTGCCTCCGACGCAGAGCCCTCGTCCGAGACTCCAGGACTAGCCCATGTTCCTCCCCAGAGTCCTCACCGTCCGACTCTGCTGTCAGCTTTGCAGGCTGCTGGCGGGCCACCCCACCAGCCCTTGGCCACACTAGCTAAGTTTGACGGTGGCTGGAGACCAACTTTGGGGGTACCAGTCCTTCCCCTTCCGCAATCGAAGTTATCCTTTCATCTCAAGAGAACATCCTCAAACTCAAAGTCTTTGTTTTGCTCGCTCGGGCGAACGTTCTTCATTTAGCCATAGAGCCGGATTCTATAGTAACGAGATATTCAAAAACGGCTGGTATGATCAATCTTTTATCCCTTCCAGGCAATGAGCGCAGCTGTCTGCTTTATGATTGATGGTGAGTATCAAATAATAATGGTTGACATCACCGTTCCTATCTCGGTTCCCCAAATCCCGTCCTTTGAACACTCTCCGTGGTCGTTTGGATATGAGCGGCGATAATCCGTTCTCTGTAAAATTCCCAGAATCTTGTAATGAGAGAATGGTTTAAATTATTTCCTGTTAGACACGAAAGAGAAAATACCATTTTTTTGGTCTCTCTTGAAAGCCACAGTCTGCCAGCAAGTCATCAAATAATAAAACTTCAATAATAAAGTAAAGCTTTGTCTAAACTGGGGCAGCCTGTGGTTTCTGGAGCTGTGACAGTCAAAACTAGAACTCTTTCTCCTATTTCTTTGAACTCAACAACGTAGGTACTGTAGCATAAATCCTAAAACAGCCGTAACAAAGGTTTTGAGGGAAAAATTCCACCCCTGAGTAAATCAAATAAAACTCCTGGGCCCAACCAGGCGCAGGGCCTGGCCCAACCTCTTATTACATATGCCAGTTTGGCCTAGTAGTTAAGGTGCTGGCCTAGAAACCAGGAGTCTGTGAGTTCTAGTTCCACCTTGGGCATGAAATCCAGTTGGGTGATTTGGGGGCCAATCGCCAGGTGACAGTGAGTTCTAGTCCCGCCTTAGGCATGAAAGCCAGCTGGGTGACTCTGAGCTAATCAACCAGGAGACGGTGAGTTCTAGTCCCACATTAGCCATGAAAGCTGACTGGATGATTTTGGGCCAATTAGTGGGAGACGCTGAGTTCTAGTTCCACCTTAGGCACGAAAGCTAACTAGGTAACTTTGAGGCAGTCCCTCCCTCTTTCAGTCCCACCTACCTCACAGGGTTGTTGTTACAAGGAAACTAAGAGGAGGAAGGATAATTATTAGGTAATCTTCATTACCTTGGGTTACTAATAAAATTAAAAAGCACACCGCAGGGTGAAAATCTGAACACATCATAAATATCATCTCTCCCCACATCGTGGCTCTGAGACTTTTACTACCTTCTCCCTGAACAATCGCCTGCCCTGTTGCAAATGTTCACACTCAAATTACCCTCAAGCAGGTATATTTTCTCCCTAATTTGGGAGCAGAGGAACAAGATGATTGATTGATTGATTGATGTTTGCAGTTCAACCTAATTTAATTATTTTTTGCATATTTTTTTTAATTTTTATTTCTCATAAACACATTTAAGTGTACAGCCTCTTATCCATCATTAATCATTGATCATTCCTGTTACCCTTTAAGGTTCACTTTTATTTGTTCAGGGCCGCTCTTGTACCATTTCCTCTTCTTTGTTTTACCTCTTCTTTTTCCCTCCTCTTTCTTCTTCTCTCCCTTTCTACTTTCTTCATTCCAAGCCAGTGGTGAAATTTAAATTTCTGTACTACCGGTTCTGTGGGCGTGGCTTGGGAGGGCGCGGCAGGGGAAGGATACTGCAAAATCTCCATCCCCACCCCACTCCAGGGGGAGGATACTGCAAAATTCCCATTCCCACCCCACTGTGGGCCCAGCCAGAGGTGGTATTTGCCAGTTCTCTGAACTGCTCAGAATTTCTGTTACCGGTTCTCCGAACTGCTCAGAATTTCCGCTACAGGTTCTCCAGAACCTGTTAGACCTGCTGAATAGCACCCCTGCGCCAAGCCACATCAACCTACCATCTATGCTCCAGGTGGGGCGATTCAACTCAACTCAAATCAAACCTTTATTGTCAATGCACAACATGCGTACGATGAAATTGATTCTCGCCTTTCTTCCCAACTCTTTCCCAGCCTCTGTGCAACCCACGTTGGATTTTTGCCGCCGACTCGATAACCTCGTGGGCCCGCAGCTTACTGTCTTAGCTTCGGATATCTGCGAACAGTACAACCTCAAGAAAAGGGTATCAGGGTCAGTTCCTTTTTAAAATTTTTGTTTGGCTGGGGGGGAAGATGGAAAAGCACCTTCTGGCTGTCAACATTACTTGTCCCAGTTGCTGCCAACCTAGCAGTTCGAAAGCAGGTTAAAAAAAGCGGAAGTAGAAAAATAGGGACCACCTTTGGGGGGAAGGTAAGAGCGTTCCGTGCGCCTTTGGCATTGAGTCATGCCGGCCACATGACCACGGAGACGTCTTCCGATAGTGCTGGCTCTTTGGCTTTGAAACGGAGATGAGTACCGCCCCCTAGAGTCGGGAACGACTAGCACGTGTGTGCGAGTTTACCTTTACTTTTTATTTGGGAGCTGCGGAAATGTTCTTAACAACACAACCCATTTCAGTGGGCCAAACAGATGATGGTTAAAGAGGAGCAGGAGCTACATTCAGGGGTCCTTCCCACTGTTCAGTCCTTCCCCCATATTCTGAGTAATGAGTAATAATCCCTTTCTGATCCCCACCCCTGTGAAGGACAGATAAACCACGGATTCCCCTAATGGGGGATTGTTGGCAGGCTTGAACTGAAGTTGGAGAAAGAGAATAACCTTGTTGACTGAGGGAGCAGAGATGAGGCCTCACACTAAGCCAGAAAACGAACCTTGGGAGATGCCATCTTGGCTGACTCATCCCCTTGTAGTTTATTCACTAAACTAATGTTAAGCAAACCAAGGTTCGTGTCTGTGGAGATTCTCAGTCCTCCAGGTCGCAGTTGTTCCAAAGGTGGGGTTTTTTTTGAAGAGGCAACTGGGCTTTCTGGTTTTTCATTGAAGATATTTCACTTCTCACCCAAGAAGCTTCTTCAGCTATTGCCTTGTAGGGTGAAGAATAGAAGGACACAGATAAAACTCCAAGCGGCCTCAACGACTCTCTTAAAAAGGAGGCAAATGACCAGCTCTGTCTGCAAGGAGTATTAATCCTTCTCTTCCTCACCATCCAGTCAGAGTTGAAGAAGCTTCTCGGGTGAGAAGTGAAACGTCTTCAAAGGAAAAAAAAACCAGAAAGTCCAGTTGCCTCTTGAAAACAAAAAGCACCACTGGGAAGAAACCAAGATTTAGCACTCTGAAGAAATCAAGCCATAGTCTGTGCGCTTGGCTTCATTTCCATTTCAGGTTGACCCCTCACATCCTGGACATAAATTGTTTCAACTCCTACCCTCAAAACGAGGCTATGGAGCACTGCATACCAGTACAACTAAACACAAGGACAGTTTTTTCCCGAACGCCATCACTCTGCTAAACACCTAATTCCCTCAACACTGTCAAGTAATTTACTAAGAATATATTACTATTGTTCTTCTCTTCCTTTCTAGTATTTCTCTTCCCATTTTTGACTATAGCCATGTTGCTTGTATCTTTCAATTTACATTGTTTTTATTTGTTTCGTAATACTATTTGATAGCTTATTAGTAACCTTGACTATCACTATGTGTTGTATCTTTTTATTCTTGATGAATATATTTTATTTTCCTTATGTTCACTGAGAGCACATGCACCAAAGACAAATTCCTTGTGTGTCCAATCACACTTGGCCAATAAAGAATTCTCTTCTCTTCTCTTCTCTTCTCTTCTCTTCTCTTCTCTTCTCTTCTCTTCTCTTCTCTTCTCTTCTCTTCTCTTCTCTTCTATCCCTATCCCTATCCCTATCCCTATCCCTATCCCTATCCCTATCCCTATCCCTATCCCTATCCCTATCCCTATCCCTATCCCTATCCCTATCCCTTACTCTACTCTACTCTACTCTACTCTACTCTACTCTACTCTACTCTACTCTACTCTACTCTATTCTATTCTATTCTATTCTATTCTATTCTATTCTATTCTATATGAACAGAATTCTAGAAGAACCCATTCTGATATACCTGAAATGCATTTTCATCCTGCTCGCAGAAGGAACTGTGATGCCTCCTTTGATCTCTCAGTTCATCTCTTTCTTAGGTCCGAGAAGGAGCCTCAGTTTAAATTTATCTACTTCAATCATATGAATCTGGCTGAGAAGAGTACCATCCATCTGAGGAGGACGTCAACTGTCTCCCTTGGATCCACCCATCCTGACTTGATGAAGATCCTTGGTGATATCAACAACGACTTTACGAGGTGCTCTACCTTCTTTTATCTCCACCAACTACCATATTTTTCAGAGTATAAAACGCTTTGGATTATAATACGCACCTAGCTTTTTTTGGTGAGGAAAACAAGAAAAAGAAATCTGCCTCTGCCTCCCAGCAATGTTGCCACATTGCAGCAAACAGCACAGCCTGCTTTACTTTCATTTTCGTTTTCAGCATAGCTTGATTAGCACAAGGAAAAAAAATCTGCTCCCAGCAATTTACCTCCTTGCAGCAAGCAGCGGAGGCCCACTCAGCAATAGGCAATGGGAATCCCTGCAGCCTGACACAGCTGAGAGTTGGGAGGCCACAGAACCGGTAGTACAGAAATTTAAATTTCACCACCGGCTTGGTATATTTATGTCTGGCTCACAATCTATATCTGACCTGCATTGTTCTCGAACAAGCTTGAGTGCAGTATTTGGTTGAAGATCACAAAGAAATCTGAGGTGTAGGCTACACTGGGAAGTTAAGACACACACGCAGAAACCACAGAGGGAAAAAGGGAAGAGTAAACCACTTAGTTGCTAAGAAAATGTTGTGGATGTTTTTGTTTAATCTTCAATTGATTAGCTGAGCTTGGTTATTTTCTCGCAGAGAATCCCCACTCCCTTCTAGAACTGATGATGTTACCTAGCTGGGTAATGAAACGTCTATTAGAAAGCCACCAGGCTCCCTCAGAGACCACCAAGGATCCCTTCCTTTCCACCCTGAGCTACAGATAATTCTCTTTTATCGGAATCTGATCTGCTCTCTTGTTTAAAGGGTGGACGATGACGAAGAAATCATCGTGAAAGCCATGAGCGACTACTGGATCGTCGGCAAGAAGTCGGACCAGCGGGAACTGTACGTTATTCTGAATCAGAAAAACGCCAACCTGATTGAAGTGAACGGTAAGGAAGTCGGAAATCGTACAGCGTTAATCTCACCGGGAAATACTAATCATTCGCCTGCTCAGCATCATTTTCAATCAAGAACCATCATTGTGAAGCATGAGAGAAGAGCAATGAGGAGGGGGTTGTAAGTTTTGAGGCAGAAGGAGAAGGAGATGTGACTGAGGCAGGCCTAGAATTTGCATTTGGTTCAGTTAGGCGTAGTGTAGCAGAGTAACCAAGTGGAAGGGACCTTGGAGGTCTTCTAGTCCAACCCCCTGCCTAGGCAGGAAATCCAAAACACTTCAGACAAATGGTTATCCAACATCTTCTTACAAACTTCCAGCGTTGGAGCTGTTGTGGCCCCGTCCTCTGAGCCTATCCCTTTGGAGGAAGGCAGCTCTGAGCAGGAGGAAGAGGAGCCAGCCAGATCTCCCAGCCCTCCCCCTCTGGCACCGGCTCAGGTGCCAGCTGAAAGAGAGCCAAGTAGTGGGGAAACAGGTGCCTCAGATGAGAGTGAGGGAGAGACGTCATTCCTGGACGCACGCCAAAGAAGGCGAGAGAAAAGGGTACTGCAGCTGAGACGTATGAGGAAATGCTGAGTCATTGGATTGGAGTCATGGGATCAATGACTCACTGGACCACACCCAGAAGCATATGTATATAAGACAGTACGGTGGGTTACGAAGTTCGTGACGAACAAAGCTAAACAAACGGAGCAACCTCGTAGTCTTGGAAGCTAGATGAACGGCAAAGCTACGTAGGAGATTTGCTTGTTTGTGTAAACCAATAAAGTCCTTGGCAGACGGTGTGCATATCGCTGCCAAGGTTGAGATAAGAACTGCGGAGTGTGCCAAGTGATTATTAACCCTCGGCTGGCTGTGTTTTTGTGGGTCTCTGAAGGGGGGGGGACAGATCAGGAGCATTCACAATTTCTGGAGGCAAGTTGTTCCACTGATTAATAGTTCTGATCGTCAGGAAATTTCTCCTTAGTTCTAGATTGCTTCTCTCCTTGATTAGTTTCCATCCCTGGCTTCTTATCCTGCCCTCCACCTCTTTGGAGAATAGGTTGACCTATTCTTCTTATCTGCTCTTAAGACCTGAGAGATCCCTAAGGCGTTACATCCGTCAGATGTGTGAAGGCCATGATATCCTTCCTAGCTTGTAATTCTGCGAATTGTAGTACGTCTCAGTCAAGGAGGTGAATTCCAGAGAGGTTGTGCCAAAGACTTTTAGCAGACTTGATCGACTTAACTTGACTGCGGTGGTCCGCCAGCAGTCTGCGGAGCTGGCAACAGAGTCAGACAGTGAGGAGGCTGGGGAGGAACATGGGCTAGTCCTGGAGTCTCGGACGAGGGCTCTGTGTCGGAGGCAGAGAAAGAGCCATCTGGGAGTTATGTGCTGCCTCAGCCTCTAGAGTTGGACCTCAGCGAGGCAGAGGAACAGGGGGAGCCTGTTCCCAGTGTGCGCGTAGGCAGAGCTGCCAGAAGGCAATAACAGCTAAAACAAAAGGGACAACTCAGGAGTACGGCTTGGAAATGATTGACCTCTCCAATAAGACTTAAAAGAAGAGGCACATGGGCCTTTGCAGGAAGCAACATTGTTCATTCTGTGCAGTTTAAAGCTTGAAGCTCTGTTTGATTCTGGACTCCGTGTGGCTTTGCCAACGAGGTCTTTGGCAGTGTGTCAAGGGAGATAAAGGTGGGAGATTATTAGCCTTAACCCGAAGGACTCTTTACAACTATTTGAGACTCATCTGTGAATGAACAGAATTCACAGCTGTTGCAATAAATGAGGTTTTTGAGACTACTCATGTGTTTTACTGACTCAGGAAGCCTAGGTCACAACATAGACAATGACTTGACATTCATTGATCGTCTTTTGTATTGGAAGCTGGATTTTTCTGAGTTAGACACCAAGACGGGGTTTCTCAAGCTTGGTGACCTGAAAATGCGTGGACTTCAGCTCCCAGAATTCAGCCCATGTAGTTGAGGAATTCTAGGAATTAAAATCCACACATCTTCCAGGTTGAGAAAGACTGATATACCCAAGGATGATGCACAAAGTTTGCACATACTCGTGCAGAAGGGACTCGATCAGTTGTGGGCTCTTGCAGTGACAATAAGGACAAGTTCTGAGGCTTTTTGTAGGCTGTCCCTCAAAAAATACATTAATAAGTAAAATTTTAAAAATGGCTTGGAATCAGGGGTGAAATGCTCTGAAGACTGCTACCGGTTCGCTTTGTGAGCGCATGCGCAGTGTGCGGTGCGCACCAAACTCACACTTTGTGCAAATGCACCCCACAGGCGCTATTGCGCAGCGCTGAAAAAAGAGGATTAAGAAGCCTTTTCTGATTCTGCAAAGGTAAGTAGAACAGTGAGGGCGGGAACACCTGTGCTGCGCGATTTAGATTTGCTAGAAAGCAGGATATCCTGCTTTCTAGCGAATATAAATCGCGCAGCACAGCTGATCGTGGGAAATCTGATTTGCCCAAACCTGTAGCATTTTTTAACTCCTGGTTCGCCCGAAACCGGTAGCATTTTTATTACCGGTTCGGATGAATCGGTCCGAACCGGTAGCATTTCACCCCTGCTTGGAACCAAAGAAATACTACAAAGATAGACAAAGATTTAAAAAATCTGCTAAAGATACTTTATGTCTTGCCGATGGTGACTTTTCAACTACAATACGTCATTCTTTTAAGCTTTAAAACCCCCTCCTTTCTCCCCCTTCAGAAGAAGTAAAGAAACTTTGCGCAACCCAGTTCAACAATATCTTCTTCTTGGATTGACCAGCAGCCCCGGCTCTCATTCTTTGAAGATGGCTTCAAGATCACCCGCAAAAGGTGTAATTTGTTTACTGGGACCAGTTCATCGCGTCTTATTACTAACTGGCCTAATGACAATAGTAAAGCAATACTTGCTGCGTAAGAATCCACTTTCTACAAAAACCATGTGCTCTCCGACCGGACCGTTTTTTTTTTTTTTTTTTTAGATTTTAATGTATTTATGTTCAAATCGATTAAAATTGGTCAGAAGGAAACCTGCGTCATTCGGTGTCTCTGTTCGTCACTGCGTAAGTTAACTTTAGTGGAATAATAAAACTTAATTGTTACCACTTTAATCCTCTTTCTGCTCTTCGTTGCAAAATAAAATTGTTTTATAGTTGCCTTGGGATGTTTTGACGGCCCGTAAACACAGCTAGTCGTCGACTTACGACCGCCATCGAGCCCCAAATTTCTGCTGCTAAGCAAAACGTTCATTAAATGAGTTTTGCCCCATTTTACGACCTTTCTTGCCGGTGGTTAAGTGAATCACTGCAGTTGATAAAGTTAGCAGCCTGGTTGTTAAGCGAATCCGGTTTCCCCGTTGACTTGGCTCATCCGAAGGTCGTAAAATGGGGATCATGTGACCCTGGATTACGGCAACCGTCACAAATACGAACCAGTGGCCAAGCCTCTGAATTGATCATGTGACCCTGAGGATACTTACAATGGCTGTTAGCGTGAGAAACTATCACAAGTCACTTTTTTCAGCGATGTTGTAACTCCAAATGCTCATTAAATGAACTTAACGACTGAGTGGCTTACGATTTTTAACAACCACATGGTAGCATCCTCACAGTCACGTGATCAGAATCCAGAGGCTTGGCAACTGGCATGTACTTAATGACGGTTGCAGCGTCCCCGGAGTCGTGTGGTTCTTTTGGATGAGCAAAGTCAACGGGGTTCGTTTTACAACTGCGTTGCTAACTTAACGGCTGCGGCGATTCGCTTAAGCACTTGAGGCCGGAAAGGTCGCAAAACGGGGCGAAACCCAACGGCTTGTCTCGCTTAGCGACAGAAGCGTTGGGCTCCGTGGTGGTCGTAGGTCAAGGACTGGCTGTAACGGTGGCCGTGCGGCCCTTCTCACTTTTTCTTCTTCTTCCACGCCATGGCTGCCTTGCTGCTGGCCGTGCTCTGAAGCAAAGTAGGAGAATCTTCTTTCGGAGGGGATTGGACCTGGCTCAGATTTTCCTCCATTTCTCGAGTCAGATTTTCCTCCAGTTCCAAGGCTGCTTTTTCAGCCGCCGCTTCTTCTAATTTCCGGGCCTCCTCGACCTCCTTCAGAGCCTTGAGCCTGTCAAACAGGAGACCGGTCAGGGTCTTTGAACCCTAAACTGCAGGTCGGATGGTTGCTGGGATGGGCGTGGCCTAGTCGGCCTCTTGCACCGTGGCAGAGTGGGGGCCGTTTTTGCCCTCCCCGGGCTCAGGAGGCTTTTCTTAAACCTCCGGGAACATCCTCCCCAGGCTCCGGAGGCCCTCTGGAGGCCGGAAACAGGCCCAATCTTCCGGTAGGTCTGTTTTCCGCCCTCCCCAAGCCTTTGCACGCACCCTGCTCTTACCTGCATCCAAAATGGGCCACGTGGGAACTCCGGAGAGGGGAGGGGACAGGTGGGCGGGGCTAGCCAGGAGTGGGATTTTTTACTACCAGTTCTGTGGGTGTGGCTTGGTGGGCGGAGCTTGGTGGGCGTGGCAGGGGAAGTTTACTGCAAAATCCCCATTTCCTCCCGATCAGCTGGGACTTGGGAGACAGAGAATAGATAGCGGCGAGGCCAGCCAGAATTTTTAATACCGGGTCTCCGAGCTACTCAAAATTTTCCGCTACGGGTTCTCCAGAACTGGTCAGAACCTGCTGAAACGCACCTCCGGTCCTTGTGCTACAGCTTTGATCCAAATCAACCCAACTTGGACCACGGATGGTTGGCCGTATGGAGAAACCCGTCAGGTTGCAGTCACCACCTTGGCTACCTTCAGACCCCTTTCCTTCCCGCCAACCCACCCACCCACCCACCCGTATTCCACGTAAAACAAACCACCGTCGCTCACTTGGCCTCTTCTTCCTCCTCTTGTTTTTTCCTCAGGATTAAGAGTTCCACTTCTCGAGCCCTGTTATCGACGATGGTTTTGTTCACCAGCTGCAAGTTCCTGTAGTTGGCGAAAAACTTCTTGACAAAGAAAATGTACATCTGACTCATCCAGAGGTTGAGCTTGTCTTTTTCCTCGTTTTTCTCTTTTTCGAGCTTTTCTGGAAAAGGGGAAAAAACAAAGAAACAAACTGAATAGTAGCAGGAACTTTATAGAAAACTATATAACTTTATATAAAACTTTACATAGAACTATATATATAAAACCAGGCGAAATGGGTAGAAGTCAAGCTTTTGCCAAAAATTCGCCAGAAAAGAAGTCCAAGTAGCCTAGATTTTTTTCTTCTTCTTCTGTTCAATTGTATCTTGTTTGTCGGAGATTGCCTGGATAAAACTCTGCGGTTTTCTTGGCAAGGTTTTTTCAGAAGTGGTTTGCCATCGCCTCTTACCTAGGGCTGGGAGAAATGGGCTGGCCTAAGGTCGCTCGGCTGCCTTTGTGGCTAAGGTAGGACTAGAACTCACAGTCTCCTGCTGATTGGCCCAAAATCACCCAGCTGGCTTTCTTGCCTAAGGCAGAACTAGAATTCACAACTTCCTGGGGATTGGCCCAAAGTCACCCAACTGGCTTTCATACCTAAGGTAGGACTAGAACTCACAGTCTCCTGGTGTTTGGCCCAAAGTCACCCAACTGGCTTTCATGTCTAAGATGGAGCTAGAACTTACAGTCTCCTAGTGACTGACCCAAAGTCACCCATCCAGCCTGGATGACTAAGGTAGGACTAGAACTCACAGTCTCCTGGTGATTGGCCCAAAGTCACCCAACTGGCTTTCATGCCTAAAACAGAATTAGAATTCACAACTTCCTGGTGACTGGCCCTAAGTCATCCAACTGGCTTTCATGGCTAAAGTGGGACTAGAACTCACAGTCACCCAGTTTCTAACTTGATGCCTTCACCACTATACCAAACTGGCTCTCTAGGAGAGGATACAGCTAATCTGGCATGCTGTTGACAACCAGGGAAAGCTGGACGATGTAATTTTCCACATTCTTCCTCTATATTTTTCCCCCGATAAGAGCTCCCTCTGCCTTGCATGGATAAGATAAAATAATTTGTGGGGGCAGTTTGAAAGCTACTTTGACCAAAGCAATGGCACTACAAAATCCTCCTCCTACTCCCCATCAGATTACGGATACCAATTGCAGTGCAAAGTTAAATGCCTCCACGTCAATCAAATGATTTTGAAAAGAATTCCTGCCTCCCTCCCCCCACCCCCACAAAAAAAAACTGATCAGGAAAAACTGAACTGAAATAAATCTATGCCTCGAACACTTCCCCTTTTGGATTGAACTGCATGGCTGCTCTGATCCACGCATCCGTTTCATGATGCACCCTGCAGAGCTCAGGAAGAGAAGTTTGTAATATCCTCCTAGGATATTCCTTTACTGCCCTCCTGTGAGAACATCGATGCTTGCAGAAATACGCATTTATCCATGACTGTCTAATTGTACAGCCTGGAAAATCCATTTCAAAGGGGGAATTTCGGAACTAAAGTAAAAAAAAAATGTGTTGCTTTGGACAAAACTCATCGAAATCCAGAAATTTTATATCTATATCTATTCCTCTCTCTCCTCCCTATCTATCCATCTATCTATCTATCTATCTATCTATTATCTATCTATCTATCTATCTATCTATCTATCTATCTATCTATCTATCTATCATCTCTATCTATATCTCTTCTATTGATCTATCTCTTCTATCTATCAATCTATCTCTATCTATATCTCTTCTATTGATCTATCTCTTCTATCTATCAATCTATCATCTATCTCTTCTATCTATCCATCCATCCATCCATCTATCTGTCTGTCTTTCTGTCTATCTCTTCTATCAATATCTATCATCTATATCTCTTCTATTAATCTATTTCTTCTATCTATCATTTACTATCGATCTAACTCTTCTATATATCATCTATCCTATCATCTATCATCTATCTTCTAGCGATCTATCTCTTCTATATCTATCATCTATCTCTTCTATCTATCTAATCATCTCTCTCTCTCTCTCTCTCTCTCTCTCTCTCTCTCTCTCTAGACTAAATCAGTTTCATAAACTAACATGAAAAGATATTTACACCTTAAAATGCCAACTGACTAAACCTTGCAGGCGTGTTCCTCCTTCAGAAACAGAATCTAAGTAAGGAATGTACTTAGAAGGTAGAAAGGAATGTAGGGAGGCAGAGCAAGAAGCAACGGGTGGAAACTAATCAGAAAGGAAAGAAGCAATTTAGAACTAAGGAGAAATTTCCTGACAGTGAGGACAATTAACCAGTGGAATGGCTTCCCTCCAAGAAGAAGTTGTGAGTCTTTCATCACTGGAGGTTTTAAAGAAGAGACTGAACAATGATTTGTCTGAAATGGTATCAAGTTTCCCGCTTAAGCAAGGGGTTGGTCTAGAAGACCTCCAAGGTCCCTTCCAACTCTGTTATTCTGTCTGTTTGACTACTTGGTTTTATTAAGGTTTTAAAAGCAGAATTCACCCCACTCCTCTGCAACCAAATGCTATCCAAGTTAGAGGAAACCTGGTCTGTAGGAAGAAAGGCAGCCAGAATTCTGTTACTGCTTTTGTTTCAGTGGTGGAATTCAATTCTTTTTACTATGGTGTGGTTTGGTGGGCTTGGCAGGGGAAGGATGCTGCCAAATCCCCATTCCTTCCCCACTTCAGGGGAAGGATTCTTCAAAATCTCCATTCCCACCCCGCTCCAGGGAAAGGATACTGCAAAATCCCCATTCCCACCCCACTCCAGGGGAAGGATTCTTCAAAATCTCCATTCCCACCCCGCTCCAGGGAAAGGATACTGCAAAATCCCCATTCCTACCCCACTCCTGGGGCCAGCCAGAGGTGGTATTTGCCGGTTCTGGCGAACTACTCAAAATTTCCGCTACCAGTTCGCCAGAACCTGCTGAATTCCACCCTTGCTTTGTTTCCGAAAACACCTTGCAAATCTCACACCTGCTAATTCCTTCATTGGAGTACGGAGGCTTTTATCCGGCTCACTTCTTGGCGGAGGCCCAATGACTGCTTCTTTCTCTTCCGGGATGGGAGAAAACACGACATTCACAGTTACGCCTGAAAGGGAAAAAAACAAACAAAACAGAACTAATGAATAATCAAACAGTGCTTTGCCTTTGGGGGAGTGGGGCGGGAGGGGAGGGAAGTGATCAAAATTCAGAAGCTTGGCAATCGACTCGTATTTATGACGGTCACAGAGTCCTGGGGTCGTGGGATCCCTTTTTGCGACCGTCTGACGAGCCAAGTCAACGGAGAAGCCGGATTCGCTTAACAAGCAGGTTGCTAACTTTATCAACTGAAGGGATTCACTTAACGACTGTGGCAAGAAAGGTCGTAAAATGGGGCAAGCCTCGCTTAACAAATGTCTCACTTAACAACAGAAATTGTGGATGTAAGTCGAGCACTACTTGTATATCTATACTTAGGCAGATGTTGTGGTCCGCCAGTAGCCTGCAGAACTGGCAGCTGAGCCGGACAGTGTGGAGGCTGGGGAGGAACATGGGCCAGTCCTGGAGTCTGGGGAAGGCCCGGATGAGGACTCTGCATCGGAGGCAGAGATGGGGCCAGGGCCATCTGGGAGTGATGCGTGGACTCCGGTGCCCTCAGAGTCGGACAGCAGAGAGACAGAGGAACAGGAGGAGCCTGTTCCTAGTGCACACATGTGCAGAGCTGCCAGAAGGCAAGAGCAGCAAGCAAAAGGGACAACTCAGGAGTAAGGCCAGGAGATGATTAGCCCCTCCCATAAGGCTTAAAAGAGAAACAAAGGCACTTGGGCCTTTTGAAGGAAAGCAACGTTGCTAACTCTGTTTCCAGTCGGCATCTCTTGTTTGTTTCTGAACTGCGTGGGGCTTTGCCAAGTAAGGCCTTTGGCAGGGTGTCAAAGAAGATAAAGGTTGGTGATTATCCCGAAGGACTTCTTCCGAAGGACTTGTTTTGCAACTAATTGGGACTCAGCAGGGAATGAACGTAATTCTCAGCTGTTACAATAAAATAGGTTTGTTTGGGACTAATTGTGTCTTGTAATGACTCAATAAGCCTAGGTCACAACAGCAGATAGCTGCTTTTCTCTGGCAAGATAGTGTCGGTAATTGCTTTTCTCTGGCAAGATTCTGTCTGTGGTTGCTTTACTCTGGCAAGATTCTGTCTGTAGGTGAACAGCAATAAACAAACTACTCCGAAATAACTTCTTGTGTTGTTCTTGGTTCTTTGAGCCTGACTTTCACAAGGACAACTTCCTTGGTGCAATTGTTCTACGAGGAACATTGTCTCAGGAAAGGGCAAACTCTTCATTCTGCCCTCATTTATTTCTCCGGTCCAAAGTTTGTAGATTATACCGTCTGGATGTCTCACACTCACTTTGAGCGGAAGCGGGCTTTTCTTTGCCATGGGACTTTCCTTTGTGGGATTTCTCCTCTTTCTTCCCCTCCTTGCCTTTCCCTTTCTGAGAAAAGGTAAAAAAGAAAAGAAAAGAAAAAGGAGATAAATCGTGTATCAGAGGAAGGAAGGGTTAGCAAAATTTGGCCTGGCACCACAGAGAAAGAAGAAGTGATAGAGAAGGACACGTTGTGATGTTTCTCCTCAAGAAAACGATGCTCAGATTCCCCTCAATTCATCCCTTTTGAATTGCCACGAGTAGAGCTGTGGACAGTTGTTAAATGTAACCTCACTTCCTTCTAGTACTGATGATATTACCTAGTTGGGTAATGAAATGTCTGCAAGGAAATAACCAAGCTCAGAGAGCACCGAGGATCCCACAGTCATTGTCCTTCCCCTCCTCCTCCTCCTCCTCCTCCTCCTCCTCCTCCTCCTCCTCCTCCTCCTCCTCCTCCTCCTCCTCCTCCTCCTCCTCCTCCACCTCCTTCCTCCCCTCTGCAAACCCCACTCTCTTCTAGCACTGATGATATTGCTTAGTTGGGTAATGAAACGTCTGCAAGAAAAAAAACAAGTTCAGAGATCACCGAGGACCCCACAGTTCAATCTTTACCAATATTCTCTTCTATTGGTAAAAGCATTTCTCCCCTTGGATTCCGCTAGGAGCCCAGCGTGTGATTATGATATCAGAATATCAACATTAATAAATTGGGTTGGGCTAGAACAGGGGTCACCAACCTTTCGGACCTCAGGGGCCACTAAGTTCATAATTTTAAATCCTGTGGACCACTAATATGATCCGCCTAATGACTGGCTGGGTGGGCGTGGCTAGGTGGTCATGTGACTGGGTGGGCGTGGTTCCCCGCCCGGGCTCCTTAGGGCCCCGACAGGAAGCAGTTGTTGGAGCTAAGCAGCCACCTCGAGAAAGTGTTGGCAAAACAGCTCAGTTCAAATTGGATCTGGCTGAGAAAGAGGATCAGCAGAAGCATCTTACTGAGGACTAGGAGCATAGGCTTTCCAAGCAGAGGGAGTACAAGGGCAGATACTGGCGCCTGAAGGCTCAGCGGGCTGAGATGGTCAGCCAGTTCCAAGCCATGAGGCAGTCCCACTGGAACGAGGTCCTCCAGCTCTTCGCCCCCAGTGGCCCTTCCCTCCAGCCTTCGCTCAAAGCTCCACACCAGGAGGCTGAAGCAGACCCCGAGTCAGAATTTCTGCCCCCCTCTGACCTACACAAGAAGACCCCGAAGGGGGAAGACTCTCAACACAAACGTTCATTGCATGTATCCATCCCAGGGGCCGTAGTTTGAGGACCTCTGATTTAGTACAATATTAAAAAGGCAAATAATTTTTTCTGCGGACCACCAAAATTTTCTCGTGGACCACCAGTTGGTGACCGCTGGTCTAGAAGACCTCTGAGGTCCGTTCCGACTGGGATATCCCATTGCTCTCATTTTGGAGGTTTGAAACGGCAGAACAGTTCACTTCCCTTCGTTTGACTTCCCTTTTTATGGCCTTCCGATTTCTTGGTCTTGCCCACTTCGAAATGCACAATCTTGCTGGAGGAACTTTTGGAGCCAAGTTGGATGGTGCCAGCGTCACTGGCTTCCGTGCTCGCTTCGTCACTGCTGGTGCTTCTAGTATGAACGGACTAGAGGTTGGAAAGAGAACACCGTGTGACTAGAAAAAGGAAGCAAAGGCACCTCGCTTTCCTCTCCTGTCCCCCAAATCTGGCCAGGGCTAGGCCAAACAGCGCCTCTCAGCAACCATCTTGGACAGGTTGACTTTGGAACTCAAAGATAAGAGCGAAACAGAATACTACGAAATCTGGAATAAATTATACTATTGGTTGGAGAGGAGGAAGAATGCTGGGATAAAGGATTACTGATGAGTTGAAAGTTTAGAAATGTATATGCTAGATTCAGTGGTGGGTTTCAAAATCTTTTACTACCGGTTCTGTGGGTGTGGCTTTGTGGGCGTGGTGTGGCTTGGTGGGCGTGGCAGGGGAAGGATACCGTAAAATCTCCATTCCCTCCTCAATCCAGGGGAAGGTTACTGCAAAATCCCCATTTCCTTCCAATCAGCTGGGACTCGGGAAGCAGAGAATAGATGGGGGAGCGGGGCCAGTCAGAATATTTACTACCGGTTCTCCGAACTACTCAAAATTTCCGCTACCAGTTCTTCAGAACTGGTCGGAACCTGGTGAAACCCACCTCTGGCTACTTTCTTGAAAGAGATAGGAATGAAATTGTTATGGATGTTAAGTTCTACCGACGCAAGAATTTTTGTGGTTTGAATTATGAAACAAGCTGTATATTTGTATGACATAAAGGAGTTGTATTCGTTGTCAGGTAAAATGTGACGGAAATGTCTAAACCGGAAATGTCAAACCACGTCCAATGTTTTTAACTGTATTATTAATAAAAAAACTTTAAAAAAAAAAGGACATTCAAGGAACCAGAGCTGGACTAACCTGAGGAGAAGCCAATTCGGGAGGCAGGGATGCAGCTTCGCTCCTGTCAGGCAACTCATCCGGTCTGTAAGAAGCGGTGACTGCTTGGGCCACCTCTTCGGCCTGCTGCTTCACCATCTCGTCGGTGACATAAAGAAGGGCACAGTCTACCAGAGCTTCAAAGAACTCAAGGAAGACAAGCTGAAAGAGAAAGCAAAGAAAACAAGGCCGGGAAAAGAAGTCAAGAGAAATTCTGCTGGAGAAAAATTCAGGGATAAGATACTGGCAGGGAATCAAATCTGAGGACCAGGTTGAGCTTCCACAGCGGAAGGAGACCCCAAAAATGCAAATGGGCTTACGACGATCGAGGGTCTCAAATTCAAATCCAACGTGCAAAAAGTCCTCCTGAGTTACCCAAACCAGGGGTGAAATGTTACCGGTTTGGAGCGGTTCGCTCAAACCGGTAGTTTTTTTAAAAAATGCTTTAAAAAATAATTTTAAAAAAGTTCTGACAATCGCACGGCACAGCTGATCCCCTCAACTTTTTAAAAACTTTTTTAAAGCATTTTTTTTTACTACCGGTTTGGGCAATAGGTAGTAAAAAAAAATGCTTTAAAATAGCAAAAAAATTAAAAAAAAGGGTTTCGACTATCAACTGACAATCAGATGTGTCGCGTGATCCTCGGAACTTTTTTTTTTTACTTTTTAAAGCATTGTTTTTACTACCTATTGCCCGAACCGGAATTTTTGTGTAAAGTGTGATAATTGGTTTTTGAGCTCACTGTGACTCTGTGAGGTTCCTGCTTGTTGCAAGGGCCGTTTTGTGTGAAGTCCAGCTGCTTTTGCATGGTGTGTGAGTCCGTTGTGTAGCTTTTGTGTTATTTTTGTGTAAAGTGTGATAGTTGGTTTTCCTGGTCACATGACCGCTTCTCTATTGGGAACACCCACCCTCTGGAACGAACTCCCTCCCGGAATAAGTTTGATCCCGGATCTCCGCACTTTCCGCAAGGCCCCGAAGACGTTTTTATTTCACCAAGCCAGCCTGGCCTGAATAGGTTTTATGGGTTAGTTTTTAATTGTACAGCTTGGGGTTTTAAATTTTGGGAGGCCGATTAATTTAATCTATTTTTAGTCATCTTAATTTTTATATTGTGTGTTATTTTAATTTTCGGCTGTTCACCGCCCTGAGTCCCTTCGGGGAGAAGGGCGGTATAAAAATTCAATAAAATAAATAAACAAATAAATAAATAAACAAATAAAGCCACACCCACCCAGTCATATGACCACCAAGCCACACCCACCAAGCCATGCCCACAGAGCTGGTAGGGAAAATCTTTGAATTTCACTACTGCCCCCCAAACCCCCATCACTACCAAGTGACCTTAGTAGAAAAAAAATAGACTCTGGAAACTACAGGCCAATCAGCCTAACACAGGGGTCAGCAACCTGTGGCTCCGGAGCCACTCTTTGGGCCCTCTGCTGTGGCTCCGTGTCGGGTGATCCCACCACTGGCTGGCCCCGCCCCTCCCAGTCACTCCTTGCCTGGCCTGAGAAGATAAGGGCAATGGCGAGGGATGGAGAAGCAGCCGGAGCAGAGACAGAGAGATACAGAGAGAGGGTGAGAGAGACATAGAGAGATACAGAGAGAGGGAGGGAGGGAAGGAGGGAGGGGGAGAGAGAGAGATGTCAAAAGGTTTTGTGGTCCCCGGTGTTTTTTAACAACTGGTTCTCTGCCCTAATGATCGGCTGGGTAGGCGTGGCTGGAGGGGAGTCATGTGACTGATGGAAGTGAGTGGCATCGAGTTGGCCACACCCACCCAGGTTTTGTGCCTTCCGATGTTTTCTTTTCTGTGGGAAACGGGTCCAAATAGCTCTTTGAGTGCTTAAGGTTGCACTCAATACCTGGGAAGATACTGGAAAAGATCATGGGGGGAAAAAAACCCCAGATCTGCAAACATCTAGAAACAAATAAAGTTATAACTAGAAGCCAGCACGGGTTTGTGAAAAGCAGAACGCGCCAAAGCAATCTCATCCCATTCTTGACAAATGAGTAAACCCGCAAAATATTGTGGATATAATAAGATGAAGAATTCACTTGGTCTACAAGACCTCCAAGGTCTCTTTCAGCTCTATTCTGCTCGAAACCCCTTTTTCTTGAAATGGTTTTGCTGTTGCCAAACTGGCCATCACAAACTCTCTTCAGTTCATACCTCATGCTCCAAATTTACCATCTCTGCATCCGAGACGAAAGGATTGTCTTTGGCCAGGATGTTCACAACCTTGGTAGCTGTTAGTTGTTTGTTGATGAGTCTTAAATCCTGAAGATAGAAAAACAACAAAAAGGGATGGCTAGTTTTAGCCATTGTTGTGTTAAGAAGCGCATTTCAATGACTGATTTATGTGCCACCATGTTAGTGCCACGTTTTAGCAGCCACATAGATTTCTAGGATGATCTATCTCCAAGCTGGTTTAGTTTAGTTTAATTTAGTTTAGTTTATTAGATTTATATACCGCCCTTCTCCTGACGGACTCAGGGCGGTGAACAGCCAAACATTAAAACATTAAAATACAAATATAAAAGTTAAAAATAATCTAAAAACGTAATTAAATCAAATTTTGGCTTCCCCAAATTTAAAATCCCTCCTAAAATTCACCCATTAAAATCTACGTTAAGCCAGCCCGGCTTCCTGGAATAGAAAAGTCTTTAATGCCTTGCGGAAAGTGCAGAGGTCTGGGATTAATCGAATCCCTGGGGGTAACTCGTTCCAGAGGGCGGGAGCCCCCACAGAGAAGGCTCTCCCCCTGGGGGTCGCCAGTCGACATTGCCTGACCCTGAGGAGGCCCTCTCTATGAGAGCGTATTGGCCGGTGGGAGGTTATCGGTGGCAGAAGGTGGTCTCATAAGTACCCGGGCCCTAAGCCATGGTCATGGTCTTTCAGGCCTTCCAATATTATTTCTTAAGCCCTTCGGTTGCATGTGATCTTTAATGCTCCCAGTTCGGACCAGATCACTCGAAACACTCAAAGAAAAAACAGAAAGTCCGGTTGCCTCTTGAAAAAAGCACCTTTGCGATGTTAATAACCTTGATATGACAAATGAAGGCAAATGAATACATGCCCCCGGAGAACGTTGCAAGATCCAATCTGGGTCAGTCACTGGATCCCTGTGACCGACCCAGACCGGATGGTGCGACCTTGATATTCCATAAGATCAGATTGGTCAAGGTTAGTTAAAGATCTGCTGTTAAATTTCTGAGAGTTAAGATTACTTCCAGCATCCAAATGAAGTGTCTCATCTTCATTGTAGGTTCGTAAGGAGGTAGGGGGCTTGGTCTACAGAACGCCTGGAAAACCTCCCAGCACTTATCGATGTAACTGAGCGCGTAGACGGCTTGCTGTCGGTCGCTGAACAAAATGCCTGGGAAGGTGAGGAGAAGGTGAGGTGATTAACATAGCACTCGTGTCAGAAGACGACGACGCTTCTGGGTTGAAAGGAATAGCGGGTGACGTCAATTTTGCCCCGGGGATACCCAGTTGGGGGCACCTTTCATGACTCTGGCAGGAGCTGGAGCGAAAGATGGGAGCTCAACCCTGCCCGACAGCAGCACTTGGGACTCAAACGCGGGCTTGCTAACCCGCACTCTAGCATCCTAATCACGTGAGCCATTGTGCTTCTTTTTTTAAAAAAATTTGATTTATATGCCGCCCTTCTCCGGAGACTCAGGGCGGCTTACAATGCATTAAGCAATAGCCTTCATACTTTTGTATATTTATATTTATACAAAGTCAGCTTATTGCCCCCAACAAACTGGGTCCTCAATTTACCCACCTTATAAAGGATGGAAGGCTGAGTCGACCTTGAGCCTGCCTGGGATTGAACTAGCAAGTAATTGCAGCAGCTGGATCTTAAATGCTGCCTTTGTAGGAGGCATTACTCCCCTACGCTACTCAGGCTCATATACTCAGGCTTGGTTCTTAGCTGGTTAGTACATGGATATTAATGGGTTGAACAACATAGGAAAGGAAAATGGAGAAAGTCAGAAAACCCACCAGCAGGGGTGAAATGCTACCTGTTCGCCCTAGTTCGGGCAAACCGGTAGTAAAAAAAAAGCTACCGGTTGGTCCAAACCAGTATTTCCAATGATCAGCTGTGTGCCATGTGATTTATATTTGCTAGAAAGCAGAAAATCCTACTTTTTAGCGAATCTAAATTGTGCGGCACAGCTGTCCCCCCCCCCGCTATTCTACTTACCTTCAAAAAGCTCCATTTTTCGTGCAAAGCGTGCGTTTGCTGTGTTCAGCGCATGCGTGCGCAGCGTGCATTTGAAGCGCACCACGCATGAAGCAAACGGATATAAGAAAAATTCCTGACCTCCGTGCCTTCCGACGAGCCCTGAAGACTCCACTGTTTCATCAAGCCGGTCTGACTTAAATTTGCGTTAAATTTTAATAGGGGTTTTAATAGGGTTTTTAATTTTACGGCCAAACAGTTTAATTATTTTATTAGTTTTAATGTTTATATCTGATTGTTTTAACATGGCTGTAAACCGCCCTGAGTCCCATTCGGGAGAAGGGCGGTATATAAATGCAATAAAACTCAAACTCAAACTCAAACCAGTGGCAACCCGCAGAGGATTTCACTACTTCCCACCAGCCATGCAAAAGTTGGCCCTACCTTTGGTATGGCAGGCGTAGGGACAAATATTCTTGACCATCAGCTTGGAGAAGCACTTGAACAGGCGAGGACTTGTGTCACTAGGGTTAGAGAAGACCCCCGTTATAAGGTTGCTATTGAAAAAGTCAACAAAAACAGGTTCAAAAATTCAGGACTGTGTGTGTGGGGAAAGGAGTGTGTGTGTGTGGGGAAATCAACTTCGATGATCTGTCCCCCCCCCCTTCAGAGACCCACAAAAACACAGCTAGCCGAGGGTTAAGAATCACTTGGCACACTCTGCAGTTCTTATCTCAACCTTGGCAGCGATATGCACACCGTCTGCCAAGGACTTTATTAGTTTACACAAACAAGAAAATCACCTACGTAGCTTTGCCGTTCATCTAGCTTCCAAGACTACGAGGTTGCTCCGTTTGTTTAGCTTTGTTCGTCACAAACTTCGTGACTCACGGGCCTGTCTTATATAGACAGGCTTCTGGGTGTGGTCCAGTGACTCACTGATCCCATGACTCCAATCAGTGACTCAGGACTATTTCCTCATACGCCGCAGCTGCAATACTCTTTTGTCTCGCCTTCTTTGGCGTGCGTCCAGGAATGACGTCTCTCCCTCACTCTCATCTGAGACACCTGTTTCCCCACTACTTGGCTCTCTTTCAGCTGGCACCTGAGCCGGTGCCAGAGGGGGGGGGCTGGGAGATCTGGCTGGCTCCTCTTCCTCCTGCTCAGAGCTTCCTTCCTCCAAAGGGATAGGCTCAGAGGACGGGGCCACAACATTCAGTTTGGTTTACACCTGAAAAGCTATCCCTGTTACGTTAAGTGGTGAGATGCATTCAGGGGTCAACCCAACCTGGTCCTTTCCATACTCAGCTTGGTCCAAAACTTAATTCTGGGAGTTCGGTTCCAACTCAATCTGAAGAGGGTTGAGTGAGAGGAGGCTGGGCCAGATTCAGAACAGTGGTGGAATTCAAATGTTTTTACTATCGGTTCTGTGGGCGTGGCTTGGTGGGCGTGGCAGGGAAAGGATACTGCAAAATCCCCAGTCCCACCCCACTCCAGGGGAAGGATACATCTCCTACACATGAGCAGGGATGCTGCTTTCAAGAGGACGACGAGGTTCACCGTGTCAAAAACAAAGAATGATTTATGCTTGGGTGCAGTGGTGCCAATTTACATTCTTAATCAGCTCAGCTCGGGATTAAACTGGTCATAAGAGCCCTGATTCACTTTAATCAGTGGCGATGAACTTGTGGCCATGATGTGATAAAACGCAACAACTGCCCACATTCCTTATCTGTGGCTCCTGTTGTGATTGAGGTCATCGGCATTTATCAAACAGCAAGCAAAAGGTTGACCGTATAACCTATTTCTCCACATGTAAAATCACCATAACTTGGACTAAATTCCTTTTAAACCCGTCTACACTGGAGGTACGTCTAGAAACTCCAGGCGGATGTGCCTATCGATCGGATAGACGTGGCGTTAGAAGAGGCGTTACCAGCACATCAACTGCACTCTACTTACTCAAAATCCTTGTGATAAATGTGGAAGGATAGGTAAATCAGGTAGGTCAAAAACATCCTAAGTAGCAGAGTCTCATAAGGAGAATGAATCTCTTCCAGTAATGTTTTATCTGAAAAACACAAATATCATCATGCACAGATACAGAGGAAGTTTATATCTCTCTATCTCTCCATGTCTCTATCTATCTATCATGTGTCTGTCTGTCTATGTAGCTAGCTAGCTTCTATCTATCTATCTATCTATCTATCTATCTATCTATCTATCTATCTATCTATCTCATCTGTGTGTGTATGTAGCTAGCGTCTTTCTTTTTCTTTCTATTCTATCTATCTATCTATCATCTATCTATCATCTATCTATCTATCTATCTATCTATCTATCTATCTATCATCTATCTATCTATCTATCTATCTATCCATCCATCCATCCATCCATCCATCCATCCATCCATCATCTATCCTATCTATCTACCTACCTATCTATCCATCCATCCATCCATCCACCCATCATCTATCCTATCTATCTATCTATCTATCTATCTATCTATCTATCTATCTATCTATCTATCTATCTATCTATCTATCTATCTCATCTATCTATATCACCTGTCTGTCTATGTAGCTAGCTAGCTTCTATCTATCTACATCTATCATTTGTGTGTGTGTCTTTCTATGTAGCTTCTATCTATCATTTATCTATTTATCATCTATATCTATCTATCATCTTTCACTCAGAAATATAATACACAAAGAAGAGAGAGAGAAAGAAAGAAAGAAAGAAAAGTAGAAAGAGAAGATGAGATGAAAGAAGAAGAAAGGAATAAGAAGAGGCGGAGAAGTGGAAATAAACATGGAGAGAGGATGAATAGAAAGAAAACATGGAAGGAAATGAAATAAAGGAAGAAGAAAGGGAGAAGAAGTAGAAGTGAACAGAGAAGGGTTGGAAAGAAAATAGGAAAGGAAGTAAAAGGAAAATAGAAGGAGAAGTTGAATGGTGGAAAAAGGAAAAAGGGACTGAAGGAGATGTAGATAAGGATGGAAAAGAGGTAGAAAGAAAATATAGAACAAAGAAAGAAGAAAAAAATAAAGCAAAAGGAAAGAAAGAGAACTCAAATCTAATTTTGAACCAATTCGGGGGGGGGGCACTGTCCCTGGAGGCACTGCAATACCAGGTCAATGCGTGGAGTGGATGGAGCAAGCCCCTAGTCCATCTCCCACTTCCAAAAATCCATTTAATACGCAGTCCTCAGATAGAGGACATATCAGATATTAAACTGATAAGAACAGATACTACACTTGATCTTAGCCAAAAGGCCGAGAAGCGATACCCGATGGTGGGAGGGATGCCAACGGCTTCCCTTCTCTTGAAATTTGAGGTTTGTGAGACAACATTGGAGTTGCGTTTGGGCTAAGTGCTAAAGCCAGGTCAGGTCGCTTCCTGCTCTCAGGAGTATCCTCTGAAAACGCATTGTTTCCAAATCCCACCAGGAGGAACTCCTTCCGGTTACGATGATGTGCAGAATTTATAGATTTTCCTCGATTGTGACAAATTCGGGACTTTCTGCTTTCGCCTTTGGTTTTAGATTTGCATAACTCCGCCCCGGCCATCTTCAAGACTGGTGAAGTTTGCTTAAACTTCCGAAACTCTTTAGCTTAGATTACAGTACCTATTGTTTTATTCTCTTCCACTTAAAAACAACAACAACAGGAAACTTGTTTTTTTGCAAATCACAATCCATCTGCCAGAGATTTGGAGGTGAATTTTGTTGAAAGAGAGAGAAATCAGTCTCTGTATTTTATCTCTCCCCATTCCGACTCTCCTTGCATCCTATTTCTATTTCCTTCAACCTTTTGTCATTTCAATCCTTTTTCTCTTTCATTCTTTCTTGCAAAAAAAAAAAAAAGCCATTTTAAAAACATTTGGAAAAATTTCCAAAAGGAAAGAAATGTATAAGGGGGTGGGGGGAAATCCCACCCACTGCAAAAGAGGAGCCTGAAAATTTGCATTTGAATACTTCAAAGCACTGATTGGATTATCTTGTAAAACACAAAAAGTGTGAGCAACTGCACAGTTGCTGGGTATGTTAAAAATAGTGGTTGGGGGAGGAAGAAAACAAGAAAGAAGGTGGATTTCCCCATTGACTTTGCTGAGCAGAAGGTCGCAAAAGGAATCACGAGACCCCGGGACACTGCAACCGTCATAAATATGAGTCAATTGCCAAGCAAATCATGATCACATGATGCTGGGAGATGCGGCGGCGGTCCATAAGTGTGAAAAACGGTCATAAGCCAACTTTTTTCAGTGCCTTTGTAACTCCAAACGGTCACTAAATGAACTCTCCTAAGTGTCAGGGTTTTGATGGATGCCCTAATTAAAACAGGAGCCTCGAGCCAAGCTTCAAAAGAAAATCCAGTTATTTATTAGGAGCTTCATGTAGGCATGTTACCAAGTGAAGCCAGCTCTGACCCTAGGTAATTTACAGCCAATCATGACACTGTTTCCCCCCCCCCCCCCCCCCCCGCCCAGTGTGTCATCAATCACATTCGCCAAGGGAGCAATTTCGCGGGTTGTAGAGACCACTCCCCTCCGGTCGCTGTGGGTCACCCTGGGAGACAACCTTGAGAGAGATAAGCCTGGAATGTGCATCTGTCTTTGGCTGCCATGCTGTTTCGTTGGTTTCCCATCCCCCTTGCCTATGGCAACTCAAGAGCAGGCCAGGGATGCTTTGCGAGTTGACACTAAATCGAGGACTACCTGTACAACACGACCCTGGGGATGCTGTGACGGTCCGTAAGTGTGAAAAACGGTCATAAGCCAACTTTTTTCAGTGCTGTTGTAACTTCAAACGGTCACTAAATGAACTGTCCTAAATCGAGGACTACCTGTACAACACTTAAATTTTGGGGAATGTTCACACCGTTCTCATGGAACGGTCCCTTGCAAGGGCTCCACAGGTTGCTTAGAAATTAAATTAGAGTTTGGGAATAAACCAGGGCCTGTGGTAGAAAGAGCCATCCCAAAGTAATGGCCTGTAATAAGACATACACACCGTTCAGAATCCGGTCCATGGCAGCGAGAGTCTGGTTGCAGTAGTGAAACCTGCAGTCCTTCAAGAACCTCCAGAACTGAAGCTTGGTCATCAGGAAGGTGTTGTCCAGGGAGTGGTCATAGCCCAGGCTGCTGTAGAAGGTGTAGATTCTCCTCAGCTCCGAGATATATCTCAGCACCGCGTATTCTGTCTGGGAGAAGCAAAGAATGGATCGAGAGTAAGAGAGGTGGATTGGTAGGGCCGCCACTGGTATTTAAGTAAGTAGGGTCTTGGAGATGTGTGCGGTCCTTGGTGCTTTCTGAATTTGTTGGTTTTCTTGCAGATGTTTCATTGCCGAACTAAGTAACGTCATCAGTTTGCTTTCATTGGCCTTAGCTACCTAGTTGAGCAATGGAACATCTGCAAGAAGACCTCCAAGGTCAGAAAGCACCAAGGATACTACAGTCCTCCTCCTCCCTGCAAACCCCATTCCCTTCCAGCACTGATGAAGTTCCCTAGTTGGGTTATGAAATATCTACAAGAAAACAATCAAGCTTAGAGAGCAGGACCCCACAATTCTTCTTCTTCTTCTTCTTCTTCTTCTTCTTCTTCTTCTTCTTCTTCTTTGATTTATATGCCGCCCTTCTCCGGAGACTCAGGTTGGCTTACAGTGCGTTAAGCAATAGCCTTCATACTTCTGTATATTTATACCAAGTCAGCTTATTGCCCCCACAAACTGGGTCCTCAATTTATCCACCTTAGAAAGGATGGAAGGCTGAGTCGACCTTGAGCCTGACTAGGATTGAACTCACAGAAATTGCAGGCAGCTGGATCTTAATTGCTGCCTTTAGTCGGAGGCATTAGCCCCCTACGCTACTCAGGCTGCTGCTGCTGCTCCTCCTCCTCCTCCTCCTCCTCCTCCTCCTCCTCCTCCTCCTCCTCCTCCTCCTCCTCCTCCTCCTCCTCCTCCTCCTCCTCCTCCTCTCCTTCTCCTTCTCCTTCTCTTCTTCTTCTCCACAATCCCCATCCCTCCTAGCACTGATGATGTTACCAACCTGGGTAATGAAACATCTACAAGAAAACCACCAAGAGAGCATCGAAGACCTCACCAGTTCAACCCTGAGCTACAAATATTCTCTTCTGTTGGTCCTGCAGTTGTATGATGTGTCTGCTGGTGTCCCTTTCCAGCACAGAAGAAGACAATTCTGCACGAGGTCAGCCTCCCACGTTGCTTCGTGAGGGTTCTGGATTGTGCAAATTGTGGACACCACTTCCAAACACCCGCAAAAGAGTTTGGCTCTTCTTTTAGGCCACTATCCCTCTTAACTTTTTCCTCTTCTGTTTGTCTCTCAATTTATTTCCGTCTTCGGGGCCACAGAGTTAGGTAGACCAGCTTTCCATATTTATTATTTATTTTATTTGGCTTATATGCCGCCCTATCTCCAAGGGACTCAGGGTGGCTCACCATGATAAAATTCACAAGCCATAATACAGAGTTAAAATCTGGGTAGACCCACTAAAATTTTAAACCCGTAAAACCCCATCAAAACTTGAGTAACCAAGTTTTTAATTTGCGGCGGAAGGTGCAAAGGTTCAGGAGCCAACCGAAGCTCCAAGGGGAGTCGATTCCAGAAGGTGGGCGCGCCCACAGAGAAGGCTCTATGAGCAGGCCCTCTCTATGGGCGCGGACCGGGCGATGGGATGTCGTTGCTAACTGCAGAAACATATACCTGTTTCATTTCATCTTCCTTGTCTTTTTCCGGAAATAAAGCCAACAAGGTCGATAGATCTATTTCGATGTTTGGTCCTGACAAAGAGGAGGTCCTTGAATTGTCAACAACTTTGACGCTATCTAGGGCAGTGGAAAAAGAGAAAACGTCAAAACGCATCCAGTCTACCGCTACCTTCATTAAACGTGAAGACACAATCGTGAAAACGGAGGGCATCTACAGGAAGGACAAACACAAACATCTATGCCTCTCTGGGGGCACGCATGCCATCACCAGTTATTCATCTTGTTTCCGGCACGCCAGCTGGTCTTCGCGGGTGTCGGAGCACCGGAACATGGCAAAAAAACCCGGCCAAAAAACAGGCCTGAAAAACAGCCTGAAAAAACAGCCCAAACTGGCCAAAAAACAGGCATATGCGCACCAGTTAGCTGGTCCGGGTTTCCGGTGCTCCAGCATCCACAAAGACCAGCTGACTGGCGTGCATGCTTGGGCCGGAAACCAGCTGACCGGTGCGGACATGCGCACCGGCCAGCTGCTCTTCAGGTTTCCAACACTCTGGCGCGTGCATGCACGCGCATTCCGGTTTGGGCACTTGGTACCAAAAAGGTTTGACATCACTGGACTGGAAGCATTTGAAATGTGGATTTACAGACGGCTGTTACATATAAGTCGGGTTGACAAAAGCACAAATGAGGAGGTGATAAGCCTCCTGGGAAAGCCAATGGAAATCCGCAAAACTGTAAAAAAGCTAACGTTTTTTTTATAGAAAGAGGAGCCGGAAGGGAGCTTGGAGGTCTTCTAGTCCAGCCCCCTGCTCAAGCATTCCAGATATATCATTTTTATTATATATTCCTGTAACATTTTTTTGGCAGCTGCAGTGGTCTCACCCAGTTGATAAATCCAGGAAAGAATAAACATGATTCCTAGGATATTAATATTATAAATATTAATCGTAGGATATTTTGTCAAGCTGGGCTGGCGTAACCCCCCCCCCCTCTTTTTTAAGCTTAAAGTTTTATGGGTTTTAAATTTTAATTGCCTATTGGGTTTTTTAAATTTATTGGGCCAAAATTATTTAATTCTTTTATTAATATTTTAAATTTTGTATTGGAGTGCTTTTTATTCTTGGCTGTACACCGCCCTGAGTCCACTAGGAGAAGGGCGGTATATAAATTTAATTAATTAAATAAATAAATAAATAAATAAATAAATAAATAAATAAATAAATAAATAAATAAATATACATACATACATACATACCTGGGGTGGGTTCTAATTTTTTTTACTACCAGTTCTGTGGGTGTGGCTTATTTTGTGTGCGTGACTTGAAATCTACCCATTTATTTTTTGCAGGCACTGGTCTACTCATTTGTTTTCTTTTAACACTGATCAGCTGTAGGGCGGCCCTTTGAAGCCCCCCGGCAAGAGTTTAAACAGTTTTTTCCCCTCTACCCATCAGCTGGAACTCAGGAAGCAGCAATAGATTGGGGGTGGGGCCAAATAAAAAGTAAGAATAACATGGGGGGTGGGGTGGGCAGAACCAGTTCAGTGACGTCATATCGTCACTGCTACCAGCTTGGCAGAACCGGGCCAAACCAGGAGGAACCCACCACTGTAATATACCATCCTTAAATTCTTAAATCCTCAGAAATGAGGAGGTGATAAGCCGCCTGAGAAAGCCAAGGGAAACCATCAAAACCATCAAAAAGCGAAAGTTGGAATATTTCGGAACTGTGTTGCGACACCCGGAAAAATACGGCATCCTTCACTTAATCCTTCAGGGAAAGTTTGAAGGCAAATGACGTCCAGGCAGAAGAAGAAGATCATGGCTTCAAAACCTAAGGGACCGGTTTGGACAAAACTCAACAGCACTTTTTTGTGTGGCTGTTGATAAAAATAGGATCGCCAACAGGATTGCCAACATCCGATGACGGATATGGCACAGGAAGAAGAAGTAACAACTCCCTCACCTTTGTTGATCTCAAAAAACTAAACAGGGTATATGACCTGATGAATGTGTGGATGGGTTGCCGATGGCCATGAAGTCAACAGAGGCCTTCGGGTTTAATGGGGCATTTTAGACAAAGCCATCAAGCCTAATCTTTTCTTCCACCTCCTTCGAAGCAGCTCACCTATGCCGGATAAACCCTTCAGGGAGAGGTTGCTCACTTCTTCCATGTTAGTCATGTCGATTTGCAAGGATGGGCATTCCGCGATGTGATCGTAGTTAAATTCACCTTCGTACACACGGCCGTTCTTGAAAACTAGCTTGCCCTGGGGGGATGGGGTGGGGGGGAAAGGAACAGTGTTCGGCTTTTAAAACCTGGTTAGCTACCCATAACAAGACCCCCACAAGACCTCCCGGGCTGTTGGTTTACAACATTAGAGGAAGAGATGGGACTGTTGGCTAGAAACGGGTGCTAGATCATGGCTGGGAAGCATTTTAGCAGCTCAGCAGGGTTGGATCTGAGTAGTACGTGGATGGGATGGTGCCTAAATTTCAGAGAGGTAGTTAAGAATAGAAAGCCAAAAAAATATGAGAAAAGATAGTGGCGAACCCCTTCCATGTGGTTGCGAATAGAATAGAATAGAATAGAATAGAATAGAATAGAATAGAATAGAATAGAATAGAATAGAATAGAATAGAATAGAATAGAATAGAATAGAATATAGAAGGGAAGGGAAGGGAAGGGAAGGGAAGGGAAGGGAGGAGAGGAGAGGAGAGGAGAGGAGAGGAGAGGAGAGGAGAGGAGAGGAGAAGAGAAGAGAAGAGAAGAGAAGAGAAGAGAAGAGAAGAGAAGAGAAGAGAAGAGAAGAGAAGAGAAGAGAAGAGAAGAGAATATAGAATGGAATGGAATGGAATGGAATAGAATAGAATAGAATAGAATAGAATAGAATAGAATAGAATAGAATAGAATAGAATAGAATAGAATAGAATAGAATAGAATAGAATATAGAAGGGAAGGGAAGGGAAGGGAAGGGAAGGGAAGGGAAGGGAAGGGAAGGGAAGAGAAGAGAAGAGAAGAGAAGAGAAGAGAAGAGAAGAGAAGAGAAGAGAAGAGAAGAGAAGAGAATATAGAATGGAATGGAATGGAATGGAATGGAATGGAATGGAATGGAATGGAATAGAATAGAATAGAATAGAACAGAGTTGGAAGGGACCTTGGAGGTCTTCTAGTCCAACCCCCTGCCCAGGCAGGGAACCCTATATACCACTTCAGACAAATGGTTATCTAACATCTTCTTAAAAACTTCCAGTATTGGAGCATTCACAACTTCTGGAGGCAAGTTGTTCCACATCCATTTTCATGTCCTGAAGATGTAAAATATCTACCTATCATACAGGGGTATGTGTACATGAGAAGCAGGATCCTTTCTCAAAGGTTTTACCAGGAATGTCCCTGAAACAGACCAAACCATCATTATTCGACTACATTTCAGCCTAGTGTGTGATGGGGACTAAGCCCAGGGAGTTAATGCTGTTTTACAAACCCAGAACACAGGTTCATGGAATAAACTATGGTTTAATTCAAAGGGATGAGGGGATTGTGTGAACAAGGACACAATGAAAAACAGATCCAAGAAAGGTGACAGAGAAGCAAGGCGACCCATATTTTTCGGAGTATAAGACGCACCTTAGTTTTTGGAGAGGAAAATAAGAAAAAAGCTGATTGGTGGGTGGATCGGCCTCCTGGAAAACCCCCAATCAGCTGTTCCCAGAGGTGAACTTTAGCAATGGGTTCCTTGGTTGTGAGTTCTGCGCCTGGCTTTTTTTTCAGCCTCTCAAATGGAGGTTTCAGAGGCTTTTATAATGCTGGGCAGGACTACATTCGGACTATAAGACGCACCCAGATTTTCACCCTTTTTTGGGGGGTAAAAAGGTGCTTCTTATACTCCAAAAAATACGGTATGTGTTTAGAAGAGCAAAATGGCTGGGCTGATGTTCTCACTCTTTCCCCAAACTTCTTCGTCCTTACCGTGCCATGTTTTTTGTTCAGGACCCATTCTCCATCGTACATTGCGCCGCTGGCAAAGAAGAATTTCCCGTGTCCGTGCCGATCACCGTTGACGAAATCTCCAACGTATTCATTCCTTAGGGGATACTGTGACCCAGCGATCCTCTTCAGATACCAGGTATGGGTTCCTTGCCCATGCTAGGGAAATCAACCAACGGATCATTTTCCGGAGCAGCGTTTTTCAATCTTAGTGACTTGAAGGTGTATGGATTTCAGCTCCCAGAATTCCTGCTGGCTGGGGAATCCTGGGAGATGAAGTCCACACATCTTGAAGGTACTGAGATTGAGAAATACTACTTGTCCTAGAGGCCAGGGGTCTCCAATCTTGGGAACTGTAAGACTTATGTCAGGTTCCAATTAATGTACCCATCACAAATCGAACTCCGAGGCATTCCGTTTTCTCAAAGAACAAATTTATTTAGATACATCATCTTGGCATAAACTGGTGGAAAGCCAGTACTAAAGATTCCCGCGCTTTCCACCCCGCTTAAAGTAAGAGTTTCTCATTTTCTTAAAACAATATGTCACACTGCCCAACTGAGCCCATTGCTTGGCGACTTCTCTTCCCCTTCTCTGGCCAGCCAGCCGTTAGAATGTATCTGACTCATTGGCCAACTATGATGTTTTGGCTGAAGACTCCACCCATCTCTGCTCTCCCTCTTCAGCTCCAAACTGTGTCAACCTGAATTCATGTGAGAATAACCCATGATTGAAACAACCCCACAGCCCGGTCAGATTCAGGCTTGACAATTTTTGGACTTCAACTCTCAAAATTTGTCAGCCAGCAATTCCGGGAGTTGAAGTCCACAAATCTTAAAAGTTGCCAAGGTTGGAGATCCCCTGAGGTTCTTCTACAGAGAGAGACACATGGACTTTTAACATATCTAACTAGGCTATTGTTTAGACAGTGTTTAGAATTCTATACAGTATCCAAACTTTGAGAAATAAGGTCTAGGTAGAGACCCTCAGGTCCATACAAGACTAAGCCCTAACTATCGATGATGATGGTAGTGATGAAGATGTTATTCATTTAGTCGTGTCTGACCCTTGGCGATTCTGTGGACCAGATCTCTTCACATCTTCCAATCTTGCACTACTTCCTTGAATTGTTCTATGGTTTCCAGCCACCATGTTCTTTGACGGCCTTTTACTTCTAACTCTTCCTAACATAATTGCTTTCTCCAGTGAATTCCTCCACATGACATGGCCGTAACACTCTATAGTTGGAGGAATTGGGAAAAGATAAAACTGTTCTATTTGGTCTCACCTGTATACCATTGACCCACATTCCAGTGTATTCCTGGTTTGATGTAAGCCACCTCATTCGTCCTTCTCCATGGCGCAGGTCTCTCTCCCATTGTCCTTCATAGATATTTCCAGATTTGTAACTGTTCAAAGAGACCGAGAAGAGCAACATTACAGTTCAATAAACGGAGAAGAATTATTTTAAGACAGACCAGGCCTTCCCTTATCAGGAACCTTCTAGATGGAGATTCGGCTCCCAGCATCTCCATCTAAAATAGTCCTTTTAGACAAACTATTTACTAAGTCTGCACTACTATTAATCTTCTCATCATTCCTATCACCCATCTCCTTCCACTAATGACTGTATGACTGTAACCTTGTTGCTGGTATCCTTATGATTTATATTGACTGTTTCCTAGTATGAGTCGATTGCTTATTTGTACCCTATGACTATCATTAAGTGTTGTACCTTATGATTCTGGATGAATGTATCTTGTCTTTTATGTACACTGAGAGCTTATGCACCAAAGACAAATTCCTTGAGTGTCCAATCACACTTAGACATCACACTTGATTATTCTAATAAAGAATTCTATTCTATTGTATTCTATTCTATTCTATTCTATTCTATTCTATTCTATTCTATTCTATTCTATTCTATTCTATTCTATTCTACTCTACTCTACTCTACTCTACTCTACTCTACTCTACTCTACTCTACTCTACTCTACTCTACTCTACTCTGTTCTTGCTGAACATTCTGGGACAGGAGGTCAAACGTCATACATCACAAGCTTTCCTCCCATTAAAAAAAAAATTAAAATATACAGGAGCAATTTTTTCTTCAGGAACACCACTGAGTTTGAAGCCTTATCATCCCTTCTCTTCATCCTAAAATTCAGTTTCTGGGCCAAACAGTATTTCCCAAAATCCCGCAGTTGCATTTTATTGTGGTCCCTGTCCTACTGGCTCCTTAAGATGGGGGTGAATATTCTTGTGATCCAGGGTGGACAATATCGAAGGGGCTGCCACAAAGAAGAGAGGGGGTCAACCTATTCTACAAAGCACCAGAAGGCAAGAAAAGAAATATTGGATGGAAACTAATCAAGGAGAGATCCAACTTAGAACTAAGGAGGAATTTCCTGACAGTGAGAACAATTAATCCTTGGAACAGCTTGCCTCCAGAAATTGTGAATGCTCCAACACTGGAAGTTTTTAAGAAGAGACTGGACAATCATTTGTCTGAAATGCTATCTGGTTTTCTGCTTAAGCAAGGGATTGGACTAGAAGATCTCCAAGGCAGGGGTGAAATGCTCCCGGTTCGGACCGGATCGCCCAATCCGGTAGCGATGGTGGTGGGTGGTTTGGAGAACCGGTAGCAAAAATTTGTGCCCCCCCCCCCCGCACATGCCCAGCTGAGCCGCACGATCATCAGAGGCTTTTTAAAAAACTCTTAAAAGCATTTTTTCTACAAATGCTTTAAAAAAAAGCATCCAATGATCACGCAGCTCAGCTGGGATCGTCAGAGCCTTTTAAAAGCATTTATTCTACAACCTCTTCAGCCGAAGAGGTTGTTTAAAAAAATGCTTTTAAAAGGCTCTGACGATCCCAGCTGAGTTGCCTGATTGTCAGAGGCTTTTAAAAGCCTTTCTTTTACAACCTCTTCGGCCGAAGAGGTTGTAGAAAAATGCTTTTAAAAGTTTAAAAAAACTTTTAAAAGTCACATTACCCCCCCACCAGGCCACGCCCACAGAACCAGGAGTAACAAATTTTACATTTCACCACTGCTCCAAAGTCTCTTCCAGCTCTGTTATTCTGTTATGGAACCCCTCCGAAAGTGTCCATCATCTGGTAAGTGATGGATAAGGATAAGTGTAAGGATCATCTTACCGTCTTACTCCCCATCCACTTTTTACGTTGTTCACAAAGTCTCCTTCGTACCAAGAAGAACCTGCTTCGTTGTAGTAAATGGTGCCCTGAAAATCAATTGCACAAACACTTTAACGCACTTAAAGAAGACTCGAGCACCTTCCATCAGGTGGTAACCAAGCAGGACAGACGTTATGTTACTAAAACCAGGGGTGAAATCTACTTACCTTCCCAACCGGTTTGGAAGTGCACACGCAGACCCTCTGCACATGTGCAAACCCTTCTGTGCATGCGCAAATCCTTCTGCACATGTGCAGAGGGTGAAAACAGGTTACTTCCTAGTTAAAACCAGGAAGTAATGATGACTGGGTGGGTCGGCGGAGACTTGTGCCGCCATCGCTACCGGTTCCCTGAACCACCAGCCTCCATCACTACTGGTTCCCCGAACCACCAGCCGCCATCGCTACCAGTTCGGCTGAATTGGTCCGAACTGGGAGCATTTCACCCCTGACTAAACCACTTTGGATTATCCATCAGTCTGCCAAGAAGCCAACTCCAAGATTTCCCTCTTTGTGGCTGTGAGAAGGAAAGGCCAGGAAGAGTTTAGTTTAGTTTAGTTTAGTTTAGTTTAGTTTAGTTTAGTTTAGTTTAGTTTAGTTTAGTTTAGTTTAGTTTAGTTTAGTTTAGTTTAGTTTAGTTTAGTTTAGTTTAGTTTAGTATTAAAATTTATATGCCACCCTTCTCCTGTAGGACTTGGGTCAGCTAACACAGTAAAAAGAAAGAACAATGACAATGACAATGACAATTTAGTTTAGTTTAGTTTAGTTTAGTTTAGTTTAGTTTAGTTTGTTGTCATTGCACCTCGTACAACGAAATTAAATGCCATCTTCAGTGTACATTATAAATATAAAAATAAAATAAAAACACACGTCCTTCACATTCTATATAATTGAACTGAAAACCCGATATTGCATTAATATTGCACTATACCATAGAATTCAATATAGTTACTGCTCTGGGATAGAAGTTGTTTTTCAGCCTGTTTGTCCTTGTTTTTATTATCCTGTACCGGCTGCCAGATGGTAATAGTTCAAAAAAAAAAGGGGGGGTGCCCAGGATGAGATGGATCTTTAAGAATGTTTCGAACTTTTCTTAAAGAGGATTTCAAGTTGATGCTGGATGTGACAGCCATGATCTCTGCAAGGGAGAGCTTCCTGTCCAGAATGCAATCATGGGCAACTACGGGTAACTTCACACTTATAACCTACAATTGAGCTCAAAATTTCTGTTGCTAGGCGAGACAGTTCTGAAGTAAATTTTGTCCCTTTCTTGCCGCAAGTTGTTAAGGAAATCACTGCAGTTAGTAACACAGTTGTGAAGTGACTCTGGCTTTTTCCAACTTGGCTTGTCAGAAGGTCACAAATGACATGATCCTGGGACATTGTAACCGTCATAACTGTGAGTCAGTTGCCAAGCGTTTGAATTTTGATCACATGACCACGGGGATGCTGCAACAGTCAGAAGGGCGAAAAAGGGTCGTAAGTCACTTTTCTCAGTGCCTTTGTAAATTTGAACTGTCACTAAATGAACTGTTGTAAATCAAGGACTCCCTGTATGCTTCCATGCAGCCACGTTTTCATTACCTTGCCGTGTCTCTTGCCTTCCACCCACTGGCCAATATACGAAACAGGATAGGTGCCACATTTGTACATGCCGAAACCATGCCTGATCCCGTTCTTCACTTCGCCTTCATACATACTGCCATCCGGCCACTTGTAAGTGCCATGATGCATTTGCACATTCTTGACGAAGTTTCCCTGCAAGAGAGGAAAATATAGGAGTAAGAAAAAGCTCATCGCTTGTTGTGACTCCGACTTCCGAGCCTGTCCTCATGGAGGAAGAGGACTCAGAAAGTGAAGGGGAGGAATGCACAAGGCCTCCCTCTCCAGGATCCTCCTCTCTGGCAATGCCTCAGGTTCCATCCGAAGGCCAGGATGAACAGCCTGGGATGGGCCAGGAGGAAGGCATTTCGGAGCACCCATTGATAGAGAGTGATAATGATGAATCTCGGCTTGATCCTAGGCAGCGCCGGAGGAAGAAGCGTGCGCAGCAAAGGAAGAGGCGTGGGAGGGCCAGGGATTGAGCTGAGTCACTGAGCCACGCTCCACAAGGGATAAAATTGGTTTTTTAAATTTTCTGGGCCAAAAATTGTTTAATTCTTTTACAAATATTTTAAATTTTGTACTGAAGTGTTTTTTATTCTTGGCTGTGCACCGCCCTGAGTCCACTAGGAGAAGGGCGGTATATAAATTTAATAAATAATAATAAATAAAAGGGGGCGGGATTGCTCAGCAGGCTTTGTGACGGATAAAGTTTAAACTCGAAAGAGTCACATCGTGAATCCTGCACTTCGGCTCAGATATCTTTTGGACTAAACTCTTGTGGATAATTTGTCGCTCTGGAAACGGACTGCAGATAAGACCTTTCCTGCTTTTTGGGAGTACTTATTTGGACTTGGCATGCGTTTTACAGTTAGCTGCCAGAACTCTCATCTGCCAGAAATTCTGGTCTGTTTATACAATAAATTATTGGCAGAAGTGCTTGATACTGCATCTGTCTGTGTGAGGATGGGGGACAGAACATCGCTTCCTTTCACCCGGAAAGGTAGGAACACTCTGCTGGTCTGGTGACATCACTCCTCTTTCCTGTGACCAGGTGTGAGAACATCCTTGGTTCCCAAGAGGAAATATTTTGTTTTGACTAAACAACCCCAGCTCTCTCTAACCCCCATCCCACCTACCCCTCGGTTTCATTGTGGCAACACCAAAGCATCCAAGATGTCTTTGGCCAGAGTCAGGTTCTGTGTTGACATGCTTCTTGTCCTGCCTTCATGCTTTGCAGAACCTAAATCCTAAATCCAGCACATGTGCTGGCAAATAATCATCTTTCCGTTGTTCTGATTTGTAAGCAGTTGCAAACCTGGCCGAGAGTGGATCAGTTCAAAGAGACAAAGAACATCAATGCTACTGTTCAGTAAACACAGGAGCATTGTTTTAAGACAGACCAGGCCTTCCCAAGCTATTGGAGGTTCTGCTACCTGCATCTCCATCTAAAAATAGCCCTTTTCCCTGAAAAATTCTGGGACAGTACTTACCTCATACTGCACTCCGTCGCTCC
The DNA here is from genome assembly GCA_038048745.1 of Coluber constrictor foxii. Taxonomy (NCBI): domain Eukaryota; kingdom Metazoa; phylum Chordata; class Lepidosauria; order Squamata; family Colubridae; genus Coluber; species Coluber constrictor. The sequence continues at coordinate 5,391,129 of CM075973.1, forward strand.
ACGTGTAAGTCCCTTGTCCATGCATGAGCCCTTCTGAAAACACGCCCTACGAAATGGCAAGAAGAAGCTGATGAGTGGATGGTATGATGATTCCCCCCAAATCGCAGAACAGTAAGAAAAGTCAGATATCTACATCTCTGCTACAATGTCAATCAGCCCTGGTTGTCTCACCAGGGTTGAGTTCACGCCAGTGGTGGAATTCAAAATTTTTTTACTACCTGTTCTGTGGGCGTGGCTTGGTGGGCATGGCAGGGGAAGGATACTGCAAAATCCCCATTTCCTGCCCACTCCTGGGGTAAGGATACTGCAAAATCTCCATTCCCTCCTCACTCCAGAAGGAAGGATACTACAAAATTCCCACTCCTTGGGGAAGGATACTGAAAAATCTCCATTCCCACCCCACTCCAGGGTAAGGATACTGCAGAATCCTCAATCCCTCTGACCTCCAGGGGAAGAATACTGCAAAATCTCCATTCCCATCCCACTCCGGGGGGGGGGGAGGATAATGCAAAATTATCCCCACTCCATTCCCACCCTACACCAGGGGAAAGATACTGCAAAATCCCCATTGCCTCCCACCTTCAGGGGAAGGATACTGCAAAATCTCCATTCCCTCCCCACTCCTGGGGGAAGGATATTGCAAAATCTCCATTCCCACCCCACTCTGGGGCCAGCCAGAGGTGGTATTTGCCGGTTCTCCAAACTACTCAAAATTTCTGCTACCGGTTCTCCAGAACCTGTCAGAACTTGCTGAATTTCACCCCTGGTTCACGCCACTCTTTCAAACCATGTACAGGAAATAAAAGAAGCTATTCTTTGAATCCATCCTACTCCTCAAGGAAATAATGAAAGGTAGCCTATCACAAGGAAGGAAATTCTATATCCTTAAGATTTAACACAGAGATGTTGTCACCTTGTAGACGTTGCCTCCTTGAAAATAGGCAGTTCCTTCCCCTTCATACAACCCACGGACCTTTTCTCCTTCGTACCTATGGAGAACATAAATTCAAGAATGAAAATTCACCTGCCTTAATAAACCATACTTGAACACAGCCATTTAGGGCAAGGGCAAGTCAACATAGAGTTCTGTAGCGCATTTTTTTTTAATCCAAATGCAACAATAACGGAACATTTTAAACCTGGCCAATTATGATCAGAGGTATCTTCTCAAGCCTAGGAAAATCCCAATGGGGAGTCACCCCCAGACCAGCTTCACTAATTCCACTAAATAAGCATGGTTGATCTTTTGCTTCACATCTTATTGATCCATCCATCCATCCATCCATCCATCCATCCATCCATCCATCCATCCATCCATCCATCCATTCATTTGTATCCGCCTTTATTACTTTTACAAAGGGCCTGGATAGCTCAACAGGCTAAAAGCAGACTAAAGCCTGTTATTAACATCCAGCTGTCTGCAATTACACCAGTTCGAATCTCACCAGGCTCAAGGTTGACTCAGCCTTCCATCATCCTTTCTAAGGTAGGTAAATTGAGGACCCAGTTTGTGGGGGCAATAAGCTGACTTTGTATAAAATATACAGAAGTGTGAAGGCTATTGCTTAACGCATTGAAAGCCGCCCTGAGTCTTCGGAGAAGGGCGGCATATAAATCTAATTTTAAAATAATAATAATAACAATTCAAGGTACAAAAATGTCCAAACACCTTCTTTCTCCTATTTTCCCCACAACAACAACCCTGTGAGGTGGGTTGGGCTGAGATAGATGGACTGGCCCAAAGTCACCCTACCAATTTTTGTGCCGGTATTCTTGAATTTACAGTCCCCCTGCTTTTTAATCTGGTGCCTTCACTACTAGACTAAGATGGCTCTATCTTGTGTGTATTCAGCCACCTTGATGTGCTAACCCTGGATTACGCTGTAGCACAGTGAGCCAAACAAGCCACGATGGGTTGATTTGGTGAAAGATTTATTTGTTGGTTTGTTGAACGACTAAATTTGTATGCTGCCCATCTCACTGTTGAGCGACTCTGGGCAGCTCACAGTATCATAACATCAGTGGAAACCATTACAGGAGAAACTTTAAAATTTCAAAACTTAAAAGCATCTAAAGAGATAGCACTAAAGATGAAGACCACACATCGCTTGGATTTCTAGAATGAAAACCCTTCTTCCCTTGGTGATTTGAGGTTCTGGTTAGCCTCTCTGTCCAAAACTGGATAAAGGAGACATCTTTTTGCAACTTGCCCCATCTCCCAGATATGGTGGGATCAGAATTTCAACCAGTTGGCGGGGTCTTCTGGATGTTGAGGTTCTAACACATCTGGAGGTCACAAACAGGGGAGGGCTGCTGGGGGTTCTCAAGGGTTCGGGAGAACCTCTAGCTAAGATTCTGTGCAGTTCGGAGAACCCCCAAATCCCATTGGCCCGGTTCAACCTGCCCCTCCCCTCCCAGGAGTCCCAACGTGTCCCGTTTTGTTTTGGATGCAGGTAAGTGCAAGGCACATGCGGAGGCTCAGGGAGCGTGAGAAATGGGCCTACCCGAAGTTTGAGAACGCCGGAAATGGACCTTCAATGGGCCTCCGGAGCCTGGGGAGTCCGTTTTCTCCCTCCGGAGGCTCAAGGAAAGCCTCTGGAGCCCAGGGAGGGCAAAAACGTCCCTCCCTGCCATGGTGCGACTAGGCCACACCCACCATGGCCACGTCCACCCAACAATCGGACAGAGAACCCCTTGCTAAAATTTTTGAAGCCCACCCCTGCCGCAAACTATCAAAAATCACGAGCAGGGATTCCGCCAGGCTCCAAATTTGGTCCAAAAAACCCTCCTTAGATACCAGTCCCCTGTGACTTCACCCCATTTTTAGCAAAACTCTGGTTTTACCTTTCAACAATCAGTTGTGTGAGGATGGGTTCTTCATACTCAATGGGTTCAGGGACAGGGGGAGGCGCTTGGTCCTTGTTATTTTCTTTGGAAGTTGCCCGAGTAGCCAAGTGCTCATCCCCCTGGTCTGACAGAGGTGGGACGTTCTGGTTGGAAATTGCTAACTCAATGGACGTGTCGTGAGCCGCAGCAGATGCGGATTTATCTCCTTTTTTACTGTCTTTCTTCTTATCTTTACCCATCGCTCCGACGTAGGGCAGAATTAGCCGTCCTGCCAAAGAGTGAAGCTCCTGTTTTTAATCTAGAGGTGGGGAAAAAATAAATATTTCGTTAGGAGACTTACCTAGACTTCAGAAAGAGAAAAATGGTTGAATTGAGATAGACAAGTATTCCTCGACATACGACCACAACGAGACCAGAATTTCTGTCGCCAACCAGAAGGCGGTTGTTAAGTGAATCGTGCCCGATTTTATGACCTTTTTGCCGTGGTTCTTAAGCAAATCACTACAGTCCTTGTGACTCACATGGTCAATAAAATTTAAAATGAGTATGTTTATTACTTATTTTCTTTGTTGAGCAATTCAAGGCAATGATGATACTGAATTGTAACAACAACCTACAGTTGTTGATTAGAAATCTACTGAAATAAATAAAACCCGATACATAATGAAAAGAAATTATAATTTTTATAGGTGTTCAAAGAATTTACTGCTTTGTAGCATAGCTAAGCAACCATATAAAAAAGGCTTCATAGAACTAGGAGATATTAATTTATTTTATGTTGTTTTATTACAAAGAAAAGCCCTTTATTTCAGAAAACTGTCCTAAGGATTTATTTATGTATTTATTTTCAAAAATTCACTTTTTTTTTGCCCTTTTATACTGTACAAATGGGCCTGTTTAATGCAAAGCCTAAGTGAAGAAATCCTTTTTAATACTTAGTGCTTCTTATAACTCCAGTTTGAAGTTTATAACTTTAGAAAAAGCGCTTTTTAGATATTTTTAGCTCTTAATGTTTAACTGCCCTTAGTTTTGCTCTGGAATTTTCCTTTGTAAAGCCAAGTTACATACATAAACAATGAAAATTCTTTACTCTGGTGGATCTTTTATATTTTTTTTCCCCACAAAAATATGGTCATTGTACTCATAGCACAAATTTAAAAAACCCCAGACCACTTTCTAAAAACTGAGAGCTTTATCTCATTGTTATTATTTTTAACAGGCCTTGCAAGGCTTTTTGGGGAAAAAAATGTTTCTATTCTAGAAAACATTTGACAAGTCCAAATGTAATTGCAAAAAAACCCCACTCAAAACTGTAACTCTTTAATTAAATTTTAAGGCCTTTTAATAGCCGGAACAGATCCAGATTTGGGCAGATCTGACTCAATAACGAAAATAAGAATAATAACTACTAGCCGCCAAATCCTTGCAAGGACCAGCAAGTTGGGAGGGATGCTTCAAAATTTGCAATAACCCTATTAGCAATCACAGGAACAGGATGGCGATTAGGGGAATTGTAGTCCTTCAGCTACCAGGGGCCAGGCAGCAAATGCAAACTTGAAAGCCACGAAGAAAATCAAGGGGAAAAAATATATATATTAAAATCCACCTCTTTGGAAATCTCTCCTATTTTGCAACCCTTCGCAAAAGCTGCCTGAAGTTTCCCTTGCGATGCCGGTTGCTAAGAGGCCTGAGCCGTGGCCATAGCAACCGCGGGTAGAGCTTGGGCGGTAGCCATAGCAACCACGGGGTTGGGCGGGGCGAGAGAGAGAAGCTTCCTGGTTGTTCCCAGAGAAGTGGGCGGGGCTTTAGCCAACTCTTCTTCCGGGTTCACTTTTCTGCATAATGCAGTATAAAACTTTACAGAATCATAGACTGACAGAGCTGGAAGGGACCTCGGAGGTCATCCAATCCAACCCCCTTCTCAAGCAGGAGACTCTTACAGAATCATAGAATCACAGAGCTGGAAGGGACCTCAGAGGTCATCCAGTCCAACCCCCTTCTCAAGGAGTAGATCCTTACAGAAGCATAGGACAGAGCTGGAAGGCACCTCAGAGGTCATCTAGTCCAACCCCCTTCTCAAGCAGGAGACTCTTACAGAATCATAGAATCACAGAGCTGGAAGGGACCTCAGAGGTCATCCAATCCAACCCCCTTCTCAAGCAGGAGACCCTTATAGAATCACAGAGCTGGAAGGGACCTCAGAGGTCATCCAGTCCAACCCCCTTCTCAAGGAGTAGATCCTTACAGAAGCATAGGACAGAGCTGGAAGGCACCTCAGAGGTCATCTAGTCCAACCCCCTTCTCAAGCAGGAGACTCTTACAGAATCATAGAATCACAGAGCTGGAAGGGATCTCGGGGGTCATCTAGTCTAACCCCCTGCTTTTATTGCTTCACAGCAATAAAAATGATAGGTATGTAGAAATAAACTTTGTTATTTTATTTGACGAATTAGAATATTAGCTTTTAATTCTGAACGAATCATTTGAGATTGATCAGGTCTGCCTGCTCTTATTTGCGATTAATGGCACGCTTTCAAAATTATTATTTTTTTTAAAACCGTAAGAGGCACAAAGAATTTTTTAAAATATTAAATTCAAGGTAATGTTATAAAGAAGATACAAGGTGCTAGATAAATTCCAAGTCACTCAGATTTTAGAAATGGCCCAACAACTCTTTTTTATTTATTGGAGCTAAACTGATGCCGTTTTAGAAGGGAAGTTATGTCCATTATCCAGGAGCAAGAAAGTCATTTAGATACAGTAGATTAGAAAGGAATTTAAAGGGGAATGTTATGCTCAAAACAATGAAGATTAGAAGTGCCAATTGGAACATGAATTATGCTGCTGTCACTGTTAAATGGAGGGCGAGTTTCAGAAAAAATATTTTGCAGGAAGTCTGGGAATATCAGACTACTGATCCGCAGATTATTCTACAGAACTATTTCTCAGCCGTAACCTTTAAGATGCATGGACTTCAATCCCCACAATTCCTCATGCTGGCTGGAGAATTCTGGGAGTCGAAGTCCACACATCTTTAACTTACTGAAGTTGAAATATTGCTTCTCCTTTAGGTTCCATAGAGAGAAACACATGGAGCTTTTAACACTTCTAACAAGGCCATTCCTTAGACATCAACATGAATTTTATATCTAGTATCTTCTGGCAGATCAGCATTTTAAAATAACAAAAGTTTACATTAGCAGACTGTACAGCTGATGCTTTATTTTTGATAGATTAATTGTTGGCTGGACTATATAGAATATTTCCTAAAGCATGACAGTTTTGCATCATTTTATTATGTATTTTTTCTCTGTTCTCTATCGCACTTTTTTATAGGTGATCCGACGGGCCTATACGATGTATCTGGGACCTGTAATGAAGTAACCAATGGATTTAAAATTGATCATTTCATTCACAATTAGACCAATCAGATACTAAAGGCTGTTAATAGAGAATTGTTTAAGCCTTTCATTTTCCGCTTACTTGCTCGGCTGCCATGAAATGGGGGTGGGGAGCTATTGGGAATTCGTGGGAGGGGGGAATCGAGCTAGAGGAGAAAGTAAAACTTCAAAACTTTGCTGCAATGGGTTTCTTTGAAGCTGGCTGATAACGTCTCCAGGTCAACGGTCACAGCACAGCAAGAGGATATGCCAGATGTTTGCTCCTACATGACCCCTGGACAACCTGTGGATTGGATGATTTACAATGCACAGTTGGCAGGGGATGCTTTCTATATGTGATTTTCGTGCCTTTGCTCAAGACCTTGCTTTTCTTTGACCGCATTCAGTTCTTATCTAGTAAAAGTTACCTTTCTCTATGAAAATGGAGTCGGGGTTTTTCTTTCTTGGATAATGAAAAGAGGCCTTCCCAACACAATCACTAAAATGCTGCGACACCATAAAACTCACAACTGGCATTAACTATCATACCTACAGGAACTGGCCCTTCCATTATACACTGTAGATGGGAACCACTCTGTTAAAGCACAAAGAACTTACGTGTATTTTTTTTTTAAAAAAAATCTTTATTTACAAAACAGGCCTGCTCTAAAACAGGAAGTCCTCTAAAGAGTCAGTTAGGTACACTCAATTCTTTCTGTCCAGAGGAAATCGATAAAAATGGACAGAAAATCAATATTTCTACAAAGGCAGCAAATAAGACAAGCCCATTTTGGGTGGGGGGAAACCCCTCTATTTTCCGACCGCTTTTTCAAACAAAAATGTGAAAAGTCAGAGGGCAGGAGATGGAAAGTTATTGTGTCCAGTTATTGAGAGAGAAAAAGAAGAAGAAGAAGAAGAAGAGGAGGAGGAGGAGGAGGAGGAGGAGAAGGAGGAGGAGGAGGAGGAAAAAAAAACCCCATGTTCTTCTTTTGCAACACGTAACCATGATTTAAGCTTCCAGTCCAGCAAAATCAATAACTTTGCGATAGCCTGTGTTTCTAAAACGAGACTGCGGTTGCATTCCGCAATAAAGTAAGAGCTAGTAGCCTGTCACAATTGTGTAATGAGGTCCAGGTTGGCTAAGTGGCGTATGGTGGGTCTGCCGTGCGGACAGTTCCAAGGATGCTCAATTTCGCCCATGTGAGAAATCAGTTTCTTCATTTCACTGGCTGTGAGGGCAGTTCCAATCATCACCTGTAACAGGAGCGAAGTCTAGAGTTCAGTATCAATTCCTTTTAGCTTAGCCCTGCGGCTCTGGAGCACACATAAAGTCCGTTCAAACCTTAGTTTACTAAATTAAATCAGTGTTTTACAGCAACGGCTGTTAATTAACTGCATTAACAGCCGCCAAGAATTCAAAGATTAATAGCTGAAAGCTTAATGTGGTTGGCAGAGTGCCCAGAAGCAATTTGCAGGAAGCTGATAAGATAAGCAAGACAAGACACGAAGGAGAATGAATGAAGTTGTTCCCTGCAAATTGCTTCAGTTGGCGTTCCTCCTTAAATAGGCTAAGGGAGTGGCCAATTAGCCCCATGCCTTACTCTCGAGGAGACCTCCTCCTGAGGAGCCACTCCTGCCTTTTGGTAGCTCTGCACGCCCGTGCATCGAGAAGAGGCTCCTCCTCTTCTTCCTCTTCACTTATGGGAGCTTCTGGAGGTTCTGAAGGCCCTGGCTGAATCCCCACCACATCTTCTCCAGCCTCCTCACTGTCCGACTCAAGTGCCAGCTGCACAGGCTGCTGGCGCAGCACCACACCAGCCTCCTTGCTGTCCAAATCAGCTACTAGCTGCACAGGCCACAACATTTTTTGGCAAGCGAAGTCAATGGTGAAGCCAGATTCACATCCATCCATCCATGCCCCAGTTTACAGCAAGAGTTATACTTACGGATTTTCGACACGCTCGAGAGGCAAACATCTGCCTTACTCTGGATGGCCTGCACATGATTCCCGGAGAATCGCTTAACATAAAGATTAATTCTTCTACGTCTTGAGGACCAAAAGTCCAGTTTTTGCTGGTTGGTAAAGATATGAGCTTCACTCTCTGAGTTATAGGAGCTGAAAGGTTTTAAAAATAACATCATGGTCACGGTCTCTTTACGCTGAGTTAACATTTCAACATCTAACCCAGCTGTTCATGTAATAATTGCCAATTAGGAGCTAAAAAACTGTAGGCTAAGTTTTAAACCGAGTGTATTTTTTTCTGGCAGGAAAAGACTATCCAAGTGAACTCCAATTTCAAAGACCGTTAGAAGATCCTTCTTTCAGGCAGATTTAAAATGGAATTGTTTGGCGTGCTAATTTTTTTCCATTTTAATTATTTGAAAGATGTTGCACACTCCCAAAGCAGAGACAATCACTTTCTCCCCACTTCCGTTAGCAAAGCTAGGAGAGATGGGTAGGGTAGAACTCACCGTTTTCATCAATCACAAAATCAAATCCATTTTTTTGGAAAATCTCCAGATTATCCATCAAGATACTTTCACTCACAGCGGTTAAATTAAGATTTTGAGGCCTGGAAAAGTGGGGCACAGAAAAAAGAGAAGCAACAAGCATTAAATCTGAAGGCAGCCCTTCTGGAACTGGGTATATCTATTGTGTGTGGTTTGTATGTACTATGTTTCTCTGAATATATTCAAATATTTTTTTGAACCCCGAAATAAGCGCTTGGCTGGTCTTATTATTTTAGGGCGTGTGGGGCAAGATGGGGCTCCTCTTGCCATCTTAACGGATTTTAGCTTCCCTAAATATTTTCAGGGAGAGGTTTATTTTAGCTCATGCGCTCAAAAGCCCGATTGGGCTTATTATCAGGGGATGTCTTATTTTCGGGGAAACAGGGTATGTATGTATGTATGTATGTATGTAGAGATGAGAGAGAGAGAGAGAGGGAGAGAGAGAGAGAATAGATAGATGGATGATAGATACTTTTCGGAGCATAAGATGCTCCGGACTATAAGACATACCTATCTTTTTTGGTGAGGAAAAGAAGAAAAAGAAATCTGCCTCTGCCTCCCAGCCATTTTGCCTCCTTGCAGCAAACAGCCTGCTTTACTTTCAGTTTCGTTTTCAGCCTAGCTCGATTAGCGCAAGGAAAAAAACAACAACAAAATCTGCTCTCAGCAATCTACCTCCTTGCAGCAAGCAGCAGAGCCCCTGCGCAAAACAGCTGAGAGCAAAACAATGGAGAATCGGGAGGCCGAGCCAATCAACCCGTGCTAATTAGGCTGTGCTGAAGCTGAAAGGAGCTGTTTCTTCTTGCTGCTTGCTGCAAGGAGGTAAACGGCTGGGAGGCAGAGGCCAAAGGGTGGGGGCCAGTGGGTGGGCGGGGCTATGTTCAGTGTATAAGACACACCTAAATTTTCACCCCCTTTTAGGGGGGAAAAAGATGCATCTTATACTCCAAAAAATATGGTAGACGATCAATGGATGGATGGATGGATGGATGGATGGATGGATGGATGGATGGATGGATGGATGGATGGATGGATGGATGGATGGATGGATGGCTAGCTAGATAGCTGGATGGATGGATGGATAGCTGGATGGATGGATGGATGGATGGATGGATGGATAGCTAGCTAGCTAGATACATAAATAGATTTTGTGTGTTTCTGTGCATATATTCTGTGCATATATTTGCTTATTCATGGCTTGGCATCTTGGATGAACCAATTATGACTCAGTTCAGGAACTTTCCCCCCGCCTCAAAACTGTTGAGAAGTCACTCACTTGATCAGCTTCTGCCCCTGTAGGACGGTATGCTCTTGTAGCATCTCAAAGTTGTATTTTTCATCAGTAGCGTGCTGATCGATGATGAAGAGGTCTGATTTCAGCTTGGCAATGATAAAGCCCAGATTAAACTGGCCAACGATCTCCATTTTAGCAAACATCTCTTTCCTGCACACAGAGGGAGAAACACAGAGAGACACAGACTGTCAGACATCTTGCTTAGCACCAGAAATTTTTGGCTTCATGGTGGTCGTTAAGTCAAGGACTACCTGTATAAAAGAATCTTTCTAAATATAATACAAATAAAAGAATAAACAAATGAGAGTGGTGCGGTGGCCTAGAGGTGGAGCTCTCGCCTCACAATCAGGAGGCTGCGAGTTCGATGCTAAGTAGAGGCAGACATGTCTCTTTCTGGAGAGAAATGAGAATAGATCTGCTGAACAAAACTCCGCATTGGCGATAGGAAGGGCATCCGGCCAGTAAACACTGAGCTCCATTCAATTGCCCAGACTCCACCCCGCAAGGGATTATGGAGTCATTAAAGGAAGATGAAAAGAATAAACAAAGATACAAACTTAGCAGCGGTCAATAGCATTTCCAAGAACGCCTCTCTTCTCTGGCGAAGAGAGGCGAGCCGCCATACCTTATTTCCTTTCTTAATTCATCTTCCGCCGTTTTGTTTTCTCCCGGGCTAATCTTTGCCCTGAATTTTCTGAATTTCAGCATTTCTCCTTCGGTCTCCTGGCGCTTAATTTGCCTCTGGATTCGGCCCGTTAAGCTGCTCCAAGAGACGGATAAAGGCACCGTCCTCTTTTCCGTTTTGACCGGGATGTCATACAAGGGCTGTGTGCCAGAATCCTGCTCGGGGGTCATCGCCGAGAAATGGGCTTTTGGGGAAAGAGGTTGACTGATCTTAAAACGTTTTGCTTTGGGGGATGAAGTGGCTTGTCGAGAGAACCCGCCTTCTTCTTTCTGGTTTGGATCGGAGGGCCAGAAAACCCCGCTAGATCCACATTCGCTACTCTGGATTTCTCCACTAGAAACACTGGATTTTCCTTCGGAAAATCTTTCAGCTCTAAAATGGACGCCCGTTTCTGGGGTGCTCAAACCCCCATCTGACTCGGCGGAGACGCTCCCCAAACCAGAATCCGTATCTTCGTTCGATTTCTCCAACTTCCTGCCCGCAAGCGGGAAATTCCTCGACTCCACCTCGCTTCCGTCTTCGGATCCCTCGTTGAGAAGAATTTTCTTTCGGGGAGAGGCGGAAAAACCGGCAAGCATCTGGAATATTCCTTGGCTGGCGGTCGGCCTGTTTTTCGGTTGGGCTCTCTCGGTCTCTTGAAGAGCAGAGGTTTTCCCTCGAGAAAAGGATTCCTTCAGACGGGCAATTATTGTCGATTTCTCATCCCGATTTGGAGAAAAAGGACGGGTTGACGTCTCTGAGGGAGACGCGTCTCCCTCGTTCCGGAGGAAGCTTTTCAAGCTCCCTGCAAAAAAGAAAAAGAAGAAGAGAACCGTTGTGATTTTCTTAGTACAGATAGTCCTCGACTTAGAGCTCAATTGAGTCCACAATTTCTCTTGCTAAGTGAGACGGTTGTTAAGTGATTCCCCCCTCTTTTTTTTTAAGCAAAAAAAAAAAAAAGAGGTTTTGCTTAAACGGCAACTTGACTTCCTACCTTCAACATCGGTCAACTTTTGATTCACCGCCAATTTATTAACGTCAGTGCCAAACATCGCCATCAGTGATGTTTTTAGGATTGCTAATAAAAGCTTCTCTTCCTGGAGCAAGATCTGTCTTTTATCCGGAGTCACGTTGACGTCCACGCATCCTGAAATCAAAAACATTCCCTTTCTTTGGTTAGCTTCCTCTTTCTTCGCACTTACGGATGGGCTCCATCATTCAGGCCAGAGGTGAGATTCAATTGTTTTTTATTACCGGTTCTGTGGGCGTGGCTTGGTGGGTGTGACAGGAGAAGGATACTGTAAAATCTCCATTCCTTCCCCACTCTAGGGGAAGGTTACTGCAAAATCCCCATTCCCTCCCCACTCCTGGGAGAAAGTTACTGCAAAATCCTTATTCCCTCCACACTCCAGGGAGAAGGATACTGTAAAATCCCCATTCCCACCCCACTCCAGGGGAAGGTTACAGCAAAATCCCCATTCCCACCCCGGTCCAGGGGAAGGATGCTGCAAAATCCTCATTCCCACCCCACTCCTGGGGGAAGGATGCTGCAAAATCCCCATTCCCTCCCCACTCTGGAACCAGCCAGAGGTGGTATTTGCTAATTCTCTGATTTACTCAAAATTTCCGCTACCAGTTCTCCAGAATCTGTCAGAACCTGCTGGATTTCAGTCCTTGTTCTAAACATTGCAATAATATAGCAAAGCACCGTGGACTTTTGAAGGGTTTTAAGTCCTTATGATCTTATTTAATGATGATAATTAAGCAGGCCAAATTATCCTAATTTATAAAAACAGGCACTAATGAAGATAATTTATACAACTTACCAGATTCTGCACGGATGTTAAGAACAATAAATGGATACTGGTGCCTGTTATACATATGATAGATTTCATTTACAACTTTGGAAACCTGTTCAGAAAAAGAAAAGAATTACAGATGTCGGTTGAATTTGGTTAAGATTTTAAAAGATATAAAGCCCACCCCTCCAATTGGTGTCAGTGATTCACTTAAAAACTACAGCAAGAGAGGTTGTAAAATGGGGCAAAATTCACTGAATAACGTAACAGAAATGTTGGGCTCAATTGTGATTGAAAATTGAGGACTTTATCTGTACAGTCACAAGATGAGAATCAAGAAAGGATCTTGAATCATCTTCATTTAATGACGCCATGATCCCTTGCAGGGTGGAGTCTGGGCAACTGAATGGAACTAGCAGAGTATTTACTGGCCGGATGCCCTTCCCTGTTGCCAATGTGGAGTTTTGTTCAGCAGATATATACTCAGTGTGCCCAGAGAGAGAAATATCTGCCTCTACCTAGGATTGAACTCACAGCCTCCTGATTGAGAGGCGAGAGCGCCACCTCTAGGCCACCACACCACTCCATGAGAGTGGAGAGAATTTTTTTTTAAAAAATTGAGAATTTATCTCTGCAGGAGAAAAAAAAACATACCTTTCCTGGGTTGCACGGCCGCTGATTAATAAAAAAGAACTGCCGATCCGTTGTGCTCCTCCCGTCGCCGTGATTGCACTGCGAAACAAATCCTGCGATGCTGTTTCAAAGGAACATGACATTAAGAGAATCCCATAGCAATAGCACTTAGACTTTCCGTACTTTTCAGAGTATAAGACGCACCTTTCCCCCCCGTAAAAGGGGGTGAAAATTTGGGTGCATCTTATACGCCGAATGGTAGCCTCGCTCACCCACTGGCTCTGACCCTTTGGCCTCTGCCTGCCAGCAATTTTGCCTCCTAACAGCAAACAGCCTGCTTTACTTTCATTTTCATTTTCAGCATAGCTTGATTAGCAGAGGGGAAAAAATATCTGTCTCCCAGCAATTTACCTCCTTGCAGCAAGCATCAAGAAGAAACAGCCCCTTTCAGCTTCAGCACAGCCCGATTAGCATACGTTGACTGTTGGTTGGATTGGCCTCCCGACCCTCAGCTGTTTCAGGCTGCAGGGATTCCCACTGCCTATTGCTGCACGGGCCTCTGCTGCTTGCTGCAAGGAGGTAAATTGCTGGGAGGCAGATTTTTTTTCCCCTCTGCTAATCAAGCTATGCTGAAAACAAAAATGAAAGTAAAGCAGACTGTTTGCTGTTTGCTGCAAGGAGGCAAAATTTCTGGGAGGCAGAGACAGATTTCTTTTTCCTGTTTTCCTCACCAAAAAAGGTAGGTGCGTCTTATAGTTCGGAGTGTCTTATACTCTGAAAAGCACAGTATAGTGCTTTTACAGCCCTCTCTGAGTGGTTTACAGAGTCAGCCTCTTGCCCCCAACAATTTGGGTCCTCATTTTACCAACCTTGGAAGGATGGAAGGATGCGTCAACCTTCAGCCAGTTAGAAATGAACTCTAAGCATTATCAGCCTGCAATATTGCATTCTAATCGGAAGGAAGGAAGGAAGGAAGGAAGGAAGGAAGGAAGGAAGGAAGGAAGGAAGGAAGGAAGGAAGGAAGGAAGGAAGGAAGGAAGGAAGGAAGGAAGGAAGGAAGGAAGGATCTAGCTATATTTATTGAAGAACCTAGGAAGGGAGAACAGAAGGTTGACATCTAGCTATATGTATTCAAAGAACCAAGGAAAGAAGGAAGGAAGGGAGGGAGAAAGGAAGGGCGATAGCAAGACATATATCGCTTTACAGCTCTCTCTAAGTGGTTTAACAGAATCAGCATATTGTCCCCAACTATCTTGGGTCCTCCTTTTACCAACCTTGGAAGGATGGAAGGCTGAGTCAACCTTGAGCCTGGTGACACTCAAACTGCCAGCAATTGGCAATCAGTGGGATTAGCCCGCATTATCTGCAATATTGCATTCTAACCACTGCGCCACCGCAGCTCCTAATTAAACTTAATTAATCAAATTGATTAAAATTAAATGTCCATAAATGCAAGTCACTTTGCTGAGCACCTGAAATGTGGCTGATGACACTGGGGTGGGGGATTCATCTGGATGCATGAACTATGTCATAAGTACTTTTCGGGGGGGGGGGTCTCTTGTAATTTTGAACAGTTGCTAAGCAATTGGTCATAAGATGAGGATTACCTGTATTGTCCTTCGTGGGGTTTTATAGATTGTATATATGTTGTGCCCAATAGGTAGCCCTGGATCTCTGGTTTTTAAGCCCAAATGAACAATAACAAGAAAGAATTTCCCCCCAAAGAAATATTTCCAATTTTTTACTTACGTATAAAGCTTAGTGGGCAGAGCAGAAATATTCAAGCAATATTCTTCGCAGACTTCTGCGCTCGGTGGCAACTGCACAAAGGGAATCAGCGTTTGTACCTAGGAACAAGATAACAACCTAAGTAAAGGTAAAGGTTTCCCTCATACATATGTGCTAGTCGTTCCCGACACTAGGGGGCGATGCTCATCTCCGTTTCAAAGCCGGAGAGGCAGCGTTGTCTGAAGACATCTCTGTGGTCATGTGGCCGGCATGACTAAAGGCCAAAGGCGCACGGAACGCTGTTCCCTTCCCACCAAAGG
Source organism: Coluber constrictor foxii (assembly GCA_038048745.1). Classification (NCBI taxonomy): domain Eukaryota; kingdom Metazoa; phylum Chordata; class Lepidosauria; order Squamata; family Colubridae; genus Coluber; species Coluber constrictor. Next base: position 5,406,305 of record CM075973.1, read on the forward strand.
TGGTCCCTGTTTTTCTACTTGCATTTTTTACCTGCTTTCGAACTGCTAGGTTGGCAGAAGCTGGGACAAGTCACGGGAGCTCTCACCCCATTATGCGGCACTAGGGATTCAAACCGCTGAACTGCTGACCTTTCTGATCAACTCAACGTTTCAGCCACTGAGCCACCGTGTCCCGCTATAACAACCTATAGTGAAATTGAATTCCCAGATGCTCGAATTTGCAAACCATCATGCACCATGCCAGTCAAACTGAGTCAAAAAAGAGCCTCAGATAGCTCAACAGGCTAAATAGCCTGTTATTAACATTCAGCTGTCTGCAATTATTGCAAGTTCGAGGCTCAAGGTTGACTCAGCCTTCCATCCTTTCTAAGGTAGGTAAAATGAGGACCCAGTTTGTGGGGGCAATAAGCTGACTTTGTATAAATATACAAATGTATGAAGGCTATTGCTTAATGCATTGTAAGCCGCCCTGAGTCTCTGGAGAAGGGCGGCATATAAATCAAATTTTTAAAAAAAGGATGTTCCTGCTGTATGGATTTACCTCAGGATGCTCCTGGTGTGTGGATTTACCTCAGGATAGGAGCCTGGATAGCTCAGCAGACTAAAGCATTGTGATTAACTCCAGCTGTCTGCAATTACTGTAAGTTCCAATCTCCCCAGGCTCAAGGTTGACTCAGCCTTCCATCCTTTCTAAGGTAGGTCAATTGAGGACGCAGTTTGTGGGGGCAATAAGCTGACTTTGTATAAATATACAGAAGTATGAAGGCTATTGCTTAACGCATTGTAAGCTGCCCTGAGTCTCCGGAGAAGGGCGGCATAGAAATCAATTTTTTTTAAAAAAAACTAACTACAGATTTATGAGGGGTCCTTGGTGCCCTCGGAGTTTGGTTGTTTTCTTGCCGATGTTTCATCACCCAAATGAGCTAATATCATCGGCCCTGTTCTTTACCTGCTTGTGTCCGAATATGGCACCAATGTTTTCTTTTAAAGTAGAACTTCCGCTGGTGCTCATCACAGCCTGCTTCTTCCCTTGACCTACTTGATTGGTGCAGTTAATTCGAACCCCGGTGCAAATGATGCAGTACGCTTGCAGTATCTGGACCATTTTGGTAAACTCCTTTTGGGCGTGGGAAAGAGAGGGGGAAAAAAGTTACACTCCTTTGGGTGTATGTAAGAGAGAGAAAAAAAGTGATTCGATCAGATCTTTATGATGATCCAAGACCAGCGTATTATATATTCGATAGTGAAACCATTATTACAAAGAATAATAAATGTAAAGGTTCCCCTCGCAGATATGTGCTAGTCGTTCCTGACTCTAGGGGACAGTGCTCATCTCCGTTTCAAAGCCGAAGAGCCAGCGCTGTCCGAAGACGTCTCCGTGGTCATGTGGCCGGCATGACTCAACGCCAAAGGCACACGGAACGCTGTTCCCTTCCCACCAAAGGTGGTCCCTATTTTTCTACTTGCATCTTTTACCTGCTTTCGAACTGCTAGGTTGGCAGAAGCTGGGACAAGGAACGGGAGCTCACCCCGTTACGCGGCACGAGGGATTCGAACCGTTGAACTGCCGACCTTTCGATCGACGAGTTCATCGTCTTAGCCACTGAGACACCGCGTCCCTTAAAGAATAGATTTGCCTATTTTCTTCCTCAAATATCATTTGTGATCAAAGCATTCCTGCCGTTTTTTAAACGGAGGATTTCCTAGTCAACATCTCCGCGACCTTGGGAGATGTGGACCAAGAATGGACGATGGTAAATTTAGCAAAATTAAGACAAAAATGAGCAGGGAATTTTAAATGCTGCATTTAGACTTAAATCTAGGCTGGGGAGTTCACGAAACACGCTCAAGTTTCTTGCTGCTACCCTATTTCCCCCAAAATAAGACATCCCTCGATAATAAGCCCAATCGGGCTTTTAAGCACATGGCAATAAGGCCAAGCGCTTATTTCAGGGTTCAAAAAAATATAAGATGGGGTTTTATTTTCGGGGAAACACGGTATTACAGGCATCTAAAAACTAAGCCATTCTTTATTACGATGTTTATACAGTTAATTTTCAGCAAAGCTTTTTTTTTTCCCCCGTGTGACAAAAAACAAACATGCACGCCAGTTTGGACATCACATATAAATAATGTTCTCATTTAAGATTAAATATGCATTCATTCATTCATTCATTCATTGAATTTATATTGCTGCCTATTCACACATGGCTACTCATGGCGGCTTACAGAGCAAATTACAAATATTTTAGCCAGTTTATCTATTGCTAGGCAGGTTGAACCGACTATGATTCTAAGCGTTCAAACATTACAATAAGATAGCAAAACACCCTGGACCTTTTGAGGGGTTTTAAGCCCTTCTGAATTTAGGATTACAAGAAGAAATCGACGTTATTGCGTTTAGGCTGAAAGTCCGATTTAAACCAAAAATTCTGTTTACTTAATTTACAGCTCAGCAAAGGCGGGGCAATGCTTTATTTTTAGCCTGTGGTTTCATTTCCTCAGGAAGGGGCTCCTTTCTTCCTGCTAAGTGTTAAAAACAAGGTGACTGGGTCAAACCTTCTTTATGTTACGCTGAAATTCTTTCTGTCGGACCGGCAAAGTAAGAAACAGCTGCTGGACGCTGACAGTGGTCCCCGGCGGCCGGGAGAACGGGACTTTCCTGGTGATGTTCCCACTGTGATCAAACGTCAGCCGGGTCCCGATATTGGCGGACTTATGACAAGTGACAATGGAAACGTTGCTGTGGGCAAAGGAATGCAATTGTTCTCATGGTTAATAAGGAAACGCAGAGGGAGGGAAAGACTCGCGTCGCCACAGGGGTGCTGGGACCGCCGGAACTCTGAGGACCGGGTGTAACCACCGTTGGTTCAGCACCGTCATAACTTCAGACGGCTGCTGAATGAATGGTTATAAGTTGAGGACTGTTGTGGCCCATCAATGGCCAGTGGAGCTGGCAGCAGACTCGGACAGTGAGGTTGGGGAGGAACATGGGCCAGTCCTGGAGTCTGGGGAAGGCTCTGATGAATGCTCTGCGTCAGAGGCAGAGAGGGGGCCAGGGCCATCTGACAGTTATCAGCTGCCTTCGGAGTCGGACATTAGTGGGGCAGAAGAACAGCTGGAGCCTGTTCCCGATGTGTGCATACACAGAGCTGCCAGGAGAAAGAACAGCTAAGGAACAAGGGCTGACTCAGAAGTAAAGGCACAGGTGGACGGTGAATGGCCCCTCCCATAGGGAATAAAGAGGAGCGAAAGGGGAGGGGAGTTTGCAGGAAACAATTAGTTCATTTCATTAGTGTGAAGATCTGTTCTTGACTCTTAGAGACTCCTTGTCAAGTATTTTCTTGCACAGCACTGCGATTGGAAGATATTAGCCTGGCAGCTCTCCAAGCCTGATAAGGTCTGTGGTTGTAAATTCACCCTTGAAAGATGGTTTGCCAGGACTTTGCTGGATGTGAATGAGTTTTGTCGGGACAAGGAGTCTGCTTCGTGCTTTTGGAAAGCCTAGGTCAGAAGGAGGACTACCTGTATAATCATTACTGCAGGGGTAAAATTCAAAGTTTTTCCCTACCGGTTCTGTGGGCCTGGCTTGGTGGTGCACTTCTGTGGGGAGAGAGGGTTTGGTGTGCATGAACAGAAATGGGAATATATGAATCCAGCATAAGATTCACCGATTGCTTTAACTAGAACACTTCCCCACGTGGACAAGCTTCTTACCTTAACGCGCACAAAGAGCTCAGAGCTTCGCCTCGAAAGCCAAACGTTTCCACGTTGATGAGGTCAGAAAAGTCTTGGATCTTGGAAGTATAATGCTTCAATGCTGGAAGAGATATTTGAGAGAGGTGAGAGGAGGGATGGACCAGGAAACAGGGTCTTCTGATCCAGCACCCCAAAACATGACAAACCCTCTGTATTTAAATCAATGATTCCTTTATTAGGCATGCCGGCAATTCCAGCAAAAAGTTTCTCTCTCAATCCAGGCTAACAAGTCTGTCCAGCAGAGGGATGAATAGTTGTCTGTCATATCTATTCATCTCTGCCCTCTGCCTTTTATCCCCAGAGCTAGGGTGGGGCTTTGCTAGCAGCGGTGGCTCTTCCATCACAAGGACCGGCCCATAGATTTCCACTGCTCTCCTCTCCTCTGCCTTCTGCACGTCAGGCACTGGACCCAGCTGTTCCTCCTCTTCCTCATCAGCCACCTCCACACCTGGGGGCTGTTGGCTCTCCATCTGAGGGGTGACAAGACAGCCCAGGCTCCTCCTCTTGTCTCTCACCCTGCTAGCTCCATTCCCTCTTCCCCCTTGGAGCTCTCAGGTTGCCTTGATGCTGAGCCTGACTCCCACTCCTCCTCCTCCTCATCTGCTGGAGGGGCCAGCTGCTGAGAGGCCACAACATAGAGTTTCTCTGGGCTGGCCCCCACAGCCTAGAGAACCTACGGATTAGGTTGTTGCCAAGGGTTCATTGCCTCCCCATATTTTCCTGGCAATTCAGAAAGTACTCAAGATATATATAAATATATATATATATATATAAATATATATATATATATATATAAATATATATATATATTTTAACCAGGCTGCAGCCCCTAGCAAGGAACCAATTATGATTTTTTTAAATTTTCCTACATGTTTCGGAGGAGAGAAAAGTCCCTAAATGATCCTTATTGCACTGAGATTTTGGACCCCACCAGGGACATCTGACCACGTGGTGTGGAAATGCTGCGAAAGATGATAGGGAACTGTGTGTTTGCCCCCGGCTCTCGCCATCTCACAGCACTGTAAAACCCGGCGGGAGTGTTGTAAAATGGTGCTAATCCTAGCGCATTTTGAAACGTTTCATATTTAATTTTAGGGTAGGGATGCGTAAGCTTTGTGGTTTGGGTTCTCCAGGTTTCCCAAAATAAAAATAAAAGGCAGCCATCCAAGAGGCTCAAATATCTTAACATTCAAAAACAGCTGCCTCCTCCTTCTTCTTTTTTTTTGAAGATGGGATGATAAAAGTTGTTCTTTATGGAAGAACTAACGTCTTAACTAATGTCTTAATGTATAGGCTGACTCTGATTCTGGATTTTATTATTTATTATTGATTAGTTATTTGGTTTAAAATGGGATTTTATTGTACATGTTTCTTAACCTGTGTTCGCTGCCCTGAGTCCTTCGGGAGAAGGGCGGCATATAAATGCATGTAATAAATAAATAAATAAATAAACTGTAAGTAATATTAAAAATTAATAGATGCAGACACAGAAATACAGCGTACTCAAGCCTGCAAAGTTGTCCTCTTCTACACCACAACCGTTATCAGAGACTTCAATGAGATCCGCTCCATAATCTTTAAGCTTCACTTCTATAAATGAAAAAACAAATAACGAAGATTAGGTTTCCACGATTTCCTGCCTTCTTCTCTCCAAATACCACTAGATCCGTGATGGTGAACCTATGGCATGAGTGCCACAGGTGGCACGCAAAGCCCTCTCTGCGGGCACGCGAACCGTTGCCCAAGCTCAGCTCCACCATGGATGCACGCACGCCTCCTGCCGGCCAGCTGATTTTCGGGTCTCTGCTGTACATGCACGGGGAGGGGAGGCATGAGGGAGATGTGGGGCGGGGGTTGCGCACTCATACGCAGGGAGCAAGGAGGTCGTGCACACATGCATAGGGGTGTGTGTGAAGGGGAGATGGACCACCCCCGCGGCCTGGTTTTGGTCCCAGGAGGCTGCAGGGAGGCCCAAAAATGGGCGCAGGTGTGGCGCAGACTAAAGTGCTGTTAAGTAGCACCAGCTGCCTGCAATTACTGCGAGTTCGAATCTCACCAGGCTCAAGGTTGACTCAGCCTTCCATCCATCCGAGGTAGGTAAAATGAGGAGCCGGATTGTGGGGGCAATAAGCTGACTTTGTATAAAAAAAAGAACACCGCTTGGGGGGGGGGGCAAAAGCCCTACTAAGCAGGTATATACAAAAGATGAAGGCTATTGCTTAACGCATTGTAAGCCGCCCTGAGTCTCCAGAGAAGGGCGGCATATAAATCGAACCAATAAATAAATAAATGTGTGTAGGGGTTACAGGGGTTACACACACACATTCGCAGGGGGCCAGGGCACACGGGGAGGGGGATGTCACGCACACATTGTGTTATGGGTGCACGCACATGGGCGCACTTTCAGCACACCGAGACAAAAAGGTTAGCCATCACTGCACTAGATGGTAACAGCATGACTAAAACAGTCTTGAGTTCTAACAACTTTAAAACAACACGCAACTTACCAACGTTAGTAGCGCCAGCATCGAGGCTGTTTTCCACCAGCTCTTTTACAGCGGTACATAGATTCAGCACCACCTGGCCTGAGCAGATCCGATGAACTGATCTGCGATCAATGGGCTTGATCGTTTTTTCCACTCTTTAAATAAAGAAAAACAACAAAGCTTTTTTATTTTTATTTTTTTTTACACTCAGAAAATATTGCAGTTCCCAGGACTGTAGTCTATGGTTTCGTTTCGCTTCTGCTTTCGGACTGTAAAGTTCTACCTGTATTCTGAAACAGGTTTTAAACCACTCTGAAAGGCAGCCTAGCAAATGTCACTTCGGTGGGTGAGCAAAATATTGTCTTTTTAAACCATATTGCAGAATTCACTTACCTCTGAGCAATGCTGCAGGAAAAAAACATCGCAGACATTTATCCAAAGTGTTTGTTCTTTGCATATGTGTGTGTTTTTTGAACCATGACTTGTAAATAGGAGTAAACCACCCAGGAGTCTGGCAGCATATAAATTTAATAATAAATTTTTTAAAAAAAGAATGGTTCCTATTTACAAGAAGTCTGGATAGCTCAGCAGACTAATACATTGTAATTAACTCCAGCTGTCTGCAATTACTGTAAGTTCGAATTTCACCAGGCTCAAGATTGACTCAGCTTCCATCCTTTCTAAGGTGGGTAAAATGAGGACCCAGTTTGTGGGGGCAATAAGCTGACTTTGTATAAATATACAAAAGTATAAAGGCTATTGCTTAACGCATTGTAAGCCGCCCTGAGTCTCTGGAGAAGGGCGGCATATAAATCAAATTAAAAAAGAAAAAAAAGTCAAAGCTTTACAGTTGGAATCGGTTTGGTCTAGCAGTTAAAATGTCAGGCTAGGAACCAGGACGTGGTGAGTTCTAATCCTGCCAGTTGAGTGACTTTGGGCCAGTCGCTCTATCTCAGCCCAACCCACCTCACACAGTGGTTGTTGTGGTGGGGAAAACAGGAGGAGGAAGATATGTTCGCAACCTTGAGCAATTTATAAAACTAATAAAGGTGGGCTATAAATAAAATACTGTATTTTCCTGCATATAAGACTACTTTCTAACACACAAAAATCTTCTCAAAAGTCGGGGGTCGTCTTATACGCCGGGTCTCATTCTCCTGTAACCAGGCAGACCAGCCCATAAGGCTCTGACGAGCCTTAAATGGCTCTGAGGAGGGTCGTCTTATACGCCCAGTCATCTTATACGCCGGAAAATACGGTAATAAAATGAAGAAATGCAATGCAATAAATACACTTCCACTGAAATTCCGTTCCAATTAAAATAACATCAAATAATAATAAAATAAAATAAAGCAATGCAAAAAATACACTTCCACTGAAATTCCGTTCCAATTAAAATAACATCAAATAATAAAATAAAATAAAGCAATGCGATAAGTACATTTACACTGAAATTCCATTCCTATTAAAATAATAATAAAATAAAGCAATACAATGCAATAAATACACTTGCACTGAAATCCCATTCCAATTAAAATAACATCAAATAATAATAAAATAAAATAATGCAATGCAATAAATACATTTATGCTGAAATCCCATTCCAATATAAATAATAATAAAGCAAAACAACGCAATAAATACACCTGCACTGAAACTCCACTCCAATTAAAATAACATCAAATAATAAAATAATAAAATAAAGCAATGCAAGAAATGCACTTACACTCGAGTAAATTCCATTCTGTTCGCTGATGCAACTTAACCCTTCGCTGCCTGCTCGTTTTTTTCAAATGAAGTATGCAAATGATATGCAAATGAGCCCAAAGGGGCGGTCCGGTTCTTTCCCGCCCATTTCCCCGTCAATCGATCTCGCGGAAGGGAACCCAGGATCGGCCCGGAGCCCCGCGACTCCCTTAGAGCCCGCAGCCGAGGCGCCCCGCTTCTCCCCGGGCGAGACAGGTTCGCTTCCTTCCGCGAATCCACCCCCTCCCAAGTTTCCCAGGCTCGCGATGTCTTCTGGGTAGAATTCTTTTCCTCCAATCACCGAGGTGAAGCTTTCTCATTGGTCCACCTACGCACCAATCGGGGAGTAAAAAGGAAGGTGGAGCGAAATCTTACCGAAGCTTAGTATATAGGGGAAGGGAGTCGGTGTGAACAACCACCAGTTCGGGTACATCATGGAATCCAAGAATAGAATAGAATAGAATAGAATAGAATAGAATAGAATAGAATAGAATAGAATAGAGCAGAGCAGAGCAGAGCAGAGCAGAGCAGAGCAGAGCAGAGCAGAGCAGAGCAGAATAGAATAGAATAGAATAGAATAGAATAGAATAGAATAGAATAGAATAGAATAGAATTCTTTATTGGCCAAGTGTGATTGGACACACAAGGAATTTGTCTTGGTGCATATGCTCTCAGTGTACAGAAAAGAAAAGATAGATAGATAGATGATAGATAGATAGATAGATAGATAGATAGATAGATAGATAGATAGATAGATAGATAGATAGATAGAAATGGAGAATAGAATAGAATAGAATAGAATAGAATAGAATAGAATAGAATAGAATAGAATAGAATAGAATAGAATAGAATAGAATAGAATAGAATTCTTTATTGGCCAAGTGTGATTGGACACACAAGGAATTTGTGCATACACTCTCGGTGTACATAAAATAAAAGATACGTTCATCAAGAATCATAAGGTACAACACTTAATGATAGTCATAGGGAACAAATAAGCAATCAGGAAACAATATCAATATAAATCTTACGGATACCAGCAACAAGGTTACAGTCATACAGTCATAAGTGGGAGGAGATGGGTGATAGGAACGATGAGAAGATTAATAGTAGTGCGGACTTAGTGAATAGTTTGACAGTGTTGAGGGAATTAGTTGTTTAGCAGAGTGATGGCATTTGGGAAAAACTGTCCTTGTGTCTAGTTGTTCTGGTGTGCAGTGCTCTATAGCGTCATTCTGAGGGTAGGAGTTGAAACAGTTTATGTTTAGGATGCGAGGGGTCTGTAGATATTTTCCCAGCCCTCTTTTTGACTCGTGCAGTATACAGATCCTCAATGGAAGGTAGGTTGGTAACCATTGTTTTTTCTGTATTTCTAATTATTCTCTGAAGTCCGTGTCTGTCTTGTTGGGTTGCAGAACCAGACAGTTAACAGAGGTGCAGATGAGAGACTCTAATCCCCGGATCCTGAAATATACAAAGCGGTGTTTCTCAAGCAACTTTTCCTCTGTTCTTTGTTCATCCCCTGGAGCTGGGTTCACACGAAACGCTGACCTGGTTTGCTGAATTCACCCGTTTCACAGAATATTGTATAACACGCTGAATGGTGACTCCCCCCCAGTAACTCGGAGTCCACCACCTGCTTGGAGAGGAGGCGAGGTTGAGCCTAGCAGGGGCTGCAGGAGCCTTCCTCTCCTGACCCCAAGAAAAATTCTCTGGATAGAAGTCCCCCCCTTCCCCTCATGAGATGGCTTCGCTTGCTAACCCGAAGTCTAAGGTCGAGGGCCGCTTCATCCGCCTTCTACGCCCCTCCCACTCCCTTCAGAGCTTGCATCAGATGGCTGCAAAAAGACCGCACGCGGCCGACGGGGAAGCCTCGCCTCCTTCGGCCAATAGCCTTGGCGGCGGTGGCAAACCGACCAATGGGAGGCGCAAGGGGCGGAGCGTCAGGCGGCGCTCCTCCAATGGGAGACGGGCGCGCTTGCGCCGAGGCGGGGAGGCGGCGCCGGCGCGTCAGTCTGCCGTGGCGTGAGGAGAATCGGCGTCGAGGCGGGCGCGATGCCGATGTACAAGGTGAGGCCCTTTCAGGACGGCTCCGGACCGGCGGTTCTGGCCGAGCACTTCCCCACCTGCATGTACCGCGTGCGCTCCGCCCACCGCCCGGCCGAGGCCGACGAGGGCTCCGGCCTTGCCTCCTCGCCGCCGCCGCCTCAGCAGGTAGGAGCCGCTCGGCCCTGCGGCGCCTCACTTGACCTGGGGGTATAGGGTGGGGATGGGGATGACAGGCAGGCCGCGGCTCCCTGGCCCCAAGACCTCCCTGGAAAGGTTTCCGCCTTCGGACTACAATCCCCATCCTCCCCAGCCCCCCCCCGTTGTCTGACCCGCCCCAAGCCACTCCCCCTTGGATTACAATCCCCATCCTCCCCGTCCACTCCCTATTCGGACCACAACCTCCATTCTCCCCACCCACCGGTTTTCTCCCTGCTCCATGCCATTCCCCTTTCAAACTACAATCCCCATCCTCCACAGCCCCCCCAAGCCACCTCCCCTTGGATTACAATCCCCATCCTCCCCGTCCACTCCCTATTCGGACCACAACCTGCATTCTCCCCACCCACTGGTTTTCTCCCTGCTCCATGCCATTCCTCTTTCAAACTACAATCCCCATCCTCCACAGCCCCCCCAAGCCACCTCCCCTTGGATTACAATCCCCATCCTCCCCGTCCACTCCCTATTCGGACCACAACCTCCATTCTCCACACCCACCGGTTTTCTCCCTGCTCCATGCCATCCCTCTTTCAAACTACAATCCCCATCCTCCACAGCCCCCCCAAGCCACCTCCTCTTGGATTACAGTCCCCATCCTCCCCAGCACCCTTTTTTCATCCCGCTCCAAACCATTCCCTTGTCAGGTTACAATCCCCATCCTCCTCGTTTTCAGCCCCGCCTGAATCCGCTCCCTGTTCGGACTACAATCCCCATTCTCCCCAACCCCATGCTTTTTGGCCCTGCCCCAAGCCACTCCTCTTTCAGACTACAATCCCCATCCTCTCCAGCCCGGCTACTTCTTTCGAGTCTGCTTTAAATCGTTAACGGTTGCTCGCAAAGGTGCCTGGCTCCAGATCCCGTCAGCCCCAGCCCAGGATGGTGGGAGTTGTAGTTCGAAAGCTTTGGAGAGGCGGCCTTCCTCCGAGACCCATTGGGACCCCACACAGGCTTGGGTAGGAGAAGGGACTCTCCTCCTCCCCCACTTTCAGCGCCTGGATCAGTATCAGGCTGCCTTCCTGTCACTTTCACTTTCACTTTCTCTTTCTTTTCCTTCAAGGAACATATTGGCAATAATTGCTTGTGTGTATTCGTCAGCATACCAAATGTGTATTAAAATGTATTTACAGTATTAATGCAAAGTGACTCGATGTAGCTTACAATAAAAATCAAATGGTAGGGAGAGAATTAACATTTGGGATAAACTCTCAATATAAACCCATTGAAGGGGGTCCTCGGTGCTCTCTTGAGTGCTCTTCTTTTCTTGTAGACGTTTCGTTACCCAAACTAGGTACCATCATCAGTGCTAGAAGGGAGTCAGGTTTGCAGAATGAAGAAATGAGATTTTTCTTGCAGTTGTTTCATTACCCAAACCAGGTAATATCAACAGTGCTGGTGATGTTACTAGCACTGATGAAGTTACCTAGTTTGGGTAATGAAACTTGTGCAAAAAACAAAACAAAAAAAAAACAAGCTCAGGCAGCACCAAGGACCCCTCATGTCATGAGCTACAAATGTTATGTCATGTCATGTCATTTGTCATGAGCTCATGTCATTTATTTATTTATTTTATTTATTTATTTGATTTATATGCCGCCCTTTTCCGGAGACTCAGGGCGGCTTACAATGCATTAAGCAACAGCTTTCATACTTTTGTATATGCCTGCTTAGTAGGGCTTTGCCCCCCACCCCCAAAGCGGTGTTCTTTTTTATACAAAGTCAGCTTATTGCCCCCACAATCCCGGTCCTCATTTTACCTACTTCAAAAGGATGGAAGGCTGAGTCAACCTTGAGCCTGGTGAGATTCGAACTTGCAGTAATTGCAGGCAGCTGGTGCTACTTAACAGCACTTTAGTCTGCTGTGCCACCAAGGCTTGTCATGAGCTACAAATATTCTCCTTTATTGAAATCCATTGACTATCGATGCCTACAGCCCCTCCTTGTGGGAGATGGGTGATCTAGAAACATCTAACTAATATAAACATGTATCTTTGTACAAAAATATAAATAAATTGCATATAAAAAGGGATAGCCAGAATACCTGGTTTTGTTCTGACCCAATACAAAAACGACGAACTGAATGCTAACCTAATTTTCATTCAGGATGAAGTTGACCCGACACTCCAGGCGCTCGAATTCCGCCAAGAGGAGATCTTGAAACGTTTGTATGAATTGAAAGCTGCTGTCGACGGCCTCTCAAAAATGATCCAGACACCAGATGCGGACTTCGATGCCACTAACATAATTCAAATAGATGACTGCGTTTCTCTAACGGTCAGCTCTGCAGAACTCGATAGTCTACTTGGGAAGGCAAGTCGGATTCTGAAATGCTTGCATTCTGCCTAGAATAGTTTAGCCAAAGTTGGTGTGTGCTTTTCTTTTGTTACAAGAAATAAGTTGCAATCGGGCCAAACTTACATTTAGTGATGTCTATGGAGATTCTCAGTCATCCAGGTCATGGTTCTCCCAAAGGTGCTTTTTCAAAAGGCAACTGCTTTGGTTTTCCTTGAAGACATTTCACTTCTCATCCAAGAAGCTTCTTCAGTTCTGACTGAAGAACAGAAGTAGTTTCTTGGATGAGTAGTGAAACGTCTTCAAAGAAAAACAAAGTCCATTTGCCTTCTGTAAAAGCACTTTTTTAGTGATGTTGATTCTACAAACAGTTACCTTGCAAAAGTATCAGCCACATAGTAACATAACTTTGTTCCAAGCCAACACTGATGTCAGGGTTACATTTTAGAGCTTTATGGAAATAAAGTTATATTTAATTGTTCAAAATTGGCCTAAAAATGTTTGCTTTTAATGGTTTACAAATAATTACTTCAGCTAGCAGGAGCGAAACACTTTTTAAATGAAGCTTTTCTTAGGGATAAATACCACTTTGTATATTAATAGCTGGCCAAGTAAAAATAACTAGCTCCTTTATTTGGGAGTGTCATTTGAGTCTCATCTCCTGTTTCCGATGGCATGAAATATCTGAGCTGGAATAGATTTTCTATACAGTTCCAGCCTCTACAGAATATTGTCGCCTAAATATTCAGTTTCTATCAGTAGTAATTGCCAGTGGGTAACTGGTAAACAAATGTATGGTTTAGAATTTGGAGTATTTTGGAATATGTTGCTTCATATTCCAAGTATTGTATGTGTTTATAGGAGGTGTTCAAATGTAGTGGTGCATAATGTACAATTTCTAAGTATGACTAATCCAGATCTAGTTCACCATCTGTTTAGGACGAAGATCCATCCATTTTTCTATTCTCATAATGTTCTTGGAGGCCTAGCATTTTTAAGCTCTCAGCTAACATGTGCAATGACTGGTTCATCTTTTGTCACCTATGAGAGCCACTTATGTCACTTATTCCATTTCTTCACAGCAGTGTAAGCAGTGTGGAAGATGAATAGGCAGTGTAGAACTGCGGTGCAGTTAACCTATGGAAAGTACTAAAAAAAACCCTGCAGGATATTAACTATTAAATATGTGGAAAAGCTTTAGAAAAGTGGAAATCTGAACAGCTCACTGAAGTCAAGTTTGTTTTAAAGCAGGATTACGGTGCTCTGAAGGACATCGTGATCAATGCGAACCCAGCTTTCCCTCCGCTGTCGTTGTTAATACTCCACAGTATGCTGTGTGAGAAGTACAAGATACTTTCAACTGTTCATACACACTCGTCTGTGAAAAACGTGCCAGAAAAGCTGCTCAAATGCTTTGGTGAGCAGACGAAGAAACAATCGCGCCACGAATACCAATTGGGCATTACTTTAATTTGGAAAGATGGTAAGTCTGTGTACGCTTTATTAATATTAATTAAAAATGAGCCTGTGTAGCGTAGGGGGCTAATGCCTCCTACTAAAGGCAGCAATTAACACCAGCTGCCTGTAATTTCTCTGAGTTCAATCCTAGCCAGGCTCAAGGTCGACTCAGCCTTCCATCCTTTCTAAGGTGGGTAAATTGAGGACCCAGTTTGTGGGGGCAATAAGCTGACTTTGTATAAATATACAAAAGTATGAAGGCTATTGCTTAACGCATTGTAAGCCGCCCTGAGTCTCCGGAGAAGGGCGGCATATAAATCAAATTAAAAAAAAAAATAGCTGCTTACAGAGTTAGCCCACACCATTTTTATTTTATTTATTAAATTAATAAAAGAATGGGTTTTCATTGGACATGCACTGCTTGGAGTTATATATAAAACCTTTTAAATTAATCTGAGGTAAGATGGAAAAGGGGGAGGTACTTGATAGATTTGTTGCTTGCTGTTTGTTACCTGTCGGGCAGTATCTTATGTGAAAAATCAAACTGACAGCCAGGAAAACGTCTCTTCCAACTACATGAGACATCATAAGCGTGTTGGGAAGGAATGATGAATACAGGTAGTCCTTGACTTACAACCATTCGTTTAGTGACTCTTCGAAGTTACAAGGGTTCTGAAAAAAAGTGACTTTTGACCATTGGAGCATCTCCATGGTCACATGATCAAAATTTGGACACTGGCTGTAGTCTCAGGGGGGTGGGGGTGGGGGTCATGCGATCACCTTTTTGGACCTTCTGACAAATAATGGGGAAGTCAGATTCACTTAACAACCATGCTACTAATTTACAAACTGTAAGTGACTCACTTAACAACTGTGGCAACGAAGGTCGCAAAGTGGGGCAAAGTTCACCGTCCCACTGTCTTGCTCGGCCCAATTTTGGGCTCGTAAGTCGAGGACTACCTGATTATACCAGCTCTCCAATCGTCATTGGTGTCTAATTATCCTTCCAGTGCCAAAACCCCAGATGAAGTTCAGCATTCAAACCATGTGCCCCATCCAAGGCGAAGGGAACATTTCCAGGTTCTTGTTCTCCCTGCTCGGCGCAAAGCATAACACAGTCGCGGCCACGTTGATGGACAGCTGGGTCGACACCGCCCTCTTCCAACTCCGAGGAGGAAGCAATAAAGAAAAGGCAGCAGTTTTGCGGGGCATGAATGTGACCCTCGGCAAGACCCCCTGGTTGGTGGGCAACGAATTGACGGTAGCAGACGTCGTGACCTGGTGCGCCCTTCAGCAGACGGGGGACACGGAGGCCATCCCAGCCAACGTGCAGAAATGGCTGCGGTCTTGTGAGAATCTGGCCCCTTTTAACGCTGCTCTCAAGCTACTGAAGTAGCATTCTCTCCTGTGGACAGGCAAGCAGGTTCAATTTTTTGCGACCTCTCTGATGATGAAATCTGGGATGATGTTTGGATGTATCCGATTTGAGAAATAACCAAAGCTGTAATGCCAATAAAGTTCATCAGAATTGTCCTTTGCAAAATGGTACTTCTTCAGCAAGAAAATTGGGGGCCCTTGGTCACATCCGCCTGGTCTTGATAACCAGGAGGTTTTCCTTCTCAGATGGTTTTCTCCCAACTTTCCTAACTCTTCCCATCCAAGAGTTAACAAGCTCAATACTGATTAGCTTCTTTGGGATTAACCAAGATTGTCTGATCTGGCTACCTGCTGTAACCACAGCATTCCTGTTAATGTCAGAAGCTATAAAGGATTTCAGGATTGCTTATCTGTGATTTCTACTCCGTTCAAATGAGAAACATGCCCTTATAGATTTAGATGATTTTATGTAAAAAAAATAAGACATGTTAAAACACAATGACAAATATTTTTGGTTCACTTAAACAGGAGAGCCGATTGGCTTAATTCTGTCTCTTTCCTCCCGCTCTTGTAACAGGACTTTAATTTTTTCTTTAAGAAGTTTGATTTCTTCTTCTTGCTTCATCACTTTCTGCTGAAGAGCACAAATGACCTAAACAAAAAAAAAAAACAGACAATTATTGCCGCCGTCTGGTATAGAGTAATGCTAGCACAGGAAGTGAACCAACCAGATTGGAGAGGATCACTCTTCTACATGTGGTCACTTCCTTTTTTTAAAATTAAGAATAGCCATCTTAATTTTATTTCAATTATATTCCTTTCCCCCCTCTCCTTTATTGTGGTTGTTAACCAACACAGGAGAAACGATACTCAAAATTAGGGGCTATTTATCTGGCTCGTTGTCATAATTTACGACAATTATGGGCTAATTGTAATAATCTGGGCTCATCTTAAATTATAATCCATCACATAATTGAATGATAATTTATAATTAAATTATAATTAGGGGCTAATTTGTCTTACAGTCAAATTATGATATTCAGGCTTTAACAGAATAACAGAGTTGGAAGAGACTTTGGAGATCTACTCCAAACTCCCCCACCCCATAATGCAATGCCCCCCCGTGCACGCTCCACCCGTTTCAGGACTTCCGATAGGCCCATTTTTCGCCCTCCCAGAGTCTCCGCGCAAGCCCTGTACTTACCTGGCATCCAAAACGGGCCGCAGGGAGACTCCTGGGAGGGAAAGGGTGGCATGGCCACGCGCGTGCTTTTCCTGCATATGTGGCAGCGACCCGAAAAGCAGCTGGCCGGCAGGAGGCACGCAGGCACACATGCACGGTGGAGCTGATCTAGGGCAACGGCTCGCGTGCCCACAAAAATGGCTTCGTGTGCCACTTTGGGCCTTATACCATTTCAGACAAACGATTGTCCAATTCTTTTCTTAAAACCCTCCGATGTTTATGATGCTCTGCGATAAACGCCTGATCATTTGAATAACCGGGATCAGAACCGGCCAAGGCTTACATTTGCTGAATTATGGAAGAGTTCACTTTCCAGCAGCTGAAGGGCTGTCGGTCTTCGCGAGGATGCGTCGCTGGTCAGCAGCTTCACGTATCTGGCCTGTACTGGCCACTTCCCACAAAAAGTGAGCGGGAGGCTGCCCCGTCTTAAGCCCATCAGAACTTTGGTCCTCTCCATTTCTGTTCCAAATGGTTGGTAGAGTTCAAACAGGATGACACCCAAGCTGTACATATCAGACTAGGGAGATAAGAAATGTTCAGGGTCAGAAAACTTTTTTTTTTCATATTTTAATACATCTTTTTAATATTCCTGCCTCTTAGAATCAACGCGGGGATGTGCACTACATAGCAACAGCTATGGAGTGATATAGCTGGTGACCAGGTGACCAGGTGGGTGTGGCCAGCTCGATGTCACTCACGTCAAGGGGCGCCTCGCCAGCCTCTACTCACCCCTCCCCTCCCAGCCACACCTCGCCTGCCCACCCAGGCTCCTTAGGGCCCCAACAGGAAGCAGTTGTTGGAGCTAAGCAGCCACCATGAGAAAGAGTTGACAAAACAGCTCAGTTCAAATTGGATCTGACCGAGAAGGAGGCTCAGCAGAAGCATCTTACTGAGGACTAGGAGCATAGGCTTTCCAAGCAGAGGGAAGACCTGTGGGAGTGCAAGGGAAAGTACCAGCACCTGGAGGCTCAATGGGCTGAGATGGTCAGCCGGTTCCAGGCCATGAAGCAGTCCCACTGGAACAAGGCCCTCCGGCTCTTCTCCACCAGCGGCCCTTCCCTCCACCCTTCACCCAAAGCCCCACACCAGGAGGCTGAAGCAGACCCCAAGTTGGAATTTCTGCCCCCCTCCGACCCACACAAAAAGACCCCGAAGGGGGAGACTCTCTGCAGCAATACAAACGTATCCATCCCCGGAGTCGTAGTTTGATGACTCCTGATTTAGTGCAATATAAAAAAAATACAAATAATTGTTTTGCAGACCGCCAAAATTTTCTCGCGGACCATCAGTGGCACACGGATCACCAGTTGGTGACCGCTGGCTTAGAGAAGACTGTAAAGCACTATGCAGCGGTATAGAAGTGCTATTTCTTAATACGTCTTGACATCTGAAAGATGAATTTTCACCGCTGAGGTCCCGTTTAAAAAAAAAGCTCGTTAGATTGGAGGTTGGGACAGTTGTACCTTGAAATCATAATGAGAGCCTTGAAGTTGTTCAGGTGAAGCATACAGACAGGTGCCCACTCCGGAGGTATGGATGAACGCTATACCAAAATAGAGGAAGCATGTTAGCATTTTTTTAAAAAAAATCAAGCATTGCAAATCAATAACCAAAGCACTGTTAGAGTGGAATAATTACCATAATTATTCTCTGCACTCAGCAGTTGGGTTGTATCTTCCTCTATAATGTCTCTACAGGCTAACCCAAAGTCCCCTATTTTCACATGATGGTTAGGTCCTTGGAGAAAGATATTCCGGGGCTGTGAAAACAAAACCAATGGACGGATGATGTTACCTAGTTGGGTCACAAAACGTCTGCAAGAAAACAAGCAAGCTCAGAGAGCACCAGAGACGTCTTGGTTCTCTTCCTCCTCCTCCTCTCTTCTCCTCAAACTCCCCCGCCCTCCTAGCTCTGATGACATTACGTAGTCAGCTAAAGAAACGTCTCCAAGAACGTTTCTACAAGCAAGCTCAGAGACCCCCAAGGACCCTCACTTCAACCCCAAGCTACAAATATCCTCCTTTATTAATGCATTCCAGAAATTTCAAATCACATTTCAATTAAAACACTTGGTATGAGAGGTTTAGATTAAATGAAAGTGTCGAAATAGAGCTGACGAGATTTTGGTTGTGAGCACTGAGTAGGGCCGTGATGGCGAACCTATGGCACACGTGCCACAGGTGGGATGCAGAGCCATATTGGTGGGCATGCAAACTCAGCTGCGCACCGGCCAGCTGATTTTCAGGCCTTCTGGATCTACCGGAAGTGGGGAAACGGGCTGTTTCCTGCCTCTGGAGGGCCCGGTGGGCGTGCGGAAGGCCTGTTTTTTGCTCTCCCCGGGCTCCAGAGGCTTTCTAGGAGCCTGGGTAGGGTGAAAACGGCCTTCCCCATCCCCCGAGAGCCTTCTGGAGGCCAGAAATGGCCTGTTTGCCGACTTATGATCCTGAAGATCCTGAGGGATGAGGAAGG
Organism: Coluber constrictor foxii; assembly: GCA_038048745.1. Taxonomy (NCBI): domain Eukaryota; kingdom Metazoa; phylum Chordata; class Lepidosauria; order Squamata; family Colubridae; genus Coluber; species Coluber constrictor. The sequence continues at coordinate 5,425,397 of CM075973.1, forward strand.
CCATTTTCACCCTACTCGGGCTCCTAGAAAGCCTTTGGAGCCTGGGGAGGGCAAAAAAATGGGCCTACCACGCCATCGTGTGCCAAAAGTGGGGGGAAGGGGTTGCATGCATGGGGACGGGGCGCATAGAATTAGGGGCGTGAACATGCACACATGACACACACTCATAGTGCAACCCCCGCTTTTGGCACGCGATAGCAAAAGGGTTAGCCATCACTGGAGTAGGGAATCAGCCTTGAAGGCCCTCAAAGACCCCTTTCTATTCTAGGGGCGACAGGCGCAAACACCCAGAGACCCATAGGTGTAAGGTTTAAATTGACTACTTCATTGTTCTCTGCCTATTACACAGGAATCTCCTCAGTTCACACGAGAACCATCGTGTTTTCCTGAAAAAAATCCCCGTCATATATTTTTTTTGAACCCAAAAATGAGTGCCTGGCCTTATTTTCGGGGAGGTCTTATTACTTTGGGGCGGGTGGAGCAAGACGGGGCTCCTCTTGCCATCTTACCTGATTTCCAGCTCTGTCTCCCTAACCCTAAACCAGGGGTCAGCAACCTGAGGCTCTGGAGCCACATGTGGCTCTTTCACCCCTCTGCTGCGGCTCCCTGTCACTCAAAATATGCGTCACAACAGCCAATGTGCAACACCCGCCAGCAGGCAATTTACTGAGCTTTTCAACCCCCGGTTAGCCAACCATGGATAAATCCAAGAAAAGTTTCAGAAGATCGTTTAATTCAACGACGCATGCTAGTTTTGTGGCCGCTCAAGAAATAATCAGGCACAGGAAGGATTTTGTGGCTCCCGGTGTTTTCTTTTCTGTGGGAAACGGGTCCAAATGGCTCTTTGAGCGTTTAAGATTGCAGACCTCTGCCCTAACCAGAGGAAATGGTGGGGACCGGCCGCGCATAAGGTTAAATATTTTCACGAAGGGCTTATTTTCGTGAGGGCTTGTTTTGGAGGAGATGGTTTATTTTCGGGGGATAATTTATTATCTGGGAAGGTCTTATTTTCGGGGAAACGCGTTACTAGACAAGGCTTTTAAGGTTTTCAGACCTAGTTCTCTGCTGTTGGTAGGGAGCCCAGGCTAATTCCTCACTTGACCCCTGCTTCGATGATTGCTCTCCGACAAGTGCAGATGTAAGCCTGAGCTGAACATGACATCTCTGTAGAGGCCAGACATCTTCTCTGCTGGCCTGCAACCTTTTAAACCAATGAGATCACCTCTTAACTGGTTCCAGAACCGAGCATCACCGTCACAAAGGAACAATGGCTCAAACCTAAGGTTCCCAAATGCGTTTTCGCCACGCTCAAAGCTTTTTGTTCCTCCCCTTAACATGGGTAATTTGATAAGACGTCCCCGCAAATGGGAAAGCGAATCGACGGACAAAAAATTAATTGACGCCATCATGACCAACAACACATCGATGCTTCAGGAGTTACTGCCGTCCCATTCGGTTTACCAAACGGTTATCTGCCAGGTGAGCGATCTTATCCGCTCAATCTAAAAGACTTAAAAAAAAGAATGGAAAACGTAAGAATGCAGGTAGTCCTCGGTTTACGATGACAAGGGAGCCCCCCCCCCCGTTTCTGTCACCAAGTAAAACATGGGTTAAGTGCGTTTTTCTCCCATGTTTTTCAACCTTTCTTGCCACGGTTATTAAGTGAGTAACAAGGTTGTTAAGTGAAGCTGGCTTCCCCACTGGCTTTGCTTGCAAAGTGGTCGCAAAAGGAGATCACGTGACACCCACACACCCACAGAACACTGCGACCGTCACAAATACGAGTCAGTCGCCAAGTGTCCGAATTTTGATCACCTGACCACGGCCCCCATTTTTCGGTCCTGTTGTAACTTCAAACGGTCACTAAATGAACCGTTGTAAGTCAAAGACTACCTGTAGATAGAATTTTATGTAGCGTGTCCAAAGCCGGTACTTCTGGAAAGACGTTTAATTCAAAATTATAGCATTTCATTCCACAGGGTCTTTAAATGTGATTATTTTTTTTTTGACCTGAACATTTTGACAAGCAGCACAATGACCATCAAACCTGATGGATATCTAATTAAAATTAAGTTCCATTGATCAACTCTTAGAATTTAAAGTTAAATGGGACTTAATTCTTAATTCTAATTCACAAGTTTATGAGATGAGGCTGTCATCTTATACGCTGCCCAGAGTCATTTTTACTGAGGCAGGCGGCTCTATAAATTTCACTATTGTGATCATTAAAATCTTACAAAGACATTTGGATTAAGCCCTCGGTGAAAAAGTGCTGTGCTCTTTGGGCAATCCTTCTGGTAGTTATTATAATGCAGATTATAGAATATTTTAGCAGGCTTCCCACAAAAATCCAACACTTTCAAAACAACCAGCAAACTGTGTTACAATTAAAACTTTCTGCAATCGCTTTCTGGACATCTAAAATGTTAGCCGATGGTCAGGTCAGATTTAAAGAATAAGCTACTTCTTAAAACAGTACCGTGCTTCCCTGAAAATAAACCCTCCCTAAAAATATTTAAATGCAGGCGCAGCTGGTCCCCGTCATTTCCTCGTTAGGGTTCGGGAGACAAAGCTGGAAATCAGGTAAGACGGCAAGAGGATCCCCGTCTTGCTCCATGCACCCCAAAATAATAATAATAATATTATAATAATAATAACCTCCCCGAGAATAAGGCCAAGCGCTTATTTCGGTGTTCAAAAAAATATAAGACAGGGTCTTATTTTCGGGGAAACACGGTCGCGCAAAACATACTATAAAAATTATAAATAGCCTGCAGATGGTCTTGATTTAACTCAACCACATTAAATATGATGGATTGCGCCACTAGCTTACATGTTACCAATTATGACTTTTGCATTTTTTTTCTCCCCAACTGTCCAAGGAAAAAGGGAGATTTGTGCAAGACAATACACAAAATGGAGATCCTGAAAAGAGGTAATGTTTTACCGAACGTCCGAAGTTATAATACGGGATTTGAGAAATGCTTAAGAGCAAGAACGGTGACACACAAAGAATTAGGACCGCACTTTAAATTCCAGCCAATCTGATTTATTGCTCGCCCTTATCGAGGGAGTCCTCCACTTACGATCACAATTGAACCCAAAATTTCTGTGGTAAGCGAATTTACCACAGAAATGAAGTGAATTTTGCCCCGTTTTACGACCTTTCTTGACACCGTTGTTAAGTGAATCCTTGCAGTTGTTAAGGGAGTCACACGGTTGTTAAGGGAACCTGGCTCCCCCACTGACTTTGCTCATCAGAAGGTCGCAAAAGGGATCGCAGGAGCCTTCAGCACGGAACCGTCATGAATACAAACCAGTTGCCAAGCATCCGAATTTTTGGTCACATGGCCACGGGGAGGATGCAACGGTCGGTCTTAAGTGTGAAAAACAGTCACAAGTCCCTTTTTTCCAGTGCCGTTGTAACTTTGGTCACTAAATGGACTGTTGTAAGTTGAGGACTACCTGTACGCAAGAATCTAATCAAACGAAGGGTCAGCACGCTGGCACTATCGTGTTTCCCCCCCAAAATATGTCCTACTCAGAAAGTAAGTCCTAGCTTGATTTTTACACATGTGCCAAATGCCCTACCCCCAAAATAAGCCCCAATTAAGACCCCGCCTACTACAGGGTACATGGGTAAAAATTAAGCTAGGGAGGGGATGGAGAGGTGGAGCTACCCTAGCCCGGATCCAGAGCTCTATTACCGGCTGTAGAGGCCTTCAGGAAAGTCTTGTACGAGGCCCGGCTGAAACTATCCAAAGCTGAAGAATTTCCTGAACGCCTCTGACAGCAAAAAAGGAGGCCAGGGGTGATGCACGCAAGTGAGGGGAGTCTGTGGACGACATCCCCCCCCAAAGAAAATAAGACCTGGTGCCATTTTTTTGTAGCAAAAAAAATGTAAGACAGGGTCTTATTTTCGGGGAAATACGGTAGAAACAGAGTCAACGGAATTCAACAGGGATTGGGCTTAGACCGTTTGTGGGAATGTAATGATTCTAGGCTGATTGCTCTCTTGACTCCACCCCTGGACTCTACTTGTCCTTTTCCTAGAAAGAATCCTTTAACACTGCCGAGCCAAGCTGCTTAGCAGTGAAGGACCAAAGAATGAAAAGTCATCTTCGTTTGGTTGGCTGGAGCTGATATCATCAGAGATATCTAGACAGCGCCGGGTCGTTTGCGCGCAGTATATATTCCATTAGAGAGGAAAAGAACTTGCAAGTATTTATTTTATCCCTGCCCATTTAGCCTCCCAAAAGCAGAGAACCACCGCAGAGCAGAAGAAAGGAATGACGGCAAGCAGCTCCCCATCAAATCGAAGAAGAGGCTCAAGGCCACGCCCCGTGACGCGGCTGGCCACCACGATCACCATCCCCTCCATCTAGCTGTAACCAATGGGTGTTATCATCTAATCCCCGACCTGCTGAAGCGGGGGGCAAGAATAGACGACGTGACAAAAGCCGGCCAAACCGCTCTTCACCTCGCTTCCAAAACCCTCAACCAAGAAGCCGTTCAGATGTTACTCCGCTGTGGGGCCCAGGTAAACTCTACCACGCCGATGACCCAAGAGACTCCGCTCCATCTGGCCGTCCACACCTTGTCCTGCAAGGCCGGCGTTGTCCTAGCGGCCGACGGGTGGTGCGTCGAGCTTCTGCTGATGAACGGAGCCGACGCCTGCGCGAAAGACTGGAAAGGCCAGGAAGCCCTCCATCACGCTTGCCGAAATGGCCGGGAAGACGTTATTAACCTCCTCCTCGATTATGGGGCGGACGTGAACGCCTTAACGTTGCAAGAGGAGTCGTGCCTTTTCCTGTTCCTGGAAAGAGCCACCAATCTCAAGAAGGCCAATGTTCTCGGGAAGCTGCTAAGCCTATCCTACCCACTGAAGCTCACCAACTCTGAGCACCGTCTACCCCGACTGCTGGATGACCCCTACTGGGAGCCGCTGAAGGACATACTCCTCCAAGCGTCTTCACAAGTGTGGTCCTTACAGGACATTTGCAAATTCAACATCCGGAAGGTCTACGGAGGAAACTCGAGATACTGGCTCAAAGAGGCGATGCCTATCGAACTGTGGGACTCTATCTATACGAGCCAACAGTTTTCGTACGCCTCGAAAATCATCGAAAGGATTTTCGGCGCCGGGCGCCACCCATCCAAAGTAAGGGAAAGGCCCTGGGATGCCAGCCTCCTCCTCCTCTTTCTCCTGAGCGTGATTCCTGCGCTGTCGCAGGGCCCGCTTTTCCTGGGACGCTAAGCCGTTGGGTCAAAAAGTAAAATAAAATCGAAAGGCTTTTAAGCTTCACGTTCTGAGTCCATCCCCACAGACGTTGCTTTCGATGGGGGGTGCGGGGGAACGCTTCACCTGTTGGAATATTTAGAGAAGAAAAACGGAGAGGGGTTTCTGCGTTTGGAGATGTGCAACAGATGTTCACCTTCCGAGGTGGGTAAAATGAGGATGCATTGTTGGGGGCGATAGGCTGACTTTGTAAACTGCTTAGAGAGGGCTGTAAACCACTAACTATGGAGTGGTATATAAGTCAAAGTGTTATTGCTATTCCTTCCTTCCTTCCTTCCTTCCATCCATCCATCCATCCATCCGTGGTGCACAATGGTTAGAATGCAGTACTGCAGGCTGACTCTGCCCACAGCCAGGAGTTCAATCCTGACAGGCTCACGGTTGACTCCGCCTTCCATCCTTCTGAGATGGGTAAAATGAGGATGCATTGTTGGGGGCGATAGGCTGACTTTATAAACCACCTAGAGAGGGCTGTATAGCACTAACTATGAAGTGGTATATAAGTCTAAGTGTTATTGCTATTCCTCCCTTCCTTCCTTCCTTCCTTCCTTCCTTCCTTCCTTCCTTCCTTCCATCCATCCATCCATCCATCCATCCATCCATCCATCCATCCATCCATGGTGCACAGTGGTTAGAATGCAGTACTGCAGGCTGACTCTGCCCACAGCCAGGAGTTCAATCCTGACAGGCTCACGGTTGACTCCGCCTTCCATCCTTCTGAGATGGGTAAAATGAGGATGCATAGTTGGGGGCGATAGGCTGACTTTATAAACCGCTTAGAGAAGGCTGTATAGCACTAACTATGAAGTGGTATATAAGTCTAAGTGTTATTGCTATTGCTATTGCTATTCCTTCCTTCCTTCCTTCCTTCCTTCCTTCCTTCCTTCCTTCCTTCCTTCCTTCCTTCCTTCCTTCCATCCATCCATCCATCCATCCATCCATCCATCCATCCATCCGTGGTGCACAATGCTTAGAATGCAGTACTGCAGGCTGACTCTGCCCACAGCCAGGAGTTCAATCCTGACAGGCTCACGGTTGACTCCGCCTTCCATCCTTCTGAGATGGGTAAAATGAGGATGCATTGTTGGGGGTGATAGGCTGACTTTATAAACCACTTAGAAAGGGCTGTATAGCACTAACTATGAAGTGGTATATAAGTCTAAGTGATATTGCTATTCCTTCCTTCCTTCCTTCCTTCCTTCCTTCCTTCCTTCCTTCCTTCCTTCCTTCCTTCCTTCCTTCCTTCCTTCCTTCCTTCCTTCCTTCCATCCATCCATCCATCCATCCATCCATCCATCCATCCATGGTGCACAGTGGTTAGAATGCAGTATTGCAGGCTGCCTCTGCCCACAGCCAGGAGTTCGATCCTGGCAGGCTCAAGGTTGACTCAACCTTCCATCCTTCTGAGGTGGGTAAAATGAGGATGCAGATTGTTGGGGACAAGAGGCTGACATATATAAACCACTTAAGAGAGGGCTATAAAGCCCTATAAAGCGGTATATAAGTCTAAGTGCTATTGCTACTGCTATTGACTCAGCCTTCCATCCTTCCGAGGTCAGTAAAATGAAGACCCAGATGGTTGAGGGGTGATATGCTGACTCTGTAATCCGCTTAGAGAGGGCTGTGAAGCACTGCAAAGCAGCATATAAGTCTAAGGGCTACCGCTAAGCACTATTCAGCAGAGCCTTTTTTAAAAAACCCTGCTGTACAAGACATTTGTTAAGTGAATTTCTCCCCGTGTCGCGACCCTTTTTACCGTGGGTTGTTAAGTGAACCACTGCAGTTGTTAAGGGGGTTCAGGCTTCCCCATGGACTTTGCTTGTCAGACAGGTCGCAAAAGGGGATCATCATGACCCCGGGACACTGCAACCGTCATAAAGATGAGTCCGTTGTCAAACGGCAGAATTTTGATCACGTGACCATGGGGACGCAACAACGGTCGTTAAGCATGAAATACGACCATAGCTCACTTTTTTCCAGTGCCGTCGTAACTTTGGAAGGTCACTAAATGAACTGTCGTAAGTCGAGGGCTGCCTGCAAATGTGTGTCTTAAAAAAGGCGTTCATCAGTTTGAAGCCACAAACTGTAGGAACAGTAATATCTCATGTTAACGCCAATGTAGAATGGCTTCTTGATTCTGAATATTTAACCACAGATCCAAGTTCTTAACGCATTATTCGAGTGCAGAATTTCTAAACACATTTCCCGTGTTCGGCATAAATAAGCTACAGCTTTACGGAATACCCGGTATGGCTTTGAAGGAGTATGGTGTGGCCCGCCAGTGGAGCTGGCAGCAGATTCGGACAGTGAAGAGGTTGGGGGGGGGAACATGGGCCAGTCCTGGAATTTGGGGAAGGCTCTGATGAGGGCTCTGCGTCGGAGGCAGAGAGAGAGCCAGGGCCGTCTGACAGTTCTCAGCTACCTTCGGAGTTGGATATCAGTGGGGCAGAAGAACAGCTGGAGCCTGTTCCTGATGTGTAGAGAGCTGCCAGGAGAAGGGAAAAACTAAGGAACAAGGGTCAACTCCGGAGTAAAGCCACAGGTGGAGGGTGAATGGCCCCTCCCAGAGGGAATAAAGAGGAGCGAAAGGGGAGAGGAGTTTGCAGGAGACAATTCGTTCAGTTCAATAGAGGGAAGATCTGTTCCTGCCTTCTTGCCAACTATTGTCTGCTATAGAGTGGCGTTTGGAAGATATCGGCCTGGCAGCTCTCCAAGCCTGATCAAGGTCTGTAGTGGTGAAATCTCTCGAGAGACTGTTGGCTGGGACTTTGCTGGAGAGGAATTCCCTTTAAACTAAATAAAAGGGATTTTATCGGGATGAGGAGTCGGCTTTGTGCTCGTGGGAAGCCTAGGCCAATTTTACTTACTTTAATGTCCCGGTGCATGACTCCATTCATATGGATAAAGTACACTCCTTCTAGCAGCTCCTGGAAAATCTTTAAGGTCCAGTGTTTTTCGATATGATGATAAGGATCTTTAAAAACATTAAAAACATAAAAAAAAAGTTTTGCACATGCACTGCTGAAATGTCTTTAGAACAGCTTGTTTGTGAGTCTTGTATAAAATGCGCTGATTTTTTTTTTAAAAAGAAAAGCAAGAAAGCATCTTTTCCAGGAGATTTGCTTAGGCTTTTAAGACTTACTAGAGGCATCTGTTGCTCTCAGGCATTTGTCATTTCTCGCGGCAATCCAGTCGCACAAGGAGGTTTCACACAGTTGCATTTGTATGTGAAGCATCAGGTGATATTCGGTCTAAGAAGGAAAAAGGGAGGTGCTTTTTATTATTTATTTCATTGGTTCGATTGATATGTCGCCCTTCTCCGGAGACTCAGGGTGGCTTACAATGCGCTAAACAATAGCCTTCATACTTTTGTATATACCTGCTTAGTATGGCTTTTGGGCCCCCCTAAGCGGTGTTCTTTTTTATACAAAGTCAGCTTATTGCCCCCACAATCCGGGTCCTCATTTTACCTACCTCGGAAGGACGGAAGGCTGAGTCAACCTTGAGCCTGGTGAGATTTGAACTTGCAGTAACTGCAGGCAGCTGAGAGCTAAGTGCTATTTAACAGCGCTTTAGTCCATTGCTCCACCAGGCTCCTTTTTGTTCAATGGGCCACAAGAAAGGGGTATATTACTACAGCAAACCTATGAAAGGCCAGACGGTTACAAGGAGGGGTTTCAAACTTGAGTTCATGGAGGGCCGCATCAAGGTTGTGTTTGACCTTGGGGGGCAGGGGCTGGCGAGGATGGCATAGCCAGCCCAACGGCATTTGTGTTGGGGGCACCTGTGATGGTCCGAGAGCTCTGCCAGCAAAAACAGGGGTCAGGGTTCCAAGTAACATCCCCAACGAAAGAAGACTCCCGAGGCTAGAAGTTCGTCAAAATTGCATTTTATGAGAGAGGTCATATTGGCACATCTGGGAAAACCCAAATCTGAAAGTTTCCAGGTTTTCCCCACCTATAGAAAAGTCCAACTCCCTTCCCCTGCACCCACGTGTCCATCACATGGTCCAATCAATGCACCGTCCCATCTGGAGATGCCTCCCAGTCACGCCACTCCAGGTGCAGGGCAAGATGTCCTTGACTCTCAGAGAAAAGAATGTTATGACTATATCTCCCCTGCTCCATACAATCTCCTCTCCCGGTTTCCCACAGTAAATGTGGCAGACCTGAAGATCCAATGCAAAAGATGGCTCCCAGGCCTGACAATGGGCTCCCGAGCTCTGTTTTCGGCTGGGAGGGTCTCTTGCAACCCTCTTCCAGCAAAAACAGAGCTCGGGAGGGCCACACGCAGTCCTTCCGAGCTCTGTTTTCGCTGGCAGAGGCACTGTGGGTCGGTCCTTCGCTGTTTCCAGGGAAGCCCCACAGGCCAAATCTAAGCACCCCGCAGGCCGGAACCAGCCTCCGGGCCTTGAGTTTGACACTCCTGGGTTACAGGTAATCCTTGACTTACATATGTGCTAGTCGTTCCCGACTCTAGGAGGCGGAGCTCATCTCCGTTTCAAAGCCGAAGAGCCAGCACTGTCTGAAGACGTCTCCGTGGTCATGTGGCCGGCATGACTCAACACCAAAGGCGCACGGAACGCTGTTCCCTTCCCACCAAAGGCGGTCCCTATTTTTCTACTTGCATTTTTTTACGTGCTTTTGTACTGCTAGGTTGGCAGAAGCTGGGACCAGGAACGGGAGCTCACCCCGTTAAGCGGCACTAGGGATTCGAACTGCCGAACTGCCGACCTTTCGATCGACAAGCTCAGCTTCTTAGCCACTGAGCCATAATTAACGCCCATATGAGACAAATTTGTATTTACCGTACAAGGCCGGGGTAAAGATATCTCCTTTTCGGAGTCTTCGTTGCTACAAGAATCGTTCGCATTGGTGTGGCCCCCATTTTCATCGCAGCGATGTAAGAGCGAGGCCCGGTTTTCGTTGTCCCTCGATTTGTTGCTCGTGTCACTGTCACTGCCGCCGCCGTATGTCCCAGGAGGAAGCGTGCAAGAATTCCCTTCACTTCCGTTAGAATCTCTGCCGAAAGAATCCTCCGGAGTCGGATTGGCAAAGATGATGGAACTGTCTTCCATTTCCTGAATGCAACTCTGGTCCCTGCAAAAGAATAATAATAATAATTCCAAAATCAAGGCAGGGAAGGCAACTGTACACCCCTTCAGGGTCCCGTCCCGTCCCCCCAAAAAATAATTTATTAAAAAGAATTTGTTTTTTAAAAAAGGAGGCAGGTTCTTTTGTGGAGTCTTAGAAGACGTACTTAGAATTTTCTGCCTCCGAAGACATTTTGAGAGACGGAAGATCCAAGACTAAGCCACCTGTAATGAAGAAACGGGGACACTTTATAAAGACAATTTTATAACCCCGGGTTCGTACGAGACGGACAAAATTGGATTTTACTGTTGTTGTAGGCGATTTATATGCTGGGGCCATCATGGGACATGTGGACAGGTAATCTAAACCAGGTTTAAAATCTTTAGATATGTATCCAAACCATTGTAAATACCATGAAACTTTCGTGTTATTCAGCTTTATAACTTGGAACTTAATTCCAGTCTCCTAAAGTCTCTGTGAATCTTTCTGGCAGGGGCCTTGTCCTGGAGTTAGAAGCGCTTCTGGGTTGAAAGGATATTAGTGACATATTTATTAAGAGTGTAGTAAACCTTATCAAATTCCTGCCAGGATGCTTCAGGGAGGCAACGCTTTAAAAAGCATTTTTATGAATTGTGTGGACAAAAACCCACTGTACAGACCTTAGTTTTAATCTTTCAATGGCTGTGAATTTTAATTGTAATGGGTTTAACACCTGTGCTTTTATGCTGTTGTAAGATGCCCACTCGAGACAGCGAGAGAAATGGCTTATACATTTAATCAAAAAAATTGAGTAGAAGATAAAGGTAAAGGTTCCCTTCACACAAATGTGCTAGTCGTTCCTGACTCTAGGGGGCGGTGCTTATCTCCGTTTCAAAGCCGAAGAGCCAGGGCTGCCCGAAGACGTCTCCGTGGTCATGTGGCCGGCATGACTCAACGCCAAAGGCACACGGAACGCTGTGACCTTCCCACCAAAGGGGGTCTCTATTTTTCTACTTGCATTTTTTTACGTGGTTTCGAACGGCTAGGTTGGCAGAAGCTGGGACAAGGAATGGGAACTCACCCTGTCATGCGGTAGTAGGGATTCAAACCGCTGAACTGCCCACCTTTCGATCGACAAGCTCAGCATCTTAGCCCCTGAGCCACAGCATCCTTTAAAATTGAGTGGGTGGGATGAAACTCACAAATGATAAACTGCTGCAAATTGTTCAGAGTCAGGCAGATGACACCAGTGGTATAGGTACGGGATGGAGGGACGGACGGACGGACGAACAAACAAATAAATAAATGCTCCCCTTTTGGACATGCTGGTTGTACATGTTCCATCCAAGCTGTGTGGTAACCTACAATGTTAGGATGCTGCAGTTGAGCCAAGACTTTCACTTCCCGTAGGACCTACAGAAAGATCAGAGAGAACTTATCACACCTGGTATGGCCAGATAAGCCGCTCTTTCCCAAGATGTCCACAGAGTTTCCGGAAATGGAACTAAGGATGCCTTTGACTTTTGCCCTTACCCACCACCTGTCAGGTGCCAGAAGTCAAGGAACCAAGGCCATTCGTGTGAAGACTCGTTGCCTGCTAATGCTCTCTACAAGAATCTGAACTACTAACAGTCAAAGCGGAATGATAAAAAAGTCGACGAAATTCAAGGCGGGCCAGACTTAAGATCACTTGCGGGCGTAAAGGGATTCAAAACTGATGAGCTGCTTGACCCCTCCCTCGGGGTCATCTCCTATGTCATCAAAAGATGTCCCAAAGGTTGCCTTTTCCAGAGGCAACTGGACTTCCATTGTTTTTCTTTGAAGGCGTTTCGCTAGCCGAAGAAGCTTCCTGGATGAGAAGCGAAATGCCTTCGAAGAAAAACAAAGGAAGTCCAGTTGCCTCTGGAAAAAAAACCTTTGGGACAAGCGTGACCTGGATGACGGAGAATTTCCATAGTCGCCATAAGATGGAATGTCCGCTATAAGGGCATTGCAAGACCTTGAAAAACTCTGCACCCCCAAGCAAATGGTTTGAGTTGGGGGGATGGGAAAGACTCCTGAAAAGCTGGACGACTTCTCCTTCTAACCGCCCCACCCGTCGCCATTGTATTGGCAGTACAAGCAAGAAATAGTGGGCGGGGTTCGTCGGCAGGAAGTGCCAAAGTCAAAAGTGGGTGGGGCTCCCGACTTCCTGTTTATTTTTCTCTCTCTCTTTCTTTCTCCATTCTTCTTGCCGGAAATGCAGGACTTTTTGGGTTAGCATTTGTTCGAAGCAAGGCAATAAAACAGAGAAGTTTCTGCTTGCAAATTCAGTTTTCCTTTAATATGAAACATCGACTAACCCCCAGAGCCGGGAACCGTGAGGCCTGCCTTTGACACAACACACCCTCCAGCCAACATAAAAACAAGTCCCTTACCTTCATGCAATCTTGTTTGGTGGCCTTCTTAATCAGGATTTTTTTAATCGCGTAGAATTGACCGTCGAGTTTGTTTCTGACCTGAAAGGAGATCGATAAGGCAGAGGGATGTAAAGTAAATTAAGAACGAAGGGTGACACGAGCATCCTTTTTGCAAAAATAATAAAAATTTTGAGAAAGGAATGCAGACCCTGGGATTTCGCAAAGGTGCAGTAAGGGTGGGACATAAATGAAACAAATAAATAAATATCACCCGCCCGATTCAGAATATGGGCCTTGGGTGGGCAAATAGGGAAAAAGACCACCTGTGTATCGTGACATCATTGCCCAAACACTACAAATTTGGTAATTCAGCACATTCAACAATTGTTGTTTTTTGTTTTTACAAACATATTGTGCGAACACTGTGGCACTTGAGTGTCTTACATTTTAGCACAACTAAAACAATATTCTTCACATTTAGTATAGTTGACAATCCTATTTAGTTTTAGTAATAAATATAACAGTGGCATAATTAAAAATTAGAGAGGGGATAAGCAATGGAAGATTATAATGTAATATAAATGTGTGCGTTACTATTAGAACTAAAGTCTGTTAAATACAATAAATATGATTGTTAATACTTTATTCGTAGTAAAAGGAGTGACATTTAGAATATGGAAATGGGCATGAAGATGATGTACTGAAATATCGGATAATCAAATAATGAAAGATTGTAATTCAACAGAATATGCGTATTATTACTAAAACAATCTGTTGTCTTAAGAGCATGTTCTTGCATCGTATTCTCTAAATCTGCTCAGAATAAAATCTTAGATATATGGAAAGGCCTGCCATAATTTCTACCCATCCACACCAATAAGCCCTCCATTTGATTATAAGCAATGCTAATGTGGTTGATTTTAGTTATAAATAGTTATATTTATATAACTATATTTATATAACTATTTATAAATAGTTATGTAAGTACCTTATATACTGTTCCATATCCTCCTTTCCCGAGCCTCGAAATCTCATCAAATTCGTTGACGTAACGGGATGTCTGGGCTTCAAAGAGGATTTCGTTCTCCCTGGTTTTTAAAAGAGTGTATTAATACGGAACCATAAGGAAGGCTGAGCGCCAAAGAATGGAGGCCTTTGAACTCTGGTGCTGGAGGAGACTTCTGTGAGTCCCTTGGTCTGCAAGGCCATCAAACCGGTCAGTCCTAGAGGAGATCAATCCTGACTGCTCTTTAGAAGACCAAATCCTGAAGAGGAAACTCAAATACTTTGGCCACCTAATGAGAAGGAAGGACTCCCTGGAGAAGAGCCTGATGCTGGGACAGATGGAGGGCAAAAGAAGAAGGACGGCAGAGAATGAGGTGGCTGGATGGAGTCACTGAAGCAGTCAGCGTGAGCTTCAATGGACTCCAGAGGATGGTAGAGGACAGGGAGGCCTGGAGGAACGTTGTCCATGGGGTCGCGATGGGTCAGACACTAACAACAACAATAAATTAGTATGGAGTTATAAAAAAAATTAAAACTTTCCACTGTAGCACTCTCTTTCACGGATAGATGAGCGAAGTATGGAAATAGAAACGAGACATCGATGTAGAAAAATATCCAGATTGTTGGCAGCCTACCAAGGATCAAACTACTGATTTATATCCTGCGTTAGGTGCACTTCAGCTTTTACAATCCAGACATGGAAAAATTCTCATTCAGAACAGAAACCAACTGCCTCTTCCTGCGATGCCCAAGAACGTTTTATGGTACATGATTTACGGTTCCAAACGTGACATTAATCTGAATTTGATTTCTGCAATGCAGGGACTCCCGAAGCTGATGCTAAAGCAATTTGAAAGTCAACATGTTCAATAAAATACGGTAGGTAGCTGGTTTAAACATTACTCCTGGAGTTTTGAATACGTACCTGTTTTTGTAAGAATCGCCATGATCAACTTCCTACAGAGAAATGAAAGAAATGCTGTGATCAGTAACAAATGCACAACCAAGAAACAAAGATTGGATTTGTCAAAATGAAACGGAAAAGCCAAGACAGCAAAAATTGGCAGTCTTTAAAGCACAAATGTCAATCCGAGCTTTTTTCCCGCCAATGTTATTCCTCTTCTCCAGGATATTTTACAAAACCTTACCTAAGAAAACTGAACAATGAATTATTTTTTTTAAAAAAAAAATCAAAGCACTTTTTCCGGATCCATAAGAAATCAGATCCATGATTTGAAGGTCTGTTTCCAAAGCAGAGTTTGTATTAATTGTGCTTAATAGGAAGTTTGGGCATTTCCTGAAAAGGGAATAAATTTAGGATGCTGAGATGATCATAAGAAAAGGGGTAGTTTGGCCTAGTGGTTAAGGCACGAGCCTAGAAAGTGGGAGACTGTGAGTTCAAGTCCTGCCTTAGGCATGAAAGTTGTCTGGATGATCTTGGACCAATCACCAGGAGACGGAGAGTTTTAGTCCCACCCCAGTCACTCTCTCTCAGCCCCTCAGCCCCTCTCTCAGTTGTGGGGAAATCAGGAAGAGGAAAGTGTGTTGGATATGTTTGCCGCCTTGAGTTCTTTGTAAAAATAATATAGACGGGAAATAAATAAATAAATAAATAAATAGTCTTGAATCGGCCAGATAAACTAATTGCTTCCTGCAAAAGCTCATGTCCCGTTTGCTCCTCTTTTATGTTTTATGGGAGGGGCCAATCATCTCCAAGCCTTACTCCCCGAGTTGACCTGCTTCCTTAATTGTTTTTGTCTGGCAGCTCTGCACATGCGCGCACCGGGAACAGGCTCCCGCTGTTCTTCTGCCTCGCTGATGTCAGATTCCAGAGGCTGCACATAACTATCTGATGCCCTTGGCCCCCTCTCTGCCTCTGACGCAGAGCTCTCATCTTTTTTTTTTTTAATTTGATTTATATGCCACCCTTCTCTGGAGACTCAAGGCGGCTTGCAATACGTTAAGCAATAGCCTTCATACTTTTGTATATTTATACAAAGTCAGCTTATTGCCCCCCACAAACTGGGTCCTCAATTTACCCACCTTAGAAAGGATGGAAGGCTGAGTCGACCTTGAGCCTGGTGAGATTCGAACTATCAGTCATTGCAGACAGCTGATGTTAATCACAATGCTTTTAGTCCGCTGAGCTATCCAGGCTCTGAGCTTTCCCCAGCCCCCAGGACTCGCCCAAGTTCCTCCCCAACCTCCTCAACTGTCCGAATCTGCTGCAGGCCGCTGGTGGGCCAAAACAGTAGTTTAGCATGATAGCCCAACAAGCTGGAAGTCGTAATGGTGGTTTTCAATCCCTTTGCACCTCCTTCAGCAAAATAAGATACCTCAGTGATTTAAAAAAAACACACAAAAATACACTTCACCACAGCCATAGCAATGAACTGGCCAAGCGTCCTCATTTTGCACAAGGATGAAAAGAATCGATCTAAAATCCCAAATATTGTTCTAACGTGCTTTTAATGGGCTTGCCAGGAAGGAGAGAGAAAGAGAGAAAGAGAGAAAGAGAGAAAGAGAGAGAGAGAGAGAGAGAGAGAGAGAGAATTACCTCATTGTGTATTTGCTTGTTGGCTGCTTTCATTAGTCCGGTAATGGCTCGATTATGCTGCAACCGCAAACTGCTGAATTCTTCACAGACGGAGAAATCGGAAAGCAAGCCCATCTGAGTAAATGTTTTACACAGCACTGTATTGGGGGTGGGGAAGTGGGGGAAACGAGACCATTTGAAAATAAAACCGGATACTCTTCAACCCTGGTCTTCATTATGTTTTTATGGCCTCCCCTCGACTTCAGTTGCTTTTATTTCATTTAAATTATGTTTTATAGGTCCCAGAAGGTGGATTTTGGATTAATAAAAAGTTAAGTGATTAATACAACTAACGGTTATAATAAAACTAGCCTTGTCCAGCTCTCCAAATGAAAAAAAAACCCAGTAAAATATAGCAGCTGCAAAGCATCGGGAGATAAAGAAGAGCAACAACAGGAAAAACAGGAGAAACGAATGTTAAACTTTCCTAAAAGTCTATAATGGCAAGGCCACTTGTGTATAGAGAGCAAACCCTTCTAACACTGATGAGGTTACCTTGATAGGTAATGAAACGTCCCCAAGAAAACAATCAGGCTTAGAGAGCACCAAGGACCTCACAGTCCTCCTTCACCACCTCCTCCTTCTTCCTCCCCTCTGCAAACCCCATTCCCTCCTAACACTGATGATGTTACCTAGTTGGGTCATGAAACATCTGTAAGAAAATAATCAAGCTCAGAGAGCACCAAGGACTTCACAGTTCAACCCTGAGCTACAAATATTCTCTTCTATTGGTGAGGGAGGGAGGGAGGAAGGAGAGGGAGGAAGGGGAGGGAGGGAGGGAGGGAGGGAAGGAAGGGAGGAGAAGGAGGGAGGGGAGGGAGGGAGGGAAGGAAGGGAGAGGGAAGGAGGGAAGGATGGAAGGAAGGAGAGGGAGGGAGGAAGGAAGGAGAGGGAGGGAAGAGAGGGAGGGAAGGAAGGAAGGGAGGAGAGGGAGGGAGGGAAGGAAGGGAGAGGGAAGGAGGGAAGGAAGGAAGGAGAGGGAGGGAGGGAGGAAAGAAGGACAAAATAATGCAGCTCCACCCACTGGATGTCCCGATGACATCACTGGCCACACCCTCAATAGCGCTATGGGCCAGACAAATAGCAAACATGTCCACGGGGCTAAAAAAGCTGCCATTTTAATATTTAAATACAGACAAAACGCATCTTGAATGTATTAATTTTCTACCTACTGAACCCGTTGGTTGAATTTAACAAAATCGAGCTCAAACGAATGCTGTTCTTTGGTTGCTACTCTCTGGGAAGCTAATGACCCCAAACTCCTCTGTAAAATCAATTCAAACCCTTCACTAACACTGGAACAATCGTCTCGAACGTGTCGGATCTTGAGCGTAGACATGGCAAAGATGCTCCAGCAGAGAAACTAGCAGGAGCTGATTGGCGAAGGAGGACTTGATGTTCATTAATTTCTGGGAACCATTTGCACCCCGAAATTCGGCGGGCAAGTCAGAATCTGAAAAAAAAAAAAAGAACAAAAGGTGAAACCTGTTTTACATCTTCAGTGCCCTGAAAATAAGATTTAAAGGAGTTTCAAAGACATGGTGCAGGGGTGAAATGCTACCGGTTCACACCAGTTCGAGCGAACCGGTAGTAAAAAAATACCGAACCGGTATTTCCGACGATTGGCTGTGCCGTGCGATTTAGATTCGCTAAAAAGCAGGAAATCCTGCTTTCTGGTGTATCTAAATCGCGCGGCACATCTGTTCTCCCCCCTCACTGTTCTACTTACCTTCAAAAGGCTCCTTTTTCCATGCCAAGCGCGCATTTTGTGCCCGACCTTGGCAACTTTTAAGATCTACGGATTTCAATTCCCACAATTCTGGAATTCTGGGAGTTGAAGTCCACAGGTCTTAAAAATTATCAAGGTTGGACAGCCCCCCGTTTCAACAGTATAAAGGACCCAGATGCCTTCGAAGGCCATTTCGCTTCTTCCACTTTCTTTCTGGAACAGATGGAAACGGTGCAGAGCGAAGCAATTATCCATTATTTATCTCTGCCTTCTATTTATGCCGTGGAATATCCATGCTGCAATGCTGTTTTATAGCCCTGTGAAACTGCAAGATCCGTGCTCGTAAGAGAAATGCTTGCTTTTCATGACAAATGGGATGTAATAAAGATGCCATCCACTTCTAAGGCTGAGTCGCTTTATAAAGGCCCGTATAGAAGAAGCAATCATCCCCAGAATTATTATCCCGACTATTTATTAGTCATACATATACTGTTATGTGGACAAAGTGCTGTTACTCATTTATAAAAAGCTTCACAGCTCTTTCTGCCTATTTGCTTTATATTTATGGCACGAGCTACAGTGGTTATTAAGATTTCAAAGAACAAAAACGCGAAAGAAAAATATAAATTAACGGGTAGGGTAATTTCGCGGAGTTTATCCCTGTGTAAACAGCTACACTGATTCTACTTCAGAGAGTTAACACTATAGCTGGAAATTCACGAGCATTCATGAATGCACACCAATGTATGGCTTGTAGTGTTGTGAAAAAAAAAATACCGACATATCTATGCTAAAGCATTTGATAAGTGATTTCTCTTCAAACTGTGGAATTCCAACTCCTATTAATTTACACGCAGCTTAGCCTTATGCTTATCTTAGGATAAATCAATTCTAAACACTCTGAAAGATTGATTTCGAACCAGAGTTGTTTCTTCTAGGAGTAATTGATAAGAAAATGGAGAAAAGTCTGTACTGCGTAACACTGCATGTACTAACAGCAGCTAGAATTACTCTGGCACAAATGTGGAAACAGATTAACACACCACCTGAAGAAATAGTAATCAAAAAGATCCTCGAATGTGCTGAAATGGATAAAATGACAATGGAGATTAAAGAAAGAGTTGATTCGGACTACTATAAATTGTGGAATAGATTCTATGTATGGCTAGAAAATAGAAATCCAAACAAGAAATAAGGATGTAAATTGAAATGTGATTAATTGGAATATAAGACTATTGAATGCTGGTAAGGATAAAATACTATGTTAATAAACAGGATGTAAGTCACCTCCATCTATTCTCTGCCTCCCAAGTCCCAGCTGATAGGGAGGAAATGGGGATTTTCCAGTATCCTTCCCCTGGATTGGGGAGGGAATGGAGATTTTACAGTATCCTTCCCCTGCCATGCCCACCAAGCCACGCCCACCAAGCCATGCCACGCCCACCAAGCCACACCCACAGAACTGGTAGTAAAAAAATTTGAAACCCACCATTGATGTAAGCATATATAACAAGAATGCTTAATATGGTTATACAAGAATAAGAGAATAATTAGGAAGATTGAATTTAAAAGCAAAGATAATTGTTGATGCAGAAAGTTGTAAAATATTATATAAAGTTGTTACTCATGTTTGTATTTTACCATTTGGTGCATGTATATGTTTCCCCCCTTTTTTTCTTCTTCTTTTTTCATTTTTTTTTTGTCTTTTTCTATTATGTTTTTGGTTTTAAAAATGTAAAATATTCAATAAAAACTAATTAAAAAAAATCAATTCTAAATGGGAAATAGCTTAATCAGAGGTGATTAAGCTATTTCCGGTTTGGCCAATCGGTAGCCGAGATCGAGGTTGGGCCGGCCCACTCGCCCCAGCTCTATGCTGACCTAAATAAATACCGTATTTTTCGGAATATAAGACGACCTACCTTTTTTGGTGAGGAAAAGAAGAAAAAGAAATCTGCCTGTGCTTCTGAGCAATTTTGCCTCCTTGCAGCAAACAGCCAACAGCCTGTTTTACTTTCATTTTCGTTTTCAACATAGCTTGATTAGCACAAGGGAAAAAAAAATCTGCTCCCAGCAATCTACCTCCTTGCAGCAAGCAGTAGAGCCCTGCGCAAAACAGCTGAGAGCAAATCAGCTGAGCGTCGGGAGGCCGATCCAATCAACTCGTGCTAATTAGGCTGTGCCGAAGCTGAAAGGAGTTGTTTCTTCTTGCTCTTTGCTTGCAAGGAGGTAAACTGCTGGGAGGCCGAGGGCAAAGGGTGGGGGCCAGTGAGTGGGCGGGGCTACATTCAGTGTATAAAACACACCTAAATTTTCACCCCCTTTTGGGGGGGGGAGGTGTGTCTTATACTCTGAAAAATATGGTAGGCATGTTTATGAGGCTCGGCGCATGCACGGAAGGCACGCATAACAGCAACACATGCGCATAAGGTTGGGCGCATGCGCTGAAGCCACACATGCATGGGGCGAACCACATACGCCCCTGCATATCCGTGAAGCGAGCATGCGCCCGCCCGCGGCAAACGGGTGGCAACAAAATGTGGAACCTACCGCTGAGCTTAATGCTGGTTTTCTTCACCCCTTTCAAGTCAATCAATGTGCTGAAACGTTTGTGCGGTTTATACCTAACTACAGAATTCATTTTGGAGGCCTCTAAACACTTGTGCAGCATGTGTGCAGCAGACTCGTTTTTTAAAGGAACGTCATTCAGAGTTGCAACGATCCGGAAGCCACAAAGAGGACGCCTGATGCAAGGAGATTGCAAACAGAGTCACAAGACCCATTCAGAGAAATGATGAAACGGCTCCTTTCGCTTATTGGCCTCAAGATAAAAGACGTGAGATCAATAAGGTAATATTTCAGCCATTCGATACCCTTCAGCATTTGAACCGCTGTACAAGCATTTGAACTGTTGTACAAAGCACAACAGTGTTTTGTACAGCAAAACACTGTTGTACAAAAAACCACATTTTCAAACAAAGGCAAGCAAGGAAAAATAGAGAGTGGCAACAGAATTACATGGAAAGTAGCTATTTAGCTGAAAATACACAATTTTAAAATACCTCTTCCTTCTTTACCAAGGAAGATTCCCACCCCCCAGGCAGAACCAAAGGAACATTAAGTTACATCTCATCCCGAATTTTAAATCTTTGCCCAGAAACCCAGAATTTGGAAAAATGCAAGATTTCTTATTTTCCTTGTGGGAGGTTTATTCAAAAAATAATAATAATACAGCTTCAAAAAGCATCTTCTTTCCAGTGCAATCAATCTGCACAATCAAAAAAAAATAAACTCTTAAGTTCATTTTATAGAGGAAATAAATACAAGTAATTCTCAATTTACGGTCACAATCAAGCCTGGAATTATGATCATAAGTTACTGCAGTCCTAAAGTGGGTCGCCAGGTTACTGGACCTGATTTTCTGACCTTTTTTTTTTTTTTTGCAACTGTCGTTAAGCGAATGCTGCAGTCGTTAAACAAATCAATTTTACCCAATGGGCGCTTTGTTTTTGTTTTTTTTTTTGCAACTGGAAGAAGATGCCAGAAACCAGCAAAAAAACAAAAACAAAAAACCATTGAAAATTGCGGCGTAAATCGAGAACTACCTGTAGATGCAACAAATAAAAAAATTAAGCTATCTTTGACTGTTCTTCTCTCTGCATTAGGGGCAATACTTGAAAATGTCGAAAGCTAGCATGTTTGTTTTTCTAGTTTTTCTAGATGCAGGTTTCCTTTTCTGCTCAATCATGTCTGATTTGCAAAAACTGCCTGGACAGGTTCCGGCAAATACTTTCCAGCAAAAAAAGCATTCAGACAGAAATTAAACAATCGAGGGAGAATTTTTTTTTTACTTCGTTTCTTGAGTGGATTAGGGCGCTGAGGTGAACTCTACTGCAAACCTATTCCCTGCTCAGGGGGATGCTGCTAAGTCTGTTTTGCAAATGTGGAGGTGAGTGGAGGAAACCAAATCCGAAGGAGCTTTCTTATTAGCGACTGCAAGTAGTAATTTGCCCTTCATTATGCCTCATTTGCCTTCATCTTCCTCTCCACCCACTTGTAACCTCCTCTTGTTAAATATCAAATTATAACAGGCTGCCCTGCAGGGACCTTTGTCTATCGCAATTCACTGAACAAAAAACACAGGAGAGAAAGATATTGTATGCGTAGGTCATTAAAAAGCCAACTTTTTATACAAGCCCCCATTACAATCCCCAGTTGTGTATAAAATGATCTACACATGTACACATACCTCTCTCTCTAAAATAATCAACTTACGCACATCCCATTTACAATCCCCAGTTGTATACATAATTCAGGTATGCATAAATATATATATACATAAAAGAGACCCTAGATTATTCTCTTTCTCTCTCTCTCCCCTTGTGTGTGTGTACACATAAACACAAAAATACACATTATCTGTCTCTCTCATACATATAGTGCACTGTACATCTATATACATGTACCCCCTCTAAAATAAACATCTTTTTATATGCACTCCCACACTTAACAATCCCCAGTTGCATATAAAATAATCTAGGGAAGGATAGATAGATAGATAGATAGATAGATAGATAGATAGATAGATAGATAGATAGATAGATAGATAGATAGATAGATAGATAGATGATAGGTAGGTAGGTAGGTAGGCAGGCAGGCAGGCAGGCAGGCAGGCAGGCAGGCAGGCAGGCATAGATGATAGAAATACAGATAGGTATACGCAGATGATAGATAAAAAGAGGAGAGATAGATAGATAGATAGATAGATAGATAGATAGATAGATAGATAGATAGATAGATAGATAGATGATAGAGATAAAGATAGGTATAGCAGATGATAGATAAAAAGAGGAGAGAGAGAGATTAGATAGATAGATAGATAGATAGATAGATAGATAGATAGATAGATAGATAGATAGATAGATAGATAGATGATAGATAGATAGATGATAGATAGATAGATAGATAGATAGATAGATAGATAGATAGATAGATAGATAGGTATTTTATTCATTCATTCATTCATTCATTCATTCAATTTCTATACCGCCCTTCTCCCGAAGGACTCAGGGCGGCGAACAGTTAAAATGACATACATATAGAATGTGAATATAAATAATTATAAATAATATAAATATAAATAAGGTATAGGCAGAGGATAGATAAAAAGAGGAGAGAGAGAGATTAGATAGATAGATAGATAGACAGACAGACAGACAGACAGACAGACAGACAGACAGGTGATAGAGATACAGATAGGTATAGGCAGAGGATAGATAAAAAGAGGAGAGAGAGATTAGATAGATAGATAGATAGATAGATAGATAGATAGATAGATAGATAGATAGATAGATAGATAGATAGATAGATAGATAGATAGATGATAGATAGATAGATAGATAGGTGATAGAGATACAGATAGGTATAGGCAGAGGATAGATAAAAAGGTAGGTAGGTAAGTAGGTAGAAGAAATAGGTGATAGAAATACAGATATATTTAGGCAGCTATAATTAAAAAGACAGAGGTAAATAAATACTGTCTACCTTTGTGTGTATAAATAAGACAACCTAGATTATTCTGTATACACACACACACACACACACACACCTCACCCCGGCCCAGATGCACCCCAACCCCCTCCCTCCCCCCCCCAGATCACCCTCTTTCCCTCCCTACCACCGATACACGTGTACACCCCTCCCCACGTAATACCCCCAGCCCCCCACCCCGAGCCCCGTTTCCTTCTCCGCGCACCGTCGAAAGGCGGCTGGGCTCCGGCCTCCTCCTCCTCCTGCTGCTCCTCCTCGGGGAAGCCGAAGACAACCCGCGGCCTCCCAGCCCCGCCGACCCTGAAGGAGGCCTTCCTTCGCCACATGGCCGCACTCCGCCAGGCCGCCACAGCCTCCGCCGTGGATGCTCGGCGCGCTCGCCGGCCTGCCCTGCTTCGTCTTCGTCCCGCCCGCCCGGCTGGCTGGCTGGCTCGGCGACGCCCCCTGCCTGGCTGGCCCGCACGCCAGGCCGCCACTACAGTGCCCATAGTCCCCGGCCGGAGGGGGTGGATGGTTGTGGCAGGGGGTGGCAGGCCGCCCAATAGAAGGGGTTACTGTTTATTTTATTTTTTAATTGATTTTATTATCTATTGTTATTATTATTATTATTTTATTCATTAACCATTATTATTAACCATTAATATTATTCATCTCTTTTATCATTAACCATTATTATTAACCATTATTATTATTAATCTTTTATCATTAAACATTATCATTAACCATTATTATTAAACATCATTATTATTCATCTCTTTTATCATTAAACATTATTATTAACCATTATTATTAAACATCATTATTAATCTCTTATCGTTAAACATTATTAAACATTATTATTAAGCATTATTATTATTCATCTCTTTTATCATTAACCATTATTAACCATTATTGTTAAACATCATTATTATTAATCTCTTTTATCATTAACCATTATTATTAACCATTATTATTAAACATCATTATTAATCTCTTATCATTAAACATTATTGAACATTATTATTAAGCATTATTATTATTAATCTCTTATCATTAAACATTATTAAACATTATTATTAAGCATTATTATTATTAATAATGAAGGGGGGTTTTAAAGGGGAATTTTAATAATTTTCACATTTAAATATTGATTCTTGCTTGTAAAAATTTATTCCCGTGAGCCGCCCTGAGTCCTTGTCAGAGAGAGGGCAGCATACAAGCTTAATAAATAAATAAATAATCTCCTTTATTCATTAATCATGAAATTCAGTTAGCTGATCATTTTAAAATGTATCATAACTATCATTGACTGGTGCTAATGGTTGATACGGGTTGCTGCCAGCGTCCTAGGTGTCAAATTATTATTATTATTACTAATCTTTTATTCATCAAACATTATTATTAAACATTATTATTATTACTCTCTTTTATTCATTAAAAATGAAACTCTGATCATTTAAAAATGTATCGTAAGTATCATTGACTGGAAATTATTATTATTATTAATCTTTTATTCAGTAAACATTATTAAACATTATTATTATTACTCTCTTATTTATTAAACATGAAACTCGGTTAACTGATCATTTAAAAATGTATCATAAGTATCATTGACGGGTGCTAATGGTTGATACGGGTTGCTGCCAGCGTCCTAGGTATCAAATTATTATTATTAATCTTTTATTCATTAAACATTATTATTAAACATTATTATTATTACTCTCTTATTCATTAAACATGAAACTCGGTTAACTGAACATTTAAAAATGTATCATAATCTGCAGTGAATTCACTTAACAACGTTGGTAAGAAAGGCCATGAAACGGGGCAAAAGCCACTTCATGCCCCACTTAGTAAGATAAATTTTGGGGTTCAATCGTGATCGTAAGTCAAGGACTACCTGTAGGAATCCAATAAAACTAGGTCAGGTAAATACATCGCCAGGTAATTCAAAAGCCTTTTCCAGCAAGTGAAGGACGTTTTTAAAAGCCTACTCGTGGCGCAGCAGCTTAAGCAGCAGTTTTAAGTGATGCTAAAGTGACACCAGCTGCCTGCAATTACTGCAAGTTCGAATCTCACCAGGCTCAAGGTTGACTCAGCCTTCCAGGGTAGGTAAAATGAGGACCCGGATTGTGGGGGCAATAAACTGACTTTGTATAAAAAAGAACACCACTTAGGGAGTGGGGGCGAAAGCCCTACTAAGCACGTATATACAAAAGTATGAAGGCTATTGCTTAACGCATTGTAAGCCGCCCTGAGTCTCCGGAGAAGGGTGGCATATAAATTTTTTAAAAAAGAAAGAGAGAGAGAGAAATGAATACGAATGAGAACAGCTAACTATCATATGCATTTCACCGAAATAATAAATGCATTCCGCTGCTAACATAGCATTCAGATCAATTATTTTATTTAAATGTGAATGATACCTTAACATGATAAAACTATGCAGCATTAATCCCATTACAGCCCAGTAAGCCTGGTTTTTGCTGAATTTCATCTGTAATGTTCTTTTTTTTTTTTAGATCTGGTAGAAAATATGCTTTTTAATTTGTATGAGTATTCAATAGGATGTCTTTTTTTTTTAAAGCCGTATTTTACGCAGGAGGCATCTGTGTCAAGCTAATGGGGCCATCCATTTCCCAGGGGGAATATGCAGTTCACAAACTCAGCAAACAGAGAGGTGATTAATTAAATCACATCTTCCTGGTAATTGAACATTATACTGTAGCGAAGCCTTCTGTTTTTTCACGAACTATTAAAAAAATTTACAATAGACGCTCCTGTTTACTTTTGATCTTCTCACTCATTGTACTTTCTACGAACTTTCCAGAGGATTTTTCAATCTCCTGTCAAAACCCAGCAGACTTCAAAAATGAGTGCCTGCTATTAAAGGCGCTTGGAAATTTTTGTGAAATTAACCAGCACTGTTCTACATTCACACAACTTTTATCATGGTTTTTTTTTCTTCCCAAGAGCAGAGATATTTGTGCAGGAGACATAGAACTGGGGAGGATCTATAGTGCTAATTCAGCAGGAAATCATTTTTTTTGAGATAAGTAGGAAACGTGGGGCGTCTACACCATTTTGATAAGCTCCTACGAGTTGGCAGTGCTCATTAGGACTGGATTTTTCTCTATATCTTTCCCTCTTTCTTTCTCTCTTCCCTCCCTCTTTCTATCTTCTTTCTCTTTCTCTCCCTCTTTCTTTCTCTACCTTTCTCTTCCTCCCTCTCTTCCTCTTTCTAACTTTCTCTCCCTTTCTTTCTCTTTCTCTCCCTCCCTCCTTTTCTTTTTCTCTTCTCTTTTGCACTCTTTCTCTCCCTCTCTCCCTTTTTCTTTCTCTCCCTTTCTCTTCCTCCTTCTCTCCCTCTCCCTTTTTCTCCCTCTCTCCCTCTTTCTAACTTTCTCTCCCTTTCTTTCTTTCTCTCCCTCCCTCTCTCCCTCCTTTTCTTTTTCTCTTCTCTCTTTTGCACTTTCTCTCCCTCTCTCCCTTTTTTTCTCTCCCTTTCTCTTCCTCCCTTTCTCTCCCTTTTTCTCCCTCTCCCTTTCTAACTTTCTCTCCCTTTCTTTCTTTCTCTCTCTCCCTCCCTCCCTCCTTTTCTTTTTCTCTTCTCTCTTTTGCACTCTTTCTCTCCCTCTCTCCCTCTTTCTTTCTCTCTCTTTCTCTTTCTCTTCCTCTCCCTCTTTCTAACTTTCTTTTCCTTTCTTTCTCTCCCTCTCTCCATTTTTTTGCTTCTCTCTTTTTCTCCCTTTCTAACTTTCTCTCCCTTTCTTTTTATCTTTCTGTCTCTCCCTCTCTTTCTCCCTTCCCCTCCCTCCCGCCCTTCCAAAGCTCCAGCTGGGCCACGCCCCTCCCCGGCGCCTGCGCGCACGCGCACGCGCCCCGCAGCGCCCCCTGCCGCCCGGCGGAGGGCAGCGGCGCCTGTGATCCCCGTGTGACCCAGAGCCGCGCCGGCCGCGGAGGCCCGGATGCAGGAGGCCGGGCGGAGCGGGGACGTCATTGTTCCCCGACACGGGCGAAGCAGGAGGCGGAGGCGGAGCGAGCGGGCGGGCAGGCGGGCGGGCTGAGGCCAAGAGCGACCCGGCAGCGCCGAGCCAGGTAACTGAAGCGGCGGGAAAAGCGGGCGGGCGGGCGGGCCGGCGAGGAGAGGCGAGGCGGGCGGCCAGAGCAGGCTAGGCCGCCGTTGGCCTGCACAGCCCCGGCCTGGCCCGGCCCGCCCCCCTGCTGAGGCGGCTGAGGCGGGAGCGACCCCTCATTGCCAGGCCCCGCCCCTCCGCCTCCGCCTCCTCCTCCCACGCGGGGAGGGGGGCAATGGGGGCGCCCCTCCTGGGGGAGGCGGGGGGGTCGTGCACGCGGGGCCTCGGGAGGGGAGGGGCCCCTCCTCCTCCTCCTCCTCCGGGGCTGCTGGGGGGGGTCGCTTCGGGGGGGAGGGAGGTGTGTCTCTTCGCCCTGCCCCCCCCGCCCCCGCCCCCCGCGTGATTTGGCGGGCTCCCTCCTGTCGGGTCTCTCTCCTCCCCCTCCCCGGCCTGCTGGGGATGATGGGCTTTGCAGGGCAGCCGGGGGGAAGAGCGGGGTCCCCTCTGGCCGGCCGCTGACCTTCCTCCCTCCTATCCCATCCCCCCCCCGCCGGCCTTCTCACTCGCTTACCTGCCGCAGCGAACAATGAGCGCACCTGGGTGGCCGATTTCGGGGTGGGGGGGTTGGGAGGGGGGGGATGATTTGTCTCGGTGCCCCAAGCCGCGTTTCTCCCCGTCGGTGGGAGCCTTCGCTTGCCCGGCGCCTTCGGAGGATGCCCCCCCCACCCCCGCCACCTCTACTCCCGGGCTTTGCTACGGTAGATAGGGAGGCCGAGCCGGGTGCCTCCATCCTGGGCTGCGGGTCCGCCGACTCTGCACGTGCCGGCACAAAGGTTTGCAGAGAGGGATCTTGTTGGCAGGGAGGGATCTTGTTTGCACGGTGGGATGTTGTTGCCAGGGAGGGATCTTGTTTGCACAGATGGGTCTTGTTTGCAGGGAGGGATCTTGTTTTCACAGAGGGATCTTGCTGGCAGAGAGGGATCTTGTTGGCAGAGAGGAGTCTTCTTTGCACAGAGGGATCTTGTTTGCACAGAGGGATCTTGTTGCCAGAGAGGGGTCTTGTTTCCAGGGAGGAATCTTGTTGGCACAGTGGGATCTTGTTGGCAGGGAGGGATCTTGTTGGCACAGTAGGATCTTGTTGCCACAGTGGGATCTTGTTGACAGGAAGGAATCTTGTTGTCAGAGAGGGATCTTGTTGGCAGGGAGGGGTCTTGTCAGAGAGGGGTCTGGTTTGCAGAGGGGGATCTGGTTTGCAAAGAAGGCTTGTGGGTTGCTTGCTTGGTAGAAGCATCCCTCCCTCTCTTTCTCTCTTTTGCTCTCTCTCTCCCTCTTCCTCTCCCTTCCTCCCTCCCTGTTGCTAAGGGAGACTGTTACATGAATTTTGTCCCATTTTACGACCTTTCTTGACACAGCTGTTGAATGAATCACTGCAGTTATTTAATTTAGTCATGTCGTTGTTAAGCGAACCTGGTTTCTCCCTTGACTTTGCTTGTCAGAAAGTTACAAAATGATCACATGGCCCCTGGACAGCTGTCATAAATATAAACTATGAACCAGTTGCCAAGCATCCAAATTTTGATGGCTGGACCACAGGGATGCTGTGAGTGTGAAAATGGTCAAAAGAGAGACCTTGTTTGCAAAGTGAGCTGGTGGGTTGCTTGTTTGGTACCAGTAGAAGCATCCCTCCCTCCCTCTCTTTCTTTCTTTCTCTCTCTCTCTCTTTTCTCTTTCTCCCCCTCTTCCTCTTTCCCACCCTTGTCCTCCTTTGTTTGAGCACTTCTGAATTATTTTGTCTCCTACCTCTGCAGGTTTCCCTTGAATGCTCCCACTGTATTATTGCTCCCTGTTTTTGAGTCACCCCTATTTTGAGCAAATAAATCCCACTTCTCCTTTAGTTTGTCAGCAGCCTGCCTTCTTTCTTTCTTTTCCTTTCTCTCTCGCTCTCTCTCTCCCTCTTCCCAGCCTGCCTGTTCCTTCTGTTGCATTACTTATCTTCACTTTTGCCTTCTTTTCTTGCCCTGTCCACATTCCTCCCTCCGCCTGCTGAAAGGGGTGACTTTTAAAGTCACTTGTGTCATTGGTGTGTTTCTTCCCCGCTTGGTTGCCATGGCCACTGCCTCTCAAAGCAAGAGTGATTCTTTTACAGTCCCGGCTTGTCTTTCCTGCCCCCCCTGCGCCTGGGAATCAGGCCTTGGGGTGGTGGGGATGGAAATGAAGCCAGGCTGGGGCTGTGCATTCTCTGGGGCATCTCAGGCCTGAGTTGGCACTCCCCTGTTTCTCTCTCTTCCTATTTGTGAAGTGTTGCAGCAGATGCCACCAGATTCCGACAAAGGTGGTGAATCTTTCTCTTGCGTGGATTTTTGCTGCATAACGTGTAGAGATGAAGTTGCTTTTTCCTTTAATGCTAATCATGCAGCTCTGACGCAATAAATGGTAATAACTGGTAATACACCAAGACATCAATATACCAAGTAATATATTTGGTAATATAACCAAGGTAATATACTGATCATCCTCGACCTATAACCCAAATTCCTGTTGCTAAGCAAGACATCCGTTAAGTGAATTTTGCCCCCGTTTTACGACCTTCCCTGCCACGGTTGTTAAGCGGATCGCTGAAGTTGTCAAGTTAGTCACACGGTGGTTAAGTGAATCTGGCTTCCCCATTGATTTTGCTTGTTGGAAGGTCGCAAAAGCAGATCGCATGACACACACACACACACACCCTGAGGACACTACAACCGTCATAACTGGGAGCCAATTGCCAAGTGGCCGAATTTTGATCGTGAGACCGTTGGGGGCGCTGCCGCTGTCATAAATATGAGTCAGTTGCCAAGCATCTGGATTTTTAGCACGTGTTGTAAGTTTGATGAAGAACAGTCATGTCACTTTTTTCAGTGCCGTAACTTCAAACGGTCACTAAATGAACAGTTGTAAGTCAAGGACTACCTGTAACTGAGAACGGGATTGGGGAATATAGTTTTTCCTTCCCACATAGGATATGTGCCTGTCAGATGCTTCTGTAACATTAGTTTCCAGGACTAAAGGAAATTGGCTTTTTATAGCTGGTCTGCTTGCTTTCACTATAGACTGATTCCTTCTCTGAGCTGCTTTATAGAAATGTTAGCCTCTGTTGGCATAAATAATTCTTTGTAACTATGAAACTATGGCCGTAAATCTACCTCAAAAGTGCCTTCAAACACACAAAATATTCTTTGCAAGTTAATTGCTTTTTCAGGCAAGCCCAGTGAGATCAGATCTGTTAAGGGAACCCGCTAACTTAGTTGTAAAAAGTGGTTGTTAAATTGGAAAGGTTCAGGCTACAGATCAAA
This sequence comes from Coluber constrictor foxii, assembly GCA_038048745.1. Taxonomy (NCBI): domain Eukaryota; kingdom Metazoa; phylum Chordata; class Lepidosauria; order Squamata; family Colubridae; genus Coluber; species Coluber constrictor. The sequence continues at coordinate 5,456,434 of CM075973.1, forward strand.
GCTGGAGGAGGGAAAAAAATTAGAGGCACTTAAAAATGAAACGGTTTAGAATCAAAAGTAAGAGAACCATGCGCTGTTTTTGCTTAAAAATAGAACTAGTGTAAGTAGGAGGTTTTTTTTTTTTTTTTGTTAGAAGTTCACATTCATCCACATCTTGGTCTCTAAAATAATTACAGGTTTCTAATTAGAGAGATAATGAATTTTACCCTGGCATTTGTTCTACCGTAAGATGTGTTCTGTTGAATAGAATAGAATGACAGAGTTGGAAGGGACCTTGGAGGTCTTCTAGTCCAACCCTCTGCTTAGGCAGGAAATCCTGCCTATACCATTTCAGACAAATGGACTTGTTTGCAGAGAGGGATCTTGTAGGTTGCTTACTTGGTAGAAGCATCCCTCTCTCCCTCCCTTTCTTTTCTTTCTCTCTTCCTCTCCCTCCTCCCCTTTGTGTTGCTAAGGGAGACTTTGTTAGATGAATTTTGCAAGGAAGGTCATCTAATGGGGGCAAAACTCGCTTAACAAATGTCTCACTTAACAACATAAATGTTGGGCTCCATTTTGATCATAAATCAAGGATTAGCTTGACTTGTCTGCCTACATCCTAATAATAATGGATTCCAACCACCTTGTATATTGTCCTAAACTCTAAGATATTTGGCTTGATTTTAATTCATCAGTTTATCAACCTAACTATTGTAGTTTACAATATAAACCATGGTTCATGGGGACCTTTTGAGAGGCTGCAGCACAACATTTCAGCTTTCTGGAAGGTTCAAGAAGGCAGCATCACCACAAAAGATGTGACTGAAAATGTGAAGCTTGGGACGGAGTGTGTTTTAAGGATGCAAACAGGAATGGAGAGGTTTTGAAAAGGAAACCATTTCCACTCATTCCCCTTAAAACCCCTCCAAACTGGTCCCAGACGGGTGTTTTGCAGGTGTTTGTATGTAGGTCTTTGGTTATTCAGGTTTTCTCCCGCGTAAAATTGGAAGTGTCTTGGCGACGTTTCGACGAAGTCTCATTCGTCATCTTCAGGCTGGTGTTTTCGGCTTCGTGCTTCTAGGAGCAATGTGAGATTGCAGCTGTTTCTTCCTTTTAACTGCTAGTGGGGGTGGGAGCTGATTGGGTGGGAGCTTGGCTGTGTTCTGATTGGGTGGAGGTGTGTTCTGGTTGGTTGGGGGCTTGGCTGTGCTCTGATTGGATGGGGGGTTGGTTGTGCTCTGATTGGTTGGGGGTGTGTTCTGTTTGGGTGGGGACTTGGTTGTGCTCGGCTTAGTCTGAGTTGCAGGGGGATTTGAGCTGGTGAGTTGCGTTGTTGTTTGGCTTCGTGTTTGTGGCCGTGCCAGCTCTTCATGGTGGGTGTCAGTCTGCTTCATGTATGGATTGGAGGGGTTTAAAGTGGCTAATGATGCAGTGGCTAATGATATATATAAATAAAAAAAACCTTAAGCACACAACACACAAAATGCCAAAAATCACACTCTGCAAAATTGGTCACTTTGCGAACGCTGTAAGATTTGGGGCTGGGGGAAGCCACTGATTTGCCCTTAGCTGTTTTCAACTTAGTAAAAAACTTGTGAATCAGGTTAGTAGGGACCTGTTCAGGAAACCATGGTTTAAAAAAAGAAAAAAATGATAGGTGTGATGTTTGAAGCGTATCTTCTGTTTCGTTCAGCTTCTTCTCAACTCTCACACAGTTTTGTAGGATGAGGGAGACATACCTGCAGGCGCTAAGGCTGAGAGCAGCCGAGCTTAGGGATTGTGCTTCTATTTCCAAATTATTCTAAAAATGTTAATCTTTGCATCAGCGGGGGATGTGGTGCTATCAGTCAATGTGGAAGAAGGATGCCAGGAAGCCTTGAGTTGGCCCTACGTGTGTGTGTGTGTGTGTGTGTGTGTGTGTGTGTTTTCTGAGGTTTTCGCGGGTGTTTGTATGTAGGTCTTTGGTTATTCGGGTCTTCTCCCGCGTAGAATTGGAAGTATCTTGGCGACGTTTCGACGAAGTCTCATTCGTCATCTTCAGGCTGGTGTTCTCGGCTTCGTGCTTCCAGGAGCAAAGTGTATATATATTATTTTCCCACTTCATGATCATACATGAAGCTCAAGGCAGGGCTATTTAACTGCACGATCTTTTAAAGCAGGGGTCTCCAACCTTGGCAACTTTAAGCGTGGCGGACTTTAACTCCCAGAATTCCCTAGCCAGTTTAGCTGGCTGGGGAATTCTGAGAGTTGAAATCCACCAGGCTTAAAGTTGCCAAGGTTGGAGACCCCTGCTTTAAAGTCCTTTTAAAGTCTGAACATTCCCGAAAAAGGGAGTGGGAAAGGGCTATTTGGATAACTTTTTTCCCCCAGTTTTTCTTCCAAGTCGTTTTCATAAGGAAGCGAATATCCAGCCAACACAGACAGCCTTCTGTGAGGTCAACTTACTGGGAAGTGAATCCTACGGCAGATGGGTTTAACCCTAAGTATGTTTGCAAGAATTGCTGGAATCCCTGTTGGGAAACACAGAAATTCTGTAACAAATTTATTTGGCTTTCACCTCCCTTCCAGTCACTGTAGCTGATTAAGAGAGAAGTATTTCCTTTTTAGCCGATTGATCAGTGCAGGTTGTTGTTGTTGTTGTTGTTGTTGTTGTTGTTTTGAGAGAGAGTCACTTGGACTGTAGCTTAAGGTCCAATTTTCATATTCTCCTCTTTCCCCCCCCCCCTTTTTTTTTTTTTTGATAGATAGAATTTTTTATTGGCCAAATGTGATAGGGGACACCAGGAATTTGTCTTTGGTGCATATGCTCTCAGTGTACATAAAAAGACAAGATACATTCATCACGTAGCAATAGTCATAGGGTAAATAATAAGCAATCCGGAAACAATATCAATATAAATTGTAAGGATACAAGCAACAAAGTTACAGTCATGCAGTCATAAGTGGGAAGGAGATGGGTGGTGGGAACAATGAGCAGATTAATAGTAGTGCAGACTTAGTGAATAGTTTGACAGTGTTGAGGGAGTTAGTTGTTAAGCAGAGTGATGGCATTCAGGAAAAAAACTATCCTTGTGTCTAGTTGTTCTGGTGTGCAGTGCTCTATAGCGTCGTTTTGAGGGGAGGAGTTGGAACAGTTTATGTCCAGGATGTGAGGGGTCTGTAAATATTTTCTCAGCCCTCTTTTTGACTTGTGCAGTATACAGGTCCTCAATGGAAGGCAGGTTGGTAGTAATAATTGTTTTTTCTGCAGTTCTAATTATCCTCTGAAGCCTGTGTCTTGTCTTTTGTGTTTTAATCATTGAAGTCATGTTTTGAACCCTTCTTTCTTACAGGATAGTCCCAGTGTACGGGTAGTCCTCAACCTACGGCCAGAATTGAGCCCAAATTTTTTGTTATTAAGCAAGATAGTTGTTGCATTGAGTTTTGCCCTTTTTCTAATCATGTTTGTTAAGTGAATTTGGCTGCCCCATTGACTTTGCTTGCCAAAAGGCGATCATTTGACCCGGGGACACTCTCATCGTCATAAATATGAGTCAGTTGCCAAGCAGCCGAATTATGGGCACAAGACCTTCGGGATCCACAAGTATAGAAAATAGCCACAAGTCACTTTTCAGTTCAGTTATAACTTCAAACGGTCACTAAATGAATCACTGCAAGTCCAGCACTACCTATATTTGTGATCTAAATCGGCTTTGTGTGTTGTCCGGGGGCAAATAATTTCAGCAGTCGGCAATTCTGGGTTCCCTCTCAGGGTGGATTTGATTTAAATCAGGTCAATTTAAAACACGATTTAAATCACTAGTAAAAAGGCTTGATTTGAATCAACTCGATTTAAATCATAATTTTTAAAGAGCAGCTCTCTGCTGTGAAATTGTGTATGGATGCATCAATGTAGTGCATGTTATCTCAGTTTGCAGAGTTTGGATTCACTGAATGACTTTACCAAAAATGTAAATACTGCAGAATATATAGCCTCCTGCTACTTATAACTAAGCCCCATTTCATGCTGAATAAACTAAATTATTAATAGAAATATCTAATCTATCTTTAGATAGATTTTTATTCCAAAAGCATTTTATTAAAATAAATTTCATAAAAATTAAAAAAAAATATGATTTAAATAACAAAAATTCGATTGTTTTGATTTTTTAAAAAAAATTCGTTTTTTATCCACCCTGTTCTCTCTTATCACTAGTCTCACTCCAGGCACTTCTGGAAGGATGTGTTTTGCCTGTAGTTTATTCTTCCTCTAAATGAATTTTGGCTTGATGTCTTCTTTGCTGCTGTTTTGGAGTTTGTGTGTGTGTGTGTGTTTTTTTCTTCTGTAAACAAATTTCCTAGATGACTTGCAAGCAAACTCTTAACCAGCAATTCCGTAATGGGCTCCTTTGTAAAACGAGGCGCTTCTTATGTCCCAATTTGCCTCTCTCTCTTTTTTTTTTTTGTACATTGTACCTTTCCTAGTTAATTGGGAAAGGAGAATTCCGCTTGTGATGTGCTTACATTGCTATTCGGATGAAGAGCAAACAGCCTCACGCAGGAAATGAGTAAATCCTTGAGCATGTTGGTGCAGAGGCTCCTTTCTCAGCTGGATTTTTGTTTTCTCTTGATTGTGCAATTTTAGTAATTTGAGAGCCTTATGATTCCATGAAAGAAATGTGATTTAATAAGGATTTTGGAGAACGTGCGTTTTTTCTGGGCCAAGGAGAGCTGTTAAATGTTTAATTTATTTAATCTTACTCCTGTGAAGAAAAAAAAACACGCTTCTGCTATTCATCCATTCTTAAATCTGAACCACGGGCCTTTTTAATCAGTTGAGCATCAGGAAGTTGTCAAACACTTTGAAAGTTTTTCTTGATTTCACAGTAAGAATTGCTTTTCGCTGGAACTGATCCTTCTAACCTGACTTTTGAAAGCTTGATCAAAGGGCGTCTTTCCAAAAATTTCTGGAGCCAGAATCTCAGATTTCTGCATTGAAAGGAAGTGTTCTGCTCACAAACCAGGATCCCTTCTCCTTGCCAGCTGCAAAGAGATTGATTTCGGGAAATAATCATTCGTCTTGAAATAAGCAAGCCTTCCATCTCGCAACAGCTTAAAACAGAGGGAGTCCAACCTTGGCAGCTTTTAAGATTTGTGGACTTCCGACTCCCAGGATTCCTCGGTCAGCATGGCTGACTGAGGAATTCTGGGAGTTGAAGTCGACAAGCCTTAAAGTTGCCAAGGTTGGACACCCTCAGTTTAAAAGCTGGGCTACAGCCTAAACCAAATTCCCACTCCCCCCATGAAATTCTCTATGTAATCTGACAGCAATCTGGTTTGCCTTCATGAAATTGAATTATTATAAAAACTAATTCCATTCCAGCCTTCTTTCCTTTTTTTCAGCCCCGGGGTCTGCTATAAAAGCTTAAATATTAATAAGTAGGCTTTAAAACAATGAGTAACCCTTAACTGCCTCCCTGCTTAGGCAGGAAACCCTACACCACTTCAGACAAATGGTTATCCAATCTCTCCTTAAAAACTTCCAGTGTTGGAGCATTCACAACTTCTGGAGGCAAGTTGTTCCATTGATTAATTGTTCTAACTGTCAGGAAATTTCTCCTTCGTTCTAAGTTGCTTCTCTCCTTGATGAGTTTCCACCCATTGCTTCTTGTCTTGCCCTCAGGTGCTTTGGAGAATAGCTTGACTCCCTCTTCTTTGGGGCAGCCCCTGAGATATTGGAAGACTGCTATCATGTCTCCCCTAGTCTTTCTTTTCATTAAACTAGACATGCCCAGTTCCTGCAACCATTTGGTCCTGCAAAACCAAACTGTATTTGGCCTTCTTTATATTTCATGTTCCATTTTTCACTGGTTATCCTTGACTTTTATTTGAGTGTTTCCGCTCTGGTGTGATCAGGCAGAGTGGATGTGTTTGGAGTCATGTCATTTAAACATCGTTACCTTGCAGGATTGAAAAAGCACACCTTTTATCTTGTCTCAGCTGCCCTCTGGAACAGCATCTTCCTAAGATACCTATAGGAATGTATATGTGTACATATCCACTTATCAAATGCCCTAGAAATCGCTCAGGCCCAGCTGGAATTGGGGTATTGGTGTAATCCCTGATCATCCCTCCCCCCAAGGTTATTTTATTTGCTTTTATCTTGTTCCCTTTATAAAAAATTACCTTTTTTAAAAAAGAAAAGAATTGCAAGCTGCCTGCAGAGTTTGTAAATAAACCCACAAATTGTAACTCCAAGTCTCTAAAAAAAAAAAAGAAGGGATAAAATAGAATTTTTAAAAGGCAAATAAAAAAACCCAATCCCAGTCCTATTCCCAATTTCTGCAAAACAGGCTTGTCCCAACAGCATATAAAGGTAGTACTCGGTTTACAACCGTTCCCTCAGTTACGACGGCACTGAAAAAAAGGTGACTTATGACCATTTTTTCACACTGAACACCACTGTTGAAAGCATCCCCACGATCACGCGGTTTGAATTCAGATGCTTGGCAACCAACTCACATTTATGACGTTTGCGGGGGGTCCCTCGGGGGTGTGTATGTCAGGTGATCCGCCATTCAGACAAGCCAAGTCAACCGGGGGGGGAGAGGCCAGATTCACTTTACCACCGTGTTACTCCTTTAACAGCGGCAAGGCGAGTCGTAAAATGGGGCGAAGCTCGCTTAACGAATTTCTCAGCCACGGAAATTTTGGGGCTGAATCGCGGTCGTAAGTCAAGGACCGCCTGTACGATCCAAAGGCAGTTAGTTGGGCATCCGTTTATTCCCTCGCTCTTCGAGTGACTTAGGTGTACGTGTGTTCCAAGCGGGGGTTGGGCTGTTCTTGGGTAAACCGACAGAATATTAAGTTGACCAGTAAAACATGGTGGCCTGCCTTTCACTGGACATTGAATAAATTGGTTTAATTTTCTCCGGCGGCGAGTAAACCGAGGTAAGTCATCTTCCGTTTTCATGGATATTGTGGCCGTTTCCCTGGGGAACCGAGTTAAATATTACGGCTAGTCCTTGGCTAAAAACAATCATTTAACAACCATTAGAAGTTTCAACAGATTTTTTTTTAAAAAAAGAAAGCTACACATAAGCCATCCTCAAAATTACGACCGTGGCCTTCGGCTGTGGCCACACAATCACATTACTGGTGCCGCGGGCAACCGGCTCGCATTTACGACCAACTGCGGTTCACAATGTTTCCGGGGGTGGAGGTGGGAGTGTTGATTTCTGGCACAAAACCCTCCCGCCCATTTAAGGGAAAGGATTTTGCCTTAAGGACCCTGTGGTTGCTTAACAATGGTTTGGTGACTCCTCTTAACAAGGGTCATAAAGACAGGCTTAATATTAACCCCTGTCACTGGCAAGAGCCTTTGACTGATATTTTTGGTCTTCCTTCTGGTTGTTGTAAGTCTGTATTGGGGGTAAAAGGATGAGGGTTTCACTGTGTCTTTATTGACGTTACTAAGTTACTTAAACTGGGTTGTCCCTCTGGCAGGCTACTCGCCTTCCTCTCCCCCTACTCACTCACCTGCCACAGCGAAAAATAACCACACCTGGATCGGGTTTGGGGGTGAGGGGACAGTGAAGCTTTGTCTTGGTGCAATCCACGTTTCTCCCCATTACTAGGAGCCAAGCGCAGGAGGCTTCTTCACCTGCAGAGCATTTTTAAGAGGTGCCCTCAGGCCTTCCTGCCCCAGGTGCATCTATTGTTGTGGTTTTAAGTCAGAGGTGGGTTTCAGTAGGTTCTGACCAGTTCTGGAGAACCCGTAGTGGAAATTTTGAGTAGTTCGGAGAACCGGTAGTAAAAATTCTGACTGGCCCCGCCCCCATCTATTCTCTGCCTCCCGAGTCCCAGCTGATTGGGAGGAAATGGGGACTTTGCAGTAACCTTCCCCTGGATTGGGGAGGGAATGGAGATTTTACAGTATCCTTCTGCCACACCCACCAAGCCACGCCCACCAAGCCATGCCACGCCCACCAAGCCACACCGACAGAACCGGTAGTAAAAAAATTTGAAACCCACCACTGTTGTAAGTCTGTCGCGAATAAAAGGATGAGCATTTGCAGCATTCAGTAATCATGATTTACTATATTTCGGAGTGATTTCTGGCAAAAAAGCAAACAAACCCACAACCCCACACCCATTTAAGGGAAAGGATTTTGCCTTAAGGACCCTGTGGTTGCTTAACAATCCTTTGGTGACTCCTCTTAACAGGGTCATAAAGACAGACTTAATATTAAGTCCAGTCACTGGCAAGAGCTTTTGACTGATATTTTCGGTCTTCCTTCTGGTTGTTGTAAGTCTGTCTTGTGTGTAAAAGGATGAGGGTTTCACTGTGTATTCGATGTTGTTTTATTGGCATTACTAAGTTACAAGCAGCCCAAATATCCACAGTTGTGCTTGTAATATCTAATTGGAAGTCATTGGGTGGATTTTGGGTTGTTGTTTTAAAAAAAATAATAATGTTATTTTAAAATCAACAACACTTGAGTTGTTGGAGAAACGAATGCTGTTCCATAGCCATGAGATATAGTTTTCATAAGCTTTTGCCAAGTCTTGCTTTTTCTTTTTTTTTAATGCCTACTGCTCTTTCAAAAAAACTATTCAAAGAAAAACTCTCAGTAGCCTGAATACTGAAAACAATGTGATAAAGAATAACAGAGTTGGAAGGGATGTGTCTTATTAATGATCATTCTTTGTTAGAGCACTTAACTTAGTTTGTTGCAGGGGTCTGGGTAGGGAATTCTGGGAGTTTGAAGCCTGCAAATCTTAATGTAATATAATAACAGAATCGGAAGGGACCTTGGAGGTCTTCTAGTCCAACCCCCTGCTTAGGCAGGAAACCCTACACCAGTTCAGACAAATGGTTATCCAACATCTTCTTAAAAACTTCCAATGTTGGAACATTCACAACTTCTGGAAGCAAATTGTTCCACTGATTAATTGTTCTAACTGTCAGGAAATTTCCCCTTAGTTCTAAGTTGCTTCTCTCCTTGAGTAGTTTCCACCCATGGCTTCTTGTCCAGCCCTCAGGGGCTTTGGAGAATAGTCTGACTCCCTCTTCTTTGTGGCAGCCCCTGAGATATTGGAAGACTGCTATCATGTCTCCCCTAGTCCTTCTTTTCATTAAACTAGACTAGGGGTCTGCAACCTTAAACACTTAAAGAGCCGTTTGGACCTGTTTCCCACAGAAAAGAAAACACCGGGAGCCACAAAACCCTTCCCGTGCCCGACTACTTCTTGAGTGGCGACAAAACTAGCCTATGTAGTTGAATTAAATGTTCTGTTTTCTTCTGAAAATTTTCTTTTCTTGGATTTATTCATGGTTGGCCTACCGGGGGTTGAAAAGCTCAATAAATTGTGTACAGGCAGGTGTCACACATTGGCAGTTGTGACGCATATTTTGAGTGACGGAGCCGCAGCAGAGGGGTGAAAGAGCCACATTTGGCTCCAGAGCCGCAGGTTGCTGACCCCTGAACTAGACATACGCAGTTCCTGCAACCATTTTTCATATGTTTTAGCCTCCAGTCCCCTAATCGTCTTTGTTGCTCTTCTCTGCACTCTTCCTAGAGTCTCAATATCTTTTTTACATCGTGGCGACCAAAACTGGACGCAGGATTCCAAGTGTGGCCTTACCAAGGCCTTATAAAGTGGTATTAACACTTCGCGTGATCTTGATTCTATCCCTCTGTTTATGCAACCCAGAAGTGTGTGGGCTTTTTTGGCAGCTGCTACACACGGCTGGCTCCTATTTAAATAGGAGCCTCAGATAGCTCAACAGGCTAAATAGCCTGTTATTAACATTCAGCTGTCTGCAATTATTTGCAAGTTCGAGGCTCAAGGTTGACTCAGCCTTCCATCCTTTCTAAGGTAGGTAAATTGAGGACCCAGTTTGTGAGGGCAATAAGCTGACTTGGTATAAAAATATACAAAAGTATGAAGGCTATTGCTTAACGCATTGTAAGCCACCCTGAGTCTCCGGAGAAGGGCGGCATATAAATATTTTTTTTTTAAAAAAAAAGCATTGTAAGCCACCCTGTGTCTCCGGAGAAGGGCGGCATATAAATCTAATTTTAAAAAAAAATGGTCGTCCTCTAGGACTCCAAGATCCCTCTCACAGTTGCCAAGGTTGGACACCCTGATGTAGAGGAAAAGATATTGTGTTCTCCTTCTCTTTTAAATGACCTAAATCCTTTTTTCCCCCTTCATTCCACTCTTATTTCTCTGAAGTGTAGAACATCTGCTCCTTCTGTCGCACGCTCAATATATATATATATATATATTTTCCCCTGCCTCTCTTTTCTTTTCCAGAGATGAACCATGACCATAGTTGACAAGACGACCGAGTCCTCCAAGGCCTCTGCTTCTGAGAAGCAACCTTTCAACTCTCTGGCACCAGCTTCCAGTGACATGGACTCAGGGTCTACAGGATGGGTCACCGTCTCTTCTTCGTTAGAGGCTCCCAAACACAAGATCTCGTTGGAGCCCGTGCCAGGAGCCGCGGTGTATTCCAGTACATCGGGACCAGATAAATGCAAGCCTTCCTCCAAAGAGCTGGGTAAGTGATGAAACCGCATTTAAAAGCACAGAGAAACCCTTTTATAAGTATTACATGAGGCCTCTTTGCGGGCTATTCTGAGCTTGGCTCTTTTCCTCTGCAGGTGTTTGATTACCCAACTAGGTAACTTCATCAGTGCTAGAAGGGGGTAGGATTTGGGGAGAGGAGGAAGAGGGGAGGGAGGTGGAGGATTAGAAGGGGAAGGACTGTGGGGTCCTCGGTGCTCTCTGAGCTTGGCTGTTTTCTTGCAGACATCTCATTACCACATTAGGTAGCACCATCAGTTCTAGAAGGGAGTAGGGTTTCTGGAGAGGAGAAGGAGAAAGACTGGGGTCCTCGGTGCTCTCTGAGCTTGGCTCTTTTCTTGCAGACATCTCATTACCACATTAGGTAGCACTATCAGTTCTAGAAGGGAGTAGGGTTTGTGGAGAGGAGAAGGAGAAAGACTGGGGTCCTCGGTGCTCTCTGAGCTTGGCTCTTTTCTTGCAGACATTTCAATACCACACTACATAACATCATCAGTGCTAGAAGGGGGTTTGTGGAGAGGAGGAGGAGGGGAAGTTCTATAGGTCCTTGGTGCTCCCTGAGCTTGGTTTTTTTCTAGCAGCCTAGGTAACATCAATGTTAGGGAACCTCATTTAAATCCTGAGCTGCAAACATTCTCCTTTAAATTATTATATTATTCCTGCAATAGTTATTTCCAAGGGCTGTCTTGAGTGATCCTTTGTTCTTTACCTTTCCTACAAAAATAAAACAATAATGCTATTCAATAGCGTTTATCGAGGCAAAAAAAAAACCCACCCCACTTTAAAAAGTTGCAGTACAGGTAATTCTCAACTGACAATCATCCGTTTAGTGACTGTTTGAAGTTACAATGGCTCTGAAAAAAAGTCGGTTGGCGGCCCCCAGGGGGAGAGCATTCTCTGTCGGAGCGCCGACCCTCTGGAACGGTTTGCCCACCGAGCTCAGGACAGTCCCCGACTTCCTCTCCTTTCGCCGCGACCTGAAGACGTGGCTCTTTCACCAAATGGACTGATCCGTTGGGGGTTTGTACACTGCAATAATTTTAATTTGGTTTTAATGGGGATTTTAATTTGTATTGTGGTTTGTGTTATCGATTTTTTGTTCTGTAAGCCGCCCTGAGTCCTTCGGGAGAAGGGTGGCATATAAATCGCAATAATAAATGAATGAATGAATGAATGATTTCCTGATCTCTTAATTTCTGACAGTTATTGGTGATGGGATTGCGGCGCCTCAGAAGGTCCTTTTCCCCGCAGAGAAGATTTGCTTAAAATGGCAAAAGATGCATCGGGTTGGAGCTGGTCTCCAAAACCTCGGCAACACCTGTTTCCTGAACTCTGCTTTGCAGTGTCTGACCTACACCCCTCCCCTCGCCAACTACATGCTCTCCTACGAACACTCCAAAACCTGTGAGTATGTTTTATCCTTTCATTTCTTCCTAACTCAGCAGTCACCAACTGGTGACCCGTGGACCACTGGTGGCCTGCGAGAAAATTTTGGTGGTCCGCAGAAAAATGATTTGCATTTTTTTCTACTGCACTAAATCAGGGGTCCTCAAACTACGACCCCTGGGATGGATACGTGAAATGAATGTTTGTGTTGCTGCAGAGAGTCTCCCCCTTTTTGTGTGGATCAGAGGGGGGCAGAAATTCTGACTTGGGGTCTGCTTCAGCCTCCTGGTGTGGGGCTTTGGGCGAAGGCTGGAGGGAAGGGCCCCTGGTGGAGAAGAGCCGGAGGGCCTTGTTCCAGTGGGACTGCCTCATGGCCTGGAACTGGCTGACCATCTCAGCCCGCTGAGCCTCCAGGCACCAGTACCTGGCCTTGCACTCCTGCAGGTCTTCCCTCTGCTTGGAAGCCTATGTTCCTAGTCCTCAGTGAGGTGCTTCTGCTGAGCCTCCTTCTCGGTCAGATCCAATTTGATTTGAGCCAGCTGCTTTGCCAACTCTTCCTTGCGGTGGCTGCTTAGCTCCAACAGCTGCTTCCTGTTGGGGCCCTAAGGAGCCCAGGCAAGGAGGCGAGGAGTGGCTAGCAGGGGAGTATGAGTAGTGGCAGGTGAGGCACCCCTCGATGTGAGTGACATCGAGTTGGCCACGCCCACCCAGTCACATGACCATCTAGCCACGCCCACCCAGCCGTTCATTACGCAGATCATATTAGTGGTCCGTGGGATTTAAAAGTATGAATTTAGTGGTCCCTGAGGTCCAAAAGGTTGGGGACCCCTGTCCTAACTGTTTAAAAAGAAAGAAAGAAAGAAAGCCTGCATTGGAAAGCATCATCTTCAAAAAGGTGGTTCCTTGGTCAGGCTTTGGTTTTCTCCCCAAACCAGGTAGGAATAGCATGGCAGATGTTTCTATACAGGTAATCCTCAATGGCCGTAACTGAGCCCAGAATTACGGTCGTAAGTTGTGCGAGTAGTTTACAGTCGTTAAGTGAATCACTGCAGTTCGTGAACACTGCAGTCATTAAGCAAATCCATCATCTGCAATGGGCAGAAACCAGAATTAAAGGTGATTTCCAGCAAAAATAAAAACCCCAAAAGCACGAATTGTGGTCTGATAATTACAGGATAGCAATAGCACTTAAGACTTGTATACCGCCTTACAGTGCTTTTACAGTGGTTTACAGAGTCAGCCTCTCACCCCCAACAATCTGGGTCCTCATTTTATCCACCTCCGAAGGATGGAAGGCTGAGTCAATCTTGAGCTGGTCAGGATCGAACTGCTGGCAGCCGGCAGAGTCAGCCTGCAATATTGCATTCTAACGACTGCGCCACCACAGCTAATCAGCAGTAGCTCTTAGACTTACATACCGCTTCACGGTGCTTTACAGCCCTCTCTAAGCGGTTTACAGAGTCAGCCTCTTGCCGTCAACAATCTGGGTCCTCATTTTTCCCACCTTGGAAGGATGTTGTGGGTGTGGGCCAGTTGCTAAGTGCCCAAAATGCGATCTCATGATCATTGGGGGAGGAGAACGGGATACATCAGAACTTCAGATCCAGGCCTTAAGCAACTCTGAGGAGGTCTGTTGTAACTTCAGGCAGTCATTAAGCAGCCATTAGTAAATCAAGGACTACTACAAACCTATGTTTTGCTAAATATTTTCACAGCTGTATACGTCACACATAGGCTCGCCTTGCTTCCTCAAGATGGGTAGTATTTTAGGTACTATTTATTCCCTCAATCAGTGATCATTCCTATTGTTTTGCTTCCTCTTCCCTCTCCCCCCTCCCCAACCTTTGTTTCTTGTTTCAGATTGCCCAAAATATTGTCGTTTGTCAAGTGTGCATGTTTCCTAACGGCATATATATCTCTCTCTTTGTTTCCCTCTTTGCATGCAGGTCACGAACAAGGATTTTGCATGATGTGCACCATGCAAGGTCACATCAACCAAGCTCTGTCCAATTCCGGCACCGTCATCAAGCCGATGTCTGTCATAAACGAACTTAGACGTAAGCCTCTACCGTAGTTGCCAGGCAGGTTTTGACCTGCGATGGGCCCCCTTGGCCACTAAAAACCCCAGGGACACAATAGTGCGCTTTATGCCATTGCGAATCTCTGTTCTTTAAATTTCCCTTCCCCCACACACGCACAAATAAGATAAGATAAGATAAGATAAGATAACCTTTATTGTCACTATTTTTTGTGAACACACCGGCACACATTAAAAAAATAAATTCTGAAGCTCATTCACAAAAGAAAATAAACACACACACACACATACAAATAGATAGAGAGATAGATACAGAATTTTATATCTGGAGAAGAACTGGACATAATAACTACCTTAGCCAAAGGAGCTCAATGGAAGATGATACAATAAAGGAAATTGAATGGGTTAAATGTGGTTGGCAGGCATGCACACATATATAGATGGATGGATGGATGGATGGATAAGATAGATAGATGATAGATAGATAGATAGATAGATAGATAGATAGATAGATAGATAGATAGATAGATAGATAGATAGATAGATAGATAGATAGATAGATAGATAGATAGATAGATGAGATAGATAGATAGATGATAGATAGATAGGTAGGTAGGTAGGTAGGTAGGTAGGTAGGTAGGTAGGTAGGTAGATAGATAGGTCGCAGTCCATTTTGAATACATAACAAAAAAAAGTGTCTTGAGACTTAACAAGGTTGATACTTAATGGTACAAAGCATTACAGAATCCAGTAGTTTTGCTTTGGGTAGCACAAATTGCCTTCTGCCTTTGATGGATTATCCTCTCCCTGGGTGGGGTTTTTGGTTTGTTTCCTTTGTTTGTTTATATTAAATTTATTTGCCAACATCTCCATCACAAGGTGACTCCGGGAGGCCTTGACAATGTTAAAACAGACAAAACAATTCAACCCGCTGAATCTTAATAAAAGTAAAAACGCTGTAACGGTGGGTTTGTTCCATCCTCAGTCATCCGTTCCGCACTTCGATTCTTATTCTCTTAGGAAATCGATCCCAAGATCTGTAACATGATGTTCTCCTTTACTTTCTAGGAATAGCAAAACACTTCCGTTTCGGTAACCAGGAAGATGCCCACGAATTCCTAAGGTACACGGTCGACGCTATGCAGAAAGCATGTTTGAACGGTAGCAACAAGTAAGTGGCAGTTCATATTGTTTTTGTGCATGATTGTTTTCATTCACAGATAGATGCTTTTTATAAGTTTCTCCTTGTACAGATGTTTTTTTTATAGTTCCCCTTCTGCCTCTGTATTTTTAGATTGGACAGGCATACCCAAGCCACCACTTTTATTCATCAGATATTCGGAGGATATCTCAGATCTAGAGGTATGCACCTAACGAAATCCATTCTTTGAATATTTATTTAAAGTTCTATATAAAGTTCTATATAGAATATTTATTTAAAGTAATATTTATTTAAAATAATAATTATTATTATTAAAGTTCATTGAGAATTTCAAATACTCTGGTTTTTTGTTTTGTTTTTTAACTTTCACTGTATGTTAAACCTGCTTTTTTTTTTAAATTTCAGTAAAATGCATGAATTGCAAAGGTGTTTCGGATACATTTGATCCCTATCTGGATATTACATTGGAAATAAAAGTAGGTTCTTGTTTTCTTTGCTGCTGTCTTTGTTTGTTTGTTTGTTGCAAATTCTTAAGTATACTTAGCACAATGCATTTGTGAAAGGCATTGTTTTGTAGATGTATTTATTTGTGTCAGAAACATCACAATTAAAATAAGGCATACTATGTGGCATCAAATTTAAAATATAAGGTACAAGATTAAAATACGTACAAATCAAACAGATCTTGCCCAGAAACTAGCCACATTAAGTGTGTTCTGTCTCACTGCCATGAGCTCAATGTACATTGATCAGGACACGAAGGGCAGGTATATATATGTGTTGTTATCTCATGTCACCACAATCACAAAAAAACTTTGTCATCAGTTAAGACATAGCTTACTGTGGATCTCTGTTCCTGAGGCTACTTTTTCTGGTGTCCTGGTGACATCCCAGGCATCCTAGAAAAGTGTTTCTTAACCTTGACAATTTTCTTAAAATTGTGGACTCCCAGAATTCCTCCAGTCAAGCATGTTTGTTTTTCCTCCCTTCCAGTCAGCTCAAAGTGTCAACAAAGCTCTGGAACAATTTGTCAAGCCTGAACAGCTCGATGGAGAAAATGCATATAAATGTAGCAAGTAAGAAAGAGAATTCCTATGTTTTATAATTCATTGATTGATTCTTCTTCTTTGTTGGTTATAGAACCTCGTATTTAATGCCAAACCGATTTTGCTATACTATAGTTAATTTAGCAAGGGATGGCATGTATAACTAACTGTTCTGCCCTATGTTTGCTCCTTAAATGCATGTGGCATCCTTCAAGGAGAATGAAAAGATCCCCTCTAGATCTCTCTCCCCCCACCCCGTCTCCCAGTAATCTCTAGGGCACTGTTTTTCAAACTTGGCCATTTTAAGATGGGTGGACTTCAACTCCCAGAGTTCCAACTCTTGGAGTTGAAGTCCACGCATCTTAAAGTGGCCAGATTTGAAAAGCACTGCCCAAATTTGTCCACTTTAAGACTTGTGGACTTCAACTCCCAGAATTCTTCAGCCATGCATGCCGGCTGGGGGGGATTCTGGGAGTTGAAGTCCACATGTCTTAAAGTGGACACATTTGGAGACCCCTGGCCCAAAGGGATATCGAAGAAGGACGAGTCTTAAGAGTGGAAGGAGAAGAAGAATAATTTGACCTCTCTTTCATATCTTTAAGAAAATCGTTTTCAGACACTTAATTTCCAAATAGGTTGAACTTCCGAAAATGGTGAGAGAAAAAAATAAGTCTTAAATCTCCCTTATGTTTTTTTAGGTGTAAAAAAATGGTTCCTGCATCCAAGCGGTTTACGATACACCGGGCTTCAAATGTCCTCACCTTATCCCTCAAACGGTTTGCAAATTTCAGTGGTGGCAAAATCACAAAGGTAAGACTTGAGCTTCCTTAAATGATGGCGTAGCCCTCTAGCAATACAAATGAAATACAGTTAGCCCTCAACTTAGAACAGTTCATTTAGTGACCGTTGGAAGTTACAACGGGGGGGGGGGAAAGTGACTTATGACCGTTTTTCACACTTAACAACCGTTGCAGCATCCCTGCGGTCACA
Source organism: Coluber constrictor foxii (assembly GCA_038048745.1). NCBI lineage: Eukaryota > Metazoa > Chordata > Lepidosauria > Squamata > Colubridae > Coluber > Coluber constrictor. The sequence continues at coordinate 5,473,610 of CM075973.1, forward strand.
TGATCAAAATTCGGATGTTTGGCAACTGACTCATATTTATGACGGTCGCAATAACTCAGGGTCATGTGATAAATTTTTGCAACTTTTTGACAATCAAAGTCAGTGAGGAAACTAGATTTACTTAACCAGCATGTTGCTAATTTAAGAATTGCACTGGTTCCCTTCACAAATGTGACAAGGAAGGTCATAAAACGGGCCAAACTCACTTAACTGTCTGACAACCATTTGTCTGAAATTGTATAGGGTTTCTTGCCTGAACAGGGGGTTGGACTAGAAGACCTCCAAGGTCCCTTCCAACTCTGTTATTCTACATTCTATTCTTTTGGTGGCATTTTCACAAACATCATTGTGTGAACCGATGTTCTCCGTAGAGATAAGTGTAAAAGTTTAATTCTTACGAGGTTGCTTTTCTCTCCGTGGGTGTGTTTTAAATTGGATTCTGCACGCAAACTCAGAGGCTCCTCTCTGTCTCTCGGTTTAGGAAGTGAAATACCCAGAATATTTAGATATACGACCATATATGTCCCAACCCAATGGAGAACCAATCATTTATGCACTTTATGCAGTGCTAGTCCATACGGGCTTCAGCTGTCACGCTGGACATTATTACTGCTACATAAAGGTAAGCGTGTTTTTATCTTTCTCGTCTTTCTTAACTGTTCTCAGACATTCAAGGAGTTGTCTCAGAGCAAGTGACCGTAATGCTATGACCCGTTACAATTTGAAACGGGCGATGGCCACAGGACGCAGCCCAAATTGTTGTCACAATGAAGAATATTTGATTCCGCTAAGCCAGGGGTGTCAAACTCAATTTCATTGAGGGCTGCATCAGGGTTGTGCTTGACCTCAGGGGGGCTGGAGTGGGCATGGCCAGCTCAACATCACTAATGTTGGGGGCACCTGAGGTGGCCCGAACGCCGTGCCAGAGAAAACGGGCTCCCAAGCTCTGCTTTGGCTGTGTTCTGACCTAGGCTGAATTCCTTTCATTCACAGTCAGCAAGGCCTATCCAAACAGTTTTTCAAAGGAATATTTATCAACACAGACCTTATCTCGCTTGGCAAGCTGCCACGTAACTAGTTTCCAAGCACAGTACGAGGCCAAACTTGGCACAGAGTCTCTTAGTCACGAACGAATGACAAAGGCAGCGCGAGCCACTCGTTCGCTGTTTCCAGGGCAGCCCTGCAGGCCAGATCTAACCACCACGTGGGCCAGATCTGGCCCCCCGGGCCTTGAGTTTGACACCCCTGCACTAATCCATAACTCTGAGATCATTGCTAGGGGAAGGAAATAACCTAAACCTGTGTAAAATGTAAAAACTCAGGCATTTACTGTATTTTTCGAACTATAAGACGCACCTGACTAATAAGACGCACTTAAATTTAGAAGGGGAAAACAAAAAAAAAAGTTTATGGCCTCCATACACCCCATTTTCAGGTCTTTTTTTGGCTCATTTTTGAGGATTTTTTCGACCCATTTTTGAGGATTTTTTTGGCCCATTTCCTAGGATTTTTTTGGCCTGTTTTTTTTTTTTTCCTGGAAAAAATGGGCAGAAAAAGCCCCAAAAATGGGCCAAAAAAAGCTTCGAAAACGGGCTGAAAAAAGGGCTGAAAATGGACGGTGCGGAGGAAAAAAAAGTGTGTCTTATAGTCCGAAAAATACAGTGATTGTTTATGGCAGTGTTTCTCAACCCTGCATGCTGGCTGGGGAATTCTGGAAGTTGAATCCACACATCAAGTTGCCACGGTTGTGAAACACTTCTTTTAAGGCAATTCTTGCTCTCAAGAAATTTGTGCTTACTTTTAGACTTTTACTAAATGCTTGCTTCAAAACATAAAGCTTTGCAAGTCTCTCTCTCGTTCTGGAATCTTTTCCCTTGTGCTGCTGCTAAACAAAATCATTCCATTGTTTAGTACAGTATGTGTTTCACTAAAACCCAGCAGAGGGCACCATTTCTCCTCCCTCCAGCCTTTATTAAAAAAGCCTTTTATTTTTCCAATTAAAATTGATCCGGAGCCTTTCCGAAGAACGTAGCCGCCATTCCTAATTTTCCCTATTGCCATCTGGAGTATTTGAGATAGTAATGCATCTGTATTTTCCTGCAAAAAGGATGGAGGGCTTTGAAACAGTCTGGGCCTCCTTCTGGATCCAACGTTGACATGTAACATCTGTGGCATGGAAGAATTTTTATCTCTTGGCTGACCACCAGTTGCATCCCCTTCTAGAAGAGAAACATCTGGTGCGGTCCAGTTCTAAATGAGGCGTGGGCTTGTTGGTTTTCCATCCCCCAGTTTTATTTTGAAAAAAATGCCTCTGATATCTCGGTGGGAGCTCTAGGCATTTTTTTAAAATAAAGAAGGCGCAGGAGGTTGGAGGTTTTTTTTAAATTTGATTTATATGCCGCCCTTCTCCGGAGACTCAGGGAGGTTTACAATGCATTAAGCAATAGCCTTCATACTTTTGTATATTTATACAAAGTCAGCTTATTGCCCCCACAAACTGGGTCCTCAATTTACCTACCTTAAAAAGGATGGAAGGCTGAGTCAACCTTGAGCCTGGTGAGATTCGAACTTATAGTAATTGCAGACAACTGGAGTTAATTACAATGCATTAGTCTGCTGAGCTATCCAGCTAAATAATAATAAATTTTATTTAGCATATGGCATCAACAGAGGTCATGCAGTCACTTATATGAAATAGAATATACATGCAAACATAAAGTTTAAAGCATCAGCAAATACACAAGCATACACACATATATATAATATGTGTGTGTGTGTAAGTAGATAGACAGACAGACAAATCAACAGGTAGGTAGGTAGGTAGATAGTTTCCCCGAAAAAAAAATAAAACCCAACCGAAAAATAGCATGATTTTTCAGGATGCTTGTTATATAATCCATACCCCCAAAAATAAGCTCCAGTTAAAATAGTCAGCCAGACGCATTGAGTACCGTATTTCCCCCAAAATAAGACCTAGCTGGAAAATAAGACCTAATATGTCTTTTGTAGCAAAAGACATTAATTAAAATTAATATAAGACCCAGTCTTATTTTCAAGGAAATACAGGTAGGTGAGTGGGTGGATGGATGGATGGATGCATATAGGTGGTCAATACAATATCCAAGATAAAATACTAAATTAAGGTAAAATCATGATAAAATCACCACAATATGGCACCCTAGAGTCGCATAGGATAAATGTTATAGTTTGATATCTAAGGAAGCTAACCACCAAAGATGTTAGATGCAGGTTTTGCTTTGCCACACATTGGAGAATGGATTTACAGACGACAATAATATATTATTTTTCTGTAATTTTTTTCTTCTTAAGGCCAGTAACGGGCAGTGGTACCAGATGAACGACTCCACTGTTTCAAACAGTGACATCAGGACTGTATTAAATCAACAAGCCTACGTGCTGTTTTACATCAGGTAAGGTCAAGTGCTCAAAAAAACACAAAAAAACCCAGATTTTCCGGCCCTTGGCACCAGGACCTGCCTTGGGTTTTTGCCCCCCTTCTGGTGAGTCACTCATCTTCCCGGGTGACAAATAAGGATGCCACCCTAAAAAATAAAAAAGGAGGCAGTCTGTGGAAAGGGATGTTAACATGGTTTAATGTAACTTTTTTTTATTAGGACTCATGACTTGAAAAACGGTGCTGAACACATTCATTCGATCCACACGCCCGGACAGTCTTCTCCCCGACCGGTTATCAATCAACGGGTGATCGGTAATAAACAAAGTAATCCTGGATTTATCGGACCTCAGCTCCCTCCACACATGGTGAAGGTAAGTCAAGAGGGCATCAGCCAAATTGTTTAGAGAGAGCCCTAATTTTTAATTCGAGAAAGGAAGTTCTTAACAATCGTTCCATCTGTGTCTTTTGCCTGGGAATAGATCTCTTATTTTCTGCGTTTCTCTTTTCTCCTTTTGCATAACTGCAGAATTCGAATCATTTGAACGGAAACGGATCCCTGAAGGAAACGCCCAGCAGTACGGTGGCCATTTCTAGTAACGCTTCCCTCGTCAAATCTCCTTCGGCACCTACCTTGTCCATCTCCAAGTGGACCATGAACCGGTCGGCTGCGGCCGCCACCCCGGATTCCTCCAAGAAGCCAAAACTCACCCTCAGTATTCACAATAACAAGCTGCCTGCTCGCCAAAACGTGTCTCACACCAGCTGTACCTTGGAGAACCTCAACAAACCCGCCCCGTCCGCCACCATTTCAAATCCTTCCGCAGTGCAATCTACCTCAAGCACGTCCTCCACCGTCTCCTCGGCTGCTAACCAAGTCTCCAAACCGACCGCCCCCGGCAAATCCGGTTCCAAGCTGATCATGAACGGCAAGGCCAAACACAGTCCTAGCATCTTGGTCCCTTACGGAGCGGAATCTTCCGAAGAATCGGACGAGGAATCCAAAGGCCTGTTGAAAGAGAACGGCCACGTCAAAGTGTCCAACGGCATTTTATTAGAAGAGGCGGCAGGCGGGCTGGAGAACTCGTGCGCGTCCTGTCACAAGCCAGAAAAGCAAAGTTGCCAGCCCGAGTTACCGCAAAACATAACCGTCATGGTCTCCATTAGCCTAAACGATGCCCCCAAGCAGAACGGACAAATCAGCAACGATCTTCCCCCCTCCCAAGGGAAACCCATGAAATTGGCAGATCACCCGTTTTCCAAGACCAACGGGTTGCCCGGAAAAGTGAGTGGATTTCTTGGAATGCGGGGAGTCCTCGACTTACGACAGTAGAGGTCAAAATTTTTATTTGCCAGGCAATGAGGCCGTGGTTAAGTGAGTTTTGCCCCCATGTTACCACCTTTCTCGCCGCGGTTGTTAACTGCATCTCTGCCGTTGTTTAGTTAGCGATACGGGTTGTTAAGTGAATCTGGCTTCCCCATTGACTTTGCTTGTCAGAAAAGTCACAAAAGGGGCTCATGTGATCCCCGGGCACACTGCAACCGTCGTAAAGTATGAGTCAAGTGCCTGAATTTGGATCATGTGACCACTGCAGTGGTTGTAAGTGTTAAAAAAATGGTCGTAAGTCACTTTTTTCAGTGCCGTCATAACTTCAGATAAACAAATGGTTGTAAGTCGAGGACTTCCTGTACTCATACCTCTTCCTTCTTTAACTTCCGAATAAGATTTGGGGCTCCTGCATTGAAAAGGGAAAAAGCAAGAGTTCAATGCTTAAGTGCTGGCTTCCTATACATGCGGCCTCAGCTTCCACCTCTACCTTTTCCGAGAAGAACCGGCCCACAATAGGAAGCTTCCTCACTCATTGCATCACTGTGTGGTATGCTAGCTTGACAGCTGCGGATAGAAAGATAGAAAGACATTAACAGAGGGTGGTGAGCACAACATCATGGGCTGTCCCCTGATATCACTAGACATCGCTAGGGCTCTCGGCCTTAGAAAAGTGAGGAAAAGTCCTCAGGGACGACTCTCACCCTGGTCACCACTTCTTTACCCGCCTACTATCGGGAAGGAGATACACAAGCATAGGCAGCCGCACAAATTGTTCTGAACTAGGCTTCCTGAGACAGTAAAAAGCACACAATTAGTCCCAAAAACCCTCCTTTTTATTTCAACAGCTGTGAATTCTGTTCATTCACAGCCTGTTCATTCTCAATCTGTTCATTCGCAGATGAGTCCCAAATAGTTTGTAAAGAGTCTGACAGACATCTGCCACAGTCCTACGGGAGAAGGCTGATAAGCACCCACTTTATCTCCCTTGATAATTGGCAATTAGCTTTGCAAGGCCACACAGAGTCAAAACGGAGCTCCAGAATTTAAATCGGCCAGAACGAACAAAGTTGCTTCCTGCAAAGGCTCATGTCCCTTTGCTCCTCCTTTATGTCTTATGGAAGGGGCCAATCAACTCCAAGCCTTACTCCCGAGTCGCCCCTTTTGTTTTAACTGTTATTGCCTTCTGGCAGCTCTGTGCATGCACGCACTGTTCCTCTGCCTCGCTGATGTCCAACTCTGGAGGCTCCAAAGGCAGCACATAAGTCCCAGATGGTCCAGGCCCCCTCTCTGCCTCGGACGGAGAGCCTTCGTCCGAGCCTTCCCCGGACTCCAGGACTGGCCCATGTTCCTCCCCAGCCTCCTCACTGTCCGACTCCACTGCCAGCTCTGCAGGCCGCTGGCAAACCACAACACAAATAGGCTAAAGAACAGTTTTTATCCATGGGCTGTCAGATTCCTGAATGAAAAATAATTTTGCAACAATAGTACAATTGACTGGCTGGGCCGGTGCGATGTGCAATACATTCTCACGGTGCAGTAGGATTGTGTGTGTGTTAGTAGGATCCACCGGGCTAGGGATTTTTCTTTTCTTTTACTGTCTCTCACAGTGAGTTGTATTGGGGTGGGGTGCACACGAAGGGAGCCTCAGCCAATCTCATTGTACACATGCTGTACTCTTGACGACAAAGGTTTGAATTGAATGGAATTGGAAAAGGCTACAGAACGAGGTGACCACGGAACCCCTTCTAGATCCGAAAGGAACCCCTGGCGTCCTATTCTTCTTCCAGTTGATGGTTGCACTCTTCTTGGGAGCTAATCACGTGTGCTGATCTTACCAGTCCTACCGGAATCTAGTCTACCCCATCCCCTTGCTTGTCATGGTGTTAACCTTGTCCGTTTTGAATCTTACAGGGTTCTCCAAAAGCTTTGTCCTCAGTCCCTGAAGAGGACGTCTCAGATTCCTTCAGATACAAGCAGTCGAAAACCTTGCCCGGGGACTCCAGGTAAAACGGTCTTCCTTTATTCTAACTTCCATATTTCTCGGAGTATAAGACGGCACCTTTTTCCCCCCAAAAAAGAGGGTTAAAATCTGGGTGCGTCTTATACTCCGAATGTAGCCCTGCCTGGCTTCTCAAATGGAGGTTTCAGAGAGTGAGAAAAGCATCAGAAACGAAGCTTCAGAAAAGGAGCCCCCAAACAGAGTTTCAGAGGCTTTTTTTCTGAAGCTGTTTCGGAGGCTTTCAGAGGCAGGAAAAAAAGCAAGGCAGAGAGCTCACAACCAAGGAACCTGTTGCTAAAATTCACCTCTGGTAACAGCTGATGGGGGTATTCCGGGAGGCCAATCCACCAGCCAATCAGCTTTTTTCTTATTTTCCTCCCCAAAAACTAAGGTGCGTCTTATACGCCAAAAAATACGGTAGGTTCTGAATTTTAAGAGGCAGGCGAATTAGCGCTCTGTAAAAGAAACGCACCTTTAAAACCAGGTGATATTCGTTTAGAGCAGGGGTCCCCAACCTTTCGGACCTCAGGGACCACTAAATTCCTAATTTTAAATCCCGTGAACCACTAATACTATCTGCCTAATGACCAGCTGGGTGGGTGTGGCTAGGTGGTCATGTGGCTGGGTGGGTGGGGTTAACTCGATGTCACTCACGTCAAGGGGCGGCTCACCAGCTTCTACTCGCCTCTCCCAGCCACTCCTCGCCTCCCCGCCCAGGCTCCTTAGGGCTCAACAAGAAGCAGCCACCATGAGAAAGAGTTGGCAAAACGGCTCAATTCAAATTGGATCTGACCGAGAAGGAGGCTCAGCAGAAGCACCTCACTGAGGACTACGCGCATAGGCTTTCCAAGTAGAGGGAAGACCTATGGGAGTGCAAGGCCAGGGACCAGCGCCTGGAGGCTCAGTGGGCTGAGATGGTCAGCCAGTTCCAGGCCATGAGGCAGTCCCATTGGAACAAGGTCCTCTGGCTCTTCACCACCAGCGGCCCTTCCCTCCAGCCTTCGCCCAAAACCCCACACCAGGAGGGGGAGACTCTCTGCAGCAACACAAATGTTCATTGCACATATCCATCCTAGGGGTCAGGACCCCTGATTTAGTGCAAAATAAAAAATGCAAATAATTTTTCTGCGGCCCACCAAAATTTTCTCATGGACCACCAGTTGGTGACCGCTAGTTTAGATAGCTGGCTGCATAGGATAGTAGTTTTGATGTTGGTTTGGCATGGGGAAGATTCAAGATTGAATTCCCTCTTGATCATAAGAGTTTGTAGAGTGACTGTACGCCAGCCATCCCTCTCTCAGACCAGCCATCCTCACAAGGTTGTTGTGGAGAAAAAATTAGAGAAGAATCCCATGTACACCACCAAAGATGCTGAAAACGCAAAAAATTAAATAATTGGTGCTTGGAACCCATTAGAACACAGCCAAATACCTATATCTTAGCTGGATATTCAAGTCACATAGCCACATCATTATGTTCCCTTTCTGCTTTTGTTATATTTTTCATGTTTCCTCCTCCTTGGGAACACAAATTTATACATTTATAAAGGCAAAATAGCTACGCTCCAGTTAAAAAGCAAACTACAATCGATTTATTATATCTGCCAATTTTATAAATTCATTTATTAAGTTGCCTATTGTTCTTTAAATCAGAATGGCTGCTTTCATTGAGTGAAGCTTGCAAGTCACAGTCTTAACTCCTTCACCGTGTGGCCTGTTCCTTTGTGCTGGAAAATTCTTCCTACCTATTTTAGGAACTGGAGGGAACGTGGGCTGAAGCGAGGGTTTTGAGATAAGAAACAAAAACAGGTTCCCAAGTTGCATTTTAATCTGTTTGCCTTTGAAGAAATGAATCTCCGTGTTGGTTTCTCCATCTGAAGCCGCCTGTGCTAAAAGATTTTGGACCAGATAGAATTGTATCTTGTGACATGAGGAAAACAAGCTACTTTGGACAAGAGAAACTCGTTATGGGCCTCACAAAATCTGTATTGTCAGATGCCTAGAATGCTTGTCAGGTTCATTTTTCCCTCCCCCCCCCCCTTTTTTTAAAAGGTTCCCCAGAAGTTAGAAGAACTTTTAAGGAATGCTCAGGTTGAAATCCCATGCCAGCTGCCACCTTATGCTTGCTATATGGTAACAGACTGCCATGAACTGGGGGAGTGGGAGTGGGAGAATGCTTGGGGAAATGAAAGTAAATGCTGTTGTCTCCTCGAGATGCTGCCTCAAGGTCACCCAGCTGGAAGAAGGAGGGAGCCACATAGCAAACTATGCTTGGACTGACCATTATGAAAACATCTTACCTGGGTCTGATTGGTTACACGGAGTGGCGATGAGATACAGCTAAGGGAGGGAAAAGGTGAATGTAGGGATTTTGGCGTGCGATTCTCAGTTCTGGCTTTGCGTTACTGCAAGGCACTTCTAGTAAAACTCTTCCTTTCTTAACCGATGCAGCTAAGGCTTGTTTTTATTTAGAGCAGGGATGTCAAACGCTTATTTCATTGAGGGCCGCATCAGGCTTGTGTTTGAACTGGGGGGGGGGGTAGGGGGGGTATGCCCAGCTTCATGTCACTCGTGTCAGGGGCACCTGTGGTGGCCCGAGCGTTCTACCAGTGAAAACGGGCTCCCGAGCTCCGTGTCCGGCTGTGATGGCCTCTGGCAACCCTCTGCCAGCAAAAACAGAGCTCGGGAAGTTCGCCTTGTGGCTTGCGCGAGCTCTGTTTTCACTGCCAGAAGCACCGTGATGCCAGATTGGACCCCAGACCTTGAGTTTGACGCCCCTGGTTTAGAAGGTTTAAATGGTGGCAGGCCTGACATCCATCTTGACATGTCTTTCTCTTCATGACCAGCAGCGCTCCTGAACCAGAAAAACCAACAGCCGAGGACCCTTCTGAAAAGGCCGCTCCTGCCCTTCCCAACAGTATCTCAAGCCCCGTAATACTTTTGGACCTCGACGTCACTTCGGCCATGAAGGACCCCGGTGAAAGGATGGTCCAGACAGAAAACGGACCGCTTGAGAACGACCGGCAGCATGGTTCCCCGAAAACAGACGAAGCAGCCTCCCCTGGAGAAGGAGACAGTCAACTCCTTCCTGAAAAGGCAGGTGTATCCAAAGACGAGAAAGCCGCTTCAGAGAAGAACCCCGAGCCTGCTGAAGGACAGGCAGGATCGCCAGGAAAAGACGCCCAGAGCCCCCAGATGAGGTTGGACGGTGAACTTAGGCCCCAAAAGCTAAAAACTCCTCTAAAGGCACCCGAGATGGGTCCAGAAAGGCAGGGCAGCCCTCCGAGCAGTAAGGATGCCCCGTGCGCCGAGAATTCTCCCCTTCCCCAACCCAAAACTCTTGCCGACAGCCAGTGTTCAAAGACGGAAAGCAAACTAGCAGAGAGCAGCGAGCCGGTTCGAAGAAGCCTCGAAAAGCCAGGCTCGAGATCCTCCCCGAAGGAGAAAGCCCACAATTACAGAAAACCCGACCAAGAATATTATCGTCCTAAAAGGAAGCGTTCGGAAACCGAGGAAGAGGAAGAGGAGGAGGAGGAGGAGGCCGACGGAACAGGTGGGCGTAGCCAGCCCGATGGACACTGCAGCAAGCAAAGATGCGCTTACAATAGGGAGCGAGGAAAGCAGCAAGAGCAGCCCCGACGGGAATACCACGGCACTGGCTACTACAGGTTCCCGGGCAGTCCCGATCCCGCCAGGAGTTTGGGGAAGTACCCTCCCTACAGATCCCGCAGCCGGGGCCAAACGGACTCTGAACGGAGCAGGCCCAGTTACGGGAAAGGAGGAGAGAGGTCGTGGAGCAGGGAGCGGTACTACCAGGAGACGCCGAGGAGATGGGACGTATGCCGGTCATACAGTTACTACTATTCAGCTTCCCACGTGCCCCGGCATAACCAGGAGAGGAAGCCGACTCATTCCGAGAGAGACTATAGCAAATCAAGTCATGTTTACAGTAGCCCCTATAATAAGTACAATTATTACAAAAGCCGTTTGAGCCACAACCTCGATCGGAAAAGGCGTTTCTCCCCAAGCCCCGAGGCCGGTGACGGCGTCCCCGAAAAGAAACACCCCAAAATCGTGCCAGACCCTTCTCTCGACGAACAAAAGGGACGGAAGCGGAAGAAGTCGAAGAAGAAGAAGAAGTTAAAAGATAAACACAAGGAGAAAGAGTCCAGGTGAGCAAAAGACACGGTGGGAGCCTGAGATGTAAACGGGGTTTTATGTGTGCTTTGTGGTTTCTGAAGTTGGTCGCTGGTGTCCCAATCCTTCTTTTTCCCCACCGTCTGCCTCCTTCCCCCCCGCCCAAAAAAAAACCTGAAAGATTTCAGGAGCTTGATTTCTTTTAAAGCTATTTCTTATTTCATTTAAGGGACGTGGTGGCTAAGACACTGAGCTTGTCGATCGAAAGGTCGGCAGTTCAGCGGTTCGAATCCCTAGCGCCGCGTGATGGGGTGAGCTCCCGTTCCTTGTCCCAGCTTCTGCCAACCTAACAGTTCGAAAGCATGTCAAAAATGCAAGTAGAAAAATAGGGACTACCTTTGGTGGGAAGGGAACAGCATTCCGTGCGCCTTTGGTGTTGAGTCATGCCAGCCACATGACCACGGAGACATCTTGGGACAGCGCTGGCTCTTCGGCTTTGAAACGGAGATGAGCACCGCCCCCTAGAGTCGGGAACAGCTAGCACGTATGTGCAAGGGGAACCTTTACCTTTACCTATTTCATTTGGAAAGGCCTGGCTTATGCCCTGTAGCCTACCACTCAATGACTACCTTAGTTTTCAACAATTCTCCAGGAAGTGGATACAGATGGCTCTCGATTTAATAACTATTCATTTAGTGACCGTTCAAACTTACCATGGCACTGAAAAAAGTGACCTCATGACCGTTTTTCACACTTAACGACCGTTGCAGCATTTCCCCCATAGTCACGTGTCCAAAATTCAGAGGCATGGCAGCTGACTCGTATTTATGACGGTCGCAGTGTCTTCGTGGGGGGGTCATGTGATCCCCGTTTTGCGACCTTCCAACAAGCAAAGTCAGTTGAGAGACCAGATTCACTTAAGTTTATTACTACCTTTAACACCTGGAGGGGTTAACAAAGCTCACTTAACAACGGTCTCATTTAGCAGCAGAAATTTGGGGTCGTAAATCGAGGGTTACCTGTACAGCTAGTCCCCGACTCTTACAACAGTTCATTTAGTGACGTAAGGTATAACGGCGCTCAAAAAAAAGTAGCTTATGACCATTGCAGCATCCCCATGGTCACGTGATTTACATTCTTGACAGTTGACTCACATTTGTGACGGTTGCAGTGTCCCGGGGGTCACGTGATTCCCCTTTTGCGACCTTCTTGACAAGCAAAGTCAATGGGGAAGGCAGATTCATTTAACAACCGGGTTAACTAATTTTTTTTTTTTTAAATTTGATTTATATGCCGCCCTTCTCCGGAGACTCAGGGCTGCTTAAATGTGTTAAGCAATAGCCTTCATACTTTTGTATATTTATACAAAGTCAGCTTATTGCCCCCACAAACTGGGTCCTCAGTTTACCCACCTTAGAAAGGATGGAAGGCTAAGTCAACCTTGAGCCTGGTGAGATTGGAACTTACAGTAATTGCAGACAGCTGGAGTTAATCACAATGCTTTAGTCTGCTGAGCTATCCAGGCTCCTATCCTGAGGTAAATCCACACACCAGGAGCATCCTGAGGTAAATCCATACAGCAGGAACATCCTTTTTTAAAAAATTTGATTTATATGCCGCCCTTCTCTGGAGACTCAGGGTGGCTTACAATGCATTAAGCAATAGCCTTCATACTTTTGTATATTTATACAAAGTCAGCTTATTGCCCCCACAAACTGGGTCCTCAATTTAAGACCTGCAGTGATTCCCTTCACAAACGTGGCTGAGAAAAGTCCCATCAAACGGGGCAAAAACTCACCTGGCGGATGTCCCACTTAACCACAGAAAGGTCGGGCTCAGTTAGTGGCCGTACGTCGAGGACTCCCTGTATTTATTTCTCTGCTTTTGTCCGTCACAATTTACATGGCCGCCCCTCTCCACAAAACATGACTCCGGTGGCGTGCAACCAAAGATAGCTTCGCGACATGGGTGTGAATCGGGTGAAATGTTACCGGTTCGGACGAATTGGTAGCGGCGGGTGGTTCGGAGAACTGGTAGCGGTAGCAGCACAAGGCCCCACCCACCCGCCTGGATGTCGTTACTTCCTGTTTTTAATTAGGAAGTAACCTGTTTTTACCCTCTGCGCATGCGCAGAAAGCTTTGCGCATGCCCAGAGTGTCCAAAATCTCACGTGCTGCACGCGGGCGCACTTCTGAACCGGTAGGGAAGGTAAGTAGATTTCACCCCTGGCGTGAATTGGTGGCAGTGCGAGAGTTGCAGTTGAAATGTATGGATTCCCAGGGCAGCCTGTAAGCATCTTCCTTTTTTTTAGCCCTAGTTCCTTACTTGCCATGTGGGTAGCACAGCAGCCTTCGCCCCCTACTTTCTGGGGTGGCCGAAAGAGTGACTCAGTGAATGACTCAGTAAATGACCCCATGAATGAATCAAAGCCACAGGAATGTGCTCTTCAGTCAAGTCCCAAGGACAGCCGGTAGGTCCTGTCCTATAGTAGTAACGCTCTCTCTAGGCCAGCCCACGTTTATAATGATGTATTTAAATTCATCCCAGCCACCCAACTCCAATAGACGCTTAGAAGAATAGAATTAGAATTAGAATTAGAATTAGAATTAGAATTAGAATTAGAATTAGAATTAGAATTAGAATTAGAATTAGAATTAGAATTAGAATTAGAATTAGAATTAGAATTAGAATTAGAATTAGAATTAGAATTGAGCAGAGCAGAGCAGAGCAGAGCAGAGCAGAGCAGAACAGAACAGAACTAATTGGGAGTAGAGTAGAGTAGAGTAGAGTAGAGTAGAGTAGAGTAGAGTAGAGTAGAGTAGAGTAGAGTAGAGTAGAGTAGAGTAGAGTAGAGAAAAGAAAAGAAAAGAAAAGAAAAGAAAAGAAAAAAAGAAGAAAAGAGAAGAGAAGAAAAGAAGAGAAGAAAAGAAAAGAACAGAACAGAACAGAAGAGAACTAATTGGGGGTAGAGTAGAGTAGAATAGAGTAGAGTAGAATAGAACAGAACAGAACAGAATACAATAGAATACAATAGAATACTTTATTGGCCAAGTGTGATTGGACACACAAGGAATTTGTCTTTGGTGCATAGGCTCTCTGTGTACATAAAAGATACGTTAATCAAGAATCATAAGGTACAACACTTAATGATAGTCATAGGGTACAAATAAGCCATCAAGTCATACTAGGAAACAGTCAATATAAATCGTGAGCATGGAAGAACCCTTTCTCTTTCAGTACATTACGTCACGAGCCATGGCGGCGCAGTGCTTCGAGTACAGTACTGCAGGCTACTTCTGCTGACTGCCGGCTGCCTGCAATTTGGGCAGTTCAAATCTCACCGGGCTCAAAGTTGACTCAGCCTTCCATCCTTCCGAGGTGTGTAAGAAGAGGAGCCAGATTGTTGAGGGCAAGAGGCTGACTCTGTAAACTGCTTAGGGAAGGCTGTAAAAGCACCGTAAAGTGGTATATAAGTCTGCTATAGCTTAGGAAGGAAAGAAGGAAGGAGTGGCAAGTGTTTAGATTGCAGAATTTTAGGCTAACTTTGCCCATGTACCAGGAGTTTGATCCTGATCGGCTCCAAGTTGACTCAGCCTTCCATCCTTCCAAGGTAATTTGGGGCAAGAGGCTGACTCTGTAAACCGCTTACAGTGGGCTGTAAAAGCACTATGAAGCGGTATATAAGTCTGCTATTGCTTGTGAAGGAAGAAAGCAAGCAAGCTGTGGTGACACAATGGTTAGAATGCGGAATTTCAAGCCGACTCTGCCCACTGTCAGGAGTTCGATCCTGACCAACTCAAGGTTGTCTCTGCCTTTCATCCTTGAGGTGGGTAAAATGAGGATCCAGATTGTTGGGGGCAAGAGGCTGACTCTGTAAAACCATTTAGAAAGGGCTGTAAAGCATTGTGAAGCAGTATATAAGTCTAAGTGCTATTGCTATTAACGTTCATGCAGCTAGTCCTCAAATGTTTGCTTCGTTACAACGTCAAGTGGGGGAAAAAGGACAATTTTTCACACTTAACCGTTGTAGCATCCCCGTGGTCACGTGATCAAAATTCAGATGCTAAGCGGCTCATATTTTATGACGTTTGCAGTGTCCTGGGGAATGACGCGATCCCCTTTCGCAAGCAGTTTCAATGGGGAAAGCCAGATTGACTTGACCACCCTGTTCCTAAACTTAACAACCTAGGATTCAATTACCGACTGTGGGATTCACTTACCAACTGTGGCAAGAAAGGTTGTAAGATGGGGCAAAACTCACTTAACTGTCTTTGAAAATGTTGGGCTCGATTGCGGTCGTAAGTTGAGGACTAAAAAAAAATTTAAGCAAGTTCTTGAAGGGGAAGTGACTGCTTGGATGTAGAAGTCTGGAATGGTATACTGTAGGATCTCCTGTTTGAGTAGCGGGTTGGACTAGGAAGACCTCCAAGGTCTCTTCCAACACTGCTCTTCTCTCTTCTGTAAAACAAGCAGCCTCGCTGTCTGTTTTCCGGAACCTTCTGACTTTCCCGGTCTTTGCTCTCCTTCCAGGCATCGCCAGGATTCCGACCCGTCGCCCTCCAACTCCGAGGCTGAGACCCACAAACACAAACACAAGAAGAAGAAGAAGAAAAAGAAGAAGCGAGCCAGGAAATCCGAAGAAGGCGACGAGGCCTCCCCCCCTTCCCTCCCCAAGCCTACCGCCCCGCAGATCAAGGATTCCAAAAACTGGGAGGCGCCCAAATCTTCTTCGGAGGCTTGTCGGAAACACAGCCCAACGTCCTGCAAGGAAACCCCTTCCGCTGTTTGGCGGAAAGCAAAATCCCTCGAAAGGAGCAACAGGGATGGTTTCCATCCGCAGAGAGATCACAACAGTGGTGAGTACGGGGACCTGATCCGTCAGGAGATCTTCCTCGGATGCTCAGAGAATCGTAGAGTTGGTCTTTCACAAATTCGGCAATTTTTTAAGATGGGTGGACTTCTATCACCTAGAATAGGAGTCGGCAACCCGTGGCTCTGGAGCCGCATGTGGCTCTTCCATCCCACTGCTGCGGCTCCCTGACACTGGTCAGCTCCACAATTGATAGGGCCTTCGGTTAGGACAGGTAGAGGAAAAAGGACGCCGCACTAGGAGGAGACTCTATGGTGGGGGAAACCGGACTTCCGGCCAGCTCCAGAATTGAACGGGAGGCTTCTGGTTAGGACCTTTGTGGCTCTGAGTGTTTAAGGTTGCCGACCCCTGTTCTAGACTTACACACTGTGGCGTGTCAGTTTCAGAACCCAGTTGAAGAATGACGACTTTTGCTGGCAGCCGGTGTAAAATTCCACCGAGCGTTTGAGAAGTGGCTGATTTGATAGTTAAGTAGAGTTAAGACTAAAGTTACACTGGCACTGAAAACAGTGACCTATGACTGTTTTTCACTTAACGACCATTGCAGCAGCCCCATGATCAGAGTTTGGAAGCTTGACCACTGGCTCGTATTTATGACGGTCACAGTGTCCCAGGGTCATGTGATCCTCCCCCGTTCGCAGTCTTCTGGCAAGCAAAGGCCATGGGGAGGTCCAATATGCTGAAGTAGTGTAGGGTATCCTGACTAAGCGGGGTTGGACTAGAAGACCTCCAAGGTCCCTTCCAATTCTGTTATTTTATTCCCGTGATGGCGAACCTATGACACAGGTGGCACATACAGCCATCTCTGTGGGCATGCAAGCATTGCCTTAGCTCAGCTCCAGTGCGCATGTGTGTTCCGGCCAGCTGATTTTCGGGCCTTCTGGGCCCATGGAGAAACGGGCTGTTTCCAGCCTCCGGGGGTGGGATGGAGAAGGCCGTTTTCACCCTCCCCAGGCTCCAAGAAAGTCTCTGGAGCCTGGGGAGGGTGAAAAATGGGCCTACTAGGCCCACCGTGCCATTGCATGCCAAAAGCGGGGAGAGCACGGGGGGATTGCGCGCAAATGCATGGGGCAGGGCGCATTGAATTATGGGTGTGGGCACGTGCGCGAGTGACCCCCCCTGCGCTCCTTGCTTTTGGCAACAGCAAAAAGGTTAGCCATCTCCTGTTCTATTCTATTCTATTCTATTCTATTCTATTCTATTCTATTCTATTCTATTCTATTCTATTCTATTCTATTCTATTCTATTCTATTCCATTCCATTCCATTCCATTCCATTCCATTCCATTCCATTCCTTTCCTTTCCTTTCCTTTCCTTTCCTTTCCTTTCCTTTCCCCTTTCCTTTCCCCTTTCCTTTCCTTTCCACTCCATTCTATATTCCCTTCCCTTCCCTTCCCTTCCCTTCCCTTCCCTTCCCTTCCCTATTCTATTCTATTCTATTCTATTCTATTCTATTCTATTCTATTCTATTCTATTCTATTCTATTCTATTCTATTCTATTCTATTCTATTCTATTCACTTTTACAACCATATTACTAACTTAACTGCAGGGATTCCCTTAGCAACTGTGTCTAGGAACAAAACTCACTTAACAAATATCTCGCTCAGCAGCAGAAATTTTGGGATCAATTGCAGTCATCACGAAGTTATAAAATCGTTTTACAGCCAGAGTCGTTTTGAAAGTTGACCATCGGATTGATCACATGGATGGCCTCATTTATGATCATCTTAACGCCATCTTAGCAATATTCAGGTTGCATTATTGTTGCAAATCAAGGACTAGCTGTATTTGCCACCCGCTAAAAAGTGTCAGGCTAAAAAGGGACGTGGTGGCTCAGTGCCTAAGATGCTGTGCTTGTCGATCGAAAGGTCGGTAGTTCAGCGGTTCGAATCCCTAGTGCCGCGTAACGGGGTGAGCTCCCGTGACTTGTCCCAGCTTCTGCCAACCTAGCAGTTCGAAAGCATGTAAAAAAATGCAAGTAGAAAAAATAGGGACCCCCTTTGGTGGGAAGGGAACAGTGTTCTGTGCACCTTTGGCGTTGAGTCATGCGGACCACATGACCACGGAGATGTCTTCAGACAGCGCTGGCTCTCCGGCTTTGAAACAGAGATGAGCAGCGCCCCCTAGTGTCAGGAACGACTAGCACATATGTGCGAGGGGAACACCTTTACCTTTTACCTTTAAAAAGCGTCAGGCTATTAAAACCACCCTCCAGGTCTCCATTTCCCCAAATAATATTATTGTCTTTGCCTTTCAGATCCAGACTGTCCGTTGGAAGTCCAGCTTATAGTGTATTTATAAACCGGGAAACAAGAAAAACCCCTATAAACTCTTTAATATTCATAATTGGTGCTTCAGAAAAAAAAAATACTGTACAGGATTTTATCATTGAAGAAAGCCCTGTCTCTTTTTTTCATTTTTCTTTTTAGTTTTTACCTTGAGCCTTTCTTCTTTTTTTAAAAAAAACAAAACGAAACGAAAAACGAAAAAACCCAGAATCCTCCGCAATTCCCTCAAACACGACAAGAGGACGGGCAACCTTCTACAGCTGCTGGACAATTGCAACCTCCTCCTGATAATCCGCATCACCGTGAGAAATAACGCCCCAGTTCCGAACATCTCAAAATGTTGCTGCTCCGTTCCACCACTCAGGTTGAATGTGTTTATATATATATATTCGACATATATATATATATGTTCCACATGATGTTCGCTCCCGAGTTTTGCTGCGCCGTGGGGGAAGGGCCGAGGAACCTTCCCCCGAATTTAAGCAAGCCTGCGACTGATAAAAGTGTCTATTTAATTTAATTATTTAAAACATTTCACAGGCAACTTGGATGTTTGCGAGAGAGAGAGAGAGAGAGAGAGAGAGGGAAAGAAAAGAGAGAAAAAGAGAGCGCGCCTCGAGTTTTTTGTTTTTTTGTTTCCCCTTCCGATGTCTGCTACTAGAAACTCCACGTCATTTTTCCTTCCGTTGGGATTCCCGTCTTTGGACTGTTGTGAAGTGCGTGCCGTTCAGACGCTTGGCCGTGGGTTTGGTTTTTTCTTCTTCTTCTTCTTCCCCCCTCCCCCCCCCCCTTTTTTTTTTTTTTGGAATGTATCGCGGGACACGTCCGAAGATCGCTTCGACACCGTCTGGCCTGTCCTTCACAACTTAACCTGAAATTCCTTTCCGAGACCGACGAACGGGCGAGGTGCAGAGGGTTTGAGCCAGCCCGTGCATTGTGGCGAAAGGCATTCCGCGTCCGTTTCCCCCACTCGAGTGTCTCCTTCCGTGGGTGTTTCCCTTCACCCAACCTTTGCAGGATATGCCTTTTGTAACCGTCGCCTGCGAAAGTGACTCCTGTCGTATTTCTGGCCCTTCCTTCCTTCTTTTTCCTTGCTTTTTCTTCCCATCCTCTGCCTGGTCCTTGGGCAGGCATCTCTTCCCTGTTCCGCAGAGTTTTATTTTATCGCTCAGGTTGTCCTGCCATATCTGGACTTCTAACCTGCGCCAGAAGTAAGCGAGGAGATCAGGTGCCGGGATCTCTAGTATCCGCCTGGAGAGGAGCCGTTTTTAATTTTAATTTTTTTTTAATCCACTTAAGTTTTTTATTGCGTTAATTTTTAATGTAGCAACGTTCGTCCTGACCGATCTCGGCTGTCTGTTCTTGTTTCCTTCTCCAAGTTTCTAGTTACAGACAACGTTCATACTGTGATTTCTTTCTTTCTTTCTTTTTCTTTCTTTTTTTTAATTTTTATTATTATTTTTTTAATGATGAAATGCTATCAAACTGTGATACACTTAATTCACTGGTCCTGCATCAGGAGACAAGAGTGGGGAAAACTGTATTAAATACAGTTCATCTGAATAATCTGTCTGATTTATACAAGCCGCGTTGTTCAGAGATGTCTATAAAGTTTGATCTTTGTTTTTTTAAAGATAAAAAAAGCACTTACCCCACTTGTAAATATATGGCATGTAAAATTTATATAGTATATAAATCCAAGAAATCAAATCAAACGGACGTTTCTGTTGTTAGTTCAGTGACATCTGACTGTTATCTGATGGGTATAAATTACAGGTTGGGACAACTTACGAACAAGAGTTGAGCCCAGGATTTATGTCATTCAGTGAGAAATGCCCAGGATTTATGTCGTTAAGTGATTTTTGCCACATCATACTACTTTTCTTGCCACCTTTATTAAGCGAGTCCCTGCAGCTGCTCAGTGAACCTGGTTTCTCCATTGACTTTGCTTGTCAGAAGGTCGCAAAAGGGAATCACACGACCCCGGGACACTGTAACCGTTATAACTGTGAGTCAGTTGCCAAGCATCTGAATTATAAATCAGCTGACCATGGGGATGCTGCAATGCTCCTAAAGTGAGAAAAACGGTCATAAGTCACTTTTTTAGAGGACCACCTCTAATTCAGCACAGATCATTTGACGGTGACGCGTGGCTAACCAGCCCTCGGTTGGGTTGCGGTTTTCGGGAAGACTCTCAATGACTTTCTCTTTATTAGTATGGTAACGTTTAAGCAGAAATACTATTGAGTTACGGCCGCAATAGAAAGCAGAATTTTGGTTGCTGGACAAAGTGGTTTTTAACTGAGTCAAGCCCCAGTTTTACAAATTTGAGCCACGGTTGTTAAGTGGATCATGCGTATGTATGTTAAGCAAACCTGGCTTTCCATATTGAGAAGTTGCAATTGGCAATCACATGATCCGAGGACGCTACAACTTTCCTTCCTTCCCCACTATAGCTCTTTCCTTCCTTTCTCTTTTCCTTCCTCTCTCCCTCCCTCTCCTTCTTCCCTCCCTCCCTCTCCCTCCTTCATTCCTTTCTCCCTCCTTCCCTCTCCTTCATTCCTCCCTCCCTCTTCTTCCTCTCCCTCCCTTTCCCTCCCCTTCATTCCTTCCTCCCTTCCTCTCTCCCTTCCCTTCCTTCATTCCTTCCTCTCTCCCTTCGTTCCTTCCTCCCTCCTTCCTTCCCTCGCTCTCCCTCTCTCCCTTCTTCATTCCTCCCTCCCTCCTTCTCCTTCTTCCCTCCCTCTCCCTCCCCTTCATTCCTTCCTCCCTTCCTCTCTCCCTCCCCTTCCTTCCTTCCTCTCTCCCTCCCTTTCCTCCCTCCCTCTCCCTTCATTCCTTCCTTCCTCCCTCCCTCTCCTTCCTTCCCTCCCTCTCCCTCTCTCCCTTCTTCATTCCTCCCTCCCTCCTTATCCTTCTTCTTCCCTCCCTCCCTCTCCCTCCCCTTCCTTCCTTCCTCCCTCCCTTCCTCTCCCTCCCTCCCTCCCTTCCTCATAGAAGTTGGATATAGGTTCAGAGTTCCTTTCTGTTCTTCATTGCTGCCATATCCATAAAATGGTATTCATATCCACCATGCCCCTCCCCCCCCCAAAAAAGACTAGTCAGCCTGCTAAAAATGCATCAAATTGGGCCTAAGTCAGTCCTAACATGCTGGTTGCCAAAATTGCCCAAAATTTAATCACGCAACTTGGAATGCCACAACAGATGTAAGTGCGTGGACCAGCCACAAGTCCAAGTGTGAAATGCTACCGGTTCGGTCCAGTTCGGGCAAAAGTTAAAAGAAAAAAGTTAAAATAAAAAAAAAAGGTTCCGATGATCACAGCTATGTCGCACAATCGTCAGAACCTTTTTAAAAAACCTTTTTAAAGCATTTTTTACTACTTATTCGCCTGAACCGGTAGTAAAAAAAAATGCTTTAAAAAAGTTAAAAAAAGTTTTTGATGATTTTTTAAAAGTTAACCACGCCTACTCAGTCACATGACCCCCACCGCCACCAAGCCACGCCCACAGAACTGGTAGCAAAGCTTTTTGCATTTTACCACTGCACAAGTCCCTCTTTTTTTTCAGTGCCCTTCTAACTTCGAACAGTTGTTAAATGAATGTTGGTAAATCCAGGACAATCTGCTTTCTTCAAATTCTGTCCCACCTTCCTCGAATTGGCTTTCACGCTGAGATCTGGGGCAGAGCTCCGTCGCCTAAATGGGATTTTAAAAAAGAGTCATACGAGACTGGCCCCCGATGGATACGGAATTATATTGTGCACTTTATTGATAACCAAGCACCCGGTCAATACACAGATATACACTATATACAAGCTACTTTACATTGAGTGGTTAAGAAATATTGTACAAGAAAAATAGAACTGGGGGAGTTAAGAGACTTTATTCGCAATACCTGGCTGGAAAAAAAAATTGCCTGTACAGATGGAAAGCTGTACTTTTCACTTCTCACACTAGACCGTTTCAAAAACACTCCATGTGTGTCGTGAATGGTACGAGGGCATGATTGGTTGGCAAAAACACAATAGGCTAGGACTGCATCCTAAAGCATGTGAAGCCAAAATTTCATTTAGTTTAGAACAGTGTTCTTCAACCATAACTACCGTATTTTCCGGCGTATAAGACGACCCTCCTCAGAGCCATTTAAGGCTCGTTAGAGCCTTATGGGCTGGTCTGCCTGGTTACAGGAGAATGAGACCCGGCGTATAAGACGACCCCTGACTTTTGAGAAGATTTGTGTGTGTTAGAAAGTAGTCTTATACGCAGGAAAATACAGTACTTTTAAAGACTTGGTGGACTTCAATTCCCAGAATTCCTCAGCTGGCCAGCCATGCTGGTTAGGGAATTCTGGGAGTTGAAGTCCTACACCTCTTAAAAGTCGCCATTGGCTCAGCCTAATGGCCTCAGCTGTATCCCACTCAATCACGGCCTCACTTTCAATGGGCCACTAAATCTTGCAGAATCATGCCACGGAGGAGGACCCTCAATTCGTGAACAATAGCTAGTCTGGAGCCAGCATTAAACCTTCATCCGTCTGTCAAGCCTTTTTTCCAGCAAGCATACCTAGAAACACAGGTATTGCCTTTGCAAACATATAAGTATGAACTCTTCCAAATGCTCCGAAGCTTAAAAAGTTTTGTCTTTTTTAAATTTAGTACCACAAACAGCGACCCACCCCAAAAATCTTCCAATGAGCTTCCCAGCCCAAATTCCCTGTTGAGTTTCACACCTGTCAGGCCAGCTGAACCTAAAGTGCTATTGAATTCTCCAAAACCCCTTTGAAGACCCCCCCTCCCCAAAAAACCCCCAAAACTATAAAGTTTCCACGGTTGTTAGGATAAAGGGACACAAGGCAACTGAGGCAGAATAGCGGCTATCCGGAGGAACACTAGATGGCAGCAGGAACTAGCCGGCGGCGATGGTCATTCCAAGTTTTGTTGGCCACAAAAATGACGCCAAGAGAAATGGCATCTTGCTTAAACTGCTCGGTGTGGGGAAAAATGAGATCGAAGCAAGAACATCGATAACTTTAAATCAGCGTTTCTCAACCTGGGCATCTTTTAAAGATATGTGGACTTCAATTCCCAGAATCCCCAAGCCAGCATCCAAACCAATTCCCAGAATTCTCCATGCAGGCTGAGACATTCTGGGAGCTGTTATTAAAAGTTCTTAAAAAGTTATCCAGGTTAAGCAACGTTTAAATCAATGCTTTTTAGCCCCAATCCTCCCCAGAATATCTGGGACAACGTTCTCCATCTCAATCCTTCCAGGAACCTTTGGAGATCTGTTTTATTCCCTAAATAAAAGATGGACCTGGCATTATAAGGACTCGAAGCTTATCGTCAAATTAATAAGAAAAAACGAAAAGCAGAGATTCTTGGGCAAGTTCTTACGATAGGACAGGGATTTGGGGGAACGAAAGAGGTTCAGCACCAGAAAAGATGGTGTGTGTTTTTTTGTTTTGTTTTGTTTTGAATTTGATTTATATGTCGCCCTTCTCCGGAGACTCAGGGCAGCTTACAATGCGTTAAGCAATAGCCTTCATACTTTTGTATATTTATACAAAGTCAGCTTATTGCCCCCACAAACTGGGTCCTCAATTGACCTACCTTGGAAAGGATGGAAGGCTGAGTCAACCTTGAGCCTGGTGAGATTTGAATTTACAGTAATTGCAGACAGCTGGAGTCAATCACAATGCATTAGTCTGCTGAGCCACCAGAATAGGTTTGTCCTGGACCTGCAATGTGTGCATATGCTTAATGCAACCTGTTCCTGTCCTCCCCGAATTGCATAAGGTGGGACAGATGCCTTTTTAATGAATCCACCACTGCAGATTACAGTATTAGCTGATAACTAAGTATTAGCTCACAGAATTAGCCGATATCTAATACTCACAGTATTAGCTGATATCTAAGGACATACGGTCTCTGTGCAATCGGTAGGAGAAAACCAAGTTTTAACAGAATAACAAGAGTTGGAAGGGAACTTGGAGGTCTTCTAATCCAAGCAGGAGCCGAGGTGGCGCGGTGGTTAAGAGTGCAGTACTGCAGGCTGCTTCAGCTGACTGCTAGCTGCAGTTCAGCAGATCAAATCTCACCAGGCTCAAGGTTGACTCAGCCTTCCATCCTTCCGAGGTGAGTAAAATGAGGACCCAGATTGTTGAGGGAGGCAATAGGCTAAACCGCGTAGAGGGGGCTGTGAAGCACTATGAAGCGGTATTTAAGTCTAAGCACTATTGTGATTATACCATTTCAGACAAATGTCTATCCAATCTCTTGTTGAAAACCTCCAGTGATGAAAGACCAACAACTTCTGGAGGCAAGTTGTTCCACTGATTAATTGTTCTCCCTGTCAGGAAATTTCTCCTTAGTTCTAAGTTGCTTCTCTCCTTGATGAGTTTCCACCCGTTGCTTCTTGTCCTGCCCTCGGGTGCTTTGGAGAAGAGCTTGACTCCCTCTTCTTTGGGGCAGCCCCTGAGTTATTGGAAGACTGCTATCATGAAAGGAGATTTTGGTATCGTCATAAGGGGTAGTACCTTGAGGAGCCCAAAAAAAAACCCCTTTCAGAGGCCTTTCCTCGAAATTAAAATTAAATTACTCAACAGATAGCTAAACCTAAGCCTTTTCTAATTTCGTTACTGGCCTTGTCACCAATTGAAAAGTTTTCGGCCCAATTTGGATCCCTGTATCAGATTGGTGACCACCGAACGCAATTATTTTGATTCTTACTGTTGTCAGCCATGGATGGCTCTCCTGAGAAAATACTATTAGCTACCAACATTTATAAGCCATCTGTATGCCCAGC
Source organism: Coluber constrictor foxii (assembly GCA_038048745.1). NCBI lineage: Eukaryota > Metazoa > Chordata > Lepidosauria > Squamata > Colubridae > Coluber > Coluber constrictor. The sequence continues at coordinate 5,498,452 of CM075973.1, forward strand.
AAAACGATTGCTGTCTCATTCGTTAGGAAGTTTTCCTATTTTTTCTTTTGGTCAACGGAGGATTTCCAATCTGTTGGATTTTTAAAAATTGCAAAACTCCTGTTTTTCTTTAAGGAATCCTTCAGTTTTGGGCCTTCTAAACAGAGGGCTGGATAGATGGACCTAATAACCCTTTGAGATTAAAATCCTCAGAATTTCAGATAGAATTAGAATTATTAGAATTAGAATTAGAATTAGAATTAGAATTTAGAGTAGAGTAGAGTAGAGTAGAGTAGAGTAGAGTAGAGTAGAGTAGAGTAGAGTAGAATAGAATAGAATAGAATAGAATAGAATAGAATAGAATAGAATAGAATAGAATAGAATAGAATAGAATAGAATAGAATAACAGAGTTGGAAGGGACCTTGGAGGTCTTCTAGTCCAACCCCCTGCTTAGGCAGGAAACGCTACACCACTTCAGAGAAAGGGTTATCCAACCTCTTCTTAAAAACTTCCAGTGTTGGAGCATTCACAACTTCTGGAGGCCAGTTGTTCCACTGATGAACTGTTCTCACTGTCAGGAAATTTCTCCTTAGTTCTAAGTTGCTTCGCTCCTTGATTAGTTTCCACCCATGGCTTCTTGTCCTGCCCTCTGATCAACCATTTTTCACTTGCGGCTTGTGGTGGATTCACACCGCCTACAGTTTCTTAAGCACCACAACACACGTTCTTCCTCTCTAATGTGGACATGTGCACAAGGGGCATAACTTTCACAGCAATGGTGTGATGCTCAGGGTGTCATTTTCCCCCTCACCTGCCAGCAAACAGCTATTTTCTTTTTCTTTCTTTTTCTTTTTTTTTGAGCAAGGATCAGGGATCCCTTCAATCCAGTTTTCTGGAAGCAGAACGAGAACCTCTTGGAGAAGACAATATGGAGGGCCGTGCTAAAAACCCAAGAGAAACAAATGGGGCGGATACCAGTTGGGGGAGAAAAGCAACTTCCTGGAAAGCTTTTTCAAGCATGACCATCTTGTAGAGGAGAGAGAAACGTGATCCCACACAAAGCCACATCAGTGGGGTTCAACACTACGCACAAGAGTCTGGATGTAAGTTCCAGATGTAAGCTCCGGATGTAAGCTGTGGATGTAAGCTCTTAAAGACACAGAGGAAAAGATCTCCCTCTACCAGGAAGGACAGGACACCGAAGAATCACAATCCCCAACAAGTAGTATAGAGGAACAAGAAAGATCCAGCTCAGTTGTGGTTACACCACACAGCAAAGACACAAGTTTGTTGGGATGAGACAGGTTTCCTCTACATTGGACACAAGGGATGGTGAGAGTCCTTCCTCAGCGTTACTTCTTATTAGCAATCCGTCTCTTCCGAGTAGCCAGCATATCATAAAAAGGATCCTTGCTGATGCTTGCCCTAAAACGAAAGCAAATAATAATAAATAATTAGGCTAGGTTTGCAGCCTAGGTGATTTTCAACCTAGACAGTTTTAATGTTTGTGGACCGGGGAATTCTGGGAATCGGAAGTCCATCATCCCTAAAATTGCCAACGCTGAAAATCTCTGCCTGGATCATAATAAGCGAAGAACAAGCCATTGTCTTTGTATGGATTTTGGGCAATTACTTTCCACCTGGTTTGTCAACGCTAAGTGGTTTTGGCTAAAATACACCCCCTTCCCAAGTGTCCCTGCTGGAAATGTTGTAAATCAAGGATTAACTGCAATCAGTCCTTGACTTACAACAATTCATTTAGTCACGGTTCGAAGTTAACAACGGCAGTGGAAAAAGTGACTTTTTCACACGAACCACTTCAGCATCTCCATGGTCACGTGATCAAAATTTGGACAATTAGTGATTGGGTCATATTTATGACGGTTGCAATGTCCCGGAGTCATGTGATAAATAAATAAATAATAAATAACTTTATTGTCATTGTACGTGTATACACAGTATACCCATACAACGAAATTGATGGGTATACTGTTCAAAGACCAGGTCCAACATACATAACAATCCCCAAACACACTCCCACCCACCACAATTCCTCACCCTTAAACCACCCAAACATCCACACAACAGACCAAGTAATGTGACCCCTCTTTTGTAAACTTCTGACAAGCAAAATCAATGAGGGAGCCACGGTGGTTAAGTGACAATTAACACTTAAGTAACACTTAACCACCCTGTTACTAACTTAACCAGTGATTCACTTAACAACTGTGGCAAGGAAGGTCGTAATAAGGAGCAAAACTCACAACAAATGTCTGACTTAGCAACCTAAATTTGGGGTTCAATTGTGGTGGTGAGTCAAGGACTACCTTGTATGGTGAACACATCCATAGGATATCATCATCATCATTTAACGACCCCCAAATCCCCTGTGGGGTGGAGGCTGGGCAACTGAATGGTGTTTAATGGCCGGATGCCTTTCCTGTTGCCAATGCGGAGTTTTGTTCAGCAGATATATTCTCTTTGTGCCCAGAGAGAGAAAAATATCTGCCTCTACCTAGGATCGAACTCACAGCCTCCTGATTGTGGGAGGGGAGAACTTCACCTCTAGGCCACCGCACAACCATTTTACAGCTGGGATCTCCCTACAGCTGGCTTGGTGCTACTCGTCTTTCCATGAATAAAGTCCTCACTTGATGGATTTAATCCACTCTTCTTTTTCTTCAGGCGTGGGAGCTGATATCCTGTACACCACGTGGTTGCCCTCGACCACCCGGCCGTCGGCTTCCGTCTTGCATGCTTTGATCACCTGTCCTTTGTGGCTGGGGTTGTACAGCTCAAAGCAATTCTAGGGAGCAAATCACAGACCAGCATTGACATTTTAACCTCCGTTCGGCACAGAGTTGCTCTGCTGTACAAGTCAACATTCAACCAGAGCTTTCTTCGACCATGGTTGCTATATTTTACCTTCATAAATGTCACTTCTGTTTTATATAAGACGGGATTGTTTCTCCTTGCAATCATAAGTGGTTTACAATTCAAATCCACAATCCTTAAGATAGCAATCAAGGCTAAATAATAATGATAATCAAAAACAGATAAAAACTAGGAAGACACAGACATCAATATAATGGCTACACTCATAGGATGTGGTGATGGTAATGTTTTCAGATCTGAAGTTCTTAATTTTTTCTTTTAAAGGGAAAGAGTAGGGTTGGGAATAACTCAAGGAAGCCAAGATGGTGCCTTAACCACATGATTGAAGGTCTACTGGTCTATAAATTAATAAAGATAACAGATGATAGAGACGAGAGAGAGAGAGAGAGAGAGAGAGAGAGAGAGAGAGAGATATGATAGATAGATAGATAGATAGATAGATAGATAGATAGATAGATAGATAGATAGATAGATAGATGATAGATAGAGATAGATAGATAGATAGATAGATAGATAGATAGATAGATAGATAGATAGATAGATAGATAGATAGATAGATAGATAGATGATAGATAGATAGATAGATAGATAGATAGATAGATGATATTTATTTATTTATTTATTTATTTATTATATTTCTATACCGCCTTTCTCCCGCAGGACTCAGGCAGTGTACAGTCAAGAAAAAATAAAAGATACATAAACATCATAAAATTGATAATTAAAATTATAGCATAGTTTAGCCCAAATAAATAAAACCCAGAATTATATAATATTTTAATCATTCCCAGTTAACGTGATATATATATACATACATATACATATACGTGTGTGTGTGTATGTATGTATGTATGTATGTATGTATATATATATATATATATATATATATATATATATATATATAAAGGTAAAGGTTCCCCTTGCACATATGTGCTAGTTGTTCCTAACTCTAGGGGGCGGTGCTCATCTCTGTTTCAAAGCCGGAGAGGCAGCGCTGTCCGAAGACGTCTCCGTGGTCATGTGGCTGGCATGACTAAATGCCAAAGGCGCACAGAACGCTGTTACCTTCCCACCAAAGTTGGTCCTTATTTTTCTACTTGCATTTTTTACCTGCTTTTGAACTGCTAGGTTGACAGAAGCTGGGACAAGTCACAGGAGCTCACCCCGTTACGTGGCGCTAGGGATTTGAACCGTTGAACTGCCGACCTTTCGATCGACAAGCTCAGCGTCTTAGCCACTGAACCTAGATAGATAGATAGATAGATAGATAGATAGATAGATAGATAGATAGATAGAGATAGACAGATAGAGAGAGAAAGAGATAGATAGAGAGATGAGAGAGAGAGAGATGATTGAAGTTCCTTGCTTGTAAAGAAGATTCAGGCCTCATTCATGTGGTCATGTCCACTATCTTGGCTTGTCTGAATACCATCCCTTCACATCTGTCCCCACCCAATTGTGTATCAGCCATTTTCTGATTTACTTTAGCAGATGTTCACAGTGCTAAGCAGTTGAGATGCATCTCCAGAACAAGAGTTTACCACTAAGTGAAAGGTTCAGAAAGCAGCTCACTAAGGATGAGGACTGATTTAAAGAAAAATCAAGAAAGATCCTTCTGGGAGAAAAGGACCTTTTGAAGAAGTCAGGGGGAAAGGAGGGAGATCTTACTGGTTTTCTTGGATCCTCAACTTCCTTGATGCTGAGGTTTTCCAATGGAATGATTCCTCTGGGTTCTTTGTCCTAGGAATTTGTGGGGAAAAAAGAATATCCAGTCAACCAGTTGAAATAGCTTGGCTGTGGAAGAAGCAACATTATTATTGACACCTATAAAATGGACACCTACGACCATAAGAAAGGCTGAGCGCCAAAGAATGGAGGCCTTTGAGCTATGGTGCTGGAGAAGACTCCTGCGAGTCCCTTGGACTGCAAGGCGATCCAACCAGTCAGTCCTAGAGGAGATCAACCCCAACTGCTCTTGAGAAGGCCAAATCCTGAAGAGGAAACTCAAATACTTTGGCCACCTAATGAGAAGGAAGGACTCACTGGAGGAGAGCCTAATGCTGGGAACGATGGAGGGCAAAAGAAGAAGGGGATGGCAGAGAACGAGGTGGCTGGATGGAGTCACTAAGTCGGCGTGAGCTTAAATGGACTCCAAAGGATGGTAGAGGACAGGAAGGCCTGGAGGAACATTGTCCATGGGGTCGCGACGGGTCGGACATGACTTCACAACTAACAACAACAGCAAACCATACTCACTGTTGTGTATTCAAAATAATAGAGGCAGTTATCCGTCAGTATAAACCATCTCCTTTTCCACGTTTTCACCCGTCCGCCTAAAAAAAGAAACAAGACAAGCCACTCGGTTAGATTGGGGTTTGCCCTAAGTCATGATGAATGGGACAAAATAACCTGGTTAACTTGTTATTTCATTAAATGATTAGCCGTGTCAAAATCAGACAATTGATTGGAAAAATGGATATAGAAGTAGGGTTAAAATGAACACAAGGTTACTGAGACTCTCCTTATCGAGAAAGGGTAGCTGGATTGATTTGCTGAGCCAAGCCAGGGTTTTATTTAACTATAAATTGACAATCAAGCCACAGTTAGCTGAGTTCAGACACAATCCTCAATCCACGGTTGGCCTACACCCATCGTCAACTGAGCTGCCTCTGGGCTGGGTTCACACATCACTCTAAGCAAAATTCAAGTGACCTGACTTTCTAGTCCAATCGCTATTATGAAATACACAGTGGCTCTTCGGATGAAATATGGAGCAACTATGAAATGGAACATTGAAACTGAATGAATGGAAATTTATTGAGACTTTGTACTAACTGCGGGGTCCCTGGTGTTCTCTGAGCTTGGTGGTTTTCTTGTAGATGTTTCACTATCCAACTAGGTAACATCATCAGTGCTTGAAAGAAATGAGTGGGCTTTGTGTGGAGGAGGAGAAGAAAGAGGAAAAGGAGGGTTATGGGGTCCCTGATGCTCTCTGAGCTCTCCTCCAATCACCTCCAAGCCTTACTCCTAAGTCGCCCCTTTTGTTTTAACTGTTATTGCCTTCTGGCAGCTCTGTGCATGCACGCACTGTTTCTCTGCCTCGCTGATGTCCGACTCTGGAGGCTCCAAAGGCAGCACATAAGTCCCAGATGGTCCAAGCCCCCTCTCTGCCTCAGACGGAGAGCGCTCATCTGAGCCTTCCCCAGCCCCCAGGACTGGCCCATGTTCCTCTCCAGCCTCTGTTTCCTTAGGACCTGGATATTTACGAGACCGCCTTCTGCCAACGATGGCCTCCCACCAACCAATACGCTCCCACAGAGAAGGGCTCCTTAGGGTGCCGCCGGCCAAGCAATGTCGACTGGCGACCCCCAGGGAGAGAGCCTTCTCTGTGGGGGGCACCCGCCCTCTGGAATGAACTGCCCCTGGGGATAGGCATGATCCTCAACCTGTGTATCTTCCACCGTGCCTTAAGACCCTTCTTTTCCAACAAGCTGGACTAGCGTGATCAGAATCCGGACTGGGTGTTTTAAATCTTTGGGTTTTAAATTTGGGGAGCCAAATTATTTAATTAGTTTTAATTGATTTTAAATTTTGTATACCTGCTTATTTTAATATGGCTGTGCACCGCCCTGAGTCCTTCGGGAGAAGGGTGGTATAGAAATTCAATAAAATAAAATAAAATAAAATAAATAAATAAATAAATAAATACCCAACTAGGGAACATCATCAGTTGTAGAAGGGAATTGGAAGGACTAAAGGAAGGATGTTTTAGGAATAAGCCAAAGCACTTCCATAACGTGTCTTAATTCCCTGCCACCAACGGACCATGTTGCTAAGATGATGCATCAGGAACAGCCTCTTCCTGGTTGGTGGGTAGCAGATGAGCGAGGGCACCAAGCAAGGAATTCCGGAAAAGAAACCCTCAAGATGGTAGCGAATTAGCGACGGAACCTGTGCACTTCTAGGAGCCACCCAAAACTTGATTTAATTGCACCAACGGGATTCAACTCCTACTCAAAATCAGTGGCGAAGACAAAAACTTTGAAGTTGGTTCCAAAGCTGGTGGCTTTTGCCAACAAGAACGAAGGAACAACTAGGAAGGAACAGCACTTTATCTTCATTTGTCTACCTACATCAGGTGTCGGCAACCTTAAACACTCAAAAGAGCCACAAAGGTCCATTGAAGCCCCCATTCAATTCTGAAGCTGACCGGAAGTCTGGTTCCCCTACCATAGAGTCTCCTCCTAGCATGGCATCCTTTTTCCTCTACCTGTCCTAACCGAAAACCCTATCTATTGTGAAGCCGACCAGCAACAGGGAGCCGCAGCAGAAGGATTGAAAGAGCCACATGCGGCTCCAGAGCCACAGGTTGCCGACTCCTGATCTAGATCTTTGAGAGCCATCCCGTCCCTCCAGAGACAATGCCAAAATCCACTTTTTCCTTTCTCAAACGTTTGCCTTCTGCAAAAGAGCTCGCATGTTTTTCTACCTCTTTCTCGGTGCGCTTTAGAATTCCTTTCCACATTTCTCTCATTTATTTTTTTACCACCATCCAAAGGATTATTGAATGTCCCAAAAAATTAAAAATGCTGGCCAGGCATTTGGGTTAAGCAAATAAGGCATTAAAAAAGAGAGAGAGACATTTTATCCTCTCCTGGTGAGGAAAACGCAGACGAGCGACCAAATTGTTCCTTTTCAGCAGAAACATCGGAGAAGAACGGCATTCCAAAACTTGGACATATTTATTTCCTGAGCAGAAGAGGAAGTAAATTAAAACCAGACCTTCGCTGTTTACAAGAAAAGGTTTCCTCTCAGACACTGGAGCTGTGCTGGGGCCAACAGACAGTGTAATTTGGAATTTTTAAAATCGTCTTGTCCAGAGGGATCCCTCCCTGGGATCTGTTGCTTGCAAAGATTTTGTCAAGCTGCTTCAGGAATTTCATTGCCTCTTCCACCCCTTCAAATTAGCATGCAATTATTCATTAGGCAATGTCTCCAAATTCACCCAAAATAAACTTGGGCGTTACCAATTTATTTATTTTTTTTCCTGGCTGAAGGACAAATAGAATCCTCAACGCTTACCCCAAAAAGAATTTATTTTGGGGTAGAGAGGAGAATAAAAACCACAGCAAAAGCAGACGAAGGAAAAGTTGGAAGAGGTAGAAATTTCCCGTGTTGCCCGAGGTTACAGGGAGCCCTCAAATTACAACCGATAGTTTAGCACTGGGGTAAAAAAAGATTTGTGACCAGTCCTCAAACTTACGACCGTCACAGCATCTCTAGAGTTGCATGATCAAAATTCCAACGGTCTCAACATCCCGTGATCGTGTCCTCACCATTTATGATCTTCTCAGTTAGCTTCCGACAGGAAAAGTCAACGGATTCAATTAATGACCAGGTGATTCGCTTAACAACTGCTGTGGTTTATTTAAGAACCATAGCAAAAAAAGATCATAAAACCAGGTGCATCGCTTAGCAACGGAAATCCTTGTCCCAATTTTCATAAGTTGGAAACTACCTCTACATGCAAACTGCGCAATGTAAAACCGCACGCTTCATACCCTTTGGTAAAATATTCAGACAATCATGTGGACTTCAAAGTTTTCTGCAGGGTTTGGAAAAGAGGGGGGGGGGGAGAAATCTGTTTGCCGGTATCTGCTGTCAGATCTATTCTCCGTGGATGCAACTAGCATCTTTTAGAAAAAGACTGATTTTAAATGTCTGGGGAGATTCTCAGTCATCCTAGGTTAGGGGTCAGCAATCTGCGGCTCTGGAGCTGCATGTGGCTCTTTCACCCCTCTGCTGCGGCTCCCTGTCACTCAAAATATGTGTCACCAATGTGCGACACCCACCGGCACATGGTTTATTGAGCTTTTCAACCCCCGGTAGGCCAGCCATGGATAAATCCAAGAAAAGAAAAGTTTCAGAAGAAAACAGAACGTTTAATTCAACTACATCGGCTAGTTTTGTGGCCGCTCAAGAAATAGTCAGGCACGGGAAGGGTTTTGTGGCTCCCGGTGTTTTCTTTTCTGTGGGAAATGTGTCCAAATGGCTTTTTGAGTGTTTAAGGTTGCAGACCCTTGTGCTAGGTCAGGGTTGTTCCAAAGGAGCTTTTTCAAAAGGGAACGGGACTGTCTTTGTTTTTCCTGTCACGCCTGGAAGCCATCTTCTACATTGGATCTTCAGGCCTTTATTCCCACATTTAGTGCTGTGGGAAACTGGGAGGGGAGGGGATTGTATGGAGCAGGGGAGATATGTAGTCATAATAACATTCCTTTCTCAGACAGTCAAGGACATCTTGCCCTGCACCTGGAGGGGTGTGCCTGGGAGGCATCTCCATTTGGGACGGTGCATTGATTGGACCATGTGATGGACTTGTGGGTGCTGGGCAGGGACTTGGACTTTCTTTTGGGTGGGGAAAACCTGGGAGCTTTCAGATTCGGGTATTCCCAGATGAGCCGATATGACATCTCTAAGAAAATGGAACTTTGAGGAATTTCTAACCTCGGAGTCTTCTTTCATTGGGGTGTGCTACTTGGAACCCCTGACATTTCCTTGAAGATGTTTCGCTTCTCATTTAAGAAGCTTCTTCAGCTCTCTGGCGCTGAAGAAGCTTCTTGGATGAGAAGCAAAACGTCTTCAAAGAACAACAAAGAAAGTCCAGTTTGAAAAAGCACCTTTGGGTCTGAATTTAAAAATTTGCTGGGGCTTATTTAAGAAACGGGAGGCAGGAATGGCTTTTTCTCAGTCCTAATCCTGGGGGATTGCTGGAGCAAAAAACAAACAAACCCCTTTTTGTGATCCGTGAGAAGGCAGAATTGCCAAAGAATAAAACAAACCTCAGATTTCTGGCGACGGTTTCTGGCAACCCAGCCATGAGGAGGAGGAAAACCATCTGCAATTCATTACATCGTTTTCCATCCTCTGTAGCATTAAAATAGGGCAGTAGACAGTTCCTGCCTCGGACATGGACAAGGGTTAGACTCTGAAATGAGTCGACTGTCAAGTTAGAAGTTAACTGGGAATGAAAACAGATGCGCTCAAAAGCCTGATTAGGCTTATTATCAGGGGATGTCTTATTTTGGGGGAAACAGGGCAGAAGTGTCCATTTTGGAGGGGTGCACAAACAACCAAGATTCCAAGTAGACCTGGAGTTGTGGGGCAGAGGTGGGTTTTAGCAGGTTCTGACCAGTTCTGGAGAACCGGTAGCGGAAATTTTGAATAGTTCAGAGAACCGGTAAATACCACCTCTGACTGCCCCCCTCCCATATATTCTCTGTCTCCTGAGTCCCAGCTGATCGGGAGGGAATGAGGACTTTATAGTATTCTTCCCCTGGAGTGGGGAGGGAATGGAGATTTTACAGTATCCTTGCCCCAGGAGTTGGGAGGGAATGGGGATTTTACAGTATCCTTCCCCTGGAGTGGGAAGGGAATGGAGATTTTACAGTATCCTTCCCCTGCCACGCCCACCAAGCCACACCCACAGAACCAGTAGCAAAAAATTTTGAGGGCTCCACCACTGAAAATCAAGATTAAAACGCAAAAAAAATGTCTGAATTTTTGAAAAGTTGTGATGACCAATTTCAAGGTTTCTGTTGAAAGTTCTGTAAGATGAGCTGTTCTGCACAAAAATACAATTTTTCATATTTCAGTTTTGTGTTTCCTCTGAAAAATACTACTGTGTCTTAAGTTATATAGCGGACATGAACTTTTAATTAAAGATATATTTAAAATGGGGGAAGGTTTCCCACCCACCCCCACCCGCTATAACTTCTGCTTAATAAGATAATGGTTCCCTGCAAAACCATTCCAGAATTCCTCTACAGATGGAGAATTGTGTATATGAATTACCCTTCACATAAACTCTTCCTTGCCTGAATTCTTCCCGTTCCTAATCTACCAACCTTGAAAAGACCAATAACACAGCCACAACTTTCTCATAACTCTCTTATTATGACAACTGATAAGTATAACCAGACAGTATTTTTAAAAAGCTGTTGCTCAGGGATCAAACACAGAAAAAGAAAGATACCAATAACTAGGGCAGAAACAGAAATATACTACACGGATGCCACACTTTAACAGACTTAACACGAGAATGTCCGTTATTAACAAATGTCTGTTAAATAAGAATCTCCTGCGTCAATTCGCATTGTTTGCATTCGTTTCTGACATTGGAATAAAGACAAGTTGATGCCAATGGCATTAATTGGAGCTGAAATTTTGTCTATTCCATGCAAAAAAAATCTGCTGCAGTGAAACCCAAGGAATTTGAGATTTTAATAATAATAACTTTATTGTCATTGTACGTGTATACACAGTACACCCATACAACGAAATCCACTTAACCCCCAAAGACCAGGTCCAACACACATAACAATCCCCAAACACACTCCCACCCACCACAATTTTCCACCCCTAAACCACCCAAACATCCACACAACAGACCAAGTTGAGAAATGAGAAATAAATAATATTTATTTTATAATTATAATTATATATAATTGTAAAATTATTTTCTGAGGTTTTCGCGGGTGTTTGTATGTAGGTCTTTGGTTGTTCGGGTTTTCTCCCGCGTAAAATTGGAAGTGTCTTGGCGACGTTTCGACAAAGTCTCATTCATCATCTTCAGGCTGGTGTTTTCGGCTTCGTGCTTCTAGGAGCAAAGCCTGAAGATGACGAATGAGACTTCGTCGAAATGTCGCCAAGGCACTTCCAATTTTACGCGGGAGAAAAGCCGAATAACCAAAGACCTACTTATAAAATTATATATATGTGTGTGTGTATATATATATATATATATATATATTTATAACAATAAATAATAAAATAAATAAGTAATATATATATCAAATTTATAATAAGAGCCTTGGTGGTGCAGAGGACTAAAGTGCTGTTAAAGTCGCACTTAGCTGCCAGCTGCCTGCAATTACTGCGAGTTCAAATCTCACCAGGCTCAAGGTTGATTCAGCCTTCCATCCTTCCGTGGTAGGTAAAATGAGGACCCGGATTGTGGGGGCAATAAGCTGACTTTGTATAAAAAAGAACACTGCTTGGGGGGGGGGGGCAAAAGCCCTACTAAGCAGGTATATACAAAAGTATGAAGGCTATTGCTTAACGCATTGTAAGCCGCCCTGAGTCTCCGGAGAAGGGCGACATATAAATCAAACCAATAAATAAATAAATAAATAAATAAATTGATATTTGCTGATAAAGAAATAAAGAGAGACTGTATAGATCTATACTAGTCTCCCTTGATTTCTTTATCAGCAAATATAAACTTGGTATAAAATGGTTTGTCGTGAATGCGACTGCTTGAGGGTTCCTGGATTGGAGGAATTCTTGGTGCTCCAATTCCAAAAAGTTCACACTCCACCATATCAAACTGCCCTAAATCAATTTGGTCAGTGAGAGGGTGTTATGTTAAGATGTTACCAAGGACTCGATAATTGGCTATGGGTTTAAATTTAGGCGCGCACAATTCTGCAGGCTCCACTTGAGCCATTTAGTGGCAAGCAGAGAAATGTCAGGAGAAACGGATGCCGAGGAAGGATTAAAGGAAAGCAGGAGCAAGCAAGCAAGAGAAGGTGAAAAGAGAGATACCTACCTCCTAACGCAGAATAAGAAGAGACAGCCAGTCACAGAACAGAAAGGTGAGAGATCTCAGGCCAAAAGGAAAACAAGAAGGCACGTTTAAACCACTCGTTCCCCCTCCCAAAAAAACTCAAAACCCCAAATCAAAACAAACAGAAAGGCACAAATAACAAGAGTGGGGAGGGAAAAACAGAAGACATTCAGGTATAAAAGGACAAAGCTTTGCTTGTTTCTTGGGAACCAATGGTGAAAAAGTAACGTTACAGAATACCTATTTAAATCCAACCGAACTTTTGATGGGCTCGGATGCTCGGGAAAAACGGGCTGCATGCTTTCAGGGCGAGATTGGTAACTTCGGAAACCCAATTCCGCAGCTCGGGGTAAAATCATCAAAAAGCAAGACATTTTTCCAGTGAAATAATGATTTTAACAGAAAGGGATTTCCAGCCCAGCAGCGGAAGGGCGGAAAGGGCAAAAGACAAAGCAACCATCAGCAGAAGAAAAAGTTGGAAGGGAAGAATGGGTCTACTGACCTAATTTCAGGAGCCAGCCTTCTCGATCTGGATTAAAAAAGGTATGTGTTAAATCGTTCCCATCGTCTTCTGGGATCTTAAAGGGCTCGTTTTTAATGCTTTCGTATAAATTCTGGAAGAAATCCGAGGGCAGAGAAGGTTAACACCACACATACCTAAGCATAGTACATAAAATTATCTGCCACAATGTCCTTCCTATCAATGACTACTTCAGCTTCAACTACAACAATACAAGAGCAAATAATAGATACAAACTCAAGGTAAACTGCTCCAAACTCGTTTGCAGAAAATACGACTTCAGCAACAGAGTGGTCAATGCCCGGAATGCACTACCTGACTCTGTGGTTTCATCCCCGAACCCCCAAAATTTTAACCTTAAACTGTCTACTGCTTGCCACGATCCCTTAAACACCATCATACATTCACATCTGCCTGTCCTTGGACCTTGGGAAAGACTCGATGGGTGGGCAAAAATTCCTGTCTAAACATCTGCCTGAATGCACAAACAATCACAATAATAATAGAACTAATAATAGCAGGAATACCATCACAGAGTCATAGAATAACAGAGTTGAAACCGATTCTCTACTGAGATCTAACGTCCCGTGGTTAGGACGCTGTTGTCTTGGTTTCTACAGTCATCATGCCAAAAGTTGATTCACTGATTCCTTGGCCGTCCTTCATGAACACGCCATCATGTGTTCATCCCGTTTGCAAAGCCATTTACCCGTAGCAATTCTTCCGGCAGGTCTCCTCCCTCGTTAATCCCTCTGTTCATCGATATAAACCTCTCTGCTGTTGGCTTGTCTCTCACATTGTGGTTGTGCAGACTGGTGTTCAACATGATGATTGCAAAGGAGAGGACGTAGCAGGTATCTGGAGAATGGGAGATCAAAGCAGAAAGTTTATTCCCCACAACTGCTTGTAAAAACCAGCCTCTGGCAAATTAGGAATAAAGTAAACAACTACATTCTCCTCTCTTAAGGACCCCCGGCGGAGAGAAAAGACATCCTGCCGGTTGTGTTGTGTTGAACTTGGGATACACACACAACACTCTCAGGCACCGAGCCGAGAAGGAAATCTGAATTTTAAACTGAACTTCAGCCTTGCTCGTATGAAATGGCTATAGGGGACCCCCAGTTTATAACCACAACTGAGTCCAAAATTTCCCTTGCTAACCTAAAACGCCAAAGAACTGAGGCCCTTGAATTCTGGTGCTGGAGAAGACTCCTGCAAGTCCCTTGGTCTGTAAGGCGATCATGCCAGTCAGTCCTAGAGGATAATAACAGAATAATAACAATAACAGAGTTGGAAGGGACCTTGGAGGTAGGTAAAATGAGGACCCGGTTTGTGGGGGCAATAAGCTGACTTTGTATAAAATATACAAAAGTATGAAGGCTATTGCTTAATGCCTTGTAAGCCGCCCTGAGTCTCCTGAGAACGGTGGCATATAAATCAAAATAAAAATAAAAAATCTAGTCCAACCCCCTGCTCACACAGGAGACCTATACTAAGGATTTGAACCACCAATCTTTCTGATCAACAAGCTCAGTGTCCTAGCCACTGAGCCACCTAGCCAAGAGATCAACCCTGACTGCTCTTTAGAAGGCCAGATCCTGAAGATGAAACTCTAATACTTTGTCCGTCTAATGAGGAGGAAGGACTCCCTGGAGAAGAGCCTGATGCTGGGAACGATGGAGGACAAAAGAAGAAGGGGACGGCAGAGAACGAGGTGGCTGGATGGAGTCACTGAAGCAGTTGGCTTGAGCTTAAAGGGGCTCCAGAGGATGGTAGAGGACAGGAAGGCCTGGAGGAACGTGGTCCATGGGGTCGCGATGGATCGGACACGACTTCGCAACTAACAACAACAAAGAAGCTAAACAGTGAGTGTTGCCCCCATTTTTACGACTTATCTTACCACCGTTGTTAAGCGAGTCACTGCAGCAATTAAGTTAGTAACCTGGTTGTTAAGCGAATCGGGCTTCCCCATGGATTTGGCTTGTCAGAAGGTCACAAAACAGGATCACGTGACTCCGGGACACAACAACAGTCGTAAGTATGAACCCATTGGCCAAGTGTCTGAATTTTGATCCCGTGATGAACATGGGGGGGATCATGATTACCAAGGCCATAAGGGCGAAAAATGGTCAGTAAGTCCCTTTTGTCAGTGCCGTCGTAACTTTGAACGGTCCACTAAATGAACTGTAGTCAGTCAAGGATTACCTGTACACGGCCAGTTTCCCTGCCTTTCAACCCCAGTTACTCTAAAGAGGTTTGCAAAAACCTTCCCAAACAAACTTTCAATAGTCGTTACCAAGGGCAACAGCCGGCCAAGTTATGACAAGGCCAAACAGGTTGAGACTTGCAGGATGTGGCAGCCTCCAACCGATAAAGACAAAGGCAGGTAGGAAAGGCCACGCCCACTCACCTGTAGACTGGAAGACCCCAGGGTTGCAAAGGCAGTAGCGCGAAGCAAACGTCTCCATCATGCGATCGATTTTTTGAGCTTCCCCCGGCAGTCTAAAACTCCACAGGAATTGCCTGCCAAGATATCCAGAAAGTTCATAGGATAAAATACGATTAAAGTATAGAAGAGCATAACAGAGTTGGAAGGGACCTTGGAGGTCTTCTAGTCCAACCCCCTGCTTAGGCAGGAAACCCTACACCACTTCAGACAAATAGTTGTCCAATCTCTCCTTAAAAACTTCCAGTGTTGGAGCATTCACAACTTCTGCAGGCAAGTTGTTCCACTGATGAATTCTTCTCACTGCCTTCTAGTTGATGGTTCTCACTGTCAAAAAATTTCTCCTTATTTCCAGGTTGAATCTCTCCTTGGTCAGTTTCCATCTATTATTCTTTGTCTGGCCTTCAGGAAACAGGTTGACCCCCTCCTCTCTGTGGCAGCCCCTCAAATATTGGAAGACTGCTATCGTGTCTCCCCGAGTCCTTCTTTTCATTAAATTAGACATATCCAATTCCTGCAACCGTTCTTCCTATGTTTTAGCCTCCAGTCCCCTAATCATCTTGGTTGCTCTTCTCCGCACTCTTTCTAGAATCTCCACATCTTTTTTATAGTGTGGTGACCAAAACGGGATGCAGTATTCTAGGCATGTCTTACTAAGGCTTTAGAGGGTGGTATTAGTACCTCCCTTGATCTTGATTGTATCCCTCCGTTAAGATCAAGATAGAATTAAATCTTGGTAACTGATCAGCACAAATCATGTCCCTAAAATCTGATATCTCTCTGCATTGCCTTTTGTCATTTCCTTTTTAGTGATCTTTTCAGAATAGAAATAGAAGTAAATAGAAATAGAAATAAAATACTTTATTAACTAAGTGTGATTGGATACACACTTTATTTCCAGTGCATAAGCTCACAGTGTACACATATACAGCAAGCAATAGGCAATGCCTATGATGCCTGCTATCTGAGAAGCACTTTAAAAATAATGAGTTTGATGCCTAACATTTCCTGTTTCTTCCTGTCTGTGGACAACACCAGAAAAGCCTTGTTAAATAGCCTTTCCCCCTTCTACTACAGTGTCAAGCATTTTTAACCCTTCCCTCCCCAACAGCCTCTTAAAAAGACTTCTTACCGTAATGCTTGGACGAGATTGAGATCCACAAACTCATGGAGTTCAACAAAAGCCTGAAGTACTTTAATATTAAAGTCATCCCTGGAAAAGAAAAGATGAAGAAGTTGAAATAAGTAACTGTTTTAATTTAATATTCACGCGTTGTGAATATTAAATTTATTTTGTTTTGTTTTATTGTTTTAATTGGCCTGTTACCAAGCTGTAGTCACTGGTCCAAACCTGGAAACCTTCCACGATCATCTTAAGAACTTATTTTTATTATTAGTTTATTGGAAAATTGCACAACTTGGGGAAGAGGAGGACTGTATGGTCCAGAGGAGGATTTCAACTGGTTCTGACCAGTTCTGGAGAACTGGTAGCGGAAATTTTGAGTAGTTCGGAGAACCGCTAGTAAAAATTCTGTCTGGCCCTGCCCCCATCTATTCTCTGCCTCCCGAGTCCCATCTGATCGGGAGGAAATGGGGATTTTGCAGTAACCTTTCCCTGGATTGGGGAGGGAATGGAGATTTTGTGGTATCCTTCCTCTGCCACGCCCACCAAGCCATGCCATGCCACGCCCACCAAGCCACACCCACAGAACGCCAAAAATTTTGAAACCCACCGCTGGTATGGTCATTGATGCTCTTTGAACTTGGTGTGAGATTCGTAGGGAGGAGGAAGAGGGGAAGAAGTAGAAAGGAGGAAGAGGAGAAGACGGGAGGAGGAGGAGAGAGAAAGAGAAGGAAGAAGGAAGGAGGAGGAAGAAGAGGAGGAGGACTGTATGGTCCCTGATCCTCTCTGAGCTTGGCTATTTTCTTGCAGGCATTTAATTACCCAACTAGGTAACGTTATCAGTGCTAGAAAGGAGTGGGGTTTGCAGGGAGTAGGAGCAGGAAGAGGAGGAGGGCAAGGAGGACAAGGAGGAAGGAAAGAAGTAGAAAGGAGGAGGAGGAAGAGGAAGAAGAGGAGGAGAAGAAGGAAAACTACAACAACTTTGTGGCCTTTGGTAGTCTCTGAGCTTGGCTATTTTCTTGCAGGCATTTAATTACCAAATTAGATAACATCCTCGGTGCACTGATGAGGTTACCTAGCTTGGTAATGAAACGTTTGCAAGAAATCAGCCAAGCTCAGAGAGCACCAAGAACGGCTCAGAGACATAGATGCCGGATGACACAAACAACCATGAAACAGGGACAACCGAGCACCCGTCCCCTTCCTTTCAGTGCGAGTGAGAAGAACCCCATTAAGACAACGATTCATCATCATTTAATCATGGCCAATACAAAGCCCTGCAATTCAACAGGGTGTGTTCGAAAGGCGTACAAGTAGATTAAAATGTTGTGGATCCGCTTCCACCTAAGGCAGGGTAAGTGGATTTTTTCAACAGGCGGTTTCCAAAGGGAGCCCGGCAAACCTTTCCAAGAATTTTAATTAATACGTTGAACAAGCCATTCATTAAATCGGAGGCAAGCTGACGGTTGTGTAAATACTAGTCAGTCTTTGCCAAGAGGAAATGAGCGTGGTGGATTCAAAGGTGGGTTGCGGTTGTTGTTGTTTAACTTTGACACAATCATACCAACAACAGCAATAACGCAATTTAGCAAAGAGGCTCCAGGAGAGTCCTTTTGGAGAGAGATCTCGAGACCTTCAGTATGTCACTAACATCTCAAGATGTTTCTTCAAGACTTCTGTCAACTCGCAAAGCATCCCTGGCCTACTCTCGAGCTGCCATAAGCAAGGGGGAGAGGGAACCGAAGAAGCAACAGGCAGCTAAAGACAGGAGCACATTCCAGACATATCTTTCTCAAGGTTGTATCCCAGGGTTACCCACAGCAGCTGGAGGGGAGTGATCTCTACAACCCCTGAAATTGCTGCGTTGGGGAATGTGATTGATGAGACACTCTGGAGGGGGAGGGGGAAAATAGGGTCATGATTAGGGCCGTAAATTACGTGCGGTCAGAATTGGCTTCATTTGGGTACGTGCTGACATGGAGCGCCTAATAAATAACTGGATTTCTTTTGAGGCTTGGCTCGAGGCTCATGATTTAACTAGGGCATCCGTTGGAACCCTGGCAACCTCCTTATTATCAAATTCTAAGTTTTTCTCTGGATAATTTTTTGGTTAAGTAAACCAGGAAGCAAATCACCTGTTTGCTGAGTGGGTGAAAGGAAGGGAGGAGAGGAAAAGAAAAATAAAACAATACAGCTGCCTCAACAGATTGAAACCAAGGCATATCATTAATATGAAATTATCCTGATTTGAATTCCACACCTCCTGAGTCCCAATTATATAAGGGCCCTGTAGAATTTTAACCTGTCAGCAAAGCAAGCAAACACAGCCGAGTCTTTTAAATATATTTTTGGTATGTGGATATTTACTTATGTATTTATTTACTTATAGAATTTATAAGTCATCTATCTTAGGTAAAGGTAAAGGTTCCCTTCGCACATACGTGCTAGTCGTTCCCGACTCTAGGGGGCGGTGCTCATCTCCATTTCAAAGCCGAAGAGCCAGCGCTGTCTGAAGACGTCTCCGTGGTCATGTGGCCGGCATGACTCAACACCAAAGGCGCACGGAACGGTGTTCCCTTCCCACCAAAGGTGGTTCCCTATTTTTCTACTTGCATTTTTGACGTGCTTCACTAGGTTGGCAGAAGCTGGGACAAAGAACTCACCCCATTACGCAGCACTAGGAATTCAAATCCCTAGTACATGGCACTAGGGATTCGATCGAACCGGTATTCGATCGAAAGGTCGAATGCCGATCTTTCGATCGACAAGCACAGCATCTTAGCCACTAATAAATCATAAATACATTAGAATCAAACATTAAACTCAAAGGATACATAGGGAATGGGGGGGGGGACTGGAGGGAGATGGGATCTGTGGTTACTCAATCAACCCCTCCACACACACACACACACACTCCACTCTCCTGTCCTGAACTGAACTGAAGCAGCTTCTTGGATGAGAAGCAAAATGTTTTCAAGAAGGGAAAAAAATCAAGAAAGTTCATTTGGCTTTTATGAGGGGAAAAAGCAGTTTTGGGGACACCTGTTGTGGATTTGTTTGCCGTCTTTGAGTTGTTTTTCAAAATAATAAAGGCAGGATGCCAACAAAGAAAGAAACGCAGGTAGCCCTCGACTTACAACCTCAATTGAGCCCCCCAATTTTGGTTGCAAAGTGAGAGAGTGAATTTTAGTGCCGCATGATGTGATTTTTCTGGCCACCGTTGTCAAGTAAATCATCGCAGTTCTTAAGTTAGTGACGTGGTGGTGAAATTGAATCTGGTTTCTCCACTGATCTGGCTTGTCAGAAAGATTGCAAAAGGAGGATTCCTGGGACCCTGGGACCAGTGGAAGGCTGCTCCCAGTTCTGTCCGGTTCTTTAGAACCGGTAGTAAAAGTGGCGGGAGGCTCCGGTCACCTGCCCAGACGTCATAAATGACGATCTGTGTGTGCGCAGAAGCTTTGAGGTAAGTAGGACCCACCCTTGCCTGGGACACTGCGACAGTCGTAAGTATGAATCAGCTTTCAAGCATCTGAACGTTGACCGTGGAAATGCAGCCACAGTCGTAAGTGTGAAAAACAGCCATAAGTCACTTTTCCCACTTCCGTTGGAACCTCGAACGGTCCCTAAACAAACTCTTGTAAGTTGAGGACTCTTGTAAGCAAAGGAGACTTGAGGTTCTAAGTCCAGCTCTCCATGTCCATCTCGAGGCAACGCACAACCAGGACTGGCCTCCACTTACCTTTCACCGAGATAATCGCCGATAACGGTTTTATTAAGCCCCTCCCCTTTATACAGGAACTGAGCGATGTCTTCCGGCGTGTTCTGCAGGAGATCATTTTCAATGAGAAACTGAATTCCCTAAAGCAGGAGGGGGAAAAAAAAATAAAAGGAAGTTAAAAATTCAGGCTTCGTTGCTGTTTATCGAAATTCACATTCCAGAAATACAGAATATTACATTTACAATCGAAACTCATCTACCCAAAACTACCTCATGGTTGGGTCTACACATTGCTAAATAACGCACTAACCCATGGCTTGCTTTTAACCATGGTTTATTGAGCAAGGAAACACATCTACCCAGAGTTATCTCATGGTTGGGTCTACACATTGTTAAATACCGCACTAGCACATGGCTTGCTTTTAATCATGGTTTATTGAGCAAGGAAACTCATCCACCCAAAGCTACCTCATGGTTGGGTCTACACATTGCTAAATACCACACTAATCCATGGCTTGCTTTTAACCATGGTTTATTGAGCAAGGAAACTCATCCACCCAAAGCTACCTCATGGTTGGGTCAACACATTGCTAAATAGCATTCTAACTCATGGCTTGCTTTTAACCATAGTTTATTGAGCAAAGAAACTCATTATCCAAAGCTACCTCATGGTTGGGTCTACACATTGCTAAATAGCATTCTAACTAATGGCCTGCTTTTAACCATGGTTTATTGAGCAAGGAAACTCATCTACCTTAACTCTTGGCCACTTCACAGTTGGGCTTACACACTGCTAAATCCTACACTAATTTATGGCTTGTGTTAACCATGGCTTATTGAACGAGAACTTGTCCACCCAAAGCCTTTGGCCGCCTCATTGGTAAAAACCATGCTAATCCGTGGCTTATTTTCACAATGGTTAATTGAACGATTAACTGTGACCAATAACGTTAAACCAACATGCGGTTTGCTTGCTTTTGACTCGAAGCTCGTCGTGTGCAAACTCTGCTTTTAGAAAATGGCCTTTTAACTACATTTTTTAAACCCGGGATTTAATCGGAGCAATTCCTGAGCGAGATTTATTGCTCTCTCTTTTTTTTTCCCCTTCTTGAGACAGCTGGAACCACAAACGGCTGGCGTGGAAATAACCGGGTTCGTTTTCCCAAACAAACAAGCGGAAAGTTCAAAGCAGGTTTAGGATGGGGGAGAAATAAGGAAAAACAAACGCATTTTTTGACTGAAGAAAAACAGAAGGCAGCCACAGCATTTGGTGCCAAAAGAGAAAAAACTGCCCTTCCTGTTCCCGTAGGAGGAAAATGCACTGAATTATTTTATTATCAGGGTAAGCCCAAAGATTTTTTTTTTAAAATCAAGCTTGGCAACTATTTTTAGTCTTGAAAAACCGTTGCTGTTTTACACTCCCTTGGTCTGTCTGTCTGTGTGTTTGTGTGCGTGCAGAAAACCTGGTCGTCCTCCACTTCAAACCATTCATTTAGCAATCACTCAAAGTTATAGCAGCACGGGGAAAATGTCACTTGTGACAAGTCCTCGCCTTCACGCCCATGACGGCATCCTTGCAAATGAGAGCTTGGCAACCAGCATCTATTTATTTATTTATTTATTAAATTTATATACCGCCCTTCTCCTAGTGGACTCAGGGCGGTGCACAGCCAAGAATAAAAAGCACTCCAATACAAAATTTAAAATATTAATAATGATGGTTGCAACATCCCTGGGGTTATTGGATCGCCATTTGCCATCTTCCCGACAAATAGAGTCGATGGGGGAAGCCAGGTTCGCTTAATGACTATATGATTCAGTTAACAACCACACTGATTCGCTTAACAATCGGGGGGGGGGGAAGGTTGTAAAAATTGGGCACAATTTGCTTGACAATCGCCTTGCTTGGCAGCAGGAATTCTGGGCCCGGTTGTGGTCGTAAGTCAAGGACTTTTGCCTGTGTTGCAAAAACTTCCCTAAATAAATATCTAGTCAAAACACACACACACACACACACACACACACACACACAAAACAAGAATCAGATTTCCATCTGGAGGCAGTATTTGGTTACCAAAAAGAATTATGTTTCCTTCCACAAAACCACCATGACAAAAGAAATTTGTGGCAATTCAAAAGCTGTTCAAGGGGTCTCTTTTCTTTCTCTTTCTCTCTTTCCCCCCCCCCCCCCTTTCTATTTCTCTTTCTCTCTCTTTCTCTTTCTCTATTTCTTTACTTCTTTCTCTTTCAGTGTTTCTCTTTCTTTTTTCTTTCTCTTTCTTTCTCTTTCAGTGTTTCTCTTTTTCTTTCTCTTTCTTTACTTCTTTTTCAGTGTTTCTTTTTCTTTCTCTTTCTTTACTTCTTTCTCTTTCAGTGTTTCTCTTTCTTTTTTCTCTTTCTACTTCTTTCTCTTTCAGTGTTTCTCTCTCTCTCTTTCTCTTTCTCTTTCTTTATTTCTTTCTCTTTCAGTGTTTCTTTCTCTTTCTCTTTCTTTACTTCTTTCTTTTTCAGTGTTTCTTTCTCTCTTTTTCTATTTCTTTTCTCTTTCCGTGTTTCTCTCTTTTTTCTCTTCTCTCTCTCTCTCTCTCACTTTCTCTCTTTATTTCTCTCTCACACTTTCTATCTTTCTCTCACTTTCTCTCTCTCTCTTTATTTTTCTTTCAGCTCCATGCTTCAGATATCCCTTTCTTGTAACGGGCCCTGTCTTCTGAAAATCCAGATATCTTAAGAAAATGAAATTAACATCATCGGAAACAAAATCAAGCTAACCCCTTAGGGAAAAGACAAGGCTCCAGATGTATTTAGCTCTGAAGATGGAGGGAGGCGAACCAGACAAAAAGAATGTGCGTTCGCTAAACTGTCTCTTTGAGATCTAATAAAGAAAAATGGGAGAACAAATTAAAGATTGAAATGTAATAAGAAAGATAGGTTTGCAGAACAGCCCCAGAGAGCACCATTTATGCCGAGCTCCATTTATTGGACTTTTCCAACAAGATGGTACGATGGAGTTCAGCGGAAGTGGGTTAATTAAACAAGATGGCGTCTGCCGTTGCAGCTGAGGATTCTGGGAGTTGACTGGCTGGAGAATTCTGGGAGTTTTTTTTTTAAATTTGA
The DNA here is from genome assembly GCA_038048745.1 of Coluber constrictor foxii. Lineage (NCBI taxonomy): Eukaryota > Metazoa > Chordata > Lepidosauria > Squamata > Colubridae > Coluber > Coluber constrictor. Next base: position 5,521,873 of record CM075973.1, read on the forward strand.
TTTATATGCCGCCCTTCTCCGGAGACTCAGGGTGGCTTACAATGCATTAAGCAATAGCCTTCATACTTTTGTATATTTATACAAAGTCAGCTTATTGCCCCCACAACTGGGTCCTCAATTTACCCTCCTTAGAAAGGATGGAAGGCTGAGTCAACCTTGAGCCTGGGGAGTTTCTAACTGGTGTAATTGCAGGCAGCTGGAAATTAAATGCTGCCTTAGTAGGAGGCATTAGCCTCCTACGCCGCTCAGGCTCCTTTGAGTTGAGGTCCAGAGGTCTTAAAATTGCCAAGGTTATTCACCCCTGGCTTAAAGTATGCGATGAACTCCTCTAACTACAGTTGACTGAACAAACTGCGGTTAAACAATCCAGTTTGTTCGTGTGGTTTGGGCCACATGAAACAACTCCGCTCAAAGTACACATTCTCAAGAATTTTTTTTAAAAAGCCTCACCTTCTTGGGATCCATGTTAAATTTTTTCCTTCCCATTGCAACCTGCTTATTCCTTTGGGTAGCTTTGCTGTCAGTTTGGAGGGAAGAGAGATGAAAAAAGGAAAACATTAGAAAAAAAAATGTATTTGCACAATTCAATTGAAGGCATTATTTACAATATCCTAGCATCCAATGAGGGACGCAGTGGCTCAGTGGCTAAGACGCTGAGCTTGTTGATAGGAAGGTCGGCGGAGTTTAGGGGATGTCAGTTTCGGTATACTTCTGTTTATAAGGACTTCTCTATAAATTCCTTTTCTCTAAGGGACACAGTGGCTCAGTACCTAAGATGCTGAGCTTGTCGATCGAAAGGTCGGCAGTTCAGCGGTTCGAATCCCTAGCGCCTTGTAATGGGGTGAGCTCCTGTGACTTGTCCCAGCTTCTGCCAACCTAGCAGTTCGAAAGCAGGTAAAAAATGCAAGTAGAAAAATAGGGACCACCTTTGGTGGGAAGGGAACAGCGTTCTGTGCACCTTTGACGTTGAGTCATGCCAGCCACATGACCACGGAGACGTCTTCAGACGTGCTGTCTCTTCGGCTTTGAAATGGAGATGAACATCGCCCCTTAGAGCCGGGAATGACTAGCACATATGTGCGAGGGGAACCTTTACCTTTAGCATCCAATGGAGCCCACACAGAGCCTACATCCTAGCCGAATACCCCTTCTCATGGCTTAAAATTGTCTTTAACTCAAGAGAAAAATCAAAAGTAGCTTTGGCTTCACGGCAAAGGAATCATAAACGACGTTTTAATATTCTGGAGCCAGGAATTATAAGGTTTGAACCCACAAACCAGTTCAACGGGATTCAGTCAAGGGAACGGATGGAATAATACGCCGAGCGTCTGGATGCCAATAAGCGTTTGGGACGTCTGCTTCGCTAGCGCAATCCCACAACTAAAACGATTGCAGAGGCTTGATAAACCAGCCAAAGAGGTTGTGCCAAAAACGCCGTGAGAATTGCGGGCATTGTGCCAGTTGCAGGATGCAAAGCTTTTAACCAGCTCAACCAGTGGTGAAATGTAAATTTTGTTACTACCGGTTCTGTGGGCATGGCTTGGTGGTGGTGGTGGTGAGGTAATGTGACTAGGTGGGCATGGCCAACTTTTTAAAAATATTATTATTTTAAAGCATTTTTTTACAACCTACCCAGGCGAATAGGTTGTAAAAAAAATGCTTTAAAAAGGTTAAAAAAAGAGACTGACGATCACAACTGTGGCGCGCGATCGTCAGAGCCTGTTTTTTAACCTTTTAAAAGCAGGAAGTAACGACACCCGGGTGGGTGGGCGGAGCCTCACGCCGCCATCGCTACCGGTTCTTCAAACCACCTGCCACAATCGCTACCGGATCTCTCGATCCGGTCCGAACCAGGAGCATTTCACTCTTGAGCTCAACCTACAAAAAGTTGATGCCAGACCATCCCATCTTGAAGGCATTTCAGCCACTCGGGGTCCAGATGCACTAAAAACACTCTGAATAAGGGGTGAAATGGGTTATCTCTTTTATTTCCCCCCCACCCCCCAAAGACAACAAAAATTTGTTTGCTAAGATCCATGATAAGACCCTGAATAGCTCAGCAGACTAAAGGCTGTTATTAACATTCAGCTGTCTGCAATGACTGTAAGTTCGAATCTCACCAGGCTTGAGGTTGACTCAGCCTTCCATCCTTTCTAAGGTAGGTCAATTGAGGACCCAGTTTGTGGGGGCAATGAGCTGACTTTGTATAAATATACAAAAATATGAAGGCTGTTGCTTAACGCATTGTAAGCTGCCCTGAGTCTCCGGAGAAGGGCGGCATATAAATCAAATTAAAAACAACAACAACAAAACAAACAAACAAAAAAACACTCCCACCAACAATGATAGTGCGAGCCACTTGTATAAAAACAGAGAGCAAAAAACCTCATTCCTTCCTACTAGTACTGATGCAGCCGACATTTATAATTTGGTACGGTTGGTTAGCTGGGGAATTCTGGGAGTTGAAGTCCACATATCTTAAAACTTGCTGAGGTCTAGAAACACAGACTTAAGAAAAGGCCATCAGGAAATCCACCACTCACGTTTTGCTGTTTTAATGCAAGCACCCGACAAAGTCTCCTTTCCAACCAGGAGAAAAATCATCCCTTCCTACTTTCTTCTAGCCTACAAAGGCTTTTTCTCTCCACCCACCCCTTCTCTCCTGCCTTCTTCTCCTTTGGTTGCCGATTTGAGCCCCATCTCCGGTGAAGCGGACAAGGAAATGCAGCCGATATCTCAGAAATACTAAATATATTTCCCGTGAAAGCTGAGCCAACTCACCTTTCCTCGACGCTGGTCAGGTGATCGATCTCCGTCATAACTTCGGCAATCTCAAATTTTAACCGCTGCAGAAAGAACACAGGTCCAGAGTTTACCCTTGCGAGTGTGCTGTCGTTTTGGTGTCGGTGGCTTTGCCTTGTTTTTTTATCGTAAATCTAACCCTTTTTGTTTTTCTTAGTTTATTATTTTTTTGTGGGGGGTGGGAATTGTGTTGTATTTTATGTTAGATGCAGGGGGTGGGCTCCAAAAATTTTAGCAAGGGGTTCTGTGCCCGGTTGCTGGGTGGGCGTGGCCATGGTGGGCGTGGCCTAGTCACCTCCTGCACTATGGCAGGGGGGGGTGTTTTTGCCTTCCCCAGGCTCCAGAAGTTTTCTTCGAGCCTCCGGGAGGGCGAAAACAGCCTCCCCAGGCTCCGGAGACCCTCTGGAGGCTGAAAATCGGCCATTTCTGGCTTTCCCGAAGTTCCGGTAGGCCCATTTTTCAGCATCCGAGCCTCCGCAAGGACCCTGCACTTACTTGCATCTAAAACGGGCTGCATGGGGACTCCTGGGAGGGGTGTAGTTGGGGTTCTGGGAGTGGGATTTGAGAGTTCTCTGAACTGTACAGAATCTTAGCTAGAGGTTCTCCCGAACCCCTACGAACTCCCAGCAACTCACCCCTGGTTAGATACAAAGTATCTACACATATAAAGTATTCCATTATCTATCTGAACAATGTATTGTCTGGGTACAGTTAGTTTTGAATAGAGATATAACAATAATCATAATGATAATCATAATGATAATCATAATCTTCGCACTTTCTGACTTGCCCTGAAGACCTTTCTATTTCAACAAGCAGGGCTAGCATAAACATCAAAATTCTATGCCAAGGTCTTAGTAGATACACCAAGTTGACTCAATTTATTATTTACTGTTTATAAAATATATTTATATGTATATGAAATCTTAATCTGTTCACCACCCTGAGTCCTTTGGGAGAAGGGCGGTATAGAAATTCAATAAATAAATAAATAAATAAATAAATATACATATCAATATTAATCACACAGCAATAGTATGATTAGTTCATCCAACTTAGAAAACTTTCAGTATATAATTAATTATCTTTTCAATCTTTTTAGTTTTTAACCTCTGTTTCTATTCGTTTGGTAAAATAGGTCCCATGTTAAAAAGTATTCTGTTTTTTTTCCTTTTCTTTTCTTTTAAGTGTTCATCTATCTATCTCAGCACATTCTAATATGACACTTTCTTCTTCGGGGATCCAAAAAAAAAAGAAAGAAAAGAAAAAGGAATTCAGATGCTTCATAAATCTTAAGATACCTTCTCTGTCATTTTATTCATATGAGGTGGCAGCTTTCCCTTGGTAGCAATTATTTTAAAAAACACAACTTCTTGAGTTGAAAAACTGCAGAACAACTTAAACACCATATATAGGGTGTCGTCAACTTCCATCTATCCATTTAGCGACCGTTCAAAATTACGACGGCACTGAAAAAAAAAATGACCTGAAACCGGTCTTCACACTTACAACCATGCCGTCACATGATCAAAATTCGGGCAGGGATTTACTTAAACAACTGTGGCCAAAAAGATCATTATAACTAAGCAATGACTCACTTAACAACCTCCCTGGCTTAGCGATGGAAATTCTGGCCCCAATTGCGGTCGTAAGTCGAGGACTTACCCAGGAGACAAGAAAGTTGATTAGGAAAGGAAATGGATTACCTCAATATCATCGATGAGTTCTTTCTTTCTACGGCGGATGTTTAGCAGTTCTTCTTTCTCCTCTGCAGACAGATCATCAGGCACTGAAGAAAGAAAGAAAAAGAAAGAAAGAAAGAAAGAAAGAAAGAAAGAAAGAAAGAAAGAAAGAAAGAAAGAAAGAAAGAAAGAAAGAAAGACACCTTTGTAAATAGACTACTAATGAAACTACTAATATTTTACTAGTAAATATTGCATTAACAGAAGGATACAATCAAAATCAAGTGAGGTACTAAAACCACCCTATAAAATCTTAGTAAGATCACACCTAGAGTACTGCATCCAGTTTTGGTCACCATACTATAAAAAAGAAATGGAGACTCTAGAAAGAGTGCAGAGAAGAGCAACCAGGATGATGAGGGGGCTGGAGGATAAAACAGATGATGAACGGTTGCAGGAACTGGGCCTGGCTAGTCTAGTGAAGAGAAGGACCAGGGGAGACAGGATAGCAGTCTTCCAATATTTGAGGGGCTGCCACAGAGAGGAGGGGGGGGTCAAGCTATTTTCCAAGGCACCTGAAGGCCAGACAAGGAATCATGGATGGAAACTGAACAAGGAGAGATTCAACCTGGAAATAAGGAGAAATTTTCTGACAATGGGAACAATAGACCCATGGACCAGAAGTTGCCTTCAGAAGTTGTGGGAGCTTCATCATCGGAAGCCTTCAAGAAGAGACTGGACTGCCATCAGTCAGGAATGGTGTCGGGTCTCCTGCTTGGATGGGGGTGGGTTGGACTAGATGACCTACGAGGTCCCTCCCAACTCTGTTAATCTGTACCTGTATCTGTGTTAAGGTAAAGGTAGACTCCATTGGAATACAGGTAGTTCTCGCCATCATTGAACCCGAGGACTACCTGTACTGACTACTTCCCCCTCTGCACATCAGGAGAAACTCCATCAATCAAGCAAATATTGCAATAGTGACGAAATATCTGTATCTCGGTTGTAAGATGAGGGTGAACTTTCATTCTCCAAACCTTGGATTGGTTTCCAAATATTTTGTTACCAGGCTAGGTAACGTCTTCAGCGGAGCTTAGCGGATGTCGGTGTTCTTCTGTTTATTAATAAGGAATTTATAAGGTAAAGATAAAGGTTCTCCTTGCACATATGTGCTAGTCATTCCCGACTCTAGGGGGCAGTGCTCATCTCCATTTTAAAGCCGAAGAGCCAGGGCTGTCCGAAGACGTCTCCGTGGTCTTGCGGCCAGTATAACTCAACTCCAGCGTGCACGGAACGCTGTTCCCTTCCCACCAAAGGTGGTCCCTATTTTTCTACTTGCATTTTTTTACCTGCTTTCGAACTGCTAGGTTGGCAGAAGCTGGGACAAGTAACAGGAGCTCACGCCGTGACGTGGCGCTAGGGATTCAAACCGCTGAAGTGCCGACCTTCTGATCGACAAACTCAGCGTCCTAGGTCCTGAGCCACCGCGTCCCTTAGAGAAAAGGAATTTATAGGGAAGTCCTTATAGACAGAAGTACACCGAAAATGACATCCCCCCAAACTCCGCTGGAAACCGTTACCCAGCCTGGTAACGAAACGTTCAGAAACCAATCCACAAACTCAAAGGATGAACCTCCACCCTCAAGTGAATAATTTTTGTTTCATGGCAAAGACCTTCGGTCAGGTTTATTTTCCCAGAAAACACTCAACAGTAATTAGCACGTAACTCCATTAAGCGTGCACGACCGCAGGGTGGCTAATGCAGAAGCCGCTTACTTAGCTTTAAAAAAATTATATAAACGCAGATGGCCCTTCCGACTCGATCGCAGAACAGAGGCTGAAACAATAAACAGCATTAAATTATTCTACATCACTGGCAAAGAGCGTCCACAGAGACCTTTTAAACTGGAAGTGGGGGGTTTTGGTGTGGGGTTGTTTTTTTTTTTTTTTGCTTGTCTACAAACAGACACATTTAGGAAGCCGAAAAAAAGACAGTAGCTTTTTAGTTTAATAGATGTAGGTTCGTTTTTGACAAGCTGCAAGGAGAAGTCCTCCTAACTCATTTTTATTCTGCAACAGACTGTTGTGATCTGTTGTGCAGAATCGGACAGTGAGGAGGCTGGGGAGGAACATGGGCCAGTCCTGGAGTCTGGGGAAGGCTCAGACAAGGGCTCTGCGTCGGAGGCAGAGAGGGGGCCTGGACCATCTGGGAGGTATGTGCTGACTCCAGAACCTCTAGAGTCTGACGTCAGCGAGGCAGAGGAACAGAGGGAGCCTGTTCCCAGTGTGCGCATGCGCAGAGCTGCCAGAAGGCAAGAATAGTTAAGACAAAAGGGGCGACTCAGGAGTAAGGCTTGGAAGTGATTGGCCCCTCCCATAAGACATAAAGGAGGAGCAAAGAGACATAAGCCTTTGCAGGAAGCAACTTTGTCCGTTCTGGCCAATTTAAATTCTGAAGCTCCGTTTTAACTCTACGCTCCGTGTGCGCAAAGCTAATCGCCAGTGTGTCAAGGGAGATAAAGGTGGGTGCTTATCAGCCTTCTCCCGAAGGACTGTGGCAGACTTCTGTCGGACTCTTTACAAACTATTTGTGACTCATAACGGGCTGGGAATGAACAGAATTCACAGCCGTTGAAATAAAAAGAGGGTTTTGGGGACTAATCTCGTGCTTTTTACTGTCTCAGGAAGCTTAGGTCGGTACAAAGACATGGGCTATAAACCTAAACAAACTCTTGCAAGGAATGGCATTCTTCTGTTCAGTGGTTGATGCAGAGCAGCGTTTCTCATCCAACTTTAAGATGGGTGGACTTCAACTCCCAGAATTCCCCAGCTAGCATAGGATTCTGGGAGTTGAAGTCCACCCATCTTAAAGTTGTGAAGATGTAAGAAGCACTGATACAGTTGGTCAAGGGAAAGGGGAGAGAGAGAGAGAGAGAAAGAGAGGCCAATATTTTTGATGTGAGATTTTATGGGGGTTTTTTGGTTTCGTTTTTAAACACAAAGCCATCCCTGTAAAAAGGCCAGCCAGATTGAAAAGACATTTCAGAATGTCTCCTGATTGTGAGGCGGAGCTCTCTCGCCTCACAATCAGGAGGCTGTGAGTTCGATCCTAGGTAGAGGCAGATATTTCTCTCTCTGGGCACACTGAGAATATATCTGCTGGACAAAACTCCACATTGGCGACAGGGAAGGGCATCCGGCCATTCAAACACTCTGCTAGCTCCATTCAGTTGCCCCGACTCCACCCCACAAGGGATTATGGAGTCAGAAAGTGAAAAAATGAAGCCATCAAGTTTTGGATCATCCGCCATTCATCCAGGGAAATAATACCAAAACAATACTCGCTGAAGGAAACCACTTCCACCAGCTGCAATACAGCCAGTTCTCGACTTACAATAGTTTATTTAGTGACCGTTCGAAGTAATCATGGCCTTGAAAAAAATGACTCATGACCATTTTTCATACTTATGACTATTGCAGCATCCCTATGGTCATCCTCATCCTCTTTTAACGACTCCATAATCCCTTGTGGGGTGGAGTCGGGGCAACTGAATGGAGCTAGCAGAGTGTTTGAATGGCCGGATGCCCTTCCCTGTCGTCAATGTGGAGTTTTGTCCAGCAGATATATTCTCAGTGTGCCCAGAGAGAGAAATATCTGCCTCTACCTAGGATCGAACTCACAGCCTCCTGATTGTGAGGCGAGAGAGCTCCGCCTCTAGGCTACCCCACCACTCCATGCAGCATCCCCCTTGGTCACGTGATCAAAATTCAGATGCTTGGCAACCGATTCATATTTATGATGGTTTCAGTCTCCCGGCGGTCACATGATCCCCTTTGGCGGCCTTCTGACAAGCAACGTCAGCGAAGAAGCCAGATTCAATTAACAGTCGGGGTCCCAGCTTAACAAAACTGCAGCGATTCACTTAACAACAATATCATAAAACGAAGCGAAACGCACTGAACAACTGTCGCTTAGCAACAGACATCTTAGGCTCCATCGTGGTCGTAAGTCGAGGACTAACCTACCTGTATTCCAGCTGACGATATGAAAAGAAGCTTCGTGTTTTGAAAAGCTTTTGCCAGAAAGGCTGAACGGGGTGGGCCATGAAGCAACATTATTCCAGGGTGGGGTGAATTTAGACCGGTTGGAGTCGTTTGAACAAAGAGATGGGGACGTATTACAAATATGCAACTCTTGGGAGCCGCAGAAGGAAAGCTCCTTATGTAAATAAAGGGAGAAATATATTTTGGCTGCTCTTCCCCGAGCGCACCTTTGATCTCCCAATGTTTTTATAAGCAAAGATTTGGGCAGCAGGCTGATATCATGCCGGAAAGGTATCAGAGAAAGGCGCTCTCTGCTTAAGCAGCAAAGTCAGGGCCGAGTCAAAAATGATCCCCCACCCACTCGCTGTTTTAATTTTTTTGAGCAGTAGCAGATTAGTAATCCTTGAGCTGACATATTTTTTTAACAGCCAAGAATGATGAAAAAGCAACTCATCATAAAAAGCTTAAGTCTGATGAAGGAGAGGTGGGGGAGGAGGGAGGGAGAGAGAGAGAGAGAGAAAGAAATGGAAAGAGAGAGAAAGAAATAGTAAGAGAGAAAGAAAGAAAGGAAGAAAAAGAGAGAGAGAGAGACTGAAAAAGAAGAAGAGGAGGAGGGGGGAGATAGAGAAAGAAATAGTAAGAGAGAAAGAAAGAGAGGGAGAAAAAGAGAAAGACTGAAAAAGAAGAAGAGGAGGAGGGGGAGATAGAGAAAGAAATAGTGAGAGAAAGAAAGAGAGAGAGAAAAAGAGAGAAAGACTAAAAAAGAAAAGGAGAAGGGGGAGAGAGAGAAAGAAATAGTAAGAGAGAAAGAAAGAGGGAGAAAAAGAAAGAGAGACTGAAAAAGAAAAAGAGAAGGGGGAGAGAGAGAGAGAAATGGAAAGAGAGAAACAAATAGAGAAAGAAAAAAGAAAGATTGAAGGAGAAAAGAAGAGAGAGAGAGAGACTGAAAGAGAAAGAAGAAGAAGAGGGAGAGAGAGAAAAATGGAAAGAGATAAAGAAATAGTAAGAAAAAGAGAGAAAGAAAGAAAGAAGAGAGACTGAAAGAGGAAGAAGAAGAAGAGGAGGAGGAAGAGGAGGAGGGAGAGAGAGGGATTCTTCACTTTAATCAAATTTAAGGAATGCTACCATTCACAAAGGGAAAAGAATCAAGCGTTTTCCTTTCTAAAAATTGTTTAGAAGCTGGATCTTACATCATCAGTTGATGACGTTACCTAGTTTGGTGATGAAACGTCTTCGAGAAAACACCCTGGCTCAGAGAACCCAAGGCCCCCACCGTCCTCCTCATCCACTCCACAAACCCTACTCCCTTCTCGCCCACAGTCCTGTCATCCTGGTTCTGTGTGGCCTGCTCCAGTTATTCCTTCCCCCAAATTCTTGGGTACACAAACCATGTTTGAAGAGGAGAAGGCATTGAGTTCACTTCGTGCGTTTTGGCCCCGTGCCCAAATTGTAGCTGAACTTGATCTTACATTGGGTTTCCTTATCGTCATGAATTCCATTTCTGAAATGTTGAATCGCGTCAAGTTTAATGTTTGTCTTGCCTCATCCCTAATTACATTCCTGATTTTATAGAATGTCCCTCAGGACATCCTATAAAATCTCCTATGTTCCTTGGCCTGGAAAACATTGGGTAGAAACACACTCTGCTTCCATTTTAAGAAGAACGGAAATGTCGGAAGGAAAACTGTGGCTCAGAGAAGTTATGGTTGATTGTATCAGGTGTAACCTGCTCTATTTCACCATCCAGACAAATTGTACTTCTCAGACAGGTAGGAAATGTTCTGAGGTGCCTTTTAGTTTTGCTGAAGGGCCCAGCATCAGTTAGATTTGGTCCTCGTGTCTCGTCGCTTGAAATTAACATCTTCGTCCAACAATATCAAACAAGGCATCATTGTAAATCGGTCTTCAGAAGGGACAGTTCTTCTGCTAATGGGCCCTTCCTTTTCTTACAAAGCAGATACAACAGAATAACAGAGTTGGAAGGGACCATGGAAATCTTCTACTCCGACCCCCTTCGCAGGCAGGAAACCAGGGGTGAAATCCAGCAGGTTCTGACAGGTTCTGGAGAACCGGTAGTGGAAATTTTGAGTAGTTCAGAGAACCGGCAAATAGCACCTCCGGCTGACCCCAGAGTGGGGAGGGAATGGGGATTTTGCAGAATCCTTCCACTGCCATGCCCACCAAGCCACACCATGCCTACTAAGCCACGCTCACAGAACCAGTAGTAAAAAAAATTGGATTTCACCACTGCAGGAAACCCTATACCAGGCAAAATCGTTGTCCAGTCTTTTCTTAAAAACTTCCAGTGATGGAGCCACCACAACTTCTGGAGGCAAGTGGTTCCACTGATTCATTGTTCTCAGTGTCAGGAAATTTCTCCTTAGTTTTAGGTTGCTTCTCTCCTTGATTAGTTTCCACCCATTGCTTCTTGTCCTGCCCTCAGGTGCTTTGGAGAATAGCTTGACTCCCTCTTCTTTGTGGCAGCCCCTCAGATATTAGAAGACTGCTATCATGTCATCTCCTGGTCCTTCTTTTCATTAAACTAGACACACCCAGTTCCTGCAACCGTTCTTGATAAGATCTTGGCTTCAGAAAATGGACGAGGTTAAATCTCATGCCTAAATATTGGACGACCTTCTCTTTATCTTCTCACGCCGAAACGTTTGGGGACCCACCTGTCTCACCATCACGGAAGACCTGTTCAAATTGTCCTGTAGCTTAATCCAGAGGTCGTTCCTCAGAAGGAAAACTAGTAAATCAGGTACCTGCTGGGAGATTATCCGGATCATTTGGCCAACGATAAAACACGAAGAAACGAACAGATGGTGTACCTTGATCTTCCCGAGAGTAAAAACAAATTAAGACGACGATCAAGACAAAGCATCGTTTGGTAAAAGAGTTTACAGGAAGAGGAACATTAACAAGCCACACGTTTTCTCCTGAAGGTCCATTAGGTCTTCGCCAGGCTTGGCAAATATTTGTTTAGCTCTTCGCCAACCAGGTATCTGGACACTCAGTTAAAATTCTCTTCCTCCCATTTTGAAAAAAAAAAATACAGATTGAAGCTGGAATAATACGTGCTTCTTGTCTGTTCTTCCCTTGTTGGTTTTTTTTTTTCCCCATCCCACACCACAATCTGATAACAAACAGGTCTGTCATTTTGTGTACTTTGCTGTCGTCTCTCACAATGTGCTTTTACACCGGGAGTATAAATGGCTTTTAAAAGGGCAGAACACAAAAGTAAACTCACTTACACAGAAGCGATGGGATTTGTAGACAAACATACACGCGTATCATTCTCAGAAAATAAAGACTGTCATTCTGTTCCTGGAAACAGATGCATCTGTTTCTCACAAGCTCCTTTTTTCTGGATTATTTTTAAACGGCAGCATTTCGTTTGTTTGTTTTTTTAAAAAATCATGTCCTTTTTTTTTCCCTAATGGTCTGTCATTACTAAGATGGAGTTCTGATTTTGTGATTCAGAATACAGACGAACAGAGTTGGAAGGGATCTTGAAGATCTTCCTTATACTATTTCCGACAAATGATTGTCCAGTCTCTTCTTAAAAATCTCCAGGGATGGAGCACCCACGACTTCTGGAGGGAAGCCATTCTACTGATTCATTGTCCTCACTGTCAGGAAAATTCTCCTTACTTCTAGGTGGCTTCTTTCCTTGATTAGTTTCCATCCATTGCTTCTTGTCCTATCTTCTGCTGCTTTGAAGCATAGGTTGATCCTCTCTTCTTTGTGAAAGCCCCTCAAATATTGAAAAACTGCTATCACGTCACCCCCTAATCCTTCTTTTCATTAGACTAGACATCCCTAATTCAGTGTTGTGTATTCATATATTGCCATGTTGCTTCTTTTTGATTTCTCACGTTATACGAAGCCATCCCCATGGTTTATATAAGACTCTTCTGCCCCAGCTCCGGATTCCCAAGGATTGTGACACACACCAATGGTCCTTATCAAAGTTATAAGGTACCAAGAATAAACAAAGTCCGGCAAAGGTTGCCAACATACGATAAGACACTCACTCTCCAAAATGCTCTATAATAATTACATGTTGTTTCCAGCAAGAAATTACTAACTGCGTGCAACTTAAATAGGCTAATGGAGTGGCCAATTATCCTCAAACCTTACTCTTGAGGAGACTTCCTCCTTCTGAGTAGCCACTCCTGCCTTTTGGCAGCCCTGCATGCCCGAGCATTGAGGAGAGGCTCCTCCACTTCGCTCTCTCCACTTGAAGGAGCCTCTGGAGGTTCTGAAGGCCCTGGCTGAGTCTCTGCCTCTGGCACCACATCCTTTTCAGCCTCCTCGCTGTCCGACGTGAGCACTGGCTGTGCGGGCTGCTGGCGCGACCCTACACCAGCCTTCTCATTGTCGAGATCAGCCACAATCTGTGCAGGCCGCTGGTGGGCCACAACAAAGCCACAGTTTACAATTTTGTATAGTTTACAATTTTGTATAATAAGAATCCCTACCAGAACAATTCAAACACGATGGTTAAACCCAAACTCAGTACGATGACAAACCGCAGATGTAATCCATCTGTGTTACAGCGGAATTGGTTCAAGGACTGTGGTTAGTTTTAAACCGTAGATGTAAATGGACACTGGAGACGTAAGCACAGTGAGGTGAAAAAATATGTAACATACACCGCATCAGGGCATTTAAAAAGAAGGATTTTGGTTTTCTGGGGTTGTTTTTATTCAGCAATATTTGATCAGCCGTTGCTCAATTAGTCCCGTTTTTGGGTTTAAGAAAATAAACAAGGGAGCATGGAGAATCAACCTCAGGGGGAAAAAAACAAAGCAATTCACAGACAGATGGAGAATCACCAAGGACCCATTTTATTTATTTAGTTAATTAGTTAGTTTGTCAAACATGTACGAGATAACAGGAATAAGTATAAACATGGATATGAACACGGGAAATAGATATGAATAAATGGGGATGGTAGGACAGGGACGGAAGGCATGCTGGTGCGCTTATGCACTGCCCCTTAGAGACCTCTTAGGAATGGGGTGAGGTCAACAGTAGACAGTCTAAGGTTAAAGTGTTGGGGGTTTGGGGAAGAAACCACAGAGTCAGGTAGTGCATTCCAGGCATTGACCACTCTGTTGTTGAAGTTGTATTTTCTGCAATCGAGTTTGGAGCAGTTTACCTTGAGTTTGTATCTATTGTGTGCTTGTGTATTGTTGCGGTTGAAGCTGAAGTAGTCATTGACAGATAGGACATTGTAGCTGATAATTTTGTGTACTACACTTCAGTCAGACCATAGGCGGTGTAGTTCTAGGTTGTCCAAGCCCAAAATTTCAAGCCTGGTGGCCTAAGGGATTCTGTTGCGAGCAGAGGAGTGGAGGACTCTTCTTGTGAAATACCTCTGGACTCGCTCGATTGTACTAACGTCCGATATGCAATGCAGATTCCAGGCAGACGAGCTGTATTCAAGAATTGGTCTGGCAAAGGTTTTTGTATGCCCTAGTTTGCAGTACAATGTTACAGGAGAAGAAGCTTTGCAAGACTAGGTTGACAACTTTTAATGCCTTTTTGGCAATGCTGTTACAGTGAGCTCTGGCGCTTAGATCATTTGAGATGAATACTCTGAGGTCCTTGACAGAGTGAGGGTCATCTATGAGGTCGTATCCGCCCAGCTTCTATTTGGTGTTCTGATTTTTATTTATTTTTTGCCAATGTGTAAAACGGAGCATTTTGTGCATCTGGGAGAGTTTCTCAAACATTCAAAAGTGTCAGAAGGGTGTCGACCAAGTGTGAGGGGACTTGGACCTATTTCTTCCACACTTCTCTTTGAACAAGGCTTGGATAGGAAGGAAGTCTGTCTGCTTCTGTTCGAGGAATGCTCAAGACGAGAAAATAAATGAGCCTGCAGTTGTGTGCAAAGTTCACGAGATAAGATACCACCTTCAACAGAAACCACCCCAAGATAAAAATGTCCTGAGCTTTGGCTGAAGGGCATGTAGCTTTCAGAAGAATCAACTACCCAGATACGGGTGAGGTCACAAGATAATGGGGCTCAATTCAAACCAAGAAATCAAAGAACAAGAGGTTTGTTAATACCTTCTTTCCTTTTTCTACATTAGAAATGGTAATTCGGTGGCAAATTTTTAAAAAGAAGGAGAGCCTTCATAGTTTTTAGGGCATCCTTGAAGTTTCTGGGCAAAGCCCACAAACTCTATGATGTACATCAGTGATGGGTTCCTCCCGGTTCTGCCTGGTTCCGCCGAGCCGGTAGCGGTGATGATATGATGTCACCGAACCAGTTCTGCCCCCCCTGCCGCCACTGCCCCCACCACCCCTGGGTTATTCTTACCTTTTATTTGGCCCCACCCCCAATCTATTGCTGCCTCTTGAGTCCCAGCTGATGGGCTATAAGAAAAAACTGATTAAACTCTTGGCGCGAGGCTTCAAAGGGCCACCCTACAGCTGATCAGGCAGTTTGGTGGTAGACCGGTGCCTGCAAAAATCTGAAGACCAGCATTCACCATTATGGGTATAGGGCAGTGATGGTTAACCTTTTTGCCGTCATGTGCCAAAAGTGGGGGGGATTGCAGGGGGGGTCGCACGCATGTGTGCCTATACCCATAATTCTATGTCTTCCATGCCACGACCCCCCCCCCTTTGTGCTTCCCCCACTTTTGGCACACGATGACAAAACATTTACCTGTGGGCCTGGTAGCCTGTTTTTTCGCCCTCCCCAGGCTCCAGAGGCTTTTTTGGAGCCTGGGGAAGGTGAAAACAGCCTTCCCCATTCCTCTGGAGGCCCTCTGGAGGCCGGAAACAGCCAATTTACGGAAGGCTGAAAACTCAGCTGGCCAGTGCATGCACATTGGAGATGACCTAGGGCAACGCTAACGTGCCCACAGATATGGCTCGTGTGCCATAGGTTCACCATCACGGGTATAGAGTTTCTTTCTTGAGCAAGGGGTTGGACTAGAAGACCTCCAAGGTCCCTTCCAACTCCGTGATTCTGTTATTCTGAGAGAAGACAATAAAGCCATTTCAGCAGTGAAAAATGAAGGGGAGGGAAAATAAAACCTTAACCAAAAATGCAATCCCTTACCAAGAATATTAATACCACATGTTCCTAAAACAGGCAAGCTCTCGGCTTGCAGGAAAAAAAAATTAATAACAAGAAAAGACTAACGCACCGGCTCCTCCCAACTCCACCAACAAAGATTGTTGATATGTCCAAGCGAAAGAATTTCAATTTAGCCCGAAGGAATGAAAAATGTGTTTCCTGAAAACAATCATTCTTCTTGGTGTCTCAGACATAAGAAAGGGATTTTTTGCAGCTAAATTAAGAGAACAGGGTCCTGCATTTTCCACACGTTTATCCTATTAGAGAATAGTCTCAAATCTCCTTCCACAAGAATTCCACTTTTTTCTCCAAGACACATATTATTTTCTACAAAGTCCTGTTTACCTTCTGCAGCTCAGAGGGGGCCCAACGTTTAACAACCGGGGCCAATTTTATAAAAAAAAAAAATTGCCCCGGTTGCTAAGTGAATCATGAGGTTATTAAATGAATCCGTCTTCCCCTGTTTGACTCTGCTTATCGGAAGCTGTCTGGGATGGTCACAAATGGCATTCACATGACCCCAGGATGCTGCAATCATTGTAAATGCGGCACCGGTTGCCAAGCTTTGAATATTTCTGATTTAACAGACCAAATATCCGCGGCAATTCAGACCACTAGCCTCGTGACATCATTCTCAAAATGAACCAAATCAGGTCATTTATGCGATGACTTCCATACCTGCCCCCCTCCCCCGGTCATAAAAGGGCATTGTTTATGCAAAGATGCCATTACAGCAATGAATTAAATCAGAAGCCACAGATTCTCTGATTTAACAGACCATTGGAAATAACGGACACTGCAAAATGGTCCACTAAATCCAGGCTCTGCTACATCACAGTCCACTAAATCAAGGTTTCCTTGCCTAAGCGACGGTGATTGAGTCAGTACGGTTTCCTGAGCAAAAACTAAACAAAACACATCATGGCATAACACTAAGCGTGAATATAATAGAGCCCTTCCCCTGGCAGTCACTTCGTGGTTGGATCAACTTCCTCAACCTTGAGATGCTGACATTTGCAATCTGGCCGGAGTATGTAGCAAACAAGAAAGAAAGAGGAGGGAAAAAAAATCTGGCCCCTAGCAACTCGGGAGAAACCAGAGTTTCGATTCTCGTCTGCTTTAGAAACAGATCCAATGTGGTTTTTGTTTTTTCACCTTCTGCTTTTTAGCTAGGGAAAGAACATATCGGCCAGATCTCATGCCAGGGGGAAAGATTAAGAGAACAAATAGGGACACTGCATATCCTGATGTCACTTTGGAAATGAAACCACCCATCATTGGCACGAGGACTTCATCGTGCACGCACAAGCAGCATCGTGGCTTGTACCGGGCACCTGTGTCAAGCTTGAAGAACAGGACCACAGTTTAAATTCCAGTTAGTCTATACATAAGAATGTAGTCAGCTAAAAGTTCAGTACTAAATTGGTTCTAGAGACCAGGGGTATTGAACTCAATTTCATTGAGGGCTGCATCAGGGTTGTGTTTGACCTCGGGACAGGGGGAGGGGGCGGAGTGGCCGTGGCCAGGGTGGATGTGGCCAGCTCAACGTCACTCATGTCGGGAGCACCTGTTGTGGTCAGGTGCTAAGGCAGGACTTCCCACAGACCCACCCTCCCTCTCATTATAATCTATCTTCCTTCCTTCCTTCCTTCCTTCCTTCCTTCCTTCCTTCCTTCCTTCCTTCCTTCCTTCCCTCCCTCCCTCCCTCCCTCCCTTCCTTCATTCTCCTTTCTTCTTCCTTCCCCTCTTTCCTCATTTTTCCTTCCTTGCTCTCTTCCCATCTTCCCTTCTTTTTCTTTGTCTTTCCTCTTTCCCTTTCTCCTTTCCCGTTCCTTCTTGCATGCTCAAATGCAAAAGGGGAAACATTTCTCCTTTTGTTTTTAGTTTGTTTTGGTAGCCGTCTGCCAGCGAAAACAGAGCCTGGTGGGGGCATGGCGAGCTCCATTTTCAGTGGCAGAGGCACCACAGGCTTTACTGTTTCCAGGGCGGCCCCACAGGCAGGATCTAAGCACCCAGTGGGCCGGATTTGGCCCACAGGCCTTGAGTTTGACACTCCTGACTTAGATCGTTTGTGGGAACGCAATGATTCCAGGCTGATTCCTCTCTTGACTCCGCCCCCCAGCTCTGCCTCTCCTTCTCCTACAATCAATGTCTCAAAGTGCTGTGGTTAGAATGAAAAGCTGTAAGGCAAAGCACCTTAATTTTCCTAAATCGCATTGCTGAACTCTCCTCCAAGGGATTCAGAAATGTGATGTTTACAGGTAGTCCTCGATTTACAGCAGCTCATTTAGTGACTGCTCAAAGTTACGACGGCACTGAAAAAGTGACCTAGGATCGTTTCTCACACTTACGGTGCAGCATCCTCCATGGACATGCGAAAATTCAGATGCTTGGCTCCTGACTTACCGTATTTTCCGGCGTATAAGACGACTGGGCGTATAAGACGACCCTCCTCAGAGCCATTTAAGGCTCGTCAGAGCCTTATGGGCTGGTCTGCCTGGCTACAGGAGAATGAGACCCGGCGTATAAGACGACCCCCGACTTTTGAGAAGATTTTTGTGTGTTAGAAAGTAGTCTTATACGCAGGAAAATACAGTACATTTATGACGGGGGCAGCGTCCCTGGGACATATAATCAATCCCCTTTTGCAACCTAAGTCAATGTGGAAACCAACTGCAGGTACTTAACAAATATGGCAAGAAAAGTTGTACAGCAGGGCAGAAACTCACTGAACAAATGTCTCACTTCACAATATAAATCTGGGGCTCAATTGTGGTTGTACGTCGAGGACAGCCTGTGTACGTTGAGACCAATATGTAATATCTTCGTACGGAGCCCGGCTTCCATTAGAACCCCCCAGCCGGGAGAATGAATTCCGAGCAGGGCAAGTGATTTTGATGGCACCATGGCGGATGGAATGTGCCAATGCTATAATTAGGCATAATTAGATTGCATTGCAACACCTAATTATAGTTCCCGGATGCATATTATTAACTGCTATGCTAACGCAGCCTCTGACAGCCCAGGCATTACATATATATAAGAACATCGCCACTTTAGGGGTTTAAAAGCAGAAGGAATGGAAGGATGGATGGTATTTGGTCATTCAGTCTACTTAGATGCCCTCTGGAGATAAGGTTGTCTCTGGTTGGGAAAGGATCTTTTTTTTTTCCCTAGGAATCTGGAAAAGACACAGAGCCCCAAATTGCATGTTGCCAACTGCATTAACTTCTTCATTTGTCCAATCCAGTGTCCTTTTTGGAAAGAGGAAGTCTGGTGATTCAATCACACCACAAATAGAATCTCGAGAGTCCATTTCTGGACCTTCTGAAGGACTTTTTTTTTTCCTGCTCATCATTCAATTGCAGCATCTTCCTTCCTTTTTCTTCTTTGATTTCTACTTGGTGGCAAAGACTCTGAACAGATGGGGATATCTTCAGCCCTTCCAGAGCTTGAGCATTACAATTCCCATAAGTCCCAGCCTCTCTGGTCAATGGCAGGGGATGCTGGGATTTGTAGTTCACTGACGTCATTGTTCTGACCTTGGCTTCCCAAGAGCATGAAGCAGGCTCCTTGTCCGGACAAAAAATCCTCTTTATTAAGTGACTGTGAATTCCTCTCGTTCACATTCAGCAAAGTCTTTCAATGGAGAATTTACAGTCACAGACCTTATCTGGCTTGGAGAGCAGCCAGGCCAATACGAGACGATACAAGGAGTCTCGGAGAGTCACAAACCAATTAAGTGAACTAATTGTCTCCTGCAAACTCCCCTCCCCTTTCGCTCCTCTTTTATTCCCTCTGGGAGGGGCCCTTCATCGTCCACCTGTGGCTTTACTCCTGAGTCGACCCTTGTTCTTCAGCTCTTCCCTTCGTCTGGCAACTCTGCGCATGCGCACACTGGGAACAGGCTCCAGCTGTTCTTCTGCCTCACTGATGTCTGACTCCGAAGGCAGCTGATAACTGTCAGACGGCCCTGGCCCCCTCTCTGCCTCCGACGCAGAGCCCTCATCAGAGCCTTCCCCAGAGCCAGGACTGGCCCATGTTCCTCCCCAACCTCCTCACTGTCCGAATCTGCTGCCAGCTCCTCTGACCGCTGGCGGGCCACAACAGTCATGAGAGCCACAGGTCCCCTGCGCCTAACGTGGAGACCTGTGATTAACCGGTCCATCAAGGCATTTTCTCCTTTGAAAACACAATATATTTTTTCCCTCTTTCTCTAAAAGCCAAAATTTCAATGGAAAACACAGGCACTTCAGCTGGGAAGCACATCGTTTCTTATGACCCAACGATTTATTTTATTCTGAAAGGAAAAATAAAATTTTGCAGGCATCAACCATGGGAAAAAAAAACACAAAACTAAACATTTAAACTGTGGAGTTGGTTTTTGGTGTTTTTTTTTTTTAATTATTTCAATATGGCATCCGAAAAACAAGCCTGAAATGGAGAGGCAGATTTCCTGTTTGCTTTTCCTTGAATATTTTTACACGGTGTCATTTTTTTTCCCACCCTGCCCTCTTCCTTGAGAATTTTTACACAATGAGTTAGACTGGACCGCCACTAAACCCAGCTCATTCAGAAAGAGAAAAAAATAAATAAAAATCCCCTTGACAGCTGGATCCTGTATTATTCCCAGATGTTCGAAAGCTATGTTTATAATGCTCAAGAGCCTAGCAAGCAGTGGGAAAATCTGACCTACATTCTCATAAATTATTTTTTCCAACATGTGACCCCGCGGTTTTTTCCTCTTTAGCCTTGTAGATACACATGTGCCTTGCATCTGATCTTAAAAAATGAATTTTTCAAAAAAAAAAAAAAAAGTATAGAAATTCCTCCCATTAATTCATTCCATACAAAGGAATGGAGAAGAGCAACAAAGATGAATAGAGAACTGGAGACTAAATCATAGGAAGAACCGTCGCAGGAGTTGGCTTGTCGATCGAAAGGTCGGGAGTTCAGCGGTTCGAATCCCTAGTGCCGCGTAACGGGGTGAGCTCCCGTTACTTGTCCCGGCTTCTGTCAACCTAGCAGTTCGAAAGCATGTAAAAAAATGCTAGTAGAAAAAGAGGGACCACCTTTGGTGGGAAGGTCACAGCGTTCCGTGTGCCTTTGGCATTTAGTCATGCCGGGCACATGACCATGGAGACGTCTTCGGACAGCGCTGGCTCTTCGGCTTTGAAACAGAGATGAGCACCACTCCCTAGAGTCGGGAACGACTAGCACATATGTGTGAGGGGAATCTTTATCTTTACCTTAGTCTAGTGAAAAGAAGGACTAGGAGGGACATGACAGCACTCTTCCAATATTTGAGGGGATACCACAAAAAAGAGGGGGGGTCAACCTATTCTCCAAAGCATCTGGCGGCCCCCAGGGGGAGGGCTTTCTCTGTCGGAGCCCCGACCCTCTGGAATAGTCTGCCCATCCACCTCAGGACAGCCTCCGACCTCCTCTCCTTTCGCCGTGGATTAAAGACGTGGCTGTTGCAACAATATTTTGATCGTGGGGTTGTATAGTTTCCTTTTTAGAATGATTTCAATGAGGATTTTAATTCATTTTAATTCGGTTTTACTGTGATTTGTATTTATGACTGTTGTATGTAAGCCGCCCTGAGTCCTCAGGGAGAATGGCGGCATATAAATCACAATAATAAAATAAATAAATAAATCTGAAGGTAGGACAAGAAGCAATGGATGGAATCAAGGAGAGAAGCAACCTAGAAGTTAGGAGAAATGTCCTAACAGGGAGAACAATTAACCAGTGGAACTGCTTGCCTCCAGCAGTTATGGGTTGCTCCATCACTAGAGGATTTTAAGAAGAGATTGGACAACCATTTATCGGAAGTGATATAGGGCCTCCTGTTTGAGCAAGGGGTTGAATTAGAAGATCTCCAAGATCCCTTCCAACTCTGTTCTTCTGTTCTGTTCTTCTGTTCGTACTGTAAACACCTGGGGATGTCAGATCTCTCCTCCCATCCATTCCCATGACAGGAGAATTCAATTGCTCAATTCCTCAAGGCTTTCAGAAAAAATGTCGAGTGAAATGGGAACGCAAGCAAAGCCTCCAGATTTTGAGGCGCTCTCCATCCTCTTTGAAAATAAGTGTGTCCAGCGGACACGCATATAAATAGGCATTCTATTTTCCTAACTGGGCGATGCACCTTCTATTTCCACACAATTAGCGGTTGAAATCTGACTTTTGTTAGGTAGGTTGCTATGAAACAGCAAGCACCGAGGCGCCCTTTGGAGACAAGCTGTAACACATACCCACACCATAGTGCCCAGGGGTACACTTCTTGCTGATCTGAAATTCACACAAGATTTGCTTCACTAATCTAGCTCTTTGCTCAAGAAGGAGATCCTATATACTATAATGGATAAATGCAGAACATAACACAGAATAGCCAACGCCCCAGAAGACAAGCTAAGGATCCAAAAGGATCTTGACCAGGGGTGGGCTGCTGGGGGGTTTGCAGGGGTTTGTGAGAACCTCTAGCTAAGATTCTGTGCAGTTCAAATCCCACTCCTGGCTGGCCCCACCCACCCCTCCCAAGAGTCCCCACGTAGCCTATTTTGGATGCAGGTAAGTGCAGGGCGAAAAACAGGCCTATCGGAAGTTCAGGAAGGCCGGAAACTCCAGAGGGCCTCCGGAGCCTGGGGAGAGTTGATGTTCCCATCTTGGAACCTATTGCTGTTTTCCAAGATGGGAACATCAACTCTCCCATAATGTAAAGTGTCCCCATACAAATGGCCCCTGGAATGTGCAAATGAAATACAGAGCGAAATAATAATCGACCAAAAGGGCATTCAAAGTGTTATATAAGGCAGGAAACTTGCCTTCCTGCCTGCCTGAGTCAGCTCTTTAGGGTAAGTTAAATAAAAGCTTCATGTTGTGGCCCGCCAGCGGCCTGCACGGATTGTTGCTGATCCCGACGAGGAGGAGGCTGGTGTGGTGTCGCACCAGCAGCCTGTGCAGCTGGCACTCGAGTCGGACAGTGAGGAGGCTGAAGATGTGGTGCCAGAGGCAGGGATTCAGCCAGGGCCTTCAGAACTTCCAGAAGCTCCTTTAAGAGAAGAGGATGAAGAGGAAGAGCCTCTTCTCAATGCACGGGCACGCAGGGCTGCCAAAAGGCAGGAGTGGTTAATCAGGAGGTCCCCTTGAGAGGAAGGCTTGGGGCTAATTGGCCACCCCCTTAGCCTATTTAAGTTTGCACACAGCTTGTAAAAAGCTGCAGGAAACAACGTTCGTTCGTTCGCTGATCTTTGAGTTTGGATTTTCTCTGCAAACCTGGCTTCTGGGCTTTCTGCCAACTCTTGTAAGACTCTTATCTTATCTGTGGAATTTCTGGCAGATTGTTAAGAATGTTTTATTAACAGCCTGCATTTGCAAAAGACTGTGTTTTGAAGTAAACTTGAGTTTTGTTCAGAGTTTGTGTGTGCTACATTCTTTGGGATCCGTAACTGGGGCAGAACACTCGGCTTTTTGCAATCACATGTTCCCAGTTCCTTCCGTGTTTACTTGAAAACTGCCACGGCTGGATGTTTCTCAGGACAAAATGACCGGCCTTAGCCCGAGCGAGCCCCACAATCTGGTGTCTTGTGTTTGGCTTAGCGTGCCTTGGGAACCGAGCCACGAGCCGCCCTCAGACAAATTCACCAAGCTGGCATTTACCAAACCACAGTTTATTGACTAAGCCGCAAACTGCTAACTTCACACGTGCCCGAATCCATACTAAACCAATACCAGCAGTGCCAAGAAATGGCGCCAAATGTATTTGGCCACCCTGTGAATCCAACGGTGAGAAACCCCACCCCACCCCCCAAGATTTGTGTCTCCTGCACAGTCTCCCACCGTAATTAAGATCTGTTTTGCTGTCAGATGCCATCTTAATCTAAGCTTTGATTACAGCTAGTCCTCTTTTCACAAGAGTTCATTTGGTGACTTATGTGATTTATGACCGTTCTCCCCCATGTCCATGGGGATACCGCTACGGCATCCCCATGGACACGTGATCAAAATCCAAACACTTGGCAACTGACTCATCTTTATGACGGTGGCAGGGTCCGAATAGGTTGTAAAAAAAATGCACGCGCAGCCAACGAACCGATAGTAAACCGGTTCAGATTTCATCACTGACTTCTACCCCAGAGCAGTAACGATATTAAATTCTACTGAATAGTGCAATATTAATGCAGCATCAGGGGTTTTCAATTCAATTGTATAGAATGCGCAAGGTGTGTGTTTGGGTTTTATCTCTATAGTTATGATGTACACTGAAGAGGGCACTCAGTTTCGTTGTACGAGGTGCAATGGCAATAAAGTAAAGTAAACAATGTACATTCTCCTGCGCCAAACATTTCATTTCAGAGCAAGGGAGAGAGGTTGAGGAGAAAATACCTAACAGCTGTTAAGGCCCAGCTGCATACTTTCCCATTCGCTTGGATTGAACCTACATTGCAGCAGCCGATCTATCAACAATATTTGGAGCTATTTTTTGAGACACGCCATCGCCTTAAATGCAGTAGTTACATTTAAGGTTACCAGATGGCGTGGAAAGGGATAAAGGACGTCTCGCCAGGATTTGCCCAACAGAAGCGTCCAAGGTTTATCCTGTTGACCCACAAACTCTTCAGTTGTGTGGGGGGAGGGTTTCCACTGCAGCAGGAGAATTCAGGGGCTGCAAGTAGACAGTACAATCACACACACAAAAAAATAAGACCACACCAGAGGTGAAATCCAGCAGGTTCTGACAGGTTCTGGCGAATCTGTAGCGGAAATTTTGAGCAGTTCAGAGAACCTGCAAATACCACCTCTGGCTGGGCCCAGAGTGGGATGGGAATGGAGATTTTGCAGTATCCTTCCCCTGCCATGTTCACCAAGCCACACCCACAGAACCACTAGTAAAAAAAATTGGATTTCACCACTAGACCACACCTAAAATACCGCATCCAGTTTTGGTCTCCACATTATAAAAAACTTGTTGAGACTCTAGAAAGAGTGCAGAGAAGAGCAACCAAGATGATGAGGGGACTGGAGGCTAAAACATATGAAGAACAGTTGCAGGAACTGGGCCTGGCTAGTCTAGTGAAGAGAAGGACCAGGGGAGACAGGATAGCAGTCTTGCAATATTTGAGGGGCTGCCACAGAGAGGAAGGGGAGTCAAGCTATTCTCCAAAGCACCTGAAGGCCAGACAAGGAATAACGGGTGGAAACTGTCCAAGGAGAGATTCAACCTGGAAATAAGGAGATATTTCTTGACAGTGGGAACGATCAACCCATGGAACAGAAGTTGCCTTTGGAAGTTGTGGGAGCTCCATCACT
Organism: Coluber constrictor foxii; assembly: GCA_038048745.1. Lineage (NCBI taxonomy): Eukaryota > Metazoa > Chordata > Lepidosauria > Squamata > Colubridae > Coluber > Coluber constrictor. The sequence continues at coordinate 5,546,818 of CM075973.1, forward strand.
GGAGGCTTTCAGGAAGAGATTGGACTGCCATTTGTCAGAAATGGTGTAGGGTTTCCTGCTTGGGTTGGGAGTGGGGTTGGACTAGATGATCTACAAGGTCCCTTCCAACTCTGTTAATCTATCTATTTCAAGCACTGTAATTTGATTTTAATATATGCCGATTAGTGTATCTTCAAAGTGACAATAAAGTCATTCCAAGTTTAAACGTAAGTCAGTCTAACCACGAGATAGTCCTGGACGTACAACTGGAGCTCTGTTGTTAAGTGTGGAATTTGGGATCGTAGAATCACCCAGGAGCATAGAAGAGTCCAAAGACAGATGCATAAATAAATGTCTTGGATGTATTTATTCAAATAACACAACGTATTAACTATATACAAAAGGGTTGTCTCAATATTCATTATAGGACAGGGGGCACACAGCGCATGTGGCTACCCTGATGAAAGATCAAAAGAGAGAGCATGGTGGAAAGATTAGAGGGGGTTTTATACTCAGTGTAAGCCCCTCCTTTCCACATAGGGGTGGAGGCACCTTCTGCCTCCACTAATGTCTGTATGACACATGTGGCAATGGCTTGCAAATACTTGACATTAAGCAATGCGATCCTTAAATGTGCATAGTTTGGGGCTCCATGCGATCCTTAAGTTGGGCATAGTTTGGGGCTCCATGGTGGGGTCATTAATTGAGACACACACACAAACCCCTGTACGTAGCATTTCTAAGGTTCTATTTCTAAGTTCTATTCACAGAACGTCAAAATACATCTTGAGGTTGTTTAACTTTGGCTGTCGTGTGAATCCAGCCAAGAGATTACGTGTTGAATGGGAGACAAGATGCTTTTCACGGAGCCAGAAAACCTTTAAGATCCGGAGATATTTGGGCAGCCAAAAATTTTCAATAGAGTTGAACTGTCCAAAATCAGATTTCCTCTCCGTTCTTGGATACTTCTGCAATTCTCCAACATTTTTATTTTTTTTCTTGGAGAACTCAAGGTCTGGAAACCTCGAAAAGCTAAAAATACACGTTATTTATGATCCCTGAACTGAGCACTAAAAGAAAATACTGAGAGGTTACAAAGCATTCAGAATAAGTTAAAGGGGAATATGAAGCTTCTTCCGGAAATGCAGGCAGGAAGCACCCGGATCTTCTGTGTAATTAATCAAAGGGATAAATTACAGATATTTTCGTATAAGGGCCAGGCAAGATTAATCTATATAACTGGACACTCCAGGGGTTTTCCAAGAGCTCACATTTCTCCCCCTGCCACATTAAATTTAATAAGGATTTATTTTTGTATGCTGGATGCAAAAAAAATCATCTCAACCAGCTACCCTTTTTTAGCCTGAGTTTCAAAACCGTCAGGGCTGAGAATGAGAAACGAAACAGCTGATATATTTAATTATAGAAAGAACTGCATTCAAAAGGGCCAGCAGGAGACTAAAAAAAACCAAACAAATCTTAGAATATTGACTTTTGTTAAAAAAAAAATGTTCGGTCCGTAAGGCTATGGCTACAAAATATTTACATCAACATTCTGGAATTCAAAACATAGGTGTAAAAACACCTCAGCCTTTCCTGCCATTTCCTGACTCTCAAATATTGCAGTTGTTCAGAATATTTGCAGGGGACTCTTTCCAAAAAGGGCCAAGAGCTGAGCAGAAAGTGGGAAAGTGTCTTTAAAAAATGCACTTCCCATTATTAGTCAAATTCAAAAGAGTTGGTTGCAGGTATGTATTTTAAGCCCCTGAGAATGACAAACAAATCAAGAAAATGGTAAAATGGAAATGACATGCCAAAAATACAAACATTAAAAAAAAACCAACCCCAAACCAGTAAAAATGGAGCAAAATTAATCTAACAAAATCTCTTGCTTAGCAACAAAAATTTGGAGTTGAGAACTGTAATCGTGCTACCTGTATTTTTCCCTACGTGTTTGCATTCTGGTGGAAAAACAATATTAATTCAGTATTGCCTCAGTGCGCTTGTGATATCTGTCAACTCGCAAAGCATCCCTGGCCTGCTCTCGAGTTGCCATAGGCAAGGGGGATAGGAAACCGACAAGGCAGCCGACAGCCGAAGACAGGAGTGCATTCAAGACAGATCTTTCTCAAGGCTGTCTCCCAGGGTTACCCACAGCAGCCAGAGGGGAGTGATCTCTACAATCCACGAAACTGCTCCATTGGCGAATGTGATTGATGACACACCCTGGGGGAAATGGAGTCATGACTGGGGCCATAAATTACGTGGGGTCAGAGTTGGCTTCATTTGGGAACGTGCCGACATGGAGCTCCTAATAAATAACTGGATTTCTTTTGAAGCTTGGCTCGGGGCTCATGATTTAATTAAGGCTCCCGTCAGAACCCTGACAAAATTTGCATTACGTGTGCCTTCAAAACAAACACCTGCAAATAATATAAAGTTCACGTCTGCACACAGATCTTCTCGATGCATGAAGAAAGAAATGGGTCAGCCCCATTGCTGTAGACCATACCAGGAAATCAACTCCACAGGAAAGCTTAAACCACTTTGATTGAGATTGGCTATAAAAACAGAATTTTGCTCTCCTGACCGTCTTGTGTCTCTTCTCCTTTTTAATATTGTATTCCATTAGGGAGGCGTCTGTCTGAGCCACTTCCGAATGTTATTTCATTGCTCTGGAGTTTTAAAACACGTTTCCGCCCCTTGTGCCTAGGTAAACGTTCCTGCATATAGGTAGTAGTCCTTATAAAGGAGAATATTTGTAGCTCAGGGTTGAATTGAGGGGTTCTGGGTGCTCTCTGAACTTTCTTGCAAACGTTTCGTGACCCAACTAGGGAACATGATCAGTGCTGGAAGGGAGTGGTTTTGTGGATGGAGAAGCAGAAGAGGAAGTGGGAGGAGGAGGAGAAGGAGAAGGAAGAGGAGGAAAAGGAGGGGAGGAAAAGGAAGAGGAGAGGAGGAGGAGGAGGAGGAGAGGAAGAGAAGGGGAGGAAGAGGACCGGAGGAAGAGGACTATGGGGTCCTTGGTGCTCTCTGAGCTTGGTGATTGCCTTGCAGATGTTCCATGACCCAACTAGGGAACATCATCAGTGCTAGAAAGGAGTGGGTTTTGTAGAGAGGGGGAGGAGGGGGAGGAGGAGGAAGAGGACGACGACAACAACAACAACAATTGTGGAGTTCTTGGTGCTCTCTCAGCACTGAGGATGTTACGAACCGAGGACCCCTCGGTTCTCAACTTACAATCACAATTGGAACCTGATTTTTCGTTGTTGTTGCTAAGCATGACAGTTGTTAACCAAATTATCGCAGTTACTAAGTTAATAACCTGGTTGTTCGGTGAATTTGGCTTCCCCATCGACTTGGCTTGTCAGAAGTTCGCAAAAGTTGATCACATGACCCCGGGACACTGCAAACCGTCATAAATATGAGTCCGTTGCCAAGCGTCTCAATTCTGATCATGGGAACAAAGCTGCAAAGCTCCTCAGCGTGAAAACAGTCATAAGTCATCTTTTTCAGCGTTGTTGCAACGTCGAACGGTCACTAAATGAAGGGTTGTAAGTCGAGGGCTACCTGTAGTGAATGGCCCACCACGAGAGGAGAGAGCTGAACCCCATCGTGTCATCTGGACTTTTACGCTACCTTCACTCTTCCTTGAAGGGCTGTTCACACACATTTTCAACAGCCATGAAGGACCGCTTAGGCGTTGTTGGCGTGAAGAGAGTGTAAACTGGAATGCAATTGCTAGCCAATAGATTAACAGAGTTGGAAGGGATCTTGTGGGTCATCTAGTCCAACCCCCAGCCCAGACAGGAGTCCCAACACCATTTCTAACAGATGGCAGTCCAGTCTCTTCTTGAAATCTTCCAGTGATGAAGCTCCCACAACTTCTGAAGACAACTTCTGTTCCATTGGTTCAGTGTTCTCACTGTCAAGAAATATCTCCTTATTTTGAGGTTGAATCTCTCCTTGATCAGTCTCCATCCATTGTTCCTTGTCTGGTCTTCAGGTGCCTTGGAAAATAGCTTGACCCCCTCCTCTCTGTGGCAGCCCCTCAAGTATTGGAAGATTGCTATCATGCCTCCCCTGGTCCTTCTCTTCACTAGACCAGCCGTGCCCAGTTCCTGCAACCATTTGCATTGTTAACAAATTCCATTGGTGCCTTGTTTGGGTTCTCTAAAGAACCGCTCCCACCACAAAGTTTCATGAACTTCCAAAAGGAAACCGAATAAATCCCAACGCAGACGTTCACTCCAGACATAAATACGAGTCTTCGTACTTCATAGCAACCAAACAGATTGAGTTGTTTCCTTCTTCGCGTAAATCTCCAAGGAGCAGCAGAAGAAAAGACAAAAAAACCACCAGACACATGGCTTTCTTGAGAACGGCATGGATTGGCTGCCAAGGAAAAAAAGGGAAACACGGTCCTGCCAAGCCATATTTCGCTTTACGGAGCATCTGTCAGCTCAAGTGAGCTGTCAAGTGCCTTGAGCAAAAACGCAGGGATTAGTAGAGACTGTCAGAGGATGAAAGAATTAATCCTCCCAAAGGACAGGATAACAAGGGATGGAAACTAAAAAAGATGTGGAGACTCTAGAAAGAGTGCAGAGAAGAGCCACGAAGATGATTAGGGGACTGGAGGCTAAAACATAGGAAGAACGGTTGCAGGAACTGGGTGTGTCTAGTTTAATGAAAAGAAGGATCAGGGGAGACATGATAGCAGTCTTCCAATATCTCAGGGGCTGCCCCAAAGAAGAGGGAGTCAAGCTATTCTCCAAAGCACCTGAGGGCAGGACAAGAAGCAACGGGTGGAAACTCATCAAGGAGAGAAGCAACTTAGAACTAAGGAGGAATTTCCTGACAGTGAGAAGAATTCATCAGTGCCTCCAGAAGTTGTGAATGCTCCAACACTGCAAGTTTTTAATATTATGTTGGATAACCATTTGTTTGAAGTGGTGTAGGGTCTCCTGCCTAAGCAGGGGGTTGGACTAGAAGACCTCCAAGGTCCCTTCCAACTCTGTTATTCTATTCTGTTCTGTTAATTTTTTTACCCCGACTAAGAAATGCCAGAGGAAAAGTAAGCTGTGGATGTCATTTCTGCTGTAGCTCCATCGAAGGATAGAAAACTTCCAGATGTTTCTTTATCGTCTTTTTGGACACAGAATGATGTTCCCTATTCATGCGTTATTTCAACAGTTCTTAGCTGGGAAACTCCTGAATTGGGAAGATCTTTTTGTGTCTAGGGGATGCAGTGGTTCAGTGGCTAAGGCGCTGAGCTTGTCGATCGAAAGGTTGGCAGTTCGGCGGTTCAAATCCCTAGTGCCGCATAATGGGGTGAGCTCCCGTTACTTGTTCCAGCTTCTGCCAACCTAGCAGTTCAAAAGCAGGTAAGAAATGCAAGTAGAAAAAATAGGGACTCCCTTTGGTGGGAAGGGAACAGCGTTCCGTGTTCCTTTGTCGTTCAGTCATGCTGGCCACATGACCACGGAGATGTCTTAGGACAGCGCTGGCTCTTTGGCTTTGAAACGGAGATGAGCACCACCCCCTAGAGTCGGGAACGACTAGCACATGTGTGCGAGGGGAACCTTTACCTCTGTGTCCAGAAAAAGATAAGAGGAACATCTGGACGTTTGATGTCCTTCGATGGAGCTACAGCAGAAACTCCATCCGCTGCTCCATTTTCCTCTACCTTGAAACAATAAAATCATATCATAATAATGAAGCTCAAGGATCACTGCTCCGTAAAAATGAAAGACTACATAGAGAGGACTACATCAAAAATGTGACTATGTGTGCAAGCACATTAGGAGTGTGAAAATAGAAGGAAACCACATCAAAAGGAGCTGCTTGTTCATTCTGCAACACTTCAGAAAGGTGAGACAAAAGACCTCTCACTTCTGTAGCATCTTCTGTCTCGTGCAACATTTCATCCGAGGATCATCCCTAGATGTTGCCATCAAAGGTGCTAAAGACAGTCACCCATGGACACATGAATATTTTTACTGGTGGGTTTCCTCACACCGAAAGAAACAATTTATCCGGGTGTAATTCCAGGTGCTGGTTGTCACTTTTAAAGTCCTTCATGGCTTGGGACCAAGTTACCCGTTTAATGAAAAGAAGGAGTAGGAGGGACATGATAGCAGTCTTCCAACATCTCAGGGGCTGCCCCAAAGAAGAGGGAGTCAAGCTATTCTCCGAAGCACCTGAGGGCAGGACAAGAAGCAACGGGTGGAAACTCATCAAGGAGAGAAACAACTTAGAACTGAGGAGAAATTTCCTCACAGTTAGAACAATTCATCAGTGGAACAATTTGCTCCAACACTGGAAGTTTTTAAGAAGATGTTGAATAACCATTTGTCTGAAGTGGTGTAGGGTTTTCTGCCTAAGCAGGGGGTTGGACTAGAAGACCTCCAAGGCCCCTTCCAACTCTGTTATTCTATTCTATCTGAGAGACCGTCTCTTGACAGTAACATCTACCGGACCCACCAGAGTGGGGAGGCAACGAATGTTGGGGGTCCCATCCCTGAGAGAGATACACCTGGTGGGACCCAGAAGAAGGGCCTTCTCCGTGGTGGCTCCCTCTCTCTGGAACATCATCCCCCCCCCCCGAGATTAGAATGGTCCCCACTCTAGCACTCTTCCAGAAGAGCGTTGAAAACCTGGTTCTCCAAGCGGGCCTGGGGAGCCCAGAACGGGATGGAACCCATTCAATGGCCAGTGTGATTTGCTGTCACTGGGATGGGGGAGGTTATTACATTATTGTATTATTTTATTAGTCTTTTTTATTAGTCTTATTGTTGTATATATGAAGTTTTTATATTCCTGTAAGCCACCTTGAGTGACCATGTGCAAATAAATGGCAATATAAATCTAATAAATTAAAGAAGGAAGGAAGGAAGGAAGGAAGGAAGGAAGGAAGGAAGGAAGGAAGGAAGGAAGGAAGGAAGGAAGGAAGGAAGGAAGGAAGGAAGGAAGGAAGGAAGGAAGGAAGAAAGAAAGAAAGAAAGAAAGAAAGAAAAGAGGAAGGAAGGAAGGAAAAAGAAAGCAAGAGAGAAAGAAAAGGAAGGAAGGAAAAAGAAAGCAAGAGAGAGAAGGAGAGAAAGAAAAGGAAGGAAGAAAAAAGAAAGAAAGAAAAGAGGAAGGAAGGAAGGAAAAGTTAGAAAGATGAAAGAAAGAAAAAGAAAGAAAAAAGAAAGAAAAGAGGAAGGAAGGAAAAAGAAAGCGAGAAAGAGGTAGAGGGAGAGAGAAAGAAAAGGAAGGAAGGAAGGAAAAAGAGAAAGAAAGAAAGAAAAGAAAAGAAAAAGAGAGAGAGAGAGAGAGAGAAAGAAAGAAAGAATTCCCTAGACCAGCATTCTTCACCTGTGGCCCGCAGACCCCTGAGGGGCCGTGATGTCCTCACGCTTGAAGAAATATTATGATTTAAACGTTGAGTTATGTCTGGCAGGGTTCGTAAGTATGAAAAACGATCCTAAGTCATTTTTTTCTGTGCCGTTGTAACTTTGAACGGTCACTAAATGAACTCTCATAAGCCGAGGACTACCTGTACCAGGGTGGCGCCTCTGGCAAAGCCCAAAGAAACAACTGGCAAACCACAATTCCTGAGATCATCAAACCGTCCATCTTTTTTAGTTTTTTTTAGCCTGTTGTGAAAACTCAGCTCGTATTAGAGCGAGGTGAACCACTTTCCCGCTGCCCCAATTTTTGGTTTTTCTACCTAGCGAGCCGCCACGTACGTTCAACCCTGCGATTATTTTTGCAATCCAGAGCGCACCATCGACAGAAATATTTTAAATATTTACAGAAAGCCATCGTCGTCGTGATTGCTTACTCGGCCTTTTCTTTTTTCTTTTTTCTTTTTTCCCCTAGTCCTCTCTTCGGTCCTCCAGTTTTGGTAGCTGACAAAAAAAAAAAAAGGCTTAAACCAACACTGACCTGGTTTATACAGTATTTCCTCTCTGCAGCTGTCTGAACAGCTGGGGAAATAGTTGCTGCGGGAGATAACTATGGTAGCCCTGTTTGTTTATAAACTCCTTGGCGCATGCCTTTGATATCATGCCTGCATATTTTGCCTCTTCTTCTCTAGATAAACGCACCACACCTACTACTAAGTTTCGGAACTCGGTTTCTCGCATCGGGGTTTGCCTGCCGTCACCAAGCCACCGTTTACTCATCCGCCTCTTGGCAATGACGGACGGACGTGACATATCCGCATCCCAATGAGCGCAGTCATTCCACTTCGCTGGAAGGAAGCCAAGGCTCAATGCATACCTCTCTCTATCGTGCCTATCGTTTAAAGGGCCTTTTTAAGTCTATGCATCTAAATCTATATTTAAACATACAATTACCCTGTGTCCCCAAAAATAAGACCCAACCGGAAAATAAATCCTAGCATGATTTTTCAGGATGCTCGTAATATAAGCCCTACCACTCCCCACCCCCCAATAAGCCCCAGTTAAGATTGTCAGCCAGATGGAGGCATTTAGTACTGTATTTCCCCCAAAATAGGACCTGGTTATCTACGGGACCACCTGTTGCCACCAGTAGCCTCCCACTGGCCGGTACGCTCTCATAGAGAGGGGCTCCTCCGGGTGCTGTCGGCCAAACAATGTCGACTGGGGAGGGCTTTCTCTGTGGGGGCACCTACCATCTGGAATGAGCTCCCCCTGGAGATATGGAGGATCCCGGATCTACGCACCTTCCGCCGTGCTCTCAAGACCTTTTTATTCCATCAGGCTGGCCTGGCCTAACTTTTTTCTCCCCTTTTCCCCTTTTTAAAATGTAAATTTTAAATCTGTTTTTAATCTATTGGAGTGTTTTAAATCTGTCTTGGGCCAAATTGTTTAATTTTATTTTGCTTTTGAATTGTGTATTTATGTGTTTTTTCTTGTGGCTGTTCACCACCCTGAGTCCTTCGGGAGTAGGGCGGTATATAAATCAAATAAAACATAAAACATAAAGAAACTAACCAGAACATAAGTCCTAATGTATCTTTTGGAGAACAAAACTTATTTTCGGGGAAACACGGTAGTTCTCAACCTATGACCTCAGATAGCTCAACAGGCTAAATAGCCTGTTATTAAGATCCAGCTGTCTGCAATTATTGCAAGGTTCAAGGCTCAAGGTCGACTCAGCCTTCCATTCTTTCTAAGGGAGTTCAATTGAGGACCCAGTTTGTGGGGGCAATAAGCTGACTTTGTATAAAATATACAAAAGTATGAAGGTTATTGCTTCACGCATTGTAAGCCGCCCTGAGTCTCCGGAGAAGGGCGGCATATAAATCAAATTTTTTTTAAAAAAAGGACGCTCCTACCTCAGGATAGGAGCCTGGATAGCTCAGCAGACTAAAAGCATTATGATTAACACCAGTTGTCTGCAATTACTGTAAGTTCGAATCTCCCCAGGCTCAAGGTTGACTCAGCCTTCCATCCTTTCTAAGGTAGGTCAATTGAGGACCCTGTTTGTGGGGGCAATAAGCTGACTTTGTATAAAATATACAAAAGGATGAAGGCTATTGCTTCACGCATTGTAAGCCGCCCTGAGTCTCCGGAGAAGGGCGGCATACAAATCTAATTTAAATAAAATAAATAAATAAATAAATGACCACCAGCCCGTTTTGGAGTGCAGGGCGCACAGTGAAGGTGAAAAATGGGCCTATCGGAAGTTCAGGAATGCCGGAAACGGGCCTGTTTCTAGAGGGCCTCCAAAGCCTGGGGAGGCCATTTTTGGCCTCCTGGAGGCTCAAGAAAAGCCTCCGGAGCCTGGGGAGGGCAAAAACGCCCCATACTCCTGCTGTGGTGCAGGAGGCCGACTAGGCCACGCCCACCATGGCCACGCCCACCCAGCAACCACGCAGAGGACCCTTGCTAAAATTTTTGGAGCCCACCCCCGGGTGCGACATATACAAATGATTGCCCGCTCGTTCAATTCTCCCATCAGAACAAGCCCCTGCTTGTTTAATCAACGCTCACAGAGAATCCCACCCACCCACATCCGCCAAGGCCAAAAGCTTCACCCGCCACATAATGGCTTGCTGAACAAATCATGATTAAATCAACCTTCAGTAAGATGTACAAACAGACAGCGGTTGGCAATGTTAAAAGTCGCAATGTTTTGGGCACATCCAACCCGTCACCAGGGGGAAAAAAACCTGAGCAGACCAAGAAACGACTATTTATGGTTGGCACCGATTCCACCAGCACGAATCGACTCGACGAAAGGACCAACCTTTGTCTCCAGCCAGCCCCAATGACCATCTTCCACCGTTTCTATAGGATCTTTATATCCAGGCCTAATCAAGCATTCATTCATTGCTTTTTTCCAACCCTGGGCACAACTAAGCTTTTATTTTTCTTCTTTTCAGAAACAGTTGACCTTTCAGGGCGAGACGCAGTGCAGGAGGGGTGGGGGGGAAATCCATAATTTAGATTACGGCATATAAAACAAAATCTTAATTGTCTTTCCCGCTGAATGGAGGACAAAACCCCCATCGGACCAGGCTCCTTGCAGCTTGATTCTCCCAAAGGGTCCCTTCTATCTCCCCAGAAAGTCTCCGATTCGTGGCATTTCTTCCAACAAGCTGCTGCTTTATAGCAAGAGGCATCTGGAGAAAGGGGTCTTCGGCCCACCCGTGTCCGAAGAAAGCTAATGGGGAGGGGGGCACGGATGGGCGGCGAACAGCTGGAATGTTGGGAAAACCAAAGGAAAGCGAGCAGGAATGGAAATATTGGCCTTCGAAGGGAAGAGAAGGAAAGGATAGGCTGGGATAGGTTGGGTGGGTGGCTTGAGTTTTATTTATTTACCGTATTTTCCGGCATATAAGACGACTGGGCGTATAAGACGACCCTCCTCAGAGCCATTTAAGGCTCGTCAGAGCCTTTCGGGCTGGTCTGCCTGGTTACAGGAGAATGAGACCTGGCGTATAAGACGACCCCCGACTTTTGAGAAGATTTTTGTGTGTTAGAAAGTAGTCTTATACGCAGGAAAATACAGTACTTATTTTTTATAAACGACGTGAAACAGCAAACATGTCTAATACTCCCTCTTCCTCCTATTTTTTTCCCCATAACAACAACCCTGTGAAATGGATTGAGCTGAGAGTCTGACCCAACATCACCCAGCCAGCTTTTGTGCCTATGGTGGGACTAGAACTCTCCATCGCCTGGTGATTGGTCCAAAGTCACTCAGCCGGCTTTCGGGTGGGACTAGAACTCTCCATCGCCTGGTGATTGGTCCAAAGTCACCCAGACGGCTTTCATGCCTAAGGCGGGACTAGAACTCTCCATCGCCTGATGATTGGTCCAAAGTCACCCAGACGGCTTTCATGCCTAAGGCGGGACTAGAACTCTCCATCGCCTGGTGATTGGTCCAAAGTCACCCAGCCGGCTTTCATGCCTAAGGCGGGACTAGAACTCTCCATCGCCTGGTGATTGGTCCAAAGTCACCCAGCTGGCTTTCATACCTAAGAAAGAACTAGAATTCACCATCATCTGCTTTCTAGCCTGGCGCCTTAAAACTTAGACCAAACTACATTCTTGCAGCCAGAGCATCAATGTTAAAGCTGCCAAGTTTGAAGACCCCTGCTTTAGACCAAGCCTTGAGGACCCGCCTCCTTGCAACAATTTTAGGGAAATCTCTGCCTTGGATAGGTAAGAAAAGACATCTTAAATACAGCTTGGCCACAAGGGGGAAGTTGGGTTAACTTCCCCCTCAAGAAATTGATTCAGACATCTCTGCTTCTCCAGATGTGCTGGGCTACAGATGTGTTTTTTTATTCTCGGCGTGGAACTGGGAAAAAAAATCCCCAGATCTAATCTCCCAAATATGGATCAGCAGGCTTTGATGTTATGCAGATGAAGGAAAATTGTTTGGGGTTTTAGATTGTTGTGCGAATCCAGAGTTGGGTTGTTCTTTAACACATTGGCCTATTAATTCAGAGGGGTGTGTGTGTGTGTGTGTTTAAATGTGAAACTGGCCTGAAACTGCAGTGACTGCAACTCTGGCCATTCAGGAGAACAAAGGCCAAAACAGCATTTTATCTCTAATCGTGGTCAACCAACAGAAGAAAGAATGTCCGAGGAAAAGGCCTGTTTATTTTTATTTTATTTTTATTTTTTTCAATGCTGGCTTATCAAAATCAAGAAAGATCCCAGAGCTGCAAACCAAAAGGATCTTTTAACAAACCAAGCAGAAGAATCAGAAATTTGGAGCGAGGGAGAGGGAGAGGGGGGACGTTTTAGTAATCAATTCAGTTCAACCGAGGCCACCAAGAGGCCCGGATCAAAAAAATCTTCAGCGTCAGAAATCACATGCACAAAATTGTCAGAAAGAAAAAGAGCATGCAATCTCCTGTGCGCGGACAGAAAAAAAGACAGGTTGGGGGCAGAGTCCATGGGGGGGGGGGTGAGAATAGAATTGGGGTGGGTGGGTGGATATCTCTAAAATCTAGGGCTCAGACCCACCTCGCCAGAGAAACCCAAAGGCACAGAAACCCAATTGCTCATTAAAATCACCACTTATCACAACTATTCACAGCAGGCTGCCCAATATTATTAGCAAGCTTGGTAAACTACCTCTAGCTGCACCCCGGGTCAGGAGACCAGTAGCTCTGTGACTTCAACTGGACTCCAGCTCCCATCATCCTTGACCCAGAACAGAGTGGCTGGTTTGAATCACAAGCTTGCCAGCTTGGCTGTGTGTGTGTGTGTGTGTGTGTGTGTGTGTCCTGCAAGAGAATCCACCTCCACCAGCCCACAACCGTGGGGATCACACACAGACCCCCCTCCCCCCAACCGTAAACCGCGACAAGCTCTTTGGCTGGCTTTTCCCCTTCCCGTGCCAAGCCGAATCGTGGGAACCGACCGAAGTGTGTTCATCACCCTTCCACCCCCACAAAAAAACACCAAACTCCGAAACTGGGGGAGAAGGGAAAATCGCCTGCCGCCCCCGCCCCTCCCGGGACTCTACTATGCCCGGCTCCCTCCTCCCCAGCACCCCCCCCCAAAAAAGACCCCCCCCAAGGATACCCGACGTTGAAATCTAGGGAACTCCTCTGCACGCGCTCAGAGGCACTCTCCTCCGACCCCGGCACGGGGCGGAGGGTGGCCGCAGACTCCTCTATCGGCGCTCCCTCCGCTCTAGACCCCCCCAAAAGGCTCCCCCCAAGAATGCCCGACGTTGAAATCTTGGGGTGCCCCTCTTTACGCGCTCAGAGGCACTCTCGTCCGACCCCGGCACGGAACGAAGATGGGAATCAACCCCTCCATCGGCGCTCCCTTTTCTCCAGTCCACCCCCCCCCCAAAAAGGCGCTCCCCCCAAGAATGCCCGACGTTGAAATCTTGGGGTGCCCCTCTTTACGCGCTCCGAGGCACTCTCGTCCGACTCCGGCGCGGGATGGAGAAGGGTAAAACCCCTCCATCTGCGGCTTCCTCTTCCCCAGCGCCCCAAAAAGGCGCTCCGCCCAAGAATAGCCGGCTTGAAATCTTGGGGTGCCTCTCTGTACGCGCTCAGAGGCACTCTCGTCCGACCCCGGCATAGGACGGAGATGGGAAAAAAACCCCTCTATCTGCGGCTTCCTCCTCCCCAGTTCCCTCCCCCCCCCCCAAAAAAAGGCGCCCCCTAAGAATGCCCGGCTTGAAATCTTGGGGTGCCCCTCTGCACGCGCTCAGAGGCACTCTCGTCCGACCTCGGCTGCGGCACTGAGTTGGAGGGAGAGGGGGAAAAAAACCCTCCATCTGAACCCCCTCCCCGGACCCCTTTTGCTCGGAGCGGCTCTCCCGGCTCGGATGCAACGCCAGCCGGGCCGGCCTTGCTGGCTCACCGCTTCCCCCGCTTCCTCCTCCTCCTCCTCCGTCTTCGTCCATGGTGGAGCAGCGTCGGAGCAACCCCGGAGGAGCAGCAACTCGGCTCGGCCGGGACTCTTCCGCGGCTCCTTTGCTTTGCTTTGCTTTGCTTTGCTTTGCTTTGCTTTGCCGCCGCCGCCGCTTATGCAGCTGTTGCAGCTGTTTTCAGCCGCCGCTGGCTCGGCCCGCCCGGCTCATCTGACCCGGTGCAGCCTCCGCGGAAATGGGCGGACGATGGATGCCTCGCCTCTCCCCGGCTCCTTCTGCCTGGCCCCGCCGCCTCTGCCCCGCCTGCGCTGCGCTGCGCTGCTTTGCTCCAGCCAGGATGCCCGGGGAGGGGGAGGGGAGGGAGGGGGAGAGAGAGAGAGAGCCATTCAGAGGCACCTCTGCCAATCAACTACCGCCAGGGGGCAGCCGAGGGGGACCCAGGGGGCAGATGGGGGCTCTCCCCCCCCCAAAAAAAACCAATATGGGAGTGGGGGGGTATCTGGAGATAATGGGCATCCTCTCCATCCATCCATCTTCTTAGGATTTGGTACCCTAGGAAGCTGGAGGTGTTTAGTGGCAGCCTGATTTGGGTGGTCGGTTTAAAGGGAGCCATCTGGATGTTTCTTGCAGTGCTGGGGAAGGTCAGCCGGGGAATTGTGGCTGGACTTCGGACAGGAGCTGATTGTGGGAGGGCAGGGGTGTGGATGTTTGCGCCACTAAAGCACAGCATTGTGGCGTGCAAAACGGAGGTCTAAAGGTAAAGGTTTCCCTCGCACATATGCGCTGATCGTTCCCGGCTCTAGGGGGCGGTGCTCATCTCCGTTTCAAAGCCGAAGAGCCAGCGCTGTCCGAAGACGTCTCCGTGGTCATGTGGCCGGCATGACTCAACGCCAAAGGCGTACGGAACGCCGTTTCCTTCCCACCAAAGGTGGTCCCTATTTTCCTACTTGCATTTTTTACCTGCTTTCGAACTGCTAAGTTTCCAGAAGCTGGGACGAGTTACGGGAATTCACCCCGTTACGCAGCGTTAGGGATTCGAACCGCTGAACCGCCGACCTTCCGATCAACAAGCTCAGCGTCTTAGCCACTGAGCCACCGCGTCCCTTAGGTGGTCTGAAGACCCCCAAATAAGTCTTGAGGGACAAGTTGCAACACAAATTAGAGGTACAGGCGGTGGAGCCGGCTGCCAGTTTGAAATGGTGATATCATGCTGTGGGGTGTGGCCTGGGGTTGTGTTGTTATTGTGCAGGTAGTCCACAGCTTACAACAGTTCATTCGGTGAAGTCCCAAACGGCACTGACAAAAAAAGGGACTTAGGACCGATTTTCACACTTATGACCGTTGCAGCTTCCCCCACGGTCACGTAATCAAAATTCAGACGCTTGGCAACTGACTCGCATTTATGACGGTTGCAGCGTCCTGGATCGTCACGCGATCTCCTTTTGTGACCTACTGAGGTCAATGAGGAAGCCACATTCACTTTACAGCCTTGGTATTAACGGCAGTGATTTGTTTAGCAGCTGTGGCAAGAAATGTCATAAAACTCCATAAAATGGAAGTCATTGAACTGTCTCACTTAGCAATGGAAAATTTGGGGCTCAGTTGTGGTCGACTTGTATTCAATTCAATTCAAAAGAGGCGAAGCAAATTTTCCATTCTCTCTCTCTCCCTCCCTCCCTCTTCATCCCTCTCTCTCTCCCTCTTTCCATCTGTCTCTCTTATTCTCTATCTTTCTCTATCTCTGACATTCTTTCTCTGTCTCTCTCTCTCTCTGTCTCTCATTCTCTCTGTATCGGCCTGTCTCTATTTCTCTCCCTCTCCCTCCTCTCTCTCATTCTCTCTTTCTCTCTCTCTCTCTCTCTCCATCTGTCTGTCTCTCATTCTCTATTCTCTACCTCTCTCTGTCTCTCTCTCATTCTCTCTGTCTTGGCCTGTCTCTATCTCTCCCCCTCCCCCCTCTCATTCTCTCTTTCTCTCTCTCTCTCTCCATCTGTCTGTCTCTCATTCTCTTTCTCTACCTCTCTCTGTCTCTCTCTCTCTCTCTGTCTCTTTCTGTCTCTCTCTCATTCTCTCTGTCTCGGCCTGTCTCTATTTCTCTCCCTTTCCCCCCCCCTCTCATTCTCTCTTTCTCTCTCTCTCTCTCTCTCTCTCCGTCTGTCTCTCATTCTCTACCTCTCTCTGTCTCTCTGTCTCTGTCTCTATCTCTCTTTATCTTTCTTTCTCTCCTTCTGTCTCTCTCATTCTCTCTCTGTTTCGGTCTCTATCTCTCTTTATCTCTCTCTCTGTCATTCTCTCTCTCTCTCTCTGTCTCTCATTCTCTCTGTCTCTTCCTGTCTCTATTTCTCTCCCGCTCCCGCTCCCTCTCCCTCTCTCTCATTCTCTCTCTGTCTATCTATCATTCTCTCTAAATCAATCAATCAATCTATCTGTCTATCTATCTATCATCTACCTATCATCCATCCATCCATCCATCCATCCGTCTATCTATCTATCTATCTATCTATCTATCTATCTATCTATCTATCTATCTATCTATCTATCTATCTATCTATCATCTATCTATCATCTACCTATCATCCATCTATCTATCTATCTATCTATCTATCTATCTATCTATCTATCTATCTATCTATCTATCTATCTATCATCTACCTATCATCCATCATCTATCATCTGTCTGTCTGTCTGTCTGTCTGTCTGTCTGTCTGTCTGTCTGTCTATCTCAATATCAGGACTGCTCATTCTTTTGCACGTTAAAAACAGTGCAACGAAAGGCATCCATATTAACGTCTAACCTTCTCAACGACAAAGAGGTTCACAGGCGCAACGAGCTGTGCTTTAGCAGTGAATCAGCCCGTCTGCTGAGGTTAAGACGTGGGAGATCTTCAGGCAGCACTGACACTCTTATGTTTCCAACTGTGGCTTCGTGGTCTCTGTAGGCCACCTACGTGCTGCTCAAGTTCTCAAATTCTTCGGCTGAAGAACGTCTGCTGGAAACCCCAGTTCAAGTAACCTCATAAAACTAATCGAAGCCAGTAAAGGAAACTTCACATGCATACCACAGTCCTTACAATTTCAAAATGAATAATTCTGATAAGTTTCTTTTTTTTAAGCCACTGCGATGAGAGGCTGAGGAAAACCCGGAACATTTATTTTACAAACGCAACTTACTTGCCCCAATGAGACTGCTTCAGGGGTGAAATCCAGCAGGTTCTGGAGAACCGGTAGTGGAAATTTTGAGTAGTTCGGAGAACCAGCAAATGCCACCTCTGGCTGGCCCCAGAGTAGGGTGGGAATGGAGATTTTTCAATATCCTTCCCCTGGAGTGGGGAGGGAATGGGGATTTTGCAGTATCCTTCCCCTGGAATGGGGTGGGAATGGAGATTTTGCAGTATCCTTCCCTGGAGTGGGGTGGGAATGGAGATTTTGCAGTATCCTTCCCCCAGGAGTGGGAGGGAATGAGGATTTTGCAGTATCCTTCCCCTGGAGAAGGGGAATGGAGATTTTGCAATATCCTTCCCCTGGAGTGGGGTGGGAATGGAGATTTTGCAGTATCCTTCCCCCAGGAGTGGGAGGGAATGAGGATTTTGCAGTATCCTTCCCCTGGAGTGGGAAGGGGAATGGAGATTTTGCAATGTCCTTTCCCCCAGGAGTGCGAGGGAATGGAGATTTTGCAGTATCCTTCCCCTGGAGTGGGGTGGGAATGGAGATTTTGCAGTATCCTTTCCCCAGGAGTGAGAGGGAATGAGGATTTTGCAGTATCCTTCCCCTGGAGTGAGGTGGGAATGGAGATTCTGCAATATCCTTCCCTTGCTATGCCCACCAAGCCACGCCCACCAAGCCACACCCACAGAACCGGTAATAAAGAAAAATTTGATTTCACCACTGGACTACTTGATTCTTTGTTCCTTGACTAAAAAAAGCAAACAAAAAACGACCACCATATTTGAGGTCAGCAAATGGTGGAAACAAACATAGTTCCCTCCTTCAGATGTTGCATGTTGATTTTATCAGCCCACCCTCTACCCCATGTCCTTAAAAAGCGCTATTCCGGATTGTCTACGGAGATTCCCAATCATCCAGATCCCATCAGTGGTTGTCCCATCGGTGCTTTTTCCAAAAAGCCACTGGACTTTTCTTGTGTGATTTTTGCCCTTGAAAATGTTTCGCTTCTCATCCAAGGAGCTTCTTCAGTTCTGGATGAGAAGCAAAATGTTTTCAAGGTTGAACAAAAAATAACAACAACAGAAGTCCAGTTGCCTTTTGGAAAAGCACTTTAGGACATTATTCCTCATCTCTTCCTTCCGTGTTTCCATATTTTCTCTAAAATGTCCTACATCCAGTGGTGAAATGCACTTATCTTCACTACCAGTTCAGGAGTGTGAGTACGGATGCCTCTTCTGCGCACGTCCCGTCAAAAACGGGACGTAATGACGTCCCAGCGGGTGGGTGGAGCCTCCCGCTGTCGGCACCACCAGTTCGCACGAGACGGAGAAATCCGACCGGACTTCACCACTGCCTCCATCATAGATGAACGGCCCCCAAAAATGTATTTTTCAACAAATGAAGAGCTGCTTATATATAACAGGCCAATTTTGGTGCTTGATGGACTATAGGAACTCGGACTACATCAGGGGTCGGCAACCTTAAACACTCAAAGAGCCACAAAGGGCCTAATCGGAAGCCCCCCGTTCAATTCTGGAGCTGACCGGAAGTCCTGTTTCACCCCACACCATAGAGTCTCCTCCTAGCACGGCATCCTTTTTTCCTCTATCTGTCCTAACCGAAAGCCCTATCCATTGTGGAGCTGCAGCAGAGGGATTGAAAGAGCCACATGCGGCTCCAGAGCCACGGGTTGCCTACCTCTGGTCTACAGAGTTGGTCTACCGACAAGACCATGTTTGTGTCCTCATCAAGGTACAAATTGTAAATCAGAGAGGGAAGAACCTTAATTTATCTCTTCCAAGAGATCAACCTTCAATCCTTTGTCGACTTGTATTGGACATAAATGTCCACAGTTCAACCTAAGCTCTGGGAGAAGACCACAGTTTGGCTTGCTTCATATTTTTGCTCCCCCACCCCAAAAAAAAGCATTTCCCATTTTTCTTCCAACCTTTCCTCCATTGCCTCCAAGTTGGATTGTCAAACCAGCATGACCAGAAAATCCAGATGTAACCGAGGGTAGAACTCCAGTGGAATTTAGCATGCGAGGAGGTGTGATTGGAATTAATAGCAGCTATGATACAACAGGTTGGATGAAAATCACGTCCCAAGTTTGAAAAGAAGCTTTACTACAAAAGGAAAACAAACAAACAAACAAACAAAACTAGAAAAGACGCATTTGTTAAAATTCGATAGAATTTCCTTCGGAGGCGGATCGAGCGAAGATGGTGTTTTCCAGCTGAGTTTTCTTCGCGTGCATTTTGATCAAACCGGTGATGGCTTCATTGCCAAACATTTCGGCGAGCTGCAAAGGAGTCAGGCCTCCCATCACGCTATTTACATCTGCGGCAGCATTCAGCAATAAATAGCAAATGCCCAGGTGCCCTGGAAGGAAGGAAGGAAGGAAGGAAGGAAGGAAGGAAGGAAGGAAGGAAGGAAGGAAGGAAAAAGAGAGAAAGAAGAAAAAAGAAAAAAGAAAGGAGGAAGGGAGGGAGGGAGGAAAAAAGCGAGAGAGAAAGAAAAGGAAGGAAGGAAAAAGAAAGCGAGAGAGAAAGAAAAGGAAGGAAGGAAGGAAAGAAGGAAGGAAAGCGAGAGAGGAAGAAAGGAAGGAAAAAGAGAGAGAAGAAAAAAGAAAAAAGGAGGAAGGGAGGGAGGGAGGAAAAAAGTGAGAGAGAGAAAGAAAAGGAAGGAAGGAAAAAGAAAGCGAGAGAGAAAGAAAAGGAAGGAAGGAAAGAAGGAAGGAAAGCGAGAGAGGAAGAAAGGAAGGAAAAAGAGAGAAAGAAGAAAGAAAAAAGGAGGAAGGGAGGGAGGAAAAAAGTGAGAGAGAGAAAGAAAAGGAAGGAAGGAAGGAAGGAAAAAGAGAGAAAGAAGAAAGAAAGAATAAAAGAAGGAAGGAAGGAAGGAAGGAAGCGAGAGAGAGAGAAAGAAAAGGAAGGAAGGAAAGAACGAAGGAAGGAAGGAAAAAGAAAGTGAGAGGGAAAGAAAAGGAAGGAAGAAAGGAAAAAGAGAGAAAGAAGGAAGAAAGAAGGAAAGGAAGGAAGGAAGGAAGGAAGGAAGGAAGGAAGGAAGGAAGGAAGGAAGGAAGGAAGGAAGGAAGGAAGGAAGGAAGGAAAAGAAATTTTATGAAATGACTCCCTCTCTCCATTTATTCTAAAACTGCCATGATATTTAATTTGGCTTCTCTATGAATTACTTACTCCTGATTAGATTTATATCTAATATAAACTTATCACATTGGAATTATTTTCTTCTTAAACTACACCTTTTGCAGCAAATTGGGCGGATGGAGGAGGATTAATCTACGAGTAGTCCTCGATTTACAACTATTCGTTTAGTGACCGTTCAAAGTGAAAAAGGGACTTACAAAGGGTCCTCACACTTGCGACCATCGAGGCATCCCCATGGTCACATGATCAAAATTCAGACCCTGGGCAACTGGCATGTACTTACGACAGTTGCGGTTTCCCGGGGTCACGTGATTCCCTTTTGCGACTTCCTGACAAGCCAGATTTATTTAACAACCATGTTGCTAATTGAATTGCAGTGATTCACTTAACAACTGTGGCAAGAAAGGTTGTAAAATGGGGCAAAATTCACTTAACTGCCTTGCTTAGCAACTTTTGAGCTCAATTTTGGTCATAAGTCAAGGACTATCCCTTTAATGTAACATTTTCTTTTTTAATGTAAATTTCCATCCTACACATATGGATAGGTTGGACAAGGAAGAAGTAGACATTTTTTTTACTAGGACAGGGGTCGGCAACCGTAAACACTCAAAGAGCCACAAAGATCCTAACCCCCATTTAATTCTAGAGCCGACCGGAAGTCCGCTTCCCCTGTCAGTCTCCTCCTAGCGCAGCATCCTTTTTCCTCTGCTGACCGGAAGTCGGTTCCCCCACCATAGAGTCTCCTCCTAGCCCGGCGTCCTTTTTCCTCTACCTGTCCTAATCAAAAGTCCCATCATTTGTGGAGCCGACCAACAAGAAGGAGCTGCAGCAGAGGGATGAAAGAGCCACATGCGGCTCCAGAGCCGCCGGTTGCCGACTCTTGTACTAGGACAATGGCATTGGAAGAACCAAGGGAAACCCCAATTCCCAAGCTATTCCGATCTGAACTGTCTTCCCTCCTCGTTTGAAAACCTCACTGCTTTGGCACAATCACAAATCTTTGTGGGCTCACTTTACTTATTTTCAACAACGGCTGTTTATGATAGATTTAGTCTGGTTTATAACCCAACCGCCTTTTATGCCTGCCCTGAAATCCAGCGTCCATTGAAGCTACCAATAAGGGAGAATTATGGCCATCATAACATTCTTTCATGAAGCATCCGGGGAGAAAAACCCAATAAAAGTGCCCATTATCCAAGCATCAAATAAAAATTTAGGACGATTTTATATCCTAAAGAGGATATAAGTCAATGTCCAAAGTTTACAGAATGCTGAATAACAGAGCTGGAAGGGACCTTGGAGGTCTTCTAGTCCAACCCCCTACTTTGGTAGAAACTGTATACTATTTCAGACAAATGGTTGTCCAACCTCTTCTTAAAACCTTCCAGTGTTGGAGCATTCACAACTTCTAGAGGCAAGTTGTTCCACTGGCTAATTGTTCTCACTGTCAGGAAATTTCCCCTTAGTTCTAGTTTGCTTCTCTCCTTGATTGGTTTCCATCTGTTGCTTCTTGTCCTGCTTTGGAGAATAGGTTGATCCTCCCGCTCTTCTTTGTGGCAGTCCCTCAAATATTGGAACCCTGCTATCCCTAGTCCTCCTTTTCACCAGACTAAAAAGTTAAAGGTTCCTCTCGCACATATGTGCTAGTCCTTCCCGACTCTAGGGGGTGGTGCTCCTCTCCGTTTCAAAGCCGAAGAGCCAGCGCTGTCCGAAGACGTCTCCATGGTCATGTGGCCGGCATGACTCAACGCCAAAGGGGCATGGAATGCTGATCCCTTCCCACCCAAGGTGGTCCCTATTTTCCTACTTGCATTTTTTACCTGCTTTCGAACTGCTAGGTTGGCAGAAGCTGGGACGAGTCACGGGAGCTCACCCCGTTACGCGGCGCTAGGGATTCGAACCTCTGAACTGCCGTCCTTTCGATGGACAAGCTCAGCGTCTTAGCCACTGAGCCACCGTGTCGCTTGTTTCACCAGACTAGACATACCCAATTTCGGCAACCGTTCTTCATGTGTGTTTTAGCCTCCAGCTCCCTAATCCTCTTTGTCGCTCTTCCCTGCGCTCTTTCTAGAATCTCAACATCTTTTTTGTATCGTGGTGACCAAAACTGGAAGCAAGATTTAATATTTACCATAAACAATTGCCAAGTGCAACGGAGTTGCCCCATCACACTGGGGATTTTGGACGTTGACATTAATCCCCGGATAATGTAAAAGCAGAGAAATCAGATGCATTTTGCCAGTGTTTACCGCCGCGTGGAGGGGAGTGTTCCCATTTTCGGCTGCCTGGTTTATGTCAGGTACGGGAAGAGCCTGCAAACCAAGACATGGAAGGCATTAGCAGGAAAGAACAGAGCTTGAAAAATCTCCAATACAGGTCGTTCTCGGCTTACGACCACAGTTGAGCCCAGAAATTTCTTTTGCTATGCGAGACAGCTCTTAAGTGAGTTTTGCCCTGTGTTACGACCTTCCTGGCCGTAACTTGTTAAATTATTCACTGCAGTTCAGGGATAGGATTGAAAAATTTTAGCAACTGGTTCTCTGTCCAGTGGCTGGGTGGGTGTGGCCATGGGGGCGTGGCCTACTCAGCCTCCTGCACGGGGGCGGGGGGGGGAGAGGCTTTTCACCCTCCCCAGGAGGGCGAAAACAGCCTGCCCTGGGCTCTGGATCGTGGAAACGGGCCCATTTCCCACCCCTACCGCAGTTGTTAGGTTAGTTACACCATTTTTGGAAAATCTGCAATCATCCAAGGTTTCTTGCACGCAACTGACCATTTCAAGAAAATACTCCAGAATCTTAGACTGGTCATAGATTGTGGCCAAAAATAAAAGATTCCGGTTTTTTTCATCCACGATGCTCAGGTCCAGCTTCTGGCTTCTGACCAGATAATCCAAAACATCGGCGTATCCCCACTGGACGGCCTGCAGAGCTCTCAGGAGGAGACAAAGCAAAGACGTGAATAGTTTAAACCATTTGCAGAAGGACCAGCAACGAAGACGTTTCAAGGTTGATACAAGTGATTCCCCTCAAGGAAGAAGTAAAAATCTCCCAGCTTTAGGAATTGCAAACATCTGGCCTCTAACCCCCTCCAGTGGTGCAAAGCAGCAATTCCATCATCCGCTTCAATTTTGTTGTATTATTTCTATTTCTTATTTCTATTTGAAAAGATTTCTGCTTATCCAGGAGCCTTTTTCGTTAAACCGTGTCCTCATCAGATTTGACAGCAGCTGAAGGAATCTGCTCTCTAGCAAAAGACTCCACATCCAATGTAAAAAATGAGTTAGCTCTTTGCAGTTAAATACAGGTGTCCCTCGATTTATGACCAAACAGGAACCAGGGTTTCCATTGCTAAGCAAGGTAATTGTTAAGTGAGTCATCCCAATTTTTGCAACCTTTTCTGCAATGGTTGTTAAGCAAATCACTTCAGTTGTTAAGAGAATCATATGGTTGTTAAGCAAATCTGTATCATGTATCACCTATCTATCTGTCCATCCATCCATCCATCCATCCATCGTCTATTTATCCATTGCCCGTCTGTCTGTCTCTTTCTCTCTATCATCATTTTTCTACCATCTCTCTGTCCATCCATCATCTATCTATCATGATTTTTCATTATCCATCCATCCATCATTTTTCATCTATCTATCTATCTATCTATCTATCTATCTATCTATCTATCTATCTATCTATCTATCTATCTATCATCTATCTATCTATCATTTTTCTACCATCTATCTATCCATCCAACCTCTATCCATCAATCTGTCTGTCTATCTATCTATCATCTATCTATCTATCTATCTATCTATCTATCTATCTATCTATCTATCATCTATTTATCTATCATTTTTCTACCATCTATCTATCCATCCAACCTCTATCCATCAATTATCTGTCTGTCTGTCTCTATCATCATTTTTCTACCATCTATTTATCTCTCCTTCCATCCATCCATCTATCTCACTTTTCTATCATCTGTCCATCCATCCATCCATCTATCTGTCTCTCTATCTATCTATCTATCTTTTTTTCTATCTATCTATCTATCTATCTATCTATCTATCTATCTATCTATCTATCTATCTATCTATCTATCTATCTATCCATCCATCCATCCATCCATCCATCCATCCATCCAACTTCTATCCATCAATTATCTGTCTGTCTGTCTGTCTGTCTATCTATCTATCATCATTTTTCTACCATCTATTTATCTCTCCATCCATCCATCAGATCTATCTCACTTTCTATTATTTCTCTTCCTTCCTCACCAACATCCATGTCTGACCGATGATTTTGTTTTCTGTTTTTGGTTCCATCTGTCCACCTTCCAACTTCTTCATTCTCCTGCGACCAACTTAGTTCCATGGAGAAAACACAGGATCCTCACAAGATTTAGGAATTTACTGCCACCCAGCACGGAGACAGTCCCAAGCTTAGAGAGCTCAAAAAGCCAAGTAGATATATTGAAGGTGGTCACTCAACCTCACTTGATCCCAAGCATTGGGTTCTTTCCAAAGACAGGGCCATGCAGGTGTAACCCTTAGTGGACTTTATAAGACAGGTGAACATCTCTCCTCCTGTCTTAAGACATTATAACAAGGTTTGTAAATCTCAGGCTTAGCATGATGTAGAAACCCAACTTCTGAGCTGCATGCAAATCTCCACCCTCAAAATAATGTCGTAAGCAGGATGCTGGATTAGGTAAGAGCTCAAAGATGATATCTCTGGCTTTGTCTCAAAACGTAAAGGCCAAATGGCAGGACTCCAATTCCTATCAGTGTTAAAGATCTTGGCTGATTACAGGACACAATTGTGGTTACAGCCTGAATTCACTCCACGAATGCGTGAAAGTTTGCAAACCAAGGTTGATGTCTCCGGCTGGTTCTTCCACCCAATTATTTGGCCACAGAAGATGTCTAGTTTAGAAATATTTAAAACAGCCTCGATTCTGATAAATATAAAATTTGTTACTACCGATTCTGTGGGCATGGCTTGATGTGGGGGTAATGTGAGTGGGTGGGCGTGGCCAACTTTTTTAAAAAAACTTTGAAAAGCATTTTTTTCTACCACCTCTTCGGCCAAAGAGATGGTTAAAAAAATGCTTTTAAAAGACTCTGACGATCCCAGCTGAGTTGCCTGATCGTCAAGAGGCTTTTTTTTTCTTTTAAAAGCGTTTTTTCTACAACCTCTTTGGTCGAAGAGGTGGTAGAAAAAAATGCTTTTCAAAGTTTAAAAAAAAAAGTCTTAGCCACTGAGCCACCGCATCCCTGTAGACAACAATACATATATGTTATACCTGCCCTTTGTGCTCCGATCAGTGTATGCTTGCGAACCTCATAGCAGCACAACAGAACACAATTAATATTGCTAGTTTCTGGGCAAAATGCGTTTAATTTGTACACATTTTAATCTTGTCTTTTATATTTTAAATTTTATGTCTTAGAATACACCTTGTTTTAACTGGGACACTTCTGACAGAAATAAACAAACCTTCTGTATTTGGTTGACAGTGGTTCATTGCTTAATTTTCCAAACTTTTACCAAAACTGGCAATCCTCGAGTTATGACTTTACAGTTCAAAGCTATGACAAGCTTGGAAAAAGTGACGCATTACTTGTACTCACACTGACGACCGTCGTACCATCCCCACAGTCATGTGATTGCAATTTGAGCACTTAGGAACCAGCTTGCATTTACGGCCAGTTGTAACATCCTGCGGTCACGTGAGAGCAACTGGCGAGGGGTTTTTTTTTGCTGATTTCTGGCAAAAAAGTCATCCATTGGGGTAGCTGAACAACTTGTGCGATTCGTTTAACAACCATCGTAAATATTGTCGTAAACTTGGGTCTGACTCACTTAACAACGGCAACCACCTACAATGGAAGTTCCCGTCCCACCTGTGGTCGTAAGTCAAGGATTCCTTGCAAAAAAATTATATCGTCAAGGAGTTTTTATGGCTGTCAATATCCTTACCTTTCTTTCATGACTTCACTAGTTTCTTGTTTGGGAGAAGAACTAGGACTCTTGATGGCTGCTTCACAAGAGAGTTGGGTACTGACCAATGCCTTGTAGAACTGAATTTCAAAATTAGGAAACTTAGTATGTGAACTTGCAAATTAACTAACTCCAAATCTCTCTAATTAATCAACATTTAAAAAGAAACTATTATGGTATGAAAAGCATATACTATCACAGCTGGGACAGTTATTCATAAAAAGAAGAGAATTTCTATAGCTTCAGAGTTGAACTGTGGTCCCTGTGGGTCTCTGAGCTTGGTCATTTTCTTGCAGCCATTTTATTACCCCACTAGGTACCGTATTTTTCAAAGTATAAGACACTCCGGATTATAAGACGCACCTACCTAAGCAAGAGAAAAAAAAATCTGCCTCTGCCTCCCAGCAATTTGCCTCCGTGCAGCAAACAGCAAACATCCTGCTTTAGTTTCATTTTCATTTTCAGCACAGTTTGATTAGCACAAGAAAAAGAATCTACCTCCCAGCAATTTGCCTCCTTGCAGCAAACAGCAAACAGCCTGCTTTAGTTTCATTCTCATTTTCAGCACAGTTTGATTAGCACAAGAAAAAGAATCTACCTCCCAGCAATTTGCCTCCTTGCAGCAAACAGCAAACAGCCTGCTTTAGTTTCATTTTCATTTTCAGCACAGTTTGATTAGCACAAGAAAAAGAATCTACCTCCCAGCAATTTGCCTCCTTGCAGCAAACAGCAAACAGCCTGCTTTAGTTTCATTCTCATTTTCAGCACAGTTTGATTAGCACAAGAAAAAGAATCTACCTCCCAGCAAGTTGCCTCCTTGCAGCAAACAGCAAACAGCCTGCTTTAGTTTCATTTTCATTTTCAGCACAGTTTGATTAGCACAAGAAAAAGAATCTACCTCCCAGCAATTTGCCTCCTTGCAGCAAACAGCAAACAGCCTGCTTTAGTTTCATTCTCATTTTCAGCACAGTTTGATTAGCACAAGAAAAAGAATCTACCTCCCAGCAATTTGCCTCCTTGCAGCAAACAGCGGAGGCCCGCACGGCAATAGGCAATGGCAATCCCTGCAGCCTGAAACAGCTGACGGTTGGGAGGCTCATCCAACCGACAATCAGCTGCTTGTGATAATCAGGCTGTGCTAAAGCTGAAACGGGCTGTTTGCTGCTTGCTGCGAGGTGGTAAATTGCTGGGAGGCAGAGGCCAGCGGGTGGGTGGGGCTACATTCGATGTATAAGATGCACCCAAATTTTCACACTCTTTTGGGGGGGAGTGTGTCTTATACTCTGAAAAATATAGTAATTTCATCAGTGCTAGAAGGGAGTAGGGTTTGCTCTCTATTTATTACCCCTTCTAGCACCGGTGACGCTAGTTAGTTGGGTAATGAAACGTCTGTAAGAAACCAAGCTCAGAAACCACCAAGGACACTACAGTCATCTATCTTGTTCCCTTTCCTAAAGATATCTTGCTTTGCTTCAAAAGTCCCAACGTGTAAGTAGAACTTTTCCAAGGCTGTTGACATCATCCTTTTCCCAAAAGGGTGACTTTTGTTCAAGGAGACCAGCAACCAGGAGTTAAGGAGAACTTTCCTGACAGTGAGAACAATTAATCGGCGCAACGGCTTCCCTTCAGAAGTTTGGATGCGCCAACCCTGGAGGCTTTTAAGAAGAGATTGGACAACTATTTGAACAACTAGAACAGGGCTCACCAACCTTTCGGACTTCAGGGACCACCAAATTCATAATTTTAAATCCCACGGACCATTAATATGATCTGCCTAATGACCGGCTGGGTGGGGGGGGTGGCTAGGTGGTCATTTGACTGAGTGGGCATGGCCAACTCAATGTCACTCATGTCAAGGGGTACCTCACCGGCCTCTACTCATCCCTCCCCTCCCAGCCCCTCCTCGCCTGCAAGAGGGGCTCCAGCAGTTCCTGGAGCTAAGCAGCCACCATGAGAAAGAGTTGGCAAAACAGCTCAGTTCAGATTGAAGCTGGCCGAGAAGGAGGCTCAGCGGAAGCACCTCACTGAGGACTACAAGCATAGGCTTACCAAGCAGAGGGAAGACCTGCGGGAGTGCAAGGCCAGGGACCAGCGCCTGGAGGCTCAGCGGGCTGAGATGGTCAGACGGTTCCAGGCCATGATGCAGTCCCACTGGAACGAGGCCCTCCGGCTCTTCGCCACCAGTGGCCCTTCCCTCCAGCCTTCACCCAAAGCCCCACACCAGGAGTCTGAAGCAGACCCCAACTCGGAATTTCTGTCCCCCTCCAACCCACACAAAAGGACCCCAATTGGGAGACTCTCTGCAGCAACACAAACTTTCATTGCACGTATCCATCCCAGGGGCCGTAGACTGAGGACCCCTGATTTAGTGCAATATAAAAAATGCAAATAATTTTTCTGCGGACCACCAAAATTTTCTCGCGGACCACCAGCAGTCCATGGACCACCGGTTGGTGACCGTTGGACTAGGTCCCTCCCAATTCCTGTTATTTTAAGAATAGCAACCCAACCCTTGCTATTCTAACAAGTAAAACTCCAAAAACCTAGGCTCGGCCGAGAAAGATCTTGCTGCTATAGCAGATGGCCAACAATTCAAAGACGCAAAAAGACACAACCCCATTGATGCTAATTAGTTGCTAATTAGGTATGCTGCCCATGTAACCCCCTAATGTTACTTAATGTTCATTTTCTAAGGTGTTCTTAAACCACACTGTATATGCAGTCTCAGCACATGGACAAAGTTAAAAACAACAGCAACATATAAGCAGGGGTGGGCGTCAAAAATTTTAGCAAGGGGTTCTCTGCCCGGTTTCTGGGTGGGCGTGACCATGGTGGGCGTGGCCTAACTGGCCTCCTGCACCACTGAGGGGGGGCGTTTGTGCCCTTCCCGGGCTCCGGAGGCTTTTCCTTGAGCCTCTGGGAGGACGAAAATGGCCTCCCCAGGCTCCAAGGTCCCTCTGGAGGCTGGAAACAGGTCCATTTCCGGCGTTTCCAAACTTCCAGTAGGCCCATTTTTCACCCTCTCTGAGCCTCCACATGCACCCTGCATATCTATATCCAAAATGGGCTGTGCATGGACTTTTGGGAGGGGCAGGGTGGGATGGGCGGGGCCAGCCAGGAGTGGGATTTGCAGGTTCTCTGAACTGCACAGAATCTTAGCTAGAGATTCTCCCGAACCCCCAGCAGCCCACCCCTGCATATAAGCCAGTTTGCAATCCTGTTCCCCTCCTGCCCCCATTTCCCACCTGGATTTTTTTACCTTGACCATAGCATGCCAGAGATTCGCAAGGGCAAATTCTCGTATAGCGAGCAGCCACTGAGTGATCTGAGGGTTTTTGCTCGGATATTGGATGTTGGAAAGCATTTCCCTGTATCCGGATGTGTTGGGCGAAGACATGAGGTTCAAGTAATCTAGAAAAATGTAGGGGTGCTGATGGCTGGCCAGCCCCATTGGGTATTCGCTCAGGGCAACCAACAAGATGGAACTCAACTCGGAAGGCTGAAGGCCCTTGGAGTCCAACCCTTCTAGGAACGCAAGATGGACATCGTCTTCGATCACCCCCAGTTCCAGTTCCAACAACTGCTGCTTCTGGTCGTGTTGGAGTTCAGACAGCCAGAAGTGTGCAAATTGTACAAAGTTTTCCCTGGAGGAGCTCCACTTGCCCAGCTCGCTAAGGACACTTTGAGCCTTCTCTTGCCAAGCTGTTACCGAGGTGCTATCGAAGTATCTGAAGATCTTCTCCAAGAGCTGGTTTTCTGGTAAGAAATGCAGGTTGAGGGACTCCTTGGAAGACACGACGCCGTTGGTCACCTGGCTCAGATTGGGCAGGCCTTTTTTACCAATATGGGGAAGAGGGACAGCGTTGAAGAGAGGGCAGTTCCTGATCTTTAGGGAGAAGAATTCCTTTTGCAAATGGTTGTTATTGGCCTGGGAGTGAGCCATTAAGGTACGGATATTTGGAAGGTGAAGGATCTCTTGTGGCTGATCCAAGCCACTTTCCTGCAGCTGCTGTCCCAGCTCCTCTTCCTGGGCCATAGTCAGAGCAGAGAGGTCTGTCACTCGGTCCTCGACGCTCTGCATGGTCGTGAAGCCCAGGATACGGTGAGCGGCCTTCCTTGGCAACGAAAGTCACAATTTAATGGATCTCAATATGAACCTGCGATAAAGGAAAAATAACCAGAAAATACAGGCAAGTCAACAAGAGTTGGACAAGAACAGAGGGTAGTATTCAGCCGGTTCAGATCGATTCGTCTGAACCACCCACCCACCCACCTACCTACCCGCTCCAGCTCTATGCCATCCTATTTAGGCACGTTTCTGAGGCTGGGTGCATGCGTGGAAGGCATGTGCAAAACCAAATCACACGTGCGGAAGGCCAGGCGCATGCGCCGAAGGCAGGGACACACGCATGTACGGAGTGGGCACGCATGCAGTGAACCAGTAGTAACTTAATGTGAAACCCACTGCTGGACAAGAACCAACTGTTGGAAAGAGAAGCAGTATGCTCCTATTCCATATTTCGGAAGACCAGGTTGCCCTGATAGAAAAAAACAATTTCTCCCCTGGTACAGCTGAAAAAGTGAGGAGAACCTGTAGCTTAACAGGGTTCGGTAACCTTTAAACACTCAAAGAGCCACAAAGGTCCTAACCGGAAGCCCCCATTCAATTCTGGAGCCAACCGGAAGTCTGGTTCCCCCATCATCGTCTCCTCCTAGCGCAGCGTCCTTTTCCCTCTGCCGACTGGAAGTCGGTTCCTCTACCATAGAGTCTCCTCCTAGCATGGCATCTGTTTTTTCCAGCTGACCAGAAGTCCGGTTTCCCCACCATAGAGTCTCCTCCTAGCACAGCGTCCTTTTTTCTCTGTTGACCGGAAGTCCGATTCCCCCACCATAGAGTCTCCTCCTAGCAAGGCATCCTTTTTCCTCTACCTGTCCTAACCGAAAGCCCTATCAATTGTGGAGCTGACCAGCAAAAGGGAGAGGCAGCAGAGAGATGAAAGAGCCACATGCGGCTCCAGAGCTGTGGGTTACTGACCCTCTGGCTTAGAGGTTAATACATCTACCTAATACGCAAGCAGCCCAAGTTCGAATCCCAGAAGGGTCTGGCTAGCTGATGAGAGCTAAATAGCTTGAAATAGATCTATACTAGTATACCCCTTTATTTCTTTGTCAGTAAATATAAATTTAACACAGAAATAGTTTGTTGTGAAAGCGACTGCCTGGGAAGGCTCCGAGATTGGGGCTGAAAGGCGAAAAGTGGAAGCAGTACGGCTCCTTCCCAACTGCCCTGATAGAAAAAAACACACAACAGTTGGAAACTTTACAGGAGATCCAAACTCACAAGAAGGAAGAAATTCCTGGCTTTAAGCAGTTGGCTTCCTGCAGTGGCAGGGGCTCCATCGCTGGAGATTTTTCAAGCAAAGATTGAAAGCCATTTGTTTGCGATGTTTTGGGAATTCCTGCCCTATGAAATCATAAGGAGTTTGGAGATCTTCTGGTTTTTCAAGATCCCTTCCGACCCTCAAATTTCTACATTTCTCAATCTAACATAGATTGAGTGTTATTGGAAGGGACGCTGGATATTTTCCAATCCAACCTCCTACTTAAGCAGTAAACCCTATATCCGTGATGGTGAACCTATGGCACACGTGCCAGAGCCCTCTCTGTGGGCATGCATGCCGTCACCCACTGCTCTTCTGTTTTTTCGCTCCACCTGGTCTTCGCGGGCACCAGAGCGCCGGAAAACAGCCTGAAAACGGCCAAAAATCAGGCCATTTTCTGGGCTGTTTTTCGGCCATTTTCAAGATGTTTTCGGGCTAAAAACAGCCCAAAAAATGGGCAAAAAACAGGCATGCTTGCACCGGCCAGCTGGTTTTTTGGATTTCCAGCACTGGTGTGAGCACATGCACGTGTGTTCCAGTTTGGGCAATCATTGCTGAAAAGGTTCGCCATTACTGCCCTATACTTCAGACAGATGGTTGTCCAATCTCTTCTTAAACAATATATATTGTTGGAATTATAGAAGGACTCCATAAAAGCTTGGTGTGGAATGAGAATCTCTTTTATTATATAAGACAGAGGTCGGTGTGCCATTTCTGTCAGGCAGAACCGTACCCGTAAGAGGCTCCTGTCTCATTTTGAAGTCCATAGAACAAGGGTTAGGACACTTCGAAGACTTACATTGCTGGATCTTTAGTTTCTCGTTCCTTCGCTTTCCTTCTACAACTGGGTTACTGCCGCTTAACCCTTTGGCCTTTGAAGCTCAGTCTTGTACATCACTTTCCCATCCTCCAGCAAATGAAATAGCAGAATATTTATTAGGCAACAATCCCTCATTCCGATCAGTAAGACATCAGGAAGCATTCTATGATGTCATAATCGACTAGGATTCCTGAGTGTCACTTCCTTCAAAAATAAAATGGAACGTTGCACCGCCTTTATTGTTAAGTTTTGATCCGTGGAGTTCCTGCTAAATCTAGATCCATGATGTGCAAACCTATGGCACGTGTGCCAAAGGTAGCACGCAGAGCCCTCTCTGTGGGCACGGGCACCATTTCCAGTTGGTCTTCCCGGGGCACCAGAGCCCCCCAAAACACCCTGAAAACAGCCAAAATGGCCAAAAATGTCCCCAAAAATAGGCATGTGCACTCCGGACAGCTGCATGCAAAGACCAGCTGGCTGGTGGGCATGCACGTGCTGGAAACCCGAAGATCAGCTGGCTGGCACGTGCATGCACACAAGTTCCGGTTTGGTCACTCAGTGCTGAAAAGGTTCGCCATCATTGTTCTAGATGTTCACCCTGCACTTACCTATGGGAGCGACTCGACGCTCCCGGGTAACTCCCCTCTTGCGCGAGCTGCACTGGCTCCCGGTGGTCTTCCGGGTGCGTTTCAAGGTGCTAGTCACCATCTTCAAAGCGCTCCATGGCTTAGGACCGGGATATTTACAGGACCGTCTTCTACCAATGAATATCTCCCACCGCCTGATATACTCTCACAGAGAGGGCCTCCTCAGGGTGCCGTCGGTCAGACAATGCCGGCGGGCAGCCCCCAGGGGGAGAGCATTCGCTGTGGGAGCTCCAGCCCTATGGAATGAACTACCCCCGGGTATAAGAAAGATTCCTGACCTCCGTGCCTTCCGACGAGCCCTGAAGGCTCTACTGTTTCACCAAGCCGGTCTGACTTAAATTTGCGTTTAATTTTAATAGGGGTTTTAATTTTACGGCCAAACATTTTAATTATTTTATCTGATTGTTTTAACATGGCTGTAAACCGCCCTGAGTCCCATCCGGGAGAAGGGCGGTATATAAATGCAATAAAACTGAAACTGAAACTAAAACTGAAACCTCACATCCAAAACGGGACATGTGGAGACTCCTGGGAGGGGCAGGGTGGGGTGGGCGGGGCCAGTCAGTCCTTGCAATTACCGGTTCTGCAAACTAGATGTAAAATTAGCATCCGGTTTGCCTGAACTGATCTGTTGTGGTCCGCCAGCAGCCTGCGGAACTGGCAGTGGACAGCGAACAGCGATGAGGCTGAGGAAGGACATGGGCCAGTCCTGGAGGCTGGGGAAAGCCCGGATGAGGGCTCTGTGTCAGAGGCAGAGATGGGGCCAGGGCCATCTGGGAGTGATGCATGGACTCCGGAGCCTCCAGAGTCGGACATCAGAGAGGCAGAGGAATAGGAGGAGCCTGTTCCCAATGCACGCATGAGAAGAGCTGCCAGAAGGCAAGAGCAGCTCAAGCAAAGAGGACAACTCGGGACTAGGGCCAAGAGATGATTGGCCCCTCCCACAAGGCTTAAAACAGACCAGCAACGGCATTTGGGTTTTGCTGGAAAACAACCTTGGTAGCTTCGTCTTCGTCTTCTTCTTCGTCTACGTCTTGTATTTATTTCTGTATCTGTGACTTCTGAACGTTTGCCAAGAAAGGCCTTTGGCAGTTTGCCTAATTGGACCAAGGTTTGCGATAGGACTGAAGAATTTGTGTTGGGAGGAATTTGCTTTAATTGAGTTGAACGACGCTGGGAATGAAGTCATTCTCAGCTGTTCGAATAAAGTTTGTTTTTTCACGGACTGATTTTCCTATTACTTACTTGGACCTGGGTCACAACACGATCCGAACCGGCTGAATCCCACCCCTGTTACTAACCATCGTGAGAAGAATGCATTGAAAGAGAATGTATACTGCAAGGTAAACCTTGACTTACAACAGTTTGTTCAGTGAGCATTGCAACAGCACTGAAAAAGCTGACTAAGAACTGCCATTAAATATAATCAGGGGGAAAAAATTACACCCGTTTCAACAATGACACTGAAGCTGAGATAAATAAAAGTTAAGATTGCTAACACACCGCTATCGTATTAAAAAAATAAGGTATCTTATATTAACCCATGTCTGGCATCCTGAATTATATGATCGTGAATGTGAATTGCTGCCTGGCAAAATTGAGCGATGCGTATGCAATAAATGGTTCTTGATTGGAGAGAAGAAATAAATAGTGAAAATTTAAGTTCTATGCGCTGGTGTTGCAAGAAGCCATCTCCTGAAGTTACCAGGTGATTCAGCAATATAAGTCTAGACAGGTGCATTACCTTAACAAATCATTGACTTAGCCATAGGTAAATATTGCAAGCTCCAGTATCAACATGATTGACTAAGGGGCATGTTATACCTTGTCCGTTGCTCATGATTCTGTGATGATTTCATCATGTTCCATGTTTAGTCACTGGGCGCGCATATCATGTACCCATCGAATTAAATTGCTTTCTGTGGCTTGGCCTTGTGTACATTGTGTGCGAACCTAACACTTTTTTAAAGTTTACGAACCAGTATATTGTATGAGCTCAGAAAACAAATTAACTCAGTTACTTGCCTGCCAGTGCGTGGTGTAAACACCAGTGGTGAAATCCAAATTTTTTTTACTACCAGTTCTGTGAGCATGGCTTGGTGGGCGTGGCATGGGAAGGATACTGCAAAATCCCCATTCCCTCCCCACTCCTGGGGGAAGGATATTGCAAAATCTCCATTCCTACCCCACTCTGGGGCCAGCCAGAGGTGGCATTTGCCGGTTCTCTGAACTGCTTGAAATCTCTGCTATCGGTTCTCCAGAACCTGTCAGAACCTGCTGGATTTCACCCCTGGTAAACATGGGTAGTGTAAACCCAGAAAATGGAGTCGCTTCAGTAAGCCATTATTCAATTGCAGGAAGTCAACGAAAACCAGGGGTGCATTTCTACCAGTTCACCCCAGTTCCTGTAAACTGGTAGCGGCGGCAACAGGCTCCGCCCACTCACCTGGACATCATCACGGACGGTCTGTGTATGAGCAGAAGCATTGCGCGCACGGTCCCAGTTACGAAACAGTAGCGAAGGTAAGTGGAACCCACCCCTGCCATAAGCCAGCATCATGTTAACTTGGCTTCTGCTTCTGGTGAGACACGAGCCCAGGAACTGTGGTTTGCTCATGACCGCACAAGCCATGAATTGAACAATGGGTGAACCCAAGTGGATTGCAAAAATTAAAGCAGATAATGGGATGAGCCATGTAGGGCTCCTGGATTGAATCCTCCCTCCGACATTACCTGTAGCCTGACGTTGAATATCATGGAAGTGACCAGATACAGGTAGAAGAAGTTGATGTGGAATTTCCAGGCCAGTTCAAAGAAGACGAGGAGAATTCGTGTCAATCCTTTACAGAAGATCCCATAAGAACGTCCAGTCACCAACTGGGGGAGCCGGGCAACCAAAATAGATAGAAGCAGACTTGCCACCTTCATTGTTGACCTGCCAAGCCACGTCGTATAGGCTCCGCTTCCTACTTGCACAAAGATCTGGAGGTCCACAGATCAAAGCAACGCAGCCAAAGAGATGACCCGGGATGCTATTTTGCTGTTGATGATGACGACGTCACATTCCTATGTCACAATGCGCTGCTCTGCCTCGACCAATCCAATCTTTCTATGACAATAGTCCCCTCCCACCCAGTTCATGGTTCAAAAGGCGAAGAAGGAAAACTGGGGGATGAGTTACACTGGCTACCAAGAAGTGGAAGTTGATGGACAATTGGCAGAACAAGATCAAGTGATTTTAGAATTCACCATATTCCAGGCAGGAAGAACCGATGTTAATCAGATGAACGTGCTGGATCGGAGGTCTTCTAATCCAACTTCTCTAGCAGGAGACCCCATAGCATTTGAGACAAGTGGCTGTCCAAGTCTCTTCATAAAAACCACCAATGATGAAGCCTCTACAACTTCTGAAGGCAACCTCTGTTCCACTGGTCAATTGTCCTCACTGTTGAGAAGTTTCTCCTTAATTCCAGGTTGCTTCTCTCCTCGATCAGTTTCAATCCATTGTTTCTTGTCTTGCCTTCTGGTAGTTTGGAAAATGGAGAACTGATGTTAAGCCATATGAATGTTCTGGATTTCAAGAGAGTTGACCTCAACAAGCAACGGGGGGGGGGGGGGGAGTAGAAAGATTCCATAGCTGGAGATCTTGAAGAGAGAAACAGTTGCGGAGGATTGGATGTTCTTAAAAATGAAAGCATTAGGGCACTGGTGAAATGTAAAATTTGTTACTACCGGTTCTGTGGGCGTGGCTTGGTGGGGGCGGGGTAATGTGACTGGGTGGGCGTGGCCAACTTTTTTTTTTAACTTTAACTTTTAATGGCCGAAGAGGTTATAGAAAAAATGCTTTTAAAAGGCTCTGATGATCAGACAACTCAGCTGGGATCGTCAGAGCCTTTTAAAAGCATTTTTAGACAAAATGCTTTAAAAGGCTCTGATAATCCCAGCTGAGTCGTGCGATCATCAGAGGCTTTTTTTTTTTACTTTTAAAAGCATTTTTTTTGGCCGAAGAAAAAATACTTTTAAAAGTAAAAAAAAAAAGCCTCTGATGATCGTGTGGCTCAGCTGGGCATAGGGGGGGGGGGTGGGCAGGGATTTTTGCTACCGGTTCTCCGAACCACCTGCCATCAACGCTACCGGATCGGGTGATCCGGTCCGAACCAGGAACATTTCACCCCTGGATTAAGGCCCCGAAACCATACCAAAGAGAAAGAAAGAGGGAGGACAGTTGAGAAGATAAATATCGTTGCATAAAGACCTTTCTGATCATCTGAGAAGCAAAAAAGATGGCCCTCAAAGATAGAAAGAGGGATATGTAACAAAAGCAGATTTTCAGGAAATGGCCTGGATCTCGTAGAAGGAGATCAGGAAGATCAAGACTCGGAATGAGTTGAACCTGGCATGAAATATGAAGAATCACCCCAAAAGGCTTGTGCAGAATAAAAAGGAAATATGCACAACGGTTGGTCAACGGGTTGAGAAGTTGGCAAGGAGGAGACAGGGAACAAAGCTGAAAGGCTTAATTCCCTTTTTGCGTTTGTCTTTTGGTCAACTTTGTTACAACTTGCACCAAGGAGAGAAGAAGACAGAAGAGAAATGTATGTCAACGTAGGCAGGGAAGTGATGAAAAAAAACCAAGCGTCTTTGAATGAAGGGAGGTGGATCCGATCTCAAGAGGCTAAAGGATTTGGCAGATGCGATCTCACAATCTCTGACTGTAATCTTTGGGAATTCCTGGTTGGAAATGAGAACCGCCAGAAAGTTTGAGAAGAGTTAATATAGTTCAAGGAGGCCTCCTAAGGCAAAAATGGGGGTTAAATTATTTGAATCCCACCACTGTTTACAAGCCCAAAGAAAGGAACAAGGGGTATCACCCAAACCCGGAATGAATTTAATTAGATTAAATGATAATAGCAGGAAAAAAAAATACGAGCATAGGTCTGTTAAATATTTACAAAATCGTTTAACGTAAACCCGTAAACCTCAGTGTCAATTATAACTTCGATTTTTCTTGTCTTTAAAATGTAAACATAGACTTTTCAAGAGGCGGGGTGAAAATCGAAAATTATTCTCTCTCCCCTTTCGCGTTCTGTGACGTGCGTCGGTTTTTTCCAGAATTACATCAGTGGGATTACTCCGGCGGCCACACCTTTATACAGTCATCATGCCTTTTGTTGCCATGCTAAAAAATCCCCTACGGAACAGCTCCAGCTGTATTTTAAAACGGATTTCCTTTTTTCGAAGAAAGAACTAGCTGTGCTTCCTTCAGAGAGGTTTGAATTGAGGAAATAACATTGCCAGACGTACAATATGGACCAACTTTATGGGAAAAGAAATGTTTTAGACCCCCTAATAAAGGATGATTGAGACATTCAGTTTCGTTTATATAAGTTTGGGTGTTTTTTTTGTTATCGTCTGACCATCTGATGTAAAACAATGAAAACGTGATTTAAGTTACGGGAATGATTTCACCTCGGAGTCCAGAGATACGGAAAGATAAATATAAGTGCATAAACTGTTCCAGTTTCACATTCATCTATAACTTGGCTGTTTTATTAGTTATTTATTAATCAGATTTGTAGAGATGCTCATCTCATCCAAAGCGACTCTGAGCAGTGTATGGCATGCGGTGTGTGTGTGTGTGTGTGTGAGAACAAATATGAAAATCACACTGAAAGATCAAGATGATAGAAACAGATATACATACATGTTTAAATTGTTCTCCTAGCAAGCTCTGAGTTCTTACAGGTAATTTACGGATTAACAGAGTTGGGAGGGACCCCATAGGTCATCTAATCCAACCCACCCCCATCCAAGCAGGAGACCCTACACTATTCCTGACCGATGGCAGTCCAGTCTCTTCTTGAAGGCTTCCGATGATGAAGCTCCCACCACTTTTGAAGGTAACTTCTGGTCCATGGGTCTATTGTTCTCACTGTCAGAAAATTCCTCCTTATTTCCAGGTTGAATCTCTCCTTGTTCAGTTTCCATCCATGATTCCTTGTCTGGCCTTCAGGTGCCTTGGAAAATAGCTTGACTCCTTCCTCTCTGTGGCAGCCCCTCAAATATTGGAAGGCTGCTATCATGTCTCCCCTGGTCCTTCTCTTTACTAAACTAGCCATGCCCAGTTCCTGCAACCGTTCATTGTATGTTTTAGTCTCCAGTCCCCTATTCGTTGAACATGGCTTGCAAACGCCAAAAAGAAGGAGGAGGAGGAGGAGGAGAAGAAGAAGAAAGATGGGGAAGGAGAAGGAGAAGATGAAGAAGAAGAAGAAGAGGAGGAAGAGGAGGAGGAGAAGAAGAAAGATGGGGAAGGAGAAGATGAAGATGAAGAAGAAGAAGAAGAGGAGGAAGAGGAGGAGGAGGAGAAGAAAGATTGGGGAAGAAGAAGGAGAAGGAGGAGGAGGAGGAGGAGGAGAGGAGGACGAGGAGGATGAGGAGAAGAAAGATTGGGGAAGGAGAAGGAGGAGGAGGAGGAGAAGAAGAAGAAGAAGAAAGATTGGGGAAGAAGAAGAAGAAGAAGAAGAAGAAGAAGAAGAAGAAGAAGAAGAAGAAGAAGAAGAAGAAGAAGAAGAAGAAGAAGAAGAAGGAAGAAGAAGAAGAAGAAGAAGAAGAAGAAGAAGAAGAAGAAGAAGAAGAAGAAGAAAACTATGATGTCCTTGGTGCTGAGTTTGGTGCCATTCCTGCAGACATTTTATTACCATACTAGTTAACATCATCAGTGCTAGAAGGCAGTGGGGTTTCTCAGAGAGGAGGAGGAGGAGGAGGAGGAGGAGAATTACGGGGCCCCTGGTGCTGAGCCAGGTGGTTTTTCCTGCAGACGTTTCAATGCCAAACTTGGAAGCGGCATCATGTTATCAACTTAACTCAACCCCAATTCCAGAAAGTCATTTTCCCTAGCTTGCTTGGTCATAGGAAAAAGGAACCATTGCAGTGGCTATCCCTAGTGCAGGGGGGTTGGGCTAGATGACCTCGAAGGACCCTTCCCACTCCTCCGCCCGCTGGGGTGAAGAGAGGGGGCAAGTCAATACAGATCAACCAAAGGCTGAGCGGGGATAACCAACCGCCTTTCTTTTCTCCTGCTTTTTCCCTTGCTTTTCATAACACCGGCACGAACAGACCGCCAACGTGGCGCTCCCGGGCGACACCCGACTTTAAAAAAAAAAAAAAACCCGAAGCCGCCTATTAGCGAAAAAGGAAAACGCGTCGCCGCAGAACGAAGATCGACGGGTTGAACCGAAGAGCCGAAATCCGAGGCGGGGGGTGGGGGGGGAGGAGGAGAAGAAGAAGCGCTCTAACCCGAGTCTTCCCGAATCTCTTCGTTCTTCAAGGCGTGGCGGAGGAGAGCGTCGGAAGCTCCCGAAGCGCCTCGACTCCGCCCCCTCTCTTCCCCCCACCCCATCGGACGTTCGAAGGCCTTCCGGAAGAAGGCGGGGCCGAGAGAAGGAGGGAGGGCGCTCGCGCGCTCGCTCGCTGGCGGCCGGAAGTGAGCGGAGCGGCCGCTTCCTGTTTCCTCCGCGCTCGCCTCAGTCGCCCGCCCCGCGCTTTGGGTGGTGGCCGTTCCCTCCTCAGCTCCCGCCGCCGCCGCTTCTCCTCAGCCGGGCCTTCCTTGCGGTTCCTTTTTCAGGGGAAAGCAGCGCTTTAAACCCGAAGGCCGAGAGGCAGCCGAGGCCGCTGAGGGGGCCTTTTCCTTTCTCTCCTCGCGCCCACGCTCGCCCCGACCCGAGCAGCCGCCCCGATGCAGGCCATCAAGTGTGTGGTGGTGGGCGACGGGTGAGTGCCGCCTTTCCTTCGCTCGCCTCGACCCCCATCCCCGCCTCACGGAGCTGAGGGAAAGCTTTGGCTGCGCCTTATGGGAGTCGGAGTCCAGGTGGGGGTGGGGGGAGAGAATCCAAGCCCCAGGCCTGAATATGGACCCTGAAGGGAATGGGGGGTGTATGGGGGGGGGTGTTTCTCCTCTCTCTCAAGAGACGTGAGGATGGGATATTATGCAAAATATGGGCTTTAAAGGGGGCGGGGGTGGGTGGGTGTTTAAATGGGCTGGGGGGCCTCCATGGAGGGCAGAAATCTTTAATCTGGGTGGGTGGGTGGCTGGGTATGGTTTTGTGTAGGGTAGTCTTTAGTTTAAGTCGATTTTAGATCTCGAAATGATGGGGGTGTATGGGGATTCTTCCATCGTCCAAGTCATGGTTGTCCCAAAAGTGCTTTTTCTTTTTCTTTTCTCTTTCCCTTCCCTCCTCTTTCCTTTCCTTTTTTCTCTTCTTTCCTTTCCTTTCCTCTCCTTTCTTACCTTCTCTTTCCTTTTTCTCTTCTCTCCTTTTCTTTCCTCTCCTCCCCTTCCCTCCTCTTCCTTTTCCTTTTTTCTCTTCTCTTCTTTCCTTTCCTCCTTTCCTTTACTTTCTCTTCTTTCCTTTCCTCCCCTTTCTTCCCTCCTCTTTCCTTTTTCTCTTCTCTCCTTTCCTTTCCTCTCCTTCCCTTTCCTCCTCTTTCCTTTCCTTTTTTCTCTTCTCTTCTTTCCTTTCCTCCTTTCCTTTACTTTTTCTCCTTCCCTTTCCTCTCCTTTCTTCCCTCCTCTTTCCTTTCCTTTTTCTCTTCTCTCCTGTCCCCTCCTCCCCTTCCCTCCTCTTTCCTTTCCTTTTTTCTCTTCTCTTCTTTCCTTTCCTCCTTTCCTTTCCTCTCCTTTCTTCCCTCCTCTTTCCTTTCCTTTTTCTCTTCTCTCCTTTCCTTTCCTTTCCTCTCCTTTCCCTTCCCTCCTCTTCCCTTTTCTCTCCTTTCCTTTCCCTTCCTTTCCTTTCTTCTCTTCTCCTCTTCCAAAAGGTAACTGGACTTTCTTGGTTTCTTTTTTTAAAAAAAAAATCTTTTGAAATAAAGAAATCTTCATCCAAGAACCTTCTTCTTGTTTTGCTGAACTGAACTGAAGAAGTTTCTTGGATGAGAAGGGATACCTTTTCAGAGAGGGGAAAAAAAATCAAGAAAGACCAGTTAGCTTTTTTTGGGGGGTGGGGGGAAG
Organism: Coluber constrictor foxii; assembly: GCA_038048745.1. Taxonomy (NCBI): domain Eukaryota; kingdom Metazoa; phylum Chordata; class Lepidosauria; order Squamata; family Colubridae; genus Coluber; species Coluber constrictor. The sequence goes on from CM075973.1 coordinate 5,588,801, forward strand.
CAATTTTGGGATGAGGGAGAAAGAAGGTAAAGAAAATTACCAGATGGGCAGGGGAACGTATGGATGTATTTGCCAGGAAGATTTGGAAATGGATTTAAAAGGGATATCTTTATTGAAGGGGTGTGTCCCATGATTCTCAACAACTCTGGATAATTTTATTTCACTGGCTGTCCTTTGATCTCTCTCTTTTTGGCAGCCTTCTCCAATGGGGTGTTCTTTGTTCGGGTTGGATTACAATTTTTGGCATTTAATTTACAATAATGAGATATAATAAAATTGCTCTGGGTGGGGCCCGGTGGGGGATTGCAAGCCAGCCCAGCTCACAGCGCCAAGTTAGAAAGGCTGCTAGGGAGAGTTAGGATAAGTTTGATTGCTTTATGTCTCCCTGCTCCAAATCCTGTCTCATTATTACCCGATTAATTGAAGCTTGTTCCGTCATCTATGCAAGATTGCAGCCCAGATATCTCTGCAATTTGTTCCTGGGAGCTGGGACTTCTCTGTGAGTTACTAAATAGCCCTGGGCAAGTCTACTAGACTTTACATAAAGCTTTGTTAAACTAGGTAAACTTGTCTGCCAGATAAGTGTGTTTCAGTGGGGCTGATTCCCAAGTGCAATAAGCATGCATTGTGTTCAGGTTTGGCTACATTTGAAGCATTCCAGGTAGTCCTCGACTCAAAGTTACAACAGCACTGGAAAAAAAGTGAGTTACAACCCTTTTCACGCTGATGACTGTTGCAGCATCCCCATGGTCATGTGATTTACATTCGGACCTTTGACAACAGACTCACATTAATGACGGTTGTCATGCTCCAGAATCACGTGATCCTCTTTTTTGACCACCTAACAAGCAAAGTCAATTGGGGGAAACCAATTGAAACCAAGAAAGGTCGTAAAATGGGGCAAAATTCCCTTAACAATTATCTCACTCGGCAACAAAAAAAAGGGGGGGGGGCTCAATTGTGGTCATAAGTCAAGGACTGTCTGTTATTCTTTTCCCTTCCTTCCCCTGATCCTGATTTATGGTTTCCTTAGGCATCATATGAGTACATTTCAATTGTCCTGATCAAGCCGATTTTAATAAGTGAAGCCTAAGGCACTCCTTGAATTGTAAGATAAGGGTTAAACCTTTGTCTTTTGCTGTGGGGCAGTTTCTCAATAGATTCCTGGCTTTCTTTCTTTGTTCTCTAAGCTGGGAATGAGTTAAGATGGGAAAACAGAGACATGTTCTACAGTTGTTTCTTTAAAAATAGCTTTTTTCCCCCCCTATGGCAATCCCAGCGTTTACATGGACACAGTGTAAATGTCCCTAGATATAAGGATAGTTGGCTTTTGTAAAGATGGGTAGATTTTTTCCCCCTGAAAAGTTATCAAAGCAGCTGAGGCTTTGGAATGCTTAAACAGTGGAGTTGTGTACATTTCGTTGAAGTGTGTCTTGGGCAGAATCTCTAATCCTTGGGGTGAAGTCCCAATATTTTAGTGAGTGCTATTGTGTGCTGTGTTTTGTTTTGTTTTGTTTTGTCTTTCTTTGGTAGTACCCCAAGAATACGAAACTTCGCTTTGTTTTGTGATTAACAAAAGAAACGGTTCTTTCTTCTTCTTTTTTTCAAAGTCTCGAGTTATTTTAAGACTATTTTTAGCTATCTTTAAAAAGAAGCCAGACCTTTGGAGCAACTGGCTGGTGCCCAAAATATTTTTGGAGAAGTTGTGCTTCCTTCATGGAGCCTTTTGAGATGAATCAGTTTGAAAATGGGAAGAAATGAACTGCAGTAAGATGAACACTCCTTTTTATTAAGGGGGATCATGGTGAGATTAGTTGTGGATGTTCTATTTTACAGAGGTAGTTATGCACAACCTAAATATTAACATAGTGAGTCAAGCCTTTATTTATTTTGAACTCTGAAATTTCCTTGAAACCTGATCCACAATCTGCCTAAATTTCAGTAGCCACTTACCTTTGAGAATGAGGAAATGGTGCCATTCAGGCATTGAAAATGTGGCTTAGTTTTTAATCTCTTCATTTCAGAATTTTGAATTTTGGAAAGCAGAAGTTTGTTTGTTTGTTTTTTAATTTTCCAGAGGGATCCAGATGACTTTCAAAAATCCTCCAGATGGCTGGGCAGACACACCCCTAAAATGAAATAATGATGCCTAAAATTTAAGGTTTTTTTAAAAAAAATAGCTCTGGATAGCATCATAACTATGATTCTAGTTCTCAATTATTTAAAATATTTTTCTAGCCCTGCCTTTATTGACTCTTGATTTGGCTTGAGAGTGGAGAATGATTTACCAGATATTCTCTTTGTTAAATTTGCTGCAGTTGATCATGGAAGAAAGCAGTGCACAAAATTTAGTTCTTTGGACTATGCGGCTTTTGTTTCCCAGGGGAAATGCATCGCTAAACAATTACTGTATATTATTACTTTAGTGTTTATGCATTATTTTATGCCATAATATCTTTGCTGATTCTCTATAATGTGTGTAACTTGAAGAGTTTGGGACGGTTGAACCAATCTTGCTTTATGAATGAAACTGGGATAAAATAAAAACTTCCTTATCAGCCTTAAACCTTGCAATTCACAGATTTTTATGACCAATAAGCAGGTTTTGCAATAGCGGGAGCCATTGTTTCTAATGCCATCTGTTTCTGGTTGTTAGCATTTTTGGTTTTGCTCATTCACCTAATAAGTATACCAATCAACAGCACACCCAGTAAACAGAATACAATTTAAAAGTAGTTGGGGTTTGATAACGTGGAATATAAATTATCCCCCCCAAATTCTAGTACACTTTAAGGAGGATTAGCTCAGCACGTAGATCAATGGTGGGATTTTAGGAATCTAAAAACACTCTTAACGTAATGCTTCCCAACAACCCTGGCAAATTCAAGGTTCAGTTTCAGCTCCCAGAATTCTCAGCAACGGCTCTGCAGACTATGGAATTCTGGGATTTGAAGTCCATATGCTTGGACATTGCCAAGGTTGGGAAACGCTGCCTTATGGATTCTCTACCTTCCACCATTGCAAAGGACAGCTGTGGACTCCGTTCTGAGAAATTAAAAAAGACGAACTAGATGTTGCTTGGGTAATTCCTGACTCTCTCTAAAGCTTTGTGTAAAGTATTGCCAAAATCAGAAATGGAGGCTCTGGGCCCCTACGTTCTTCTCCTCCTTCTTGGCATCATGACCTAATAGGTAAAACAGGAAAAATGATAATGGAAAGAACACCCAACTATTTACTTAGAAACGCCCTTTTGCTTCCTTTCCCTGCATCGATTGGAACCAGATGTGCCAGGAGCAGCTTTTATGACACCCTCCTCGTGTTTGTCTCCCGGCCCCTCACAGCAGCGGAGACCTCCTCTCTTCCCCCAGATTGCTCCAAGACAATGACTTTAAAAAGCTTCCCACAACTTTTAGGCCGATGAGCAGTGGTAATTTAAAGCTGATTTATACGGCATCCACTCCCTCCTATGATTCTTGTCTTTACTGAGAAGCTGACATGCTCTCCTGCTCCAGGAAATGAGGTTTGATATATGACCGGCCTTTCCTGTTCTCTCTCTTCCTCCCCCACCTCAGAAATAAAACCCTGGGTGCAAACACAAAAGAAGGGAATTTTCTTAGCTGTCCTGCAAAGGGGAAAATCAGAAAATCACACTGGCCAGCGGTGTATCATTAACTCTGCTTTTGCAGATTAGCTGCTGTTCTTCCTGCTGGGGTTTAATAATGCCCTCACTGTGACTACAAGGTTGGGGGTTGTACGAAGTGAATTCAGGTAGTCCTCAGCTGACGACCACAATTGAGCCCAGAATTTCTGTTGTCAAGTTGAGACACTCGTTGAGTGAGTTTTGCCCCATTTTCCGACCATCCTTGCCTCCACTTGTTAAGTGAATCACTGCAGTTGATGAGTTACGTACCTGGTTGTTAAGCAAATCTGGCTTCCCCATTGACTTTGCTCGTCAGAAGGTGGCAAAAAGGGGGTTGAGGTGACACTCCCCCACCCCCCCGGGACGCTGCCACCGTCATAACTATGAGCCAGTTGCCAAGCATCTGAATTTTGATTACGTGACCCTGCAGTGGTCTTGAGTGTGAAAAACGGTTCTAAGTCCCCTTTTTTTCAGTGCCGTAGTAACTTTGAAGGTCACTAAACAAACTCTTGTAAGTCGAGGACTACCTCTAGCCCTCCATGGCTTGTTCAGTCCCGAGTTTGTTTGTTTGTTTGTTTTCCTTTTTTGAGCCTCCGCTGTCGCCTGTGCAAATGTGCGAGCTGCAGTCAGCTTTTTATTGTGGTTGATGAGCTGATGCGGTATCCCAGCGCACATCTTTAGACAATGTGGAACCCAGAACATTCGCTCCCAGATTAGCACCATCCATTTGTGCTGATTGCAGCTCCCATTAACATCCAGCTAGCCTAACCATTGGCTGAAATGGCTGTGGATGATGAGAATTCGGGTCCCGTGCATATCGACGGGAATTAGGTTAGGCACAATTGGCCTAGAATGTGAATTGTTGAAGTAAGCAACGGTCTGAAAGGGCGCGATGCCATTTTCTGGCCCCAGGAAAATAGATCAATAAATAGGGGCTGTGAAGATTCCAGAATCAGCCTGTCTCCCTCCCCAAACTCCCCCCCCCACCTCCCCAAAGTAGGACATTCCAAGCTCCAGATCAGAGCAAAAAAAAAAAAAACCTCTGCAGGATTAAACAAGCCAATATTCTTGCTTTTTCTCTGAAATAAACTTGGCTTCCCTAAGAAGCCGCCTGTTTACTTGAACCGGAGGATGATGACAGAATCTCTAGCTAAATCAAAACTTTTCATCTTGGAGCCGAGTCCAGCGCTGACTCATCAGGCTGAAAGCCGGCAAGCTTAGAAGACGGGATATTTCGAATTAGAACAAATACCTTTGTTCTTGTGGGTATTTCTTTCTCTTCCTGGACCTGTGCTGCGCGACCACTGAGGAGGCTTCAAAGGCCCGGTTTTTATACTTGTAGGAAATCTTGAGACCGATTTGATACCCAAAAAATGTTAAGAGGTAGAAGGAGAAAAGAATCCACGTTTATTTACTGCTGATTTGGTATTATGAGTAAAAGTGTAATAATCTCAGAGCAAGAAGGTAGCATCTTAAAACCAAGATGCAAGAAGAACAGGTCCTCCAGCTAAAAGCTGCAGAAGGAAATCCACATTCATTGGACACTGGTGAAACCTGCAATATATCTTTTCTTTTATGTACACTGAGAGCCTATGAACCAAGACAAATTCCTTGGGTGTCCAATCAGACTTGGCCAACAAAAAATTCTAATTCTATATAGCCCAGGACACTTTATGGGGTCCTTGGTGCTCTCTGAGGTTGTTTTCTTGCAGATAGTTCCCAATTACAGTAGGTAGCATCATCAATGTTAGGAGGATAAAAAAAAACTGCAAACCCGATTCCCCTCCAGCACTGATGATGTTACCTAGTTGGGTGGTGAAACGTTTGCAAGAAAATAACCTCAGAGAGCACCAAGGACAGTTTTCAACCCCGAGCTACAAATAATCCCTTCTGCAACCAAATATCAGAAGGAGATACATGTACCTTTTATTGTTCTGCTTAAGACACCCCCTCCCACCTACCCTACCCCTCCCTCCCCCCCCTCAATCAAACACTTTCAAAGCTTCTAGCAATTTTTATTTTTTGATTTTGAAGTAAAATTCCTGGCTGCCTTGTAGTCATGCCAGAATGAATTAAGAATTTCTACCCACAGCCAAAAAAAAAAAAAAAAAACGGGTGGGTGGGCGGGGAAAGCAGTGACATTATCTGGATGTGGAAATGGATTTTTTTTTCCAGGACAGCTGAAAAATCCAATTTTTATTTGGAGAGGAAAGCAATGGATGCAGTTACAGAAAAGAACTCATTTTAGTGCAATCAGTTCCTATATCAGAGATCTCGTGTTTGAATTCCTAGGCGTGCTTTTCTCTCATTTTAGCTGAGGAAAAAATATTTTTTTTAAAAAAAAAAGGAAACTTCTGTCAATCCATTACTTAAAATAATGATGTCATTCGAAAGTCCACGCCGAGTGGTACAATTAGGGCTCTGGTGCGTTCACAGTGCATTCAAGAGGACTTTGGCCTGGCCTCTGTAGGATTGGTTGATGAAAATAGCCCAAGTGTTCTCTTTCCATTGTTTCTTCTTTCGCTACCCCGAGAAGTGAACCAATTCATGAGACTCTACTTGAATTCAGTCCTCTCTGGCTTGAAAAGTGAAAAGCTCAAGAAACCTCCATTCTCCTAAAACTGTTGTGTGCTTGTGGGTGTTTTTCTTAAGTCTCTGCTGATACGCTTCTCCCTGCGGTGAGGCTCTTTTCTCCCTGCCACACGAAATGCCACTTGTTCCATTAATTTAGGTTTCACAGCTTTAAATGCACAGCAGCGGCGCAGCTAAGTCACTCGAGCCCACACGTGCCTCGCAGGAAGTAACTATTCTTTCAAAACGAGACATTCTGCTTTAAAAACTGACTTGCACGGGCTTTGCAAACCCCAGAAATCACAGTCCACCAGTTAGGTTAAGAAAATTAAAATGGTCTACTAAGCCAAAGCTGGGATGACAAATTCTGGCTTCAGAAGTTTGAATGAACAGTGCAGAAAGATTTAAGAGCTCCACCCAGTATCCAGTTCTCTATAACAGCCATCTATGTGTTTCCAGAAAATTCACAAAATCAAGTGTCAATGTTCTATGTTTGTGGACGTCCGATCTGCAAATTGGCAGTCTGTAAGGAAGGTATATCTGAAGTATGAGTTCAGCCAAGTATGAATTTTAAAGACTTTGAAACCTTTATCTAATTTGGCAGAAATAAATCATAAATATATAGCAGTTAAAGGATTAGATTTATCTTGTTTAAATTAAGGTACTAATAAACAGCTAATTTTCTCTGCTGAATAGCTTCCTGGTTATCTCCATCACATGAATAATTTCTAATGGTGATTTTTTTCCCCTTCTCTTTCACAGTGCTGTAGGTAAAACATGCCTACTCATCAGTTACACAACCAATGCATTTCCTGGAGAATATATACCAACTGTGTGAGTACTTAATTTTTCTTTTGATCATTTTTTTTAAGTGTTAAAAAGATCATAAAGAGACTTGATGGGGTTGCTTTATAATAGAGGAGCTGTGCTTTTAAGTAGTATTTTTGTCACAAATTTTTTTTGGGTTACAGAATAAGTATCTTTGCAATTGCTCTCCATCTCTGGAAAATTAGCACTTATTTTATTTATTCAGTTTGCTCCCCACCTAACTCCCCATGACTTTGAGCAGTTCGCAAAAGAAAATATAAATTATAAAATAATAATAATAAAAAATAGCATGTCAGAAGTTTGCAATGCCTGAGGATTCTTGAGCAGCATCTGTTGACTGAAATCCAACATTGTTATCATTTGTTTTAACATAACTCATTTGGGAGAGGTTTCCTGTGCCGTGGGCCCAGTGTGCTGAAATACTTGCACTATTTTAAGACATTGAAATAATTCTGCATTCATTTAAATTAATATTGCAGATTGCTATAATATTTTTTTTTTAAAATTTGATTTATATGCCGCCCTTCTCCAGAGACTCAGGGCGGCTTACAATGCATTAAGCAATAGCCTTCATACTTTTGTATATTTATACAAAGTCAGCTTATTGCCCCTACAAACTGGGTCCTCAATTTACCCACCTTAGAAAGGATGGAAGGCTGAGTCAACCTTGGGCCTGGTGAGAATTGAACTCGCAGTAATTGCAGGCAGCTGGATGTTAAATGCTGCCTTAGTAGGAGGCATTAGCCTCCTACGCCACTCAGGCTCCCTTTTCTTTGTAATTGAAAAATAAAAAACTTTTTATATATATAAAAAAATGAGCCTTATCATTGCAACCCAAAGTTGAGCTTGCTTGTTTTCGTGCAGACGTCTCATTACCTAACCGGGTAACATCATCCTTGCTAGATGGAGATTTCATTTCTTTCTGTTTCAAGCAGAGCGTGGGTAAAAAGGTGCTAACGGTTTCATGTTCCCTGGCAGATTTGACAACTACTCTGCCAATGTGATGGTGGATGGGAAGCCGGTCAACCTGGGCTTGTGGGATACCGCTGGACAAGAAGACTACGACAGGCTACGCCCGTTGTCTTACCCACAAACAGTAAGCTTTACACGCTGGCAGAGTCATCCGCCTCTTCTTCTTACAGGCTTGCTGGCAGTCGGAGAAGCTTCTAGCTCTAATGTAAAAACAAACTAACCCATCCATCCCCCAACCTTTCTGGCACCAGGGACCGGTTTTGTGGAAGACAATTTTTCCCACAGACCTGTGAGGGAGGGGATGGTTTCATGCGCAACCTAGATTCCCCCACATGGCCAGATAAAGCTTTGCTCACTCGCCCACTGCTTCTGCGGCCCGGTTCCCAACAGGCCACGGCCCGGTTCACGGCCCACGGCCCAGAGTCTGGGGCCCCCTGAACTAACTCACTGCCACAGTCCCTTGCAAACAGGCATTGTAGTTCCCATGTCACCTCTAGTAAATCCTTCCTGCCCTGCGCGAGCCATAAGTCTTGTGCTCAAACCATTCTCTCTCCTTCTCCCAGCAGCCTGGTGCGATTCTGGGATTTGTGGCGCTTCCAGTAAAATGTCAGAAATTTTAATCTTTAACATTCAAGGGCTTGGAATGAGCAGCTTCCCTTCCTGATCGCTTTCCCTCTCTTTGCTGCCCTGAATTGCTTCTTGCTAACCTTTTTTTCAGCCCGTCCTGAATTCCTCTCTACCTCCTTCCAGCAAAATTGTCCATTGGCCCCATGGCTGAGCTATTTAAGGCTTTAAATTAGCGTTGGACCATAGGCCACGCCGGATAGCAACAGTATAGGTAATCCTCAACTTATAACAGTTTGTTTAGTGACCGTTTGAAGTTAACCACGGCGCTCAGAGCGACTTACGGCCATTTTTTTCAGACTTGTGACCGTTGCAGCATCCCCGTGGTCACATGATTTACAATTCGGATGCTTGGCGACTGGTTCATAGTTACGACGGTTGCAGCGTCCTGAAATCACGCGTTCGCATTTTCTGATTACCTGACAATGAGGACACCAGATTCACTTTCCCAACCCTGTCCCTAGTTTTAACACCCGCAGTGATTCACTTTAACCAATGTGGCAAGAAAAGTCATAAAAACGGGGCAAAACTCAATAAACTTCTCACTTAGCAATATAAATTTGGACTCAATTGTGGTCGTACGTCAAGGGTTACCTGTATGATTGTAGCCCAGAACGTAAGCAAAATCAGATTCCGGTGGATTAAATAGATCTAGGAAACATAGAAAAACGTAACAACAGAAAAAAACCCCAGTGATCCATCAAATCTGCCCTTGGAGGAGGCCAAAGAGTTTCATCAACACTGTTTTGCTCAAAAAAAAGCCAGGCCCAATCCGACATTCCCATTGCTCAGGACAATGTTGGCTTTGAGAGAGGAATGGTGACCGAGGCCCTGCATTAAATGAATCTATTAGATAATCTCTGCCGGATGACACTAAAACGAGATGACCTGAATTGTTTTAAATGGCAGCATTCCGAGCGAGGTTTTATTGAGAGCTGACTTGTGTAATGCAGATTGATGCCTGGTTGGCTCCTATCTCTTCATTCTGGGATTTAAGAGGGAGGAGGAAGAGGAACTGGAATTATCTACTTTAGGGTTCTCCAACCTTGGCAACGTGGAGACAGACTTGTGGACTTTCAACTCCCAGAATTCCCCAGCCAGCGCATGCTGGCTGGGGAATTCTGGGAGTTGAAGTCCACAGGTCTTGGAGGCCCCTGATCTATTTGCTTTCAAACTAGCGGGATTTACAGCATAAAAGTCTCTTGACTGCATATTTCTTTTTTTTTAAAAGTCTTTTAAAGTGAAAAACTAGCTAGTGTTGTTTTGGGTTTTCCCACATCACCCTGGCAAGTTAAGGGAGTCCTTGCAAGGGTGGGCTGTTGGGGGTTCGCACGGGTTCAGGAGAACCTCTAGCTAAGATTCTGTGCAGTTTGGAGAACCCCCAAATCCCACTCGTGGCTGGCCCTCCCCACCCCTCCCAGGAGTACCCATGCAGCCTGTTTTAGATGCAGGTAAGTGCAGGATGTGTGCGGAGGCTCGGGGAGGATGAAAAATGGGCCTACCGGAAGTTCGGGAAGGCCGGAAACGTTTTTGAGAAAAGCCTCCGGAGCCCGAGTAGGGCAACCCCCTCCCCTTTGTGGTGCAGGAGGCCAACTAGGCCTCTCCCACCATAGCCATGCCCATCCAGCAACTGGGCAAAGAACCCCTTGCTAAATTTTTTGAAGCCCGCCCCTGAGTCCTTGTTGTGCGAAAAGTGTGTTTTTTCCAAGACTTGGTGGCAATTAGATAAACTAAGAACCGTTTTCATTTTATCTATCAAATTTAGGAACTGCCCACCTGTAAACTCTCATCCAAAGCAAAAGCACACACAAACAATTGATAAGCTAACCTTGTGCCTCAAAACGTGTTCGTACACACCTGAAGGACACGCACATATTTAACACCTTTATGGCCATCAAGGTTTGTCCTCCAATGTTCAGTGAAGCTGCTCTAGATCTACCCTGGATTTAATGTGACTTGCATGATGAGTCACAGTATTTTGTTTCTCTGTTCAAAATGGGCCAAACTGTGCATCTGTGATCCAGGTATTTCTTCCTGCTGCTCCTTATAGCTTTGCCCAGAGCTTACTCTTCTCAAAACTCACCAAAATAAATTAACACACTTCCCACAAAGAGATTGAGGTCCTTTTCTGGCTCTTCTATCGATTCGGGGTGGGGTTTCCCCCCCCCCCTTTGCCACCCCTCCAGTGAAAACGTTCAACTGTTCAGTTCTCTGAACATTTCTTCCCTTCTTCTTCGCTTGCTCACTAACCGTTTTACACGTACAAGTCAGTTTCTTGTGACCCGCTTTGGCTTTGCGGAAGAGCGAGTTCGACAGAGCCCTTTGTTGACGGCTTCGCCGCTCCCAACAAAAACTGCCAGAAAAGAAAAAAAAGACTTCTTTGTTCCAGAGAAACGGGATTTATCTGGGACAGCAATCAAATGAGGGGGGAAAGCACACCTCCGAAGTGTAGCGGAGTGGGGAAACCGTGCAGGAGCCATTGTGGTGCCTCTCCCGTTCTCCTTTGTTAATAGGCTCAAAAACAAAGGAGAGTTGAATAATTTACCAGCCGCGGTTGTTTTCTAAGATTGCTGAAAACATGTTCGGCTCCAAAAACCAAGAAAAACACATTGTCATTCTGCTAAGTCAGCATCTTTATATTGTGCCTCACCTTTTAATAGACTTGCCAGACTAAAACCTGCTAAGTTAAAGGCAAAGGTTCCCCTCGCACATAAGTGCTAGTCGTTCCTGACTCTAGGGGGCGGTGCTCATCTCCGTTCCAGAGCCGGTGCTGTCCAAAGACATCTCCATGGTCATGTGGCCGGCATGACTCAACGCCAAAGGCGCACGGAACGCCATTCCCTTCCCACCAAAGGTGGTCCCTATTTTTCTACTTTCATTTTCTACGTGCTTTCGAACTGCTAGGTTGGCGGAAGCCGGGACAAGTCACGGGAGCTCCCCCTGTTTCGCGGCACTAGGGATTCGAACCGCTGAACTGCCGACCTTTCGATCGACAAGCTCAGCGTCTTAGCCCCTGAGCCACCATATCCCTGCTATCAGTCCCAAAAAGCAGGAGCAACTCTAACAAAAGCAGCATATATTGCCGTAGATCTTAGATGGGATTTGGCTGGCTGAGAAATTCTAGGAATTGAAGTCCACAGGGCTTAAAATTGCCAGAGTTACACCAAGCATTTAGCCTAGGAAGTTAAGGAGGAGTTGTCTTTCTCTCACACACTGACTATCTGAAATGCATTGTCTCTTGCTTCTCTGGAAGGCCACCCCCTCCTTCCTGAGTATCAAGGCTGCATTCACCACACTTTTAGTATTGTAAAATGCCTCTCTCCACATTGCGTCACTAGTTATCTCAGCTTCTCCCCACAGAAACATAGCCTCAGGAGAAGGTGTTACCTTGAGCCAGATGTTACTGGAGAAGGATCTTAGGTGCCTCCAGCTGTTAGAAAGTTTTGTAATCTCTTTGCAAAGAGGTTTGGTAGAGGTTGTATTAAATTTCAGAAGCATTGGGTGGGTGGGAATCCCCCCAGAAATGGTCACACATTTGCATATGTACGCGTACACACACACACAGGGTTTACCAGAAAGGAGCCCAATGGACAATATACAAGTCACATTAAATGTTCAGTTTTTCTTGTATGGTTTTCTTCTAAACTCTTCCCCTTTGGACTTAAACTTTTGAACATTCTTAAGTACAGAAACATTTCTCCGGTGGGGGTGGGGGGTGAGGAGAAAAGCAGCAACACCCACATGGAAATACTCCGTTCATGTAGGAAGTCTTCCCTGCAGAAAAGTTGAGGCTCAAATCAGTTCCTCTCTGGTCTAGTTTTCCACAACCAGAGGAATTTGAAAGTAAAACCGTGGCCCACTTCAGTCCTCCGTTCCGATCCCTTGCCGTTCCGAAGCCGTAAAATTCATCCTGGGAACGTCGCGCCCGCTTTTCCGCCAACGCGCAAAGAGCGTCTTTTCCAGCGTCTCCTAAACATTAACCCAAATTGTCTCGTGCTATCACTAGGTTGAAAAAACGAACGGTAAGGATTTAACTCCCAGTGGGAAGCGGCAGCCACTCTGCGTATGTAACGCTTTCATCCATTACGTTCCAAGCGCTTTTCGGTGCCCTGTGTCTTCCTCTTTGCCGCTTCTGCAGCCCTAAAACTTGGCTTCCTCTCCTCCGGCACCTTCCTGCCACACTTTTAAGTCAGGGGCCTCCATCTTTGGCCACTTTAAGATCTGCGGACTTCAACTCTGCTGGCTGGGGGAATCCATAGGTCTTAAAATTGCCACGGTTAGACACCTCTGCTGTAGGTAATTGTTCCTGAACAAGCAGTTAAATCCAAGCCTTTACAAAAGCCACTCCCTTCAAAGGGGCTGGGAATGATGGGAAGGAGATGATGTGGGCAGGAGCCACGTAGCCAGCCAGCGAGAGGTGCTGTGGGGAGCTATGGGAGCATGCATACTTTCCCCCAATTTTCCACCCATTTACCTGGATGCATGGTTAATTACGGTTGCAAATGCTTAACTGGGAAGGCCTCAGGAGCTGACCTCTCTGTTGGCCTAGAGCTGCAGCTCAATCAACTAACACGCCGGAGGGTTTTCTTGATTGGGTACCAGTCCAGCTGTCGATGTGCAGGGGAAGATGCGGTGTAGGCCTAGGGGGATTTTTGATGTTTGAGAAATGGCATTTGTGAACGGTGGGCTAATCACGGATTTGGTCTGGAGCAAATGTTGGGAGATTTTTTTCCTTTCAAGTGGCAGGTGGCGTTAAAGAAAACTTGAAGTTGTATATTGGCTTAGGTGCTGACACTTTATAGAACATCGAAGTGAGGGCGACTAACTGAATGTGATTTAATTCAGCGTACAGCCCAAATGCAGTTTGGTTTAGTGGTGAAGGCACCAGGCTAGAAACTAGGAGACTGTGAGTTCTAGTCCTGCTTTAGGCATAAAAGCTAGGTGGGTAACTTTGGGCCAATCACTAGGAGACTGTGAGTTCTAGTCTTGCCTTGGGCATAAAAGCCAGCTGAGTGACTTTGGGCCAATCACTAGGAGATTGTGAGTTCTAGTCCTGCCTTGGGCATAAAAGCCAGCTGGGTGACTTTGGGCCAATCACTAGGAGACTGTGAGTTCTAGTCCTGCCTTGGGCATAAAAGCCAGCTGGGTGACTTTGGGCCAATCACTAGGAGACTATAAGTTCTAGTCCTGCCTTGGGCATAAAAGCCAGCTGGGTAATTTTGGGCCAATCACTAGGAGACTGTGAGTTCTAGTCCTGCCTTGGGCATAAAAGCCAGCTGGGTGACTTTGGGCCAATCACTAGGAGACTGTGAGTTCTAGTCCTGCCTTGGGCATAAAAGCCAGCTGGGTGACTTTGGGCCAATCACTAGGAGACTGTGAGTTCTAGTTCTGACTTGGGCATAAAAGCCAGCTGGGTAACTTTGTGCCAATCACTAGGAGACTGTGAGTTCTAGTCCTGCCTTGGGCATAAAAGCCAGCTGGGTGACTTTGGGCCAATCACTAGGAGACTGTGAGTTCTAGTCCTGCCTTGGGCATAAAAGCCAGCTGGGTGACTTTGGGCCAATCACTAGGAGACTGTGAGTTCTAGTTCTGACTTGGGCATAAAAGCCAGCTGGGTAACTTTGTGCCAATCACTAGGAGACTGTGAGTTCTAGTCCTGCCTTGGGCATAAAAGCCAGCTGGGTGACTTCGGGCCAATCACTAGGAGACTGTGAGTTCTAGTCTTGCTTTAGGTATGTAAGCCAGCTGGGTGACTTTGGGCCTCTCTCTCAGCCCAGCCCACTTTACAGGAATGTCGTTGTGGGGAAAATAGGAGGAGGAAGGAGGAGCATTAGCTTTGCTAACTGCTTTGAGTTATTAAAATAATAAAGGGTGGGATATAAATGAATAAAAATCTATACAGTAGAGAAGGAATCAGTAACTTTTTAAGACAGAAACTCATGTGGAATAGGGTAAAGGACCAAGTCACTCATTTGGTGGGTCCTTTCATTCTTGTAGCGCATTTCTTGTCTGCTAGTATTTAATACCATTTTGAATGCCAAAGAAGCATAATTTTGACATCCTCTATCCTGCCAGCCCCAAATTACTCTTTCTGGGTAATTAGAACTCATCAGTGGAGCTTGGTTATGTGAAAACCTCATAAAAGCCCCTGGAGACTGAGATTCTGTTGATGTTGTTTTGCAGGATGTGTTCTTAATTTGCTTTTCCCTTGTGAGCCCAGCATCCTTCGAAAATGTCCGTGCAAAGGTAAGTAAAAAACATCTTCATTGTTTCTCCTCCCCTCCTTTTAAGAGAGACCTAGGCTATTGATAGCAGAAAAATGAATCGGCCAAGGAGTACAGTGAATGGCAAAATGTGGCTTTATAAATGTCGGAAATTGTTTTGGAAATGGAACCGGTATCCTGCTTGCCACACTGTTTAACATTAAAGGTAAAAAGCCAGTGGCCAAAGTTATTTTTCTTGTCATGGACTGTCAGTCAAGCTCATAGTGAAATACAGCTCTGAACTCTGCTTGTTGTTCTGTTTCCTTTTGTTTACATGTGGGTTTATTTATTATTACTTTTTTGAAGCAGTGATGTGCCCTATTAGTAGACACGCCTTAGGACACTGAGTGCCGAAAAGGTTGTGCAGAAACATTGCACACACACGCTCGTCAGGGCCGCGTTCTGGAAAAGCTAAACTTCCAAATTCTAATGCGCATGCATGCCCGATGATCAGCTGGCCGGCGTGCATGCGCACACCCATTTTCATGTACCACTCTGGGCACGAGTGCCATAGGTTTGCCATCACGGCCTTAAGAGTTTGGCTCATTGGTGGGAAGTTGGCTTTGTATCTGTTTTGACAGCGTTGATTTTCCAGGCAGAACAATTGGATATTCCCCCCCCCCCCCTTTTTTTCTGCAGTGGTATCCAGAAGTGCGACACCACTGCCCCAATACCCCCATCATCCTAGTGGGAACCAAACTTGATCTCCGAGATGACAAAGACACTATCGAAAAACTGAAGGAGAAGAAGCTGACGCCGATCACCTACCCACAAGGCCTTGCCATGGCGAAGGAGATCGGTAAGTCTTTGGCCCATTTGGAAGTCTATTTTTAGAGTCTCTTTGGATTGAGACGGTAGAGCAGCGTTTTCCAAGCTTGGCAACTTTTAAGAAGTGTAGACTTCAACTCCCAGAATTCCAATTCCCCAGCCAGGAATTCTGGGAGTTGGGAGTCCATACCTTTTAAAGAAATAAGATAAAATTGAGATGATAGATAAATGAAATACAGAGTTAAATAAATAGATACGTGTTAGATGAGACAGATAGATAAGAAAAAGATGATAGATGAGATAGGGCGATAGGTGATGGATAGATTTATGTATTTGTTAAATTTATTTGCCGCTTACCTCGCCATGGGGCTAATCTAGGCAGTTTACAAACAATAAAAAGAAAGAAATGAAAAGAGCATGAACAGAAGTAAAATAATAGAATAAAAGAGGACACAGCAAGAAATACAACTTACATGATTACCAAAAAAAGAAAGATAAACAGGTAGAAAGCAGAGAACAAGGGAGAGAGGTGGCGTCTGCCCTCAATCCAGCTGCTGTTGATAGATAAGAGGAAAATGTATGATAATTTGCTTGATAAATTAGATAAATGATAGACGAGATTGATTGATAGAAGGCAGATGAGAGAAAGAGAGAAAATTGGTAGACAGACAAAGACAGATGAAATGAGATACTGTATTTTTCGCATAAGATGCACCGGACCATAAGACGCACATTAGGTTTAGAGGAGGAAAACGGGGGGGGGGGGGGGGGGGGGGGGGAATCTGCCTCTGCCTCCCAGCACCCATCCGATATTCATTTGGCTAGCGTCCTTGCAGCAAACAGCCTGGTCACCTTCAGCACATTATCGCAGCTGCAGCACGCGGCTCGTCAGGGCTCTGCTCCATTACGCCCACCACTGGTCAACAGAGCTGAGCTGCTGCCACCGGCAGAGAACACTGCAGCCTTCGCTGCCAAGCAGCTGACTGTTGACTGGATCAGCCTCCCGGAATACTGCCGATCAGCTGTTCTGGGCGGCGGGGATCGCTGCCACCAAATGGCGGCGATCAGCAATCGGAGGTAGCAGTGATCCCCACCGCGTAGAACAGCTGATCGGCAGTATTCCAGGAGGCCGATCCAGTCAACAGTCAGCTGCTCAACAGCGAAGGCTCCAGCATTCCACAGCGGTATTTAAATCCTTTTGTGAGGCTGCACATTGTAGTCTCCGTGTTCTCCTATTGCCAGGAATGTTGCTGCTGCTGCTGTTTAATTTTAGGATTTGGGGATTTCGTGTTATTCCTCTAGCCAGCTGTTTTTTCCTTTTTTGCAGGGGCAGTCAAATACCTAGAATGCTCAGCGCTGACGCAACGGGGCCTCAAGACAGTCTTCGACGAAGCCATCCGAGCCGTCCTGTGTCCCCCTCCAGTCAAGAAGAGGAAGAGAAAATGCCTGCTGCTCTAATGCCGCTTCTGCTCTCCCCAACCCTTACTCCCCACCCCCCAAAAAAACCTTTTGTGCTTTGCTTGGAATAACGGAGCATTCCTGCATTTTGTTTGTTTTTTTTTTTAAAAAAATGGTTGTCTTCTCCCTTCAGGTTATCTTAAACAAGACATCTTACCTATTTCCCTTTGTTTAAAAAAATTAGCTTCCTTCCTTCCTTCCTTCTCCTTTTTCTTTTTTTTTAAAGACAAACTTATATAAAGGCCTTATTTCCCCACCCACTCCACCTCTTTTTCGCTCCGCTTAATCAATCAACTGTTGCCAAACTTCCTGCTCCTTACTCCTCTTGGATTGCTGTGCTTTGTTTCGTGAAGCCACCAGGCCTGTCTCTTTTTTTTTTTTCTTACAAAGTCAGGCAGGTGTCTTTTAAAAAATACTAACGTTTTGATTAGCAAAGTGATTGATTGCAACACTTTAATCTGGGTTTTCCCAGGAAGATTAAAAAACAAAACAAAAACCAACCCCATTGCTGTCTAAAAATGCACTCGTTCATCCGACAGCTTCTTCGCACCCATCTTTTCATGCTTGAACAAATGCAATAATTGACAACTACAGATTAACCCTTCCCTTTTTTAAATATATATATATATCTCAAAATCTACTAAGGTCTGTGATTAAAGCTATTTTCTTTTCTCTCTCTCGAAATGTATTTGTCTCCCTTCACGGCGGAATAACTATTTTCTTGGAGGAAAGACGACTGACTTGGTTAAGAGAAATGGCCAGACAGTATTTTGACACTGTAAAAAGATCTAATTTACACTACATTGTTAACACACTAGTTTAAAACCGAAGAGAGCTTTTTCTCTCTCTCTCTCTCTCTTGTACGATTAAAAAAAAACCCACAACAGGAATCCTCCCTCCTGCAGCTAACTGAACAAGCTGAACAGCAGATTAGAGTTTTTTTCTAGAGTATTCCTTCATATTATTCTGGTGGGACTTTTAAGCCCACATGTTCTTGCTGGATGCTTTTCTTATAGAATCTCCTCCTGAGCAATATTAATTTGTATTTTAAAGCATTTTTTTAAAAAAAATTGTATTAGCCACTTTTTTTTTTTTGATAAGATAGAGTAGTGAAACGTAGCCACCTGTCTTATTCCCCCCCCCCCCCGTCCTAATTATGTACATGGTTTAAACCAGGGGTCTCCAACCTTGGCAGCTTTAACCCTGGTGGACTTCAACTCCCAGGATTCAATTCCCAGGATTTCAACTCCCAGCAAAACTGGCTAGGGAATTCTGGGAGTTGAAGCCCACCAGGCTTAAAGTTGCCAAGGTTGGAGACCCCTGATTTAAAAGGCTTTCTTCAGTCCTGAAGATAAACTTGGTGTAAAAAATCAAGAGCAGCTGATCGACCCCTTTTTTTTATTTTAAATATTTCACCCCCTTTTTCCCCCCTCTGGCTAATGTCTCTTATCTGCCAGGTATCCTGAAGCTGTATTAATTTTACTAACACCGAGACGGCTCGTTTTAACCGTTTCCAGGAACCCAGTCTAATAACGGTAAATCAGGCCTGTTGAGGTTCTGTACGTCAAATGCTGGCAAGAACACGCTGATTTTCCCCCTCCCCACAACCCCCTTCCAATCACTAGAACAAATATATACATATATATATATATATAAAAATATAAATATATATAAATGGGAGTTTGCAAGATTGTGAAGTTTTTACATTGGATCTTTTTTGGTAATGCAAGTTAGCGGTCTGTTTTGCATGTATGACTTAATAAATTCTTAAACCACACCCGGGTGGACAGTTTGGACTCCGTGAGTTGCATTGGTGTGTGTGTGTGTGTCGAACGTGCCATCCTGTCGCAGGACTTGTTATCCCCAGGGATGGGAATTTAACCACCTCGTGGGGTTAAATTCTTTGTGCCGGTTGCGTACAACGGGGTTGTGCGCAACGGGACGGGAGCTTTGTACTGTGGCTTGTTTCCCTGCCTCTTAACCCACTCTGATTTTGTTTTCCTTGCTTCCTAATTTTTTTAAAAAAACACCCTGCAGGTAATCCTCCACTTACAAAAGTTCATTTAGTGGCCATTGGAAGTTACATTGGCACTGGAAAAAGTGGCTTATGACCATTTTTTCCTGTTGCGAATCCCCATGATCAAATGATGGAAATCCGGACACTTGGGCAACTGACTCCTATTTATGACGGTTACAGCGTCCCGAGGTCACGTGATCCACTTTTGCGACCACCTGACTAGCAATCTGCTGAGCCTGATGGCTCAGCAGACTAAAGCATTGTGATTAACTCCAGCTGTCTGCAATTACTGTAGGTTCGAATCTCACCAGGCTCAAGGTTGACTCAGCCTTCCATCCTTTCTAAGGTAGGTAAATTGAGGACCCAGTTTGTGGGGGCAATAAGCTGACTTTGTATAAAATATACAAAAGTATGAAGGCTATTGCTTAACGCGTTGTAAGCCGGCCTGAGTCTCTAGAGAAGGGCAGCATATAAATCAAATTAAAAAAAAAAAGGTCAACGGGGAAGCTACATTCACTTAACAATTGTGTTACTATCTTAGTAGCAGCAGCAGTGTTTCACTTAACAACTGAAAAAATTAAGTCTTAGCAACATAACATTTTGGCTTCAACTGTGGTCGTATGTCAAGGACTACCCATATGCTGGTATTTTCTTTATACCATGTTTCCCCCCAAAATAAGACCAGGTCTTATATTAATTTTTGCTCCAAAAGACGCATTAGGCCTTATTTCCTGGTTAGGTCTTATTTTGGGGAAAATACGGTACTAAATGCATCCATCTGGCTGACAATCTTAACGGGCTTATTTTGGGGGTAGGACTTATAATGCGAGCATCCTGAAAAATGATGCTAGGATGTATTTTCTAGTTGGGTCTTATTTTCGGGGAAACAGTAAGATTGCGGTGATATGTGTAATGTCAGGCTACGATGTCATCTCAAAATAAATTGAATTTATTTAAATGTGCTCACATGTAACTGCTGGAAAATGGTTTCAGTCGATTCACTGATTCCCGACTCCTAGCAACTCTTGTTTGGACTTCAACTCCCAGAATTCCCCCGGGCTGGCTAGGGAATTCTGGAAGTTGAAGTCCACTCATCTTAAGAGTTGCTAGAGTCGAGAAACACCGATCTAACCAATATGGAAGACAACTCTTGTGACTCTTCCCTGTACATTGTCTCACGTCAGCAATGTCTGGCTGTGCCACATTGCCATGAATCCTCCCGTTTACGACCCTGAAAGGAGAAAACATACCAACACACCGAGCGGGTGGAAACTTATTTTTAATGGGGGGAAAAAAAATATCGGGACGTTATCTATAGATGATGCTTAGGTCAACGGTCCTCATTGCTAGACCTTCCATAATTTTGTGCATTTGCTGCAGCCAACAGGGATACTGTCCAGAAAGTCACTTTTTATGCAGAAACATTGCTTATGGAGCCAAACATATCAACAGTGAGCTTTAGGGAGCCAACTGTAGATATTTGAACCATTTTTGGGGGAGAGAGAGAGAGACCCCTCTTTCGTGAGACTCTTTAAAATTGCCCAATGCAAACTCAGCCCATAACACTCTTGTATAGCATGAACAATGGTAGAGAAAACTGATAAAAAAACTAGTCAGTTTCACATTAGTTTAAGCTAATCCACGTTAGCTTAACAGAAAACATGCCATGTTAGGCACCAAATATTAATATGTGCAAGAGAAAGTATATAAAGCAGTGGCCAAAATTTTGGAAACCTTTTGGGAAAAGATGAGCCTGGTGGCGCAATGGACTAAGTGCTATTAAAGTAGCACTCAGTTGCCAGCTGCCTGCAATTACTGCAAGTTCGAATCTCACCAGGCTCAAGGTTGACTCAGCCTTCCATCCTTTCGAGGTAAGTAAAATGAGGACCCGGATTCTGGGGGCAATAAAATGACTTTGTATAAAAAAGAACACCGTTTGGGGGGGGCCGAAAACCCTCCTAAGCAGGTATATATACAAAGGTATGAAGGCTATTGCTTAACGCATTGTAAGCCGTCCTGAGTCTCCAGAGAAGGCAGCATATAAATCGAACTAATAAATAAATAAATAAATAAAAGTGTATTTTCTAAAACTAGCTAATACCACTTTTTTGGGGAGCAGTACCATAAAATTATATATCAATGGAAAGATAATTTAATCAAGAAAGTAAGGCAATAATTTTTATGAAGGATTTGCTATTAGAATAGCAGTGACAATATAAAGAAGGAAAGTGGAACACATAGAAAAAACGAGATGCACACAAAAATCATCATGTCAATTAATACTTAGTTGGGTAACATTTAGCATGAATGACAGCCTTACAACGTCTTCCCATGGAGTGAACCAAGTCTTTTAGTTCCGCAGCTGTTTCAATGTGAAACCAAGATTGAATGATGGCTTCTATTAACTGGGTTTTATGGCTGGGTTGCTTCTGACTAACCAGTTTCTTTAGTCGGCTCCATAGATTTTCAGTTGTGTGAAGGTCTTGGCTATTCCCAGGCCATTCCAGCAGTGGACTAGGATTATCTTGAAACTCCCCTCAAAAAAAGTAGTGTTATTAGCCATCAAACCTCAAAAATACACTTTTCCCAAAAGGTTTCCACAATTTTGGCCACTACTGTATATATAAAACACCTACCTTTTCAAATCTAACTCTGGAATTCTGTCTTGGCCTTAAAGGTGGTCCTTGACTTATGACCATTTGCTTACCAAATTTACACTAAAAAAAACAAAACTGGTCCCTGCACTTAACCATCGCAGCATTCCCACAATCGTGTAATCAAAATTTGGGTGCTTGGCAATTGTCATATTATTTAGAACAACTGCAGCACCCCGGGCTCGTGTGATTGCCACGTGTGACTTCCCAACTCTCTTCCAACCAGCAAAGCCAAAGATTCAGAGATTCTGATTTCAATTGTGGTTGTAAATCGAGGACTACCTGTACTTAAATCTGGATGTTTTTTTAAAGCCTGCTACTTATTGGACACTGAAAGCAGACAGAGATTAAAAAGGAATGCCAAATTCAAATTTAGTCTGCTTCCAGATCAGAAATACGTTTGTTTTTAATAGCATGTACATTCCTGGATTTGCAGTTAATTTTTCCAGGAAGAGGATGCGTTAAAAATTAGCTTATTAGAAGATCTATCCAAAAACATCACTTAAAAAGGTACCAACCACCATTAGGACAGCAATCAAAGTTTTGAAGAATCCTCTAATCAACTTGATCTGGATTTGTTTCTTTTAAGACAATCACTCCAAACTTTGATCGGTAGGATTGTTTTTCTAAACAAAACAAAACAAAAATCTTGATACAGAGTTAAAATTATCTTTTCTGGTTTGTGCTAACGCGAACCGAAGACCGTGGCTTTTAAATTTTCTATCGTTAATTGCACATTCAGCGGTGTTAAAAAGAACTGTAAACAAAAACGGACCTCATTGCACAGACCCCCAAGAATAAGAGTCCCGTCAGTGAAAAGCATCTAAAACGCTCATTCCTTTCAAGAAAGAAAGAAAACTCAAGACATTTCTGATCATCGGCAGAAACATAATCATCATCAGTGCGTATCCAAAATAGGCAAAGTCTTGGAAGTTAATTTTCACCAACATTCCTGATTTACTTACACATTTACAAGTACCTCGTAAAGCCTGCAGTTCAGGTGTCACTATGCCACAGGGAATTGGCCTGACGACACATCATGTGCTTTTGAAAAACAAGTAGCAGATCAGACGGATCTCAAGGATCTTCAGAAGCACATCCACCATCGCTTTTCATCAGTTGGGTTCTTCTCATGTCACCACAGTCCCTGGGCAGATGTTCCATTAAAACTTCCATGAAATCGTGTCTTTCAACACGAATCATCTCGGTCCGTTACAAGCAATCCAAAAGACGTTACCCCAACCTTAAGGTGGTCGGACATCCAGAAATATCTGAAGATCTTTCTCTGCTTTTTGCTTTTAGACACAACGCAGCTGAACTGCTAAAAGGCTGTTCTTGTGAACACCTGGGACACAGGTTGTGCTTGTCCATCTCTGCCATTATACAACATTCAGAAAGCTTCACCTTGGGATCGACACGAAACGCAAGATGTATCGGTTTGGACCAAGCTCTGGAGAGCTCTGAGGACTATATCTGGCCAATGATCGGTGATCATCTTGGGGCTGATTAAAATACTACCGAAGGCGGTTTCTTGCGACCAGCTGGCTGAATACTTGACTTCAGAAGAGAACCAGCTGCAAAAGAAAACAACATCAACGCTGAATTGGAGGTCTTTGATTCTATGCCTTCTTTAAAGAGCCTGGTGGAGCAGTGGACTAAAGCGCTGTTAAATAGCACTTAGCTGTCAGCTGTCTGCAATGACTGCTAGTTCGAATCTCACCAGGCTCAAGGTTGACTCAGCCTTCCTTCCTTCCGAGGTAGGTAAAATGAGGACCCGGATTGTGGGGGCAATAAGCTGACTTTGTATAAAAAAGAACACCGCTTAGGGGGCCCCGAAAGCCCTACTAAGCAGGTATATACAAAAGTATGAAGGCTATTGCTTAACGCATTGTAAGCTGCCCTGAGTCTCCGGAGAAGGGCGGCATATAAATCGAACCAATAAATAAACAAACAAATAAATAAGTAAGTAAATAAGTAAATAAATAAATAAAGAGTAAGTCATCAGGTTTTGGATATTATTAACACTTGGCTGCATTTTTTTTCATGCAAACCTTTGCAAAAATCTGGAATGCAAACCAGTAACAATATCCCAATCAAGGAGCTACCACTCACACAACTTAATTAAGGAATTTAACTAATTAAACACCGTTTAATTAATAAACACAGAGCAAATCCCACTCTTTTCTAGCACTGATGACGTTACCTAGCTGGGTAATGAAACGGCCCCAGTTCAACCCCGAGCTCCGAATTTTCTCTTCTACTGAGATCTTAGAAGGGCTTCAAGTAGAGGAGCTCAATAGAACATTGAGACAGGCCCTTCACACTAAAAACAAACGAACTGGGAATCTTTGCAAAATATTGTGCATGGAACGTTTCAAAGCAATGTTTTGCCTATTCCTAACTAGCTTAGAAGAAAACATGGAAAGGATTCCCAAAGGCAAAATTTTATCACAATCTCCTGGTGATTGGCTCAAAGTCACTCAGCTCGTTTTCATGGCTAAGGCGGGACTAGAACTCTCCATCTCCTGGTGATTGGCTCAAAGTCACTCAGCTGGCTTTCATGGCTAAGGCGGGACTAAAACTCTCCATCTCCTGGTGATTGGCTCAAAGTCACCCACCTGGCTTTCATGGCTAAGGCGGGACTAGAACTCTCCATCTCTTGGTGACTGGCCCAAAGTCACCCAGCCGGCTTTCATGGCTAAGGCAGAACTAGAACTCATCGTCTCCTGGTGATTGGCCCAATGTCACCCAGCTGACTTTCATGGCTAAGGCGGGACTAGAACTCTCCATCTCTTGGTGACTGGCCCAAAGTCACCCAGCCGGCTTTCATGGCTAAGACGGGACTAGAACTCACCATCTCCTGGTTTCTAAACCAGCACCTTAACTACTATACACCAAACTGCAGCTTTCCTCTTTTTCATTGGACTTAAGAGGAGGGTGTTTCCCCAGTATCCAGGAGAAGACTGAGTGACTACCAAGGGACATCCTAACTTATGAACCTATAAATGATCCACCCACCCAGGGATGGGCTTCAAAAATTTTAGCAAGGGGTTCTCTGCCCAGTTGTTGGGTAGCCGTGGCCTAGTCAGCCTCCTGCACTAAGGCTGAGGGATAGGGGGCGTTTTTGCCCTCCCCAGGCTCCAGAGGCTTTTCTCGAGCCTCTGGGAGGTTGAAAATGGCCTCCCCAGGCTCCAGAGGCTGGAAACAGCATTTCTGGCCTTCCCAAACTTCTGGTAGGCCCGTTTTTCATCCTCCCTGAGCCTCCGCATGCGCCCTGCACTTACCTGGGCCGCGTGGGGACTCCTGGGAGGGACAGGGCGGAAGGAGTGGGTGGGGCCAGTCAGGAGTGGGATTTGGAGATTCTCCGAACTGCACAGAATCTAAGCTAGAGGTTCTCCCGAACCCGTGCGAACCCCCAGCAGCCCGCCCCTGCACCTACCTTTTTGTGCTGTTTTCTTCGACGATGTGGATGATTTTCCCAGGGAGAAACAAGTGAGGGTATTGAGGGCTGGACCCTAAGGGGGAATTGTCGTCTAAGCTAGTGTACAAAGGCGACTGCTGGGCCATCAGGTTCTCTTCGGCGAGGAGAGGCTGGGTCAAAGCATCTTGGTTCCTGCCATCCAGTTCGGTGGGGAAGTTATCGGGTTTTCCTCCAAAAACCTCATACCAGCATCCACGTAAGAGAATCTGGTACTGGATGTTGTGCGATCAAAAAGACGACAAAAGGAGACAACAGAGAAGGAAAATTGTGACATGGATTTTATTTGGTCAGATTGAGGTGAACAGGCAGTAACAGCAGAAGAGACTAAGAGCAGTAGCAATTCTAGTATTACTCCGACACCCACCCACCCCCAATGCATCTGGACCACTAAAGAAACCCCATGTCAGGCCTGGAAGCCATCTTTTCCGTTGGGCCTTCAGGCCTGCCACATTTACTACTTTGAGAAACTGGGAAGGGGGAATTGTATGGAGCCAGGGTAATATGTAGTCAAAATAACATTCCTTTTTCAGGGAGTCAAGGACATCTTGCCCTGCAACTGGAGGGGTGTGACTGGGAGGCATCTCCAGATGGGACGATGCTTGGATTGGACCACGTGATGGACACGTGGGTGCAGGGGAAGGGACTTGAAATTTTCTTTGGACGGGGAAAACCTGGAAACTTTCAGATTCGGTTTTTCCCAGATATGCCAATATGACATCTCTCATAAAATGTAACTTTGAGGAACTTCAACCCTCAGAGTCTTCTTTCATTGGGGGTGTTACTTGGAACCCTGACACCTCAAAGTGCTGTTTTTTCAAAAGGCAACTTGACTTTGTTTTTCCTTGAAGACGTTTCACTTCTCATCCCAAGAAGCTTCTTCGCTTCTTGGGAACTGGAGAAGCTTCTTGGATGAGAAGCAAAACATCTTCAAGTCGTCTTTTGAAAAAAAAAAAGCATTTTTAGAACAACCATAGCCTGTGTGACTGAAAAATCTCCATACACATAAATTAAGAACCAGCAAAAGTTAAAACCACAGCTTCATTTTCCACCCCAAAACTCCCGTTTAAAACAATTGACAGAGGCGCTTTTTTTTTTACCTTGGGTTTATTACAATTGGCAACGATTCTAATGATTCTCCTTTTCAGGTCTTCCAAATTGAGCATGCTTAACCTGTTTCGGGCACAACGACGGAAAGAAGCAAAGATCAAAATTCAAGACCTGGCAGAATTCAAGGCGATGATTTCAACCCGAACTACACGCTGTGTAAGGGACACGGTGGCTAAGACGCTGAGCTTGTCGATCGAAAGGTTGGCAGTTCAGCGGTTCGAGTCTCTAGCGCCGTGTAACGGGGTGAGCTCCCGTGACTTGTCCCAGCTTCTGCCAACCTAGCAGTTCGAAAGCAGGTAAAAAAATGCAAGTAGAAAAATAGGAATCCCCTTTGGTGGGAAGGGAACAGCGTTCCGTGCGCCTTTGGCGTTGAGTCATGCCGGCCACATGACCACGGAGACGTCTTCGGACAGCGCCGGCTCTTCGGCTTTGAAACGGAGATGAGCACCGCCCCCTACAGTCAGGAATGACTAGCACACATGTGCAAGGGGAACGTTTACTTTTACCTTACACATTGTGTACCCTTACCTGGGAACGATGTCCTTCCCCACAATGACTGACACAATAAACTGCTTTGTGTAGTTCGCAAGGGATTTGCTTCAAAGAGAAGAAACAGGAAAGGAAGCACAATTAGGGCAGCCGATGACCGATTCTCACGACCAATACTGATAAAGGCAGGTGTTTTTTAATTACATACGCAGGTAGTCCTCGACTTACAGCAGTTCATTTAGTGGCCGTTCGAAGTTACCACGGCCCTGAAAAAAGGAGACTTACGACTATTTTTCACATTTAGCGACCATTGCTGCATCCCCCAGTCACGTGATCAAAATTCAGACGCTTGGCAACGGACTCATATTTATGATGGTCGCAGTATCCCGGGGGGGGGGGGGGGGTACTTTGTGACCTTCCGACAAGCAAAGTCCATGGAGAAGCCAGCTTCATTTAACAACGGCATGACTAACTTAGTGACTGCAGCAGTGGTGACATGTAAAATTTGTTACTATGGGTTCTGTGGGCGTGGCTTGGTGGAGGGGGGTGTAATATGACTGAGTGGGCGTGGTCAACTTTTTTTAATAACCATTTTTTCTATAACCTCATTGGCTGAAGAGGTTGTAGAAAAAAATGCTTTTAAAAGCCTCTGATGATCCTAGCTGAGCCATGCGATCATCAGAGGCTTTTTTTTTTACTTTTAAAAGCATTTTTTCGGCCACAGAGGTTGTAGAAAAAAATGCTTTTAAAAGCCTCTGATGATCCCAGCTGAGCCGCGTGATCATCAGAGGCTTTTTTTTACTTTTAAAAGCATTTTTTCAGCCGCAGAGATTGTAGAAAAAAATGCTTTTAAAAGCCTCTGATGAACCCAGCTGAGCCGCGTGATCATCAGAGGCTTTTTTTTTTTACTTTTAAAAGCATTTTTTCAGTCACAGAGGTTGTAGAAAAAATGCTTTTAAAAGCCTCTGATGATCCCAGCTGAGCCGCGTGATCATCAGAGGCTTTTTTAAAAAAACTTTTAAAAGCATTTTTTCAGCCAAAGAGGTTGTAGAAAAAATGCTTTTAAAAGTCTCTGATGATCCCAGCTGAGCCATAGGATCATCAGAGGCTTTTTTTTAAATTATTTTTAAAGCATTTTTTTGGCCAAAGAGGTTGTAGAAAAAATGCTTTTAAAAGCCTCTGATGATCCCAGCTGAACCATACAATCATCAGAGGCTTTTTTTTATTATTATTTTTAAAAGCATTTTTTCGGCCAAAGAAGTTATAGAAAAAATGCTTTTAAAAAAAAAGCCTTTGATGATTGCGCGGCTCAGCTGGGCAATGGGGGGGGGGAAGGGGGCAGGGATTTTTGCTACGGGTTCTCCGAATGACCCGCCTCCATCGCTACCCAAACCGGGAGCATTTCACCCCTGGACTGCAGTGATTCATGTAACATCTGTGGCAAAGAAGATCGTAAAAATGGGACAAAGCTCACTTCACAAATTGTTTCACGTAGCAACAAAAAAAACGTTGGGGTCCACTGAGGCCGTAAGTCCGCAACTGAACAGGCAGTCCTTGACTTACGACAGCTTGTTGCCTGAATCACTGCGATTGTTATGTTAGTAACACAGTTAAGTGAATCTGGCTTCCCCACTGACTTGGCTTGACAAAAGTTGGCTAAGGGGATTACGCAACACTGAAGCCGTCATAGATATGAGTTGCTAAGAGTCTGACTTTGGTTGATGTCACTGTGGGGCTGTTGCAACAATTGTGTGACAACCGGTCCTGGGTTATTTCTTCCAGTACTTCTAACGGTCACTAAATGAACTGTTTGTTAGTCAAAGGCTACCTCTACACCCAATTCCCTTCTCTTCTTGTAGAAAGAAAGTCAAAATAACTCCATCTTTAGAGCTGTGGTGGAACAGTGATTAGAAGGCAGTTATTGCAGGCTAATTCTGTCTGCTGATGATCATCAAGGTCGCTAAAAGGGATTATCTGACCCCAGGATACTGCAACCGTCATAATGTAAAGCACTGTGAAGCGGTATGTAAGTCTAAAGGCTATTGCTGTCTTTCTTCCTTCCTTCCCTTCCCTGTGCAATGATTAGAATGCAGTATTGCAGGCTAACTCTGCCCGCCGTCTGGAGTTCGATCCTGACCGGCTCAAGGTTGTGAAGCCCTGTGAAGCGGTATATAAGTGTAAGAGCTACTGCTGATTAGCTGCGGTGGCGCAGTGGTTAGAATGCAGTATTGCAGGCTGACTCCGCCCCGCTGCCAGGAGTTCGATCCTGACTGGCTCAAGGCTGACTCAGCCTTCCATCCTTCCGAAGTCGGTAAAACGAGGACCCAGATTGTTGGGGGCAAGAGGCTGTCTCTGTAAACCGCTTAGAGAGGGCTGTAAAGCGGTATATAAGTCTGATTAGCTGTGGTGGCGCAGTGGTTAGAATGCAGTATTGCAGGCTGACTCCGCCCACTGCCAGGAGTTCGATCCTGACCGGCTTAAGGATGACTCACCCTTCCATCCTTCCGAGGTCGGTAGAACAAGGACCTAGATTGTTTGGGGTGGGGGATGATAGGCTGACTTTGTAAACCACTTAGCAGAAAGACACTTACTGGAAAACAACTGGACTCAACCAGCCACCAGGATGACTCCAGGAAGATCCAGGTCGAATCCCAGCTCCGCCTGGTGGCCTGATCTACGCCCCGACAGATCTGATGATTCCCCCACGAAAAGAAGCAACGGCATAATAACGTACCTCAATAAGCCTCCAGGTGGAGAAAAAGCGTAGCATCTCATGTTGGGATAAGAGTTTCTGAGCATGATAGCTAGGATGGAGGCAATGCCCCCTCCTAAGCTGTGGCCAGCGACGACCAGTTTATATTCCTAGGGGAAGAGAGGACAAGCAAAGGAAAAAAGATAGAAATCCCAACGGGAAGCAAAGCCAATTCTGCTGCCGCGTCAGAGAGACAGAACAGAGTCCAAAGGCCACAACTTACGGGTGCGATGCTGAGCGCCTGGTTCAAAATCCCATCGTTTATCAGTCTTCTATAAATATAATTGGCAGCCTGGGTTATCCCCTAAAAGGGAAAAACGGGAAGACGTTGGCAGCTCTTCTGAGCCAGCTCCCCAAACAAGACAAACCCGCTGAAGTTATTCCTTTATTAGGAGCGCCGGCAAAAAGTTTCTCTCTCAACACAGGCTAACAAGTTTGTCCGGCAGGGAGATGAATGGTTGTCTGCCACATCTATTCATCTACGCCCCCTGCCTTTTATCCCCAGAGCTAGGGTGGAGCTTCACTAGTAGCGGTTGCTCTTCCGTCCCAAGGACCAGCCCATAGATTTCCACTGCTCTCCTCTCCTCTGCTTTCTGCGCATCTGTGTGTCAGCACTGGACCCAGCTGTTCCTCCCTCCGGCCGCTGTAGGTAATCCTGGGAGACAGCCTTGAGAGAGGTATGTCTGGAATGTGCTTTTGTTTTTGGCGGCCTCACTGCTTTGCCATCGCTTTCACCTATGGCAACTCGAGAACAGGCCAGGGACGCTTTGCAAGTTGACAACGGGATGGAAGTGCATCCAAACAACAGAGGCAGCTAGCCAAAGGGCCTTTCTGTGACAATCGAAACCAATAACAGTTCTAAAAGTATTTATACCAACCTTATGGACAAGGCCATTGTCTAGGACATCTTCAAGAGTTAAGCTTTCACAGTCTGCTGAAAGATCAGTTAGGACATCCTGAGTGCAAACAAACAAACAAACACATAAATAAATACATACATATAAACATACATACATACAAAACAGGTCATGAATTTTCTTTTGCCGGTCAAGATTATTGCCGCAGTATTACTGAGGTTGAAAAAATAATCAAGCAACATATTGATTTAAAGCTAGAAATATTTTTGTGGGATATTTTACCGGATAAGTATAGTAAGGGGAACACATATTTGATTTTGCATGTATTAACTGCAGCCAGAATCGCATTTGCACAACAATGGAAAAGCAAAGAAATCCCTACAGATAAAAATGTGATTTAAAAAAATATGAGAATGTGCAGAAATGAATAGATCAACGCTTATAATTGAGGAAAAGGAACAAACTGAATACTTCTTGACATGGGCTTTATCAAGGATGAGCTGACAAAAACAGAAGTTAGAAACATGGAAATAGGAGGAAAAGAACCAACGAAAAGAAGGGAGGTTTGTTTGAATGGATAAGCAAATATTATTATTTTTATTATTATAGAATTAATATCAATGTAACGAAGAGCGTTGTAAACATTCTGATTATTATTTCCTAAAACTGTTTGTTCCCAGACCGATACACTGTTGAATTGAAAATGCAATTTTTTTTAATATGTTATAAAATTAAAAAAAAACTTTATGCAAAAAAAAAAAGACGATTCTCGCAGCTGATAGGAGCGGCATATTCTGACGGACTTGGGTTCACAAAGCAAATCTGATCTAATCACTTTTTTGGGTTCTGGAGAACTGGTAGCGGAAATTTTAAGTAGTTGGGAGAACCGGCAAATACCACTTCTGGCTAGTCCGAGAGTGCGGTGGGAATGGAGATTTTGCAGTATCCTTCCCCTGGAGTGGGGAGGGAATGGGGATTTTGCAGTATCCTTCCCCTGGAGTAGGGAGGGAATGGGGATTTTGCAGTATCCTTCCCCTGGAGTGGGGAGGGAATGGGGATTTTGCAGTATCCTTCCCCTGGAGTGGGGAGAGAATGGAGATTTTGCAGTATCCTTACCCTGGAGTGGGGAGGGAATGGGGATTTTGCAGTATCCTTCCCCTGGAGTGGGGAGGGAATGGGGATTTTGCAGTATCCTTCCCCTGGAGTGGGGAGGGAATGGGGATTTTGCAGTATCCTTCCCTTGCCACGCCCACAGAACCGGTAGTTAAAAAAATTGAATTTCATCACTGGTTCTCGCTATATACTAGCCAAACTTTGAAAACATTCCATAAGCAGAAGCTTATTCCATCGTAATCTCACATGAGCCACACGCGGAGAGATTACCTCACATGATAAAGTTCCTCTCACGGCGACCACGATAGCTTCTTTTTGGTGATCCAAGGCCACGAAGAAAGGGATCTCAAAAATCTGAAAGCACAAGCAACACAGGTTGGGCTCTTTTGAGAGTCTTTTCACCCCTGAAGGGGATCATCTGACAATGGTTAACCCTGTCTAGGCAGGATGGTAGACGAAGAGAATATTTGTAATTCAGGGTTGAATTGTGGGGGTCCTTCGTGCTCTTTCAGCCTGATTGTTTCATGACCTGACTAGGGAACGTCATCAGTTCTAGAAGGGTGGGGGGGAGGGGAGGAGAAGGAGAAAGACAAATAAAGAAAGAAAAAGAGAAAGGGAGAGAGAAAGAGAAGGACTGTGGGGTCCTTAATGCTCTCTGAGCTTGGTTGTTTTTTTTGCAGGCATATCATGAACCAACTACTGTATTTTTCGGAGTATAAGACGTCACCTTTCTCCCCCAAAAAGGAGGGTGAAAATCTGGGTGCGTCTTATACTCCAAATGTAGCCCTGCCCAGCTTCTCAAACGGAGGTTTCAGAGGCTGAGAAAAGCATCCGAAAAAAAGCTTCAGAAAAAAAGCCTCCAGACAGAGCTTCAGAAAAAAAGCCTCCAGACAGAGCTTCAGAAAAAAAGCCTCCAGACAGAGCTTCAGAGGCTTTTTTTCTGAAGTTCTGTTTCAGAGGCTTTCAGAGGCAGAAAAAAAAAGTTTTTTCTGAAACAGAGTTTCAGAAGTTTCAAAGGCAGAAAAAAAAGCAAGGCACAGAGCTCACAACCAAGAAACCTGTTGCCAAAATTCACCTCTGGGAAGAGCTGATTGGGGGTATTCTGGGAGGCCGATCCACCCAATCAGCCAATCAGCTTTTTTCTTATTTCAAAGCTGTTTTAGATCAAACCTGGACCCTGTTGTAAAATTTCATACAGGTCCTCCACAGCCACACGGCCACTCTAAATCTCTCTTTTCTGTCCCAAGAACTAAACTTTGAAAGGTAGACTCAGGGGCCTCCTAGAGATGTCCTCAAACGGCTTACTTTATTGTGAAAGCTGATGTGGATGAAATCTCTGTTTTGCAGTCCCGTCATCTGCATGATGGAACCGAAGTGCATGTTAAGATAATCGCGCCCGATGATCTCCGTCTGCGCTGAGCTGTTTCTGCAACTAAGAAATCCAGCAAGAAAGAAAACAAAAAGGGGTTAACCATTTGTCTGAAGTGGCGTAGGGTTTCCTGCCTAAGCAGGGGGTTGGACTAGATGACCTCCAAGGTCCCTTCCAACTCTGTTATTCTATTCTATTCAAGTTGAGAATAGAATAGCTAGATTTCTATTACTGTTGAAATATACTTATCAGGAGTCAATTTGAAGGGAGGACAATCTATGCGTATGTTTGTTCTTTTGTTTTCATGCACATTTTTATTTTGTTTTGTCTAATTTAGCTTAGTTTTGTATTTGTTCCTTTCTTTATTTTATTTTTTTTACTTATCCTGAAGTTTGTGTTTTAACTTTGGAAATAAAACAAAAAACATATTTTAAAAAAGAACAGTTACATCCCTTCTTTTTTTTCTTCTTTTTTTTTTTACTTATCTTGGAATTTGTACTTTAAATTTGGAAATAAAAGAAAAACATATTTTTTAAAAAAGAGAAGTTACATTCCTTCCTTTTTTTTTTAAAATTTATCTTGGAGTTTGTATTTTAACTTTGGAAATAAAACAAAAAACATATTTTTATAAAAAAGAGAACGGTTACGTTTCTCCATGTCACGGATTCTTAGACTACAGATTCTACTACGAACTCTAAAAGCTCTACAAATTCAGGGCAATAGGACTTGCATTCAAGCCCATAAGTCTTATAATGAGGCCGGTGGAAGCTTATTAAATATACTAAATTATAGCAGTGAGTCAAGGACTACTTGGCCACCTGGTGACTTCATCTCAGGCTCCTGGTTTTCATGTTATGCTCATGTTCTGTTCTAATATTGTCTGAATATATTGAATTATTCTGATATTTTTCTCTTGATCATTTCCTGCTTTCCTTCTTTTTTTCCTCCTGGTTCTATATTAGGTTGGGTTTTTGGTTTTTTTGCATATTCTAAGATATTATCTATACTATAGTATTTTATCAATCTAACTCTACCCTAACATGCAATTCTTGTTGTATAATAATGCTATCATCATTCTTTATAATACAGTAATATGATATTGGTAATGTTAGAACTGTTTCTATGGAGATTGTCAGCCATCCAGGGTCACAGCTGTCTCAAAGGTGCTTTTTCAAAAGGCAATTGGACCTTCTGGGTTGTTGTTTTTTTTAAAAAAAACTTTTTGCTTCTCATCCAAGAAGCTTCGATCAGAATTGAAGAAGCCTCTTGGATGAGAAGGGAAACGTCTTCAAGGGAAAAAACCAAGGAAGTCCAAGAAAGTTTGAAAAAAGCACCTATGGGATTATAACTGTGCGAGGAGGTCATTTGTGCTAACGAGCCCAGAAGGATAATTTCAAGGTTTTTAAGCTACAGAACAAGTTGGTTTTTAAGAAACCATTTGAAATTTAAAAATGTGAAAACATTACAATAATTAAAAATGGAAACAAAAATTTGAAGCATTAGAAAAGATCATTTAGTATTTAAGGATTCTGTGATGCAGGAAATTACTTTTCACACACTTCATCCTCTTCCGTTTTACAAGTCTCCAACAACCAGATTCTCTCTGTCACACACAACCTCGTAAAATATTCTGCACATATTCTGCTTTTTAAGAAGGATAAGTCAACCTACCAGAACCCCCTCAGCTTACAGAGACCCGTGAAAGGATTCGCCAGGACATAGTAAGGCCAGCCGTACGCTGCCACTGCGAACTTCATATAATGAGCCGCGTTTTCTAATTCCACCTCCAAATCGTTCCCCTGTGAAAGAGACAATTTTATAACCTTTTTCTGGCGGAGTCATTAAGCAAACGCGGCAGCCATTAAACAAACGTCACAGTTCTTAAGGGAACCCTTCGCTCGCTATGGCGGGTGGGGTTTATGCCCGAAAACTGGAAGTTAAGTGCCGTCGTTTTCAGAAAAACTGTCATAAAATGAAGTCCCGTGACTGGGATGCTGCAAATGACCGTCAGCGGGGCTGTGTGGCTGAGTACCCCAAATCTGGTCAGGTTACATGAGGAGGGGACAAACAAATGTAATAAATAATAAAATAATAATAAAATAAAATAAAGTAAAAAAATAAAAAAATAAAATTCAAAAATGAAATAAATGAAGTAAAATATAAAGTAATAAAATAATATAAAATAACTAAAATAAATAAGAAATAAATAAATAAAATAATAAATAAATAAAATATAAAATAATAAAAGAAAATAATAAAAGAAAATACAAAAGAAAATGAATAAAATAAAAATAAAAAATAAAAAAAACTGTTGGAACTTCAAACCTGGGTAGCCCAAAGGGAGGTCTGTCGTTATTTCAAACGGCCGGTAAGTCACCAGTCGTAGGTCAAGGACTACCCGGGCTTCAGTCGCACACACCAAACAGACAGCGTGTGCAACTACAAAACAGAGCCTCCAATAGCTCACCAGGCTAAGTAGCCTGTTATTAACATTCAGCTGTCTGCAATTATTGCAAGGTTCGAGGCTCAAGGTTGACTCAGCCTTCCATCCTTTCTAAGGTAGGTCAATTGAGGACCCAGTTTGTGGGGGCAATAAGCTGACTTTGTATAAAAATTATACAAAAGTATGAAGGCTGTTGCTTAACGCATTGTAAGCCGCCCTGAGTCTCCAGAGAAGGGCGGCATATAAATCTAATTTTTTAAAAAAAACTGCACTGGCACCAACCTGCCTTTTAACGGGTGCGAGAGACTTACTGCAGGAGGCGACGGGGGCTGAATTAAAACTTCGTCGGGGTCTTTTGAATTTTCGACCTTATCCTGTTGCTGGTGGAGCAGAGTCAGGCCTGCTGCTATGTCACTCGGCACTAAGTCGGTATCCTGCAGACAGAGAGAGAGAAAGAGAGAGGGAGAGAGGGAAAATCCTTCTGGATTTATCTGGAAGACCAGGAAGTCAAGCTGAAAAAAGTCAGGGTGTGTCAGAGCGGCAATCAGCCCCGTTACCTTGCGTGGGGTAATTGCCCTCATTTTGAGTTGGATCGTGGCTTTTATCCTTCTGTATACTTTGATCAATAAAACCGGAATACATCTTCTAATTAAACTCATATTTATTGTAAGAAAATAAAGACATCTCACTACCTAAATTAGATTACATGTTGGCAAAGAATCCCCAGCCTGACCTTAGCTGGCTGGAGAACAAAGGAAAGTTTTTAGAAGAAGTGCAAAGGAATACGGACATGCGTAGTAGGTGCTGATAAGAAACTTGGCAAACTACGGTAAGTCTGGCAGTCCAGAAATAATAGCTCTGCTGGTAAATATAAAAACGCAGTGACAGGGTGTGTGTGTGTGTTGCGTACTTCTGGTTTCCTGAGCTCAAAATGCTCAGGGCTAAACAAATCTCCATCTTTTTTCTTGGCCTTGCCCTGCTTATTTTTACCGTTTGCTTTCTTTTTCCCGCTACCCAAATTAAAAATCATTAACTGCTTCTCCAATGCTAGTCTATAAATCGCTGGGAGTGATTAAACCATGATAAAACACATACAAGTTGTTTCACGACAAGGCCCGGATCGTAGCATTAACAAAAAGGTGTTAAAAAAAATTATTATGGGATCTCCAGACCTCCTATAATTGTTAACATACATTTCCACCCACAAAAAGCTGCCTAAAATCATTCAAAAATTTGACACCGGAAATGAGAACCAAAAGAAATTTTTTACTAACAGTGGGAGCTGGATACTAACTTTCCTCGACTTATGACCACAAGGATGACTTGCCTTTCCATTGCTAAACAAGGTGGATGTAATTGAGTCGCACCAGATTTTACAACCCTTTTACCGCCAAAGTTGTTAAGCAAATCACTGCAGTTGTTAAGTGAATCATATGGTCGTTAAGCAAATCCAGGGTAAAAATCTGCCGAGTATCCAAATTATGACCCGTGACAGCTGTACAGTAAGTGTGAGGACTGGTTGTAAGTAACTTTTGCTGTAACTTCAATCGGTCGCTAAATGAATGTTCGTAAGTGGAGGTTACCCGTTGTTCATTTTATTCTCCCAGAGTTTCAGAGCATAAGACAAAACAACGCACAATATAACCATCGACCTCTTACCGAGAAGTAGGAACGGAAAAGTTCAGCGATACTGGTAAAAGCCACGCGGTGATCGTCGTTTTGCACAATGCAACAACACAACAACCGTATTCTCTTTTCCCAGACTCGCGTGGCCCTCTTCTTGATATTGCAGAACAGCTGCTCCGACTGGCTGCTCTCCAGATTGCGACTAGCGTAGTCAGCCAGGTAGACCGACTTCCTCCCGAGAGGGTCGAAGAAAATGAAAACAGACACCAACGTGAAGACCATGATCACCCAGCTGATGTGAAGAACAGAGGAGAAATTCTATAAAAACCTAGGAGACATCACAACCTGCAACCCTTGCAGCTCTTAAAGTTGCCCCAGACTTCTTGTGGTCCGCCAGCAGCCTGAGGAGCTGGCAGCGCAGTCAGACAGTAAGGAGTCTGGGGAAGGCTCGGATGAGGGCTCTGCGTCGGAGGCAGAGTGGGCCAGGACATCAATAAGATCCAGGGAGATGAACTGAAGGCCTCCTCTATCTTCACAAAGCGAAGAAAATATCTAGTTGCATCCCACAAAAAAGATGAATATCCCTATTTAGGATGCCATATCCAGACCCCCGGTCTAGCAACAGAAGGCAAAACAGCCTCACCTGACAATAACGGTCCCAAAAATGGCATCGATCATTGCTCTTTCGCAGTTGACTCGTTTGTCGGCTATCCACACAGTTCCAACAACAGCCCAAACAAGCTCTGGGACGTAAAGAGCCAGGCGGACGTACAGAAGTTTCGGAAGGGATTTTCTTGGCCCAGGGTTGGAAATGGTTCCTGGAAAACAGAGTCATTCGACTTAGGGAGTAGGACGGGGGTGTCAAACTCAATTTCATTGTGGGCCGCATCAGGGTTGTGTTTGACTTCTGGGGGCCAGAGTGGGCGTGGGTGAAGTGGGCATGTCTAGTTCGACATCACTCGTCTTGGGGGTGCCTGTGGTGGCCTGAGCGCTCTGCTAGCAAAAACGGGCTGGTGAGTTCCGTTTTAGGCTGTGGCGGCCTCCTGCAACCCTCTGCCAGCGAAAACGGGCTGGTAAGCTCCGTTTTAGGCTGTGGTGGCCTCCTGCAACCCTCTGCCAGTGAAAACAGAGCTAGCTGGCAGAGGGTTGCAGGAGGCGGTCACAGCCGAAAATGGAGCTCACCAGCCCGTTTTCGCTGGCAGAAGCACTGCAGGCCGGTCCTTCGCTATTTCTAGGGCAGCCTCGCAGGCCAGATCTAAGCATTCTGCAGGCCGGATCTGGCCTCCAGGCCTTGAGTTTGATACCCGTGGTCTAGAAAAACAACAGCCTTAGCTGGTTTTATTTTAGACTGAAAACATTTGAGGATCTAAACAGGTTCCCTTCCTATAGATTGAACACACTTGTCTGTTTTCATTTATAATTACCACTTGGACAGACTAATTTCTGTACCAAGCAGCTTCTTATAGGACATTTCGTATGATTGATGTTTAATACTGAAATCACAGTGGATTTGCTTAATCCATAAACTAATGAAGAAGGCAAATTACCTTGCATGCTAGTGTATGTAATTGATGACAGAGCAGCTATGATGAACGCCAAGAGGATAAGGAGGATGAGAAGGTAGTTATTCAGCAGACCTCCTCCGGTGCAGTTAAATTGTCCTTTGTGTATGGAATACAAAACCAGAATTCCGATCCACCTGAGGAAGGAAGGAAGGAAGGAAGGAAGGAAGGAAGGAAGGAAGGAAAGGAAGGAAGTGAAAGAAAGAAAAGGAAAGAAAAATAAAGGAGAGAAGAAAAGGAGGGAGAGAGACAATGAAAGAAAGAAAAAGGAAAGGAAAAAGGAGAGAAGGAAGGGAGGGAGGGAGGGAGAGAGAGAAAGATGAAACAAAAGGAAATGAAAGGAAAAAGGAAGGAAGGAAGGGAAAGGAAAAAGAAAGGAGAGAAGGAAGGAACGAAGGAGGAAGAAAAAAGGAGAAAGAAAGAAAGAGAGAAAAAAGGAAAGGAAAAAGAAAGGAGTGAAGGAAGAGAGGGAGAGAAAGAGAGAAAGAAAGAGGAAACAAAAGGAAATGAAAGGAAAAAGGAAGGAAGGAAGGGAAAGGAAAGCGAAAGTGAAAGGAGGGAAGGAAATAGGGAGGGAGAAAGAAAGGCGAAAGAGAGAAAGAAAGAAAACTTTGTCACCCTGAACATTCTCAGCAGAAGTCTTGTCTTTTCGGAAGACTAACTAAGCACAGAACCACAAAGGGTGTCACAAAAGCACAATGACTCCTTCGTTGAGGTTTCCATTGCAAGCAGCCACAAAACAGTCCAAGAAATGAGCTCCATCTTGGAAGTGGTTGAGCAAGTCACCCTCCTTTTTTTATTACGCAAAGAGTCTTGGCCAAGTCTGAAGGCTGCAATTCCGCTTCCTCAGTCCTGGAGGACTACCACCACTAACACACTGGTGACAGTGTAAGGTCATTATGGATTGTGGCTGAAATTCTCTCCCTTTTTTGTTTACCAAGCGAACATTTAAGGTGGGTATGAAAGAGGGGAGAAAAGGCCAACGTTCAACCACAATTAGGTGCCCATCATAAAATGGACCTCTTTCTAAATTGGAGACTCAAACATCTACAGTGTCAAACTCAATTTCATTGAGGACCGCATCAGGGCTATGGTTGACCTCGGGAAAGGGGTCAGGCAGGCATGATACTAGATGGGTATGGCCAACTGGGGGTGTGTGGCCAGCTTGACACCACACCCCAAACTGCTGGCATGTTTCCTCTTCACATTGGATAGACCAGGCCGAAGCCACGCTGGCCTGATCTTTCCTCTTCGCATTGGGGAGACCAAGATGGCCCCGTGGGCCGGATCCAACCACATCGCGGTCTGGATCCAGCCTACGGGCCTTGAGTTTGACACCCCTGATCTACAGGAACTGAGCTGCCATGTCTCGTAGCAGCCCTACCTCTGAGAGCAACCATCTTACCAGGTCACTCTGATGAACAACTCAAAGGCTCCAGGGAAGACAAAGTCATCACTGCCGATAGCCCAACGCCGGCCGAACAACATCAATCCAGGCATAGTGGAAATCGGGCTTCGATTCTTCCACCACTGTAGGAGAAGAAGGAGACCCAACACAGGTTATCCCTTTCTCGCCCGTCTTTCCCATGGAAAACAACTTGGAACTTGGGAGCCTATTTACCTGAAAATATTTTTGTGTGTTTATCTCAACAGGTTTTTACAGAAGAAATTAAGAAGTGCTTTGAAACTCATCAAATTCGATGCAAAAGTTTTGTCCCAGGACTCATTGTTTTGTTTACTACTCAACGCACAAGCTAGAACTTGTCGGTGTCGGCGGCCTTGTGACTCACTACATTGTTTCTTACGGGAAAATCTGGATACTCATCACACCTCCAGGAACCAATGAATGATGGGTACCGAGGTACCGCGGAATGGGGGGTGAGGGAACAACCAAAAATACAGCTACCAAAGTTAACAGAAAAGAAAACTAGATTTACTTGCAGAAGCTAGAATTAGAAGTTGGAGGAGACTTCTAAGTCACCTTAGTTCAACTCTCTGCTCTGTGCTAGAAACTCTAGAACCATTTAGCAGGTGCCACCAGAGCTTCAAATGATGGAGATCTACTATTGTTCTAGACACATCATCTCAGATTTATTTATTTATTTATTGGTTCGATTTATATGCTGCCCTTCTCCGGAGACTCAGGGCAATGCGTTAAGCAATAGCCTTCATACTTTGTATATACCTGCTTAGTAGGGCTTTTGCCCCCCCACAAGCGGTGTTCTATTTTATACAAAGTCAGCTTATTGCCCCCACAATCCGGGTCCTCATTTTACCTGCCTCGGAAGGATGGAAGGCTGAGTCAACCTTGAGCCTGGCGAGATTCGAACTTGCAGTAATTGCAGGCAGCTGGCAACTAAGTGCTACTTTAACAGCACTTTAGCCCACTGCTCCACCAGGCTCCTCCAAGAGCTTTCACGTGTAGCTTGAACTTTTTGACACGTTTGAGCTTTCTCGAACTCCTTCCTTGCTCTTCAGGCGTTAGCTGTCCTTCCAAACTTCTTGAGGACACCATCGGCATCATCCAATGAGACTTCCATCTCCTCCTTTCAGCTCGATTGGCTGCCCCTTCCAAAGCAGCTTCGG
This sequence comes from Coluber constrictor foxii, assembly GCA_038048745.1. Lineage (NCBI taxonomy): Eukaryota > Metazoa > Chordata > Lepidosauria > Squamata > Colubridae > Coluber > Coluber constrictor. Next base: position 5,629,981 of record CM075973.1, read on the forward strand.
TGAAGTCGTAGAGGTTTAAGGCATCACTTCTGTTTTTCATGGACACACACACCTTCTCAAGAACATTTTGGTGGCACCATAACAAACTGAATATTTATCGGCGCATAAAGTCTGTGGGACAATTGAAGCGTCCAAGAGAGAATAGCTTGGTGTCTTCTGAATATTTTAGACAAAACCCACAGGTCTTTCTCACCACCTAAACTGGCCAAGGATGATAGAGGAGCAAAACATGTAAACACTGAGCTAATTTATTGTTGTTGTTAGTTGTGAAGTTGCGTCCGACCCATCACGACCCCATGGACAACATTCCTCCAAGCCTTCCTGTCCTCTACCATCCTCTGGAGTCCATTTAAGCTCACGCCGACTGCTTCAGTGACTCCATCCAGCCACCTCGTTCTCTGCCGTCCTGTTCTTCTTTTGCCCTCCATCGTTCCCAGCATTATTAGGCTCTTCTCCAGGGAGTCCTTCCTTCTCATTAAGTGGCCAAGTATTTGAGTTTCCTCTTCAGGATCTGGCCTTCTAAAGAGCAGTCAGGCTTGATCTCCTCTAGGACTGACCGGTTGGATCGCCTTGCAGTCCAAGGGACTCGCAGCTAATTTACCTGCTATTAATTTGTGTGGGAGGCATGCTGGGCGCTGCCCCCATGATGCCCACAACAGAACTTCCCATCATCAATGAAGGTGGCCAAACACGCATCTGGGTCAAGGGTTGAAAGCTGCTTTACATCAGCCTTTTTGGGGCAAACTTCTCCTTTTTGTCCGCCTCTTTGTAAATTCATTCTTGGAAGAACAAGCATGCCCAGTCTTGCTCCCCTTCTTTTAGCATGGGGGACGCCCCCCAGAAGCCCCCTCCAAGCTGTTCCCCCACCTTTGCAAGGTTTCCCTTCCCGCCCCCCCCCAAAGACCCAGCACCCCCCCTCTTTCCACTCCTCTATACCCCCCCCCCGCCTCTACCCCCTGCCAATCTATCTCTCCCCATGGCAACCCAGAGCTTTGCCCACCCAGGAACGTCCTCTCCCCAGTCCAGGCCCTTGCAAAAACCAAGGACCCTTCCCCAATTCATCGGACCTCCCCTATTTCCAGCCCCCCCACCCCACCCACCCACTCCAGCGCTTGCAACCCACCTGCCTGGCTTTGCACCTGCCGCGCTTTGCTTTTGCAAAAAGCAGACTCGTCTCGCGCCCCGCGGAGTACCAGAACGCCGTGACGTCACGCCAGGATCCCCGGGCCGACTGCTTTTTTTTTTTTTCCTTTTCCCTGTTTTGATGGCCTCTTCCCAAACAGGCGCATGCGTAGAGCTCTCCTTTGACCCCCCCCTTCGGCACCCTGGCGGAGCAAGGGTTGGCAGGAAGGCGCATGCGCAGACCGGAGGAGGATGAGCCTTTTGGAGTCAAAGAGGTAAGTATCACTCGTGAGAGTTTCAGGCATGCTGCAGTTTCGGTTTCGTTCGGCTGCCTTGAGACGCCGACCGGGGCTCCACGTTAGGAATGCAGGAGTCGGGGAGTAGGCTGGGCATCCCTCCTTTTGGGAAAAGGGTTGGACTACAATCCCCATCTGTTCTGGGAAAGGGCTTGCTGAGTTACTGGTCTGTAAAGGTGAGAGGTGGATTGGAATTGCATTGAGAACCCTGTAGTTTAGTGGGAGGAGCGCTTGATGCGATCCTCTTGGGGTAACAAAATGATGCTCTTTAACGCGCATCCCAAACTTGTGCATGATTTTTTTCCCCCCTTCTCTCCAGATCGTCCCCAATGGTAGAGAAGAGTAAGGCATTGGAATTGTAATTAGGGCGGTGTTTTGCAAGCTTGGGGAATTTTAAGGGCTGTGGATTTCGACTCCCAGAATCCCCAACCGAAGAAGAGTTCAAGAGTTTGAAAATTAAACTTTGCTTAATTTTGCAAAGTTTTGGAGGAGAGGGGAGATTTAGGGCATAAGGATTTCCTGGCCAAAACTCCCCGTTGAGGGCAGTTTTCCTGTGATTTGGCCAAATAAATATGTTCATTTATGTAGTTTATCCAAGGGAAGAAGGAACTTAAGTTTTTTCTTAGTTCTAGGGAAAAAATGTGGCTTGAATATAGCTCTTCAGAAGGGGAGGTGATTAGCTTGGGGGGGGGGGAATCAAGGATGAGAGTAAGCATCTTTCATACTTTGAAAGCCTTTGAAGTTGTGTCCTATCTTCCATCATCAGGGTGGCTTCACAATGTCCTACTTCTAAGAACTGACTCTACAGCCAGAGAGTCTTTTCATATACAACCACAAAACCAAGTTCTAATCAAGTCTGGATCAAAGCATCCCCGATTCATACATTTTTATTATTATGGCTGCTCATTTCATGCCTGGGCAGGTTTGCAAACCAAATTATAGAACCTGATGGACCGGTTGTGTGTCTGTAACATACGAAGGGCCTTCAATTCTTAAAATAGCTTTGGTTATTTACGGGCACCGCACCAAATCATCTCTATCTGGGCTTAGCAGAGTTGATGGAAATATTTTGTTTTAACATCGTGGATTCATAAAGGCAGAAGTTTCTGAAAAGTCACAGCGAGATTGGGATAAAGGTAAAGGTTCCCCTCGCACATATGTGCGGTGCTCATCTCCGTTTCAAAGCCGAAGAGCCAGTGCTGTCCAAAGACGTTTCCTTGGTCATGTGGCCAGCATGACAACACCAAAGACGCACAGAACACTGTTCCCTTCCCACCAAAGGTGATCCCTATTTTTCTACTTGCATTTTTTGTACGTGCTTTCGAACTGCTAGGTTGGCAGAAGCTGGGACAAGTCACGGGAGCTCACCCCGTTACGTGGCGCTAGGGATTCGAACCGCCGAACTGCTGACAAGCTCAGGTTCTTAGCCCCTGAGCCACCGCGTCCCATATTTGGATGCTATCGTTAAGATTGCGGCAGAATTAAACGCCCCGAGGATTTTAAAAAGGTCTGCTTTTCAACAAATTGCCTCTTTTCCTTCAGCTAATTACACCTTTCCAGACGAGGTGCAGTCCATCCTAGGAACTTCTCCCAGGCCCCAAAACCATGCATTTCATGAATAAGACACGGCGATATAAGAGTGAGAAAAAAATATATGTATATTTGGAACAGAAAATTATACATGCACAAAATGAAAGCAAGGCTTGAGCTGAGGGGCTGCCTTTCTCCAGGTAGTCTTTGACTTACAAGCAGAGTTGGGACCAGAATTTCTGTGGCTGAGCAAGGCGGTTATGTGAGTTGCATCAGGTTTTACGGCCTTTTTTGCCAGAGTTAAGCAAACCCAGCTGACTTTGCTTGTCGGAAACCAGCTTGGGGGAGATCACGAATGTTGATCATGTGACCTCGGGACGTTGCCGCCATCATAAATGCCGGTTGCCAAGCGCCCAAATTTTTGATCACGTGACACGAAGACGCAGCAACGGTTTCAACGGCAAGAACCAATCGAATGTCACTTTCTTTCATGCCGTCGCAACTGCGAACGGTTACTAAACGAATGATTGTTAAAGTCAAGGGCTTCCCGGGGATGAATGACCCTTTTGCAATGTCAACTATTCAACTATTTTTTTATTTTTCCCTGCTTTATTTGCACAGTTGTTTTATCTCTTTGCCCACATCATCATGGCTTCCTTCGGTTTATGAAAGGATTGGGTGATGGGAGAAAGAGATGCTGCCATCATCTTCGTTAGAAACCCATTATGCAAATGATCTGAAGGCTTCAATTAAGCTGAGAAATAATTATTCGCTCCTTTCTTTCCCTACTGATGAGAGTGTTGTGGCCCCGTCCTCTGAGCCTATCCCATTGGAGGAAGGAAGCTCTGAGCAGGAGGAAGAGGAGCCAGCCAGATCTCCCAGCCCCCCCCCCTCTGGCACCGTCTCAGGTGCCAGCTGAGAGAGCCAAGTAGTGGGGAAACAGGTGTCTCAGATGAGAGTGAGGGAGAGACGTCATTCCTGGACGCACGCCAAAGAAGGCGAGATAAACGCTTACAGCAGCTGCGGAGACGCATGAGGGAATAGACCTGAGTCACTGGACTGGAGTCACAGGATCAATGAGTCACTGGACCACACCCAGAGCCTATATAAGACAGGAGGGTGGTTCATGATCGCTGTGACGAACAAAAACGCAATCTAGTAGTCTTTGGAGCTAAAAGAACGGATTTTGGCAAAGCTACGTAGGTGATTTTCTTTTTGTGAACTATTAAAGCCCTTGGCAGACGGTGTGCATATCGCTGCCAAGTTTGAGATAAGAACTGTGGAGTGTGCCAAGTGCTTCTTAACCCTCGACTGGCTGTGATTTTCTGGGTCTCTGTAGTGGGGGACAGATCAGAGAGAGACGATCACATAAAATATGTAAGACTTCTACATTTCATAAAAATTTTCTGCTCCGGCCATTTTATGACAGAACTATCTTTTAAAAATCGCTTCGGTACATTCTAAACATTTTTTTTTTTGCAGCTCTTGTCATTTAAAATAAAAATACTGCCAACCTTTTTTACAATTTCAAAGCTACATCTATTCTGCCGATAAAAGAAGGAAGCTGCCTTTAATCGTTCGATGAAAATGTAACCGAGCCCAGATTTGAACCCTTGCAGGTGACATGGAGAGCAACTGCACCCCGGTGGAGGGGTGGGGGGAGCATCGTTTGAGACCACCACAATGGAGAACCACTTCATAAAATGTTTATTGAGGATGGTAACACAGGATAAATCATGCAACAGAATTCAGTAAAAAAAAAAAAAAAGGAAGGAGGAGGAAAGCTAGAGAACAGGATTTGGTGCTGCCGATTTCATGAAACGAGTCTATAAAAGCAACAACTGATCGTCCAAAAACTGGCACATTCTAAAATTGTTGGAAAAGCTTAAACAAAGACGTTTTTACTTGTAAAAGGATTCTGTATTAAAAAAGATGGAGACACCGTTAAAAATTGCCACCTATGGATGATTTCAACCCGGACGATGACTGCAGGGGTGGTGTGAACGCTGCTACTGTTGATAGAAAATGGTTTAGAAATAACACACACGCACACCCTTCCAAAAATTGCAGAATAATTTTAGTCTGCCTGGGGCACATGCAAACACGAATGGCTGCTGCAAAACCGTTAAATTGGGGGCCCCCAGACCTGGTGCATTGGCCCCCAGTAGTCTTAATTCAGGTCTTCGGGGAGGTGAAGAGTAGTAGTAGAGGAGGAGTATTTATGAATAGATGCTACCGATGGAAGCACCTTTTTATGGAAAGGAAAAAGGAAAACGAGTCACTGAAGGTATTGCTGGAAAACCCGCGAGCGTATTTCCGACAAGGCTGTTTGGATTTCAGCCCGCACAAAACACTCCAGGTTTGGAGGGTTGAGGAACCGAAAGGAAAATAAATACAGTGGAATCCAATTTGAAGTCGAACAAGGGAAGAGGGAGGGAGTTACCATCCGTCAATCAGCCTAGGCCTGCGCACGTCAAAAAATCATTCAGCCATTGACAGGAAATCTTTTTGGGGGGGGGGGAGGGAAAAGAAGTGTTTTGCGCTGATTCCTGATCCCCAAGGATCCCACAAACCCACCCACCCACCCAGACAAAAAAAAGAAACAAAAAAAAATCACTGTGGTTTTGTTTTTGTGTTTGTTTGTTTGTTTTTGGAACTATTCCAATTTGAAACTACAAGCTGAATTAAATCCACACGGTATTAAGTTTCTCTCGTGTAAAAAATCTTTATACATAGTAATAAAAAAAGAGAGGGGGAGGGGGGAGGAAAAAAGGCAAGATGCGTCCAACAGAAGTCATTTGGTTCTCTGGACCTACAGAGGCCGCCCCCCCTGCCCCTGCGGGGAGGGGTCTCTCTGCAAGAAGAGGGCGGGAGGCCATCTGTTCAAGCATCTTCAACCTCTTGATGGTCGGGATTGTTCTCTCTATGCATCCAGGATGGATCCACCCTTGGCACTTTAGGCTGGCAAACTCAACTTTTTCCCTTTGAGCACTGGAAAGGGAAAAAAAAGGATAACAAGATCAGTTCAACACAGATATCCAAGCCGTTCCCCCACCCAAAGCACGGTTGTGGGTTGCGTAGCGCAACGGCAGGGTCAACTCGCGAGGCATTTCTGGTCTGCTCTCGAGACCAGAAAAAAGGTGGGGAGGAGGAGAGAGATCTGTTGGAGCATCTGTTCAGCAGCCATGTTCACAAGCAAATTCCACGCATGCCTTCCTCCAAGGTTGGATCTCAAGATTACCAGAGAAAGTTTGGGAGGCGTGATTTCTACAGCCCGTGAAAGTGTCTTGTTGGAGAATGTGATTTATGACCCAGCCTGAGATGAGTGGAGGGTAAACAGGGTCAGAGTTGGTTACACTTGGGAAGCTGCTGACATGTTGCTCCTAATAAATAACTGGATTTCTTTAGAAACTTGGCTAGAGGCTCATGAGTTAATAAGGGCATTCATTGGAGCCCTGGCACCCAGGAGAAATTCTCTTCTACAGGTAGTCCTTGACTTATGACAAAGGAATTCTTCTTATGCAGTTAGTCCTCAACTTGCAAACAGAATTCTCTTCTTTAAGTAGTCCTTGACTTACAACAGGGGAATTCTCTTCTACAAGCAATCCTTGACTTATAATGGGGGAATTATTTTCTATGGGTAGTCCTCGACATACAACAGGGAATTCTCTTCTACAGGAAGTCCTTGACTGATGGGAATTCTCTAAGTTCCCTGTCGTAAGTTGTAGTCCTCAATTTACGACAGGGAAATTCTCTTCTACTGGTAATCCTTGATTTATGATAAGGGAATTCTCTCATGCAGTTAGTCCTCAATTTACAACACAATTCTCTCCAAGTAGTCCTTGACATATGACAAGATAATTATCTTCTACAGGAAGTCCTTGACTTATGATGGAAATTCTATTGTAGTCCTCGACTTACGACAGGGAAATTCTCTTCTCCTTGATTTATAACAGGGGAATTATTTTCTGTAGGTACTCCTCAACTTACAACAGGGGAATTCTCTCATGCAGTTGATCCCCAACTTACGACAGAGGAATTCTCTTCTATAGGTAGTCCTCAACTTACGACAGGGACATTCTCTTGTAGAAGTAGTCCTTGACTTAGGACAGCGGAATTCTATTCTACAGGTAGTCATCAAGTTGTGTCGTAATTATGCTTGGAATTACAGACATAAGCCATGCCAGTCAACTAGCATGAAACTTTTTTTGTAGCAGCCATTAAGCAAATGCAATCCTTAAGCGAGCCCACTACCGCTTGTTAAGCGAGACTACGTGTATTTTCACTGCAAACAAAAGCCTTCACTGTCAGACAGAGAGGAGCCAGAAAGAAATAGAAAGGATATTTAGTGGATAATTGAATAAAAATTATAGGTCACAACCACAAACTGAATTCCATGAATAAATGTTGAACCAGCCATTCTCTTGCGAGAATTATGTTGATTTGAGAGGTTGAGCACATGTATTCCGGCTTGCAGGATGGAAGAGACGCCCACCAAAAATCAAATCTACTTTGTCTGAATTTCTTCAGCTCTCTAAAACTGGGCAATCTTGGGTGTGTCAGGCTCTCAATCCCAATTTGAGGCTGAAGCTACATTTCGTCAAGCGAGCCAGCCTTAAGGTGTTGAATTTCCTTCCCTTTTTAAATATGCCCGTACCTGTGGATTAATGGCATATTTGGCGGAATTAAATATGTACAGGAATGACAACCGAAGCCATCCAACTGGGAGAACCGGTCCTATTATCACATTTTGTATACAGGAAAGGCATTCATTGCACCCTCAACATTTGCAAAAGGAGTAATTTTAGGCTTAGGTCTTTCCGAAAAATTATGGTACCCACACTCCATCCCTTTCTATAGGAAATATACAGGTACCTGAGATAAGAAGTCAGGTCGTTCTGTGGCTGCAATTTATTTTAAAAAATGCATTGAGGGAAACCTTCTATGGAGATTCTTAATCATCATGGTTGTCCCAAATGTGCTTTTTTCAAGAGGCAAGTGGACTGACTTGTTTTTCTTTGAAAACATTTTGCTTCTCAGAGCTGAAGAAGCTTCTTGGATGAGAAGTGAAATATCTTCAAAGAAAAACCAGAAAGTCAAGTTGAAAAGAGCACCTTTGGGACATGGAGGGAAACAGGAATTAGTCTATTTTCTGGACTGTAAGATGCATTTTTTGTCTCCCAAAAGGGGGTGAAAATGTCTGTGCGTCTTATAGACCAAATATTGCCAAAGCCCCCACTCACCTGCCGGTTTTTTGCCTCTGCATGCCCCATTTTCGTCCCGTTTTTGAGACTTTTTTCATCCCATTTTCGAGGTCAATTTTTCCAGGGAAAACAGCCTGAAAAATGCCATGAAAATGGGCCAAAAAAGGCCTCAAAAATGGACTGGAAAAGGCCCGAAAATGGGGCATGCAAAGGCCAAAAACTTTTTTTGGGTTTATTTCCTCTTCTAAATTTGGGTGCGTCTTATACTCCGAAAAATACGGTACCTAGGATGCTTAACTTATGGAGATGTATCTCCCAGTCTAATCCTAGATCCTCCCACTCCTAACAGACCTGTAGGGTGACAAGTGGAAGGAGAGTGACCAGCTCAGAGGCAGCGAAAGGCAAGTCAGCAAAAGTCCACCTGTTTCCAAGCTACTTTAATGCAAACCTAGCATGCATAAAAAATGCACCACATTAAAAATCTAGACTTGCTTGTAGATAGTGTGTCTGCACGCACACAAGAACCCAAAGAAGAAAGGAAAAATGTCTATTCAAACTATCTTCCAACATTTCTCCCAGATATTTCATGGCCCGGATTTATTGATTTGTGGTTAATGTGGGTTTATTTTAAAATTGCAGCCGTCAAAAAACAGTGTTTTGTCATAGAAGTATCGTGTTCTATAAAGTTGTAGAGAGATACAGGAGACATGGGGGGGGGTGTGTGCGAAGGGGTGGAATCCTACCGTTTATTGCATTTGAAAATGAGAAAAGTCTTGCCAACTTTACGATGGGTGGACTTCAAGTCCCAGAATCCTCCAGCCAGCTGAATTCTGGGAGTTGAAGTCCACCCATCTTAAAAATCGCTGAAGTTGAAAAATCCTGGTCTACGCCAGTATTCTTGCTTTGATGAAGTTTTAGTGTGAGCCACATAAGATATCATGGAAACATACTGGAGAAGTCTAGATTTCCCTTTTCCTTCATGGTGCCCTGTAGGTGAGCAGGACTATAATTCCCAGCATCTGCAGCCACGGGGAATGATGGAAGCTGGAGTCCAACACAACCCCAAGCTATCAAATTGAGGAAAGATGCTACATTATAAGTCATAATGCAAAATTTCTGAACCTTAGCCACGTTAAGGTGAGTGGATGTTAATTTTCAGAGTTGAGCATAGCTGGCTGGGGAATTCTGGGAGTTCAAGTTCACTCATCTTAAAGTTGCTAAGAAACACCGTCACAATTATGTGTTACCGTGGGTCTCTTACCTTTTGTAACATACAAATAGAAGAAGTCACAATACAGAATGGTCTGGACCACTCCAGCCACCACGGCTATGAGGTCAAAGAACCCCTCAAAATAATAACGCCAAATCCAGTTGATCAGGTACAAGGCACGGTAGAGGCCCAGGAAGAAGAGATAGTGAGTAGTGATGGTCTCCGCTTCCCCAGTTTTACTGATCATAAAAAGCTGGGGAAGAATCGCCACGGACTCCAAGTAGATGGAGAAAGTCCACAAGATCTGAAACCAAAAAACAGAGACGTTAAAATCATACGCTCCTTCAGATCTCTTGCTGGAACTGGGTAGGTCTAGTTTGATGAAAAGAAGGACTAGGGGTGACATGATAGACGTCTTCCAATATTTCAGGGGTTGCCACGAAGAAGAGGGAGTCAACCTATTCTCTAAAGCACCTGAAGGCAGGACAAGAAGCAATGGGTCGAAAGTGATCCCACCTGGATCAGTTGCAACCTGGAATTGAGGAGAAGCTTCCTGACAGTTAGAACAATTAATCAGTGAAACAGGAAAAGTTAAAATTAAAGTTGCCAAGCTTGGAGACTCCCAACGTGCATCTACAAACACTTTTTAAAGTGTTTAAATTGTAGGTCTTGTTGAGTCCTCCAGGTGGCACCAAATGCTTCTCAAATACCAGAGAGAGAAAGAGAGAGGGAGGGAGAGGAAGAGAGAAGGGGGGGAGAGAGGAGAGGCAGAGAGGAGAAAGAGAGAAGGGGGGAGAGGGAGAGAAAGAGAGAAGGGGGAGAGAGGAGAGGGAGAGAGAAGGGGGGAGAGGGAGGAGGAAGAGGGAGGAGAGGGAGAGAAGGGGAGAGGGAGAAACAGGAGGAGAGAGAGAAAGGGTAGAGGGAGAGAGGGAGAGAAAGAGGAGACAGAGGGAGAGAGAGAAGGGGAAGAGAGCTGAAGGAGAGAAGGGGAGAGAGGGAGAGGGGAGAAGTGGGAGAGGGAGGGAGGGAGAGAGAGAGGGAGGCAGAGGGAAAGAGAGAAGGGGGGAGGAGAACAAAAGACAAACTCACTTTCCCAATATTTGTTTAAGGAAATGAGCATCTGAGTGACTAAAGCAGCAATCCCTGCACGTAAGTTGGGAGGAAGTTCTCTTGAATTCAGGGCTCAAATGAGAAACTGTACCACTCCAACTGAAGCTCAGCTGAATTTGGAGAGAAAAGCCAGCAAAAATCTCCCTTCCCTTCCCTGGTGGGTGTGGGAGTGGGTGTATTTAAAGATTAACCGGTGTATTCTTGCACTGGTGATCGACGCAAACGCTGCTGCGTTCTGAACTTACCTCCAGGGAAGAGAAATCATGATTGACCAGGAACGACAGCCCGCCGACGGGGACCACCAGAAACTCGACTCTGAAGGTATCGTGATTCCCGTCGTAGGTGGCCTTGAATTTCATGTAGATCAGGTAGACAGTAGCGTATGCGCAGGCGACGTAGATCAGCTGGAAGGAAGAGACCCAGAGGGGTTACCCAGGTTGATCACCGGGAGGAAGGACAAACATTTTGCGTGTGGGGAGAGGAATTTTTGCAGTTTGTTTGGAGTGAGGCGCCTTCCCCGGATTTGCTCAGCGCACAGACAACAGTTTTAATCGTCTCTGAACTCTGACCGTGAGTTCCCCAACTAGACAGGGCAACAATTAGAGATAAGCACCCGTTTCCACAGTCAAATGTTATCGGTTTGATCCAGGATTCCTGGCGTCTTATGACCAGAGGGCAGGTGAGTTCTCTACCTGTTCCATCACAGCCTCTCTGCAACCTTAAGCACTTCTCACATCATTCCCTGACCAGGTTCTTTCAAAGCGCTTTTGACCAGTGGTCTGATACTATTCAGACCCAACGTTCACATTCCCACAACACTGTCAAACTATTTACTAGGACTGTATTACTATTATTCTCATCCTTCCTAGTACCTATCTCCTTCTCTACTTTTTTTTTTTTAATTTGATTTATATGCCGCCCTTCTCCGGAGACTCAGGGCGGCTTACAATGCGTTAAGCAATAATCTTCATACTTTTGTATATTTCATACAAAGTCAGCTTATTGCCCCCACAAACTGGGTCCTCAATTGACCTACCTTAGAAAGGATGGACGGCTGAGTCAACCTTGAGCCTGGGGAGATTCAAACTTACTAATTGCAGACAGCTGGAGTTAAATTACAATGCATTAGTCTGCTGAGCTATCCACGCTCCTATATAGGTTATATGGCTATAACCTTGCTGTTAATTTCTTTATGCTTTATGTTGCTTTATTTAGTTTCCTGGAATGATTTGATTGCTTATTTAGTATCCTACGACTATCACTAACTGTTGTATCTTATGATTCTTGATGAAGGTACCGTGTTTCCCCCAAAATAAGACCCTGTCTTATAATTTTTTGAACCCTGAAATAAGCGCTTGGCCTTATTGTCATGCGCTCAAAAGCCCGATTGGGCGTATTATCAGGGGATGTCTTATTTTGGGGGAAACAGGGTAGTACTTTATTGTCATTGCACCTCATACAACGAAATTAAATGCCATCTTCAGTGTACATTATACATAAGGAAAACTTACGTATAATGTACACAAGAAAAAAAAGAAAACAAAAACACACATCCTTCACATTGTATGCGATTGAATCGAAAACCCCTGATACTGCATTAACATTGCACTATACAGTAGAATTCAATGTAGTTACTGCTCTGGGAAGGAAGCTGTTTTTTTCCCGCCGATTTGTCCTTGCTTTTTATTATTTTATTTATTTAGGCAAAGGCTGTTGGCCTTCCAGAAGGAAGCGGTCTGTTAAAGCAGGGGTCTCCAACCTTGGCAACTTTACGACATGTGGACTTCAACTCCCAGAATTCCTCAGCCAGCATAGCTGGCTGAGGAATTCTGGGAGTTGAAGTCCACAAGTCGTAAAGTTGCCAAGGTTGGTGACCTCTTTCGGTAGCTCGGTACTGAAGCCCTCCCCTCCTCTCATCCTAGTGACTGGGGAGGACATCCTGGAGTCAAGAAGGCACAAGGGGAAGCGACAGAATTTGGTGCTGTGGAAGGGGTAGCCCCTAGTAGAGGCAGAATGGGAAGTGACAAAATATGTGACATCAGGGCCTCTAGACTTCTTCGTAAGTTCCATGCTAGGCATCCGACCGAAATAGAACGGGAGGTTAGGGGGCTTCTATGCAGTGGTGGGTTTTAAAATTTTTTAGCAAGGGGCTCTCTGTCCAGTTGCTGGGTGGATATGGCCATGGTGGGCGTGGCTAGCTGGCCTCCTACACCATGGCGGTGGGGGTCATTTTTGCCCTCCCAGGGCTCCGGAGGCTTTTCTTGAGCCTCCAGGAGGGCGAAAACGGCCTCCCCAGGCTCCGGAGGCTGGAAACGGGTCCGTTTTTCACCCTCCCCGAGCCTCCGTGTGTGCTCTCCACTTACCTGCATCCAAAATGGGCTGTGTGGGGACTCCTGCGAGGGGCGGGGCCAGCCAGGAGTGGGATTTGGGGGTTCTCTGAACTGCACAGAATCTTAGCTACAGGTTCTCCCGAACCCCCAGCAACCCAACCCCTGCTTCTATGTAATGTTGATGTAAATTTGTGTATGTTTTTTTTTTTCCCCTAGGCTTATCTTTCTCCTGGAGGGTTGGGCATGTCAAGGCTGATTCGTAAACCCCCCCCCCCCCGTTCTGCTTGCAGCTTGACGAAGAAACACAGGAAGGGGGAAGGGCTTGTTTGCTGTTGCTCCTCCCCTCCTCTGGGAGCTTTTCCAAAAGGCAGTTAGACTTTCTTAGGGTTTTTTTTCTCCCCCCCTTAAAAACGATTCACTTCTCACCCAAGAAACTTCTTCCGTTCTGTTCTGAACGGTCACTAAACAAACGGCGTAGGCCGCTAATACTTATTCGGTATACTGTACCTTCATAGAAGTGTTATAAAGTGAAATGAACGAAGTGAAGAGGTCCAGGTATCGAGTAGTGAAGACCAGTGCAAACAGAAGCTGACTTTTCCCAGATATACCTAGAGCGAATTAAAAACAAAACAAAAGAAGAAGAAGAGGAAAGTAGTCTTTAAAAACCAAAACCGTGCTACGTATCTTTGTCCTAAAGACTTGTGAGTTCGATCCCAGGTAGAGGCAGATATTTCACTCTCTCTGGGCAGAATGAGCATATTATCTGCTGAACAAAACTCTGCATTGGCAACAGGAAGGGCATCCGGCCAGTAAACACTCAGCTCCATTCAGTTGCCCGGACTCCACCCCGCAAGGGATTATGGGATCGTTAAAAGAGGATGATCTTTGTCCTAAAGACTTGAATGAGGCAAGGGCATTTTAGGTCCCCAACTAAAGTTTATCGAAAGAGAGCGCATCCATCCAAATCTTTAAAAGCCTCAAGAACTCTGTATGTGTCACTCTTAGCGAAATGCTTCTTGTTTGGTTAAATGTCGATGGAGATTTTCAGTTATCCAGGTATTAGTTGTCTCAAAATGTGCTTTTTTACAAAAGGCAACTGGACTGGGTTTTTTTTTTTCCTGGAAGTGGGTGGGGGGGAAAAAGCACCTTTGAAATTCTTGTTTGGTTGTTACGCTTTTCAATTTCATTTCGATTCCCTTCTAAACTTGCAGTCCATCAGGCCCTCGGTTGAAAAGAGTGAAATCTTTGTTCTTTTGGAAAAAGCATCTTTGGGACAACCATGATCGAGAATCTCCATAGACCAGTGATGGCTAACCTCTTTGCCATTGCGTGCCAGGAGGGGAGAGTTGCGCACACATGTGCCCACATACATAATTCTATGCCCCCCACCCCCGCGCATGCAACCCCCCCATTCCTAGCACACGATGGCACAGTGGGCCCGGTAGGCCCATTTTTCTCTCTCCCCAGGCTCCAGAATTTTTCTAGGAGCTTGGGAAGGGTGAAAACGGCCTTCCCCACCCCTCCGGAGAGCCACCGGGGGCAGGAAACAGCCTGTTTCCCTACTCCCAGTGGGCCCAGAAGGCCCGAAAATCAGCTGGCCGTAGCGGAGCTCACGCACCCACCGATATGGCCATACGTTCACCATCACAGCCATAGACCTTCATTTAAAAAGACTTCGTAAAGACAAGGGCAGTTGAGATGAATTAAAAGTAGCTGGCCCAGTGGTACTGACAGTCAATTTGGAACCATTTATAGCCTTGTTCTTAGGCACGAAAGCTGCCTAGGGGACTTTAAGCCAGTTGATCTCTCTCTCAAGTCTAGGAGTCATCGGACCGGGGCTTGCATGAGGAAAAGGAAGAAAAGGAGGAGAGGAGGAGAGGAAGAGGAAGACTAGATGATAATAATGAAATTGCTTATTGCTTAATGCATTGTAAGCCGCCCTGAGTCTCCGGAGAAGGGCAGCATATAAATCAAATTTTTTAAAAAAATCTAGCACTGATGATGTTGCCTAGTTTGGTAATGAAACGTCTACAAGGAAGCAACCAAGCTTAGAGCACACCAAAGACCCCCACAGTCCTCCTCCTCTCCTCCCCTCCGTAAACTCTGCTCCCTTCTAGCACTGATGATGTAACCAACCTCAGAGAGCACCAAGGATCACTCAGTTCAATCTTGGGATACAAATATTCTCCTCTATCACTTAAGATTTAGGTGATAAGTTACATTTAAGTTAAGGTTTCAGGATGGTTCTCTTCGTGCAGTCTGACTCTAAGGCGATGATGGCGAACCTGTGGCACCCGTGCCACAGGTGGCACGCGGAGCTATTTCTGCGGGCACGCAAGCTGTCACCCTAGGTCAGCTCCATCATTCATGTGGGCGTGTGCCTCCCGCCAATTGGCTGGTTTTCGGATCTCTGCCACGCTTGACTCCAAACAGACAAGAATTGCTAGCTGGATTCACCCCAAACCCTTAACTCTTTTTTTAAAAAATTTGATTTATATGCCGCTCTTCTCTGGAGACTCAGGGCGGCTTACAATGCGTTAAGCAATAGCCTTCATATTTTTGTATATTTATACAAAGTCAGCTTATTGCCCCCACAAACTGGGTCCTCAATTTACCCACCTTAGAAAGGATGGAAGGCTGAGTCAACCTTGAGCCTGGTGAGATTCGAATTTACTAATTGCAGACAGCTGGAGTTAAATTACAGTGCATTAGTCTGCTGAGCTATCCAGGCTCCTTTTAGCTCTTAAATCTGGACCACAATTGCTCTTTTTCCTGATGTCGTTAACGTGAATGGAAGCACATTGATCTGGCTCGCCATAAGCTGCTGTAAAAGGGCTGGACTTCCGAAGACAGAAACCACCAAACATCTAACGCCTCCTAAGCCAAGGCTATCGTGTTGCACAAACCACACCATTCGGTGTCGAGTGACAAAATCTGCTATGGGAGTTTCACCGATTGCCTACTTAGCCCAGGATACATCACAGCCTTTCGGGACAGCCAATGCAATTTTAGCTTGTACTTTCTGTGTCAGTCAAGGGTTTAGGCAGAAAAAAAGTAGCTGTGAAACTCAAGGTGTGTAAGGTAAAGGTAAAGGTTCCCCTCGCACATACGTGTTAGTCGTTCCTGACTCATCTCCGTTTCAAAGCTAAAGAGCCAGTGCTGTCCGAAGACGTCCCCGTGGTCATGTGACTCAACACCAAAGGTTCACAGGATGCTGTTCCCTTCCCACCAAAAGTGGTCCCCATTTTTTTACTTGCATTTTTTACGTGCTTTCGAACTGCTAGGTGAGCAGAAGCTGGGACAAGTCACAGGAGCTCACCCCATTACTAGGGATTCTGGGAGTTGAAGTCCACCCATTATTTGCATTTTTTTCTATTGCACTAAATCAGGGGTCCTCAATCTACGGCCCCTGGGCTGGATACGAGCAATGAATTTTTGTGTTGCTGCAGAGAGTCTCCCCCTTTGGGGTCTTTTTGTGTGGGTCGGAGGGGGACAGAAATTCCGACTCGGGGTCTGCTTCAGCCTCCTGGTGTGGGGCTTTGGGCGAAGGCTGGAGGGAAGCACCACTGGTGGTGAAGAGCCAGAGGGCCTCGTTCCAGTGGGACTGCCTCATGGCCTGGAACTGGCTGACCATCTCAGCCCACTGAGCCTCCAGGCACTGATCCCTGGCCTTGCACTCCCATAGGTCTTCCCTCTACTTGGAAAGCCTATGCGCCTAGTCCTCAGTGAGGTGCTTCTGCTGAGCCTCCTTCTCGGTCAGATCCAATTTGAACTGAGCCAACTCTTTCTCGTGGTGGCTGCTTAGCTCCAGCAACTGCTTCCTGTTGGGGCCCTAAGGAGCCTGGGCAGGGAGGGGAGGAGTGGGTGGGAGGGGAGGGTTGAGTAGTGAGTGACATTGAGTTGGCCCCACCCACCCAGTCACATGCCTACCTAGCCCCGCCCACCCTGCCGGTCATTAGGCAGATCACATCAGAGGCCCGCGGGATTTAAAATTATGAATTTAGTGGTCCCCGAGGTCCGAAAAGTTGGGGACCCCTGCCCCAAAGTGTCGCCTTTTACCAGGAATCCCTTCATGATTAAATGTGCCCACTGAGAGTTTACGGGAAGATGTGCAACGATCTGGATTTGAAGGAGAAAAGGTGGTTTTGCGTTGCATCTGTTGGCGGTTTTTCGAAGAAGCAGTTCCTGGCCCTGTGAAAGAGCGATGCACACCGGGAGATTTTTAAGGAGGTGTTGCCAGCTGTACGCTGTGCACATTCACACACTAAATCACCTTGAATCCGGATGGCTTCGCGGCTCCAACCTGATAAGCGAGATGTTTAAACAGACACACAAAACACACAGCCTTTTTTTTTTCTCGAACACATGGGCGTTCGAGGGTCACAATTCTGCAAAGGCAACACTTCCCTGCCAGGAAAGCAGGTGTTGACTGCAATACATGCCCCATTAACTGAACATAATGTGGGCTCGCATGCTCCGTTGATCAGGGCTGCTGTGCGTACAGCCTTTCTGTCAACGCAACTTCCAAAACCATAAATGCTGTATATTTCAGCAATCTCTCTCTTTTTTTAATGTGCTGGAGAAGATAAGGGCCTAGTCGTTGATTCTTCATTTATCTCAAGGATGAAATGCTACCGGTTCGGGGCAGTTCTGCCAAACCGGTAATAAAAAAAATGCTTTAAAAAGTAAAAAAAAAAAAATAGTTCCGAGATTTCTCAGGAATTCTGGGAGTTGAAGTCCACAGGTTGTAAAAGGGCCACATTTGCCCACCCCTGCACTAAATGAAAGGTAGGTCAAAGGCTACCTTTCTGTGACAGTGTCCCCTCCCAGCAGCAGCCACTTACCTGCCGGATGGGATGGGATGGGATGGGATGGGATGGGATGGAGAGATTTCCGATGCTCCCTGCCAGATTCCCACAAGAAAAGTCAATGGGGAAGCCAGCGGGAAGTCGGAAGTTGCTCTCACTGCTTTGGGGGAGTGTTTCTTGTGCAGGGAAGGATGTTATCTCTGAAAGGACGAGGAGATATAGTATCTATATCTATCGAGCTGTCTATCCGCTTTTCTAACATTAAAAAAACAAATCCTAAATAAAGATTTAACACTCCCTCGGGTCAAATTCTGCTCCTAGCAACTAGACGGGGGGGCATTTGTAACACGGCTTATGTTCGTGACTTGCAACGGTATTTATTTGCCGTCTGTCTTCTTGCCGGATGCTTTTTTGACTTCTCTGTTTAGCTTTGCAACCTGAAATGTCAACAGTGCAAATACTAACCGTGACCCACCCTATTTCGCTTTTCAGTCTGCCTAGCTAAGCGTGATCACGCCTGTGATTTATTTTATGCTCACACTGGTGTGCTACATGCGTCACAGATTTTCACCCTTATATTTCGCTAAAGCTCTCTAGGGCAGGGGTCTCCAACCTTGGCAACATTAAGCCTGACGGACTTCACCCCCCAGAATTCCCCAGCCAGCAAAGCAAAGCAGAGCAAAGCTAGCTGGGGGATTCTGGGAGTTGAAGTCCGCCAGGCTTAATGTTGCCAAGGTTGGAGATCCCTGCTCTAAGTGCTTTGCAAAGAGGACAACTAAGGTAGGACAAAAACGGGAAGGTAAATATGCCCTGACAACTAGAGATAATCCTCAATTTATGGCAATTCACTTAGTGACTATTTGAAGTTACAACGGCACTGAAAAAAGCGACTTGAGACCATTTTTTACACTTACGACCACAACTTGACTCACATTTAAGACGGTTGCGAGTCACAGGGTCACGAGATCCCCTATCGGTGACCTTCTGACAAGCAAGGTCAATTGGGGGGGGACCAAATCTACTTAACGACCGTGGCTAGTAATTTAACAGCGGACGTGATTCATTAGATAAATGCGGCAAGAAAAGTCGCAAGATGGGGCAAAAACTCACGTAGCAAATTTACCGCTTGGCAACATACATTTCGGGCTCAATTATGGTCATAAGTTGAGGACTACCTGTACCAAAGCTTGCGTAATGTTTGCAGTCAGTAAAATGCCAAGCCGAGAGACAGTTTGGGAATGGCACAATCCAATGGCTCAAGAGTCCTGGGTTAAACCAAGGGAGAAAACCCCACTATGCAGCTCTGTGGCCGGGAAAGATTTAAGAGTTGAGAAAAGTCCAGTTTATGAGCTTAGAACCCATTTTGAACATGAGCCTAACCCAGGGGTCTGCAATCTTAAATACTCAGAAGTGCCATTTGGACCCGTTTCCCACAGAAAAGAAAACGCTGGGAGCCACAAAACCTGGGTGGGAGTGGCCAACTCGATGTCACTCACGTCCACCAGTCACATGACAACACCCCCCACCCCCACCCCCCAACCATGCCTACCTAGCCGGTCATTAGGGCAGAGAACCAGTCGTTAAAAAACACCAGGAGAAACATTGGTTTAAAGCAGGGGTCAGCAACTTGCAGCTCTGGAGCCGCATGTGGCTCTTTCATCCTTCTGCTGCGGCTCCGTTGCTAGTCGGCTCCACAATTGATAGGGCTTTCGGTTAGGACAGGTAGAGGAAAAAGGATGCCGTGCTAGGAGGAGACTCTATGGTGGGGGAACCGGACTTCTAATCAGCTCCAGAATTGAAAGGGGGCTTCCAGTTAGGACTTTTTTGGCTCTTTGAGTGTTTAAGGTTGCCGACCCATGCCCTAGGCGTAGGACAGAGGTCAGCAGTCTGAAGCTCTGGAGCCGCATGTGGCTCTTTCACCCCTCTGCTGTGGCTCCCTGTCACTCAAAATATGCGTCACAATCGCCAATGTGCAACACCCGCTGGCATGCAATTTATTGAGCTTTTCAACCCCCGGTAGGCCAACAATGGATCAATCCAAGGAAAGAAAAGTTTCAGAAGAAAACAGAACATTTAATTCAACTACACATGCTAGTTTTGTAGTCGCTCAAGAAATAGTCAGGCACGGGAAGGGTTTTGTGGCTCCCGGTGTTTTCTTTTCTGTGGGACAGGGGTCCAAATGGCTCTTTGAGTGTTTAAGGTTGCAGACCCCTGGCTTAGAGTGATGAATGGACACATAGACATTAAATGGCGATAGTATTGCTTTTTAAGTAGGGGGTTTTGACCATGGTTGAACAAACTACAGTTTAATGTAATGTGAAAAGTCAAAATATTCCTCCATATCGCCAGTCCTGTTTCCTACTTCATTTTTTTGAGATATATATATATATAAAATGATCGTTTTGATTTTCTGTAAAATGTGCTCCCTTGAAGTCTCTCATTATATATTTGTATTTTTAAAAAAAAACAAGGCAGTAGATTAAAGAATATGTCACTGGGATGATTTATGTCCATTATCTTTTTTTTCCCCTTAAAACACCTTGTCTCATCCCACTAGTTACGTTTCTTGAAAAGTTAATGTTTTAGATTCAAAAGCCTGCATAACTAAGATCAAAAGTCTTCATACAATTTGTTTCCCACCCCTCTTGAAGGTCTGTGTGTAGTCGGCTGTTGCCAATTTGCTTTAAGGTAACTATAAATGGCTAGGTTAAAGGAATACAATTAACTTCAATGTAACTAATTTACATTTCACCCTCATGCCTCCAAGTGCTAATGTTGCATTTCAAGGTATTCTGAGAAGAGCAAGCAAACAGGAAAACAATAGTTGCAATTTTCTACTTCCCAAATGCTTCTATGAATTTGATTTCCAAAAATAACTTGCATCATTTATAAAAAGAAAAAGGCTTAAGCCCATGCAAATCATTCAACAAAGCCCAAGAATTTTCTCCAGCCAGCTCCTCCCAATGCAACTACCACAATTCCCATTCACTGCAGCCACTCCTGTTCATCCTAGCTGAGAATCATGGGCTCTGAAAGGGCCACCCCCCCCCCCTTGGGCTGTTGCTTGTGGTAGCTTCTTTTGCAAAAAATAATTTTCTGCACTGGTGCCTTTTTTTCCCCCATGGATACAAGGATGACAAGACCCAAATTACATTTGCTCTCGCTATTTTAATATTTGATGAAACACAAAAGACCCCTCGCATCCTTAAATCGTTTCAACTCCTACCCTCAAAACGAGGCTATAGAGCACTGCACAACAGAACAACTAGACACAAGGACATTTTTTTCCCGAATGCCATCACTCTGCTAAACAAATAATTCCCTCAATACTGTCAAACTATTCACTAAGTCTGTATTACTATTACTATTAATCTTCTCACCGTTCCTATTACCCATCTCCTCCCACTTATGACTGCATGACTGTAAATTTGTTGCTTGCATCCTTACGATTTATATTGTTTCCTAGTATGATCTGATTGCTTATTTGTTCCCTATGACTATCATTAAGTGTTGTACCTTATGATTCTTGACGAATGTATCTTTTCTTTTTATGTACACTTTGGTGTAATATATGCACCAAAGACAAATTCCTTGTGTGTCCAATCACACTTGGCCAATAAAGAATTCAATTCTATTCTATTCTATTCTCCATTTCTATCTATCTATCTATCTATCTATCTATCTATCTATCTATCTATCTATCTATCTATCTATCTATCTATCTATCTATCTATCTATCATCTATCTATCATCTATCATCTATCTATCTATCTATCTATCTATCTATCTATCTATCTATCTATCTATCTATCATCTATATCTTTTCTTTTATGTACACTGAGAGCTTATGCACCGAGACAAATTCCTTGTGTGTCCAATCACACTTGGCCAATAAAGAATTCAATTCTATTCTATTCTATTCTATTCTATTCTATTCTATTCTATTCTATTCTATTCTATTCTATTCTATTCTATTCTATTCTATTCTATTCTATTCTATTCTAAAAAGCCACGATTAACAGGACATAGGGGAAAAAAGGGAACAGCAATGTGGCAACAATACAGCTATTGTTAAAATGGTATGGCGTGTGATTTGTAAAGAGAGGCCAGCCTTCCCTTAAATCTCATTTATTCCCAGGCTGAAAAAACAAAACAAAACTATAGTTCAAGGCATATAGTTCAGTTCTAATTCTGAATAGTCTTTTCTCCTATAAAGCCACACGTGGCTGTTTCAGGACCTGCCCCCTAATCTACAATAACACAAGTCCCGGCTTTAAAAAAAAATCTTCTTCCAATAAAACGTCAAGGCAGGCTTGATTTATTTCAGCCACCGGGCCGCGTGGCATTTCATTCTCCTTAATCTCACTCTTCAAAAAGTGCTGAGCTTGCCTGCCAGGGGTCAAAAGCACGGTTTGCACACAGGACTAGCCTGGAGACACCAAACACAGTTCAGCGTCAAGGCTGGGATGCAAGTTAAAACGAACAAGCCGACAGCGCTTAAAGGCTTAGTAAGGTGGGTTTGCAAAAGAACCCAAAGTGTGAAAATGCTTAAAATGCTCGTGCATCAAATGGAATCAAAGGCCTATTCGCAGGCTATTCATTTCCGATTTATCAGCAATAAAGTTACTCTCAAAATAATAAGGTAACCAGAGAGACACGGTGGCATTTGATTTCTTTGAAGAAACGGATCGCAAACAGCCATCTCTGCCCCAATCAGATTTTGGCTCTTCTGCAAAGAAAGGAGGTTAAAAAGTATAGATGATCCCTTTCCCAGGCCCTTCTGTACACCACACCTTCTCCCAGCTGCCACGTCAGACTAACTCAGGCCTTCCAATTGAAAGCCTATTCTTTCGAGAGCTGGGATTTAGGTTGCTTTCCAATTTCCAACAGCGGTTGGTTGGTAGGGCATGGAAAAGCCTCCGTCGCGGAGCTGGATTGCCGCTCTTAACCCCTTCATGGGCAAAAGAAGCCAAGCCTTTTTTATACGGAAGGGCTCCTCCGGAGCAAATTCAGGCCCGGGAGTGAGTTTCGGCCTGACAAAGTCGGCAGGAAAGCGAGATTGTTCTGCTCTTGCAAGCAGAGAAACGTCCGACCGCTAAAAGGAGAATGGGTGGGGTCCAACATCGCACACAACTCTCGAACTTCTGCTTGGGATTTTTTTCCTCCCTAAATCCATTCATTGCATTTTGGCACATTCATTCTATGAGGAATAAAAGGCACGTGGGATCACTTTGCCCTGAAAGATTGGTTTTATTTATCTGGTTTCACAGTAAAAATAAACAAACAACACAGAGATATAACTCATCGGCACATTGTCTTTCTATGCTAATCTAAAAGTACAATTCAGGTCGAACGTATCCCTGCCCCATTAAAATAACCTTTTAATCATACGAAGGTTATTCCCTGTCCTTCTTATTTCCAATTGCTTTTCAAGTAAACCTTTTAGGATATTTTTAGCAGCCTGCCTATATTTTTGACCCCTTTCCGAGTCTCTGGATTCAATCACCTTCCATTTCAATTAAGAGTGTCTGTATTTGCAATACAGAGCAAGAAATTAAAAAAGCAGTAATATTTCTCTTCCCAGTGAATTCCCACGAGATCTTCCTACATCGGTTTTTCCTTTGTCGTACCCGAGGGAAATGGTCTCGGTGGAGTTTCCACACTGTAATAAGTTGACAGCTCTCTGCCGTTAAAAATGTGATATAGACAAACTGCATATAGGCTGCCCTATATTTTTTCTCTGTGCCTGTTTTTTAGGTTCAGAGTCCCAACCAATTCCCAATACAGCATAGATTTTAAAAGGAACACTTCTTCGGCCTTCAAAATAGAGAGAGATAATACTGTATAGTGACACTGAATAATACTGTATAATACTGTATAAGACACTGAATCTTAATCTTTAGAACTGAAAATTCACACTGACTCCAATTCTCACATGAATTCTGCTTAAACTGAGAAAAGATTATTCAAAAATCATACTGGGAATTTGAACCTCTCTTCCTAATGTTAACTGGGAGCTTGAATCTTTTTTTCTTAATCTACATTAAATCATTTCAATAAGCCCTATCACTTAGCACCCCCAAATCTCTCTCTTTTTTTTTTTGCAACTTTGCACCTTCTCCCTCATCTAATGCAACACTCCCCATTGTTTGCACCCACAAGAAACCCCCTCCCCCATTAGCTATATAAGATGCATCTCAGAGACCAAGTAATGACTTTACTGAATGCAGGAGCCCACCCACCCTGGATTGTCACAAACAAGGAAATTGAGCAAATGTACCATTTGCCCTGCTGTCACCTAACTCACCCACCCTCGCACGCAAACTCAACTGACCCACCATGGATGATCTCCCCCACCCCAATTCTACATTCCTTAAATTGAGGTTTCTCGACCTTGGCCGCTTGGAAGTCCACCCATCTTCAATCGGTCAGGGTTGAGAAACACTGTCCTAACTGCTCCTTTCCAGAATGCAAAGTCCAGCTGGGGACAGGAGGAGGGGGGGGAGGGAATCTATAAACAATCCATCCCAGGAGACCCCCCCCAACCCTCAAGATGCAGAGCCTCCCCCCACTCCACGTGGAAAGCTCTCAACCAACCTCCACTTAAATTTCTTCTCCCTCCAACCCCACATTACAGGTAAGGGAGCAGCTCCCCACCTGAAATTAGAATCTGCCCCCCACATGGAAGATGCAAGCAAGGGGATTCTTGCCCCCCCCCCACTCCACAACCCTGAAAGGGATCAATTAAGAATAGAGCTGGAAGGGACCTTGGAGGTCTTCTAGTCCAACCCCCTGCTCAAACAGGAGACCCCATACCTTATCTGATCCCAGAAGTGCAACCCCCACCCCAAAACAAGCACCAGGTCCCTTCTGAGTAACCCCACATACATGTGGGGGGCGGTGGGGGAATGTTTCCCCAACACAACATCCCCCCTTCCCCAAGATTGAGAGGGAAACTAACCCTAAGGCGAGACCCACCCACCCACCCCCAAATCACTCCTATCCCCAACAAACCCAACCTGCAGCCGGACACAAGAATGAGGCGGGCAGACGCTTTCCCAATCCTTCCCAAACCCCTCAAGGGGAGAGCATTACCCCCTCCCTCCCCTCTAAACGACCCTCTCCCACTTTTTCTCATACCCTCCAGGTGGGGGAGCACCCCCCCAATACCACCCCTCTCAAGGCCCCCCTCCCAGCCCTTCCCTCTAAACGACCCTCTCCCACTTTTTCTCATACCCTCCAGGTGGGGGAGCACCCCCCCAATACCACCCCTCTCAAGGCCCCCCTCCCAGCCCTTCCCTCTAAACGACCCTCTCCCACTTTCTCTCATACCCCCCCAGGTGGGGAAGCACTCTCTCCCTCTAAAGGCTCCTCTCTCCTCTAAACGACTCCCTTCCATCTTTTCCCACCCACCCTCCTCCAGGTGGAGGAGCGCTGCCCCTACTCTAGCCCCCCTCTCCCAGGCCCCTTCTCCTCTAAACGACCCCTCCCCTCTTTTCCCAACCCCCCAGGTGGGGGAGCACTCCCCCCATTCCCCCTTCTCCTCTAAAGGGCCCCCTCCCATCTTTTCTCGACCCCCCAGATAGAGAGCACCCCCCCACTCAAGGCCCCCCTCCCACACCCCTTCTCCTCTAAACGACCCCCTCCCCTCTTTTCCCAACCTCCTAGTTGGGGGAGCACTTCCCCCCATCCCCCCTCTCAGCCCCCTTCTCCTCTAAAGGGCCCCCTCCCATCATTTCTCGACCCCCCCCCCAGATGGGGGAGCACCCTTCCCCACTCCCAGCCCTCCAAAGACCCCCCCCCCACCAGCCCCTCTCCTCCCCAGTAAACGACCCCCTCTCACCTTTTCCGAAGCTGCCCCAATTGGGGGGACTAAACCCCCTCACTCCCTCCCTCCCTCCCCACTTAAACGACCCCCTCCCCGCCCTTCCCAACCCCCCCACCCGGGGAAGACCCCCCCCCACTTCTTCTCCTCTCCTCTAAACGACCCCCCCCCTCAAAAGGGGGCGGGGGGGTCGACCTCCCGAGAGCCCCAGCAGTACAAGGACCCCAGGGAGGGACCCTCCCCTCCCCCCCCACCCATCCCCCACGACGCGCCCCTCCCCCCCCCGCCCACGCACCGGCGCACGAGCGGGTCTTCCAGATCTTCAGCAGCAGGATGATGATGGCCGCCAAGTGGGAGAGGTCCCCGGTGAGGCGGAAGATGTTCATGGCGGCGGCAGAAGGGGCGGCGGGAGAGGAACCGGGGACCGAGGCGGCGAAGATGGCGAGCGCGCAGCGGGCACCGAGCGACGTGGCCCGGGGACGTGGCCAGAGACAGCCAGCGCGAGCGCGGGGCACGCCGGGAAAAAAAAAAAAAGAGCGCTCCGCCCATCCACCCATCCCCACCCCCTCACCACTTCCCAGGAGGAGGCCACGCCCACACTATACCACGCCCCACACCCTATCCCGCCGCCGCCGCCGCCGCTTGAGCGCAGGCGCGGAGACCGCGACGGCGGCCCTTGACCTCAGCCAACCGCTTTCTCTTGCCTCCTTTGCTTTTCCCACCCTCCCCCTCCCCACACCCTAAACAGACGCATGCGTCTGACTTGGCTTTGGACAGGCTGGCTCTGCGCAGGCGCGGCGACGGTCGACTCGAGCCGACCATTTCCTTTTTTAAAAAAAAAATATCTACTGTCGAGTGCGCACGCGCCTCTGCCGCCGTCTGTCTGAAGTCACACGTGGCGCCCGATTATCTCCCTCCCTCCGTATCATTTCTTCTAACATCCATCCAACTATATCTATCTTCTATCTATCTCTATCACCTGTGCCTATCATCTATCTACTTACCTATCTTCTACCACCTATCTATGTAACCTATTAGCTGTCTGTCTATCCATCCATCCATCATCCACCCGTGTCTGTATCTGTATTTGTCTATCATCTCTCACTATTTCTTTCTCCTTCCTATCTATCTGTCCGTCCATCTTTACTTTACTTTACTTTATTTAGATTTATATACCGCCCTTCTCCTTACGGACTCAGGGCGGTGTACAGCCATCTATCTCTCTCTATCGTCTATCTATTATCTACTATCTACCATCTATCTTCTACCTATCTACCCGTCTGTGTCTGTCTATCTATCTATCTACCATCTATCATCTATCTATCTACTATCTAACTATCTATCTACCATCTATCTATCATCTATCTATCATCTGTCTACTATCTACCATCTATCATCTATCTATCCATCTATCTATCTATCTATCTATCATCTATCTACTATCTATCATCTACCTACCAACCATCCATCCATCCATCATCCCTTATCTATCTATCTATCTCATCTATCTACTATCTATCTACCATCTATCTATCCATCTACTATCTATCATCTATCTATCTATCTATCTATCTATCTATCTATCTATCTATCTATCTACCATCTATCTACTATCTATCATCTACCTACCAACCATCCATCCATCATCCCTTATCTATCTATCTACCATCTATCATCTATCTATCCATCTACTATCTATCTATCTATTTACCATCTATCTACTATCTATCATCTACCTACCAACCATCCATCCATCCATCCATCATCCCTTATCTATCTATCTATCTATCTATCTATCTATCTATCTATCTATCTATCTATCTATCTATCTATCTATCTATCTATCGTTAAAACAATTAATCAGTGGAACAACTTGCCTCCAGAAATTGTGAATGCTCCAACACTGGAAGTTTTTAAGGAGAGGTTGGATAACCCTTTCTCTGAAGTGGTGTAGGGTTCTCTGCCTGGGCAGGGGGTTGGATTAGAAGACCTCCAAGGTCCCTTCAACTGTGTTACTCCTATTCTATTCTATTCTATTCTATTCTATTCTATTCTATTCTATTCTATTCTATTCTATTCTATTCTATTCTATTCTATTTTCTATTCTATTCTATTCACCTTCCATCCATCCATCATCTATTTACCTACCTACCTATCATCCATCCATCTATCATCTATATCTATCTGTCTTTCTGTCTGTGTCTACCATGTTTCCCCAAAAATAACACCCTATCTTATATTTTTTTGAACCCTGAAATAAGTGCTTGGCCTTATTGCCATCAGCTCAAAAGCCCGATTGGGCTTATTATCAGGAGATATCTTATTTTGGGGAAAACAGGGTATCTATCTATAGTTTCTACCTATGGTATCTATCTGTCTACATTATCTACCTACCATCTATCAATCTATCATCTCAGTCTGTCTGTTCTATTCTATTCTATTCTATTCTATTCTATTCTATTCTATTCTATTCTATTCTATTCTATTCTATTCTATATCTGTATCTGTATCTGTATCTGTATCTGTATCTGTATCTGTATCTGTATCTATATCTATCTATCTATCTATCTATCTATCTATCTATCTATCTATCTATCTATCTATGTATCATCTATCTATCTATCATCTGTTCTTTGTCCCTGTGCAAAATTAAAAACCTGCCCTAAATGGATGGGTCAGCCCAGAACTTGTCTTCATTGATTTCGACCAATGTTTGTTAAGCTGCTTTCTCTAAGGAGCCCTGCCCACTTTTTAGCAATCATGCAGGATCCCAACAGAGTTTTCCTTTGTATCGGTTATATTTATTGATAGTCATCATGTTAAAAAGCTGGACACATTTGCAGAATATTTACAGGCAATCCTCAACTGAGGAATGCAACTGGGGCCAGAATTTCTGTTGCTAAGTGAATCGTGCAATTGTTCTGTGAATCTAGGTTGCCCAGTTGACTTTGGTTATTGAAAACCAGTCGCAAATGATCCCAGGATGCTTGCAACCATTATACATATATGCCAGTTTGCCAAGCACCCAAATTTTGGTCACATGACTGGGAACGTAACTGAAGATCGTAAGTCACTTTTTTCAGTGCCATTGTAGCTTCAAACAGTCAAATTCCTTGTGTGCCCATCACACTTGGCCAATAAAGAATTCTATTATCTATTATCTATGAAATGAATGATTGTAACTCGAGCACTATTTGCCTTGAACCAAGTTAAAATAACAAGGTTAAATCCATTAGATGCTAACATAAATAACGTATTTATCAAGAAAGAAAACCCTTGAACAAATAAAAATAATAATGAGAAGAGCGGCACGGCTTTAAATTCTTCCCTTCTGGGACTTAGTTCTACTTAATGGCCTCTCCTTGCTTTCTTCAAGGCCATCTCTTTGATTCTCTGTAATCCTAAACTCGGCCAATACTCTGAACAGGAAGTACCCGGATTCCAAAACTTGATATTTCAACATTTGAATCAAAAGTTACATCCCTGCACTGAGCGGTTTTAAACAAGTCATGCTTGCATAGTCGTCTTCTAAGTTCATCTAAAAGCTATTGATATTCTTTTAGGAAAGTTTTTCAATGCTTCAACAGACTTTTTTTTTTG
The DNA here is from genome assembly GCA_038048745.1 of Coluber constrictor foxii. NCBI lineage: Eukaryota > Metazoa > Chordata > Lepidosauria > Squamata > Colubridae > Coluber > Coluber constrictor. The sequence continues at coordinate 5,659,016 of CM075973.1, forward strand.
GCCTCCGTGAACGTAAGATGCTTGCAAATATTGAATGCATTCCTGGAACTGACCGATTCCACAAGTTTTTTTTTTAAAGGCATTAATTTAATTCTTCAAACATCAAGCAGGTTTTTCGAAAGGCCATTCCTCCAACTTTGCAATGTCAGCTGGGAAACCTCTGGGGGGGGGGAAAAAATCAAGGTAAGAATAATGTGGAAGAAATAAATATACTGTATTTTTCGGAGTATAAAACGCACTTCCCCCCACTACCACCACCACAGCGAATGTTGTTGAAGCCCCACCCACCCACTGCCCCCACCCTTCGGCGGTTTTCGGCTTCCGCGCATTGCATTTTTGGCCTCTACACACTCCATTTTAGACCCCTTCCAGGCTGCCAGGATTGCCACAGCACATCGCCGCCAATCACTGTCCCCGTGCGCCGTGTTTTCAGCCTCCGCACACTCTGTTTTTGGCCTCTGCGTGTCGCATTTTCAGCCAGTTCCAGGTGGCGGGGATCACTGAAGTATTTTCGCTGGTTCCAGGAGATGGCGATGTGTTGTGGCGATCCCCACAACGGGTCTAAAACAGCAGCGAAGGCCAAAAATGCAATGCGCAGAGGCAAAAAACGCGACAAGTGGAGGCGGCGATGGGCTGTGGTGATTCCCGCAGCCTGGAACAGCTGATTGGCGGTATTCCGGGAGGCCGATCCAATTGCCAATCAGCTGCTCATGCTGAATCAGGCTGTGATAACGTGCTGAAAATGTCCAGGCTGTTTGCTGTTTACTGCAAGGACGCTAGCCAGATGAATACCGATGGATGCTGGTAGGCAGAGGCAGATTTTTTTCCCCTTGTTTTCCTCCCCAAAAACTAATGTGCGTCTTATATTCCGGAGTGTCTTATACTCTGAAAAATATGGTAGTAACCCTTGAGTTCCAACTACAATTGGACTAGAATTTCTGTGGCTAAGTAAAGAGGTTGTTAAGCAAGTTGCACCCGATCTTGTGACCGGTTTTTGCCACAGTTGTTAAAACATTCTTCACCTGTCCTTAAATCTGAAGAAAACCACCCCTTCTGGAATTCTGCTGTTCTACTGCTCTATTCCCAGTGCATATATCACTACATCATAGAAACAATAATCAACACGATGTAAGTTCAAAGAACATTATTTTGAGAGGTTCCCAAGATCACGCACAATAATTACAATGTGTGAAGTCAATAATAATAATAATAACAATAACAACAACAATAATAATAGACTCTACAAAAAACCACTTTACTTGGAACAGCTTACATCCTCCGACGATATCGTAACAGTTCCTAGGTCCTTGGTTAGGACTCGAGCTGCTGAGCTATTAACCAGCCTCAAAGGCTGTGAATCTCACTAAAGATTAAATAATAATAATAATAATAATAATAATAATAATAATAATAATACAGACTTAATGTAAGCTTCAAAAATGGTCAGTTCAGGAGACCAGATGCAGGACTGAAACAGCAGACATCCAAAGGTTTAACCTGTAGGGTAAGGAAGCACCTGAAAAGGAAATTGAGGGGAGGGGGTGAAGAGAAGGTCAAAAGAATTAGTAGTTTGGTCTAGTTGTTAAAGCACCAGGCTAAAAACCAGGAGACTGAGTGTTCTAGTCCCACCTTAGGCATGAAAGCCAGCTAAGTGACTTTGGGCCTATCACCAGGAGATTGTGATTTCTAGTCTTGACGTAGGCATGAAAACCAACTGGGTGAGTTTGGGCCAATCACCAGGAGACGGTGAGTTCTAGTTCCACCTTAGGCATGAAAGCCAACGTGGTGACTTTTTGGGCCAATCACAGGAAACGGTGAGTTCTAGTCCCGCCTTAGCCATGAAAACCAGGTAGGTGTCTTTGGGCTTGTCCCTCTCTACTCAACCCAACGTACCTCACAAGGTTGATGTTCTGGGAAAAATAGGGAGGAGGAAGGTGTTTGGGCAAATAATTTAGCAACCGGTTCTCTGCCCCAATGACTGGCTGGGTAGGCGTGGCTGGGCGGGATTCATGTGACTGGGTGGGAGTGATTGACGTCAAGTTGGCCACGCCCACCTAGGCACACGGGTTGTTAAATTATTGGCTCCTGGTGTTTTCTTTTCTGTGGGAAACGAGTCCAAATGGCTCTTTGAGTATTTAAGGTTGCAGATCCCTGCCCTACACCGTTTCAGATCAATAGTTATCTAATCTCTTCTTTAAAACCTCCAGTGATGGAGCATTCACAACTTCTGGAGGCAAGTTGTTCCACGGATTAATTGTTCTCGCTGTCAGGAAATTTCTCCTTAGTTCTAAGTTGCTTCTCTCCTGGAGTAGTTTCCATCCGTTGCTTCTTGTCCTGCCTTCAGACACTTTGGAGAATAGCTTGACTCCTCTTCCTTGTAGCAACCCCTGAGATCTTGGAAGACTTAGATCTTGGAACAACCAGGGGCCGGTCGTAATGTCCACTTTCATCATTTCTGTTGTACCTCCCAACTGCTGGCATGACTTCTCAACAGCTGCCCAGTCTTGATTCAACCCAATGGATTTCCAACCTGGTCCTCTGGAAAAGGAATCTGTTCTCCACATTAAAAACAGATGGGGAGGCTCCCCTTGATGAATGAAAGCTGCACAAGAGGTCAACACAGACAACAGCCCCTTGGCGGATAAAATAAAAAGGTCAGCTGCTCACCAGAGCGGGAAGCGGCTGTCCTTTCTCGCTGGGAATCGGTCGCGGGAGCAAAGCCAGCTCGCCGACTCATTGAAGCTGTGCTGTCGAAGAGGAATTAATGAAGTGGTTGTACGGGTTACTTCGCAGCTGTTTTTTGCTGTGTGAAAACCCAGAGGGAGAACTTAAGAAGCAGCACCTGCGAGCTCCCAAAACGACAAGGTTGCAAGAGGAAGGAACCGCCGACCTGAGGGAAATGGATCGATTCCCAGTGGGGCCCAACCTATAAAGCAGTGTAGCCACGCCACACATCTCTACCAGGGGCAAACTGAGCGCTTTTGAAGGCTGGCAGGACTAATCTTAACTTAGACAAGTGGTCTTCTCAATGGTCAATGCTTCTCAAAAATCAATGTCAGCTCTTAATCATTAGCGGTTGTGGATAATTGATGCTTTACAGCAGGGGTGCCAAACTCAATTTCATTGAGTTTGTATTATTCACATTAACATTAATTCACATTAACTCTCAGTTTAGCTCTGAACAATCCTAGTTAGTTCTGGTTGGCTCTGGGCCCATAACCAATGTTAAGGATATTGTTGTTGTGTTACCAACCAGCAGAGTGTAGAGCACAGAGAAACGTTGCTGAGAGCCATGAATAAGAGGTGTGCAAACTGGTTTATCAAAAGTTTACTTTATAGTGAAAAAACAAGCTCATAGCTTTTTAAACAATCCAAGTCTTTGCCAGTTAAATCAGTCCAGTGATACAAAAATCTTCTTACCGTACAATCAGTAGGTGGTTAGAATAACAAGTTCACTCTGGTACACAAACCACAATGGTAGCAGATCCATCCACGATAATAGCACAATGGTAGCAACTCCTCACACAATGGTAGCATATCATCAACTGACTACATTACAGATCCCTTCTTAAATATGTTTACAACTAGTGATCATCTAATTACAGAATATTCAGCATTACAATGATTCAGCAGTAAAACTTAAAGTCACATAATACATATCCATGTTAAAGTCACAGAACATGTATAAAGTCACACCATATTCTAACACCCTGCACTTACCTGGCATCGAAAACAGGCTGCGTGGAGAATCCTGAGAGGGGAGGGTTGAGGTGGGTGGGGCCAGCCAGTATTGCAACTACCAGTTTGGCAAATCAGATGTAAAATTAGCATCTGATTCACCAGCACCGGCTGAATCCCCTACCCCTGCATGAAATTATGATGAGAATTATACTGACGATCCAATCCAAGGGTGCTTTTGAAGAAAAATAACTCACCGTTCAGAAGAGGTGCAGATGTCGCATCGATTGTACTATCATTCAAGGTTACTTCTCGGATTCTTCTCCTTCCCCCATCCAAAGCCAATTGGAGACTCTGAAGCTGCTGTTCATTCAGATGTTGGCGCTGCAAATCCGTCGTCCTGGCTGCGTTTTCGGGACCAATGTTCGCGAGCTGCTCCGGAGACAGTTCCTGCGATAATAAATTTCAAGGTGCTGGTGCTTACCTATAAAGCCCTACATGGCATAGGCCTAGGGTACTTACAGGATCACCTCTTGCCTTCCTCCCATCGTCCGGTGCGTGCCCACAGAGCGTGCCTCCTCTGGGTGCCGTCAGCCAAAGAATGTCGGCTGGCGGCCCCCAGGGGGAGGGTTTTCTGTGTTGGAGCCCCGACCCTCTGGAATAGTTTGCCCACCGACCTCAGGATGGCCCCCGACCTCCTCTCCTTTCGCCGCGGACTGAAGACGTGGCTATTCCAACAATTCTCTGATCGTGGAGTTGTATAGTTTTTATAATTTTAACGGTTGTTATTGTGGATTTTAATCTTATTTTAATTATATTTATTGCGATTTGTATTGGTGACTATTTTATGTAAGCCGCCCTGAGTCCTCAGGGAGAATGGCGGCATATAAATCACAAAAATAAATAAATAATTAATAAATACAGGTAGTCCTCAACTTAACGATCACAAGTGACCCCGGTTTATTATTTTTTATTTTTGTATATGTTTTATTTGCAGTTTTCCTTTAACAACCAATATATTTTGTGGACAGAGCAATGACTGGGGTCAATACATTTTTACACAACTCTAACAAGGATAATATAATTAGATATACATAGCTTTTGTCTTCCGTCTTCTAACTTTAATAAATTCATTATGGTTATAAAACATTCTTTTGTATATCATTTTATATATGGTAATACTATTTTCCAATTTATGCTCCCCCCCTCCCCACGCATTGTGGTTCTTCCACATTCTTCTCTTTATCTTTAAACAATACTGTTCTAACTTAATGATTCTTCATTAAGAATCATTAAGCTTTCTCCAAAGATATATTTAAGCATCAATTTCATGTCTTACAATATGTTTATTGACCCCATAAGATCACCAATATTTTAATATTTGATCCCAAAATTTCTGGACCACAGTTATTGCCCTCATTTTACGATCTTTCTTGCTACGGTTATTAAATGAATCATTGCAGCTGTTAAATTTGCAAACCCTTATTTGGAACGGTATAGGGCAGTGATGGCTAACCTTTTGCATCCCGCTCCCCCCCCCGTGCATGTGTGCGCGATCCTACAGCGCTACCCCCACTATTGGCACGTGATGGCCCATTTTTTGCTCTCCTCAGGCTCCAGAGCTTTTTTTAGGAGCCTGAGGAGGGTGAAAATGGCCTACCCCACCCCCCCATCCCCCGGAGGCCCTCCAAAGACCGGAAACGACCCATTTCCCAACTTCCATTTTCGTCCTCCCCAGGCTCCTAGAAAGGCTCTGAGAGAGCAAAAAAACGGGCCTTTCCCACCCCATCCGGAGGCCCCCCGGAGGCTGGAAACAGCATAGTTCCTGACTTCTGGTGGGCCCAGAAGGCTCAAAAATCAGCAGAGCTGAGCTCACATGCCCACCGATATGGCTCGGTGTGCCACCTGTGGCACATGTGCCATAAGTTCGCCATCACGGGTATAGGGTTTACTGCTTGAGTAGGGAGTTGGAGTAGAAGACCTCCAAGGTATCACCCAACCCTGTTAGTCTGTTAATTTATAAGCTTCCAAATGCATCTGATTTCATTCCTTGCATGCAAATAGTGACTTTAGAGCTTTCTACGGTGACACCAGTCAGACAATAAAGAGAATAAAAGTACCTGAGAGTTGATTTTCCCCCCAATTCCAATGCGGAATATTCTACCAAACAGTCATATGATTATGCCTACTTTAGAAGCCAAACCCTATGATTAGAACTGCACAGTCATTATCTTTCCTCGTAGTGTAGAACAATGACAGCAAATGTGAACAACTGACATTTAACAAAAATGCCAAAGAGTTTCTCTCGGTTTTGTGTTGGATTTGTCTTTTTTTTTTTTTTTCAGAAGGCATTTGTCTCCCAAGGCAGCAAGTAATTATGAGATATAAATTCATCTCTCTCTATTTCCCCTTTTGGTTCAGGTTTGAACAGCTGCAAAATTTCCCTCTTAGATGATGAAGTGGTGGGAGGAAACTGAGGGTGCGTGGGGGCAAGGAAAAGAAAGAAAGAAAAAGAAGAGAGAAAGAGAAAGAGAAAGAGAAAGAGAAAGAGAAAGAGAAAGAGAAAGAGAAAGAGAAAGAAAGAAAGAAAGAAAGAAAGAAAGAAAGAAAGAAAGAAAGAAAGAAAGAAAGAAAAAGAAAGAAAGAGGAAAAGGGAGGGAACAAGGAAGTAGGAAGGAAGGAAGGAAGACTGGTTTTGAAAAGGAAGGAAGACTAATTTTGAAAACGAAGGATTTTAAGAAGGAAGGAAAACTAATTTTGAAAAGGAAGGAAGGATTTTGAGAAGGAAGGAAGACTAATTTCGAAAAGGAAGGAAGGATTTTGAGAAGGAAGGAAGACTAATTTCGAAAAGGAAGGAAGGATTTTGAGAAGGAAGGAAGACTAATTTCGAAAAGGGAGGGAGGGAGGGAGGGAGGAAGGAAGGAAGGAGAGATAGTAAATTTTAGGTGTCTTCAAGTTGATTGCCTGGATGAGTCCCTGCAGTTTTGGAAGCATTTTGCCATTGATTTCTTCCAGGGCTGAGAGAGAGTGACTGGCCCAAAGTTACTCAGCTGTCTGCGCCCTACACCAAATTGGGTATCTTAAATACATAACCAACTGCAAAGCCATATGTCCCTCCCCCTCTTACCTCATTTCCCCCCCCCCCCAATAAACTTTAAAAAGATGGAGAAGGCAGCAAACCCAACGGAAAGCTTCCTGACTTACTTTAAAGATTTCGCTGGGGATGGACGCGATGGCCGCAGGCTGGAAATAAGCCATCAATTCGTGATCGAGGCCTCTTAATTCCTTTTTGTCTAAGCCAGCTAGCATGGGAGAGGGGGAAAAAAAAAGAGGAAGCGATCAGGACACAATTTCACGCCGTTCCGATTAGACGGAATTTGGAGCCTTTGAGGAGCACCAGCCCTTAGCGGATCAATATTTGATTCTAAAAATCAGGATTTCAAGCCCCCTCTGGGAAATCAAACCAGAGCTTGCAATTAAATGGATGTTTGATGGGAACCAAGTTTAGTAAAAAGGGCAGGCTCAATTAGTGAAATTCTCAGTTTTGCTGTTTTGCTTTTAATAAGAAGGGCTCAACAGAGCCCCCCCCCCCCTATTTTCTCTTACTTCTTCCGTTGCACAGAAGGTGAATCAGATCAGAACAGAATAACAGAGGTTGGAGGTCTTTGGAGGTTTTCTATTCCAACTCTCTACCCAAGCAGGAGACCCTGTACCATTTCAGAGAGGTGGCCATCCAATTTCTTCTTAAAATCTCCAGTGCTGGAGAGCACCCACAACTTCTGAAGGACCGTGGGGCAAATCGTGGCTTGGAGTGGTTAACTACACTTTCTTACCGGCGATAGTCCCAATCTCTTGCAGGGTTGCAGGGTTCCATTTTATGGGACTCCCAAATACAGATTCGACTTTCTTTTTAAATTCTCGCAGAGTGATGGGGCTACACGGCAAAGAGCCCAGCCTGGCTAAAACCACACTACGGAGAAAGCAAATGGACACCTTATCACAATCAGCTTTTTTTGACACCCTGTTGCCAAAGTTTCGTAGGGAGAAGAAAGGAAAGATGGAAAGATGGAAAGAAGGGAGGGAGGAAGAAAGGGGGTAATGAGAGAGGGAGGAAGGGAAGAAAGGAAGAGAAGAAAGAAAGAAAGAAAGAAGGAGAAGGAAGGAAGAAGAAAGAAAGAAAGAAAGAAAGAAAGAAAGAAAGAAAGAAAGAAAGAAAGAAAGAAAGAAAGAAAGAAAGAAAGAAAGAAAGAAAGAAAGAAAGAAAGAAAGAAAGAAAGAAAGAAAGGGGAAGGGAAGGGAAGGGAAGGGAAGGGAAGGGAAGGGAAGGGAAGGGAAGGGAAGGGAAGGAAGGAAGGAAGAAAAGCAAGGGAAGGAGGAAGGGAATGAGAGGGAATGAGAGAGGGAGGGAAGAAAGGAAGAGAAGAAGAAAGGAAGAAGGAGAAAGGAAGGAAGGAAAAGAAAGAAAGAAAGAAAGAAGAAAAGGAAGGAAGGAAGGAAAGGAGAAAGGAAAGCGAGGGAAGGAGGGAGGGAGGGAAAGAGAGAAGGAGAGAGGTAAAAAAGGAAGAGAAAAAGAGAAGAAGGAAAGAAGGAAAGAAAGAAAGGAGGAATGAAGAGAAGGAGAAAGGAAAGAAAAGTGAGAGAAGGAGGGAAGGAAGGAAGGAAGAGAAGGAGAAAGGAAGAAAAGAAAAGAGAAAAGAAAAGAAAAGAAAAGAGCTCGGAAGTTTTTGCCCCTTCAGCTGTCAGAGACAATGTAAGAATTAAATAATCAGAGCCTGTAGGATGTCAGAGTATCTCTCTTCAGCGGTATCCAAACACCGTACTACTATCTTTATGAGTAGACTTTGTACTAAAAGGGCATCCGGCTGCAACAGATCTAAACAGGGAATGGAAAACCACACCACAAAAGATAGCTCACATTTTGCTCAAATCTTTGCTTAATATTTTTATTAATGTGGCTGGTTGCCGTTTTAACGGATAAACACAGCCTTACTGACGAAGGCAACTATTTTCCATATTCTGCAGCTTGGTCGCAATAATATTTTGGTTGCTTTGCAAGCCTGAGAAATGGGTCTAAAAAACATCGAAGGAAAGCGGAGTTTTTTTTCCTCTTCGAAAAAAGCAATATCCCCCTTGGACTATCTCATAGAAGCATTTCATGGATGAGAGAAGAACAGCTGAGTACGTACCTGAATTCGGTGGCATTGATGGATGCAACCTCTGTCGAGTTTAGCGTGCAAAGAGTGGAGTCAAGAGCTACCAGATCAAAACTTTTGAGACTGGCTATCTCTTGCCCCGAATCATTCAGAAAGCCTTGTAAAATAGATTTCGCCTGGGGGTGAAGGGGAGAAATAAACAACAATGACCACAATACATATCCCCGTGTTTCTCTTTCCCCCTCACAATAAAACATATTACTTTATGCAAACTGATCTCAAAATAATTTGCAGCACAAATACATCCACCACCGTAGTGGAGGAAGTGAAGCAGGAGTGGGCTGCCGGGGGTTCGGGAGAACCTCTAGCTAAGATTCTGTGCAGTTCGGAGAACCCCCAAATCCCACCCCTGGGTGGCCCCTCCCACCCCACCCACAGAAGTCCCCACACGGCCCGTTATGGATGCAGGTAAGTGCAGGGCACACATGGAGGCTCAGGGAGGGTGAAAAATGGGCCTACCCGAAGTTTGTGAAGCCTGGAAATAGGCCTGTTTCCAGCCTCCAGAGGGCCTCCGGAGCCTGGGGAGGCTGTTTTCGCCCTCTCAGAGGTTCAAGGAAAGCCTCCGGAGCCTGGGGAGGCCAAAAGCTCCTCCCCGCTGTGGTGCAGGAGGCTGGCTAGGCCACGCCCACTATGGCCACGCCCACCCAGCAACCGGGCACAGAACACCTTGCTAAAATTTTTGAAGCCCACCCCTGGAGTGAAGGGACTCCCCCCCCCCCCCGCCGCCCTTGAGATCCAAGGTTTGAAGGGGATCTTTGAACATTGGGAGTGCCAATTTATCAGCATGATCACTTTGTTTATTTAAGGGTACCCATCAGAGATGAAATCCAGCAGGTTCTGACAGGTTCTAGAAAACCAGTAGTGGAAATTTTGAGTAGTTTGGAGAACCAGTAGTAGACGTTTTGAGTAGTTTGGAGAACTGGTAGCGGAAATTTTGAGTAGTTTGGAGAACCGGCAAATACCACCTCTGGCTGGCCCCAGGGTGGGGTGAGAATGGAGATTTTGCAATATCCTTCCCCCAGGAGTGGGGAGGGAATGGAGATTTTGCAGTATCCTTCCCCTGCCACGCCCGCCAAGCCACACCACGCCCACCAAGCCACACCCACAGAACCAGTAGTAAAAAAATTTGGATTTCACCACTGGTACACATGTCAAATCAAAGGCCGTTTTGGCCCAACTGCTACTGTACTTTTTGAAGGGAGATATTTAGTTGGGTGGATGCCACTTGCAGGACCCTAATTTTCAACTCTCCTTTCAACCTCACCCACATACAACATGCACCGATTTTAAAGAATGCACACAAACCAACAATAACGAGACTCGGCCGACCTCTCTTAAGCAATGGGCTCTCGGTGTGAACTTTTATTAACCTGAGATGGATTCCAGGCTGTTTGTTGGGTCAAGGCTGAAACGGTGTCAATCAAGCGGAGATCCAGCATGTCAATTTCCTTCTCGTTCAACGCCGTGACAATGCAACCCAGGGACACAATGTGGTATCTCTTCCAGCCTTCCGGCAGACCCCCAAACCTTTACAAACACACACACACATATATATCATAATCAAAAAAATTCTGGAATGTGCAGAGGTGGATAGGTTAACCCAAAAAAGCAAAGGAAAAGAAGATTCGGATTATTTCACAACATGGGAACTATTCTATAAATGGTTAAATGACGGATATTGAAGGCTAGAGGAGTGGAATTAGGTGAAGTATGGCTTACATGAGAAAGGAAAACAGAGGAGTAAATTTTGGTTGATGGTTATATAATTGATGCCATAATGGAAGATAATATATGTTATAATATGACTGATGTTATTGCATATTTGTTTATAAAGGTAAAGGTTCCTCTCGCACATATGTGCTAGTTGTTGCCGACTCTAGGGGGGCGGTGCTCATCTCCGTTTCAAAGCTGAAGAGCCAACACTGTCCAAAGACGTCTCCATGGTCATGTGGCCGGCACGACTATTTATTTATTTATTTATTTATTTATTAGATTTATTTATTTATTAATTAGACTAAATGCCAAAGGCGCATGGAAAGCCTGGGGAGGGCAAAAAAACCCAACTAGGCCACGCCCACCATGGCCACGCCCACCCAGCAACCGGGCAAAGAACCCCTTGCTAATTTTTTTTTAATTGAAAAGTTTTAATAAATATTACAAACGTTTCCCCATCCCACTCCTTCCTCTCCCCCAACCTCCCCCCTCCAGCCCTTCCCCTCCCTACTTCCCAGAACAAAATACAAGGTATAGCATTTAACAATCATAATCTAACATAATCTAACTGACTATTGCATCCTATTTCCCTCTTGTTCTTTAACTCCCCTTTTACTGAACTAAAAATTTAAATACATCTCTTTATTCATTCATAAGCTATTTGAAATTTTTTAGTACGATATTTGCTTTGAATATAGTCAACCCATCTTCTCCGTTCCAACATATATTTCTCATTTGAATGGTCCTTCAGATATGCTGAGATTTTAGCCCTCCCTGCTAAGTTTGCTACTTTTAATGTCCGTTCTTGAATAGTAGGCAAATCTTCCTTCTTCCAGTACTGCCCTTGCTAAAAATTTTGAAGTCCAACCCTGGCCTTCACTAATCTGATGTGTTGGAGAATCGATCCCATCATCCCCAGTCTCTCCCAACTTCAGCAAAGCTGAAACGGAGGGGAGGGGGGAAGCTGTATCAGTTCAATCCCTCAACTTGATTTCCCCAATTGATCAAGAGACTATTTAGTGCAGATTGGTAAAGGAGCCATTTATTCTGGAGGCCTGAGAAACTCCCCAAAACTCTTTCTACACTCTTAGTAAACCTCTTGTATCATGCAGTGATTTTCTTTTATCTTGGGAACAAACATATAATTGGGAAGATTTTATATATCTATTTCTCCTCTTAGGATATGGAATGGAAACGAATGGACGTTTTCACTTGTCCGTCTTACTATATATTTTGCGAGTATTCCTAGGAAGCTTTACCCAGAATTATAGATTTTTATTTGTTTACTTGTACCCCTTGGGCATTATGATATGAGGACATTAACGTGTGCATTTTCAAATCATTATTTACTTCTACTTTTTTCCTACCCTCCGCCTCCCTTGGCCTTGTCACTCCCAGTACAGCTAACAATTCAGGATATAATATTGCAATAATATTTTAATAGTGCAGCTGCAGCCTAAATCAATAGCAATAAAGCAGGAGGACAAGACCGAAAAGAAAACTGGATTTAAGAGCTCATAACAAGCTAACAAAGTTTTTCAAAACAAAAAGAAAAAAAAACAGGGAGCTGTTTTAATACGTTAAAAGACACAGTACTGGCCTGTTTTATTTTTTTTAAAGGAGGAAAACCATGAATTTAACTCTCCTCCTGTGTCCTTTTGTGAGTTCTCGCTCTTTCTCTTTTAAACTGCAGCAATCATTGGTGTGATTATGGAACAACGGATCCTGAAATTGCTCTAAGCTACAGTTTAACCATAGCTTATAGCAAATGACCCGCAACGGGTGGCATCACGGAACAAGATGCACAAAAGCTAAATCAGTTTATATATATTGGGCTAAAATAAGCAGCCATGGGCTGAAAGACAGAGCAGAAAAATAGCCAGTTGGTCAGCAAGGGAGAAAGATATAATTATCCTGGCTGTTCCTGACATCCAAGAGCTGGAAGGGACCCTGCTAAGGCAGAAGACCCTATATCAGTGATGGCTCATCGCGTGCCATTACCTGTTTAGCTTTTTCCTTCAAGACAGCAAGCTGTGAGGTGTTAAAATTACGCACTGAGCCAAGGATTTCCACTGTTTGGGCAAACGTCCTGCTTTCCATACAGTTCAGTTCCTGAATGGACCAAAACATGTTTGCTTCTGATAATTTCATAATCTCATCCGATGAGGGTGCCGTGACATCTTCGCAGTCTGAAAATGGAATAACATGGAGGCATTTCAATATTATTCACTTGAACAGGTCTGGCAGCGATAGACAGACAGGTTAAAACTAATAAAAAGGAAGGTGACATTTGTACCGACACCAAATAGTAACGTCAAGAGGAGGGGAACACACTGAGAGTAAAGAATGACATCAGTCATAAAACAACTGTCAGGGTTCCGATGGATGCCCTAATTAAATCATGAGCCTCGAGCCAAGCTTCAAAAGAAATCCAGTTATTAGGAGTTTCATGTCAGCATGTTCCAAGTAGAGCCAACTCTGACCCTACGTAATTTTACGCCCCAATCATGACCCTGTTTCCCCTCTCCCCCCAGGGTGTGTCATCAATCACATTCAACAATGGAGCAATTTCATGGGTTGTAGAGCTCACGCCCCTCCGGCTGCTGTGGGTAACCCTAGGAGACAGCCTTGAGAGAGATATGTCTGGAATGTGCTTCTGTTTTTGGCTGTCATGCTGTTTTGTCGGTTTCCTATCCCCCTTGCCTATGGCAACTTGAGAGCAGGCCAGGGATGCTTTGCGTGTTGACAACAACCTGGTGAGAAAATATCACCTTATCCATCATCTGAAGCAGAGAAATGGCTAACCTTATTACAGCCACCTATTTATTTATCAAATGTCTATGCCGCCTATCTTCTTAGGGGTCACACACCCTAAAATGTCTAAATGGAAAGTCCACTTGCCTCTTGAAAAAGCACCTTTGGGACATTATAGCAATGGTTTCCAGGGGGGGAAATCTACTTAGGAGCTCATTCCTCATGGACATTTTTGTTAGAATGTCCCAAAGGTGCTTTTTTTCCAAGAGGCAACTGAACTTCCTTATTTTTCTTTGAAGATGTGTCACTTCTCATCCAAGAAGCTTCTTCAACTCTTGAAAAAGCACTTTTGGGACAACGATGACCTGGATGACTGAGCATCTCCATAGACATAAACAACAAAAAATGAAATAGAAGTTTAGCAAACGCTTTTTAGCAAATATTTACTTATTTGGATGCCTCCTAATTAAAAAAAAAAAATCTCCGAGGAACTCACCGAAGTTTTGACAGATCAATGCGATGCCTATCTTAAGGAGCAGTGATACAAAGAAATTGACGGTTTGAGTCTTACAAGAGAGAAGTCACGAAGAACAGAATTGCTTACCGGGAGTTGAATTAAAGGGTTGGGTTGGAATTCTGGAGCCATAAAGGGATTCAAATTGAGCGAAGAGAAGCTGCTTGGGTGCAGAGAGTCCTTGGGATGTTTTCGATGCTATTTCTGAGATGAAGTCAGGAAACTTCAGGAGGGAATGAAAAAATAAAAAGATGAGGATTTTAAATCACCCAGTCACATTTTTATTTGATTGTGGATTCCTGATCAGTGAAGACTCTTGGTCATTGTGAATCTGTGATGCCAACTTTCGATCTTTACAAAGCAGACCCTTCCTTCCTTCCTTCCTTCCTTCCTTCCTTCCTTCCTTCCTTCCTTCCTTCCTTCCTTCCTTCCTTCCTTCCTTCCTTCCTTCCTTCCTTGTTTATTTGTTCATTCGTTTACTTTATTCCTATCTCAACTTTATTTCCAGGGGATCAAGAAGATAAATGGAATTCTGCCTACACTACAAACTCTAAGGGCTGGATTAAGCTAAGAAATAGCATCCAACTTCCACACCATGCTAGCCTGACTAGGTGGCTCAGTGGCTAAGACACTGAGCTTGTTGCTCAGAAAGGTCAGCAGTTTGGCGGTTCGAATCCCTAGTCACACAGGTCTCCCCCCGTGAGCAAGGGGCTGGACTAGATGACCTCCAAGGTCCCTTCCAACTCTGTTACTGCTTACTTTACTTTACGAATTATAGATGGTTCTCTGTTCTTTTTAGCATCCTTAATACCTGCTCAAGGAAGGCGATCAAGTCATCCTTTGGCAATAACGGCATAAAAGCTCTGTGGTCCTTAATTGTTTCAACCGTCCAGCTTCTCGGGGAGCTGGAAAATACAACATTGGAATCTCGGTTGTAAAAAGAAAGCTTTCCATTTTCCATCAAGTTTTTTTTTTTAATGTACTGGTAAGATTCCAGCATTGGAAGAGAGAGACAGGTGAGGGTGTTTTGCAGTAAAGAGTTTGGGCTAGGAAAAAAATGAGTTTCTTTGCACGTAGCAGCTTTTCTGGATAAAAAGTTAAACATTTCCCCTGGCCTGTCATGTTTGACATGGGGATGCTACTCATCTCTGTTTTTTAGCCGAGGGAGCCAGCATTGTCTGAAGACACTTCTGTGGTCATGCAGCCATATGGCTGTATGCCCAACACTGCTATCTTAACAGTGAAGTGGTACCTATTTATCTGCTCGCATTTGCATGCTTTTGAACTGCTAGGTGGGCAGGAGCTGGAGCAAGGAACAGGAACTCACTCCTTTGCATGGCACTCGGGTCTCAAACCTGGGCTGTCAGCCTTCCAGCTGACAGACTCAGCATCTTTAACCATCGTTAAGCCATCACACTCTTCTTTGACTGTTGTTACTCAATGGGACCCTGCAAAGATCTTACCCGTGCAATTCAATCAGTCTCTGCTGAATTTCCATCTTCTGCTGGTAGCTGAGATGGGGGCACTGGCCGTATCGGTGGAGGATGGCTGTCATCACTTCTGGGGAGACCCCCTGACAGATGAAGGCGGGGGACAAATGGCAAAGGAGATTGCCCAACAAGTCCACAGTATATTCATCAGCCACCGAGCCTTCCTGAAACGAGCCACATCAATTCAGCAGCTGAACTAAGAGGCAGAGAAACAACGGAGGGTCCCTCCTGAGCCCCTTTCTCTATCCATTATGCCACTGTGGGCTCTGCTCCCTCTTATCTGACCATTCCCTAGGCAGCATCTCTTTTCTCCACCTCCCCAGGCCTTTCCAACATACCACTACAGCTAGTCCTCGACTTATGACCACAATCGAGCCCAACATTTCTGTTGCTAAGCGAGACCATTGTTAATTTTGGCCCCATTTTACGAATTTGGTTGCCAGAGTTGTCAAATCAATTGCCGCAGTTGTTAAATTAGTAACACAGTTCTTAAGTGAATCTTAAGAAGCCTGAGTGGCGTAAGAGGCTAATGCCTCCTACTAAGGCAGCATTTAACACCCAGCTGCCTGCAATTACTGTGAGTGGGGGCAATAAGCTGACTTTGTATAAAATATACAAAAGTATGAAGGCTATTGCTTAATGCATTGTAAGCCGCCCTGAGTCTCCGGAGAAGGACGGCATATAAATCAAATTAAAAAAATAAAAAAAAAATCTGGCTTCCCCATTGACTTTGCTCATCAGTAGGATGCAAAAAGGAATCACGTGGCCCTGGGAGGAGTGAGGGACACTGCAACCATCATAAATGAATCAGTTGCCAAGCATCTGACTCATGTTTATGCAGTGTGGCAGGCTAACTCTGCCGACTGTCAGCAGTTCGATCTTGAGGTTGACTCAGTCTTCTGAGGTCAATAAAATGAGGACCCAGATTGTTGGGGATGATACGCTGACTCTGTAAAATGCTTAGAGATGGCTGTAAAGGACTATCGCGTTTTCCCGAAAATAAGACCCTGACTTATATTTTTTTGAACCCTGAAATAAGTGCTTGGACTTATTTTGGGGGAGGTCTTATTATTTTGGGGCGCAAGGAGCAGGACAGGGCTCCTCTTGCTGTCTTATCTGATTTCCAGCTCTATCTCCCCAACCCTAGCCAGAGGAAATGGTGGGGACTAGCTGCACATACATTGAAATATTTTGGGGGAGGGCTTATTTTCGGGGAGGGATTATTATTATTATATTATTAAATTAGATTTATATGCCGCCCTTCTCCGGAGACTCAGGGGGGCTTACAATGCGTTAAGCAATAGCCTTCATACTTTTGTATATTTTATACAAAGTCAGCTTATTGCCCCCACAAACTGGGTCCTCAATTTACCTACCTTAGAAAGGATGGAAGGCTGAGTCAACCTTGAGCCTCGAACCTGCAATAATTGCAGATAGCTGAATGTTAATAACAGGCTATCTAGCCTGTTGAGCTATCTGAGGCTTATTATCCGGGGCAGTCTTATTTTCAGGGAAACACGGTATGAAGTGGTATATAAGTCTAAGGGCTATTGCTATGGCTATCTGAATTTTGATCACATGACTGTGGGCAATGCTGCAAAGGTGGTAAATTTGAAAAACGGTCACTTTCAGTGCCGTCGTAACTTCAAACATTCACTAAACAAACAGTCGTAAATCAAGGACTACCTGGATATCGACCTGAACGAGAAACAGACTTGGAATTGAAACAATGGACATTCTTACTAAGCAGCTCTGGATTTTCTGCCGAAGAGCTTTTTTCTTTTGCTCGCTCCAGATGAGATGATCAAGGTCCATCTTTCCCAAACTGATCAGAAAAGGAACACAGCGGGATCCAGTGATAGATTCCAGGAACTCAGCACTACCAAGAAAAAGTTTTCCAAATCTCACTTTGTGGAAATGCAGAAACTACAGAGAAGGAGATGGAATTTATTTCTCTCTTCTCCCTAACCTACATCAGCTGAATCAGAAATGCACCCTTATTGGCTTCGGGAAGTTTTATGTCCAGCTGCTCGTATAGATTTTCAAGTAAAATTTTATGGAAAGAAAGAAAAAGCGAGAGGGAAAGACAAACAAACATAAAAGGAAACAAAAGATAAGTTCCAAGCGGTTATCCCTATTAAATTTTCAATTGAACATACTCGGTTAGCAAAACACAAATCTCTTATAGAACATTAAACCGGTAATAAAACTATAGATCAAGGTGAAATATGATTCTGTAGAAAAAAATCACCCCATGTTTTTGATGGGGCACCAGATGTAACAGCAAAATCCAAGACTAGTTTCCAATTTAAAGGAGAAATATTTGTAGCTCAGGGTTGAAATGGTTTCCAGTTTTTCTGATGCATCAGATTTAGGAAAGCATATTTCCATCATTTAATTAGCCGTTTCCCCAAAATAGAGATCAAGGATCTTTTTTCAATAAAAAAACATACAGTGGAAGATACCTTGCAGCCTTTAATATTTATTTATTTATTTTATTTATTAAATTTATTAAATAAATTTATTAGATAAATAAATAAATAAATAAATAAAATATAAGTTCTATGGATACATTTGAATGTGAAATTCATCCAGCTATTTGTATTCGACTTGAGTTTTTATATCAAGAAATTTGAATCGTGTCTCTGCCAAAGAATTAGTAAAACGGCCACTTAGCCTCACATTCAATTAGTAATAATAATAATAATAATAGTGCAAACAAGCAATTTTTTTGCAACCGCTAAATTCCTTGGGTTTAAATCTCAATTTTATCTCAGAATTTGAAGTCTAACTTTCATTGTATGTTGATTTGGCAGCAATTTTACCATGATTGCAATTAAATATTTTTTTTTCTCTTTCATGTAGTCCTTTCAAATCCTAATGCCAAATGCCATAATTAAAATCCAATTAAAAGGCTTTAATTATTTGGAGACACAGCAGTTATCATAAATACTTTTTTTTAAAAAACCATGAAAGAAATGAATAAATATTGGCTGAAATGCTATATGCATATTGGCACTGTAAAGATCCATCATTTTCATGATGTTTTTCATTCCGGTAAGAGAAAAAAGAAAAGAAAAGGAAGGTAATTAAAAAGAATGGCTTACGGAAGCACAGCTAAGAGGTAGGGAGGGACAGATGCTTCTGAAATTGTCCAGAATTTCCAAGCCAAACAATTGACCTGCAAAAAAAGGATTTTTCAAACGTGATTGCATAGAAACAAGGCAAAAAAGCTATAATCCTGAGCCACTATTTTGCTTCTATATATGCCAACATAATATCAGTTATTTTAATCCATTGTCAAGTCAATTTATATAAATATATATATAACATTTCACATTTAGTCATTGTCATTTTTCTGCACATTTGTGATTTAAAAAAAAAAAACTTGGCACATTCCACGTAGAGTCCCTAAACGAAATTTACAAGCAGTTTGATACCCCCAAAAGGATGCATTTTTAGTGTGTTAGATTCATTAAAGTGTGCTAAACACACACACACACAGAGAAGTGTATGAGATCTAACATCTATGCTTTTATGGATTTGCCTAGATAAAAGTGTGATCTTTTCAAATTCAGAAAAGTGCAGAATTCAGGAAGCAATTGCTGCTTTTCTTATTATTTCTAAAATAAGTTGTGACCCAGACTCACTTAGTCATTAGAAGACACAATTAGTCCCAAACAAACCTATTTTATTTTAACGGCTGAGAATTACTTCATTCCCAGCTTAGTCCAAATTAATTGCAAACCAAGTTTTTCAGAAGAAGTCCTGCAGGCTTATCACAAACCTTTATCTTCTTTGGCACCCTGCCAAAGGCCTTTCTTGGCAAAGCCCCATGAAGTTCAGAAATAAAAGATGCCGACTGGAAACAGATTTAGTAACGTTGCGTTCCTAGAAAGAGCCCAAGTGCCTTTGCTGCTCTTTTAAGCCTTATGGGAGGAGCCAATCATCTCCTGGCTTTACTCCCAAGTCGTCCTTTTTGCTTTAGCTGCTCTTGCCTTCTGGCAGCTCTGCGCATGCGTGCACTAGGAACAGGCTCCTCCTGTTCCTCTGCCTCTCTGCTATCCGCCTATGGAGGCTCCGGATCCGCGCATCGCTCCCAGATGTCCCTGGCCCCATCTCTGCCTCCGACACAGAGCCCTCGTCCGGGCCTTCCCCTGACTCCAAAACTGGCCCATTGTCCTCCCCAGATTCCACACTGTCTGACTCCGCGGGCTGTTGGCGGACCACAACAAAATGCAAAATCTCTTTAAAATGCAAATCGCAAGTATTTAATTTGCCCTAGGTGAACTTCTGAATTCATGATCCAGAAACTAAAACAGACTTTCTGTTGGAAATAAAACAAACATATTAGGATATATTCATATTCGACCTGGAAGGAAGACAGCAAATGAAGGTGCTTTTCAAATATGTGGAAAAGGTTCAGAAAAGAGATTGGGCTCAGGTTTTCAATGTGCCAGCAGGTCATTCCTTTCAACAGCTGTCCATTACTGAAGGAAAAGGGAAACAAAAAAAATACAAAGTAAGAATTGTGTAGGATCCAATTTAATATTAAGAATGTTCCCTTTCATTCAATTAGACTCAATGTCTGAAACAAAACACTTTCTAAGTTAGGATCAAAATCCTCTCGTTCAATTTGTGTGTCTGTCCAAAGTCCTATTACAAGTATCCTAATTCCCAACCAGCATGTAGCCAGTGGGTCAAGGAGCATGGGTGCTGTAGTACCACATCCCTAGAGGATGTTACGTCTAGGATGTTGTCAGAGGTGAAATCCAGAAGGTTCTGACAGGTAGTGGAAATTTTGAGCAGTTTGGAGAACCGACAAATGCCACCTCTGGCTGGCCCCAGAGTGGGGTAGGAATGGAGATTTTGCAGTATCCTTCCCCCTGGAGTGGGGTGGGAATTTTGCAATATCGTTCCCCCTGGAGAGGGGTGGGAATGGGGATTTTGCAGTATCCTTCCCTGCCATGCCCACCAAGCCACGCCCACAGAACCGGTAGTAAACGAAATTTGATTTCCGCCACTGGATGTTGTCTTCAACAAGGATCCTCAGTTCTCATTGTAACGTAAGGATTAAAGATCAGAGGATCCTTCCTTACCTTAAGAGGTCAGACAGGGAAGTTTTCTTTGACAAGAATTCATAAAGAAACAAAGCCTGAAATTAAACAGATAAGGGATCTGTGTTATGATATTGTGTAAGCCTAACAGGTTGTCCAGGCAATATATGTGTTCTATGACTTTAACATGAATGTATATTATATGACTTCAAGTAGTACTACTGAGCCATTGTGATGCTGCATCATTATATCCTAATTAGATAATCACTAGTTGTAAACGTATTTAAGAAGGGAACTGAAATGTAGTCAGTTGATGATATGGTACCATTGTGTGTGGAGTTGTTACCATTGTGCTATCATCGTGGATGGATCTGCTACCATTGTGGTTTGTTACCAACGTGAACTTACTATTCTAACCAACTACTGTTGGTATGGTAAGAAGATTTTTGTATCACTGGACTGATTTAACTGGCAAAGAGCCTGGATAGCTCAGCAGACTAATGCATTGTAATTAACTCCAGCTGTCTGCAATTACTGTAAGTTTGAATCTCACCAGGCTCAAGGTTGACTCAACCTTCCATCCTTTCTAAAGTAGATAAATTGAGGACCAGTTTGTGGGGGCAATAAGCTGATTTTGTATAAAATATACAAAAGTATGAAGGCTATTGCTTAACGCATTGCAAGCCGCCCTGAGTCTCCAGAGAAGGGCGGCATATAAATCAAATTTTTTTAAAAAAAGGCTTGGATTGATTAAAGACTATGAGATTGTTTTTTCACTATAAACCTTTGATAAACCAGTTTGTATCTTATTCATTGCTCTCAGCACCGTTTCTCTGTGCTCTACACTCTGCTGGTTAGTTAACACAACAATATCCTTAACAATCTGTATGTTACAACAACGTTTTCTTTTCTTTTTTTTTACTTTGGCAACTTTAAGATAGATGGACTTCAGCTCCCAGAATTCCCCAGCCAGCATATAACCACACAATCAAAGTTCTACTCTCTTTAATAAGTGACAGACAATGATTAGAAAGGAATAAGCTTCCATCGCATAGTTGTGCGTGCTATCTTGATTTTTTTTTCCAGCCGCTCTCTGACAATGGGAATTGGGAAAATACCCAGATTAGGGCCAAGCTGTGGGAGAACTGAATCCTTTGTCCTCTTATTTGTCCTCTAATTCTGTTCTATACTGTTTTCTATTCCATTCTACTCTACTCTACTCTATTCCACTCTACTCTACTCTACTTTTTTATTCTACTCTATGCTACCTTACTCCTCTTCTCTTCTCTTCTCTTCTCTTCTCTTCTCTTCTCTTCTCTTCTCTTCTCTTCTCTTCTCTTCCCTTCCCTTCCCTTCCCTTCCCTTCCCTTCCCTTCCCTTCCCTTCCCTTCCCTTCCCTTCCATATTTTCTCTTCTCTTCTCTTCTCTTCTCTTCTCTTCTCTTCTCTTCTCTTCTCTTCTCTTCTCTTCTCTTCTCTTCTCTTCTCTTCCCTTCCCTTCCCTTCCCTTCCCTTCCCTTCCCTTCCCTTCCCTTCCCTTCCCTTCCCTTCCCTTCCCTATTTTCTCTTCTCTTCTCTTCTCTTCTCTTCTCTTCTCTTCTCTTCTCTTCTCTTCTCTTCTCTTCTCTTCTCTTCTCTTCCCTTCCCTTCCCTTCCCTTCCCTTCCCTTCCCTTCCCTTCCCTTCCTTATTTTCTCTTCTCTTCTCTTCTCTTCTCTTCTCTTCTCTTCTCTTCTCTTCTCTTCTCTTCTCTTCCATTCCCATTCCCATTCCCATTCCCATTCCCATTCCCATTCCCATTCCATTCTTCCACTTCCTGTTTGCCAAACCCAAGATGTCCACAAAGCGCCATCATGCACCCATCCACCTGTCAATCTGTCAGATTACCTGGCTTGTCCTCAGCTCTCTTTTTTTCACCAATGACACATTGAAGCTGCCTGCCTTCCATAAATCGAACAAGGAGACCTCAGTAAAAAAGGCACTAGGCAGATCGGTGAGGACCGACGTGAGCGGCGAGGAGGCCAGGATCTGTAGAAAAAAAAGGGAAAATTTTCTGTAACTGTCTATGAAAACAATCTTGGGAAGTGGGTGTTGTGGTCCATCAGCAGCCCCCTCCATGTACACACACACACACACACCACACACACACATACACACACAAAGTCTGCAGAAAAAACACCCTCCATAGAACTGATCCCTGGTACCCAGAAGATTGGGGCTGCTATTGTAGGCTAACCAGTTGGTGTGAAGGACTGTGGGAATGATCTTTGAAGACAGGAGGAAGAGCCACAGACAAGACAATGGTGAGATAAGAGGCAGCTGAGCCCAAAGAAGAAATAGGAAGTGGTAAACATCTCGGAAGAAACCCTCCCTAGTTTCTTGGGCTGTAAAGGTGAGGGGGGGGGAGGAGAAGATGTCCTTTCAGACTCGCAAAATTCCGTTAATCCCATTTTGCAGTAAAGTAGAATTAGGGTTCCGTTAAGATTTCTGGAGCTAGTCCTCTTGATAAGATTGTTTGAAACATAGAACATGGAGAGGAAATCTTTCTGGTTCTAAACCTGTGATGTCTCCATCTCGCTCACACGTTCTCCACTGCTCAGAAATGTAAGGGCTTACCTTCCGGAAGATTCCTTGTCTTTGAGCTGGGGACAGATCCAGTGCCCGTTGTGCCAAGACATTCTGGATGGCCTGAGAGAGTTCATTAGGGTTCATATTGTAGAAGGACAGGGTGTCAATGCCAGGGGCTAAAGCCCCCATTTGACTAATGTTGTGAAACGACAATGCCTGACAAGGGAATCAAAGACGTAAATCAGGATTTACGGCCGAAAGGATTGTGTGAACCTAGCCTATTGTCCTTATTTAGAAATAGAATAACAGAGTTGGGAGGGACCTTGGAGGTCTTGTAGTCCAACCCCCTGCTTAGGCAGGAAACCCTACACCACTTCAGTCAAACAGTTATCCAACAACTTCTTAAAAACTTCCATTGTTGGAGCATTCACAACTTCTGGAGGCCAGTTGTTCCATTGATTCATTGTTCTCACTGTCATGAAATTCCTCCTTCATTTTAGGTTGCTTCTCTCCCTGATTAGTTTCCACCCATTGCTTCTTGTCCCGCCCTCAGATGCTTTGGAGAATAGCTTGACTCCCTCTTCTTTGGGGCAGCCCCTGAGATATTGAAAGACTGCTATCATGTCTCCCCTAGTCCTTCTTTTCATTAAACTAGACATACCCAGTTCCTGCAACCGTTCTTCCTATGTTTTAGCCTCTGCTCCTCTCATCCTCTTTGTTGTTCTTCTCTGCACTCTTTCTAGAATCTCCACATCTTTTTTACATCGTGGTGACCAAAACTGGATGCAGGATTCCAAGTGTGGCCTTACCAAGGCCTTATAAAGTGGTCTTAACACTTCACATGATCTTGATTCTATCCCTCTGTTGATGCAGCCCAGAACTGTATTGGCTTTTTTGGCAGCTGCTGCACACGGCTGGCTCATATCTAAATGGTTGTCCACTAGGACTCCAAGATCCCTCTCACAGTTACTGCTGTTGAGCAAAGTACCACCTATACTGTACCTGTACATTTGGTTTTTCTTGCCTAAATGTAAAACTTTACTTTTTTCACTGTTGAATTTCATTTTGTTAGATAGCACCCAATGTTCAAGTCTGTCCAGATCCTTCTGCATCTTGAGCCTATCTTCTGGAGTGTTGGCTATTCCTGACAGCTTGGTGTCATCTGCAAATTTGATGAGTTCCCCCATCTATCCCCTCGTCCAAGTCATCAATAAATGGTTCGGTAAACCATCATTTGCACACAATCAGCAAGCATTGCAATGGGCTGGGAATTAACTAACATTCTCATCTTGAAACATTCCAATCAGTGTAATTAAAAGCAAACCGATGCCTTTGACAACCCAACGCACCTTTTCGTAAAGCAGGTATTTGCTGGATAGAATGATAGTTTGGCTCTTGGCCCAACTGGAGACTTGGTTTAATGTGGAGATGGCGGCATGCACGGCTGTGGGGGACAGAGATTCCAGCTGGCTGGTGGCCAGACCCACGACGGCATCGGAGAGGGTGCCGAGAATGTCATTCAAAGTCTGGTTTTGGACGGCAACGTTGAGAAGCTGGGACTTCAGCTGGAACCATTCCAAGAACACCAAAGGTAATAACAGCAAAAAAACAAAACAAAAATAAAAACCACAATAGTTTGAAAAGCTGATGCCAAGAAGCTTAGAGACGCATGGTTTTAAAGTCAGGACATCCACTAGGAAGCCCTCAGCAGTATAACAGAATAACAGAGTTGGAAGGGACCTTGGAGGTCTTCTAGTCCAACCCCCTGCTTAAACAGGAAACCCTACACCTCTTCAAACAAATGGTTATTCCAACCTCTTCTTAAAAACTTCCAGTGTTGGAGCATTCACAACTTCTGCAGGCAAGTTGTTCCATTGATTCATTGTTCTCACTGTCAGGAAATTTCTCCTTAGTTCTAAGTTGTTTCTCTCCTTGGTTAGTTTCCACCCATTGCTTCTTGTCCTGCCCTCAGGTGCTTTGGAGAAGAGCTTGACTCCCTCTTCTTTGTGGCAGCCCCTGAGATATTGGAACCCTGCTATCATGTCACCCCTAATTCTTCGTTTCATTAAACTAGTCATACCTAGTTCCTGCAACTATTCATATGTTTTATTCTCCAGTCCTTTAATGATGTTGTCCCAGTCTCTACTTACCTTCTGCACATTGGCCTGGAAGCTTCTCAACTGGTGACATTTCATCATCTGGTGAAGCAATGCCCTAGCCATGGTGGAATCCATCTCTGCCAAATCATGGTAGAAGCAAACCAGCAAACCCAGTCTGCATGAGGAACAGAAGAGATTAGCTGTCAACTCACAAAAAGCATCCCTGGCCTGCTCTCGAGTTGCCATAGCCCAGGGGGAATGGGAAACTGGCTAAAATATTCAGCAGCCGAAAACAGGTGCACATTCCACACTTATCTCCCTCAAGGATGTATCCCAGGGTTACCTACAGCAGCGGGAGGGGAGTGACCTCTACAACCCACGAAATTGCTCCGTGTGGCAAATGTGATTGATGACACACCCTGGGGGGAGGGGGGGAAACAGGATCATAATTGGAGTGTAAATTACATAGGGGCAGATTTGGCTTCATTTGGGAACGTGCTGATATGAAGCTCCTAAGAAATAACTGGATTTCTTTTGAGGCTTGGCTCGAGACTCATGATTTAATTAGGGCATCCTTAGGAACCCTGTCATTAGCTGCCTGTCCTGTCATGCGGGGGGGGGGGGGCATGTCTGCATGTGTGGGGGAGCCTGGGCAGGTACAGGGAGTCCACACACGCATGCATGGAAGGCAGGGTGCAGGTGTGGTGGCTGCTTGCGCATTGCATTTTGGGAATTTGGATGTGCGCTTTGGGCACTCGGTCTGGAAAAGGTTAGCCATCACTGTTCTAGATCCATCTTCTGCAATGTGCAAGAAGACCATCTTGTCCACAAAAAAAGAGGTTTTCACCAACCTCTTCTTACAAACCTCCAGATGGAAAACTCACAACCTTCAAAGTTAGATTCTTCCATTTGTTCTGCCCCAGCTCTGGATTCCCGAGGATAATGACACACACCAACGGTCCTTATCAAATTTATTAAGTAGCAAGAATAAACCAAAGTCTGGCAAAAGTTGGCAACCAGCCCAGAAAGCAAGATATGATAAGACTTTTCCAAAAATGACCTGATGATAATTACAAGTGGTTTCTAGCAAGAAACTTACTAATAGCGTGTGACTTAAATAGGCTAAGGGAGAGGCCAATTATCCTCAAGCCTTACTCTTCTACTCCTCCTGAGTAGCCACTCCTGCCTTTTGGCAGCCCTGCGTGCTCGAGCACTGAGAAGAGGCTCCTCCACTTCAGTCTCTCCACTTGAAGGAGCCTCTGGAGGTTCTGAAGGCCCAGGCTGAGTCTCTGCCTCTGGCACCACATCCTCTTCAGCCTCCTCGCAGTCCGGCGCGAGTACCGGCTGCGCAGGCTGCTGGAATGACACCACACCAGCCTCCTCGTCATCGGGATCAGCCACGATCTGCGCAGGCTGCTGGTGGGCCACAACACCACTATTGCTCAGCTCTTCAAAAGGCAACCCTGAAGCAACGGTGAAATCCAAATTTTTTTACTACCAGTTCTGTGGGCGTGGTGTGGCAGGTGTGGCATGGCTTGGTGGGCGTGGCTGGGGAAGGATACTGCAAAATCTCCATTCCCACCCCACTCCAAGGGAAGGATACTGCAAAATCCCCATTCCCTCCACATTCCAGGGGAAGGATACTGCAAAATCCCCATTCCCCCCACATTCCAGGGGAAGGATACTGCAAAATCTCCATTCCCACCCCACTCCAGGGGAAGGATATTGCAAAATCTCCATTCCCTCCTCACTCTGGGGCCAGCCAGAGGTGGCATTTGCCGGTTCTCCAAACTACTCAAAATTTCCTCTATCGGTTCTCTAGAACCCGTCAGAACCTACTAGATTTCACCCCCGCCCCGAAGGAAATAAAAACTTGCCTGTACAAAGTGGATATGTTCCTCATATCGAAGCCAGATGCATTGATTCTTCCCAGGAAAGCTTGCGCAAGATCGGGTGTGATATCGTACACCATATCCAGTTGCTTGGTTGCATTGTCATAGCTGACAAACAGCCACATCTAAGCAGCAGAGAAAAGACAAGTGAGATAGAATAGTTCTCCTTGATCAGTAGACTAAAAAAAAAATATTGAAAAAATCTCATATGCAAATTTTACTGTACCGACAGGTTAGTCTTTGACTTACAACCATTCATTTCATGGCCGTAGTTGCAACAGCAGTGAAAAAGTGACTTACAAACTGACTGGTCCTCACACTTACAATTGTCACAGCATCTCCATGGTCACATGATCAAAATTCGGTGGTTCAGCAACTGGCATGTATTAAGCAATAGCCCTTAGACTTATATACCACTTCACAGTGCTTTACAGCCCTCTCTAAGTGGTTTACAGAGTCAGCCTCTGGCCCCCAACAATCTGGGTCCTCATTTTACCCACCTCGGAAGGATGGGAGGCTGAGTCAACCTGGAGCCGGTCAGGATCGAACTCCTGGCAGTGGGCAGAGTTAGCCTGCAACATTGGATTGTAACAACTGCACCACTATGCAGTTGTTACAATCCAATGTTGTTGTTGTTACCTTCCTTTCTTCCTTCCTTTCCTTTCCTTTCCTTTCCTTTCCTTTCCTTTCCTTTCCTTTCCTTTCCTTTCCTTTCCTTTCCTTTCCTTTCCTTTCCTTTCCTTTCCTTTCCTTTCCTTTCCTTTCCTTCCTTCCTTCCTTCCTTCCTTCCTTCCTTCCTTCCTTCTTCCCTCCCTCCCTCCCTCCCTTCCCAAGCTATAGCAGACTTATATACCGCTTCACAGTACTTTGCAGCCCTCTCTAAGCAGTTTACAGAATCAGCCGCTTGTCCCCCAACAATCTGGGTCCTCATTTTACCGACCTTGGAAGGATGGGAGGCTGAGTCAACCTGGAGCCGGTCAGGATTGAACTGCTGGCAGTGAGCAGAGTTAGCCTGCAACACTGGATTGTAACAACTGCATCACTATGGCTTCCTTCCTGCCTGCCTGCCTGCCTGCCTGCCTGCCTGCCTGCCTTCCTTCCTTCCTTCCTTCCTTCCTTCCTTCCTTCCTTCCTTCCTTCCTTCCTTCCTTCTTTCTTTCTTTCTTTCTTTCTTTCGTTCCTCCTTTCCTTCCTCCCTCCCTTCCCAAGCTATAGCTGACTTATATACTGCTTCACAGTACTTTGCAGCCCTCTCTAAGCAGTTTACAGAATCAGCCTCTTGTCCCCCAACAATCTGGGTCCTCGTTTTACCGACCTCGGAAGGATGGCAGTCTGAATCAACCTGGAGCCGGACAGGATTGAACTGCTGACAGTCGACAGAGTCAGTATGCAACACTTCATTCTAACCACTGTGCCACCGCAGCTCTTAAAATTAAAATTTGCAATGCTTACAGCATCCTGACTCATACGATTGCCATCTGCAACTTTCCCAAACAGCTCATGACAAGCAAAGTCAATGAGCCAAGCCAGATTCGCTTCAGGCTAGACTTCCATAACTGGTCTTCTTTTTACTCACTTCATACGGGTTAATTTTTCTGATTTCTTCGAGGGGGAGGTGAACCATATACCTCCCGAGAATCCACAGGCTTTCAGCGCTGACCCAAGATGTGGAATTGTCTGAAACTTGGAAGGCGACAATATTATAACAGCATGCTTAGTTCGTTCTCTAGGTACATCAGCAACTTAAAAAGCTGATTATAGTATTGTTTCTGTTCTAGTGCCCTCTACTGAACATCATCAAAATGCTTAACTTCTCCAGAGCAAACTCAACTCCTGGGGACGTACAAGATATATTCATATAGTTTTCTTGGCAATGGAAAGGAAGTGGCTGACATCGCTGGGTTCTCAGATATTTTTTTTTTTAATTAGATTTATATGCCGCCCTTCTCCAGAGACTCAGGGCGGCTTACAACACGTTAAGCAATAGCCTTCATCCTTTTGTATATTTATACAAAGTCAGCTTATTGCCCCCACAAACTGGGTCCTCAATTGACCTACCTTAGAAAGGATGGAAGGCTGAGTCAACCTTGAGCCTCGAACTTGCATAATTGCAGACAGCTGGGTGTTAATAACAGGCTATCTAGCCCGTCGAGCTATCTGAGGCTCTTATATTATTTTGGCTTTTCCATTCTGAGATTTCCTTGGGGTCTCCCATCCTCACTAGGGCCCTGTTTTCCCTAGCTTCTGTAGTGTCTGTCGACTGGGTGGATGCCACTTGCTGCACTTCTGTGCGAATGATCCACAAACGCACCCAGCACACTCACACACATTCAGATAAATAACACATTTCGCTTACTGCTGGCGTTGCCGGAGTTTTGTAGGTTCTGCGTCATCCACTCGTACACAGCCCTTTGAGTGCTTGTGGTTAATCTGTCATACAGGTCTTTGAAGACTGTTGATCTGAAGGACCAAAAATCACACAAGAATCAGACAGCGTGGCCCATTAATTTGTTTGCAAAAAAAAAAAAAGGGGGGGGGATCCAGCCAAACTATCTCAGGACTAAATAAAACTAAATAAAAGTGAACTAAAAAAACCTAACACTAAATAAAACCTGGTTAACGGAGAGGGTAACCGATATTTTCCTAGAGCAAGGGAAATTAAACCCCGAATAATGGTCTGTGGGAATAGCCTTGGAGACAGGAGGGGGAGGCTTAGACTGGATAAACAGCAAGCAAAATGTGTCTCTCAACCTGTTGTGGAGTCCAAAACACAAATAAATGTTAAGGTTAGAAATGGGAGCTTAATTTTATATGAATGGAATGGAAGAATAGAATAGAATAGAATAGAATAGAATAGAATAGAATAGAATAGAATAGAATAGAATAGAATAGAATAGAATAGAATAGAATAGAATAGAATAGAATAGAATAGAATAGAATAGAATAGAATAGAATAGAATAGAATAGAATAGAATAGAATAGAATAGAATAACAGAGTTGGAAGGGACCTTGGAGATCTTCTAGTCCAACCCCCTGCTTAGGCAGGAGACCCTACACCACTTCAGACAAATGGTGATCCAACATCTTCTTAAAAACTTCCAGTGTTGGAGCGTTCACAACTTCTGGAGGCAAGTGGTTCCACTGATTCATTGTTCTAACTGTCAGGAAATTCCTCCTTAGTTCTAAATTGTTTCTCTCATTGATGAGTTTCCACCCATGGCTTCTTGTCCTGCCCTCAGGTGCTTTGGAGAATAGCTCGACTCCCTCTTCTTTGGGGCAGCCCCTGAGATATCGGAAGACTGCTATCCTGTCTTCCCTTGTCCTTCTTTTCATCAAACTAGACATACCCAGTTCCTGCAACTGTTCTTCGTATGTTTTAGCCTCCAGTCCCCTAATCCTCTTGGTTGCTCTTCTCTGCACTCTTTCTAGAGTCTCCACATCTTTTTTTACATTGTGGTGACCAAAACTGGATGCTGTATTCCAAGTGTGGCCTTACCAAGGCCTTATAAAGCCAGCTTACATTTAACAAAAACCTAAGGCACTTACTGGGGAAAAAAAAACTAAGGAGGAGCAGAATATCAGATGGGCTCAGAAGATGTTGGGCATTCAAAGGTGATGTCCCTGGGCATTCATGAACATCAAGTTCTTCAGCCTTCCCTTTCATTGGGCAAATAATATTAATAGCTGTTTTCCTTGGGCATAATAAACTGTTAGTAAAATGACTTACAGATTCCGGAAAGCTTCTTTCTGAAGATCTTGAGGGAAGCTGGCCACATTGTGGGCTTGGAGATACGTGGCCGAAGAGTCTCGAAGGATCTGGCTTAAGATGTCCACACATTGAGCCGAATTGAGGACCACAAAGCACTTTTCTAATGTAATAAGAACCAAGGTACGGTTCCCTCCGGGACTTTGGAAAAGTTTCTTTCTTATTCCGTGTAGATCAATTAGGATATCTCCCAGATCCTAGAGATACGAGAGAAAGATCTAAGCCATGGCAAGAAAAATGAGATCTCTAACAGAGGTTAGACTGTAGCTCGGCAGGAACCTTACCATTCATGAGAGAAAATAAATTATCAATAATTGGGAGGAGAAGGAAGAGGACTTTGAAGTCCTTGATGCTCTCTGACCTTGGTGGTTTTCTTGCATGTTTCATTACCCAGCTAGATAATATCATCAATGCTAGAAGAGAGGGAGGTTGTGGAGAGGAGGAAGAGGAGGAGGAGAACGAGTACGGATTGTCCTATTTAAGAAAGGTTCAAAAAAACTGGAATAATTTAGAGAAGAGTTTGTCAAACTTTGCAACTTTACTATAAGATACATGGACTTCAACTCCCAGAATCCCCCAGCCAGCATGGGTTGGTTCAGTATGTTTGGCTGGGGAATTCTGGGAGTTGACATCTACATATTTTAAAATTGCCAAGGTTGAGAAACCTTAGTTTAGAGATAGGCTTGTGAGAATGCTCAGGAGATTCCATGCCACTTGGTACCTTGTCCTACTTAGGAGAAAAAATTGTCGGAGGGCACAGAGTGAGACCCACAATAAAAAAAATCTTTGATAGAAGAGGGGAGGTAAGACACACTTTTTCGGGGGAGGGGGTTATCACCCGAAGTAAGCCTTACCAAATACTTCTGGGTCCTTCCAAAGAGGTACTTCATGGCTGTTTGAAAATCCCCAGGACTCATATCCCGAAAGATGGAAAGGAACATCCTCGGATTGTCGAAAAGACGTTCAAAGTAATTGGTGATTGATTCCTGAAAAACAGGACAGAAAGTTTTGCAAGTTCAAATATGGGAAGGGGAGACTCAAATCTTTTTTCCCCCACAATGCCAGGGGTCTTTCTGATAATGCTTGCCAAGCAAATCCATCCTCTAGACCAGGGGTCTCCAACCTTGGCAACTTTAAGATGTGTGGACTTCAATTCCCAGAATTCCTCAGCCAGCAAAGCAATTCTGGGAGTTGAAGTTCACAGGTCTTAAAATTGCCAAGATTGGAGACCTCTCTCTAGACCAGAAAAGCCCCTCCAGAACTGGGGTGACAGCTCGTGTGCCATCAGAGCGGACACTGCATGCCACCTCTGGCACGCCTCCATAGGTCCACCATCACGGCTATAGGTCCACTTGACATCTTTTGTCCTGCCCCAGGGTGACCCACACTTCTCCCCTTCCCTTCACCCCAAGGCTAAGCATGGCCCCCAATCACTAAACTATAACCACATCAGAGGTGGGTTTCAGCAGGTTCTGACCAGTTCTGGAGAACCCGTAGTAAAAATTCTGACTGGCCCCGCCCCCATCTATTCTCTGCCTCCTGAGTCCCAGCTGATCAGGAGGAAATGGGGATTTTGCAGCAATCTTTCCCTGGATTGGGGAGGGAATGGAGATTTTACAGTATCCTTCCCCTGCCACACCCACCAAGCCACACCCACAGAACCAGTAGTAAAAAATTTCAAAACCCACCACTGAACCACATCCTGAATTATGGGGTCATAATGCTTTGGCTAAATTATACACTGAACATCTGAAGCCGA
Organism: Coluber constrictor foxii; assembly: GCA_038048745.1. Taxonomy (NCBI): domain Eukaryota; kingdom Metazoa; phylum Chordata; class Lepidosauria; order Squamata; family Colubridae; genus Coluber; species Coluber constrictor. Next base: position 5,691,517 of record CM075973.1, read on the forward strand.
TAAGCGACAAGAGCAGAGTAAACTCTGACATAACTAGTCAAGAAGGATAGGATATGTAAAAAACCAAAAAACCCCAATTTTCCAGTGTTTTATTCCTGAAAAATCACATTTTTAGTTTTTGCTCTTACAGGACATTTAAACAACTTGGAATGAACACATGAAGTCTATACCACCTGTAAGCTGCCATAAGTAATTGCAAAGTTCTGAGCATGGCAATGTGCCATGATTTGATTGAAGAGATCTTTGGTCCAAATATTGGAGCTAAAAAGAAGAAGAAGAAGAAAAAAGTCAGTAATTTACTCTAAAGAATTGTATAGAAAGGCAATGCTTGTAACAATGCAGCAAAATCATTCGGGAATTAGAATTTGTAATCTAAGTGTTGGAGATGTGATTGTGATGATGCCAGTTATTTTCATATATGGTGGACTTGTAGAAAAGTTAAAGCATTTTGGATAAAAATATGGTGGATTATCCAAAATATTCTTAAAAAGAAGATAAAGTTTACTCCACAGCTGTTCTTGCTGGGTATAATTACAGATTGTACGGATATAGAGACTAATTTGATTTTAAATCTAATAAACTGCAGCAAGACTCTTGCCGCAGTACTGGAAGAAGGAAGATTTGCCTACTATTCAAGAATGGACACTAAAAGTGGCAAATTTAGCAGAGATGGCCAAAATTTCAGCATACGTGAAGGATCACTCAAATGAAAAATACATTACGGAATGGAGAAGATGGGTCGATTATATTCAAAGCAAATATCGGATTAAAAAGTTTCAAATAGTTTACGAATGAATAAAGAGATGTTAGAAAAGTATTTAAATTTAGTTAAGCAAAAGGGGAGTTAAAGCACAAGAGGGAGATAGGAGGCTACAGTTAGTTAACATATGTTAGATTATGCGAGCAAACTGATAGCAAAGATAAAGTGAAATCCACCCCTGCACTTCTTGTTACACAAACTGAGATCATTGGGCTGATGGAATAAACTAAGGTTTGGATGCCATAGTTTATTCCATCAGCCCAATGATTTCGGTTTGTGTCATGAAGAAGGTTAATTTCCCATTAAGTTTAGATTCATGCAATGTTAGGTTAAAATATCCGTGGGCTCATTTGTAGACGAGCACGTTCTGTGGTTCGCACCAAAAATTCAAATGCTGGCAGTGGTTATTATTTGGCACAAAAGTTCCTTTAATATGGATGCCAATTTCTGCATTTAGAAAGTAATTACAGGATCTTATTTCAATGAAACTGGGATCCAATCCAGCTTTATTTCTGCACCACCAGCTAAATCATTGAAAAACATAAATCAAATGCTTACCTTTGGAAATTAAGAATATTGAGAAGAGCTGAAAAAAAGGGAAATATTTAAAAAGTTAATAAAAGTAGATTAAATGAGATTCAAAAAAGAGAGAGAGAGAGACAGAGAAAATTAATGCCAATTACCGTTTAAATACTGCCCTGTTATGATATCTTCCTAAAGAAAAAGAGAAAGAATTGTATACAGTTGAACTGGGAAAACATAAAAATGGTTAGAAACTGTTATTTAATCTATTGCTTTTATTGTTTTAATGTCCTGCTTTTTAGTGTGTTAAGTGTATTTGAATTATTATTATTTTTCTTTTGTGCAATTTGGGGCTGTCCTAAGCCTCGCTAGGAAGCCCTTGTTTTGAAGGGCAGTGTACACGTTAAAAATAGACATTGCAGAAACGATCAAACGATAGGTAGATAGAAAGACAGAAAGACAGACAGACAGACAGACAGACAGACAGACAGACAGACAGACAGACAGACCAACCGGAGAAGGAGGGAGGGACAGAGAGAGAGAGAGACAGAGATACCATAGATAAATATCATAGATAGATAGATAGATAGATAGATAGATAGATAGATAGATAGATAGATAGATAGATAGATAGACAGATAGATAGATAGATGATAGACAGACAGACAGAAGAGAAAGATAGATAGATAGATAGATAGATAGATAGATAGATAGATAGATAGATAGATAGATAGATAGATGATAGACAGACAGACAGACAGAAGAGAAAGATGATAGATAGATAGATAGATAGATAGATAGATAGATAGATATAGATAGATGATAGACAGACAGACAGAAGAGAAAGATAGATAGATAGATAGATAGATAGATAGATAGATAGATAGATGATAGACAGACAGAAAGATAGATAGATAGATAGATAGATAGATAGATAGATAGATAGATAGATAGATAGATGATAGACAGACAGACAGAAGAGAAAGATAGATAGATAGATAGATAGATAGATAGATAGATAGATAGATAGATAGATAGATAGATAGATAGATAGATGATAGACAGACAGACAGAAGAGAAAGATAGATAGATAGATAGATAGATAGATAGATAGATAGATAGATAGATAGATAGATAGATAGATAGATAGATAGATAGATGATAGACACAGACAGAAGAGAAAGAAAGAAAGAAAGAAAGAAAGAAAGAAAGAAAGAAAGATAGATAGATAGATAGATAGATAGATAGATAGATAGATAGATGATAGACAGACAGACAGACAGACAGACAGACAGATAGAGATACTCACCACGGTTCTTTGTAGCTGTGGAGGTAGATCTGGAGAGGAGAGGAGACAAAGCTATTTTTTTAAAAATGTAAGAAATGGTTTCCAAAAAAGTAGATAATAAGGCATCTAAAAGAACTGAAAAGATAGTGATTCATGCTGCTGTATATCTTCAAATAGCAGTTAAAAGTTACTGGAGATGAAGAGATGGACATAGAGATGGAAAGGAGGAGGAGGAGGGGGGGGAGACGACATCTCAGGGGAACTAAGCTAGAGAAAAAGAATATAGTTAGTTCAACATCCACATGAGGCCAAAATTAATCCGCAGTAACTTTGGATTTTCTCCTTTTTTTCTCCTTTCCTATGACCCAAATATTCTATGCCAAAAGCCATTATTGTTCTATGTAATCTACATGCAAGTTCAATTCTTTTCTTCCAAAATTCTGCGATCTATTTCTGTGGTATAGAAGCTGTGTTTGTTTGCTTTTTTAAAATCTCACCTGGGCTATCGTTTGAAGGATTCCCAGATTCCACGGTGGAATTCACTAAGGCCCACAGGAGAAATACTCTCCAGTCCAGGGGAAACATTTCTTGAGTGTTTTCCAACAGCTGAGAAGCCAGCTTTGAAAAAAAAGAAAAAGAAAAATGGGATGTCACTGAATTGAAAGCCAGAGGTCATCTTTAATTAATCAGTGGACCTCAAAGGAGACCCGAGATAATTTCCCTCTGCCAAATGTCTTCTTGATGGACCTCGAGATGTCCTCTTTTGACCACGGTGGTCTCTAAACGGACTTACTCCACCGCGGAGGGTGGACTATAAAACCAGTTGAGGGAGTCCTTGTACGAACAGGAAAAGATAGAGGAGGAAAATGTGATACGATATCTTCAAAATGCAAATTTGCCTCGATTCCTAAAGATATCGAGGAGATGCTAGAGGGAAATATAACGATGATGGAACTAACTGAAGCAATTAAAAAACAGAAGAATGGGAAGGGCCAGATGGATTGCCAGCGGAATATTATAGGACATTGCAGGATTCTTTTGAGTCTCCCACTTTTAGAAGTTATGAATGTAGCGATGACAAAGAAGGAAATACCCAAGTCATGGATGGTCAGTGGTGGGATTCAGCCAGTTCGCACCACTTCGGGAGAACCGGTTGTTAACTTTCTGAGCAGTTTGGGAAACTGGTTATTGGAAGAAATCATTAGGGCAGAGAACCGGTGGTTAAATTATTTGAATCCCACCGCTGGTTAGAGGCATATATTACATTGCTTCCCAAGGAGGACACTGACCCACAACAAATCAACAAATCAACAAATCAAAAACTATAGACCTATATCCCTGCTAAATTCAGATTATAAAAGCTTTGCTTCAATATTGGAGGCCTCAATAAGGAGCCTGTGTAGCGTAGGGGGCTAATGCCTCCTACTAAAGGCAGCAATTAACACCAGCTGCCTGTAATTTCTGTGAGTTCAATCCTAGCCAGACTCAAGGTCGACTCAGCCTTCCATCCTTTCTAAGGTGGGTAAATTGAGGACCTAGTTTGTGGGGGCAATAAGCTGACTTTGTATAAATATATACAAAAGTATGAAGGCTATTGCTTAATGCATTGTAAGCCGCCCCGAGTCTCCAGAAAAGGGCGGCATATAAATCAAAAATTTAAAAAAAAAAATTAAATTGGCAGAAAGACTCAAAAGATATTTAAATGGTTTTATACATTCAGATCAGGATCACAGGAACCTTTCGTGCGACTGGGGATAAAGATCGGATCCTTTTAGATCTTCTCCTGCCCCTGTTAAAAGCCACCGGGGTTGTTTTTCCCAACCGCTCCGTGGGGAATTCTCCAGCACGTCTCTGCTGTGTCTCGGTGTCCAGTTTCCCTAACAATGAGCCGAGTTGTGTTTGTGGCAGATTTTCCTTGATGCATTTACGGGAAAGTTTGAAATTACCTGGCGGCGCGGCTTAAACAAACCCTACCTTTCAGAAACACCTGTGCGCAGGGGGCCCCAATTTTCTTAGAGGCAAAGTTTTCTATTTCAACCACTGTTATTTCCAAAAAAAAAGTAGACCTTGGAACTGTTCGTTTAACAACCGAAGTTATAGCAGCACTCCAAAAAAAAACCAACAGAAAAGGGACTTATTACCGGGTTTCACACGGACGACCGTTGCCGCATTCCCACCGTCATGTGATCCAAATGGTGATGCTTGGCACAACTGGCATGTATTTAGGATGGTTGCGCAATCCCGGAGTCAGGTGATCCCCGTTTGCGACCTTTTTGAGTCCGTTTCCAACAAGTAAAATCAACAGGGAGATCAGATTCGTTTAAAGACCGCATGATTTGCTTAACAGCTGTAGTGATTTGCTTAACAACCGTGGCCAAAAAAGGTCATAAAATCAGGCGCGACTCAGTTAACAATGGAAATTTTGGCCTCGGTCGTGGTTACAAGCAGAGGACTAGCTGTATTCCTTGTGCAATGGTGTTTCGCCGTTAATTGCAAATGATTGTTTTCCTGTCCTTTGGAAGATCAGGAGGGAAGGATTTTATATTTGTTATTTCTTGGAATTATTTACAAATTGCTTTTCTGCCCAGCCTCAAGTGCAAAGCCTACTCTTTAAAAAAACAACAACAGGTACAAGAAAAGCTACAAAGATTTTAAAAAATGGCAACAAGGAAAGGAAAATTAAAAAGATTCCCTTCAGGGAAATCAGACCAGAGAGAGAGGCAAGTTCAAATTATTAGAAAATAATTAAAAATAGCAGTTATTTGAAATAGAAATTCGAATTAGTTCCTTCCTGTGGCACTGCCTATTCAAAAGTCTTCCTCTCTGCTCAAATATGCTTTTTTTTGCATCAGAAAGTTTGCAAAAGGCAGAATGTAAGCTGCTCAACTATCATGCCATGTTGGCTGGGGAATCCTGGGAGTTGAAGTCCTTATAAACATCCTGACTGGGGAATTCTGGGAGTTGAAGTCCTTACATCTTATAAGCATCCTGATTGGGGAATCCTGGGAGTTGAAGTCCTTATAAACATCCTAACTGGGGAATTCTGGGAGTTGAAGTCCTTAAAAGCATCCTGACTGGGGAATTCTGGGAGTTGAAGTCCTTATATCTTATAAGCATCCTGATTGGGGAATCCTGGGAGTTGAAGTTCACACATCTTGAAGCTGATGAGATAACTACTGATGCAAAGGATTTTCAAGTCTCTCAAAGATAGATATCACTTTAGGGATTGATTTTTATGAGCGTTGCTGTGCTGTTCACTTGAGCGCCAATGCCAACTCTTCTTGACATCCTAACGCCTTTGCTGATGAGCTACATTTCCAGGAGCCACTGCTACAACATTGCAAACAATGATTTCCAAGTTGCTAGTCCTCAACGTTTTTTTTCTCCAGGCAATATCCAGGCAATAACATGACCGTAGTGTATGAATCTATCCACGTGATCCTTTAATCTCTTAAAAAATCCCACGTGAAAAAAACAGCTTGATTGCTTACATATTTTTTTTTGTGCATGCCTTCGGAAAACATTATTTTTCTAACTCTGCTCCTTAAATTTCTCCTTCTCTTCATTAGTTGGGAAAGGAGGGAGAAAATGAATTGCGGCCATCTATGCCGTTCATCGGAAGAAACTTCATTCTTTGTAAGTCTGGAAACTCTCTTATTTAATATCCAATAGAAAAATAAACTTTTTTAAACTATAAAGGGAAATCAGAGGATTTTGCTGCTCTATTTTCGAACAGTTCACCATGCAATCATCTGGGGCAAGGGGGAAACCCCCCCCATCTTTATCCTTTTGTCTCGGTAACCCCCCTCAAAAACATCCAGCTGTTATCAGACAGAATGAAATCCCAAGAATGGAACTTGCCAACATCAAAGACAGATTTCTCTACATGAAAACATCCTTCAAATCGTTCGTCCCACAGCCCTAATCTAGAACAGAAGGGGTTTCCACTCCTTCCATCAAAAAAGGAGATGCTGAATCTCAACAGTTCGACTCACCTGAAGCTGAGAGCTCACCTGAAGCTGAAGCTGAGAGATCAAAGAGTTTGCGGGGGAAAAATGGTTGGCTGGAGGGGAAAGCACAGCTATTGAGCTGGAAAGGGCATAACAGAAAGAGGGTGATGGGGAGGGGCTGAGAAAGAAAGGCTGGGGGTAGGGGAGAAGGAAGAGGAGGAGGAGGAGGGGAAAGGAGGAGGGAAGTAGAAAGGAAGAAAAGGAGGAGAGGAGAAAGGAGGACAAAAAGAGAGAAAGAAGGAGGAGAGGAGGAGAAAGAGCAGAAGAAAGGAGAAGAAGAAGAGAGGAGAAGAGAAAGGACAAAAAGAGCAGAAGAAAAGAGGAGAGGAGGAGGAAGAAAAGGAGGCGAAGGAGAAGAAAGGAGAAAGGAGAAGAAAGAGCAGGAGGAGAGAGGAGGAGAAAGAGCAGAAGAAAGGAGGAGGTGAAGAAGAGAGGAGAAAGAGCACAAAGGAGAAGAGGAGAAGAGGGTAAAGGAGAAAGAACAGAAGAAAGGAGGAAGAGAAGAGGAGGAGAAAGGAGGACAAAAAGAGCAGAAGAAAGGAGGAGGAGGAAGGAGAAGAGGAGGAAGAAAGGAGGAGACGGAGGAGAAGAAAGGAGAAGGAAGAGAAGGAAGAAGGAATGGAGAAGGAAAGGAAAAGAGAGGAGGAAAGAAAGGAGGAGAAGCTTTGATAACCAGTTTGGAGGCATATAGTGGCATTAAAATTATGTGCTCAATCCATAGCATCGATTCACAACATTATTGATTTCCTAACTGCAACGCTGGCTGCCCACAGAGGTGAAATAGCCCGTTATTATGGGATATTCATGGCTTATTCTTGGTTTGCTTCTAGGCCTCCCCCAAGCTGCTGCTGACTATCCCTTAGCAGCAAAGGAAGAATGCCTTCAAAGCCAAGGAGGCAGAATTTGCTTTGCTGGTCTGATGCTGGCTTGCTTTTGGCTTGTCCAGCAGAGGGTGACTTAAGCTAGTTCATATTTCAAGGTAAGAGTTAGCAACTCAGCCACTGATCAGTCTCTCTAGGCAAGATAGAAAGATTGTAGTTCTTGAGCTCTAGCGCCCTCTCCAGGTGAAAGGTGGAGAATCGGGATTTCAAGTTTTGCTTCCTTTTTTTGCATCTTGGAAAGGAGGCATTATCTAAACGCACAGGTGGCCTTCTGTGCACACTCAAGGATTAGCTCCATTGGTTAGGGGAGTGAATCCACAGACACAACACACACACAAATCCAGTTTTGGAGTCTTTAGGGCAGTGGTGGCGAACCTTTTATTCACCAAGTGCTAAACAGGTCCGAGCTTTGCACGCTTTACGCATTCGTGTCATCTATGCTAACGCGTGGCTCCTCCCCCATGCACTGCATGTGTAATCACACCATCTGTGCCTGTGCACAGCTTTTGCACTTCCCTCCCACGGTGCCCTGCGGGCGCAAATGCCATCACCTGCGCATGCAAATTATGTTTTTGCACGCACGTGCTACGCACCAGTACTCTCGTGCCCATGCACAAAAACACATGCATGAGTAGTGGAGGCCCGAATACCAGCTGGAGCGTGCACACACGTGAAGCTCTTGAGTTGGGTGACAGCTTGCGTGTCTGGAAAAATGGCTCTGCGTGCCAATTCCAGCACGTGTCATAAGTTATTATTTATTATTATTTATTTATTTGTTTGATTTGTATGCCACTTTTCTCCGGAGACTCAGGGCGGCTTACAATGCGTTAAGCAATAGCCTTCATACTTTTTGTATATTTATACAAAGTCAGCTTATTGCCCCCACAAACTGGGTCCTCAATTGACCTACCTTAGAAAGGATGGAAGGCTGAGTCAACCTTGAGCCTGGTGAGATTTGAACTCTCAGTAATTGCAGGCAGCTGGCAGCTAGCTAAGTGCTACTTTAACAGCAGTTTCGTCCGCTGCGCCACCAAGGCTCTTAGGTTGCTTCTCTCCTTGGTTAGTTTCCACCCATTGCTTCTTGTCCTGCCTTCAGGTGCTTTGGAGAATAGCTTGACTCCCTCTTCTTTGGGGCAGCCCCTGAGATACTGGAACTCTGCTATCATGTCTCCCCTAGTCTCTTTCTTTCTTTCTTTCTTTCTTTCTTTCTTTCTTTCTTTCTTTCTTTCTTTCTTTCTTTCTTTCTTTCTTTCTTTCTTTCTTTCTTTTTCTTTCTTTCTTTCTTTCTTTCTTTCTTTCTTTCTTTCTTTCTTTCTTTCTTTCTTTCTTTCTCTCTCTCTCTCTCTCTCTCTCTCTCTTTCTTTTCTTTTCTTTTCTTTTTTCTTTTCTTTCTTTCTTTCTTGGTTCAATTTATATGCCGCCCTTCTCTGGAGACTCAGGGTGGCTTACAATGCGCTAAGCAATAGCCTTCATACTTTTGTATATACCTGCTTAGTAGGGCTTTCGCTCCCCCCCTAAGCGGTGTTCTTTTTTTATACAAAGTCAGCTTATTGCCCCCACAATCCGGGTCCTCATTTTACCTATCTCGGAAGGATGGAAGGCTGAGTCAACCTTGAGCCTGGTGAGATTCGAACTTGCAGTCATTGCAGGCAGCTGGCAGCTAAGTGCTACTTTAACAGCAGCAGCATGATGGTTCCCCATCATGGCTTTTGAGAATCACTACCAGTCTTTCTGCAATTTTAACAGCTTTCCGGAATATAATTCAGGCACCCATTTTATTCGAATTTCATTGCTGGAGGGAATGCAAAGTTGGGGGCAGAAGTTTAGGGTACTCGTTTCAATGGAAACTGCCCCAAGGGATCCTGGTCCTGGGCACCCCACAGCATTGGAACCCCGATATACTTAAGGCAGCTTTTCAACGGCCCATACAAGCAGTCCTCGACTTACGACAATTGGGATCGTCAGAATTCCCATCGCTAAGCAAGGCAGTTTTGAAGCAAGTAGAGCCTGAATTTTAGACCTTCTTGCCATGATTGTGGTTAAGTCAATCACTGCGGTTGTTTGAATCGTGCGGTCATGAAGTGAACTTGGCTTCCCCCTCCCCAATGACTTTGCTTGTCAGAAGCCAGCTGGGAAAGTTGCAAACGGTGATTATGTGATGACCCATAAATCCATTATGCTGTTCTCATCACACCTCCAGGAACCAATGAATGATGGGTACCGAGGTATTGCTGAATAGGGGGGAAAAAACGACCAAAAATACATCTACCAAAGTTAACAGAAAAGAAAACTAGATTTACTTGTAGAAGCTAGAATTAGAAGTTGGAGACTTCTAAGTCACCTTAGTTCAACTCTCTGCTCTGTGCTAGAAACTCAAGAACTTCTCCAGAGGTTCAAGTGATGGAGATCTACTCTTGTTCTAGACACATCATCTCAGACACAACAGCTTTCACAGTTAGCTTGAACTTTTTGACATGTTTGGGCTTTCTCGACCTCCTTTCTGCTCTTCAAGCCTTAGATGCCCTTCCAAGCTTCTTGAGGACACTCTGGGCATCATCCAATGAGACTTCCATCTCCTTTCAGCTCGATTGGCCGCCCCTTCCAAAGCAGCTTCGGTGAAGTCGTAGAGGTTTAAGGCATCACTTCTGTTTTTCATGGACACACACCTTCTCAAGAACGTTTTGGTGGCACCATAACAAACTGAATATTTATCGGCGCATAAAGTCTGTGGGACAATTGAAGCGTCCAAGAGAGGACAGCTTGGTGCCTTCTGAATGTTTTGGACAAAACCCACAGGTCTTTCTCACCACCTAAACTGGCCAAGGATGATAGAGGAGCAAACATATAAACATTGAGCTAATTTTTTGTTGCACGATTTTGCGAAATCGTGTCCGACCCATCACAACCCCATGGACAATGTTCCTCCAGGCCTTCCTGTCCTCTACCATCCTCTGGAGTCCATTTAAGCTCACACCGACTGCTTCAGTGACTTGATCCAGCCACCTTGTTCTCTGCCGTCCCCTTCTTCTTTTGCCCTCAGTTGTTCCCATCATTAGGCTCTTCTCCAGGGAGTCCTTCTTCTCATTAGGTGGCCAAAGTATTTGAGTTTCCTCTTCAGGATTTGGCCTTCTAAAGAGCAGTCAGGGTTGATCTCCTCTAGGACTGACCGGTTGGATCGCCTTGCAGTCCAAGGGACTCGCAGGAGTCTTTTCCAGCACCAGAGTTCAAAGGCCTCCATTCTTGGCCTTCCTTACGGTGTAAAATACATACTGGTTGCCAAATACATGCTGAATTTTGATGACACCCTTCTCGGGATACTGCGAGGTTCATAAATACAACTGGTCGTAAGTCACTTATTTCAGTGCCCTTGCAACTTTGCATACAGGTAGTCCTCGACTTACGACCGCAATCGAGCCCAACGTTTCAGTTGTTAAGTGAAACATGTTGAGTGACGTTTTTGCCCCATTTTACAAACTTTCTTGCAATGGTCGTTAAGCGAATCACTGCAGTTGGTAAATTAAGTCACCCGGTTGTTAAGTGGAATCTGGCTTGCCCCGTTGGACTTGGACTGGTCAGGAGGTCGTAAAAGAGGGATCAGGTGACCCTGGGACACAGCAACCGTCGTAAGTATGAACCAGTTGCCAAGTGCCTGAATTTTGATCATGGGGATGCTTCAAAGGAGGTCGTAACTGTGAAAAACAGCCTGAAGTCAGTGCCGTTGTAACTTTGAACGGTCATTAAATGAAGTGTCGTAAGTCAAGGACTACCGGTATTAAGTCAAGGACTGCTTGTAATTGGGTAAACCCGATCAATTCATTTCAAGGCCCCTTGCATGTCCATCTGTCTGTCCATCCTTCTTTCTCATCTCCAAGTGAAACTTGAGACCCCCTTCAGCTAAATAGCCATAGCACTTAGACTTATATACCACTTTACAATGCTTGACAGCCCCCTCTAAGTGGTTTACAGAGTCAGCCTCTTGCCCCCAACAATCTGGGTCCTCATTTTACCGACCTCAGAAGGATGGAAGGGTGAGTCAACCTGGAGCTGGTCAGGATCGAACTACTGGCAGTCAGCAGAATCAGCCTGCAATACTGCATTCTAACCACTGCGCCACCACAGCTAGCTAGCTTCCTTCCTTCCTTTGGTATATAAGCAGACTTATATACCACTTCACAGTGCTGAGTCAACCTTGAGCCGATCAGGATCGAACTATCAGCAGTAGGCAGAGTCAGCCTGAAATTCTGCATCTAACCGCTACGCCACCACAGCTTCCTTCCTTCCTTCCCTCCCTTCACAAGCAATAGCAGACTTATATACCGCTTCATAGCTCTGAGTCGACCTTGAGCCAGGAAGGATCGAACTAACGGCAGCTGGCAATCAGCAGGAATAGGCTGCAGTAGTACCGCATTTTCACCACTGCGCCGCCACCACGGCTCTGAAACCGAAGCCTTTCTACAAGCACCATCTCAAAAAAAGTTTTATTAGCGTGATTAAAAACATGTGCTGAAGACCAACAGATCAAATCATTTTCAGGGACACAGAAGAAAAGAAAGACGAGAGTCTAGCCTGACATTTGACCAACCCAGATTTCAAGTTGAGCGGACAGACGATTCTACTGTCGGTACTCGCTTGAGGAAAACCGGCCGGCGTTATTTCTTGGCAACTACTTTGGATCAGTAGTCCTAAATGGCTAGGTATAAAAATATTTCCATTTCATTAGACATGTCTCAGGGGTTTTAAGAAAACCTTAATGGAGAGAACTTTGATCTTTTTAAAAAAGATGTCCATATTTAAAAAAAAAAAAAAAAGGAGGGGAAGAGGGTGTTTCCGAAGAAATTAGTATTTTTCTTTTTCAGTCAAGAAGTCCACTGAAATTAGACAAACCACAAAAATCCCTCTTCCGGGAAGGAATCATTAAAATTCAGAAAAAACAAAACCACCAAAATCAACAACAACAAAAAAAAACCGAAACAAAACCCCCGAACCCATCCAAAGAATCAAAACGGTTTCATATGCTGGTGACTTCCGGTTGGGACTCCCGAGGATTCAGATGGGTCTGAGAACAAAGACGGCGTCGTCCAAAACGTAATAATCGTTGTACATGTCGCCTTCGCACAAGTACGGTAGTCTGGTGAACGCCTCGATGGCGAAGCCGACTTTCTTGAGAACCTCCGGCAGGCTGTTCACTTGCTCCTCCCACGTCTGTCCTTTGATTTCCAAAATTTCGGATGGTTTATCCCACTTGCCACCTACTGAGAGAACAGAGGCTTTCGTTAGCTGCCGTTCACGGGGACGGACGGGGAACGGACGCCGTAAGCGGAATGAAAACAGGAATGGGTGTTGTCTAGGGCAGGGCAGGGGTGGGCTGCTGGGGGTTCGGGAGAACCTCTGGGTAAGATTCTGTGCCCCAAATCCCACTCCTGGCTGGCCCCACCCACCTGACCCTCAGGAATCCCCACGCAGCCCGTTTTGGATGCAGATAAGTGTAGGCCGTGCAGGGAGGCTCGGGGAGGGCAAAACACAGGCCTACTGGAAGTTTGGGAAGGCTGGAAACAGGCCAGTTTTCAGCCTCCAGAGGGCTTCTGGAGCCTGGGGAGGCCATTTTTGCCCTCTCAGAGGCTCACGGAAAGCCTCTGGAGCCTAGGAAGGGCAAAAATGCCCCCCATCGCCACCGTGCTGCAGGAGGCCAACTAAGCCACACCCAGTAGCAACTAGGCAGGGAACCCCTTGCTAACATTTTTGAAGCTCATCCCTGGGGCACGGGTGTCAAACTCAAGGTTCGGGGGCTGGATTTGGCCCTCGGGGTTCTTAGATCTGGCCTGGGGCTGTCCTGGAAACAGCGAAGGAGCGGCCCGTGGTGCCTCTGCCAATGAAAATGGAGCTCGGGAGAGCTGCGCGTGGCCCTCTTGAGTTCAGTTTTTGCTGGCAGAGGGTTGCGGGAGGCCGTCGCAACCAAAAAGGAGCTCGGGAGCCGGTTTTCGCTGACAGAGCTCTCGGGCCACCACAGACGCCCTCAACACAAGTGACGTCGAGATGGCCACACCCATCTCAGCCCCCCAAGGTCAAACACAACCCTGATGTGGCCCTCAATGAAACTGAGTTTGACATCCTTGGTCTAGGGAGATTCTTTGTAGTTTTTCTTTGAAGATGTTTCACTTCTTATCCAAGAAGCTTCTTCAGTTCTGACTGGATGGTGGGGAGTGGAAGGATTTATACTCCTTGCAGACTGCTGGTCATTTGCAACCTTTGAGAGAGTCGTTGAGGCCGCTTGGAGGTTTATCTGCGGCAGTTCCAAGGAGGCTGCACACCCATCTGTGTACTCAGTTAACCCTGAGGAACCCTTTGTTGGGTTCGAAGCACAGATACTGTAAATTATTGTCGCAACCTGTACACAAGAATCTAGTCAGCTAATGGTTAGCACTAAATGGAACTAGATAAAAGTTGGCAGAATTAAAGAGGGGGCTGGGCCTGGGTCTCTTGTGGCAACGCCATGATTCCATAGGCTGACTCTGATTCTGGGTTTATTATTTATCATTAATTAGTTATTTGATTTAAAATGGGATTTTATTGTACATGTTTCTTAACTTGTGTTCGCCGCCCTGAATCCTTTGGGAGAAAGGCGGCATATAAATACATGTAATAAATAAATAAATAAATAAATTCCAAACTAATGACACCTTTAACTCTGCTTCCAGTTCTGCCTGCTCCCCCCTTTTCTATATCTGAACAAGCATTTGATTACAGAAAGTCCTCAACATACGACCACAATTTCTGTTCCTAAGCAAGGCAGTTGTCCAATGCGTTTGCCTCATTCTACGACCATTTTTGTCACAGTTAAGCGAATCGCTGCTAAGCGAGTCACGGTTGTGAATCATGCGGACGTTAAGTGAATCTGACTTCGCCTATTGAGCCTGCTTGTCGGAAGCCAGCTAGGAAGGTTATAAAGGGTGATCCCATGACCCTGGGACAGTACAACCGTCATAAATACATGCCAAATTTTGGTCAGGTGACCACGGGGATGCTGCAATGGTCATAAGTGTGAAAACTGGTTATAAATAGCGGTGAAATCTGGTCGGATCTATCCAGCTCACGCGAATCGGTAGGGATGGCGACGGGAGGCTCCGTCCACCTGCCGGGACGTCATTATGTCCCGTTTTTGACCCTCTGCGCATGCGCAGAAGAGGCGCACGTAAGCACACATTTCCGAACCAGTAGCAAAGGTAAGTGCGTTTCACCGCTGGTCGTAAGTCACTTTTTGCAGGTGCTGTTGTAACTCTGAACGGTCGCTAAACAAATGATTGTAAGCCGAGAGCTATCTGTATCTGGGAGACCTTACCATTTTCCACATACGGATGAAAAGGCAGAACCAGTGCCAGGATGACTCGGCCTCTCGTCGGTTCCAGCACGCTCCTGATATCTTTTAATACCGTCAGTGGCTGGTCACAGCGATCCAACAGATTCAAGCAACTGATGACATCATATTGGAATCCCGTGTTCTGCCATTCGTTAATGCCAAGCACTCTGCCGAGGGAGGGAAAAAAACACAAGAGTTATACCTGGTCAAGGTTAATTCTTCACTTCTCACTCAGCCCAAGTGTTCTGATCTTAAACAGCACAAACGTAGTCCTCTTTAATTCATACGGCTGTGAATTACTTTCATTTACAGTCCGCAAGGCTTGATAAGCAGTCTTTCAGAGGAAGGTTATCAACACCCATCTTATCTCTCGTGGAAGAGCTAATTTCCAGCCGCAGGGCAAGGCCAAACTTGGCACAGAGTCACAAACAGAATTTCCAAATCTTGAACCGGCCGGATGAGTGAATTGCTTCCTGCAAAAGCTCACGTCCCGTTCGCACCTCGTTTATGTCTTATGGGAGGGGCCCATCATCTCCAAGCCTTACTCCCAAGTCGACCCTGTTTTCTTAATTGTTCCTGTCTACTGGAAGCTCTGCGCATGCACACACTGGGAACAGGCTCACACTGTTCACTGATGTCAGACTCCAGAGGCAGCAAAGAACTACCCGATGGCCTTGGCTTCCTCTCTGCCTCCAACTCAGAGCTATTGTCCAAGCCTTCCCCAGACTCCAGGACTGGCCCATGTTCCTCCTCAACCTCCTCACTGTCCGAATCTGCTGCCAGCTCTGAAGGCCGCTGGCGGACCACAACATTGAGAATGACGCAAGAACAACCTAAAGCTCTCTCTCTCTCTCTCTCTCTTGGCCTTGCTGGTGGGAGCACCTGAAGTTCAGCTTCAGAGAAGGCCACAGTCCTCCCCATTTGAATGATTCTCCTTAGCTTTTGGCCAAATGGAAGCTTACATTTAATAAGGAAGGAGAGAAGCAGGCAAAGGTGTTCAGCTGGTGTGAGAAGAGACAGCCCAGCTCAGATGTGGAGGCCATGATGGACAGAGCAGTGCTTCTCAACCTCAAAACTTTAAGATACGTCAACTTCAGCTCCCAGAATTACCCAGACAGCAAGTCTGGAATTAACGTCTAAGGAATTGGGGTATTTTTGTTCTCTAACTGAAAAATTCTGCTTCTTTCTGTTTACTGGTTTAGGGTTAGTTAGTGCAAGGAATGAGGGAATTGTCTTTTTGGACACCTTCATTTTCTTACATCAGCCGTAGAAAACACATAAGAGCATCAATAAGATCTAAGGTAGAATGAAGAATTGCTAAACATCTGTTTTCGGAGTGACACGGTGTTGACTTAGGATCCTACCTGTATTTCTTCTTTTGAAGCTGCCAAATCATGGTCTCAGACAACTCGGTCACGTACGTTTCCTCAAAGTGGGGACTCATGACTTTGGTGACTTCACCATCTCCAGCTCCTAAATCGAGAAGCCGACGCGACTTCCAGTCTGGGTTGATTTTAAGCAGTCTCTGAAATTGTTCAGGTGAAAACACAAACATGGAACCTCTTTCCAGCAAGCTGAAAGGTTAAAGATGGGGAGAGGTGAGTTTATTTTGGAAGGGGGCAAACGGGAGGCCATGTTTTCTTCAATGCTGGGGGACATGAAAGGGACCTATTGTTACGGAGAAACTAAAAGAAGAGAAGGAAAAGCCTTCTCGGGAATTAAGACATTGATTGATTCATCTCTAAAAAGCTATACGGATGGTCCTTGACTTATGACTGTAATTGAGCCCACAGGCACTTCAATAATTACATCCAGGGCCAGTAACCTTTTCAGGCATGGCTGGACACAACACACAAAGGCCAGACTATAAATAAATATACCTCCCCATAAAAATTGGCCATTTCCTTTTAGAAATTAACTTTTTGTTAATTAGAGAGGGCACAGAAGTCATCCAAACATATACAAGCCATCCTCAATTTGCCACCATTCTCTCGTGACCATTCAAAGCTACAACGGCACTGGGAAAAAAAAGTGATTTATGACCAATTTTAACACTTACGACCGCTGGAGCATCCGCGGGGTCAAGTGATCAAAATTCTGACTTCTCATTTATTTAGGATGGTTGCAGTGTCCTGAGGTTACGCCATCCCATTTTTGCAACCTCCTGACAAGCAAAGTCAAGGTGGAAGGCTTAACCCTGTGAGTAACTTAACAACTGCTGTGATTCTTTTAACAACGGCAGCGAGAAAGGTTGTAAAGTGAGGCAAAACTCACTTAATAACTGCCTTGCTTAGTAGTGGAAATGTTAGGCTCCATTGTGGTCATGAAGTCAATGGACTTCATGACCATTTTTTTTGCTGGAGGATGCCATTCCTAGCTAGTCTACTAGTAACCGAACATGTGCAAAAAATGTGTCCCCCCCCGTCCCCCCCGGTTAATCAAACCCAAGAGGCCAATGTCTCACACTTACCCATTAATAGACGTCCTGGACATAAACAGGCTAAAAACAGATGATACAAAGGAGTGATAAAGTTGAATGAACAACCAGCCAGATTTCTCAATGCTATTGTTTAAGAAGATCCGTGTCCCTTGGTCAAGGTAACTCTGGATGAAGATAGGCTGAAGTGCTTCACACAACTGCTCCGTATTGCACAGATACCACTAGAGAGACAAAGAATTACAGGTCAGACTGATTATTTGAGATCTGCCAAACCAAGAAGGAGCATTCGATGGAACAAGAACTGCAATGCAATGCATATGTTTTGTCGTGCAGAAAATCCCAGCTTTTAAGTGTTTCTCAATCTTGGCCGTTTTAAGAAGGGTGGACTTCATTTCCCAGAATCCCCCAGCCAGCACCCAGTTTGTGTCTCCAAAATCTCAACTTCAATTCTCAACATCTCAAAGATCAATGTTGGGAATCCTAATTGCTTCCTGCCAGTCAGCAGGGACAATGGACCGGTAGCCCCACGACGTGATAGGCAGCAAATACATTTAACAAATAAATAATAAAAACAAACAAACAAATCAGTTCCCATGTCAAGATGGCAAGATGAGCTATTAGTCAAATACTAGGCTAGAGGCACAAAGACTTAAGCCAAGGAAAGGATGCTTCTTTTTGAACCTTGGTTGATAATTTAAGAGGCAAAAAAATGGCTATTATCCTTCAGGAATCTATTTCAACATGTTTGTAACTTGTATTCACGGTAAAATCAACCAGAATAACAGAACTGGAAGGGATCTTGTAGGCCATCGAGTCCAACCCCCCTCGTTCAAACAGGAGACCCTACACCACTTCTGACAGATGGCTGTCCAGTTTCTTCTCGAAAACTTCCAATAATGAAGCTCCCACGACTTCTGAAAGCAAGCCGTTCCTTCAGTTTATTGTTCTCACTGTCAGAAAATTCCTCTTTATTTCTAGGTTGAATCTCCTTGATCAGTTTCCATCTATGATTCCGTGTCTGGCTTTCAGGTGCTTTGAAAAACAGGTTGATAGCCCACCCGCTCTTCTCTGTGACAGCTCCTCAAATATTGGAACACTGCTATCATGCCTCCCCTTCTCCTGCTTTCAGATTAGATCAGTGGTTCTCAACCTGTGGTCCATGGACTGCTTGGGAGCCACAATGTTGTCACAGGAGGGCCACGAAGGCCTGGAAAAAAATGTTATGATTTAAAATTTGGAGTTAAGCCTCAGGGGGTTCGTGGCCACAAAAAGGGTATTTAAAGGAGGTCAGTGCTACAGAAATGGTTGAGAATCCCTCGTTAGACTATTTCTTAATGTTCTCAGCAAGCTGATATTCCTGCTCCAAAAAAACCAGTGGGGACTGAGGACAGGATGCATCTTAAAATTTGATTTATTGTTTTGAATGACGATTACAATCCATTCATGCATTTCTTTATTTTATTTTATTTTTGGCTTTGGCCAAATGTAGAGTCAGCATCTGCCCCCCCCCCCCCAAAATGATCACTCCTGATGGGATGGTTTCCCCCCTCCCTTTCTGGCCTAGACAGGACTACCCAGAATCAGGTTCTTTTAAGCAATCTTAGAAACATCAGCGAGGCCATTTTACAGCTCTTCCTCTTCTTGTCAGGAAATGTATTAATCTCTTGACTGTAGGGCTTCCTGCTGTTCTAATTATCTTCTATAAAAGCTTGTAAGTCTTCGGTGCTTTTCTTGAGAGGGTGGGAGGGAGGGATTACAAGACAGGCTTTCCGTTACAGAAAGGATCCCGGCCATACAAAATTTAGCAGCGAAAAGGACGAATTACCGACATAAGTTGAAAAAAGCACAATGCAGGGGAAACATCCAAAGTTTCAATCCCATTATTTTTCTAGGACAAAAAAAAAATTCCCCAAGTTTATAATGGAAGAAATTATAGCTTTCAAATATAATTTGATGGAAGGGACAAGACTGTACGAGATGTTCATGTTATGATCGGGAGCTTGACGTATCAGCCTGACTTGGGGTGTGGGATGTCATTATCTTACAATAGGTAGGAAAGTGAATTTAGAAATAACAGGAAAGATATGACTAGAATCAAGATCAGGTGAAGTGTGTAAGACCTTGGTAAGGCCACACTTGGAATCCTGCATCCAGT
Source organism: Coluber constrictor foxii (assembly GCA_038048745.1). Classification (NCBI taxonomy): domain Eukaryota; kingdom Metazoa; phylum Chordata; class Lepidosauria; order Squamata; family Colubridae; genus Coluber; species Coluber constrictor. The sequence goes on from CM075973.1 coordinate 5,710,927, forward strand.
TTTGGTCGCCACGATGTAAAAAAGATGTGGAGACTCTAGAAAGAGTGCAGAGAAGAGCAACCAAGAGGGGACTGGAGGCTAAAACATAGGAAAAACGGTTGCAGGAACTGGGTAGGTCTAGTTTAATGAAAAGAAGGACTAGGGGAGACATGATAGCAGTCTTCCAGTATCTCAGGGGCTGCCCCAAAGAAGAGGGAGTCAAGCTATTCTCCAAAGCACCTGAGGGCAGGACAAGAAGCAACGGGTGGAAATTAATCAAGGAGAGAAGCAACTTAGAACTAAGGAGAAATTTCCTGACAGTGAAAACAATTAATCAGTGGAACAACTGGCCTCTAGAAGTTGTGAATGCTCCAACACTGGAAGTTTTTAGGACAAGATTGGATAACCATTTGTCTGAAGTGGTATTGGGTTTCCTGCCTAAGCAGGGGGTTAGACTAGAAGACCTCCACCTTCCAACTCTGTTATTCTATTCTAAATACGACTACTAGACACACAAAGAATTGATATACAGTTAGTCCTCAACTTACGACGACAACTGAGCCCAACATTTCCGTTCCTGAGCAGAACCGTTGTTAAGTGAATTTCTGCCATCTTTCTTAACATTTCTTGCCACAGTTGTTACGTGAATTATTGCGTTTGTGAAGTTAGTAACGTGGTTGTTAAGGGAGTCAGGCTTTCCCCTTGGCTTGGCTTTGTCAGAAGGACGCAAAACACGTGACTCCAGGACACTACGGCTGTCGTAAAGATGAATCAGTTGCCAAGTATCTGAATTTTGATCACGTGACCAGAGGCACGCTGCAAAAGTGTGAATTCTAAGACACTTTTTTTCAGCGCCATTGTCACTTCGAATTGTCACTAAATGAATTGTTAAGTTGGGGACTACCTGTACAGCAGTTGAAGCTTAATACTAGGTGATATTTCCACAGCTGGAAGGACTTGCTCGATCCTGTCAAGCCTTATTAAGATTTAGACCAGGATCCCCAAACTTGGCAGCTTTAAGACTTGTGGACTTCAACTCCCAAAATTCCCAGAATTTTGGGAGTTGAAGTCCACAAGTCTTAAAGCTGCCAAGTTTGAAGATCTCCGACTTTGACGGAAGACCACGAAGATATCCCAAGGCGGTAGACTATAGATTTAGAAGTAAAAATAAAAATTCTAGAAGAAAAGGGTGGGGGAAAAAAGGAACGGGAAATGACTATATGCTGTTGCCAATAAGCCATGCATGGATCCAGTTAAATCTTTCGTTCTCCGGACGGGGAACTCATTGTTTGGTTATTTGGCTTCAGAACAGTTAAAACTTCGCAATTCATTTTTGGGACTTATCTGCATATTGCAGTAATACGTACATTCAATCCAAATAGGTCATCAAAAAGTCTTTAGCCAAATGTAAGGAGCCTTTAACTCCTTTGATGAATTAGCACAGGACTTCAAACATTGGCAGCGAGAAGGCGAGTGGGAATATTGATCGAGAATGCAGTCCGACGTTCATGAGGTTTTTCCTGATGAACTAACAAGAAAAACTTGTGTAGCTTGTTATCAATTTAACCTTTTAGGGTTCAGGCAGCCCTCGAGTTACGACCAGAATTGAGCCCCAAATTTATGTTGCTGCTATTTGCTGAACGGGTTTGTCCCATTTTACAACTTTTCTTGCCACAGGTATTAAGTGAACGATTGCAGTTGTTAGAAGTTAGCAACCTGGTTGTTAAGCGAATCTGGTTTCCCCACTGACTCGGCTTGTCAGGTCGTCGCAAAAAGGGGATCGCGTGACTCCAGAACGCTGCGACCGTCGTAACTATGAGCCAGTTGCCAAGCATCTGAATTTTGATCCCATGACCCGGGGGATGCTGCAGTGTTCTGTGAAAAATGGCCGTAAGCCATTTTTTTTGCAGTGCCGTTGTAACTTTCAACGTCACTAAATGAACTGTTGTCGTAAATTGAGGATTACCTGTACTTATTACAGCTGTTAGCATATTGACCCAGTAAATTCTAATTAAGAATCGCATGCCAAGTAGAATCATAATCCACAAGCCTGAAGGATAACAGATCTAAATCAGTGAAAAAGTGAATGTGGATTCCATTTTAGGAATCTATTTTAAAAAATCCACAAGAGGACAGCTGCCCTTTCTCGGCTCCCCCTTGCCCTTTGACCCATTTAGCACCCTAAAACTGAGAGATTTCAGATAATATTTATATCTAACTCTACCTGGCACAAGTGGAATACCCATAAATCGTGTTTTTTTCAAAGTTCCAGCTTTCTAGCAGATGTTGGCCCACGTTCAAGATCTGAAAACATTTACACCTATTCAATTACTACTAAGTGTCAGGCATACAAATAATAAACAGTATCAAGATCAGAGCTGTCCAGATGTTTGCAGATAGAGCTCCCATAGTTAATACCTGAACGTAGAATACTTATAAGGGAAGAAAAAACCCCAAAGAAGTAGAACAAGATGGACGAGACCAAGGACATCGAATCAAAAAACAGCAGCTAACTTTAAGACTTGTGGACTTCAACTCCCAGAATTCTCCAGCCAGCCATGGGAGTTGGAGTGCATTAAGTCTTTACAGTCGGCAAGATTGGACACTCTGATCTAACTAAAAGGGAAGAATTAAGGAAGAAAAACAACGAAGAGGGTGAAAAGAAGGAAGTGTGAGAAAGAAACAAGAAAACAATGGAAATATGAGTGAATGGGTGGTATTAATGATATATACAGAAAGTAAGGCAGTCAAATGCTACATCATGGATTCAGAATGCTGGCAATTGTAGTCCGGAGAATGCCAAATTGAACAAAAAAGCTTTCAGAGGAAAAACAAAATTTAAAAAAAAAAAACAGTCTTTCTTGACATTTTCACAAGTCAAGATCTTGCAAACTAAAATTTGGGGAAATGCAAATTAATTTCCTCCTAATTTACACCACCCCACTATCCATCCACAGCAGGGGCACCGCTAGGGCTCTGCACAAACAGGAAAGAGGGGCCATGCCAGGACGTGATCAAATCACAGGGGGTTTTGCATGGCAAGAAATATATATATATATTTCCAGTTCCTGAATTATCAGAGAATTGAGAAGCTGTTTTTCTTTTTTTCCCAAGTCTTAAGGGTCTTCACCATGACTTGTCGTTCCTGCTCCAGACCCACAAAACTGGGATGAAGGGGAGGGCTGAGAAAACTTACGTCTTATGTTGCCCTAATTGCTTCTCACCCTCCGGTCACGGAGCCTATAAAGACGTGTCATTCGATCTATTCTTTCCCAGTTTGGATTATGTGCTGCTATTGTTGGCCTCAGCGCACATGTTTTATTTCTTAGGCTCTGCTCTTAGCATTTGGGAGGGGAGAAAGGAGAGGGCAGGTGGTGGGGAACCCCGGGATCACCTGCCCTCTTCTCATCCCCGTCCTTGATCCTGGCAACTTTTTGCCTTGTCTGTGCAGATTTCTCCCTCATACAGGTCAGGGTTGTGCCAAAGGTGGTCCCCCCCCCCCCCCCGTCCCCATCAAAAAAGACAACTGGACTTTCTTCGGTTACTGGATGAGAAGCAAAGCATTTTCAAAGAAAAAAAAAAAAAGTCCAGTTGCCTTTTGGAAAAGCACCCTTGGGATACCTTCCTGCCTTGCACTCCAAAGAAGGAAAACAGCTGGATCACCATTCTACAAGAAATACCCCAACGCAGACTTCCTTCCTTCCCTCTCCCTCCCTTTCTCCTTCCTTCCTTCCCCTCCCTTCTTCCTTCCCCTTTTCTTTCTTTCCTTCCTTCTCTCTCCTTCCTCCCTCCCTTTCCCCTCCCTCCCACCTTCCCTTTTTCCTTCTTTCCTTCCTTCCTTCCCCATCCCTTCCTCCTTCTTTCTCTCTCCCTTTTTCTTTCCTTCTTTCCCTCCTTCCCTCTTTCCCTTCCTCATTTTCAGACCTCTGACTTTGGGTCTTCCCTCTTAGACCAAGGATTGGGGAGGGGGGGGGATAGAGAGAGACTCCCCCCTTCCTGAAGAGGACACTGCTGAAGGGGACGGGGTGTGCAAGCAAGGGGTGGGGTGGAGGGGGGGGAAGCATTAGAGCCAGACCAGGCTTAACACCCCAGGCTTGTTGGGGGGGGGGATGTCCCCCGCTCAATGGGCAGCGTCAGGAACTCCTTGGGGGGGGGGCTTCGAGTTGCAAGGGGCATCCTAAGGGCTCCCTCCACCCCCTTCTAACCTGTTCCCAGGTACTTCAGATATTCGATATAAAATAAGGCTGGGGGTCTTGAAACCTCCCCCCCACCCTTGGAGGAAGGGGGGGTGTCTGAAGACCACAAAAGGGAGACGTGGGGGGGGGGGGAAAGGGGCGTCTGTCTTGGTAAGCCCCCCCCCTCCCCAGGCTCTCTCCTCAGGCTGACCCCCTCCTCGCTTTCCCTCGTGGGGGTGGGGGAGGGGGAGAGGGGGGGAGGGGCGCCTACCTGCTGGTTCTCCTTGTCGCCCGGCGCTGCGTGGCCGGGGCCGCTCATCATGTTCGCGTAGAGAGAGCGGGATAAAGGGCTCCGGAGGTAGCGAGCGGGGCCAGACCACATCCTCCTCCTCAGCAGCCACAGCGAGACGGCGCAGCAGCCCAGCCAGGCCAGGCAGAGTCTCATGGGGGGAAAGGGGCCGCGGAGGAGACGGAAGAAAGGGGCGAGCGATCACCCCCGCCCGCAACCACCGCCTCCTTGCTCCATGGCGGCGGCGGAGAAGGAGGAGAAGGTGGTGGTGGTGGTGGTGGCGGCCAGAGCCAGCGCGGAGATCCCCATTTAGCGCCCTCGCCGGCGCGCAGCCGAGGCCGGAACCCGAGGCCCGCGGAAGGGGGGCCCGGCCGGACAGGATGGCCAGGGACACGCACGCGCCCGACTTGCCGCCCGCCCGCTCGCTCGCTCTTTCTCGCGCACGCGCAGACACGCGCGCGCTCTCTCTCTCTCTCTCCTCCCCCCCACCCGCACCCGAGCCGCCTTCCTTCCCGCGAAGCCCTCGGCGCGCGCGTGCGCATTCGGCGCACTCGCCCGAGGGTGGGAGGTGGGGGCCCGCGCGCGCCCCCCTCTGGCCCGGCTCCTCCAATCGCGGAACGGCCCGAGCAGCGCCGCCCCGCCGCACAATGCCCTTCGCGGGGACGCGCCGCTCGAGAGAAGGGGGGGGCGTGCCCGACGGCGCGCACGCGCACGCCCCCGACGCGCTCCTTTCCTTTCTCCCCATGCAGAGTGGTGGTCGTAAAACGAGTTCCTCCCCCCCCACCTTCCCGGAGAAGTCCCGTCGTTAAAACGATGCTTTCCAAAGCCTGATCTCCTAAGGTAGACTTGACCTATATGGGGAGGTTCCCTTTCTTTCACACATCAACATTTTTTAAAGATACTAATTCTTAGCATTTTCTTTCCAGCATCCTTTTCCTCTTTTAACAGCCCGTCCTTGTTACGCCGGGGAAGAAACCACCAAAATATCCCACGAAGAGTTCATCGTCTGCTAGACTGCGCCTACGCAAGGAGGTTCTACCTGCAGAACCAGAAATTTTAAATGAGAGGAACGACTTGATCTTTCACCGCTGAAACAGCCGCTTGTGCGTCTGATGGAAGAGACTTCTCCGTATTAAATGGAAATAATGGGAAGGAGTATTTATTTTTCCCCCCGGAAAGAAAATCACTGCACGTCCATGGATGAGAACAGCTGTCATGGCTCATAAGGAAGTTAAACTGTTGTACCGATTTGGGAGACTTTTCCCTAACTGTTAATTTTCACACTCCGTGTTTAAAAATAAAACCACTTTTACAGAACAATAACTTTAAGCACCTGGAAATTACTTGCAGCCCACAGCAAAAATAAAAAAGGCCTCTTAAATGGGAAAACTTAATGGACGATAGTGAGTTTCCACGTCACTCCACAAAAAAAACCTATGAAATATTGAACTTTTCCATATTCTCCGTTGTAAATGTATTCAAAAATTAAAGATTGTATAACTGGGAAGTCGGTTTAAAAAAAAAACTTATCTACTGCTGGATTGGCATAATTCCCAACTTTAAAAGAGCTGGACAATTATGCCAAACGGATTATGTATTATGAAGGCACAAACTCCAGGGCAATATATACTATTGATTAGGATCTGTCTTATTCTGCCAACATAGTTTTAGGATGATTAGTGTTGCAGTAAATAAATAAAAGCCATTGGCATCAGCAGCTATTCTGGCAGATAACAGGGGAAAAGCATTATAATGTTATTACAGATGACAAATTGTACCTTAGCTTTGTTCGATCAGTTGAGCTGTACTGAAAATACCATCATTTATAACAAGAATGTTTGGAGGAAGTGTTTTAAATAAATGTGGGTGTTTTTCCAATTCTTAAGCAGTATTCCTGATTTTAAGCCTGTTCTGTTACCAGTTCATCCAGTTTACCAAGCAAGCAAGAAAAACAATAGACTGGTGTTTATACAACTTACACTCCGCCAAAAATATTACCTATAAAAGCCAGTTGCATTACATTCCCTATAATATGCCCAACAAACAGAAAGTAATTTAAGGATTTAAAAATGCAATCCATTAATTCATAATAAAAGGCACTAAGGGTTTATTAGATTAAAAACTTTAGGATAGTGTATTAAAAGGACTGGGAAAGCACTGGACTGGAACAGAAGAATTTGATAGACCAGACCTATCTCAACGTAAGAAAAAAGCTAAAGCCCAACTTAGTTCTAAGAAATTCCTTCCTCCAATGTTGTAATAAGAATGAAAAGGAAAAAAAAGAGTTGGCTTGCATATATGCAATACAAGAATGACACACTAATCCATTGGGCAAAGGATAGTACAATTTATTTTGGTTGTAATTCAGACTTCACCCTATCAAGTAAATTTTTTTCCCATTCATTACAAATACTATTGAAAAAAGTAAAAACGGAAGACTTTTATAGAAAGAAAATCCCAAAATCGCATTTTAAAATAAGGCAGGAAAAAAAAATCATCGGCTAAAACAAAATACAGAAATCGGATGATATTATAAGTAAACACAAGATTATCGGCATGGCACTTAAAAGACATCCAAGGCCTATTTTCCTATGAGATATTTTTCCTAAGCTGTCAAGCTCAATGTTAAGCTTGACAGCTTGAGAAAAAGTTCAAGAAAACAGCTTTTCTTTCTGCTATCAAGCCTTTCCATCAGGTTCCTACTAAAATTTCTGCCCTTCGCTTCGATTTTTTCCACTATGTGCATTTTTCCACAGTTCCCCCTTACCCACCACTGACAAACTACATTGTGGTGTGCCAAATCACCACTGCCCTTTGGAACATGAATATACAAGTGTTGATGGTCTCTATAAAGCAACAGCTTCTATGATATCTCCAGGCTTGATTTTCCTAGTTAGGCAGCCCTCCATATTTCCTTGTCTGCTTCAAACCTTCAAACAACCATTCATGGTGGAATGGTGTTTAGCTATCCTAATCTCCCCGTTTTTCGGTCTTAATAGGCGAAAGGCATTGCGTGTTAGGGCGAGACAGAAACTTATGCACCCATTTTACTTGCAAGGTTTAATTTGTCTCCATTTATCTGGTATATCAATGGAACTTAGAAAAAGATTCCCACCTCATAATAAAGAATGATAAGATTTAAAACTATAGAGGATCACAAAGTAGCACAGGGCTGCATCTGATTGGCTCATTCAGAGAGTTAGGAAGACCCAGTGTTCTTGCTCGACCACTGACACCTGTCAATTGAACACCGTTCAGCAATGCTGACATTGATAACAGTTCATAGGATCGGCGTCAGGTGAGTGTTCTGGATGGAAAAAGGGGTCCAGGTCAGGATCTGTATCGCCGCAATGCAAAGTGGAACCAGGCAAATCATGTAGAACATGGCGTCATGGAGACCTAAGTACAGACTAGGAGAAAACGTTTTACAACTTTCCACCGGGATTATAGAACCGGGTGTCGCTACAGCCTGATTTATTTTCCACCCTTCAGAAAGTTCCTGCTGTCTTTTGTCCGCATTTGGAACCCAGCTTTCTGAGAGAAATCTTGTTTACGACTCAGAAAAATCACCCCAAATTGCATTATTGATTTTATACATTGATTACCCAGGCAACTCACTCCAGCTATGTTCATCTTTTGCCAGCAAAACCAAAAAGCTGTCACCTTCAAGAGTGATTGATCGCCCTCTCCTCCCTTTTCCTCTCCTCTCCTCCCTTCTCCTCTCTCCTTTTCTCCACTTCCCTCTCCTTCCCTTTCTCCTACTCCTCTCCTCCCGTCCACTTCCCTCTCTCCTTTCCCCAGAGAAAGCCAAGCTTAACGATTGTCTGAAGTCGCTTAACAAGGTCATAAAATTGGGTGCAACTCACTTAACAGCCGCCTCGCTTAGCAACGGAAATTCCGCGTTCCAGCTGGGGTTGTTAAGTCGAGGACCTCCTGCAAAACTTTAAAAGCCTTTTAGGCAGATGCACAGGGCTGGCTTTCATAACAACCGGCCACTTACCTGGAATTAGGATCGACGGCTTTACTATTCAGATCCGCATAGCCAAATTGATTTAGTACAGAAACCACAAGCATAGGAGCTAAGGACTGAGCTGGCTTTGTGAAGAGAGCGTTAGTTCCGAAGACCATTGATGAGAGCGGAGATCTGAAATGTAAAAGAGACCAGGTTTACCTGACATAATAATGGAAACAGCTTAGCATTTAACACCCACCTGTTAAATAAGAAAGGCAACGATACCCATTGCTTCGTTTATAATCAAAGTTGAGGGCATTATGTTCTGACTAAGTTTTCCCAAAAAGTACAAAGCAGAATCCTGGTCCCGACAAAACCTCTTTTATTAAAGGAATGTGAAATCCTCTCATTCGCATTCAGCAAAGGCCTGGCAACCAGTCTTTCAAAGGTGAATTTGTGACCACGGACCTTATCTAGCTTGGAAAGCTGCCATTTAAATATTTTCCAAACGGAGTGCTGTGCAAGGAAAATCTTAGCGCAGAGTCTCTTGAGATTCACGGACAGATCTTCATACTCCTACACCGACTGAACGACCAAATTATTTCCTGCAAAACTCCCCTTTCGCTCCTCTTTTATTTCCTATGGGAAGGGCCGTTCATCGTCCACCTGTGGGCTTACTCCCAAGTGGACCCTTGTTCTTTAGCTGTTCCCTTCATCTGGCTGCTCTGCGCATGTGCACACTGGGAACAGGCTCCAGCTGTTCGTCTGCCTCACTGATGTCTGACTCCGAAGGCAGCTGATAACTGGCATATGGCCCTGACCCGCCCTCTCTGCCTCTGATGCAGAGCCCTCATCCCCAGCCCATGTTCCTCCCCAACCTCTTCACTCTCTGAATCTGCTGCCAGCTGCACATACTCACTTTCGTTTATGTTTCTTTAAATCTGCATCAACAATATCGGCCAATGGTAGATTAAACAGACTGAAGGAGGCCTGAACCATCACCCTGTAGGAGTAAAATAATCTGGTGAATTTGGCCCACACAATTCAATTCAAATCTTTATTGTCAGTGCACAACATATGTGCAATGAGATTGGCTGAGCTCCCTCAGTGCACCCCCGCAACACAGTACAACTCACAGTGAAGACAGAAAATCCCTAACCCAATAAATCATTTTAACAAAATACCCAATCCTATTGCACCAGTGTCAAGTCAAACTTGTTCATTACCATAAAGTATATCTTCTTCGTCGCCCCCATTTTGACAGCCTAACAACTGCCAGCGATATTTTTCAGCTCCTAAAACGGATGGCAAATATTTACTTACATGTTGGCAGTGAGATAAATAGCCAGGAAATAGTAATATTCTCGACCCAGAGCGAGCATAAGAATTGCAGCCATTCCTTCCAGGTAGAAAGAAAATAAGACGATCTTGTAATAACCAAATTTCACTAACAAAGTGTGGCTGAGGAGCACAAGACACTGAAACAGAACAGGGATAAAAAGAGAGAGAGAGAGAGAGGGCAGGGGGGAGAGGGAGAGAGAGAGAGAGAACGACATTAAAACCAAAGTTGAATTGCATGCACAGTGGTCGGTTTTTTTAAAGGTAAAAAAAAAATATTTACAGTATTTTCCTGCGTATAAGACTACTTTCTAACACACAAAAATCTTCTCAAAAGTCGGGGGTCGTCTTATACGCCGGGTCTCATTCTCCTGTAACCAGGCAGACCAGCCCATAAGGCTCTGACGAGCCTTAAATGGCTCTGAGGAGGGTCGTCTTATACGCCCAGTCGTCTTATACGCCGGAAAATACGGTATTTATTTTTATTTTATTGAATTTCTCCCGAAAGACTCAGGGTGGTGCACAGCCACATTAAAACAACCAAGTATACAAAATTTAAAAAACAGTTAAAACTAATTAAACACTTTGGCTCCCCGAATTAAAAACCCAAGAATTTAAAAACACCGAGTCCAGATTCTTGCCAGGCTAATCCAGCTTGTTGGAAAAGTACGGTCTTAAGGGCACGGTGGAAGGTACGCAGGTTGGGGATCATGTGTATCCCTAGGGGCAGTTCATTCCATAGGGCGAGTGTCCCCACAGAGAAGGCTCTCCCCCTGGGGGTCACCAATCGACATTGCTTGGCCGACGGCACCCTGAGGAGCCCCTCTCTGTGGGAGCATATTGGTCCCAAATGGGGAAAGAAACCCTATTTTGAAAGCAAACAGGCCAGAAGTGCTGTATCCGAAGGGATAACTCTCACATCCTATTTCTTGTCATGATGGCGTTATTGAAACGGAGAACAAAATTTCCACAAAAATGCTTTTGGGAAACTATTCATTATATACCAGTTATGTAGAATATTTTACAGATGTATGGGTACTATAAATGCGTAAGAACCAGCTGCATTTTGTGCTGGGAACAAGTGAGAAAAAACCCACTTCATTAATTAGATCATATACAGTGGTACCTTGATACTCATCCTTAATTAGTTCCAGGAGGTGTGATGAGTACCGAAGACGATGAATTCTAAACACACGTTTACCATAAGGCATAATGTAGGGAGTCACAAGGCAGCCAACAGCGACGAGTTCTAGCCCGTGAGTCAAATACCAAACAATGAGTACCACGACAAAAAATTTCGCATCAAAAGTACCAAATTCAGTGTGTTTCAAAGCAGTTGAGTACCAAGGTACAGGGGTGGGCTGCTTGGGGTTCGAGAGAACCTCTAGCTAAGATTCTGTGCAGTTCGGAGAGCCCCCAAATCCCACTCCTGGCTGGCCCCACCCACTCGACCCCTCCCAGGAGTCCCCATGCAGCCCCTTTGGGATGCAGGTAAGAGCAGGGCGCGCTCGGAGAGGGTGGAAAACGGGCCTACCGGAAGTTCAGAAGCCTGGGAGGCCGTTTTCCCCCACTCCCGAAGGCTTGAAGAAAGCCTCGGAGCCTGGGGAGGGCAATCACACATCCCCGCCATGGTGCAGGAGGCCAACTAGGCCACGCCCACCCAGGAGCTGGGCAGAGAACCCCTTGCTAAAATTTTTGAAGCTCACCCCTGGCAAGGTACCCCCCCCCCCTATGTAAAAGTCAGGCAATTTTAAATGAAAACAGCAGTGCCCAATCTTTGATCCTGGATCATGTTTCTCTCCAAGATCTTCCCTAACTTTTCCCAGTAAGAAATATAACTTAAGGTTGTTAAGAAATACAACTCAAGGTTGACTCAACCTTCCCTCCTTTCTAAGGTAGGTCAATTGAGGACCCAGTTTGTGGGGGGCAATAAGCTGACTTTGTATAAATATACAAAAGTATGAAGGCCATTGCTTAACGCATTGTAAGCCGCCCTGAGTCTCCGGAGAAGGGCGGCATATAAATCTAATAAAAAAAAAATGTTAGGACTCAATATCCAATTTTTTTTTTTTTTTTTTGAAAATTGACAAAAAGAGCACGCGGCTTTCTGCCTACCTGCGGACAAATGAAACCTGCCCCGTACATAAAACTTCTGACGGAGGAAGAAAGGACTCCATTCGGGATGAGATTATCTGCAAAGATCATCATGAAATTGTTGCAAAAGGCCAAGTGGAAGACTTGGAAAAAGTTCATGATGACAAAAAGCAGGAAGTTTTTCTGAGTCAAGATCTGGCGGGTCAACGAGAACACCGAAGACCAAGAGAGGGAGGGGGCCTTGGCGCTTTCTGAAAAAGACTCGTCCATCAACGGTTCCCTTTGCTCGTACTGAGTTGTACTGTAGAAGCCGGTGTAGGACATGCAAGCCGTTGCAGTGACCGCTACGAGCACCGCGAAGGCCTGGAAGTAGGCGAAGCGCTCCATGTTGGCCGAGATCAAACCGCAGAACAGGATGCTGGTTGAGCCAACCAAGCTGGCCACCTGGTTATACTTAATCAGCTGCAGGCGACTCTCGTGCCGGGTGGAGATTTCGGCAAAAAGGGCGCACTGGGCCAGCAAGACGAAGGTGAGCAGGCCGTCAAAGGCGCACAAGGCCACGATCAGATGCAGCCCGCAGAGCCAATCGTCTTCCTCGTATTGTTTCCAAGGAAACCACGGGAGGAGGAAAGCCAGGGCGTACAAGGGGGCGCCGTACAAAATCGAAAACTGACGGCGGGAGCAGCAGGGCACCTGGGAGTTGTCCTGAAGGTACCCGAAAAGAGGGTCGTTGATGGCATTCCAGATCATGAAAACAACCTAGGAGCAAACGAGACAGGTCAGGTTTTCCCCAAGCAAGCAAGACTGGAAACTCACAAAAATCCAAGGATTCAGGGAATCCTCGATTTACAATCAGTGGCTTAGTTCAAACTTAATTTATCTGCTTTGTCATTTTGTATCTGACAATTTTAATATATATACTTTTAATATATAAAACCTCTCCTGCGCGAGCTGCACTGGCTCCCGGTGGTCTTCCGGGTGCGCTTCAAGGTTTTGGTTACCACCTTCAAAGCGCTCCATGGCTTAGGACCGGGGTACTTGCAGGACAGCCTACTACCACCAATAGCCTCCCACCGGCCGGTACGCTCTCATAGAGAGGGGCTCCTCCGGGTGCCGTCGGCCAAACAGTGTTGGCTGGCGACCCCCAGGGGGAGAGCTTTCTCTGTGGGGGCACCTACTATCTGGAATGAGCTCCCCCTGGAGATACGGAGGATCCCGGATCTGCGCACCTTCCGCCGCGCTCTTAAGACCTTTCTATTTCACCAGGCGGGCCTGGCCTAACCTCTCTTCCTCTTTTAGCGTTGAATTTTAATCTGTTTTAAATTGTGTGGGATGTTTTAATTCTGTCTGGGCCAAATTTATTTAATTTGATTTTAATTGGGTTTTTAAATTTTGTATATATGTATTTTTATTGTTGGCTGTTCACCGCCCTGAGTCCTTCGGGAGTAGGGCGGAATCTAAATCTAAATCTAAATCTAAATCTAAATCTAAATCTAAATCTAAATCTAAATCTAAATCTAAATCTAAATCTAAATCTAAATCTAAATCTAAATCTAAATCTAATGTTTTAGTGCTATAAGCTACCCAGAGTCGTTTTGACATGAGACGGGCGGCAAATAAAATTTGTAACTAATTAACTAACTTACGACCTACCCAGTGGTGAAATCCTCCGAGGTTTGCCACCGGTTCGCTGCGCATGCATGCATGGGATATGCCAAATGTGTGCTTTGCGCGCAGGTGCACTGCAGGTGCTATCCCGCAGTATGGAGAAAAGAGGCTTAATGGGGTAAGTAGAACAGTGAGGGGGGTGAACAGCTGTGCCGCGCGATTTATTTATTTATTTATTTCTATACCGCCTTTCTCCCGCAGGACTCAAGGCGGTGTACACTCAAGAAAAAATAAAAGATACATGAACATTATAAAATTGATAATTAAAATTATAGCATAGTTTAGCCCAAATTAAATAAAACCCAGAATTAGATAATATTTTAATCATTCCCAGTTAACGTGCTTAGCCCCGCCGGATTGAACATCAGGGTCTTAAGGGCACAGTGGAAAGCACGGAGTGCGAACCGGCAGCATTTCAACCCTGGACCTACCTGAAAAAGGGGACTTACAATCTAATCCAATGTTCTGGTGGTTGCCCACTCCCCCCACCAAACCTATGGTCATGTGACTGCATTTTGGGCCCTTGGCAACACAGCTGCATTTATAGGCATTTGCAGCGTCCTGTGGTCATGTAACTGTCTTTTACAACAATTTTGACGAAAACGCCTGGTTTCCAGTAAAAATGTTGCCCATAATGGATTCGCACTTACGACTGAAGCATTCGCTTAACGACTGCTGCGAAAAAATAAAAGTAAAATCGGACGCGGTGACGTGACGACCCGCTTAATGACTGGTATAGCTGTAATTCCAGGCTCGATTACGGTCCTAAGTCGAGGACTACCTGAATATTACAATTATTCTCAAAAACCAAGTGTCCTGTTGAATGTCAAACCAGCAGCATTTAGGTTACAAAGTGAATATTTACTAATGACAACACTCTATGGTAGTGTTTCTCAACCTTGGAAGCTTGAAGATGGGTGGACTTCAACTCCCAGAATCTGGGAGTTGAAGTCCACCCATCTTCAAGCTTCCAAGGTTGAGAAACACTGCTCTATGGCTATCTTTGTTTAATAGGTCTCATGGCAAGCTGTTCATTTCGGATGTACAGTAAAAAAAAATATAAACCAGTTTTCTCTGGATCATGTAGTGGCGACTGCAGGAGGCTCCACCCACCCGCCCGGACGTAATGCGCGACTACTGCGCATACGCACACACTCATTTTTGCAAACCGGTAGGGAAGGTAAGTGAATCCCACCTCTGTCTGAAACAAAATATAAACAGTTACATCAATACTATTTACTGTTACCTGCCCTTGATGGAATGCTGCTTCTGAGATCTTGTACTTGTTTAAAAAGAGTTTAACGTAATAGAAATTGAAGATGCTGTTCATCATTCCAGCGCCTAACGTGGTCATCGAGTAGGCGAGAGCATTAGGGTGAAGTCCTAAAAAGGTCCTCATATTTCTGCTGTGGTATTTTTCTTCTTCCCTGTGGAACAGAAAGAATAGCCATTGGGGGGGGGGGGGGGGAAATAAGTATATATGGCTTGCAGTTCTCATGACACAGCTCGGAATACGGCTTTCTGATTTTTCAAAAATCTACACGCAGCTGGAACCAGAACTTCAGGAAGGTTAAGGGTGAAGCTCCTCAGTTTAAAGCGTAATCATAATTTTGTGGAATTTAGGATTTTTTGGTGTAATATTTAATGGTACTTAGAGACAATCAGTGGATGACTGAAACATAACACAAATATGACACTAAAGTCTTAAACACCACTATGTTTGAATTGGAACAAATGACAGAAACATTGCTCTTGGGAAAAAATAAGGTTAATTAATACCAAACATTTAAACATTGTTTTCACAAAGTGGTAAGTATGGTATAGGTCGGTGGTGGCGAATCTATGGCACGCATGCCAGAAGTGGCACACAGAGCCATCTCTCCGGGCACGCCAGCTGTCACCCGTTGCTTTTCTGGGTTCCAGTGCGCACATGTGCGCCAGCCAACTGGTCTTTGAGCACGCATGCCAGAAACCGGAAGGCCAGGCGACCGGCTTGCATGCAGACGCCAGAAACCGGAAGCTCAGTTTCCCAGGGTGTGCATGCAAGCTAGGGAAGTGCTCATCCCGTTTCCGGTGCTCCCTCACACGTGCAGGCTCCCGTTTCAGCACTCGGTTGCCAAAAAGGTTCGCCAACACTGGTATAGGTGATAATTCAAAACAATCTGGTTAATCTGATCGGTTTAGTATGGAAAAAAAGTTTTGCATTATCTCATGCACTGTGCTGAATTTTTAGAAGAAATTAATTTGTGCCTATCAGCTGCACAGGGTGTGTTTCCTTTCTCTGTGGGAAAGGAATTAATATTTTTTTTTTAGAAGGGCTGTGCTACCAACCTGTAATTTGGTAATGAATAAGTTCAGAAAGGATTTATTTATTATTTGCATGTATAATAACGAAAAAGAACAAGCAAGAGTACATTGGATTTTGGCCAATATACGTGAACACAGCCAATGAAAAGAACAAAAGATGGATGACTTATATACATTTGAGATATATACACACACACACACACACACACACACACACACACACACACACACAAGCTAAAATAAGATGGTGGGTGTTAAGCTAGATTTTAATACAGGGCAGAAACTGAGTCTATTACAAATCAGAACGTTTTGTCCTCAGCTAGCGCATAAAACCGTTGATTAAATTAGTTAAAAGGACAACAGTGTGCCTGTCTGAACAAAGCTAAATGCTGACAGGGAATATAAATCTTCTTTTAATTAGAATATAATTCACACGAACCGCTAGAGGGCAACATTTTCTCACCTACATTGGTCCACGCCTAGTAAGAGAGCTTAGCAATTGGACAAGATTTAACAACAGAAAATAAAGAGCATCATCGACCTTCATGGATCCATCCGGAGGGGAAAAAAGGACATCTCTTTCCTTCTAACTGAGATAATACAGAAAGAAGGAGCACAAAAGAGTCTATCCCTCTCTTTTCGCCTACGTTTTTAATTTTTTTTAAATTTTAATAAACCAAGCTATGGACCACAATCCACTGTATATATATAAAAAAAAAACACCCAACAATTCAAGAGACATACAAAACCCCTGTAAAAGGATATAGTTAATCCACCTATTTGTACAATATGTTACAAAAGCAAACTCGAAATCAGTTAAGCAGAGAGAGAGCAGTGCTGCCCTTTAGTAATATTTATTTCAAAGGAATCCCAAGATTGATGCAATTAATGCCTGGGGTAAGATTAAGAATGAATGGCATGCAACACACGGAATATTTAGCAGGAATCAGGGGCTGTTGTCTGCGTGTGAGGTCCACCTCCAATCCTTGGTCCATTCCCACATCTTGGCTCCTAGCACAATAACATCTATTATACAACACATTTTCTTTCTCATATATTTTCATGGATGTATTCATAGTGCCTTGTCCAATCAATGCAAGATTTCTACAGGACCAAAGGTTTGCTTCATGTTTTCAAACACAAATGCTCCTTTGATGCTGTAAAACAGCCCCCTATTTAAAAGAGTCGATAAGGAAACAAGTTTTTGGGACCTTTGCAATAAAGCATAAAATAAATAAGTATCTCCTCTTCAAAACGTTACACAGAATGATTGTGGTTTCTTGCTGTAACGAGCGAATGGGGATAACCATTTTTTAAAAAAATATTGATTAGACTCCATCTGGAGATGTTTGTCATTGCTCATACATGCGCTTTTAAAAGCTTTAAATATTTATGACTTGCAAAACTTTGGTGGATTAAAGCCCATTTCAAAAGATATTGTACCACCCTAATTTTTTTCTCTCTCTCTCAGAACTCCTTCCCATTTTTGAAAATTGGGAACGATGATCCCAAGAAAGCTTTAGATTGGTGTGGTTTATGTCAATATTTACTATATTAAAAATTAAAATGGATGCAGTTGCCGCAGTGGTCACGTGATCACAATTCAGATGCTTGGCAACTGGACTCACATTTATGTCGGGTGCAGTGTCCCAGGGTCACGTGATTCCCCTTTAGCGACTGCCTGACAAGCAAAGTCAATGGGAGAATAAGATTCACTCAACCGCGTTGGTACCTTAATAACTGCAGCGATTCACCGTAACAAGTAGTCATAAAATGGGGCAAAACTCATTTAACAACCGTCTTGCTTAGCAATGGAACTTTTGGGCTCCATTGTGGGTCACAACCAGAGGACTACCTCCACTGTGAAAGGTGGAATTCTGCATTTACCAAATGCCGCAGAGCTAAGCAGGATTCAGCATGCTATCAAATAAAAATAAACACTTATTTATTTTCTCAGCATTTTGGCTAAAATCAAGTGATCTCATTTTTTTGCAGGACACTTATGTCGAGCTGACAGATAGTACCAGAATTTTATGTATTAGCACAGAAAGCTTTCAGGCTGAGCATAGTGACTTTCCAGAAAAGGCACTTAATATTTTGGACCTGTATAAATGGAACACAAATTGCTTGGGGAAAAGTTGGTGTTGCAGTTTAGAATAAAAGAACAGAGTTGGAAGTCCCAAAGGTGGTTTTGTTTTGTTTTGTTTTGTTTTGTTTTTCTTCAAGAGGCACTTGGACTTTCTGGTTTTTCAATGTTGTACCTTATGATTCTTGATGAATATATCTTGTCTTTTTATGTACACTGAAAACATATGCACCAAAGACAAATTTCTTGTGTGTCCAATCACACTTGGCCAATAAAGAATTCTATTCTATTCTATTCCTATTCTGCATTTCCATTCCATTCCAATGTTCTGTTCTACTCTATTCTATTGTAATATTCTATTCTATTCTAATATTCTACTCTATTCTATTAATATTCTATTCTACTCTACTCTACTCTAATCTGAATCTATTCTATTCTACTCTACTCTACTCTAATCTGAATCTATTCTATTCTATTACTCTACTCTACTCTACTCTACTCTATTCTATTCTACTCTAATCTGAATCTATTCTATTCTATTCTATTCTACTCTACTCTAATCTGAATCTATTCTATTCTATTCTACTCCACTCTAATCTGAATCTATTCTACTCTACTCTACTCTAATCTGAATCTATTCTATTCTATTATTCTATTCTATTATTCTACTCTACTCTACTCTACTCTACTCTACTCTACTCTACTCTGAATCTGAATCTACTCTGAATCTGAATCTACTCTAATCTGAATCTATTCTATTCTATTCTATTCTATTCTATTCTATTCTATTCTATTCTATTCTATTCTATTCTATTCTATTCTATTCTATTCTTTGAAGATGTTTTACTTTTCGTTCAAGAAGCTTCTTCAGCTCTGACTGGATGGATAAATCCTTCCATTCCCCACCATCCTCCTGTCAGAGCCGAAGAAGCTTCTCGGATGAGAAGCAAAACGTCTTCTTCAAAGAACCACCAGAAAAAGTCCAGTTGCCTCTTGAAGAAAAAATAAATAAAAAATTTAAAAAAAGCACCTTTGGGACAACCATGACCTGGAGGGACTTGAGAATCTCCCTAGACAACAGAGTTGGAAGGGACCCTGGAGGTCCTCTAGTCCAACCCCTCCAAGCAGAAAACCCTATAGAACCATTTCAGAAAAAAATGGTTGCCTGTGCTCCATTCTAATTAATAGTTAATATATTATTAGAGGAATGAGGAGCATTGGGGACCTTTTCCTTTTGTAGTCCCGTTTGATGCCGGCTTGGAGCTCCATTCCCCGTCCGCCTGCTTTATAAGGGGGGTCCCCCGACCAATAACCCTCCTCCGTCACCCTCCCCACGGCCGCCCTGCCCGGGTCCACTCCGCAACTTCTTTCACGGGACCCCCGAAGGGCCCTCGGTCCCCGGGACGCCATTCGTCCCCCTTAGCAACCGACCCCTCGCGGCGCCTAGCAACGGCGACCGCCTAGCAACGGCGCCACCGCCCCTCCCTCCCTCCCCGCCTCCAGGCGACGCCACACTGACCCCCGCACTTCAGCTTCGGGCAGCGGAGAAAAGCTCGGAGGGCGGGTCTTTTGTCTTCCTTCCCCCGCCCCCCCGACTCCTCTCAAATCGCTTGCCATTGGCCGGCGGCGGAGCCCCTCTGCTCGCCATTGGTCGGAGCAGCCGGGAGCGGCCGACGAAGGAAGCGCGCTCATTGGCTACTGCCGGCGTGGGTTCCTGGTTTTTGAATCGCGCCGGGCGTCCTTTGCCACGTTGCTTCTCCGGCCTTATGGACACGCCCCCTGAGCCCTCCGGGAGGGGCGGGGAGGGGCGTTCGGGAGAGTCCGGAGACGCTCGGAGGAACTCGGGAGCGGCTTTAAAGGCAGCGCGCAGCCCGGCGCCCGCAGGGACGGTGAGCGGCGGCAGAGGCGGCGGCGCCGAGATGCTCACCGACAGCCTGGTGGAGGAGTTCGAGATCCGCGAGGATGAGCCGTGGTACGACCAGCAGGACCTGCAGCAAGGTGAGCGGACGGGAAGGACGGCATCTTCTTCTCCCTTGGACTACACTCCCCATTATCCCCAGCCTCCCCCCCCCATTTCTTTGGCTTGGTGGGGTTGGAACTCCGACGCTTTTATTATCTTCCCGCGTTTCCTCTCCTTGCTGAGGAGCAAGCCCCGGACTACCCTCCCCATCATCCCCAACCTCACCTTCTAGCCAATGTTCTCTTTGGGTGGGTGGGGGACGGACTCCAGCGCCTATTATCCTCCCCCTTCCCATCTCCTCGCTGAGTTGAAGCCCTGGACTACACTCCCCCTTATCCCCAGCCGACGCAGCTTCTAGCCGACATCCTTTCCGTCTTCTCTTCTTGCTGAGCTCAAGCCCTGGACTACACTCCCTATCATCCCCAACCAGCCCAACCTCACCTTCTAGCCAATGTTCTCTTTGGGTGGAGGGACTCCAGCGCCTATTATCCTCCCCCTTCCCATCTCCTGGCTGAGTTCAAGCCCTGGACTACACTCTCCCTTATCCCCAGCCGACAGTTTTTAGCCAACATCCTTTCCATCTCCTTGCTGAGCTCAAGCCCTGGACTACACACCCTATTATCCCCAACTAGCCCAACCCCACCTTCTAGCCAATCTTCTCTTTGGCTTGGACTCCAGCGCCTATTATCCTCCCCCTTCCCATCTCCTCTCCTTGCTGAGCGCAAGTCCTGGACTCCGCTTCCTATTGTCCCCAACTAACCCAACCCCACCATCCTCTGTGGCAGGGGCTGAGGGTTTGGAACTCCAGTGCCTATTATCCTCCCCCTTCCCATTTCTCTCCGTGCGCTTGAAGTTCAAGCTTCAGACTACACTCCCCATTGTCCCCACCCAACGCAACTCTACCTTTTAGCCAACAGCCTCTAGTTTTGGGGGGAGGAGGGAAGGGTGTAGTGTGGAACTCCCAACACCTATTATCCCTGTTATCTTGCGTGGGAAGGCTCCCCATCATCCCCAGCACGCTCCTCCAGCCAAGGGACCCCGCTCCCATCACCCCCCTGGCTAATCCAGAGAGGAGGGTGTGGGGAGGATTCCAGCTGCAGAGAGTTCCCTGCCTCCTCTGTACTCCAGTCCCCATCCTCCCCAGCTGGATGGGTTGGGTAGCTGTAGCATGCTGGTAGGGGGTCACCCCTTCGCCTCCTTTATTGAGTGGGGGTTTCTCACCCCCCTTCCATCCCTCCGTCCTTCCTTAGGACAATGGCTTTTTCTTTTTAATTCTTCCTGCTCACCTGTGCGAGCAGCCTCCCCTCCCTCCCTCCCTCCCTCCCTCGTCTTTTGTTGGTTAATTCTGCCCACCTGTCCTTACCCACCTCCCTCCCTTTCTGCTGAAAGGAATTCCATCATCCCCAGCCAGAGTCTTCCTTTCTTCCTTCCATCACCCTTCCCCGTTTCCTTCTTCTTTCTCACCTTCCTTTCTTCCCTTCGTCAATCACCCTTCTCCCCTTCCTTCTCCCTTTCTTTCTTCTATCACCCTTCTCCTTTCTTCTCATCTTCCTTTCTTCCCTCCATCACCCTTCTCTCCTTCCTTCCTTCCTTCCTTTTCTTCCTTCCATCACCCTTCTGTTTCCGTCTTCCTTCTCCCCTTCCTTCCTTTCTTTCCTTGGTCAGTCACCCTTCTCCCCTTCCTTCTCTTCCTTTTTTCTATCACCCTTCTCCTTCCTTTTTCCTCCTCACCTTCCTTTCTTCCCTGTTGGTCACCCTTCTCCCCTTCCTTTCTTCCTTTTTTCTATCACTGTCCTTCTTCCTTCTCACCTTCCTTTCTTCCCTCTGTCACCCTTCTCCTCCTTCTATCCTTTCTTTCTTCCCTCCGTCAGTCACCCTTCTACCCTTCCTTCTCTCCTTCCTTCCACCCTTCCTTCCACATCTGTCCTGCCTTGCTTTGTTCCCCCACCCCATCCCCTGCTGTATTATTCCCACCAGAATAACGCTCCAAGGGGAACCAAATGGCACCTCCGCTTTATAAAAAGGCATTTCACCACGGATAAAGGAGAAAATGCGAATCTTGAAAGAGCTGAAGGAGTCAAAAGGAGAATGGCAGGGAGTGCCCCCCCCCCAAAGCAAGAGAGGTGTGGGGGGGGGGGGAGGACAATGAATAGAGGAGGGGCCTAGCTGGGAAGCCCCTTTAAAGAAGAAATGATGGATGTGAACTTGGTGGAGAACGAGGGAGTGGGAAGGGAGGCTGGGGAAGAATAGAAAACGCTCAGGAAAAGAAACGGGGGCTTTACAAAGCATAAATAAATGTGGGCAGACGATGCTTTTAACAATGTTTAAAAACGTGTGGACTTGCAACTCCCAGAATTCCCCAGCCAGCCTGCTGGCTGAGGAATTCTGGGAATTAAATTCCAACCCTCTTAAAAATTGCTGAGGTTGAAAAACACTGCCCTTGAAGACAAGGTTCTTCGAAAGCCTAAGGAAAGACTTTTAAATGCAATTAAAGATGGCTAAGCTTGATTCCTTGCTGTGTTTAATTTGGAAACTAAATCCTTGGGTTCAACCAGAGTACTTAATCCTTGCTTGGGAATAATAGAGCTAAACCCTCCGAAAGGCAATTTCCAAAAGAAAAGATGAGGCTTGGGGGAAAGTTACAGATCAATGAACTTTTAACTTTTGGGGGATATTCCCCCAGTTTACGCAAAGAGAATTTGAGTTTAGGGCGTGTCTAGATTCCGAATCTAGGGTTAATTACAAATTTATTGTTTTTTCCCCCTTGAAAACGTTTTGCTTCTCATTCCAAAAGCTTTCTCATTTCTGTTCTTCAACCATAACCTGGATGATTGAGAATCTCCATAGACACGTCTTCCTACTGTTTTTAAATTTGCAATGAGGGTTATCTCATATTCCATAGGATTGGAGGGGCGGTGGGGGGGATAGGATTTTCTCTAGAATTTAGACCTTTCCAAATGATTTTGTTTGTGCCATAAAATTGCCAAGGTGCTCCGACGGTGCGTACAGTGTAGACGGGATTTGGGTGTGAAGTCCAGAGACACGTTTTGTGCAGATAAAGAAAATAAAGTGATTTTATTACGATACTGGTACCTCTGCTCTGTATTTAGTTCCGTTTAAAGTCCAAAAATTTTTTTTTCTTTTGCCTTTCTGTATTTATCTGTCTACTTTTGGATGTTGGAAAAAATATTGAAATGTTTTGGAAAGGAAATATTCTTTACCTGTCTTTCAAAGGTGTAAAGCTGATCTGGAAACTTCTCTCCTTCACTTTTAGCATTTCCAAAAGCCTGCCATTTAAAAAGGCATAGCCTTAATTTGAGATAATACATTGTTTTATGAAATGCTGTACACAAAGGACTTTCTTCTATCGGGGCTCAAACTTTTCCCTTTTCCTGACTTTCTTGATCAATGATGCAATATCCGAGACATATATTCATTTAATCCAAGATTCTTATTCTCCAAATTGTTGTACAGTACTAGGTTTTTAAATTATGAATCACAAGCCCTGATTTCTTGGCTTTGGATGCAATGAAAATGCAGCTGTTGTCACATACTGTCATTTTAAGTCAGATTTAGGTCAGTTTCAACATGTGGAAAAGGCATATCTTTTTTTTAAAAAAAGAAAAATTCATCATAAATCATTTGGACTATTGTGTTGCTTAAAATGGCCAGTTAGAAATATTGCATTGGTTGCAATATCTAAATTGCATACTCAATTACAAGATTATATTACCTGAGAGGTAAAAAATTATCAGTCATGCACACTGTTTCCTTCACAACAATCAACACTGCAAACCTATTTTCTTTTATTGTACTCTGAACTTTCACCTAATTGTTCCAGGCTGTTCATGTTATTTAATATTGGACTGTGGCATTTATGATTAATTTTCCAGACATGGTGGCAGGCCATATTCTTATATTATGGCTTTACAGGATATTTCAAAACTGATTTCTCGTGCGGTACAGGTAATCCTCGACTTACAACAGTTCATTTCGTGACCAAAGTTGCAGCAGCAGTGAAAAAAATGACTTATGGCTATTTTTCACACTTATGACCGTTGCATTCCCATGGTTACATAATCAAAATTCAGACGCCTGGCAACTGACTCATATTTATGACGATTACAATATCCTAATGTGTGTGCTATGTGTGATTCCCTTTTGCGGCCTTCTGACAGACTAAGTCAAAAGGGATTCACTTAACGGCGTGTCGCTCGTTTAGCAACGGCGGCAAGGAAGGTCGTGAAATCATGCAAAATTCTCTCAACAAACGTCTGGCTTTACCACAGAAATTTGGGGCCCAATTGTGGTCGGAAGTCGAGGACTGTCGGTAGGGAAAGAAGGAAGGCAGGTGTATTTCTGAATGTCTTTTAAATTTCAGAATTTCTTGCTTCATGCTTTCCGACCTCGTATGATAATGAGAAGATGAATCCCTTGGCTAGTTACCCACTCAAGATTACCGTATAATTTTGTTGAGTACCTTCAATTGAACTTCAATTCGCCTTAAAATTGATACGTTCTGGTAAAATTACTAAGCCGTGCAGCTAATTTAGCTTCAATATTCTCCGTAGGAAATGTTTCGTCCGAAATACCTAGGTTCTGCGGACTTTAGCACAAGCGATGCGTTGGAAGAGAGACACACAACTTCGGTCTGTAGTATATTTTGGAGTACGCAGGTGGATTGTTTTTTGCAGTAGTAAAAGTGGACTTTTCCATGGCTTTGCAATGGACAATCAAAGATTCTATCAAAGCATCACTGGAATTGGAGTAGCAGCTATGAAATGATGCGTAATGTTGATGAAAACGTGGGCAAATAGATTCCTGCTACCAGGTGTATCTGTGTAGTACGGAGCTCTTGACTCCCATAGTAAATTTAGAAGTTGAATACATCTGGAGGAGAATCACGTTATGGGAAAAGGATCAAATACAGTTCTCAACTTAAGACCAGAATTGCCATTGCTAAGCAAGGCATTATTAAAGGAATTGCACCCAATTTTACAATCGTTTTTTTTTTTGCCACAGTTACTAAGCGAATCTCTACAATTAACTGAATCCTGCAGCCGTTAAGTAAATTGGGCTTCCCTCTTTGCTTTGCTTGTGGGAAGTCGACGTGAAGGTCAGAAGATTGCATGACCCTGGGACATTGCAAATACATGCCTGTTCATGAGCACCCATGTTAATCGCGTGACCATGGGGATGTTCTCCAATGGTGAAATCCAATTTTTTTTTTTACTACCAGTTCTGTGGGTGTGGCTTGGTGGGCGTGGCAGGAGAAGGATACTGCAAAATCTCCATTCCAACCCCACTCCAGAGGAAGGATACTGCAAAATCCCCATTCTCACCCCATTCCGGGGCCAGCCAGAGGTGGTATTTGCTGGTTCTCCGAACTGCTCAAAATTTCCGCTACTGGTTCTCCACACTTTTTTCACTGCCCCTGCCCTGTAATGTTGAACGATTGCTAAACGAATTGTTGTAATTTGAAGACTACCTGTCCTTACTTTGATAATTTGATGGGAGGAAAAAATGAAGCTTATGAACTTTGAATGCTCCTCGAGACAGATCATAGAATATAATAATAGCGTGGAAGTTATTGGGTACGCCATCAATGATCTTTGAACTATTAAGCCTGGGCACCTGTGTTCCTGACAATTCTGCCGATTGTTAGAAAAGATTACAACCAAATTCTGGCTCGAACGTTTGGCAAAAAAGCATCCGTTATCGTTTTACAGTACTTCTGAGATCAAGCTTGTAGTCACCGAAGAAGAGAAATTGTCCTTTGAAGCCCAAATATGTTTCCTAGAATTTTTTACACTGATAAGTGCGATAGAAAAATTACAACGTGTCAGGATGTTTCAAGATTTGATGTCTCGTTTGGTTTCCAGTCAAGATATATTCTTCCCCCTATTTCAAATTGTCAAAGTTGTAGCAGTTTTTGTAGCGTCGGCCAGCTTCTTTCCAAAACATTTAACTTGCAAAAAAATATAAGCGCAAACGTTTAACCAAAACAGAGCAAATGGAGATCTTAAAATCAAACACAAAGATATGCTGAGGCGTTACAGCCGTTCTGGGGTGTTTAGTTTCCCCAAGAGATTGTCATTCTGTTGTTGCTAATTGTCAACATGACAACCTTTTGAATGAATTTCACCGCCGGTCAGCCGAAATATTGTTAACAGCAAAAGTTCTTTTGCATGTTATACAGGTAATGGGAAAAGATTTTAAGGTCCTTAAGTCTTAGCACACCCCCCCCTTTTTTTTTTTTGCAATCTGCCAATTCTTTGCATGATGAAACTTGTACCAACTTAATACCAGCAAAGTTGGCCTGTTTAAAAATAACTTGCATTCCCTGGGACCAAGCCAGCATTTTAACACCAAACGTTTTAGGCAAGCGGTGTTTTGAAACTGTGTGTTTTAAGGGCCACGCAGTAAAAGTCTTGTTTACCTTGTTTGTTTGTTTCCTTTGTGGCTGTTAATGCTATGTTGTCGTAGTTTGGCTAATTGAATACAAAAATAAATAAATAAAATAAAATGGGTGAAAAATAGAATTATCTGATGCATCTGTTTTCAAACTCTATCCTGAAAGGACTTCACTAACTCTGCACCTTTTCACATTTCAGTGAGATGCTGAAGGGTTAAAATAAGAAGCATAGATTAAGCTTTAGATAATAAATTATGTTCTAAAAAATTCTATTCTATTGTAAAGCAACTTTGATAACTATTACCAAAAAAAAATAAAACCCGCTATGGAGATTCTAAAATGTGCATTAATCTCGACGAATGAAGCAAACCTTTATCCCTTTAGAAATTAGACCGTACTTGATTGATTGTAATGCCTGTACGCTACTTTAAAATAAGGTGGTGCAATTAGATTAAAGCCATACCCACAATTTGTCGTAGATCTTCATCTGGCTGCTGAACTGGGAAAGACCCTTTTGGACCGAAACACGGAACTGGAGTCCTCCCTCCAGCAGATGTATTCCACCAATCAGGAGCAACTGCAGGAAATAGAGGTGACTGAAGGCTGTCCTGTAAAATTGAATTATGTACCTCTTCAACTTTGCATGTTTGCTGTTACGATGTAGCAGGAGGGGTAGGCTGCTGGGGATTCACAGGGGTTCGTGAGAACCTCTAGCTAAGATTCTGTGCAGTTCAGAGAACCCCCAAACCCCACTCCTGGCTGGCCCACCCTGCCCCGCCCAGGAGTCCCCACGCGGCCCATTTTGGATGCAGGTAAGTGCAGGGTGAGCATGGAGGCTCGGGGAAGGTGAAAAAATGGGCCTACTGGAAGTTTGGGAAGGCCAGAAACAGGCCCGTTTCCAGCCTCCAGAGGGCCTCCGGAGTCTGGGGAGGCCGTTTTCACCCTCACAGAGGCTCGAGAAAAACCTCCGGAGCCTGGGGAGGGCAAAAACACCCGCTTAGCAACAGAAATGTTGGGCTCAATTGTGGTCGTAAGTCAAGGACTACCTCCAGTTAATGAATAGGCTAAGTAGAAGAGTGACAGAAACCTGGGTAGATTGTTGGAACAGCTGTGGATTTTATCACCTTTTTTTTACAGTCACCTCTTTGACACTTGAAACTTTTCTTGCTAATGAAACAATTAGCACCACAATACTAATGGCACACACGGGATGTGTAGTGTGTGTGTGTGTGTGGTGTGTTTTCAGTTTTCAGCACGAGAAACAAATAGAAATTCATGGCCATTGGTATTGGACCGCCATGAATTTACAGGCAGCAGAAAAGGGGAGGACAAATAACATTTGAAACACTTCCAAAACTCTTTGATGGATGCCTCAATAATTCGTTCGTTTTTGTTCCAGTCCTTTATTTTTCGTTTCAGCATGCCATTTTCCCAGAACATATCCACGACTCCTAAAATTGAGTGGTGAGGAGGTGGAGCTTTCGCTTCACAATCAGTAGGCTGTGAGTTCGATCCTAGGTAGAGGCAGATATATTCTCTCTCGGCGCACACTGAGAATATATCTGCTGAAAAATACTCCGCATTGGTGACAGGAAGGGCATCTGGCCAGTAAACCCTCAGCTCCTTTCAGTTGCCCAGACTCCATCTCGCAAGGGATTATGGGGTCGTTAAAAGAGGATGATGATGTCCTAACCTTAAGACAACGCTCCGTGTTTGAAGTGATGAAAGTCACTGCGGAGAAGCTGGTTTAGTAACTTGTGTTTTGTTTTCATTCTGCAGTATCTTACCAAGCAAGTGGATCTTCTACGTCAAATGAACGATCAGCACGCCAAAGTCTACGAGCAACTGGACGTCACGGCGAGAGAACTAGAAGATACTAATCAAAAACTGGTTGCTGACAGCAGGGCCTCCCAGCAAAAGATAGGAAGGTAATTAAGTTGGCTGCTGGCAGAGGATAAATTTCCCCTTATCTGCCAGGTTATTATAAATCGATTCACCACGGACCTTGTCCGATTCTATCAGAGGATTATCTAAGCAGGACCTTTGAGTGGTGGAATGGATTGTAGGGTGGCATGCTTCCTCCTCACCCGCCCCCCTCCCCCATGAAGCTCCTTTTTCTCCACCCCACCCCACCCATGAAAATCTGGGGGTGTCTGGAGGCCCTTTTTCTGAGTAAGAAATTGTGTTAGGAGGCCTAAGTTTTTCGTGAGCTGAGGCTACTTCTTCCGATGCAGGACGAAAAACGAATCCGATAGCAATGCCGTGTGATGAGTTTATCAGATCCATCAAGTGCAGATTGCGAAAGTGGTTTATAAATTTTGCAACAGTGAGGGTACTTTTCAACGTAACAACCATTCATTCAAAGTCACAAGGGCACTGAAAGTGACCGATAAAAGAATTCTATTCTATTCTATTTTTTTTAAAAAGGCTGTTTTTATGGCTGTTTTTCACTCTTACGACCTTTGCAAGATCCTTGCGGTCATGTGATCAAAATCCACGGGCTTCGCAACTGGCATGCGTGCCCGGCGGTTGCAGTGTCTTTGGATCACATGATCGCCATTTGCGACCTTCCCAGGGATCGGAACAGGCAACGTCAATGAGGAAAGGTGGATTACATTAATGAACATGCGATTCACTTAACTGCACCGATTCATTCAACGACAATGGCCAAAATAAATTAAAAAAGTCAGAAAATTGGCTGCAATGCACTTAACACAACTGTTTCACTTAGCAGCAGAAATTCTGGTTTCCATTGTGGTCGTATGTCAAGGACTGCCTGTAGTTCAGAAAAGGGGCTACCCAATCTGCTCCCAAAAATTCATTAAAATTAGAAGCTAAGCAGAAATGTCTGTGCCATGCTTACTTTCACGCTAGTTCTTCGGAATCTTCTAATCTGGAACCTGATTTTTTTTTATTTTTTTTAAAAAAGACTGTCTTTTTCTTGAACATGGAGATGTGATGTTCACAGGACCCCTTTTGTTAGCTGGTGGCTGTGGGAGAGGGAGGTCTAAGTCAGGAGAACATCAAACTATATTTTTGAGAGGTCCAAGTCAGAAGAACATCAAACCAAGCTTTGAAAGGTCCAAGTCAGGAGAATATCAAACTGTGCTTTGAGAGGTCCAAGTCAGGAGAATATCAAACTGTACTTTGAGAGGTCCAAGTCAGGAGAACATCAAACTGTGCTTTGAGAGGTCCAAGTCAGGAGAATATCAAACTGTACTTTGAGAGGTCCAAGTCAGGAGAACATCAAACTGTGCTTTGAGAGGTCCAAGTCAGGAGAATATCAAACTGTACTTTGAGAGGTCCAAGTCAGGAGAATATCAAACTGTGCTTTGAGAGGTCCAAGTCAGGAGAATATCAAACTGTACTTTGAGAGGTCCAAGTCAGGAGAACATCAAACTGTGCTTTGAGAGGTCCAAGTCAGGAGAATATCAAACTGTACTTTGAGAGGTCCAAGTCAGGAGAATATCAAACTGTACTTTGAGAGGTCCAAGTCAGGAGAATATCAAACTGTGCTTTGAGAGGTCCAAGTCAGGAGAACATCAAACTGTACTTTGAGAGGTCCAAGTCAGGAGGACATCAAACTGTATTTCGAGCAGGTGCTATCTTCTCAGATACCTGAAGGAGTTTGACAGCTCTATCCATGATGGTTCATGTGCTTTCTAAACTTTCCTTTTAGTCTCACGGAGACCATTGAGAACCTCCAGGCTCACATCGATGAACTGCAGAGGCAGGTGGAAGAGTTGAAGACCTCTGGGCAAAGCCACGTAAATTACGAAAGACCCGAGCAGCCCAAATCGGTCCAGAGTTTTCCATGCCTGAAAGAACTGTACGATCTCCGCAAGTAAGTAGCAAACTCACCAAGTCACAATGTGGAAGACATTGAAGATTGCATGTCACGTTCCCGCCAAAAATTTGCAATGGTTTATTGTCCTATAAGGACGCCATAGCTTGTTTTGATTGAAAATTGATGTTTAGAACTGGAAGTGATGTCATGGCGATACCAGTCGCAAGGGAACGGAGCTCTCTGTCCCTGTGCTGGCTTCTCCCTGTTTCTGAGCTCCAAAAGGAGCCAAAACTGCCTTGTAGGTGTGGCGAAGCTAAGGAGGGGCGTCCTGTGAGGTCGTAGGTGAGAGCGCAACTCTCCTGCAGAACTCCAGGACTTTTTCTTCCCTCTATGCCACAGCGAGGAGAAGAGGCAGCCTAAGATGGCTGTCACAGAGCCAGAGACAGCTTAATATCTAAGAAGAGTGCTGGAGCGGATTTGGTGAACAATGTTTGGAACTGGGTGAAAATTGATGTTTAAAATGCTTAACTAATATTCGAGGTTTAAATAAATGCACCCAAGTCTTTTACTGTGGGGCAATTTCTTCCTGATGTGATGTATCCATGCAATTGATGGTTTCATATGCGATGGGAATGAGATTTATCAGGCAAAACTCGCTAAGCATTTTCCTTTTCTCTTTCTGTGTTATACCTAGGTATTTTGTCTATGATCACATATTTGCAGAAAAGATTATATCAATGGATAGTCAGCTAAGTCCCGTAGAAGAGGAAAACCAAAATTTGAAGAAGGCCGTAACTCTCTTGCAAACTCAGCTCAACGTGGAGAAAGAAAAGAGATTGTCTATGGAGGAAGAGTACAGTTTTCTGCTGAAGGAAAACACAGATCTGGAGCAACGGCTGGTGGACATCCATCTGTACCAGGCGAGAGCCGAGGAACTGGAGACAGAAGTGGCCGAAATGAAGCAGCTCTTTAATTCTGGAAGCCCCTGTCCGAATAGGATGGACCAACTTCCCCCCGAATCTTTTTTCATTTCTCTCAAAGACCCCTTAGAAAAAGAACTCAGCCACGGTCTTTGGGATGGGATGTCCTTCATCCTTCCTGAACTTGAGAAGAGGTCCCTCAAAAGAAGCATCAGTGAGAGCTTGCTCAGCAGTGGGGTGGGCGAGGACCTCTTCAAAGGCCACGAAGAGACCTGCATCAGGAGGGCGGAAGCCGTTAAGCAGCGGGGCGTCTCTCTACTCAACGAGGTTGACGCCCAATACAACGCCTTGAAGGTCAAGTACGAAGAACTTCTGCAGAAGTGTCAAACGGACAAAGAATTGCTGGACCACAAGGCTGTGCAGACCTCAAAACAGCGTCCCAAAGATGTCCGTGGTGGGTGTGTACCCCTGGAGGGGGGTCTTAGGGAGTCCCATTCCCCGAGTGCTGATTCAGCCAACTTCTCTTCCAACACTTCTCCTGAATATAAACTTCTCTTCAAAGAGATCTTTAGTCGTATCGAAGAAACTAAAAAGGAAATTGATGAACATCGGGCAAAATATAAGTCTTTCCCTTCTCAATGTCCTTAAAAAAGTATGGCGGGGATCAATAATAATAATTTTTTTTTGTCATGATGTCATCCTTTTAATGTTTCTTAGGGAACAAAAGATGTAATTGGCTCAGGATTGGCAGATTTTCTGTAAAATGGGTTGGATCCATTTGGTTAGTTCTACCGAGTTGGAATCCCGTTGATTCCGTCTCGCCCTGAACCGAGTTCTCTCTGGAAGGCGAATCCTTGATAACCAGTTTGAAAATTAATTTTAATAGACAACTCCAAATTAACAATTCTAGTTCTGCTGGAAAAAAACCTGACGCCTTATAGAAATGAAAACCACAGTGTTATACCACACAGCTTATATTATGCACAATAACAACTTGTGCCACTGTCATGTACAGCTGCAAGCAAAGAGTTAAAACTTTGTGCACTCTGACATTCCTTAAGGGAGGGAATTTTAAAGATCTGTCACTATTTGATATGTTGGGATGCCATTGTCTTATTTTAAAATGCAGCGTGGCCCCTCATTTAAAGAAACAAAAAAAAATGAATTCAAGGATTGGATTATATATATATATGAGTGTATAATTTGGCTAATAAAACTCCTGGTGCGTCAACCTTCCGCTGCATTAGAAGACTGAATATTACAAAACAGCCTCTATATAAAAGGTAAACTGATTAGCATAGAGCAAAATAAAAAAACAACAGAGTCCCCTATTTCACTTTAACTTAAATCCTTCCATCGTGTTTTCAAGGATTTGATTTTCTGGAAATGGCCTATCACACAGCCAACTCGAGGCTAAATTGGGAAGGATTTAGAGCAGCTTAAGCCACGAAGTCACTATGATCACACCAGCAAATATGCTGTATGTAGAACGGGCCAAATATTTTATATATATGCTGTGATCATATTTCATCCTTTTAAACCTCCTGCAGAAACTTGTATCCGTTGCAAAGTCCAATACCTCTTGAGTTTTAGAGCAAGCATTTACTGTTTTTTGTCAGAAGGAACGCTTGGGGAACAGAAGTGGAGAATTTAAAGTCCCTTCCCCTTAGTTCTGAGTTTTTAAGAAAAAGTTCAATAGAATGTACAGTAGTTCTCTCAAAATAAACGCGAATAGGTCAGTTGCCAACCGGCGTCACAACAGGGGACTTGTTATTTTATTTTTTCAAAGAAAAGGGTTCTGTTTCATATTGCATTCCTAATTTAAAAAGAACTCGAGCTGCCTACAAGAAGAAAAAAAACACAATTGCGGTTTTAAAACTCTTGGCTGCTGTTACAAATTCACCTGCCTTATCTGAGGGTGGCTTGTTCTCCTTCGATTAAAAAATTCCAGGTGGAAACTCAACTCTGCCACATGGTGTATTTCCACTTCCTACCAGTTTGTTTGGTCTTATTGGGTGTTTTGCAATTAAGGGCAAATAAATCCTTTCTGCAATGAAGTTTGTGCTGGTTTCTGGTGGGTGCATTTTTAAAAAAAAAAAAATTATTCAACATTTTTCACCTTTAAAATCACACTTTTACAGCTTTCCGTAATTGGAATTTTTTCTTAATTCCAATTTATCCTTCGGCTTATTGTATACATCTACATTCTTATTTCTTAAGTACTTATTTATGTAATATATACAATATATACATATCTACTACATACTAAATATATATTTTTTCATTATATTCCCTTAACATTCACTATGCATTAATTTTAGACTTCTTTTCCGGCCAGTTAAACTACCTATTCCATGTCTCATAATATACTGTTTCCTCTCTGTCCCTTAATTCCATCGTTAATTTGTCCATTTCTGCGTATTCTAGCACCATTTTTATTGATGGAGTGTGTGGTTTCCAATTTTGGGCAAATGTAATTCTGGCTACGGTGATTATATGGAGCAAGAGATATTGAATTTCTTTCCTTTTATAATATCCAAAAGAAACAGCTCTGGTTTCATATCGATTTTTAGTTCAGTAATTTCTTCCAACCACTTTTTAATTTTTTAACCAATACACTCTGGCTTTGGGACATGTCCACCACATGTGGTAGTATGTCCCTTGCTGATGGTTGCATTTCCAACAATTTGGTGGGCTATTAGGAAACATCTTGGCCAATCTCGGCGGGAGTAAATGCCATCTATAAAACTGGTCGGTGCATTTTATGTGCTTCCGATGTCAACCAAAGGAAGGGTGCAGTAGAAGGGTGTAACAATGTTTATGACTACAGATGTGTATTAAAGACAGGGTGTCCTTCTGCATTCACAACTCCTGCTGAAGGAGGTGATGGTGCATCGCTTAGTTTTCCCGGGTTGGGAAGTCCTGTTCATGGTTCCACCTTTGTCCTTAACTCATTTGGACTTCTGCAGTGTCCTTCATGTGCATCTCCTCTTTTAGTACATCTGGAAGTTGCAGTTGACACACCCAGAACAGAGAGGTCCAAGTAGTTATGGATGCTGGTTGAATGAACCCATGGAAGACTAGTTTACTTCTGATGCCCATTGTCTTCTTGAAGGTCCTTCATGAAGGTGGTTTGGGACCACCTCAGCCCATCTGATAAAATTCAAGGGTGACCTTTGGGCTTCTTGAAGTCATGGCATCAATGGGATTTTGGAAGCGGATCTTTTATTGTGCTTTGCCTTCCTTGAAATAAGATGCCCCTGGAAATTTGTATGTCCTCCATACTTATCATCATTACCATCCTCTTTTAATGACCCCGTAATTCCTTGTGGGGTGGAGTCTGGACAACTGAATGGGGCGGAGTGTTTACTGGCTGGATGCTCTTCCTGTCGCCAATGCAGAAATTTTTTCCCCAGCAGATATATTCTCATTGTGCCGAGAGAGAGAGAAAGAAATATCTGCTTTTACCTAGGATTGAACTCACAGCCTCCCAATTGTGAGGTGAGCTAGGCCACTGCACCACTCCATACTTACGCTGTTCCATAAAGCTATTAAATCTTGGCTGCTTCGGTAGACCTTTGGAGTTGAAAGATGGGAGAGTTTCTCTGAGAGAGGGGAAGTTGTTAAGCGATTTCCCAGGGTTGTGTGTTTGTTTTTGATGGATTATGGTGACTGTGAACGATTTCACGCATTCTAAAGTTCCCAAACGGAGGCATGCGATTTATGCCTTGATTGCCACACGCTGTAAATCAAATTTAAAAACCAGGCGTCCTAAAGGAAGGGCAGTGGCCGATTTACATATATGCCTACATAACACAAATTAATGTCTCCTTCCTATGCAAATGGCTCACCTAGATTTCTATTGTCCCATGGCTGCATTCTACTTTGAAAATAAGGAGGATCACCTTGCCAAAAGACGTGATTTAAAAATCCTCCTGGGTCCTGTCAGATGTCACTTCTTAATAAATGTAGCCCATAAAAAGGTTCTTGTGCCAGACCAGACAGGGTACAGCATCTTAAATCGAAATGAGAAGAAAACTGGCAACCAATGCAGATCTGAGGGCATAGCGCATGCGCTGGTTGTGGAGTGCCTATAACTGCCTCCACCACAGCATTTTGCATTTGTTGCAGTTTCTGGATGCTCTTCAAAAGCAATGTTCAGTACACTACAATAAAGTCCTTTTTAGAAGACTCTTATACAGGTAGTCCTTGACTTACGACCATTCTGGCCCCTAGGCCACCAACATTTTCGGCACCGAGTGCCCAAACTGGAATGCACGTATATGTGTGCGCACCAGAGAAACCCAAAGACCAGCTGGCTGGCACATGCATGCCTGGTTTTGGGCCGTTTTCAGGCCGTTTTCCAGATTTCTGATTTTTTTGGCCGGTTTCTGGCGCTCCGGTGCCTGCGAAGTCCAGCTGGCTGGCGCGCATGGGCACGCCATAAACCAGAAGAGCAGCTGGCGATGATGCGCGTGCCCAGAGAGAGGGTTCTGCGTGCCACCTCTGGCGTGCGTGCCATAGGTTTGCCATCACGGCTCTAGGCCCTGTGCAGTCACATAACTATGATTTGTGCCAATTCCAACAAACAAATGTCCCGTAGCAAACAGTGGGTTCGGTTAACTAGGTTAACTACAGGGTTTGCTTAACCGCCACTGCAAAAAAAGGCCAGGACGTCACTTGCCTAATGATGGTCACAACTTACAGCCATAATTGCGCGCTCAATTATGGTCATAAATGGAGGTTTACCTATAGTCTCCATCATCTTTCATGCTCTTCAGAATACTGAGAGAATACTCAGAGCCTGAGTAGCCTAGGGGGCTAATGCCTCCTACTAAAGGCAGCAATTAACATCCAGCTGCCTGTAATTCTGTGAGTTCAATCCTAGCCAGGCTCAAGGTCAACTCAGCCTTCCATCCTTTCTAAGATGGGTCAAATTGAGGACCCAGTTTGTGGGGGCAATAAGCTGGCTTTGTATAAAATATACAAAAGTATGAAGGCTATTGCTGAAGGCATTGTAAGCCGTCCTGAGTCTCCGGAGAAGGGCGGCATATAAATCAAATAAATACCGTATTTTCCAGCGTATAAGACGACTGGGCGTATAAGACGACCCTGCTCAGAGCCATTTAAGGCTCGTCAGAGCCTTTCGGGCTGGTCTGCCTGGTTACAGGAGAATGAGACACGGCGTATAAGACGACCCCCGATTTTTGAGAAGATTTTTGGTGTGTTAGAAAGTAGTCTTATACGCAGGAAAATACAGTAAATAAAAGTCTTCCATTTCAACTCGCGAAACAGATTATAAGGGGGTGTCACATTACTTGTTCCCTGATATGCCAACATTTTCACTCCCTACGCCAGCTTCACTGAAGTATCATTTTGCCCGACCTGTGCAAAGCAAGAATTCCACCTGCTTTGTTACAGAATAAAAACAGGAGGTGGGGTAAATATATGAGTGGGTTTAGCTGCAATGGAGATCTGACCTGCATTGTTAAATCTGAACAAAGCCAGCTTTCAAAAGGAAACAAGATAGTTTAAAACGAGTTAGCAGTTTTGGCCTGGATCCGGCAGTTCGATGTCGCTCACAACCGAGCCAATCTATGCCATGTCATCCGAGAGGTGACCACAGTTACACAAAGAAACCTCAAGAGGCCGGACGGTGCAGCGATGAGAAAAAGAGACCGCAACGCGTAAAGATAAAAATCCCGATCTCCTGCAAACTCGAAATTTATTGGCATTCATTATAAAATGAACCGTTAGATCATGATTTCGTAACAGTTCCGCCACCATATTAAGGACTGTTCATTTCGTGGTTCCTTCTAAGTTAAGATTGAGAAATATAGATATATTAGGGATCCAAATTAAGCTAGGGGGGACGTACAGACCCCCTGGTCCGTTCAAGATTAGTGGTTTGGACATCTTTGCAAATAGCTAGTATGGCCGTCACTGGTAGATCTTCCATCTGGAGGAGCTGTTTCTTTCCTATCCTATCCTTCTGCTTTTTCTTTGTCCATCCTGGGATGAAACCAGATGCAACCGAGGCGAGTCCCATCGTCAAGAGGTCGGCTGCTGGACTGTCCCTTTGAGGTACCACATGCCTCCTTGGCTGACACAACAATCCTGCAGGAAAAGGAAGAAGCTTGATCAGAGGTTTAGAATAGAATAGAATTCTTTATTGGCCAAGTGGGATTGGACACACAAGGAATTTATCTTTGGTGCATACGCTCTCAGTATACATAAAAAGACAAGATACATTCGTCAAGAATCATAAGGAACAACACTTAATGATCATCATAGGGTACAAAAAAAGCAATCGAATCATACTAGGAAATCGTCAATATAAATCGTAAGGATACCAGCAGTCATGCAGTCATAAGTGGGAGGAGATGGGTGATAGAAACAATGAGAAGATTAACAGTAATAGTAATGCAGACTTAGTGAATAGTTTGACAGTGTTGAGGGAATTATTTATTTAGCAGAGTGATGGCGCTCGGGAAAAAACTGTCCTTGTGTCTAGTTGTCTTGGTGTGCAGTATTCTATAGTGTCATTTTGAGGGTAGGAGTTGAAAGTTTATGTCCAGGATGTGAGGGGTCTGTAAATATTTTCACAGCCCTCTTTTTGGCTCGTGCACCATACAGGTCCTCAATGGAAGGCAGGTTGGTAGTCATTGTTTTTTGGTTTAGTTGCTGGTTGAAGGATGCTTCCAAAAGACAGCCAGGGTTAGGAACTGATCTGGTTCTAATAGAAGGTTGGCTGGGGAATTCTGGGAGTTGAAGTCCGTATGCAGGGATGAGGCTTCAAAATGTTTAGCAACGGGTTCTCTGTCAGGTTGCCGGGTGGGCGTGGCCATGGTAGGTGTGGCCTAGTCGGCCTCCTTCACCGGGGGGGGGAGGGGGCATTTTCAGCCTCCCAGGCTCCGGAGACTTTCCTCAGAACTTCTGGGAGGCCTGTTTTTCGCCCTCCCCAGGCTCTGGAGGCTTTTCTCGGAACTTCCGGGAGGCCCATTTTTCGCCCTCCCCAGGCTCTGGAGGCTTTCCTCGAGCCTCTGGGAGGGTGAAAATAGCCTTGCCTGGGCTCCGGAGGCTCCCTGGAGGTCCATTTTTGGCCTTCCAGAGCCTCCGTGAGGGCCCTACACCTGGCATCCAAAATAGGCCGTGTGGAGACTCCTGGGAGGGGCGGAGTGGGAGGTGAGATGTAGGAAGGGAGGGGCCAGCCAGGAGTGGGATTTGGGGGTTCGCCGAACTGCACAGAATCGCCAGAGGATCGCCCGAACCCGGAGCAACCCACCGCTGTGTTAAAAATGGCCAAAGTCGAGGAAAGACTGATCTGGGGTCATTACAAAATCCAGAACCACCACCAACTTCCAAGTAGAGAAGATCAATAAACCCGTGGACTTATTTAGCAGTTATTACCGGAGGGTATATATATATAAAAAGAAAATATTGTGGTGCTGTCAAGGCAATGACTGATAATTCAGGGACGGTAAACAAGCCGCCTTCAAACATTTCCGAGGGGATTTGATGTGATCTCATTTCCCACCTCTGAAAAACACACATTGCTTTTAGCTCCCTATCTGCCTGGAAGCGTTTCCCCCACCCCCCCAAAACACGAAGTTGCTAATTGCTGCTATTAAATAATTAACACGGTGCCTACAGATAAAAGCAAACAGAGAACATGTGCCTGCTGGGTTTTTTTTTTTTCCTTTGTGCAAACATCTGGGCTCAGCTGTCTCTTCAACAGCCCTTAAATCACTCTGAGTTTTGGTATCTAGACAGCATTCTGATCGGAAGGACAATCCCGATTCAACACCTCAAAAACCAGATATAACCAGGCACCCATTTAAATACCACACGTAGACTAGATCGAAGTACGCATTCGGGGGGAAGAGAGATGGGCTCCAGCACAAGTCTGAAAGCTTGGTAGAGTACAGGTAGTTCTCGACTTACAACCGTTCACAGTGACCATTTGAAGTTACGACGGCAGTGAAAAAAAAGGAACTGAAGACCGTTTTTTTCAGTTAGGATCTTTGCAGCATCCCGGCGGTCGCCCGATTTAAACTCGGATGCTTGACAGCTGACTCTCATTTATGACGGTCGCAGCATCCTGACGCCAGATTCACTTAACAACCGGGTGACTAATTTCACAACCGCAGCGATTCGCTTAGCAATGGTGGCAGGAACAGTCGGAAAACGGGACAAAACTCATGTGACAAATTTCTCATTTAGCCACATAAATTTTGACCTCACTAGACTTGCCCAGTTCCTGCAACGGTTCTTCATATGTTCTTGCATCCATTCCTGCATGGTTCCTGCAACCGTTCTTCATACT
Organism: Coluber constrictor foxii; assembly: GCA_038048745.1. NCBI lineage: Eukaryota > Metazoa > Chordata > Lepidosauria > Squamata > Colubridae > Coluber > Coluber constrictor. The sequence goes on from CM075973.1 coordinate 5,750,223, forward strand.
ATCTGAGACTTCTCAGGAAACAACAACTGAATGAAAAACTGCCGGTGGCCTTCTACCGCTGCACCATAGGGAGTATTTTAACTTACAGCATCTGTGTATGGTTTGCCAACTGACCAATGGCAGATAGGACAGCGCTCCAGAGGGTCAACGTCATTGCCCAGAGGATCACTGGTTGCCCTCTCCCCTCTTTGGAAAAGCTTTATAGCTCCCGCTGCCTTAAGAAAGTTCAAAACATTCTTAGAGATCCATCTCATCCTGGGCACCCATTTTTTTTTAAAACTATTACCCTCTGGCAGCCGGTACAGGGCAATAAAAACAAGGACAAATAGGCTGAAAAACAGCTTCTATCCCAGAGCAGTAACTATATTGAATTCTACTGTATAGTGCAATATTAATGCAGCATCAGGGGTTTTCAATTCAATTGCACAGAATGTGAAGGAGGTGTGTTTTTGTTTCATTTTTTATATATAATGCACACTGAAGATGGCATTTTATTTTGTTGTACGAGGTGTAATGATCTCCAGATCTCCGCACTTTCCATACTGGCTTGAAGACATGGCTGTTCCATCAAATGCCCTGACCGGTTACGTGGTTTTAAAATTGGGGATTTTAAATTTGGATTGTTTCCAGCTTTTATCATTGTCTGTTTTTATTATGTGAGCCGCCCCGAGTCCTACGGGAGAAGGGCGGCATACAAATTTTAACAAACTAAACTAAACTAAACTAAACTAAACTAAACTAAACTAAACTAAACTCAACTCAACTCAACTCAACTCAACTCAACTCAACAACTCAACTCAACTCAACTCAAAACTCAACTCAACTCAACTCAACAACTCAACTCTAAGTAAACTCTTCTTTCTCCATCATTCTTCTGTGATTCCGCAGAGAGAAAAACAACTGAGGGAGCAGCCAGACTGCCAGTTCCTCACATACCACCCCTAAAACCCTGTGGATAGCAGGCTGATGGCTCAACCTTGTGAGTTTGGTCAAGAGACCTGGGAACACCGATGCCTTTTCAGGAGTGCAACCCAGGGCAGCTTCTGAGTTGCTTCACCAAGCAAATATAGAAACCTTTTAATTAAAAAATACCCTCCCAGTGCTTCAGGTCAACTGGCAGTTCTGTTACACAAGAGAATCAGGGGAAAACGGGTGGACTTAAAAGGCAGCATCCTGTGGGAACCTTCCTTGGGCTATCGTAACGCTAAACACACACCCTTAGTTCAGTTCAGAATTATAAGTAGGTGTGCAGGTATATACAGGTTCTCAGAAAGGTTTTAAGTTTCGTCTTCAAAACAAAAAGGGCTGCTCCGTGTCGGGTTTATTTTTGCCCAGGGTCGGTGAGAGCGGGCGGGCGGGAGGCCATACAAATTTAGAAATAGAAATGAATAGAATTATTTATTTAGAAAACACAGGTAGTCCTTCACCGACAACAGCTTGTTTAGTGACTGTTCCAAGTTATAACGGCACTGGAAAAAGGGACTTAACAACCGTTTTTCAGTTATGACCATTGCAGCATCCCTACGATCATAAAGAGCCGAGGTGGCGCAGTGGTTAGAGTGCAGTACTGCAGGCTACTTCAGCTGACAGTTCGGCAGTTCAAATCTCACCAGGCTCAAGGTTGACTCAGCCTTCCATAGTTCCAAGGTGGGTAAAATGAGGACCCAGATTGTTGGGGGCCAGAGGCCAACTCTTAGAGAGGACTGTCAAACGGTATATAAGTCTAAGTGCTATTGCTATTTCCCTCCCATCCATCCATCCATGGTGTGCAGTGGTTAGAATGTAGCATTGCAGGCTAATTCTGCCAACTGACAGCAGTTCGATCCCGACTGTCCCAAGATTGACTCAGCCTTCCATCCTTCCGAGGTGAGTAAAATGAGGACCCAGATTGTTGGGGGGGCCAGAGGCTGACTCTATAAACCGCGTAGAGAGGGTTGTAAAAGCACTGTGAAGCGGTATATAAGTCTAAGTGCAGTCATAAATAGGAGAGCAATAGCTATCATGTGATCTGACTCCTATTTATGACGGTTGCAATGTCCCGGGGTCACGTGATCCCTTTTGCGACCTTCCATCAAGCAAAGTCAACTGCAGTGACAACTGCAGTGATTCACTTAACAAGTGTGGCAAGAGAGCGAGCGTAAAATCGGACAAAATTCACTTAATAAATGTTTCACTTAGCAACGTTGCGGTCGTAGGTCAAGGGTGACCTGTGCTGGTTGGGGAATTCTGGTCTGAAGTCCACAGGTCTGAAAGTTGCCAAGGTTGGAGACCCCTGATTGATATGGCCCTTAAAGAGTCCACAATGACATGACTGCACATCATCCAATCAACAGTTAGACCAAGGGTCCCCAAACTTGGCAGCTTTAAGACTTGTGAACTTCAACTCCCAGAATTCTCCAGCCAGCTGGCTGGAGAATTCTGGGAGTTGAAGTCCACAAGTCTTAAAGCTGCCAAGTTTGAAGACCTCCAAGTTAGACAGAACCTATGCTGGCTGGAGAATTCTGGGAGTTGAAGTCCACAAGTCTTAAAGCTGCCAAGTTTGAAGACCTCTGAGTTAGACAGATCCCAGGGCGTCTGCATCGCTGACACTGCTTTAAACAAAAGTAAATTTTTTACCTTCAAAACTTTATCCACTTCCTGTTTGTCTAGCTCTTCGCCGTATTCCCGGGCTAGTCGGTTCTGGATGATGTTTCGACGCACACGGTAGTTTTTGGAAAAGATTTCAAGCAAAATTTGCCGATGCTTGAGGAAAAAAAAAGACAAAAAAAGACACTGAAACAGCAAGAAAAAATATCAAGCAAGCGCGAGAAATATCAAACCGGGGTTGATATTAAGGGCCGATGGCTTCATTCGCTGAATTTACATGTTAATTTAGTTTGAATTTGGATGATAAAAGACTTCTGCTTAATCAGCAAACTCCCAGAAAAAATAAAACCGCCTCATGTTTGCATTACCTTGAACCGTGGGTGTGTAAACACCAGGCTGCCAGTATTATATCTGTCCTATTTCTAAGTTCCCAATAGCTCTGGCTAATTTCTGCCAGTGTTTTATTTCCCCCTTTTTAAATAGAATCGGAATCAAAACAGAGCCAGAAGGGACCTTAGAGGACTTCTAGTCCAGCCCCCTGCTCTATACCATTCCAGACAATTGACTGTCCAATCTCTTCTTAAAAACCTCCAGTGATGGAGCTCCCACAACTTCTAGTGGCGAGCCGTTCCACTGGTTAATCGTCCTCCCAGTTAAAAAGTTCGTATTTGCACCATTGTTTTACATATTTAAACAATATCCCAATTATGATAGCTATCCATTTTCTAATTTAACCTTTGCTTTCATCCTTCCATTCTTAATCCCAATGTACAAAATACAACTTTACTGAACATTTGTTCCCCAAGTGAAAAAGAAAACTGAAATAATAAATGATTATGGTCTATAAATAAAAATTACTTAATTGGTGTTGTATAAATGGTATGGTTTGATAGATGGAAGTTAGGATAATTGGAAAACTGCATTAAGGAGCATTATTTGAATGAAGAACTATGTTTAAATGTTAAATTGCTATATTTTTGAAATTAAAGATAAGATTTAAATTTGATAAAGTAATAATGGAATAAAGATTTAATGTGCACTCTGAAATATAAATATGTTTGAACTGTATTGTCAATAGTGAGGATTTACGGTAAGAATTGTTGTATTATGAGTTATTAACTGAATTAAGAATTAAGGTGGGTTAATAGAAGGTTAATTTAAGTAAATATGTGTTAATATTTTTAATGATGGTTTTAGTTGAATATGTGATCTAAGATTCACCTATCTCCCCTGTTACCATCTTATAAAGAGTTTACTCTTATTTATTTAATCAAAACCATTACTCTTCTATTAATCCATTTTAAATCTCAATTCAATGAATACCTCATAATACATTTCACAATTCTTAAGCCTAAATCCTCACTATTAAAAATACAGATCAAACATGTTTATGTTTCGGAATCTTATTTCCCTTTCTAAACTTGGTGAAGGAATAAGGAAATAAAGATTTATTGAGCACTATGCAAAGTAAAAAAAAAATGCGGGGAAGTTTTAGAAAGGGCGAATCAGAGAGCAACTTTTAACGTGCAACTTTGGCGGGAGAATATTTCCAGGTTTTTTGCTTACCTGGTCGTGAACATCACCAGCTTCCCACAGTGCAAAGACCTTTTGCTCGTCAGGTAACGCTGTGGTCTGCGGAGGAAACTAAAAACAAAAACAAAAAACAGAAAGCAAATTTACAATGATTGGATTGACAGGGGCTAAAAACACACGCAGAAGAAGGATTGGCGTTTGGATCTTGAGTTCATCAGAAGCAACCTGCATACCAACTTAAATTTGGCTCTCCTAAAGGCAAAATCCACTTTCTTAGCAACAGGACAGTCCGTAAAATTACTGAGATTCGAACAGAAGGTATAATTTTGTGGGGGGTAAAGGAAATTGAGAGTTTTTCTTTCCCTAAATCTCTCTGGGGAATTCTGGTAGTGGAGTTTACACATCTTAAAGCTGCAGGCAATGTTTTACAGGCTATTTTACTCTGGATTTCTCCCCGTGAAGCTATGGAACCCCACAATCTCAGCATGTCAATCTCATGTCATTAAAAAAAGGGGTCCCAGGAATTACAGGCAGCCCACTCCTATGTAAAAGGACCTATTTATTGGGCAATTAAGAAATCCAAATGCAAATTATAATAAAGAAATACAATATCTAATTCTACATATTATAAGTGCATCTAGGATAAACCTATGCACGAAATTGGAAAAATAATGTTATACGAAAAGACGAAGAGGGGATAAGGAAAATTTTGGACTGTGCGGAGATGGTCAAATTGACGAAAGAAATAAAAGGAAAAGATGAAACGGACTAGTACTTAATATGGGGAAAATGGTACAAATGGTTAGAGGACAGGAATAACAAGCAAGGAAATATATAATAGAGATGATTTAGAAATCAGGAAGCATTCATAAAATGATATTAAATATATGATATGTGTAACGTAACATATGGATAATTTGTATAATTTATAATTTGTATAATAAGTAAGGAATAGTATTTATAATATATAAGAAATAAGGGAACCACAAAAGTAAGTATATGAATATGTAGGGTGGGGAGAAACATAAACTGTGGATATATACCGATACGGAACTGTTGTAAAATGGAAATTTTTCTTTTGTTTGAAAAGAAAAAAAATAATAAAAAATATTTAATAAAAAGAAAAAAAAAGAAATCCAAATGCCTTTTGAATAAAGATGTCAAATGGAAGACATGTTCTCTCGATATAGTTCGAACAACCGATATCGAACAAGCAATTTGTAGTATTTACGTACTAGCTGTTATTATTGTTATATTTATATAACCTTCCGTTTTCCCCACTACAACCCTGTGAGATATGGTGAACTGAGAAACAATTATCCAACAGCTTTTCTTGGCTTGGTTTAAGCTACAAATCAGCGTCCTGGAATAAGGTAAAGGTTCCCCTCGCACATATGTGCTAGTCGTTCCCGACTCTAGGGGGTGGTGCTCATCTCCGTTTCAAAGCCAAAGAGCCAGCACTGTCCGAAGACATCTCCATGGTCATGTGGCCGGCATGACTTAACACCAAAGGCGCACGGAACGCTGTTCCCTTCCCAACAAAGGGGGTCCCTATTTTTCTACTTGCATTTTTTTACGTGCTTTCGAACTGCAGAAGCCGGGACAAGTAACGGGAGCTCATCCCGTTACGCGGCACTAGGGATTCGAACCGCTGAACTGCCGACCTTTCGATCAACAAGCTCAGCGTCATAGCCACTGAGCCACCTGCAACAGAACACTTCAAAAATCTTTGAAAGGGAAAGAAAACATTAAAATTTTCAAATTTTTTCCCCCGTTTCAACCAATCGTATTTTTCTATCAAACTCTTGTAAGCACAGAGCTATTCTAAATTAAACCACGCAGCAATAAGACAAATTATTTACAAAAACACGCCAAACTCAGCAAATCCGTGGTTTGCTTTAAAAAACCTGAAGCTTGCTATGTTACACTACAATTCGGCAAGAAAACTTATCTTTTTAAAGCAACCGTAACTGACAAATTATAAGACTCGAGGAAGGCTAGCAAGCTGAAGATTTGCAAGCACGGCTAAAGCCCACTTAAATATGGGCATCTTGTAGTTTATTATACTTGCTCCTTGGCCCGTCTGAGGTCTTCGCCCTAATCATGGTTTAGTTTGCTGATAGCCCAGCATGCATAATCAGACCCGGGAAGAGGAGAAGCCAGTAGGAGGGGGGGAAAAAAGCAGAAAATCCAGTTTCTCAGTTGCTTGGTGGAGATTTTTTTCCCCTAGGATATTTGCAACTGCAGACGGAGCAACATCATTATCGTAATCTAGTGTTACAGGGAGCCGAAGAAAATGTTCCCCGGCTTGGAAACTCATGTGCTCCAAAGCTCTGACTCACAACCAAAATTGCCTTCACTTCTGACGCTGCCTTAAAGTTTATTCCTGTTGACTTTGCTCAGGTCCTGTTATAAATCACACCCTGTCTGCTCAACTCCGCAAACTAACTTTGGTTACTCTTTTTTTTCCACACACACCCCTTGCAAACAAAATGTCTGCAGGCAAATTTCAGGAACACAAGTGGAAAAGTTTCGTGGAACAAGCTGGAGAAGCTCAGGCTCTTATTACTCATCTTTTTATGAAGTTTAAGTCGCTGGATGTTTCCATATTTGGGTGGATCTCAGATCCTGAAACACTTATAAATACAGGCACTGCCCTCGACCAGCGACAGCTCATTCACAGTGACCATTACTGAAGGGACAAATGGCCCCGGAAAAAGTGACTTAGGATCGTTTCTCACACTTATGACCATTGCAGCATCCTCATGGTCACGAGATTTAAAGTCGGATGCTTGACAAGGGACTCACATGAAAAATGGTCATAAGTCATGCTTTTCAGTGCCGTTGTAACTAAACTAAACAGTTTAACAGTTGTGACAAAACTAAACTAAACGAATTGTTGTAAGTCAAGGACTGTGCTGGGAGAGATTTAATTTTTAATCCCGGCGTCCCCAAACTCTTCGGTTTATCAACCCCCTTCAAGTTTTAGGCACACAGACACCCAAACTTTACACGAAAATAGTTTAAAAACTACGACTTTAATACACGTACCGTGTTTCCCCGGAAATGAGACCCTGTTTTATATTTTTTTTGAACCCCGAAATAAGTGCTTGGCCTTATTTTTAGGGAGGTCTTATTACTTTGAAGCAAGACGGGGATCCTCTTGCCATCTTACCTGATTTCCAGCTGTCTCCCTAACCCTAACCAGAGGAAATGGCGGGGACCGGCTGCTTATGCGTTTAAATATTTTTGGGAAGGGCTTATTTTAGCGTGTGCGCTCAAAAGCCTGACTGGGCTTATTATCAGAGGATGTCTTATTTTGGAGGAAACAAGGTAGCAGATTCACTTCTAAAAGTAATTGCAGAGGAAGAGGTCCACTTACAGGCACCATGATCTGCTTGCAGCCTATATCCAACACCATGTCTTGCAACGTTTTGTCCGAAATCCCACTGAACAAAAGATTCCCAGGAGGTAAACTAGCCAGATGAAGGTTAAATAACCGTTTAAGCTCGTTCAGAGTCAGGACATATTGTTTCTTAAAGGTGGCCCCCACAAAAGCTCGCAGTTCCTCGGTGACCCTTTCTGGAACCGGCATGTGGCCGTTGATGGAGTCCAGGCTATCTTCCAAATGGATCCCGTTGACCAGTCCATTGTTGAGGTTCTCCGGGACAGAGGTCTCCATTGGTTCCTCGTCACTGACCGGCTCCTCCTTGATACGGACCCCAAGGAGGCCTGTTGGGTGAGGAGACTCGTCCAACCGGCTCTCAGCTTTCCTCTTTCGGTGGTCTTGGTCCAGCTGGCTGTAGCTCTGATTGACTTTGGCCTTGGCCAAGTTGACTCTCTGCTCTCCAGAAATCACCACTGGAGCAGCTGTGGAAAGGAGAACAAGAACCAGGGTTAAATGTCTATGGAGATTCTCAGTCATCCAAGGTCCATGGTTGTCCCAAAGGTGTTTTTTTTCAAGAAGCAACTGGCTTTTCTGGGGTTTTTCTTTGAAGATGTTTCCCTTCTCATCCAAGCAGCTTCTTCAGCTCTGAAGAAGATTCTTGGAGGAGAAGCAAAACGTCTTGAAAGGAAAATAGCACCTTTGGAAGAACCAGGGTTCGCTTGGTTAGAACAAGAACCAAGGTTAGCTTGGCCAAGATGATGCAAGAACTTCATTCTAGATGTAGAATACATCTAGAATGTACCAGATGTAGAGTACATAGGAAATTGTAGGAGGAGGACTGCTTTTGATGACTTCATTTATTTTAAATGGCTCTTGAATCGTTCAGCCACTGCCACACACTGTTGTGGACCTCCAGCAGAGCTGGCAGCAGATTCGGACAGTGAGGAGGTTGGGGAGGAACATGGGCCAGTCCTGGAGTCTGGGGAAGGCTCGGATGAGGGCTCTGCATCGGAGGCAGAGAGGGGGCCAGGGCCGTCTGACAGTTATCAGCTGCCTTCGGAGTCAGACATCAGTGAGGCAAAAGAACAGCTGGAGCCTGTTCCCAGTGTGCGAAGGAAATTGCCAGACGAAGGGAACAGCTAAAGAACAAGGGTCGACTCAGGAGTAAGGCCACAGGTGGACGATGAATGGCCCCTCCCAGAGGGAATAAAAGAGGAGCGAAAGGGGGAGTGGAGTTTGCAGGAGACAATTAGTTCGCTTAATTGGTTCGTGACTCTCAAGAGATTTCTTGCCAAGTGTTGAAAATATCGGCCTGGCAGCTCTCCAAGCCAGATAAGGTCTGTGACTGTAAATTCTCCCTTGAAAGACTTAGCTGGATGTGAATGAGAAGAATTCACAGTAACTTAATAAAAAGGGTTTTTTGTTGGGACAAGGAGTCTCCTTCATGCTCTCGGGAAGCCTAAATCAGAACACACACCTAGTTTTCCTCCAAGGTCTTATGCATTAAAAATAAACAAATCACCTTGTGGTAAGCCATGGTTTTTATTAGACCACGGTTGTCTAAGAAGCCACCGTAGCAAAATCGACTGAATCTAAGCCAAACCAGCCTCTGAGAACATCATTTTAGTGTTTTCTGACCTTTGGCTTCCTGCTACCTAGTTGTCTCTGGTTCTCCAAACACCTTACCTGGCTGTGCAGCTGATTTCTTTGAAGCCAGGTGCTCTTTAGATAGGTTGTATACTTTTTCCAACCTGAAAAGAAGAGAAAAGGAACAATTCGCCTCTGGAAAAATCTTTTAATGGCTCAGTCAGCAGGCACCAAGAATCTGCAGCACTGCGGATATGAAGAGGAACAGAGGTTTTGGGGGTGTGCAGACCCCACCTCTCAGTATCTCTTACAGGGAAATGTGTGTCCCCCTCCCCTCCCGATTCACACAGTAGAACTACAATCCCAGGAAAAGAAAGTGGGAGGAAGGCAAAGGAAGGGAAGGGAAGAAAGGAAAGGGGGAAAGGAAAGGAAAGGAAAGGAAAGGAAAGGAAAGGAAAGGAAAGGAAAGGGGGAAGAGAAAGGAAGGAGGAATATAAGGAAAATTAGGGAAGGGAAGTGGGAGAATGGAAGGGGTAAATGCAGAAAGGGGATGGGGAAAAGGAAGGAAAGGAAGGAAAGGGGGAAGGGAAGGAGAGGGAAAGGAAAGGAGGGAAGGGAAGGGGAAGGGGGAAAGGAAAGGAAAGGGGGAAGAGAAAGGAAGGAGGAATATAAGGAAAATGAGGGAAGGGAAGTGGGAGAATGGAAGGGGTAAATGCAGAAAGGGGATGGGGAAAAGGAAGGAAAAGAAGGAAAGGAAAGGGGGAAGGGAAGGAGAGGGAAAGGAAAGGAGGGAAGGGAAGTGGGAGAATGGAAAGGGAAGGGAAGGGGTAAATGCAGAAAGGGGATGGGGAAAGGGAAGGAAGGAAAGGAAGGAAGAAGGAAAGGGAAGGGGAAGGGAAGGGGAGGGAAAGGGAAGGGGAGGGGAGGGAAAGGAAAGGAAAGAAGGGAAGTGGGAGAATGGAAAGGGAAGGGGTAAATACAGAAAAGGGAAGGGGAGGGGGAAGGGAAGGGGAGGGAAAGGAGAGGAAAGGAAAGGAAAGGAAAGGAGGGATGGGAAGTGGGAGAATGGAAAGGGAAGGAAAGGAGGAAATGCAGGAAGGGGAAAGGGGAAGAGGAAGGGGAAGATGAAAGCAAGGTGAAGAAGGGATGAAGAAGGAAGAGAAGGGAAAGGAATTACTTACTTAGCTTGAATGCCCATCCAAAGCATTTTTTGCCTCTGCACCACATCTGGATGCTTCTTGACAAAATCTTCGTCATAGCGGAGCTTGAATTCCCACCCTCGGTTTATCCTCAAGAAAGAGACGTGTTCCAGGAAGTCTTTCACATCTTCTGGACCAAGCTGGCACGAAGAACAGATTTTTTTTTTAAAAAAATATCATTTTCACAACGAAAGGCAGCAAAGGCTGCATAAACTATCCGTAACTTGTTTCAAAACACCTAGCTGCCATTCCAATGACATGCCGTCCTCGCCTCACGACCCCAACGGGGTCCACCATTTCCGTTCTTAAGCCATGAGATTGGTTCAGCGAACTGTGCCCGATTTTACGACCGTTTTTCCTACGGCGGTTAAGCGAGTCACAGCCGTCGTTGAAGTGAGTGACATGGCCGTTCAACGAATCCCCTTGTGGGAAACTGGCTGGGAAGGTTGGAAAATGATAATCACGTGACGCTCGATTCCGCCACCGGTTGCCCAGCAACCAATTTTTTTTTTGAACAAACATACATAAAACCATCTTCAATTGCAAACAGTCGATCGACTGATCACAAGTCTTTCGTGCATGATTCGCCAAATTCACTTACAATTTACAGTTTACCTAAATTTTCATATCATTGACCTAATAAATATTTATATATTGTTATCCTCATTAATCCTTTATTTGACTACGGCTATTTCTTCCCTCGTTATGATTTAAAATATTCTCAGATTTGAATTGATTGTTATTATAACATTCATTTCATCCTGAATCTATCCAGTAATCGTACCTCTCTCTGTTATATTTCACACACTTCTAGAATTCTTGTATTGTGAAGATCTCTACCGTATTTCAATTCCATATTTTTTTATCTAACCGTTGGTAAAATAGGTCCCATATCTTAATAGTATTGTTTGTCTTGTTCTCTAATTTCAAATGTCAATTTGCTCATTCCAGCACATTCCGTTATTTTACCAGCAACCAAATTTTGATCAAGGGATCGTGGGGAAGCTGCAAGGATTGTTAATGGTGAGGAAAAGTCACTTTTTTTAGCGCTATTGTAACTTCAAATTGTCATTAAAGGAAAGTCCCATAAGTGCATTTTCAAAAGGCAAATGGGCCTTTGGGGGTTTTTTTTCCCCTTGAAAACATTTCACTTCTCCTCCAAGAAGCTTCTTCGATTCTTGGATGAGAAGCAAAACATTTTCAAGGGGGAGAAAAAAAACCCACAAGAAAAGTCCAGTCAAAGAAATGAATGGTATAATGAAATTTGGAGCATGGCAACAAACGATAAAACTAACAACAGGAATTAAATTTACAGAAGGGATGATTAAAACAATGAAATATTAAAAATATTGTAATATTATAATGAAATATGGGGGGGGGATTTTATAAAATCGGTGTTGGTGGAAGGCAAAGGGAATACTCAAGAATAGTATTTTATTCTTACTCAAGAATAGAGCTCAATAGAACCTACTCAAGAATATATGCTATTTTGGAGGGGATCAGGACACATTCAGAATATATTGTATATTTTTTAGCTGTTATAGAAGAAGAAATTTAAGGGGGGAGAATGGTCTCTGGGGATGGGGGTGCACTGTATTATTTGTATTTTTTTTTCTTTTTTGTATTTGGATGTGTATGCATATGTTCGTATTGTTTGCATTACTTGTATTTAAAATAAATTAAACAATTTTTTTTTTTAAAAAAAAAGTCCAATTGCCTTATGGAAAAAGCACTTTTGGGATACCCATGACTGAGTACTGAGTACTGAGTACTGAGGATACCCATGACTGGAGGACTGAGAAATCTCTGTAGGCCTAGAATTGAAGAATTTTCCTGAAGGACAAACAAAACATTTTCAAGGAAAATGGAAGCCATCTTGTTTGTTGGATCTTGAGGCCTGTTACATTTACTACTGTGGGAAACTAGGAGGGGGGACTGTATGGAGCAGGGGAGATATGTAGTCATAACAACATTCCTTTCTCAGAGAGTCAAGGACATCTTGCCCTGCACCTGGAGTGGTGTGCCTGGGAGGCATCTCCAGTTGGGATGATGCATTGATTGGACCATGTGATGAACATGTGGGTGCTGGGCAGGGACTTGGACTTTTCTTTGGGTGAGGAAAACCTGGAAGCTTTCAGATTCGGTTTTTCCCAGATGTGCCAATATGACATCTCTCATAAAATGGAACTTTGAGGAACTTCAAGACTAATAGACTAAAACATACAAAGAATGGTTGCAGGAACTGGGCATGGCTAGTCTAGTGAAGAGAAGGTCTTCTTTCGTTGGGAACCCTGACAATAACCGAAAGAAAATTCCAGTTGCCTTTTGAAAAAAGCACTTTTGGGACAACGGTGACCTGGAAAATTGAGAATCTCCGCAGAAGGAAATAAATAGTTATAAGTCGAGCACTACCCATAATCGGATAGAGAAGAGAATTGCATTTATGGGAATAATGGCCACCCCAAAGCTTGGGGTGTGGTCTTCCAGAGAAAACAGGGAGACGGGACTACACCCTAATCGACACAAACTTTCTTCAAAGAAGGAAACCTGCTACTGCTTGTTTGTGAGCTCAAATATGCATGTATGCATGCGTGTTCATGCACAAACACATATACATATTAAAAAGACGCGCTTGTTTGCTTCTCAAGTATTGGGGTGTGGGTGCAAATGACATACCAAAGGCCGTAGTAATATAAAAGTAATCATCTGTGGAATTTTAGAGGATGGCATTTTTGGGGGTTGCGTGTCCTCTTTGAAAGAAGATACCCTTGACTTTTTGAATTTGAACTCCATCATCATGCTAATAACAAGAGGCAGAGATTTAACTCTGAGGAGGGACAAGCTGGGATCTGCAGAGCGAGAAAGTTTATTTCTAATTTAGAAGCCTTTGTGGGGTTCCATCTTTGCTGCTTATTGTGCAAACTCAGTTTTAACAGAGTAAGAGAGTTGGAAGGGATCTTGTAGGTCATCTAACCCTCTTCCCAAGCAGGGGACTCTCTGACTTTCTGACAAATGGCACTCCAATCTCTTCTTGAAAGCCTCCAGTGATAATTCTCCCACAACTTCTGAAGGCAAAGCTGTTTTATTGGTTGACTGTTCTCACGGTCAGAAAATTTCTCCTTATTTCCAGGTTGAATCTCTCCTTGTTCAGTTTCCATCCATTATTCCTTGTCTGACCTTCGGGTGCCTTGGAAAATAGCTTGATTCCTTCCTCTCTGTGGCAGCCCCTCAAATATTGGAAGACTGCTCTCCTGTCTCCCCTGGTCCTTCTCTTCACTAGACTAGCCAGGCCCAGTTCCTGTAACAGTTCTTCGTAGGTTTTAGTATTAGAATGAACAAAGATCATTCAAATGGCCAGGGACATTCCCATTTTAAAACATTATAACCCAAACGTGGCTTGTCTGTCACACAGAACAAAACAGGCCTTCAATCTTGGGCGCGATGCCATATGGTGGCATTTAGAAAACCACATGATCTCTAGTCCTAATATATGCATCCTAGATTTTTTTTTTTGGTTATCACATCTGGGCCACCAGGCTGATGATGTGTGGACTTCAGTTCCCAGTATCCCTTGGCTAGCACGGCCACTGGAGTGGTTTATGGGAAGTGGTTTATAAATCTGGAAAGAAGCCCAGATGGGAAACCAACAAGCAAAATTTGGGGAAATCTGTCTTGAAAAACAAAGCTGATGCCTGGTCATCTCGATTAGGAGTTCTCCCAACCTGGCAACTTTTAAGACTTATGGATTTCAACTCCCAGAATTCCTCAGCCAGCTATGCTGGCTGAGGAATTCTGGGAGTTGAAGTCCACAAGTCTTAAAGTTGCCAAGTTTGGAGACTCCTTACCTAGCCTGAATTTAAAAAAAAAACAACCAAAAGTTTAGGAAGAAACTTACCTTTGTTACAGCAGCAACTTCCTTCCGTACCACCCACCGATCCTGGGTGAATTTCCATATCTGGGGGGAAAAAAAGGAAGATATATTTCAACCCGGTGAATGCCTTTATGTCCATGTTATAACATACAGTAGTGGCCAAAATTGTGGAAATCTTCTTGGGAAAAGTGTATTTTTGAGGTTAATGACACCACTTCTTTTTTTTGGAGTTTCAAGATAATCCTATTCCACTGCTGGAATGGCCTGGGAATAGCCCAGATCTTAACCCAATTGAAAATATATGGAGCCGATTAAAGAAACTTGTTAGTCAGAAGAGACGCAGCAATAAAACCCAGTTTATAGAAGTCATCATTCAATCTTGGTTTCACATGAGAACAGCTGCAGAACTCAAAAACTTGGTTCACTCCATGGGAAGACGTTGTAAGTCCGTCATTCGTGCTAAAGGTCACCCAACTAAGTATTAACTGACATTCAATGCTGCATTCTAACCACAGCTAATCAGCAGTAGTTCTTAAGACTTATATACCGCTTTCACAGTGCTTCATAGCTCTCTCTAAGCAGTTTACAGAGTCAGTATTCTGCCCCCAACAATTTGGCTCCTCATTTTACCGACATCGGAAGGATGGAAGGCTGAGTCAACCGTGAGCCGGTCAGGATCGAACTGCTGGCAGTCAGCATAGTTCACCTGCGATACTGCATTCTAACCACTGCGCACCATGGATGGATGGATGGATGGATGGATGGATGGATGGATGGATGGATGGAAGGAAGGAAGGATATTGAGAGTGAAAGACAGGGAAGGAAGGAAGGAAGGAAGGAAGGAAGGAAGGAAGGAAGGAAGGAAGGAAGGAAGGAAGGAAGGAAGGAAGGAAGGAAGGAAGGAAGGAAGGAAGGAAGGAAGGAAGGAAGGAAGGAAGGAAGGAGCAATAGCACTTGCCATTTCACAGTGCTTTACAGTCCTCTCTAAGCAGTTTACAGAGTCAGCCTCTTGCCTCCAATAATCTAAATCCTCATTTTAAATCGCCCAGGCATAAAATTATAACAAGACTTCTCAAAACGGACATCAAGCTCTTGCTGCAGAAGGAACATTCGAGAAGGAACAAATGCATTCTTGGTTGGGTGTTTTGGTACTCACAACAAAATCCCTTCCTCGGCACAGGACTTCGGCTGGGACCCCACTGTGTGGGCTGGAGGTATCTTTGGGGTAAAGGATGTCACTGTGTCAGGGGTAAAGATAAACATTTATTAGCCGTAGCGCCCTATCAACTAGCCAGGCCAAAAATCCAGTCCAATCTTGCAATATGGGTCGTCCTCGACTTATAACCACAATTGAGCCCAAAACTTTCAACCATTCGAAGTTATGATGGATCTACTTGGCAGGAGCTTACAACCCAGATTTGAAGTTCTGACGGTCAGCTCCCATGGGCTTGCTTAACGACGATTGCATTTCCTTAACGACTAATGCAAACAAAGCCATAAAAACGGTTTGGCTATATACAACCACACCACAGGTTACAATTGGGACGGGCAGTTGCCATTACGGCCGTAACTCAAGGACTATCTATATAGCAACCAGAAAGCACAGGGGGCCCCCCCATTGTTGGAAATTTAGAATTTGACAGGCCAATCTGCAATTAGCAGCATGCAATACAAATAAAGCTCATTTTTTTGGTCACCTTTTCACCACCCAGTTCCCCTGGACTAGCAGCGCCACCTGCTGGATGCTTCGCAAAACTGCTGTCGGATCCGTCCCAGAGGCCAGGAGGCTCATTAAACTGGCAAAAGCGATGACTTTCACTGTTAGGGGGAGAAAAAAGCAGGGATCCATCAGCCCCAGCCAGCTAGAAGCCCCCCCTCCCCCCCCAAAAAAACAGGGAAACTGGAGAGCAACAGATGCTAAGAATCCTACCCAGAATTCATTCATCCAATCAGGAGGGGCCATTTTCAACAAAAGCATCTTAAATTACTAATACTTGGAGGGGAGACCACTCAGAGATCACTTGTCAGATGGAATAGAAGTTGGAGAAACTCCCCCCACCCCCCAAGGCAGGAACAAATGTTAAGGGTAACAGGGCAGTCCTTATTTATTATAATTTATTAATTCAATTTGTATGCCGTCCTTCTCCGAAGACTCAGGGCAGCCTTGAACCCT
The DNA here is from genome assembly GCA_038048745.1 of Coluber constrictor foxii. Classification (NCBI taxonomy): domain Eukaryota; kingdom Metazoa; phylum Chordata; class Lepidosauria; order Squamata; family Colubridae; genus Coluber; species Coluber constrictor. The sequence goes on from CM075973.1 coordinate 5,766,560, forward strand.
ATATTCACCAAAGACCCACTCGCTCGCTGAAGTGAGCAAACCAACTCAGCAAGGGAAAAGAGCAGCCTGGACTGATGGGGGGGAGGGGGGGGGAGGGGGGGTTCTTAATGAATTTTAAATTGTTTTAAATTGGATTTTTTAAATTTTATATCGTTTTAATGAGAAATATGCATTTTTTCCGTTGTGAGCCGCCCTGAGTCCTTGGAGACAGGGCAGCATATAAATTGCAAAATATAAATAAATAAATAAATAAATAAATTTACCATTTTTCATCAGAATCTTAATCTGGTCGGCCAAAGGGAGTGTTCGCAACTGAGCCATAGGCAACACATTGCTTGGCGCTACCGGTTTTTCCCTGTACGTAAAATAAAATAGCCATTAAATCCTGACTCCTCAAACTATATGCCTTCCATTGAGGACCTGTCTACTGCACGAGTCAAAAAGAGGGCTGTGAAAATATCTACAGACCCCTCGCATCCTGGACATAAACTGTTTCAACTCCTACCCTCAAAATGACGCTCTAGAGCACTGCACACCAGAACAACTAGACACAAGGACAGTTTTTCCCTGAACACCATCATTCTGCTTAACAAATAATTCCTTCAACACTGTCAAATAATTTACTAAGACTGTATTACTATTATTCTTTACTTCCTTATTAGTATCTATCTCTTCTCACTTATGGCTATAACCATGTTGCTTGTATCTTTCAATCTATATTGTTTTTATTTGTTTCCTAGTACGATTTGATAGCTTATTAGTAACCTTGACTATCACTAAGTGTTGTATCTTTTTACTCTTGATGAATGTATTTTATCATCTTTATGTACACTGAGAGCATATGCACCAAAGACAAATTCCTTGTGTGTCCAATCACCCTTGGCCATTAAAGAATTCCATTCCATTCCATTCATTTATTCTATTCTGTTCTATTCATTTATTCTGTTCTGTTCTGTTCTGTTCATTTATTCTATTCTATTCATTTATTCTATTCTCTTATTCTATTCTATTCATTTATTCTATTCTATTCTCTTATTCTATTCATTTATTCTGTTCTGTTCTGTTCTGTTCTGTTCTGTTCTGTTCTATTCTATTCTATTCTATTCTATTCTATTCTATTCTATTCTATTCTATTCTATTCTATTCTATTCTATTCATTTATTCTGTTCTATTCATTTATTCTATTCTATTCATCTATTCTACTCTACTCTACTCTACTCTACTCTACTCTACTCTACTCTACTCTACTCTACTCTACTCTACTCTACTCTACTTTATTCTATATTTAAAGTTCTCAGCTTAGTGTTTCTGTGTGTAAACTCAACCGATAAGAATCATCTAAGCTACTTAAGAACTGAAGAAGCTTCCTGGATGATAAGTGAAATGTTTTCAAGGGGAAAAAATCAAGAAAGTCTACTTGTCTTTTGGAAGAAGTACTTTTGGGACAAAAGTGACCTGGATGATGGAGAATCTCCATAGAACTAAGCTACTTACTTTTCTTCTTCTACGCTTGGTGGAACCAGCATCATCAAGTATTCACTGTGGAGAAAGAAGAAGGAGTATGGATTTGCCTTGAGAAAGGAACACAACAAAATTGTCATTGAAACCAATAGAAGGAAGCTGGCTTAGCCATCAGAAAGAAATCCAAGCCAATCAAATGCATAAAATGTGGGACATCTGCTCATGTGTTTTTCTAAGCAATATTGACAATGGTCTTGCAAGAGGAATGGTGGCTCAGCATCTCGGCATCTCCTCATTTGCAGCCCAACTGATCTTGCGGGGAAAGTGGACTGGGTTTCAATTATTTATCTTCTCCCTTTTCCTCACCTTGGCGATTTAATTAATTCCGTGTTCCCAGCCATGCTGTGACCTTGGCTGAATAAATACTGGCGCTCGTGCTCAGAACGGCTATCCTAGGAGAAACAGAAGAGGAAGAGCCATGGATTCCACCAACTTTAATGGACATTTCACAACGATTGCATGAAAATATACAGGCAGGGGCTAAGCTTAAACTGTTTTTTCCTGTTCAGGAAAAAGAAGAAGAGTTTTAGGAAGGAGAAGGGAAGAACAAAGGAAGGAGGGAAGAAAGAAAATAGGGAAGGAAGGGAAAGGGAATGGAAGGAAAAGAAAGGAAAGGAAAGGAGGGAGGGGAGGAAAGGAAATGAAAGGAGGGAGGGGAGGAAAGGAAAGGAAAGGAAAGGAAAGGAAAGGAAAGGAAAGGAAAGGAAAGGAAAGGAAAGGAAAGGAAAGGAAAGGAAAGGAAAGGAAAGGAAAGGAAAGGAAAGGAAAGGAAAAGGATCATGGACTATTTGGAACTGACACTATTTCTTTTCCCCTATAATCAACTGTCATGAAGCTGTCATAGTTTTAATTATTCTCACAGGGGAAGAAAATCTGGAAAACCAAGATCTCTACCATCAGATTGTATAAAACGTGGGGGGTGGGGGGAGAGAATCAAATCAGCTTCTTTAGCAGACCATTTCTGCAGATGTAATAACACACTGGCTGAGTTTGCCACTTGTGCGAGACCACTTATTGTTAGCAACCGTTTCCTGCTTCAAGCAGGGGCCAGCAACTTCTAGCCATAATGCCATACGAGGTCCTCAAATCCCCTTTTCTCATCCTTAGAACCATCTCTGGTTGATATTCCTGAAAATGACCAGCAATTCCTTAACATGTTGGAAGTAGGAAACACACCCAAAGTGGAACCAAGTTGCTTGTTGTTGATGTTTTAAGAAAAAGTAAACCTCTCGATAACCAGGATAAAAAAGGGGAATTTTTAGCTCCACCTTTCTAAATGATCTGGCTCCGCCCACTGTGGTCCTTTCTTCCTTTGCCAAAACATTGTGTTACTTTTGCCCCTAAACGTTTATGTCCTCCAAACCACTCCTTAAACCCCATTAACGATGGATTATTCAACAAACTATGGTTAAACAAACCATGGTTTAATACGCTGCTCACACACACTCCTGGAAACCTACCTTCAAACCGTAATAATGGAGATGAACCCAATGCTCTTCCGCTTGTCTTTTCTGCAGGAATTCGTAAGATTGAACTCGCCGCTGGCGGGCCTGCTCTGACTCTGGCCGGGAGAACCTCACCTGAAAAGAGACCATCCTGTTATTACGGGACGCGATCAGAATTCCTAATGAGATGGGAACGGGCGAAGATCTCCTCTTTCAAAGAATGGACACCTCCTTTGTCGAACACAAGGGTCTGCAACCTTAAAACACTCAAAGAACCATTTGGATCCGTTTCCCACAGAAAAGAAAACACTGGGAGCCACAAAACTCTTCCCGTGCCTGACTATTTCTTGAGTGGCCACAAAACTAGCGTATGCAGTTGAATTAAACGTTATTTTTTCTTCTGAAACTTTTCTTTTCTTGGATTTGATCATGGGGTTGGCCTACTGGGGGTTGGAAAGCTCATTAAATCACATGCCGGTGGGTGTCGCACATTGGAAGCTGTGACGCATATTTTGAGTGACAGGGAGCCGCAGCAGAGGGGTGAAAGAGCTTTGGTTGCTGAACCCTGGTCTAACAGCAACCAAAGGAACAAATTGAGAGATAGTGAATTATGAGAGAGAGAGTATGAAGGCTATTGCTTAATGCATTGTAAACTGCCCTGAGTCTCCGGAGAAGGGCGGCATATAAATCGAACCACTAAATAAATAAATTCAAAAATGATTCCCAAATGACTCTGGGCAGTTTAGCACTAGAACCAAAATATATATATCTTAAAAAGTAAAAAAGATGTCACACGCTGGAAGAGCAAAATAATAATAATAACAATAATAACAACAATAATAATAGTAATAGTAATAATAATAATAACAGCAGCAAGTCATTTTCCCAAAACAAAACTTATTGTGGCCGTATGTCAAGGTTTACATCTTTACAAACTGGTTGCTAAGATCCCGAATTTTGCTCACAGGACTGTGAGGAAGCTGCGAGAGTTGTAAACAGTGAGGACCGGTCCATCAGTCACTTTTTTGGTGCAGCTTGGAATAGTCACTAAACCAACAGTTGTAAGTCAAGGACTACCTCTATATTCCTGGGAGTAAAGACAGGTGTCAGAGAACATCTTGACGTACCGTGATTTGCTTGACGTCTTCCTCAGCCTCATCCTGGGAAGAGTCCCCATCTGTGATGAGAAAACGGTGGGAATTAAAGAGAAAGCATTTTAACAGCCAATAGTTGCTGCCTGTGGGAACATACACAAACCTAAATTATCAGAGCTGCAAAAGAAACATGGGAAAACAGCCTGTTTTACCCCATAATGGGAAATTGGCTGAATTTAGAATGCCACAATAAGATGGATGTTCGAAGCAGAAATCTGATTAGTAATAGCACTTAAGACTTATATGCCGCTTCATAATGCTTGGCAGCCCTCTCTAAGCAGTTTACAGAGTCAGCATCTTGCCCCCAACAATCTGAGTCCTCATTTTACCGACCTCAGAAGGATGGAAGGCTGAATCAATCTTGAGCCTGTCAGGATTGAATTCCTGGCAGTAGGCAATCTGCAATATTGCATTCTGATAGATAAGTAAGATGGGTGGGTGGGTGGGAGGGAAGAAGAAGGAGAAGAAGAAGAAGAAGGAGAAGAGGAGGAGGAGGAGGAGGAGGAAGTGGGTGGATGGATGGAAACAGTGAGAGACAGAGAGATATATAGACATAGAAAGACAGAGATGAGTTATAGATAGCAATAGTACCGTATTTTCCGGCGTATAAGACGACTGGGCGTATAAGACGACCCTCCTCAGAGCCATTTAAGGCTCGTCAGAGCCTTATGGGCTGGTCTGCCTGGTTACAGGAGAATGAGATCCGGCGTATAAGACGACCCCCGACTTTTGAGAAGATTTTTGTGTGTTAGAAAGTAGTCTTATACGCAGGAAAATACAGTACTTAAGACTTATATACCGCTTCACAGTGCCTTTACAGCCCTCTCTAAGTAGTTTACAGAGTCAGCCTCTTGCCTCCAACAATCTGGCTCCTCATTTTACCGACCTCGGAAGGATGGAAGGCCGAGTCAACCTTGAGCCTGGTGATACTCAAACTGCCAAATTGCTTAACCATGTTTCACAGTCCTATCGCATTAAGAGCTGGCTATAAGTCTGAGGAATTCCGGAATGGGACTTTTCAGTTCGAAACCTTGGCTCTGCCTGTTTCTCCTCCGGGGGTTTCGCCTCTGCGTTATTATGCCACAGCAACTTTGGGCCACGGCTCTTCTGTCCCGGTCCCTTCGCCGTGGCCCATTCGTCGAACTATAGTTCGCGTCGGGCTTTTGGGATACCCAGGATAGTTCGCATCCAGCCAATCGGTGCAGGGGCTCGGAGGCTTTGGGAGTAAAGTGGGGGCTGCAGTTTAGAGGGAGGCTCTGTCAATTCGGAGCCTCCCGAGGCGGTCAACAGCAGCGCGCGGGAGGGATCCGGCCACAAAAGATTGGGGGGGGGGGAAGGGGGCTGCAGAGGACGAGGGATCCATCAGATGGGGCTTTTGCAACGATTTGGTGAGAATGGCTGGCCTGATTTTGTGCTTTTCCTTCTCCTGGTTTCTGAAGACCCCTGTCCCAAGAGCCGTGCTCTCTTCTAACCCTCATCCCGACCTCTTCATTCCCTTTCTGCTTCTCCCAGGTTTCTGGGAGAGTTCAGCTGGGTTCACAGGTATACCAGCAAATATTTGCCCAACAAAGTGTCCTTTGTTCAGGTTATTTACCCTGGGCGGACTAGCTCATGCCACACGCCTGTTAGGAGCAATTCTGGGAGTTGGAAGTCCTCCCCATGTTGGCCGGGGAATTCTGGGCGCTGAAATCCGTACATGCTGGCTGAGGAATTCTGGGAGCTTTCTAGAGTTAAGAGCTAGGCTGTAAAGGCTACAAATCCTGGTTAAAACACAGCCAGCCATTTTAAACACGGAAGCTGGCAATCTTCTCAGACCCAAAGGCAGAGAAGATGGCGTCCTACTTACGCTCGGTAGCAGCTTCGCGTTCTCGGTATTTTGCATCCGCTTTGTCCAAGTAGGCAAAACTTGGCCGCATTTGCAGGATCCCATGCAACGGAGTCAAGTGAAGCTCCCCTGCAACAGAATAAAGCAGTTTTTTTTTTAAAAAAAAGAGAGAAATAGCAGAGACTAGATCTAAAACAGCATTTTTCTAGCCTAACAATTTTAAGATGTGCGGACTCCCAATTCCCAGAATTCTCCAGAGGGTATTGCTGGCTGAGGAGAGGAAGTCCATGCATGCTGGCTAGTGAATTCTGGATTTTAAAGTCCATTCATACAGGCTGAGGAATTCTGGGAGTTGAAGTCCACCAATTGAGGAATTCTAGATTTTAGAATCCATTCATACAGGCTGAGGAATTCTGGGATCTGAAGCCTACATATGCTGGTTGAGGAATTCTGGGAGTTGAAGTCCACCGGTTGAGGAATTCAGGATTTTAGAATCCATTCCTACAGGCTGAGGAATTCTGGGAGCTGAAGTCCACTATGCTGGTTGGGGAATTCTGGGCACTGGAATCCATGCACACTGGCTGAGGAATTCTGGGAGTTGAAGTCTACCTATGTTGGATTTCTGGGAGTTGGTCCACGGGTTAAGAAATTCTAGATTTTAGAATCCATTCATACAGGCTGAGGAATTCTGGGAGCTGAAGTCCACCGGTTGAGGAATTCAGGATTTTAGAATCCATTCATACAGGCTAAGGAATTCTGGGAGCTGAAGTCCACCTATGCTGGCTGAGGAATTCTGGGAGCTGAAGAAAACACATTTTAAAGTGGGTGAGGGGAGAAACCTTGCTCTAAAACATAGGCAGCCCTTGGAGAGACAGAATTTGGGTGGGCTGACAAAACAAAGATTTCCCGTCAGGTAGAAAGGCGGTAAACTAGGCAGCTACATTCACACAACCTGCTAAAACCTGGTTAGATATTGAAGGAGTTTATTGAAGGCGTCCTACAAATGCAGCTGTTTAGAAACCTCTGAAAATACAGCCTGTGTTATTTAACTCCATTGCTAGCTTGGATGCTGTTTTTCATGCCCTCAATTTTGCACCAGAAATCCGAAGATTCATTAAGGGCTTTATTTTTTTAAATAGTTTATTTTGGAAAACCACAAAGGCAGGTGGATATGACAACTCACCTCTTTTGTAGATAGCAGCAGCGTATCGTGAAATGTTGCTGGTGGTTTGCGAGGAACAGAAAGTCTGCTTGTCCATCAACTTCCTGGAAAATATGGAAGACAGAATCTCAGTGAAAATGATCTTGTGGGAATGTGGGAATGATCCCACATGTGGGAATGATCTTGGTAGACTGGGAGAAGAGACAACGATCGGATAAGAGAGGATATAGCTTGCAAGTTGTATAAAGGGTGAAGAAAGAAGCAGAAGCAGCAGATGAGACCCTCCCTAACTTCTCAGGCTGTAAAATGGGGGCAGGGGGAGAGAAATTTGTACTTTCAAATTGGCATGGATTCTATTAATGTGGCGTTTGTCAGCTTTGGAAGCCATATTAAGCCGGAAGCTCCAATGCTGCCAATTCTACCATAAATTCTACAATAAAGTAGAATGAACTCATCGGGTCGCCTTTCCTTTCGTCTGGTCCATTTGGTAAGAGATGGCACTCAAAAATAAGAGCCTTAGTGGCGCAGCAGACTAAAGTTCTGTTAAGTAGCACCAGCTGCCTGCAATTACTGCAAGTTCAAATCTCACCAGGCTCAAGGTTGACTCAGCCTTCCATCCTTGCGAGGTAGGTAAAATGAGGACCCGGATTGTGGGGGCAATATACTTTAACCGTTTGCTTCCAGAAGTACTCCATCACTGGAGGTTTTCAAGAAGAAATTGGACAGCCCTATGTCTGACATGGTATAAGGTCTCCTGATTGAACAGGGGGTTGGACTAGAAGACCTCCAAGGTCCCTTCCAGCTCTGTTATTGTGTATTAACTTGCCAATCAAAAAACCCTGGGGAAGGTGGGGATTCTACCCAGCTGAACCCGGGCATCAATGCAAAGGCAATACTTACGAAGAGTAAGTGTTGGTCTCATCCGTACACGTGCCATCTACGTTGAGGGCAATCTGTTCCCCTTTGCTACGGCAGTAGTTGGAATTCGAAGTGTCAATGGCCATTTCCAGTTCAACCTGAACAAGAGCAGATGGGTGGATCAGCTCAGCAGAGTGAGTGAAAGGCAACCGCTCATAAAAACTAGAGAGAAAAAATTAAGTGCCGATTTTGATAAAAAATGAGACACAGGCTGTGTGTGTCAACTCGCAAAGCATCCCCAGCCTGCTCTCAAGTTGGGGGGATGGGAAAACCAACTCTGTAGCTGCGACGAGGCAGCACATCAGTCAAAACAAAAGCACATTCCAGCCATATATCTGTCAAGGTAGTGTCCGCGGTTACCCACAATGGCCGGAGGGGAATGATCTCTCCAACCTGCAAAATTGCTTCGTTGGAGAATGTGACTGATGACACAACTCAGGAGGGGAGGGGGAAACAGGGTCACAGCTGGAAGGTAAATTACGTGAGGTCAGAGTTGGCTTCGCTTGGAACCGATTTCTTAGGAGCTTCATGTGCCGACATGAAGCTCCTAAGAAATAACTGGATTTCTTTTGAAGCTTGGCTTGAGGCTCATGATTTAATTAGGGCATTGATCTGAACCCTGACACTGCATATTTAAGTAGCAGGTTGGGTATATTAAACCCTGGAGGGATCAATAAATTTTTCCTTTTAAATAATAATTTTATTCAAGGTCAGATTTAAAGTGATAAAAACAAATACAAATTAAACAAAATAGTAATAAAACAAAATAGAAAGAGCACAAAAAGTAAAAAAATATATATAACGAATCCAAAGAAAAATAGAAAACGAAAAAGATAATGATGCCAAAGAAAATAAATATATAAAAAAACTATTTCGCCTTTATCAGTACCAGTATAAACATTAGTAACATATCCCTCCCACTTAAAATACAAGAAATGATCTTTTGTTATATCCCATCTTTTTATTTCTACACAAATCCTTAAAATCTCGTCCTTCAATCCTGGCTAGCAAAAGTCTATGAAAGTTATCGCAGATCACAAACGTTATCCATTTTAACCTGGAAGATGTAAGCCTTTGAGAAAGAGAGTTGAATCAATTTAAATAATGCTTGGTTTGATCAAGAGAATCCAAGTTGTTTTTTGGGGGGGTTTTTTTGGAAAAGTTAAAAGACTGGGAATTTCATCGCCGCTATGGAGAGACACACCATAGTGTGAAAAAAACCACATAGCTTTTGCTTGGTCTTGGCCAAACACTTCAAATGAAACAAGTTGAGTAACTTGTTGCTCATGGTCGTTGTCTCTACATGTTCCATCAACTCACCCAATTAGATGTGCTTCACCAAGCATAGTAGCGGCCAAAATTGTGGAAACCTTTTGGGAAAAGTGTATTTTTGAGGTTTGATGGCTAATAACACCACTTTTCTTTGGAGTTTCAAGATTATCCTATTCCACTGCTGGAATGGCCTGGGAATAGCCCAGACCTTCACCCAACTGAAAATCTATGGAGCCGACTAAAGAAACTGGTTAGTCAGAAGCGACCCAGCAATAAAGCCCAGTTAATAGAAGCCATCCTTCAATCTTGGTTTATTTATTTATTTTATTTATTTATTGGTTCGGTTTATATGCCGCCCTTCTCCGGAGACTCAGGGCAGCTTACAATGCGCTAAGCAATAGCCTTCATACTTTTGTATATACCTGCTTAGTAGGGCTTTCGGACCCCCTTAAGCGGTGTTCTTTTTTTATACAAAGTCAGCTTACTTCCTCCACAATCCGGGTCCTCATTTTACCTACCTCGAAAGGGTGGAAGGCTGAGTCAACCTTGAGCCTGGTGAGATTTGAACTTGCAGTAATTGCAGGCAGCTGGCAGCTAAGTGCTATTTAACAGCGGTTTAGTCCGCTGCTCCACCAAGGCTCCCTCGTTTCACAAGATAACAGCTGCAGAACTCAAAGACTTGGTTCACTCCCTGGGAAGACGGTGTAAGGCCGTCATTCATGCTAAAGGTTACCCAACGAAGTATTAACTGACATGGTGATCATTTTTGTACAGCTCGTTTTTTCTACGTTTCACTTTTCTTCTTTATACTGTAACTGCTATTCTAATAGCAAATTGTTCATCAAAGTTTTTGCATTATATTCTTGATTAAATTCTCTTTCCATTGATATATAATTTTATGGTACTACTCCCCCCAAAAGTGGGGGTGTTAGCTAGTTTTAGAAAATACACTTTTCCCAAATTTCCACAATTTTGGCCACTATTAAGCCATGGCTTAATGAAAAACATTAAATACCAATTCTAAGTACCAAAATTAAATTTTATTCAGTTATTTCCAAGCAAACCTTTACTCTCTCTTAGCCATCACGTCAGGGTTGAACCATCTCGAATCTTCACGTATTTTAAATTATATAATTAATTTTAATCCTTCGTTATTGCCTGTTCTGGCCAGAACAAGGCATAAACGATAATCCAAAAATATAAGAAGAACAGATTGTCTGCCCTGGCACCATATTAGCCCAGCAAGAAAGTAAAATTTCTAATAACAATGGAATAACAGATTCTTAAGAAAGGTTTAAGCAGATAGTTTCTCCCCACTGTTAAAACTTCATCTTAGTTTTGAAACCATCTCTTAAATTTTTTAAAAAGGTTTTTAAAGTGGCATCCAACCTTCTGTTGCTTTGGTTTGATCTTCGCCGAGAGATGAGTAACCTCATTGTAAGTCATCGAAGCCGGACGAATAGGATACTGCAACAAACCAAGATGCAACCACAGTTAGCTTTTAAAAAGACTCCTTCAGCGGGTTTCTCTTTTTTTTAAAAAAAAAACTTGCATGGAAAAAAAAAATACCTGGAACAGATAGAGTTTTTCTGACAGGCTTTTTGCCAGGTAGACGTCAATCTAGCAAAAAAAAAGACAGAAGGCATATTTCAAAATTATTTTTCCGGATCTTTGATTCTGACCCATGGTAAAGTATCTCGCCCAAACTTGCAATTCAAAAGAATAAATCGGGTGTAACAAAACAATTAAAAAAATAAAATGACATACTGGTATAAAAAGGAAGGCAAGAGATAATAAATGTGAAGCCTGTTTTTCCTGAAATGCAAGAAAGCTGGCATAATAATTGAAGCAGGGAGTTTGAAAGGTGTTCAGCTGAAAAAATATTTCATTTAAAAAGGATGCTTTATTTTGAAAATGAAGATCTCCGCAAAAGAAGAGATTGGTGTGTAATTACAGAAGGGTGGATTTGACAAGATAAAGCAGTTTTCAAATAGAATAGAATAGAATAGAATAGAATAGAATAGAATAGAATAGAATAGAATAGAATAGAATAGAATAGAATAGAATAGAATAGAATAGAATAGAATAGAATAGGAGAGGAGAGGAGAGGAGAGGAGAGGAGAGGAGAGGAGAGGAGAGGAGAGGAGAGGAGAGGAGAGGAGAGGAGAGGAGAGAAGAGAAGAGAAGAGAAGAGAAGAGAAGAGAAGAGAAGAGAAGAGAAGAGAAGAGAAGAGAAGAGTGGTATGGAATGGAATGGAATGGAATGGAATGGAATGGAGAGGGAGGGAGGGAGGGAAGGAAGGAAGGAAGGAAGGAAGGAAGGAAGGAAGGAAGGAAGAAAGGAAAGGAAAGGAAAGAAAGAAAGGAAAGGAAAGGAAAGGAAAGGAAAGGAAAGGAAAGGAAAGGAAAGGAAAGAAAGAAAGAAAGAAAGAAAGAAAGAAAGAAAGAAAGAAAGAAAGAAAGAAAGAAAGAAAGAAAGAAAGAAAGAAAGAAAGAAAGAAAGAAAGAAAGAAAGAAAGAAAGAAAGAATTCTTTATTGGCCAAGTGTGATTGGACACACAAGGAATTTGTCTTGGTGCATATGCTCTCAGTGTACATAAAAGAAAAGATACGTTCGAGCTTCATCTTAATTTTTCACTCTGAAATTACAATGAATATTAACTTTGCACCACAAAACAGTGATCAGTGATAAATCAGATAACCTGAGAGAAAAACCTTACTACTGATAGTCCTCGACTTATGACAGTCAGGACCAGAAGGCAGCTATTAAGCAAGCCATGCCAGATTTTACCATCTTTTTTAGCATGGTTGTTAAGCGAATCAGCGCAGTTGTTAATCAGACGGCCGTTAAACAAATCGGCTTCCTTCACTGAGTTCGCTTCTCAGAAACCAACTGGGAAGAGCACAAATGGGAGATCACATAATCCCAGGACAGGCAAAATCATAAATACACGTTGGTTCCCAAGTGGCCGAATTTTGACCCCAGGGATGCTGCAACGGTCGTAAGTGCGAGGATTAGTCGCAAGTCACTTTTTTCAGCGCCGTCGTAACTGCGAATGGCCGCTAAACGAATATGTTGTAAGTCAAGGGATACAGATGTGTATTTTCTATGCACAATAGATACTAAAGAATATTTTATTTAAAAAAAAAATCACTACTTGCCTCTTGTATAATGGGGTCATCTTCCTCATTGGCCATAGTAGCATTGGAATAAAATTGGCTTTGCGTTAACCTGAAACAAAACACACAAATCACCACAATTCTGATCTCTTCACTGGATTCAAACAAAGCTTTAAGATAAAAGGCCACCAACAACACACAGGCGGTTCTCGACTTACGACCACAACCGAGCCCAACATTTCTGTTGCTGAGCGAGACATTGGTTAAGGGAGTTTTGCCCGGTTTTACGACCTTCCTTGCCACGGTCGTTAAGCGAATCTGGCTTCCCATTTGACTCTGCTTGTGAGAAGGCCGCAAAAGGGGAATCACGTGACCCTGGCATACTACAACCGTCATAAATATAAGTTGCCAAGCATTCAAATTTTATTCGCATGAGCATGGATGCTGCAGCGGTCATAAGTGTGAAAAACGGTCATAAGTCCCTTTTTTTTAAAGTGCCGTTGTAACTTCGAACTTCGTCACTAAACGAATGGTTGTAAGTCAAGGACTATCCTTTCATTTACACTTCCATCTTTTGTTAAAAGACACCCTGAAAAACACGATCCATTTCCTCTCCCAGTTCTGTCTTAATTTTCTTCCTCTTCTATTTATTTCAAGTCACAGATTAGCAACAGAGCTATGAACATAAATCACCCGAAAATAGAAAAATTAAAGATTATATTGACAGAATACAGTCGTTATTTCCAACGCAATAAACAGATTCATAGACCCCTTTCTTTTCCGATTGTGTATCTTAATAAAGTTCTATGTTTCAAAGATTATACATTATTACTTGTATTATAAAGATTATACATTATTACTTGTATTATATTGTATTATAAAGATTATACATTATTACATTAGTATTTAGCTTTTGTTCACTGTGCAGATAGTCCTCGACTTATGACAATCTGAGCCCAAAATTCAGGTCGTTAAGCGAGACATTTGTCAAGTGAGCTCTGCCCCATTTTTTTTTACGACTTTTCCAGCTACAGTTGTTAAGGGAATTCACTGCCCTTAGTAATGGGGCTGTTAAGTGAATCTGCCTTTCCCCGTCGAGTTTCCTTGTCAGGCGGTCGCAAAAGGAGGAATCACACATAACCCCGGGGACCCTTAACGCCGCCGTAAATGTGAATCAGTTGTCAAATTGATCGTGAATGGATCGCCTCAATAACAGGGATACTGCAGTGTGAAAAAAATACATCCTAAGTCTCTTTTTTTCCCCCCAGTGCCGTTGTAACGTCGGTCACTAAGCAGAACTGCTGTAAATTAAGGACTCCCTGTCCTGTCCCTCTCCCTCTACACAGCCTGCTTGTGTAACACACAACCTCACACCTTCCCTACCAAAAATGAGGATTGCTTCTTGGTTTAAACTTCTCTTGGGGCTGAGTCCAATGAAAGCAGCCATCTCCTGCTCTTCCCCCCCCCCCCCCCAGGCCCTTGCTGGGGAAGCCTAGATCAGGGTTGGATGCCAAGCCATCTTTAAACCCGGTTTAAGAATCCAGGTGTGGGAGATCTGGAGCTGATGCAACCTTTTGCAAACCTTTGCAAGGAATTCAAGGATCAGCCAGGCTGGATCTCTTTCTCTTCCGGGTTGGGGGGGGGGGGGTTGAAGAGGGATCCACCCAGAGTTTGGAAAGACAGGGGGGGGCAGCAAAGGGGCAGAGGGGCTCTCCCACACCCCCCACCCCAATTTGGACTTAGTGGGGCTCTCCCACACCCCCCACCCCAATTTGGACTTCTTACCCTCAGTGCAATCCAAAGAGGGGCTCTCCCACACCCCACACCCCAATTTGGACTTAGTGGGGCTCTCCCACACCCCAATTTGGACTTAGTGGGGCTCTCCCACACCCCACACCCCAATTTGGACTTCTTAACCTCAGTGCAATCCAAAGAGGGGCTCTCCCACACCCCACGCCCCAATTTGGACTTAGTGGGGCTCTCCCACACCCCAATTTGGACTTAGTGGGGCTCTCCCACACCCCACACTCCAATTTGGACTTCTTAACCTCAGTGCAATCCAAAGAGGGGCTCTCCCACACCCCACGCCCCAATTTGGACTTAGTGGGGCTCTCCCACACCCCAATTTGGACTTAGTGGGGCTCTCCCACACCCCACACCCCAATTTGGACTTCTTAACTTCAGTGCAATCCCAGGCTCTTGCTGGGGAAGCTTAGATCAGGCTTGGATGCCAAGCCATCTTTAAACCCGGTTTAAGAATCCAGGTTTGGGAGATCTGGAGCTGATACAACCTTTTGCAAGGAATTCAAGGATCAGCCAGGCTGGATCTCTTTCTCTTCCGGGTGGAGGGGGGGGGGGTGGAGAGGGATCCACCCAGGGTTTGGAAAGACGGGGGGGGGGCAGCAAAGGGGCAGAGGGGCTCTCCCACACCCCCCACCCCAATTTGGACTTCTTAACCTCGGTGCAATCCAAAGGGGGGCGCCGTGGGGACCCCCCCAACCCAGCCTTGCCAGGCCTTTTGCAAACCAGTTTTTGCAAAAGGATGCTTACCGCTGTGGTTGCAAGCATGCAACCTAGGATGGGGGTGGGTGGGTGGAGGAGGAGCGGGGTGGGGGGCCTCGGATCCGCCAGCCCCCCAACCCTCTTTTCTGACCTGGATGCAACGTGCAACGCAAAGCTCAGAGCCGCTCAGCTCGCAGCCATGTTGCGGGAAACTCCTGCAAAGCACGTGGGAAGGGTTTGGGGCCGCCTCCCGTACCCATAATGCTCGCCCCAAGGGAAGGGAAGGGAAGGGAAGGGAAGCGGCCGCCAGGGGGCGCTGCCGGCCTTTGCATTTCTCCACGTCGCTCAGCTCGCGTGTTTTTATTTAGCCAGACCGATTTAGACGTGCGGGGTTGTGCGCGCTAGGGGTGCTGCTCTTTGCAAAGAGATCCCCCCCCCACTTTTTTTTTTTAAATTATAAAAAAAAGGGATCTTGGCAGCGGTGGGATTCGAACCCACGCCCCCGAAGAGACTGGAGCCTTAATCCAGCGCCTTAGACCGCTCGGCCACGCTACCGTATTGGAGAAAAAGGAAGCTGCACAGGGTATTCATGGCTGCAAAAAATAAATAAATAAATGCATTTCTTTGGCTTTTGCTCAATTTTGCACAGGCACCTTTTTTTTTTTTGCTAAAAAAAGAAGAAAACTTTTCTAAAGAGTCCAGATTTAGAGGGAAGGTGAAACTGGATTTTATGGGTGGGATCTATGCCCCCCCCCCCAGGGGAATCTCATCTGCCCATTGGATGAGAATTAGAGGTAGAGGCATAGAATCAAAAATGGTGTGATAGATAGATAGATGATAGATAGATAGATAGATAGATAGATAGATAGATAGATAGATGATAGATAGATAGATAGATAGATAGATAGATAGATAGATAGATAGATAGATAGATAGATAGATAGATAGATAGATAGATAGATAGATAGATAGATAGATAATAGAAAAAGAGAGAGAGAGATAGAAAAATAGATAGAGATAGATAGAAAAATAGAGATAGAGAGATAGATGATAGATAGATGATAGATAGAAAAATAGAGAGAGATAGAGAGATGAGAGATAGGTAGATAGAAAAATAGAGACAGAGAGATGAGAGATAGATAGATAGAAAAATAGAGATAGAGAGAGAGATAGATAGATAGATAGAAAAATAGATAGATAGAAAAATAGAGATAGATAGATAGAAAAATAGAGATAGAGAGATAGATGATAGATAGATGATAGATAGAAAAATAGAGAGAGAGAGAGATAGAAAAATAGAGAGAGATAGAGAGATGAGAGATAGGTAGATAGAAAAATAGAGAGAGAGACAGATAGAGAAAAATAGAGATAGATAGAATAGATAGATAGATGAGAGATAGGTAGATGAGAGATAAATAAAAAGGTAGATAGATATAGATGAGAGATAGATACCGTGTTTCCGCGAAAATAAGACCCTGCCTTATATTTTTTTTAAACCCTGAAATAAGAGCTTGGTCTTATCGCCATGCGCTCAATAGCCCAATTGGGCTTATTATCAGGGGGTGTCTTATTTTGCAGGGGGAAACAGGGTACTCCTGTTTTTATAAAGACTTCCTCATTCAGATGGTACCACTGATGGTTACAGCAATTTCTACAAATGCGTTTATGGAAATGATTATTATTGGGGGGGAAATAACATTCTGGAAACTGAACAAGGAGAGAGATTCAACCTAGAAATAAGGAGGAACTTTCTGGCAGGGAGAACCATCAACCCATGGAACAGAAGTTGCCTTCAGAAGTTGTGGGAGCTTCATCCCTGGAGGCTTTCAAGAAGAGATTGGACGGCCATCTGTCCGAAATGGTGTAGGTTCTTCCTGCTTGGGCAGGAAGGTTGGACTAGATGACCTCCCTTTTTCCAACTCTGTTAATCTGTTCTGTTCTGTCTAAATCCTTAGTAAGGCCACACCTGGAATCCTGCATCCAGGTTTTGGTCCCCACATTACAAAAAAAAGGATGCTGAGATTACTAGGACAGGAGTCTGCAACCTTAAACACTCAGAGCCATTTGGACCCCTTTCCCAAAGAAACTAAAACACCGGGAGTCACAAAAACCCTTCCTGTGTCTGACTATTTCTTGAGCAGCCACAAAACTAGCATACGTAGTTGAATTAAATGTTATTTTTTCTTCTGAAACTTTTCTTTTCTTGGATTGATCCATGGTTGGCCTACCGGGGGTTGAAAAACTCAATAAATTATGTGCCGGTGGGTATTGCACATTGGCGGTTGTGACGCATATTTTGAGTGACGGAGACGCAGCAGAGGGGTGAAAGAGCCACATGCGGCTCCAGAGCCGCAGATTGCTAACTCCTGTACTAGGATGATGAAAGGCCTGGAGACTTAAAACATATGAAGAACAGTTGTGGGATTTGGGTTTGGCTAGTCTAGAGAAAAGAGTAAAAAAATGCTAAAAAAAAAGTTTTAAAAAAGTTCAGATGATCAGCTGTGCTGCGCCATCTTCGGAACTACCAGTTCGGCAAACCAGTCACATTTGTTACTATCGGTTCAGGCGAACCGGCCTAAACCGGTAGCATTTCAGCCCTGTGTAAGGAGCACTATTGGAAGAGCTGAAGAATCAGATTAGGGAGAATAAATTTTTGTGGCCACTAAGCGTTGACACAGACTTGATGGCTGATAATCCACCAATCCATCGGTCGAGATCCTGAGAATTGTTTAAAACCCCGGTGTCTGTGAATTCACATGACGTATATATTAAACTCCAGTTATTTACAATTTCTTCCCCAATGCGAACACAGAAAATGGTTAGTTTTATTTGGGATGGGAAGGGAAAATCGCAGATTATTTCATCATTCTAAGGAGCTACGAGATCACAACGTTTGAGAACGTCTGCCATAAAATACAATCTGGGGTGGGCTGCTGGGGACCTCTTAAGATTCTGTGTAGTTCGAAGAACCCCCAAATCCCACTCTTGGCTGGCCTCACCCACCCCTCCTCTGAGTCTCCACGTGGCCTGTTTTGGATGCAGGTTAGTGCAGGGAGCACACAGAGGCTCAGGTAGAGCGAGAAACGGGCCTACTGGAAGTTCAAAAAAGCTGGAAACAGGCCTCCGGAGCCTGGGGAGGCCGTCTCCGCCCTCCTGGAGGCTCTAGGAAAGCCTCCAGAGTCTGGGGAGGTCAAAAACAACGCCACGCCCCCCGCCATGATGCAGGAGGCCAACTAGGCCACGCCCACCACGCCACCAGGCAAAGAACCCTTGAATACGTTTCCCAAACAACTGCAAATAAAATCAAGAACCTAAAAAAACAGTAAATCCGCGCGGCTAAGATTTCCAAAGAAAGATGCAGACAAAATCCGTCCTTGAGAAAGTTTATTGAAAACATATTACAGCATTTTCTGCCATTTATTTATTTTTTTGCAGGACAATGTAAACGTAATTCACAAGACGTGAGCTCTTGTGAATTTAAAACTCTATGCCACCAGCTCAACCCATCTGCTCTAATGTTTGTTAGCCAACGTCTAATGGTTTGCTACTACTCCTTACTTACAGCCAGAGGCCCAGCGTGTAGCGCTGCTCAAAATACTACATTCATCGCGGTTTTACAAGATTCGTCAATCTGTCGAGCAAACAGAAATCAGCAGAAGCTTGCCAGTCAAATCCAGGATGTCTTATCTATCCGATGTTCTTGATGGGATCTGGACAGAGAGGTAGTAGAACCATACATCTAAGGCAGGGTGCAGAAGGAAATGGAATTCATGGACAATCGGATTGAAAAACCCGATTGCAGGGAACACAACCCCAGGCAGGGAACCATGGAAATGCCAACTCCATCCTTCAACACTAGGTCTGCTGCCACTGGGAATCTGGGTTCATTAACAACAGGGTAGATTCGATTCCAGATCCCTGTCTGTAAGAGATTGGAAAGCGAAAGCAAATAACTTTCTCCCTTCTTACATTTAGCAAAAGTGATCTCTTACCATCTTGGATCCGGAATAAGGATCACAGACACAACTCCAAAGGCCAAATCAGAAATGTTTTTAATTAGATAGAAATCAAGACACTTTCAGAGAAAGTTTGAAAGTTCTTGAATTCGGGCAGATCGTGATTTTTATTAATCTGCAGGGATTCTGTACTGATAAGAAATCCGTCCTTCTGAGCTACTGTGGACAGTCCAAGATGTAAATTAAAACACCTTGTTGTCTGCTTTTCAAGAGTTTGGCTGTGGGAATGCGGTTAGGGGCATTCTCTAGCAACCATTCACACAAGCCGATCAAAGCACATGTTAACAATTAATTGCATAGACAAAACGAGCAGAAGTCGTAAGATCTTGCCAAATGCATTGTAAAGATTGCAAATTCTACTCTGGGCAATACTCTTCAAGCATTCCTGAACACTTCAGCAGAATCTATTTTTCAAGTCAAAGAGAAGCGAAACGGTAAATCTTGACATTTCCAAATAAACGTCGTTTTCCTCTAAAATTGCCCGTTTTATTCATTGTTCTTGGAAGAAGTGAAGAGTTTATACATATGTACAAGGACATCATCAAACTGTTGAAATTTTTTTGTTTGTTTGTTATCGGCTTTATTTTTTTTTTTAAAATGAATGCACTTGTTGACATGACCTGTCAAAACTATGGCCAAACCACTTTTTAAGGACTATTGTATCTGGACTCAAAAGCTTCCTGTTCACGAGCTGTTTTATTAAAGTTTGTTCAATACAGTTGAGGGCATAAGGGCTTTAATTGATCCATGTTGTTGCCTGCAGGGCAGCAAAATTTACAGATTTAAGTACTGCTTGTTATGTGGCAGAGTAGACATGCACACAAAATAAAAGGAAGCCTTTAATTAACCATACATCTCTCACCTACCTCTAGAGAAGCAGCCACAATTCTTTTTCAGTTGGCAATACTTCTGAGCAAAAAATTGAAAATTGCAAAAACGTTTGACCCTCGAATAAATTGCAAAATACAGTATCCAACATGGCTTTTTCTATCTCCCCTCCCTGGATATACAATATCCATTTTTCATTTCTACCAATTTTTCTCTGCACAAGTTTATTTATTACAAGTATATTCCTACCGACCTCCAAAATTCCAGGACCGTATCAAAATTATATTTGGAAATACAAGCTTCCTCTTATCAGAATTCCAGCTTGATCATAAAAATGAACCAATCCAGAAAATCGGTATCAAACGGCATTCAAGCAAATAGTCTTAAAGCTGCAGCGAGGGACATCCAGAAAAAAAATAAAAATAAACTACTTAAACTACTTTAGAAAAAAACAGTAAAATGTCGTGAGCTGAATTTGGTTCTGTTTATACAACGGTCAGTATCTGTTTGAGATGAGCAAAGAATGCTATTGGTTTTAAAGATATTTTTTAATTGCTAAAAAAAGTTTCTGCACTGGTGGACATGGAAGGAGATAAAGCAATTTCCAGATAATTTCCTTAAAAGGGTAAAATTCTGTAAGACAGCCAAAAATTCGGTATTTTTTTAGATTCAGCTGCAAAATGCAGTGTCTTTAATGATTAGGGCGTTGCTCAAAATGACTCAAGTTTGGTTAGAGCAAAAGGTCAATCAGGACAGACCCGTAGATTCCTAGGAAATTTGCAATCGATCGCCAAGAATTTCTAGTCTTCACCAAGCTTGGTTGCTGCTTGATGCTTTCCTCTAAAAGCCTTAGTATTCCTCATCTGTAAAATGGGTGCAACCAACAAAAATTGGCTTTTGTTCTGCTCTATTTAAGAATGAGATGCATAAATCATCAAAGCCATTTTAGTAATGTCTATAATTGGTGTTTCTCAACTACCGTGTTTCCCCAAAAATGTCTTATATTTTTTTGAACCCCAAAATAAGCACTTGGCCTTATTTTCGGGGATGTCTTATTATTTTGGGGCGCATGGAGCAAGACGGGGCTCCTCTTGCTGTCTTATCTGATTTCCGGCTCTGTCTCCCTAACCCTAACCAGAGGAAATGGCGGGAACCGGCTTCGCATGCGATTAAATATTTTTGGGGAGGGCTTATTTTCGAGGGTGAGTGGGTGTATTTTAGCGCATGCGCTCAAAAGCCCAATTGGGCTTATTATCAGGGGATGTCTTATTTTAGAGGAAACAGGGTAGATGCAAGTGAATGTCAGCTCTCAGAATTCCACAATCGGCCAAGCTGGCGGGGGAATTCTGGGAGTTGAAGTCCACACACCTTAAGAGTAGCCAAGATTGAGAAATACTGACTTAGATGTTAGAAACCCAGATAATGATTTTGATTATGGTCAAGAAAAAGAATCAGGGGCCCAGATGAAAGGATCGGGCTAATGTAATTTCCTTAATGTAAACTCATTTTATTTTTGATTTGACTGGTTAATTTTCAAAGATCGTTTGAGTTGCATTGGCGTTTGCTATGCCGGATTGCTCATTCACCCTACATGAAAAACACAACAGCAGCTGCTGTTACGGATTAGCGGGACTAGCCATCAATTCCATTAATCCGGGACTCTGAAGCAATGCAATTTTAAATCCCCATTTTAGAGCAAACTCTTCTTGGTTCAGGATGAGGTCAGCTAAGTCTCCTTTACAGGATGGATGTAAGCATGCACGAATAAACCCTCTGAAGCTAGAACGGAGCAATTATGCACAGGTACTTCTCAATTTATGACCGTTTTACTTTGCCAAAACCACACCACAGCAAACCCAGAGCAGTTAACAACGGCTGCAGAAAAAAGGCCCTAAAACCGTGACTCCTTTTATGACCGTTTTACGGTTTATGACCATAACGGCAAGCCATAACTCAAGGACTGCCTGCCTGCTTTTAAAACAGTGGGTCTTTCTGATATTTAGACCATCCTCTCTGCTGTCTTTAACTTTCAATCATATCTGGAGGGGATCCCACTCTGAACTGTAAAGCAAATTAACCATGCAAAAACAAAACAAATCTCATTTATAGAAAAAAATCTGGAGAATGAAGCCAGCAGCCAGGCAGAGAGATCTACAAGAACGGATCTCCTAGCAAAACCGGGAGGATCTAGGATGTCTTCAAAAAAATTTTTTAATTTTCTTTTTAAAAAACTTGGAAAATTGCACCCCAAGAAAAAAAAAATATCGAGAGAGGAATCAGGAAACTTGCATTCCACCACAAACATGGAAGATTTGGGGGTCCTCCAAATCAGACCCCAATAAGAAGTTTAAAAATTAAAGAGAAGATCCTTTCACAGGATATATAAAAATTGTCTCTCACTCTCTCTCTCTCTCTTGGTTCTCCATACAGCTTCGGAACAAAATACGTTGTGGGTTTTTTTTTCTTTTTTAAATAAAAAAAAAGGGGTCTCTGTATCGAAATATAGAAGGAAAGGGGGATCTTTTGCGGTGTTTCATTCTTCCATCATGGCCCAAACCTCTTCAGCTTTCTGATAATATTGGTTGGCTAGTCGGCCCTTCATTGCTTGCATGGCGTCTTCAGCTGCTTCCGTGAAAAGCTCTCCTGGAAGACAAAATGACAGGTGAAGACTCAATCCAACCGAGGGGGTTTCATGTACCTAAGAACGCCGGCCATGGGGGTCTCATGGGACCAGGAGTGGGCTGCTGGGGGTTCGCAGGTATGGAGTTTGGAGAACCCCCAAATCCCACTCCTGGCTGGTCCCGCCTATCCCTCCCCTCCCAAGAGTCCCCAAGCAGCCCGTTTTGGATGCAGGTAAGTGTGGGGCATGCACAAAGGCTCGGGGAGGGTGAAAAACAGGCCTACTGGAAGTAGGCAGGAAAAAGGTCCATTTCTGGCCTCCAGAGGGCCTCCGGAGCCTGGGGAGGCCATTCTCACCCTCCTGGAGGCTCGAAAAAAGCCTCCTGAGCTCGGGGGGGGGGAGGAGGGGAGGGGGAAAACGCCCCCTCCCCATGGTGCAGATCAACTAGGCCACACCCACCCAGCAACCGGGCAGAGAACCCCTTGCTAAATTTTTTGAAACCCACTCCTGCATGGGAGCTCCCTTAGGGCCCCGGGCCAAAATGGCCACATTGCGAAGAATTTCAGAGGCTGGAATTCCCCACGGAGAAGCCGAGAACAAGCCAGCTTCGTACCTGATCTCTGCAGATCCTGGTCCAAATTAAATCCTCCCGTCATCAGCATCTCTGCCTCTTTGGCCAGGAGGAGATAACGAGGTTCATCCTGAGTGCCGTCGTACTCGCCCCCTTCGTCGTAATCGGTCATGTTCAGAGCTTTGTCGTACCAATGCAACGCTTCTTTCCAATCCTGCTTCCTGCGGAGAAAATCGGCAAAACAACAGAAGCCGACATGAACGTCTCCAGAGGCGCAACAGATGGATCAGTGGTGACATTCAAATTTTTTCCCTACCGGTTCTGTGGGCGTAGCTTGGTGGGGAGGGGGAGTGTCCTGTGACTGAGTGGGCGTGGCCAACTCGACATCACTTGACGATGATATAATATAATATAATCACCATCATCCGGACGGCTCCTGATCTCCGCTCCTTTCGTCGGGAGCTAAAGACCTGGCTGTTTAAGCAAATAGGCTGACTCTGATTCTGGGTTTATTATTTATCATTAATTAGTTATTTGATTTAAAGTGCGATTTTATTGTACATGTTTCTTAACTTGTGTTCGCCGCCCTGAGTCCTTCGGGAGAAGGGCGGCATATAAATACATGTAATAAATAAATAAATAAATAAATAAATAAATAAATCACTCACAGCCACACCAAACCACACCTACAGAACGCGGTAGGAAAAATAGGTGTGTATAAGCACCAGAAGGGCTCATAGTGAATGCTGTGGCAGAGAGAATCCGAACTTTTCTCCCTCCATTCACAGCGGAACTGCTGCTTTATGGTCCCCCCAGGCTGTCTCCTTCCCGGAGATTGAAGCACCTTAAAAGGGAGAGGCTGCAGCAGCTCCACTGTGAACGGAGGGAGAAACGTTTGGATTCTCTCTGCTGCAGCATTTAACATTGAATGGGTCGAGTGGCCGGAAGGGGTGAGCGGTGACCGGGCGGGACCGACCGGGGATGGTTTTTACCAGTTCGGCGAACCAATTCAAATCATCCCCACCCGGTTTGCCTGAGCCGGTCCGAACCGGTTGATTTTCACCCCTGGGATGGACGGAGTCTGGCGTTGCAGCAGGGTTAGGGTTAGGATCGAGGATTACCTGTATAGGGATGAACTACGTAAGAGTACCTGTCTGGCGCCAGGTTCACGCCCGTGTCGTAAGCTCTCGCGACAAGAATCATGGAAGGACGGTCTCCAGCTTCGGCTGCTCGGCACAAATATTCGAAGCCCTTGGTTCTGTTTTGCTTTGTGTCCTACAGAAGACATGGAAATGGGTGGAAGAAAAAAGAAAGACCGATAAAAGAGAATATCTGTAGCTCAGGGTTGAAATGAGGGGGTCCTGAGAGCTTGGTGGTTTGTTGTTGTTTTTTTTAAAATTTGATTTATATGCCACCCTTCTCCAGAGATTCAGGGCGGCTTACAATGCATTAAGCAATAGCCTTCATACTTTTGTATATTTATACAAAGTCAGCTTATTGCCCCCACAAACTGGGTCCTCATTTGACCTACCTTCGAAAGGATGGAAGGCTGAGTCAACCTTGAGCCTGGTGAGATTCGAACTTACAGTCATTGCAGACAGCTGGAGTTAATCACAATGCTTTTAGTCTGCTGAGCCACCAGGCCCCTTGCAGATGTTTCATGACCCAACTAGGGAACATCATCCGTGCTAGAAGGGAGTGGGGTTTTGTGGATGGAGAAGGAGAAGAGGAAGAGAAAGGGGGAGGAGGAGAAGAAGGAAGAGGAGGGAAAGGAGGAGAGGAGAGGAAAAGGAGAGGGGAAGGAAGAGGACCGGAGGAAGAGGACTATGGGGTCTTTGGTGCTCTCTGAGCTTGGTGGCTTTCTTGAAGACGTTTCATGACCCAGCTAGGGAACATCATCAGTGCTAAAAGGGAGTGGGTTTTGTAGAGTGGAGGAGGCGGGGAAGAAGTAGAAAGGAAGAGGAGGAAGAGGAGAAGACAGGAGGAGGAGGGAGAGGAGGAATTTGTGGTCTTTGGTGCTCTCTGAGTTCAGTCACTTTCTTGCAGACATTTCAGGACCCAACTAGGGAACATCATCAGTGCTAGAAGAGAGTTTGGGGTTTGTGGAGAAGAGGAGGAGGAGGAGGAGGAAGAGGAGAAGAACTGTGGGATCCTTGGTGCTCCCTGAGCTCGATGGTTCCCTTTGCAGACATATCATTACCCAAACTAGATAACATCACTGAGTTGAAAAATAATGTGTGGATCTTTGCAACCCAACTACCTACTTAGTAACATAAATTTGGGGCTCAATTGCGGTCGTAAGTCAAGGACTGCCTGGAGTTACCTGTAGAATGACGTCGGCAAGTATGTGATGAGGTAGCTGAGAATACATGAGGCCCAGCCCCACAATGGCTTCCAGCTCTCCACACTCGGCTGCATGTTCCAGATGGAAGAGAGCTGAATCTTGGTCCCACTCTTGATCCTTTTCGCAAAAACGGCCAGCTTCGTGGTAACGAACCATGGCCAGGTGGACCTAACCGAGAGGAGGGGGGAAAAAAAGGCTGCAATGCTATGTAGGAAAGACCATGGGAGATGGGTAAAGAGATGTTGCTTAGGCAGGGGTGGGCTGCTGGGGGTTCGGGAGAATCCCTAGCTAAGATTCTGTGCAGTTCGGAGAACTCTCAAATCCCACCCCTAGCCCTCCCTGGGGTCCCCATGCGGCCCGTTTTGAATGCAGGTAAGTGCAGGGCGCATGCAGAGGCTCGGAGAGAGCGAAAAATGGATGTTCGGGAAGGCCGGAAACAGGACCGTTTCTGGCCTCCAGAGGGCCTCTGGAGCCTGGGGAGGCCATTTTCTCCCTCCCGGAGACTCAAAAAAAGCCTCCAGAGCCTGGGGAGGGCAAAAATGCCCTCCCCTCATGGTGCAGGAGGCCGACTAGGCCACGCCCACCATGGCCACATCCACCCAGCAACTGGGTAGAGGACCCCTTGCTAAAATTTTTGAAGCCCACCCCTGTGCTTAGGGGACGATTAGATAAGAGGCCGCTTAGCCCTCACTTTTCCAAGGATGGACTTTCCAATCTTTTTCTCCAGCTCCAGGCCATTGAGCCTCTGAACCTCTACCGCAACACAAGAAGGTCTGTGAATGTGAACTCGGGCGGCGTTGTAGAGATTCCATTTCTCCACGCTGACCTGGAAGAGAGGGAAGGTCCATCAGATCTTTCACTCCGACGTCCACGGAGATTCTCAATCATCCAAGTTACGACGGTCCCGAAGGTGCTTTTTCCCAAAAGGCAGCTAGACTTTCTTGTTCGTTTGTTTTGTTTTTTTCCTTGAAAATGTTTATCTTCTCGTTCAGAACTGGAAAAAACTTCATGGATGAGAACCAAGACGTTTTCAAGGGAGGTGGAAATACCCCAAAAAAGTCCAGTTGCCTTTTTTGGAAAAGCACTTTTGGTTCAGTCTGAAGGGTGAAGAGAAAGAAAACGAGGAGAAGCAAAAGAAGGCCTCCTACTTCACATCTTCACCCTCCACATTCTTCTCACTGAGCTTTGTCACAACCTACTACTGAAGTCCAGAAGCAGAAGACTTATCTGGGCAAAAATGGCTCCATGGTGGAACCCCAAACTTCTTTCGTAAGTTAAAAAAAAACGTTCACACTGAAATCTTAAAAGAGAACTTTTCTCAGCCATGGACTATGTCAGTGGTGGGTTTCTACTGGTTTAGCCCGGTTCGGCCAAGCCGGTAGTGATGATGGTGATCTGAAGCAAAACGGTTCTCTCTGACGGTTATTTTGGCCCATCCTGCGTTATAAATACCTTATATTTGGTCGTTTTTAGCCCAGCTGAAAGGCGCAGTTGAGCGGATGGACGCGTCTCAGCCGTTCTGTAATACACTGTGCTTGCCAGTAGCACAAGTTTGGCGTGCGTGCGAGCGAAGCGCGTGCATTATGCGAACTTGTAGTAACACCAGTTGAAACCCACCACTCATCCCTTTTCGGCAGAAGACGTTGTAGAAAAAGTGCTTTTAAAAATCTCTGATGATCCCAGCTGAGCCGTGAGATCATCAGAGGCTTTTTCTTTTTCTTTTTAAAAGCATTTTTTCAGCCGAAGAGGTTGTAGACTGCTGATAGCACAGTATTGGAAAAGGGACTCTTTGCCTACGATAGAAAAATGGACCCTGAAAGTAATGAACTTAGCTGAAAAGGCAAAAATCTCAGCATATTTGAAAGACCGTACGCAAGAAAAATATATTTTGGAGTGGAGAAAATGGATCAACTATATTCAGAACAAGTATCAAAGGAGAAGACATCAAACTGCGTATGAATGAAAGTGCAGAGATGTTGTGTTAACTATATTGGAGTTAAGGTTTCGGGGGGGGGGGATTTGCTGATTTGGGGATAGTTAGTTTAATTTAGATCATGATTGTTTTTTTTCTTTTTTAATACCCTGTATTTTGCTCTGGGAAGTCGGGGAAGGGAGGAGGGGGGAAGGGAAAGGGGTGGGGAGATGTTGCGTGGGGGGAATGTTTTTGCTATTATATTTTTAAAAAACTTTTCAGTAAAAAACAAAAACCTCTGATGATCGCACAGATCAGGTGGGGATGGGGGAGGGGAGGAGGCGCAGGGATTTTTGCTACCGGTTCTCCGAACCACCTGCCGCCATCGCTACCGGATCAGGCGATCCGGTCCGAACCAGATTTCGGTTCACCCGAATTTCACCCCTGGTAGGGAGCCCCAAAGGAGCTAATATGGCCACTCTGGATTACAACTTTAAAAACATTTAAAAACCGCAATGTTGGTGCACATGTTCTGGAGTTGTTTGCCAAGAGCCCAAAACAGCCGAAGAGCAGAACAAGCCAAAAAACCCAGAGATCAAATAAAATCCATGCAGAATCACCCTTTTGATCCTGAAACTCGGCTCAGAGGTCTCAGAGAGTTTATTTCTCTAATAATTGGAAAGAGGAAGAATTAAACAGGAAGAAGGAAGAAGGAAGAGGCATAAACCACGAGTGAAAGGTTCTTCAGCGATTCAGGGAAAACTAAACCGCTTTGGTGAGCAGGTCATCTGGCGCAAAGAAAACCCAATGTGATTTTTTTTTAAGGAAAAATAAGATTTATTTACCCGAGAAGAACTTCCCAAGCTGTCCTCATCAGATTCATGTCTGCGGTTGCAGTTAAGATGACCCTAAGAGGAGGGGAGGAAAAAATTTACTGTATTTTCCAGCGTATAAGACGACCCTCCTCAGAGCCATTTAAGGCTCGTCAGAGCCTTATGGGCTGGTCTGCCTGGTTACAGGAGAATGAGACCCGGCGTATAAGACGACCCCCGACTTTTGAGAAGATTTTTGTGTGTTAGAAAGTAATCTTATACGCAGGAAAATACAGTAATTCAGGTTTGAATGAAAAGCATTTGTAAAAGCTTGGAGAGCTGCCAGGCCGATATCTTCAACACTTGGCAAGAAGTCTCTGAGAGTCACAAACCAATTAAGCGAATTAATTGTCTCCTGCAAACTCCCCTCCCCTTTTGCTCCTCTTTTATTCCCTATGGGAGGGGCCATTCATCGTCCACCTGTGGCTTTACTCCTGAGTCGACCCTTGTTCCTTAATTGTTCCTTTCTCCTGGCAGCTCTGTGCATGCACACACTGGGAACAGGCTCCAGCTGTTCATCTGCCTCACTGATTTCTGACTCTGAAGGCAGCTGACAACTGTCAGATGGCCCTGGCCCCCTCTCTGCCTCCGACGCAGAGCACCCATCAGAGCTTTCCCCAGACTCCAGGACTGGCCCATGTTCCTTCCCAACCTCCACACTGAGTCTGTGTCTGTCACCAGCTCCACTGGCGGGCCACAACAATTACTTTTTCCCGGTGATCCATGTCTTCGTGATCACTCCTTTTCTCACTGGGGCATCCACTGTCCCCTCCATTTTCAGAATCCTAAGGATAAAAACAGGGGAGAAAAACAAGATTTTTCGGGTACCCTTATTTTATAGACGGAACTTCGTCGTTCTCTAAGAGTCCTATCGAGCTGGGAACGGTATTATAAATCGTTGTGGGCTGAGATCCTCCAACCCAAATTAGGGAGGAGGTGTTGTGGCTCCGTTGCCTGAGCCTGCGTCATCAGCAGGGGAGGACTCTGAGAGTGAGGGAGAGGAGTTGGCAAGGCCTCCTTCTCCAGGACTCTCCTCTCTGGCAATGCCTCCGGAGGACACCAAAGAGCAGGAGATAGGCCCAGAGCCAAGCTCGTCCCCGCAGCCACAGGAGGACATTGATGAGGGGAGTGAGTTTTGGTTGGATCCTCGCCAGTGTCGGAGAGATAGGAGAGCCCAGCAGAGGAAAAGGCATGGTCGTGATTAGCTGGTGGACCACGCC
Source organism: Coluber constrictor foxii (assembly GCA_038048745.1). Lineage (NCBI taxonomy): Eukaryota > Metazoa > Chordata > Lepidosauria > Squamata > Colubridae > Coluber > Coluber constrictor. The sequence continues at coordinate 5,795,862 of CM075973.1, forward strand.
TCACAGGCTATATAAGAGAGGGATTGCAGCCTATATCTTTGTGACGAACAAAACAAAGATTCATGGATCCCGGTTTTGAATCGGCCCTGCGTCTCAGCTCTGAACATTTAGGTGGTGTGTATTTGACTGAATTATTAATAAAGACGTTGGCAAGCAGCTGCGGGGATTGCTGCCAAACTTTGTTATCAGCTTACTTGGTTGCCTGCCAGTTCATTAGACTCTGATTGTCTGAGGGGGGTTATTCCTGGGAACGGGGCCAGGAGGATTTAAATCATGGGGGACCCAGCTCTGCCCTTCTAGATTATGATGGGAAATTTCACCCAGTAATATCTGAAGGATGTGAAAGTTTTGTTTTCTTCCGTTGGGAAGGACCATCAAAGCAGCCCATAATTCTGGTCCACCTGGAGATGACGGAACTGGTCCTCCATGCATTGAGTAATGGAAACTCAAGAGGAGAACAATATTTGAACATCATAATGGAGAGAAAGGTCTGTCTTGATATCACACTACAGTAGAGGTCTCCAAATTTGACATCTTTAAAGACTGGTGGACTTCAACTGGTTAAGCACGGTTAATTTCTAACAACTGGTTCCTTTCCACTTAAACATGGCTGGCTGGGGAATTCTAGGAGTTGAAGTCCACAAGTCTTAAAGTTGCCAGTTTTGGAGACTTCTGTAAAGTTAGAGCATAAAAAAACCAGTTGATTTTTGTTTCCATCAACCCAATAGTTGCCTCTTCCAGGACCCTAAACCATGGCTTGTTTCAACCACCCTTTTAATGAGCAAATTACAGTTTGTGTGGCTGACAATAGCCTTGCCTTATAAGCACCAGGGCTTCAATGTACGTATCACTTTAAACCCAACCCCAAACTCCTCAGAGCCGAGCATAATGTGTGAATCCAGGTAGGTCTACCAGGAACTTACCCGCTGATTATCAAGGCTTTCGTGGTCTTTGTGAACCAAATTGTCGACTTCATTAAAGACAGGCCAATCTAGGTCAAAACAAAGAAGGATTTCGCTCTTTAAGCAAGGAAGTTCATGGAACAGTTGCAAGTCACTTTTTTTTTTAGCGCTGTCGTAACTTCAAACGGTCAGGAAATGATCGGTCGTAAGTCCAGGACTACCAGGACAGCCTTTTATTAATCAATATATACAAATTTATGCTTTAAAAAAATGTCAATTGTGTATTTCAGTCAAGCTGGAGCGAATTACCTTACAGGTAAGTCCTCGACTTACAACACAATTGAGATCAGAATTTATATTGCAAAACAAGGCAATATATGCCTGATTTTATGACCTTTTTGCACCCTGGTTGTTAAGCGAACTATTGCAGTTTTTAAATGAATCATACCGTCATTAAAAGCAAATCTGATTTCCCCTTGACTTGGGAGCTTGTCAGAAATTGGCTGGAAAAGTTACAAATTGTGATCATGTGACCCTCAACTGTCATGAGTACATGCCAGTTGCCAAGAGCCCAAATTCTTACCATGTAACCATGGGTTGCTACAACGGATGTCCAGGTAAGTCCTTGAGTTGCGACCGCTGAGTGCAAAATTTATGTCGTTAAGTGAAAAAAAACCACATCTGGGCACTTACGAAGACCCTCCAACTTTTGGCTGTGAGGCGTGGCTGAAGATGGTGAGGAGGGCAAGGAGTCGAACGCCATGTCGCTCATGCTTTCATCCCCTGAGTTTTCAGAAAGACGGGAAAGGAGCGGGGGACGGCTGCCAGAGATGGTTCGCACCCGGCTACTGCCACACTTCTCTTCCGTACCCCGCACAACAGTCTGAGCCAATTCCTGGGCAGAGAAACACAAAACCTCAACCAGGAACTTCCCTCAGCAAACAGGTCTCTGATGAAACAGGAACAGGTCCTATTGCTGCCCATTCAAATGGTGCAAAATTTGATTTACCGCATTTTTCTGAGTATAAGACGCACCTTTTCTCTCCCTAAAAGGGAGTGAAAATTTGGGTGCGTCTTATACACCGTATCGAGCCCAGCTCACCCACTGGCCCCCACCCTTTGGCCTCTGCCTCCCAGTAGTTTACCTCCTTGCAAGCAAACAGCAAGAAAAAAAACAGCTCCTTTCAGCTTCAGCACAGCCTAATTAGCACAAGTTGATTGGATGGGCCTCCCGACTTTCAGCTGTTTTGCTCTCAGCTGTTTTGAGCGGGCCTCTGCTGCTTGCTGCAAGGAGGTAAATTGCTGGGAGTAGATTTTTTTTTTTCCTTGCGCTAATCAAGTTATGCTGAAAATGAAAATGAAAGTAAAGCAGGCTGTTTGCTGTTTGCTGCAAGGAGGCAAAATTGCTGGGAGGCAGAGGCAGATTTCTTTTTCTCCTTTTCCTCACCAAAAAAGGTAGGTGTGTCTTATACTCTAAAAAATACGGTAGTTTCAACTTATAAATCAATATTAGGTAAACTTATAATGTGAGCCAAGTTTCATTTCGAATAATGATGGGTTCGTGAACCAGACCGTCTTCACAAAATGGGCCTCCAGCGATTCCTTAGATTCAAAGCTCCTTTGTCGGCAATACTTACAAGTAGTTTGCTACTGCGAAATAAGGCGTCCTTCTCTTTGGAGGAGAGATCAAAAGGCATCAGCCTCATACTTCGACAAATCCGGTTGCAGGAGTGAGAATGGAAGAACAAGGCCATCCCTCGCACACCTGGGACAGGTAGAAAACCATCCATAGAAAGAATGAGGAATCGTTTCGAGGTGCAAAGCCTTACATGGAGGCCTAGCGATTTTTCTCAAAGTCAAGATCCATTCAGACAAATCAGCCATCAACAGACACATAGAGATTAACCACATGTACACATCATTTAAAGGAGGCAATTAAAAAAAAAAGACTAGAAAACACCTTCTCCAGCAACCAATATACCAGATAAGCAGGGATGAACACCAGACAAACAATCAAGAAGAAAACAATACCCTAATCAAGGAACTGCCAAGGAGAAAACAACACCCCCACCAATGTTGGCAGGGCAGGCTACTATATATAAACAGGGAGCAAACCTCACACCCGCTTGCACTGATGAGGTTACCTAGGCAGATAAGGAAACGTCTGCAAGCCAACAACCAAACTTAGAAGCACCAAGGACTCCACCACAGCATCGCAATACAGGTAGTCCTCAATTTATGACCACAATTGAGCCCCAAATTTCTGTTGCTGAATGAAACGTTTGTTAACTGAGTTTTGCTCCATTTTACGAGCTTTCTATTATTTTACGATTTCTATTATTTTTCTTTCTTCTATTTCTATTTCCTATTCTATTTCCCATTCCCATTCCCATTCCATTCTATTGATATTTTTATCCAGACGACAAACTGTTGAATGGAAGATAGAATGTTTATATTAAAAAAATTTTTAAATTTTTTTTAAAAAGGATGGAAGTCTCTCAGAACTGAAGCTGATCCCTTCTCCGACATTCCCGAACCCCTGAAGAAGTTAAGTCACTCCAAAGGACAATTGATCGCTCCGTTTTTTTACCGAGATTCCCGTCCCCGAAATCCGTGCCGCTCTCGGTATGGATCTGAGGATCTGTGTACAGATCTCCAACCCCTTGGATATCCACAATGATCAGCTGGTGTCCAGAGCGTTCAAATGTGAAATGGCTGAAGGCCTGCAAGAGAACGGACGTCACATCAGCCCAACGGGAAGAAAAAAAACCAGATCTGCTTCTTCGGGAAGTCACTGCCCCTGCTCAAATCCAGGGCCAACGTCTTCCCCCCAAACCCAGTTATTCCAAAAATAGCTTTTACAATGCTGAACGGCCAAAGTGACTATACATCTGCTAAATAAATTTTAAGCGTTGCAGAGTTTTGGAAAGGGAAAACCATTTCTGGACCCCTTGACCCCTCTAATCACAAATACAAGGCCATTTTAAATTGAGTTTTAAACTGGGATTCTAAATTTGGGGTTTTATATTTTGAGCCAAATTATTTCATATTTTTAATTTTTAAATTCTGTTTTGGCTTGTGCTTTTAATCAGGCTCTACACCGCCCCGAGTCCTTCGGGAGAGGGGCGGTATAGAAATAAAATTATCATTATCATCATCATCATCATCTTGTTTGTATTTCTAGGGGTGACTTTTGGTAACTGCCTGGACAGTATAAGACACACATTAGTTTTTGGGGAGGAAAACAAGAAAACAAAAATTCTGCCTCTGCTTACCAGCATCCGTCGGTATTCATCTGGGTAGCGTTTTTGCAACAAAAATTTCAATTTCAGTTTCAATTTCAGCATGCCATCGCAGCCTGATTCAGCACGAGCAGCTAATTGGCGGTTGGATCAGCCTCCTGGAATACCGCCAATCAGCTGTTCCAGGCTGCGGGGATAGCCACAGTCTATTGCCGCCTCCGCGAGTCGCATTTTTGGTCTCCGCATGCCGCGTTCTTGGCCTCCGCGTGTCACACTTTTGGCTGGTTCCAGGCGGTGGCGATTGGCGCCGCCCCCGCTCCCCGGAATTGGCCAAAAACACGACAAGCGGAGGCCAACAACGGTCAAAGGGTGGGGGCCAACGGGTGGGTGGGGCTTCGGCAACATTTGGTGTATAAGACGCACCACAATTTTCACCCACTTTTAGGGGGGGGGAAGTGCATCTTATCCTCTGAAAAGTATGGTAGTTTTTATTTTTATTCTATACCTATTAATGCTTTAGTTCGTCATCTGGGTAACAGCTGTATTAACGGCGTGAACGTTATGACGATGGAATTTATTTTACTATTTAGAGATAATCCTCGATTTACGACCACAATGGAGCCGTAATTTTTTGTTGTTAAGTGAGACAGTTGTTCAAGGAGTTTTGCTCCCTTTTGTGACCTTTCTTGCCACAGTTGTAAAGTGAATTTGACTTCCCTGTTGGGCTTTGCTTGCCAGAAGGTCACAAAAGAGGATCCTATGTAACTTCAAACGGTCACTAAATGAACGTTTGTAAATCAAAGACTACCTGTATTTCCTGTTTTATTGTCTTTATTTGCTTCACTATCAGTGAATTGACTGGACTAGTCCATGCGGTTCTCTTAGTGGGATTTCAATGGGCGGCCATTGAATGCTTCCTAGGGCTAAGAGAGAGTGGCTGGCACAAAGTTCATCCCATTGGCTTCATATCTCTAACCTTAACCTTACCAAATAGACTCTTTAAGCTCATCCATCACCCGCTGAATTGCCAGGGAAGAAAGTCCTACCTGCGGGGTCAGACGGATGTTGTCGTCTCGTACGAATCCCGAGTTCGAATTGTACTTGATGTATTTCCCTTCAATGTAATGTTCCAGGTGGTAGAGAGGTCGCCCTGGTCTGTTCTTCATTTCAATTATGCAGGTCTGGACAATATCTACCTAAAGAAATGAAAGAGGAAGGGAAATAACTGACAGAGAACCTTCTGGGCTTCACTAGTTCTCTCCAAGATTGGAAGGGACCCTGTAGGTCATCTAGTCCAACCCCACCCAAGCAGGAGACCCTACACCATTTCTGACAGATGGCAGTCCAGCCTCTTCTTGAAAGCTTCCAGTGATGAAGCTCCCACAACTTCTGAAGACAACTTCTGTTCCATCGGTTGATTGCTCTCACTGTCAGAAAATTTCTCCTTAGCTCTAGGTTGAATCTCTCTTTGATCAGTTTCCATCCATGATTCCTTGTCTGGCCTTCGGGTGCTTTGGAGAATAGCTCGACTCCCTCCTCTCTGTGGCAGCCCCTCAAATATTGGAAGACGGCTATCATGTCTCCCCTGGTCCTTTTCTTCACTAAACTAGCCAGGCCCAGTTCCTGCAACCGTTCACTGTATGTTTTAGCCTCCAGTCCCCTCATCATCGTGTTTGCTCTTCTCTGCACTCTTTCTAGAGTCTCCACATCTTTTTTTATTGTGGGGGGACCAAAATTGGATGCTGTATTTTAGGTGTGGTCTTACTAAGGCTTTACAGAGTGGTTTTAGTACCTCCCTTGGCCTTGATTGTATCCCTCCGTTAAGATCAAGATAGAATTAAATCTTGGTAATTGATCAGCACAAATCATGTCCTTAAAATCTGATCTCTGTCTGCATTGCCTTTTGTCATTTCCTTTTTAGTGATCTTTTCAGAATAGAAATAGAAATAAATAGAAATAGAAATAAAATACTTTATTAACTAAGTGCGATTGGATGCACACTTTATTTCCAGTGCATAAGCTGTTAATGCAATTTAGGATTGCAATTTAGGATTCCGCGCGAGGAGATACCTGCTTGGGGGGCTTATGGCGGTTATATTCTTCTCCCCATAACTTGGCCTCCATCTGCAGCCGCACATCCTCAAAATAGACGTCCCGGTTGACCGTCTCGATGTACCTCTTTGCCACGTAATTAAAGGCCCCTTTCCAATTCTGCATGTGGAAGAAATTGGACAGTTTTTTCCTAAAAAAGACCGAGAGAAACAAATGTCCAGTGAAGCTAGGATAGTAATAGCACTTAGACTTGTATACTGCTTTATAGTGCTTTTACAGCCCTCTCTAAGTTGGTTTACAGAGTCTTGCCTTCCACAATCTGGGTCCTCGCTTTACCGACCTTGGAAGGAAGAATCAACCTTGAGCAGGTCAGGATCGAACTCCTGGTATATGGGCAGTTAGCCTGCAATACTGCATTCTAACCACAAGGAAGGAAGGAAGGAAGGAAGGAAGGAAGGAAGGAAGGAAGGAAGGAAGGAAGGAAGGAAGGAAGGAAGGAAGGAAGGAAGGAAGGAAGGAAGGAAGGAAGGAAGGAAGGAAGGGTGGGAGGAAGGGAGGGAGGGAGGGAGGGGGGGAGGAAGGAAGGATAGCAATAGCATTTAGACTTAATATACCGCTTCACAGTGCTTTTACAGCCCTCTCTAAGCGGTTTACAGAGTCTTGCCTTCCACAATCTGGGTCCTCGCTTTACCAACCTTGGAAGGAAGAATCAACCTTGAGCAGGTCGGGATCGAACTCCTGGTATATGGGCAGAATTAGCCTGCAATACTGTATTCTAACCAGAAGGAAGGAAGGAAGGAAGGAAGGAAGGAAGGAAGGAAGGAAGGAAGGAAGGAAGGAAGGAAGGAAGGAAGGAAGGAAGGAAGGAAGGGTGGGAGGGAGGGAAGGAAGGAAGGATAGCAATAGCATTTAGACTTAATATACCGCTTCACAGGGCTTTTACAGCCCTCTCTAAGCGGTTTACAGAGTCAGCCTCTTGCCCCAACAATCTGGGTCCTCATTTTACCCACTTGGAAGGACAGAAGGCCGAGTCAACCTTGAGCCTGGTGAGATTCTAACTGCCAAATTGCAGGCAGCCGGCAGTCAGCTGCCAGCAGTACTACACTCTAACCGCTACGCTACCGAGGCTCATATGGAAACAGCAGACGTTTCACAAGTCCTTTGCAATTTTAAGGATCATTCCTCAACCGTTTTCTTCCTCAGCTCTCATCTATGGAAAATCCAGGCCTACTTTAGAGAAAAGTATTGATTTCCTGGTATGCAGGAGAAATCCAGTGGGATTCCTGGCATATGCTGAAAAGCTTTCTGTTAGAAGTCCTGAACAAGGGTGGGCAAAAATCAGATTTCCTAACTTTCAAATGTAGTTTGCCACAGTTACTCTACTCTTGAACTGTGCAATCATCAAACAGAATAACAGAGTTGCTAGGGACCTTAAGAGATCTTCTAATCCTACCCCTTGATTAGTTTCCACCCATTGCTTCTTGTCCTGCCCTCAGGTGCTTTGGAGAAGAGCTTGACTCCCTCTTCTTTGGGGCAGCCCCGAGATATTGGAAGACTGCTCTCATGTCTCCCCTGGTCCTTCTTTTCATCAAACTAGACATATCCTGTTCCTGCAACTGTTCTTCCTATTTTTTAGCCTCCAGTCCCCTAATTCTCTTTGTTGCTCTTCTCTGCACTCTTTCTAGAGTCTCGTCTTTTTTATATACCGTATTTTCCTGCGTATAAGACGACTGGGCATATAAGACGACCCTCCTCAGAGCCATTTAAGAGCCTTTCGGGCTGGTCTGCCTGGTTACAGGAGAATGAGACCCGGCGTATAAGACGACCCCCGACTTTTGAGAAGATTTTTGTGTGTTAGAAAGTAGTCTTATACGCAGGAAAATACAGTATGTCTTTTTTAAGCCAGTGCTTTAATTCTCAGATTAATGAATTAATGTATCAGGATTGGAAATTAGTCTCTATATGAAAAGACTAGCTGAATACCCGTGCTTCGGTACGAAACTATGTGATTAGGCTTGATAAATCGACACTTAAGAGTTTGAAAATTAATGAGTAGTTACGATTGGCTTCTCCTCTCCCTTTCTCTCCCAGGCTAGCCCCAGAGAAGCCTCTCCACTCCTATCCCCTTCTCTCTCTCAGGCTGGCCCCACAGAAACGTCTCCTATCCTCTCCCCTTCTCTCCCTCCGGGTTTCTAGCCCCTTCTCTCCACGAGGCTTGCCCCACAGAAGCCTCTCCTATGCTTTCCCATTCTCTCCAGTTATTTTCAAGTTGGGAGGCGGAGTAGAACGTCTAACTAATTAGCATCAGAGGGTGTTCTAATAATATAGGAAATACTAATGCTCTGGTGGTCATTTCATAAAATCCTTTCTTAGTGAGCACCTAGAAGCCATTCGTGGCAAATTTCAAGTTTGTAGGCTTTTGCGGTTCTGGAGATTTTGTGATTAATGCATGAGTGCTTTTCGCTTTTATATATACAGATTCTAATATAAATAGAATATCCACCGCCGTTCGTTCCATGTCATCTCCAGGAATTACCTAATTTCACAAAGAGTGAAGCGGGTGGCGATTTTCCAGGGTATTTTGCAACGGGTGAAAAGCTTTCGCTCCAGAAAGTGACTTATTCTTTCACCTTCAGTCTTTCCTTGGCGCCGGCTTTCCTATCTTGATTTAACCCTCAAATGAATTAAAACAAGAAAATTGAGCTTTTTCCCCCCCCCCCAAACCACGGAGGTCTAAAAACAGCTGCACACACTTACGTCCGGAAGCATTCGCGCATCGCTCCTCGTCCAAAAGGCTGGAAAAACAAAACAGAGGTTATTACAGATAGTCCTCGACTTACGGCCATTCGCTTAGAGATCATTTAAAGTTTCAATGAAAAAAAGTGACTCATGATCATCCTCGCACTTGTGACCGTCATCCCTATGGTCACATGACCGAAATTTGAGCGTGAGGCTGCAGAGTCATGGGGGGGGGGGGGTGTCATATCATCTCAACCTGCTACCTTTGGATAAGCAAAGTCAATGGCAAAAGCTGGATTTGCTTAAGGACCACACGATTCATTCAATGACCATGGCGATTTACTTAACAACCAGAGCCCCCCCCCCCCCAAAAAAAGTCTGCACTTCTTACCTGCGCAGCCATTTTGATCAAGACCTCGTCTTCGATCCACTCTCCAGTAACGGCATTGTACCTGCCCAATTTAAAAGAAAGAAAATTTAAAAGGGACCGCCTTGTTAAAATGCAAAAAGAGAGGAATATTTGTTTTCCTCTCTTTTTATATATGTTTTAAAAAATTGGCAACTTTTAACTTTTTTTTTTTCGTAAGGTGAAAAAGAAACGAGGGTGGGGGGGGGGAATCAAAACACGGGCTACATAAACCCCAGATCTTGTAAAGCAATAAATCAGAAACACTAGAGAAGCCTTGAATAAATACTTCCTTTCTGGAATGCAAGGAACACGAGAAAATCAGACAAGGAACACGAGAAAAAGTGTCTGTTTGCACTAGGGATTTTGCTCCAGTCAAAGGTTAGCCTGGTGTATGCACATTCTCCACGCTTCCCTTTGCTCCTTTGTTGGGGGGGTGGTGTTTCGGGTTGGGGTGGGGCTAAACATCGCGTTCTGGCATTGCTGAATGTGTTGCACACAAGAGGGAGAATATAAAAAAAAGTCCTATTTTGAGAGGAGTGCAGAGGCCAAACTAATAATAGCTTGGAAGAAAAATCCTTTCCAGGCATTTTTTCCCCTTATTTGAATAATTCCAAAAATCTGAGCAACTAGCTAGTTCTGGGAGACAAAGGAAAAAGGATCTAGGAATAGGGAGATCCTTAATGTACAGCCATTAAGCAAACACAGCAGTCTTTAACCAAGCCAATGGTTTGCTATGGGAGTGGTTTTGCCCAAACCAAGAACTTTCATAAAGCTTTATTTTTTTATATAAAACTATCTGATAACCCGCCACTGCCCGGGTATTTAAGAACCAATCCCCCTTACCAGAGGGAGCCACCTTGTGGAGTACTGTGAGGCCGTTACCATGGAAACTCCACTGTGCTGTACAGTAGAAGTCATTTTAAGGCACAACAGGCTGTATCTTAACAGAGCACACTATCACTGCCAAAAGTACTGTGCTTTGACACTATAGATATAATTCATTTCTTTTCATTTCAGCGGCCCAGGCGTTCCAGAGTTATTCTGGAACACACACACACACGCACTGAAAGGTGTTAGGGGTGTCTTACTCCCACAGTATTTTTTTCCAGAGAGTAAGTCATCTGGGTACCAAGTTTGGTTGAAATTGCTTGAGGCGTTCCAGAGTTATGCTGGAACATACATACATACACACATACACACACAGCCATTTATATATATATAGATTACCCAATTATTGAGAAACAGGTTTAACCTTTTTATACAGATCAAAGTAAACCTTTACAGCTAGGTGTGACGGGCAGCTTGGATGCAATGATGCTGGCCTAGAATTCCCTTTCGGTGCCTTACGCTTGGCTCTAGGTGCTGGAATATGTAGTTGAGCCATTTCTGGAAGGTGACCAATTTTCAGTCCCTTTGACACCCACTCCTCATGCACCCAGATTTTAAACATCACAGCTTAGATGTGTGTGTCATGAACAGAACGGAACAGAACAGAACAGATATTGGAATGCAGAACAGAACAGAACAGAACATAATATTGGAATGAAGAATGGAATCGATAATACACACAGGGCATTTGTGGTATATGAATTGCACGCACACACAAACACACTCACAGACAAAAACTGATGCAAGCAGGAATGATTAAGAGTTCAGGAGATAAGCACGAGAGACATTCTCCGCTTCTGGATAATAATGGGATTAACTCCAATCCAGGCACCAATTAAGTAATAGGGAATGAAATGATAACCCGTTTTGCTAATTTGATTCTGGTATCCGTCATCTTCCTTTCAGCGGTTTTGTCTCCTGATCCAGTGGTGAACTCCAATTTTTTTTTTACTACCGGTTCTATGAGCGTGCCTTGGTGGGCACGGTGTGGCTTGGTAGGCATGGCAGGGAAAGGATGCTGCAAAATCTCCATTCCCACCCCACTCCTGGGGGAAGGATGCTATAAAATCTCCATTCTCTCCCCACTCTTGGGGGAAGGATGCTGCAAAATCTCCATTCCCACCCCACTCCTGGGGGAAGGATATTGCAAAATAGGATATCTCCATTCCCACCCAACTCTAGGGCCAGCCAGAGATGGTATTTGCCGGTTCTCTGAACTACTCAAAATTTCTACTACCCGTATTTTAACGACTGGGTGACTACCGTATTTTCCGGCGTATAAGACGACTGGGCGTATAAGACGACCCTCCTCAGAGCCATTTAAGGCTCGTCAGAGCCTTTCGGGCTGGTCTGCCTGGTTACAGGAGAATGAGACCCGGCGTATAAGACGACCCCCGACTTTTGAGAAGATTTTTGTGTGTTAGAAAGTAGTCTTATACGCAGGAAAATACAGTACTTCTCTAGAATCTGTCAGAACCTGCTGGATTTCACACCTGTCCTGATCCCTTTTTCCCTTTCCAACAATGTCACAACCTTAAAAAGTGGGAGAAGAGAAATGGCCAGGGATTGCTGATTTTAATAAACATTTTTTTTTAATGCACCAGGGAAGCAAAAGTAGAAATTCTTCAATCTCAAAGGCTCAGGCGGGCAGGAAATATCGACTGACCTATAGCGGGTAGCGTTTTCCATTTTTATGTCTTCCAGGTGAAATTCAGCCCACGGGTCAGGCATATGCTTGGCTTTCTCAATCGCATGCTTCCATGCCTCCTGCAAAGGTCAAAATTTATCACATGAGTTATTTATAAAGTGCTTTCAGGCCATTTGAACCCTACAGAAAGTCCCCCACAGATAAGATTCACCGGTCCTGATTCAGGCTGACCGTTAAGTTTCCGTGGTTTAGACTCAGATACAGGTAATCCTCGATTTACAACACTTCGAAATTACAACAGCACTGAAAAATAGTAACTTATGACCGGGTTTTTTCCCCCACACTTATGACCATCGCAGCATCCCCCATTATTTTCTGGTGCGTGACAATGGATTCATATTTATGACAGTTGCTATGTCCTGGAAGTTGTGCGATTCCTTTTTACGACCTTCTGACAAGCAAAAAGTCAAGGGGGGGGTGGGGGGAAGGCGATTCACTTAACGACTGGGTGACTACCGTATTTTCCGGCGTATAAGACGACTGGGCGTATAAGACGATCCTCCTTAGAGCCATGTAAGGCTCGTCAGAGCCTTATAGGCTGGTCTGCCTGGTTACAGGAGAATGAGACCTGGCGTATAAGACGACCCCCGACTTTTGAGAAGATTTTTGTGTGTTAGAAAGTAGTCTTATATGCAGGAAAATACAGTAATTTAACCACTGCAGTGATTCCCTTTAACAACTGTGGCAAGGAACGTCGTAAAATGGGACAAATTAACAAATTCCTCACTTGGCAGCATAAATGTTGGGCTCAACTGTTGTCATAAATTGAGGACTACCTGTATTATGTTAATTTATTAATGGTTTAATAAATCAAAAAGGATGGGCTTGCACCAAGTGGTAAACCAGCAACTACAGGTTGATTTAATGCAATATGTAAACCCAGTCAAGATCTCTATCATGTTTGAATCTAGAGGCCTTCTGGTCCAGGAAAAAGCATAAGCCTACACTGGACATCACTGTCGTCCTGTTTGAAATGACCATATTGTGTAGACTAGAGATGTCCAATCCTGGCGACTTTAAGACGTGTGAACTTCAAGATTCCAGAATTCTCCATCCAGTATGGAGATTTACAACCAAAGCCAATTAACTACATCGTGTGAACAGCGCCGAAGTGAAAACCGGACTTTGAAAAAAATGCGCCATTACATTTTGGGAGGTTAATTACATTAATTAATGTAAGTTAATTACACGAAGAGCCGTGGTGGCGCAGTGGTTAGAATTCAGTTTGAGACGGTTAAGCAGGATTATGTACAATGCGTTAACCCCTTCTTTTATGTTTTGTCTATTTTCTTTTCCAGGGTGTGTTTTTCTTCTCCAGGAGGGGGCCGCCTGTCAGCTTGGGAAGCCATATTAAGCCGGAAGCTTCCAAGATGCCACCTTCCCACGTGTGGGAAAGTAGGAGGGGGGAATTCATTTGAGGGTTTGTATTTAGACGAAGTAGCATTCTTCCCGTCGGTCAAGGTCAGGACGAGCCTGCATCTGGAGAAGGAGTGGTCGGAGCGATGTCTCGAGATGGGACGGATGGTGATTGGAGCATATGATCGACTGATGAGTGAAGGGATGGTTTGGGGGGGTTTTGATTAACTGAGGGAAAACCCGAAACTCTCAGATTCGGGTTTTCCCAAGATGTGCCAGTATACCTACTCTAATAAATGGAACTTTGAGAAAATGCTTGCCTTAGAGTTTTTAAGTGGAACAGAGGGTTTTCTGGAACACTGACAACTGCAGGCTAACTCTGCCCACTGCCAGGAGTTCGATCCTGACCAGCTCCAGATTGATTCAGCCTTCCATCCTTTCCAGGTCGGTAAAGTGAGGACCCCAATTATTGGAGGACAATAGACTAATTCTGTAAACTGCTTAGAGAGGGCTGTCAAGCATTGTGAAGCGGTATATAAGTCCAAGTGCTCTTACTATTGGTATTAACTAAGCCTTCCACCCTTCCAAGGTCGGTAAAATTAGGACACAGATTATTGGAGACTGACTCTCTAAACTGCTTAGAGAAGGCTGTCAAGCACGGTGAAGCGGCATATAAGTCTAAGCGCTATTGCTATTAATTCCATATTTATCTGCAATACCTGTTTTCCCCACTCTTTCGGGAAACAAAACAGAACGGTAAATACTGTATTTTCCTGCGTATAAGACTACTTTCTAACACACAAAAATCTTCTCAAAAGTCGGGGGTCGTCTTATACGCCGGGTCTCATTCTCCTGTAACCAGGCAGACCAGCCCGAAAGGCTCTGACGAGCCTTAAATGGCTCTGAGGAGGGTCGTCTTATATGCCCAGTCGTCTTATACGCCGAAAAATACGGTATGTTCCTTTCGCTGGAATTTCGTTTTGTCTATAAAAATGGATTGAATTATTCCTCCTTTCTCCATTGTTTTACTGCTGATTCATAGACCCCAGCTATTTCTGTTTTGCTCAAGAATATCAGTGGAGGAAGGGAGAGGCACTTTTAAACTTTCTTTTGCCAAACTCAACCCTCGAGTTGGGAAAATACGTACTAAAAATGTTTAATGCAAATAGAAAGAATGCATGGGACAAAGAGGGGGTTAAGGGGGATCCAGCTGTTAGGCAAAAAAAATAGGGCAAAAAAATAAAATAAAAAATAGTTATCCAATAAAACCCTTCCCTTTAAAATGCGTTTTGTAAGTAAAAAGGGCAGTTATGCAGTCATGGAGTCCACCTTGACTTTTTTGACCAAAACTTTGCACCTCTCTCCCTCTCACCGTCTTGCAAAGTTGGATCCTGACTCCCATTTGGCAGCTGAACTGTCCAAAAAACTGCACAAAAGTACAATGATAAATGGGAGTAGAGACAACATTAAATCACATGCAAATGTTTTGGGGTTTTTTTGGCTTGCACAAAAAAAAAAATATTTTTGTTTCTTCTACTTCTACTGGGCTGGTTCTCTTCCAGCAAAAAGCCTTTATCTGTTGACCTCGAGCTTCTTTATTTAGTTCAGCACTGGTGTTTTGTTTTGTTTTGAAAATAAATATATAGCGAAACTGGAACAGGCTTTTCGTGGCCAAACGAAACCACACCAACATCCCACAAGCATCACCGAAGAAGCAAAAGCTTTTAAAAACATAAAAGGCCCCAGAACTACCCAGTGGCAAGAATTCAGGCACATGTTAGTACGAAGAGGTTAAAAACATCACAACTCTAGAGCCATCATTTTCCAAGTCATTACAAAATGCCAGGATAGGAAAGAGAGGCTGGTGTAGTTGTTAAGATGCTGGTTTAGGAGATGGTGAATTCTAGTTCTGCGGCAGGTACAAAGCCAGCTGGGTGACTTTGGGTCAGTCACCAGGAGACAGCGAGTTTTAGTCCAGTCTTAGGCACAAAAGCCAGCTGGGTGACTTCGGGCCATTTACCAGGAGACAGTGAGTTCTAGTTCCATCTTAGTCACGAAAACCAGCTGGGTGACTTTGGGCCAATCACCAGGAGACAGAGAGTTCTAGTTCCACGCGAGGCATGAAAGCCAGCTGGGTGACTTTGGACCAATCATCAGGAGACAGTGAGTTCTAGTCCCATCTGAGGCATGAAAGCCAGCTGGGTGACTTTGGACCAATCACCAGGAGACAGTGAGTTCTAGTCCCATCTGAGGCATGAAAGCCAGCTGGGTGACCTTGGACCAATCATCAGGAGACAGTGAATTCTAGTCCCATCTGAGGCATGAAAGCCAGCTGGTGACTTTGGACCAATCACCAGGAGACAGAGAGTTCTAGTTCCATCTTAGTCACGAAAGCCAGCTGGGTGACTTTGGGCCAATCACCAGGAGACAGAGAGTTCTAGTCCCACCTGAGGCACGAAAGCCAGCTGGGTGACTTTGGGCCAATCACCAGGAGACAGAGAGTTCTAGTTCCACCCAAGGCATGAAAGCCAGCTGGGTGACTTTGGACCAATCACCAGGAGACGGTGAATTCTAGTTCTGCCTCAGCCATGAACGCCAGCTGGGTGACCCTCCCTCTCTCTCTCTCAGCCCCACCCACCTCACAGAGTTGTTGTCCTGGTGGGAAAAACCAGGAGGAGGAAGGAGCATTGTGTGTGTTTGCCGCCTTTAGTTATAAACACAATAAAGGCAGGATATAAATAAATAAAAATAGGAAGTTTAAATGTTACTTTTATTTGATATGATCCTCCTCCAAAGAGGCTGTCACATCCTATTTTAGGAGTGTGGAATTCCGTGTTGGCTTAAAAAAGCCAGATCTGGGCATTCAAAATGAGCTGGTTGGTACCCCCAAAAAACGAGCAGCAAAAAGAGGAAAAAGAAGACAGAAAAAGGAGTTTTGTTTCATTTCAGTTTCAATTCAAGGAAATAAGCCTTGTTTGATATCTATCTAATCACGTCCACCCTTCTGTCTTGTTAGATATCCACCCAGTCACTGTAACGAGATGGGCGGTCATATATAAAATGGCTTAAATAAATAACTGGAAAAATTAAAAATGACAGTTGGGTTAACAGCTTTGGGGAGAGAGTCCCCAAACTGGAGTGGATAAAATGAAGATAATGTGAAATGCAAAACAGGCGTTTATTAGTGTCTGATGGGGAACAGGAAAGGATTGGGGGGTTCACCTACCCGTCCATGGTCAGTCTGAATGCTGCCCTTAGGGGAATGCTGAGTCCCATTCTGAAGGACACAGACAAGACACAATTACTAAACGACACAGCAAAACAAGACAAGCCAACATGGTTATTGCCGCTATACAAAGAAGTCATCAGGCCACTAATTTCCAACTGCCCTTTCCCTCTTCTTTAAAATTCGACAGAGATATCGTCAATACAGACTTTACCTAACACTTTTGCGCGAGGGACGTGATGGCTCAGGGGATAAGACGCTGAGCTTGTCGATCGAAAGGTCGGCAATTCAGCGGTTCGTATCCCTAGTGCCGCATGACGGGGTGAGCTCCCGTGACTTGTCCCAGCTTCTGCCAAACTAGCAGTTCGAAAGCGCGTAAAAAAATGCAAGTAGAAAAATAGGGACCCCCTTTGGTGGGAAGGAAAGAGCGTTCCGTGCGCCTTTGGCGTTGAATCATGCCGGCCACATGACCACGGAGACGTCTTCGGATAGCACTGGCTCTTTGGCTTTGAAACGGAGATGAGCACTGCCCCCTAGAGTCGGGAACAATTAGCACATATGTGCGAGGGGAACCTTTACCTTTGTACCTTTTCAAAAAAAAAATATCCTGACTTTTTTCAAGGGCAAACC
Source organism: Coluber constrictor foxii (assembly GCA_038048745.1). NCBI lineage: Eukaryota > Metazoa > Chordata > Lepidosauria > Squamata > Colubridae > Coluber > Coluber constrictor. The sequence goes on from CM075973.1 coordinate 5,813,014, forward strand.
CAAATATTCAGGAGCATCAGCTGATCCTCCTCCGACAAACATTTGAAAGCTTTCATGTCTGGCCAGCTCACCTGTACGCTTCAGTGTGCAATTTCATGTGCAAAAGATTTCTAATTAAATCACCCACAAGTTCTTTGGGTTTTTTTTAAAGAGAGTTGACCTTTTTTTTGGTATACCTGTACAATTATGTCATCCGTCACAAGATATAAGTGATTCTGGACGGCGTACAGCAAAAACCTCCTTTTATATTGGGTCTTAAATATTTTATACAATTGGATTTTTAAATAGTTCAAGCCAAATTATTTAATTGTTTTAAATGATTTTTAACTTTTATATTATTGTATCTTATTCTGGCTGTTCACCACCTCTTAGTCCTGTTTGGGAGTAGGGCGGTATATAAATTTGAATAAATAAATAAATAATAAATAAATAAATAAAGTTTAAAACAAATATGTCAATTAACCCAATGTAATGCAGAATTAACAGGATCGGAAGGGACCTTGGGAGATCTTCTAGTCCAACCCTCCTTGCTGGAGGAGGAGACTCTATATCATTTCAGACAAATGGTCGTTCAATCTCTTCTAAAAAAAACTTCACGTTGGAGCATTCACAACTTCTGCAGGCAAGTTGTTCCCCTGATTAGTTGTTTTAACTGTCAAGAAATTTCTCCTTAGTTCTAAGTTGCTTCTCTCCCTGATTAGTTTCCACCCATTGCTTCTTGTCCTGCCTTCTGGTGGCTTTGGAAAATAGCTTGACTCCCTCTTCTTTGGGGCAGCCCCTCAAATCTTGGGAAACTGCTACCCTGTTTCCCCCAAAATAAGACATCCCCTGATAATAAACCCAATCGGGCTTTTGAGTGCATGGCAATAAGGCCAAGCGCTTATTTCAGGGTTCAAAAAAATATAAGACAGGGTCTTATTTTGGGGGAAACACGGTATATTTCTTCAATGGTGGCTCAGCAGACTAATGCATTGTGATTAACTCCAGCTGCCTGCAATGACTGTAAGTTCGAATCTCACCAGGCTCAGGATAGAAGACTTGACTCAGCCTTCCATCCTTTCTAAGGTAGGTAAATGGAGAATCCAGTTTGTGGGGGCAATAAGCTGACTTTGTATAAATATACAAAAGTGTGAAGGCTATTGCTTAATGCATTGTAAGCCGCCCTGAGTCTCCGGAGAAGGGCGGCATATATATATATTTATTGGGCCAAAATTATTTAATTCTTTTATTAACATTTTAAATTTTGTATTGGAGTGCTTTTTATTCTTGGCTGTACACCGCCCTGAGTCCACTAGGAGAAGGGCGGTATATAAATTTAAATAAATAAATAAATAAATAAATATATTTTTAAACAAAACTCTGTAAGAAAACCACTGGCTATGTTGGCCATAGAACCAACTATTGAGAAAGCAGATTGGAAGGCAAACTTATCCAAACTTTAAGGGCAACTATGCTAAAGCAGAAAAATATCCCAATTACGCATACTGGCAGAGTTAGTAACATGCAGCCAAAGCAGACAAGAGAACTCATTGCTGAAAAGAGAGAGAGAGAGAAAAAGAAAAACACGAATTACAAAGTGGCTAAAACTTACCCTAACATGGAAGGAATTCCTGGGAGAAGAGCTGGAGGAATAACTCTCATTTTTCGCCAGGTTGCTGTAATAGTTATGAACTTTGTCCCCAGCTGTCTTGTTCAAAACAGGGTCATCCGTAATCGGGCAGATGTAATAATTCTCCTCCTCGTCGCTCTCCGCCTCGTGGCAATTCCCACAACCTGGCTTGGTTAGCGTGGTGTTGTCCAGGTATTCCATATGAAATATCAGGTCTTCGTCCGCCATATTGGGAGTATATGGACCTCGCTCGGTGGTCTGCTGGGGGAGCCAGTATTACAGGCTGGAGAAACTAGAGGAAGGAAATCAAGAGGGGGAAAAAAATGAATAATCAGGATTATGGGGGCAGAAACCAGGACTGGATTGGCTTGCAGGACAAAGTTATAAATCATGGTTTAGTACAGGAGGGGAATCCTGCCAGTTCCGGCAACTGCTGAGAGAGATGGATCAAGGATTCCGCAAATGCAAAAACGAAGACTATGCTAGTTTGGATCCATGAGCTAACCCAGTTAATGTCTCGATTCCAAGTAGTCCTCGTCTTACGACTCTTTTCGGTGCCGTTGAAGTTACAACGGCACCGAAAAGAGTGACTTCATCCCAAATTTCCCAAGGAGCCATGGCGGCACAGTGGTTAGAATGCAGTATTGCAGGCTGACTCTGCCCACTGCCAGGAGTTCGACACCGACTCACTCAAGGTTTTGACTCAGTCTTCTATCCTTCCAAGGTTGGTTAAATGAGGACCCAGATTATTGGAGGACAAGAGGCTGACTCTGTAAATCGCTTAGAGAGGGCTGTTAAGCGCTGTGAGGCGGTATGTAAATCTAAGCGCTATTGCTATATTGACCGTTCCCCGCGAGCATATGATCAAAAATGAGACATTTGGCAAATCACTCCTATTTATGACCGTTGCGATGTCACCTTTTGCAACCTTGCAGTGCCCCTTGCATTGACGGGACCACTCCATTTGCCATTCACTGTATTGGAATCCGCAAAATTTCTATCCCTGAATTGCAGGGACAATGCTTTTTGGATAACACAACTTTTCCCTCTGCTGCGCGAGAGGCATAACCCTTGCCCCGCGCGGAAAGCTGCACTACGTCTCTAAAACAGCCGTAAGCATCGTAGTGCACGTCTAAGCTTGCCATCTCCACCTTGATGACAAACACAATTGCAAGAGAAGCAAAATACTAACAGGTTTAACTAAACCAGCCAGCCTTGGCACGATGGATAAACCGGATGCAATCAAAATCTGAAGAGGGATTAGGGGGGACATAATAGCAGTGTTCCGATATCTCAGGGTCTGCCCCAAAGAAGAGGGAGTCAAGCTCTTCTCCAAAGCACCTGAGGGCAGGACAAGAAGCCATGGGTGGAAACTCATCAAGGAGAGAAGCAACTTAGAACTAAGGAGAAATTCCCTGACAGTGAGAACAATTAACCAGTGGAACAGATTGCCACAAGAAGTTGTGGGTGCTTCACCCCTGGAGGTTTTTAGGAAGAGACTGAAAAGACATTTGTTTGAAATAGTGTACGGTCGGGATGGCGAATCTATGGCATAGGTGGCACGCAGCACCCTCTCTGTGGGCAGGAAAGCCGTCGCCCCAGTTCAGCTCCGCCATGCATGTGTGCTCACCTCCCGCCAATCAGCTGGTCGTTGGATCTCTGCTGCGCATGTGGGGTACATGTGGGGGGGCATGTGCATGCACGGAGCGTGGGGCCCATGCATGCATGCATGCACAGGGGTGGGGTGCATGCAGGGAGCCACGTGCGCCTTGCATTTTGGGGTTTCGAGCACACAGCCAGGTATTTGCATGTGCACTTGGTCCAGAAAAGATTAGCCATCATTGGTATAGGGTCTCCGGTTCAAACTGGGGGTTAGACTAGAAGACCTCCAAGGTCCCTTCCAACTCTGTTATTCTATTCCTCTACAGGTAGTCCTTTTTTTAAAAAAAATAGATTTATATGCCGCCCTTCTCCGGAGACTTAGGGCGGCTTACAATGCGTTAAGCAATAGCCTTCATACTTTTGTATACCATATTTTCCGGCGTATAAGACGACTGGGCGTATAAGACGACCCTCCTCAGAGCCATTTAAGGCTTGTCAGAGCCTTATGGGCTGGTCTGCCTGGTTACAGGAGAATGAGACCCGGCGTATAAGACGACCACCGACTTTTGAGAAGATTTGTGTGTGTTAGAAAGTAGTCTTATACGCAGGAAAATACAGTATTTATACAAAGTCAGCTTATTGCCCCCACAAACTGGGTCCTCAATTTACCCACCTTAGAAAGGATGGAAGGCTGAGTCAACCTTGAGCCTCAAACTTGCAATAACTGCAGACAGCTGGATGTTAATAACAGGCTATCTAGCCTATTGAGCTATTGGAGGCTCAACAAATAGCTCCTTGACGTATAACCACAATTTGAGCCCGGAATTTATGTTGCAAAGTGAGAAATTTTGTGAAGAGAGTTTTGCTCCGTTTCACGACTGTTTTTCTTGCCTTCATGAAGCGGATCACCGCGGCCGTTAAATCAGTAACCCGGTTGTTAAGTGAACCTAGCTTCCCCATGGACTTTGCTTGTCAGAAGGTCGCCATAGGGGAATCACATGATCACTGCGACCGTCATAAAGATGAACCCGTCGTCAAGCATCCATATGTCTAGGGAGATTCTCCGTCATCCAGGTTATTGATTGTCCCAAAGGTGCTATTTTAACAAGAGGCAACGGGACTTCCTGGTTTTTTCTTCTGAAGACGTTTCGCTGCTCCTCCAAGAAGCTTCCAAGAATGGATCCTTCCGTTCCCCACCATCATCCAGTCAGAGCTGGAGAAGCTTCTTGGAGGAGAAGCGAAACTTCTTCAAAAGAAAAAACCAGAAAATTCAGTTGTTTCTTGGAAGAAAAAAAAAACACCTTTGGGACTAAGCATCCAAATGCAAATCATGCGACCATGGGGATGCTACAACAGTCACAAGTATGAGAAATGGTCCTCAGTCTCTTTTTTTTTTCCAGTGCCATTGTAACGTTGACTAGCCTTGGTGGCGCAGCGGACTAAAGTGCTGTTAAAGTAGCACTTAGCTGCCAGCTGCCTGCCATTACTGCGAGTTCGAATCGCACCAGGCTCAAGGTTGACTCAGCCTTCCATCCTTCCAAGGTAGGTAAAATGAGGACCCGGATTGTGGGGGCAATAAGCTGACTTTGTATAAAAAAGAACACCGCTTAGGCGGGGCGAAAGCCCTACTAAGCAGGTATATACAAAAGTATGAAGGCTATTGTTTAACGCATTGTAAGCCGCCCTGAGTCTCCAGAGAAGGGCGGCATATAAATCGAACCAAGAAAGAAAGAAAAGAAAGAAAAGAAAGAAAGAAAGAAGAAAGGAGGAAAGGAGGAAAGGAAGGAAGGAAGGAAGGAAGGAAGGAAGGAAGGAAGGAAGGAAGGAAGGAAGGAAGGAAGGAAGGAAGGAAGGAAGAAAGAAAGAAAGAAAGAAAGAAAGAAAGAAAGAAAGAAAGAAAGAAAGAAAGAAAGAAAGAAAGAAAGAAAGAAAGAAAAAGACTAGGGGAGACATGATAGCAGAGTTCCAGTATCTCAGGGGCTGCCCCAAAGAAGAGGGAGTCAAGCTATTCTCCAAAGCACCTGAAGGCAGGACAAGAAGCAATGGGTGGAAACTAACCAAGGAGAGAAGCAACCTAAGAGCCTTGGTGGCGCAGCGGACTAAACTGCTGTTAAAGTAGCACTTAGCTGCCAGCTGCCTGCAATTACTGAGAGTTCAAATCTCACCAGGCTCTAGGTTGACTCAGCCTTCCATCCTTCCGAGGTAGGTCAATTGAGGACCCGGTTTGTGGGGGCCATAAGCTGACTTTGTATAAATATAAATATACAAAAGTATGAAGGCTATTGCTTAACACATTGTAAGCCGCCCTGAGTCTCCGGAGAAGGGCGGCATATAAATCGAACCAATAAATAAACAATAAATAAATAAATAAATGAACCGTTGTTAGGTCGAGAACTACCTTTTATTCTTGTTTTTCCAGGTGCTCCAAGATTTTATCTCCAGGAGCAGCGAACGTTAGGCAGGGAAATAGATGTGGGTTCTGCAGGGAACATGCTGTTCCTTTCCTGCTTATGGAGATCCATGCGCCTGTGCCAAGTGGGCAGATTTTTCAAAGCAACGACTGGCTCTCCGCCAACTTGAGATCCCTACCCAGCCAATCTGGCGAGGAGGCTGCAGCTTCCCTTCACGGTGCCAAGAGACAGACAAAGAGCTCTTAATAAATCCCTTGGCCACTTGCACGGCTGTCCCAGGCACGGGATTGACCCGAGAAATCCTTTTCTATGTTTGTTTGGGTTTTTTTTAAACCCCTTTTATCTATTGGAAGAGAAGGGCTCTTTTGCGAGATATGAAGTCTTCCTTGAGAAGGAGAAGTCGGTTCAGAAACAGTCGTGGGGCTGTTTCCGGAAAAAAAGGGATCGCTCGGTGGTCTACTTTTCCTTCTGCATGTTTTCCTAGCATCCTGCCATTCCCTTGGCTTGATCTATTTGCGTGTGTGTATGTGTAGGGAAAACTTTGGGAGGTTTTCCAGGTATTGAAGCCAAGGAGTGATGGAAACCCATAACCAAATATATATATTTATATTATACACAACTGTCAGCAATCCTTTATTCCATAAGAAAGCTGGAAAATACCACCAGAAAACCTTCAAGGAGTTCTGACCGAGGCTTCCTGAGACAGTAACAATCACACTCTTAGTCCCAAAAACCCCAAAATGAGTCCCAAGCAGTTTGTGAACAGTCCGACAGAAATCTGCCACAGTCTTTCAGGATAAGGCTGATAAGCACCCACTTTTATCTCCCTTGAAACACTGCCAAATTACCTAATTACCAATTAGCGTTGCAAGGCCAAAATGGAGCTTCAGAGTTTAATCCAACCAGAACGAACAAAGTTGCTTCCTGCAAAGGCTCATGTCCCTTTTCTCCACCTTTATGTCTTATGGGAGGGGCCAATCATCTCCAAGCCTTGCTCCTGAGTCGCCCCTTTTGTCTTAACTATTCTTGCCTTCTGGCAGCGCTGCGCATGCGCGCAATGGGAACAGGCTCCCCCTGTTCCTCTGCCTCGCTGATGTCAGATTCTGGAGGCTCCGGAGGCAGCACATAACTCCCAGATGGCTCTTTCTCTGCCTCCGACGCCTACTGGGCCCACCGGTAACCTTTTCGCCTTCACGTGCCAAAAGTAGGGGAGCACAGTGGGGTCAAGTGCATATGCACGGGGGGCACTGGGGGGCATTGAATTATGGGGGCGGGCACACGAGGGTGCTACCCCCCCCGCTCCCCCTATTTTTGGCACATGAGAGCAAAAAGGTTAGCCATCCCTTTCCTGCACCATTTCTGACAGACGGCAGTCCAGTCTCTTCTTGAAAGCTTCCAGAGATGAAGCTCCCACAACTTCTGGTGTTCATTTCATGACCACTGCAAAAAAGGTTGTAAAATCGGGTCCGTCTCTTGGTCTGATTTACGACGGCCATGATTTATGATTGTGATGGGCGGGCTCCGTTAGAGTCGTAAATCAAGGACTACCTGTAGAAACTGAGCCCAGGGAGATGGCTCACCCGAAGATCAGACCGTCCCTTAATCACAGAAGGAATAAGGACAAATGCACTTTGTCTATTTACTAAAGGTGTGAATTCAAGAATCTGACCTCCCTCATTCTTCCCATCTGATGCAAAAGGGCCCTTTTAACAGCCTTTACCAGCCAAACAAATACATTCACTCTGCGCTGAAATTAGCAATAAATTATTCACCCCTTTTTTACCAGGGCCTTCCTTTTTGTGCCCTGGATTGTGCTGAAATGTTATTTTAGAGGCCCTAAAATTTTAAAAAAAGGAAGGAAGGAAGGAAGGAAGGAAGGAAGGAAGGAAGGAAGGAAGGAAGGAAGGAAGGAAGGAAGGAAGGAAGGAAGGAAGGAAGGAAGGAAGGAAGGAAGGAAGGAAGGAAATTACTGGTATTTTACCCCAAACCCTATTTTGGAAATATCTTCAACGCAAAACCCTCCATGTCAAAAGAATTCATGCAATGAATTTTCTTAGGCAGCTGGATCTTAAACATCCTTCCTTCACTCCTTACTTACTTCCTTCTTTTCCTTCCTCCATTCCTCCCTCCCACCTCTCCTTCTCTCTGTCTCTTTCAGCTACCTGAACTCTTTCATCCTTCTCCTTCCTTCCTTCCTTCTCTCCTCTTTCCTTCCTCGCTTCCTTCTTCTTTTCCCTTCTTCCTCCCACCTCTTTCTGTTTCAGCTATCTGAATTCTTTCACCTTTTCCCTTCCTTCTTTCCTCTCCTCTTTCCTTCCTTCCTCCTTCTTTTCCTTTTCTCCCTCCCACCTCTTTCTCTCTTCCTTTCAACCATCTGAATTCTTTCATCCTTTCCCTTCCTTCCTTCTCTCTTTTCCTTCCTTCCTTCCTTCCTCACTCCCTCTCCTCCTCTCTCTCTTTCAGTTATCTGAATTCTTTCATCCTTTCCCTTCCTTCCTTCCTCCCTTCTCTTCTTTCCTCCCTTCCTTCCTCCTTTTCCTTCCTTCCTTTTTCTCCCTCCCACCTTTCTCTCTTTCAACTATCTGAATTCTTTCATCCTTTCCCTTCCTTCCTCCCTTCTCTTCTTTCCTTCCTTCCTCCTTTTCCTTCCTTTCTCCCTCCCACCTCTCTCCTTTTCTTTCTTTCAGCTATCTGAATTCTTTCATCTTTTCCCTTCCTTCCTTCTCTTCTTTCCTTCCTTCCTCCTTTTCCTTCCTTCCTTCCTTTTCTCCCTCCCACCTTTCTCTCTCTCTCTCTTTCAGCTATCTGAATTCTTTCATCCTTTCCCTTCCTTCCTTCCTTCCCCCTCTCTTTCTCTTTCCCTTTCTTTCTTTTTCTCTTCCTTCCTTCCTTCCTCCCATCTCTTCTTTCCTTCCTTCCTCCTTTTCCTTCCTTCCTTTTCTCCTTCCCACCTCTTTCTCTCTCTCTCTTTCAGCTATCTCAATTCTTTCATCCTTTCCCTTCCTTCCTTCCTTCCTTCCTTCCTTCCTTCCTTCCTTCCTTCCTTCCTTCCTTCCTTCCTTCCCCCTCTCTTTCTCTTTCCCTTTCTTTCTCTTTTTCTCTTCCTCCCTCCCTCCCATCTCTTCTTTCCTTCCTTCCTCCTTTCCCTCCCTTCCTTCCTCCAAGCCTTGTGAAGCTATAAGCCGACTGGAAAGGACACGTCAACGCAGCTGAGCTGAGTGCTATTTTTGCTACACTACAGATGCATTGCCACACATGCACACACAGGCTCCCAATGCAGCCAAGGGGTGATTTACATAACATTTTACACCCCGAGCAACCCAAACAGTTGGCTAAACAAGGCTGACTTCGCTCCACCCTTCCCCAAACCCTCCCTCATGCTGAAACCCAAGAAAACACATGAGCTGATCCGAAAGGCAGATCTGCTGATCGAGTTACATCCGGATATGAGATCACTTTTTTTTTTTTTTTTGCTTGTTGAAAACTAACCTTTCATTTTAAGGTATTATTTTCCAAACTTGGCAGCTTGAAGATGTGTGGACTTCAACTCCCAGAATTCCCCTGCAAGCATAAGCTGGCTGGGAAACCCTGAGAATTAAAAATCCATCCATCTTCAACCTGTCAAGGTTAAGAAATGATGATCTACAGTGTTTCCCCAAAAATAAGACCGGTTCTTATAATTAATTTTTGCTCCAAAAGATGCATTATTTTTTTTTTAAATTTGATTTATATGCCGCCCTTCTCCGGAGACTCAGGGCGGCTTACACTGCGTTAAGCAATAGCCTTCATACTTTTGTATATATATTTATACAAAGTCAGCTTATTGCCCCCAACAAACTGGGTCCTCAATTTACCCACCTTAGAAAGGATGGAAGGCTGAGTCGACCTTGAGCCTGGCGAGGATTGAACTCACAGAAATTACGGGCAGCTGGTGTTAACTGCTGCCTTTAGTAGGAGGCATTAGCCTCCTACGCTACACAGGCTCGGTTTAGAACTTATTTACTAGTTAGGTTTTATTTTGGGGGGGGGGGAAATACGGTACTAAACGCATCCATCTGGCTGACAATCTTAACTGCGGCTTATTTGGGGGGTACGGCTTATATTAGGAGCATCCTGAAAAATCATACTACGACTTATTTTCCAGGTGGGTCTTATTTTCCGGGAAACAGGGTATAATTTAAGTTTGCATTTCCCAACTGGGTCTTTTTTTCTTTTCCAGATTTACAGACCACTTCCCAGAATTCTCGGCAATGCTGACTAGAGAATTCTGGGAGTTGAAGTCCACCCATCTTTCAAGCCCCCACCCCAAGCTTGGAAAACGGAGGGCAACTTCCTAACTTAGACCCTTACTTTGCAAGAACTGGGGGTTTTGCTAAATATAGCCAACATTGTGTGACTTTAGGAGCAAATGCAGAATAACGATTTTCCAACATACTTGGGGTCATATTTATTCCAGGTGGAGCTCAGATTAAGTTCTGAAGAGTAGCGCCACTTGAGAATCAGTTAGGGATGTGGCATTTCTCCAATAATCATTTAAAATTGTGCAGATGTTCTCTAAAGATGCTGCCTCAACTCGCTTTCAAATAGGCAATTTAATTCAGGGTTAAGAACAAAGCCCACATCATCTATGTACCACCCCTGGTGCAATTGGGGTTACCACTTACAATAAAAAAAAATTATATTCAATTTTTAATTTAACGGGAAGGGCGCTCAGTTTATACCATTTGAAGGGCGCTTTCCGATGTGTCAAAATAATAACTGCTCGCCTGCAGCACTTTCAGATAAAGAGTAGTTTCGCGCAGCCAACTCAACCTGCTTTCGAAAGAATTATCGCAACTTATTTAAACGGCGCGGCCAAGAGAAAGAAGCTGTCGAAATCACACGCAGCGCAGAACGAAATAACAGGGTATTTGTACGTGAATTGGAGCATGCAACGTTGGTCAATAAAGATAAAGATCCATCTGGAACAACAGACCCAGAGGCTAGGATAACAAACAAAAAAAAAAAAGGTGAATTTTGCAAGACATTCTCAAGACTACTGAAGACTATTTGAGAGTCTTTTTACACATGGTACAAAACTAAGATAATTGTTAGAGGTCAAGATGCGTTTTTACAGTTTTCCATTACATTCTCAAGACTATTTAAGAGTCTTTTTTACATTGGGTGTAAAAGCAAGAGATATTAGCAAGAGATACTAAAGAGATATTAAGAATTGTTGGTCAATAAAGATAAAGATCCATCTGGAACAACAGACCCAGAGGCTAGGATAACAAACAAAAAAAAAAAAGTGAATTTTGCAAGACATTCTCAAGACTACTGAAGACTATTTGAGAGTCTTTTTACACATGGTACAAAACTAAGATAATTGTTAGAGGTCAAGATGCGTTTTTACAGTTTTCCATTACATTCTCAAGACTATTTAAGAGTCTTTTTTACATTGGGTGTAAAAGCAAGAGATATTAGCAAGAGATACTAAAGAGATATTAAGAATTGTTGGTCAATAAAGATAAAGATCCATCTGGAACAACAGACCCAGAGGCTAGGATAACAAACAAAAAAAAAAAAAGTGAATTTTGCAAGACATTCTCAAGACTACTGAAGACTATTTGAGAGTCTTTTTACACATGGTACAAAACTAAGATAATTGTTAGAGGTCAAGATGCGTTTTTACAGTTTTCCATTACATTCTCAAGACTATTTAAGAGTCTTTTTTACATTGGGTGTAAAAGCAAGAGATATTAGCAAGAGATACTAAAGAGATATTAAGAATTGTTTTGATGGCTGTATGTCAAAGTCTCAAAACTATTGAAGAGTCATTTACGTTCTGTGTAAAATTAAGACTACTGGGAAATATTAAGGATTGTTTTTATGGTGGCATGTCAAGACCATTTAAGAGTCTTTTGCACTGGGTATAAAAGTATTATTATTATTATTATTATTATTATTATTATTATTATTATTATTATTATTATTATTATTATTATTATTTAAATTTATATACCGCCCTTCTCCTAGTGGACTCGGGGCGGTGTACAGCCAAGAATAAAAAGCACTCCAATACAAAATTTAAAATATTAATAAAAGAATTAAATAATTTTAATTCTTTAAAATTAAAAATTAATTTTAAAAAACCCAATAGGCAATTAAAATTTAAAACCCATAAAACTTTAAACTTAAAAAAGAGGGGAGGGGGTTACGCCAGCCCAGCTTGACAAAATAAAAAAGTTTTTAGGGCACGGCGGAAAGCCCGGAGATCAGGTATCGTAAGTAGATATTCAGATTTGTTTTAAGGGCTGAACATCATCAGAAATCAAGAGTTTTGACAGTGGGGTGGCCATATTAAATCTTTAAATAAGCAAAGGTTGATGGCATCACAGCTGCTTTGATCCAAGGGTCCCGAGAAGGACCTCACAAGCAATACAGTTCTGCTCCTTTCTCTCCTCAGAATACAACAGCCATAATTAACCGCGCACACTGAGCCGCCTGTTGGATAGAGAGCTCAAAGAAAGCGATCCCAGCTGCACAGAAAGAAGCAAAGAGAGAAACTGGCTAGAAAGCAAATATTTTTTCTTAAATGACTAAATTATGATTCCTAAAATTGACAACTTTGGAGGTTATTTTAATGGCAATCATAGATACCAGCTTCAAATGATTTACAGAAGTCCTTCTGACCACTTGCAGGCCATACAGCTATGTTTATCTGCATGAAGAACTTATCCTTTCAATAAATTGAGTCTGAATTGCAACCCAAACCTGTTTAAAAGTCCTGGTGAATGTGGCAAATTCATTCAGGAGAAAATTGCACCCCCACAACTCAACAACCACAAATTCAAAGCCAACTCACCCCAGTAATGACATCTCCCAAAGTAGAAAATACGCGCCTTAGCTGGGAGCCCAATGCAACCCATTAAAGCTGCAACTCTAGACTTGGGATTAGCCTAAACCCCAAATCAAGGCCTTCCCAAAATGGTTTGATGGTTCTTATGCTCCTGTCAGCATCCCTTTTCCATGCAGGCTGGGGATGATGGGAGCCGGAGGGCTTCCCAGCTAAAGCTCCTTTTCTCTTTCCTAAAATACTGTAAGAAGCTGCTTTAAATCTCTTTCCTCCATTTCTGGTTTTTTCTCCCCTCTTTTTCATGCAACAAATTAACACAACCATTTGGGGCAGGGGGTTCCCCTTTTTTAATGCTGCAACGCCTCCTGCCTTCCTCCCCCCCCCCCAGCAAATCTCCCAAGCCCCCAACCCCAAAACAGGAAGGTAAGACTTCTCCAACCAAGTTAAGGGCAAAAAGTCTTGAATGCTGACCCAGAGTAACTGACCCCCCACCACCTCTTCCTCTCCCCAAAGATCTCCCCCTCTTCTCTGCACACACACACACAACCCCCCCCCCATTTCAGAGTGGGGGGAAAAAGCAGAATTCAGAATCAGGGGGGGGGGCCGCTGGCTTTCTGCCCCTCCCTGGATAGTGCTAGAGGAAGGGGGGGGGATTTGCCAAGAGATATGGGTAAGGGGGGGCTGCCTTCCCACGACCCCTTCCTCCCTCCCTATCTGCAAAAGCATGCAGGTGGGGGGGTTGCATTCCCAAGACCCCCCTCCTTCCAGACACACAGACAGTCTTTGCACCCACTCCTCTCCTTCCCCGGGATGGGAAAGCCCCCCACCCAGGGCGATTGGGGTGGGGGGGACACCCAGGTTGCACCCAGGGTCGTGGGAACGCCACGCAGGCTCTTTCCCCCGCTTTGCGGAAAGCCCTGCCCGCCCCGGGGAGGTGGGTGTTATTCGGCTTACCTGGCCACGGAGCGGGGGGGAAAGGGGAAGGAAGCCGGGTGCAAAAAGAAAAGCCCCCGCAGCGGCGCTTGCAAGCGCGACGCCTCGCTCGCCTTCCCCGGGGAGTGGAGCCAGCCAGCCAGGCAGGCAGGAGAGGCAGGACCGGCCCGCTGCAAGGCGGGGCTCCGGCCAAAAGCCTGTTTGCAAAAGGCTGCGAGGGGAGCCGCCTTTCCAGCGTTGCAATTGCGGCTCCCCCGGGCGCCTTCCCCACGACACGCGGGTCCCGCCCGGCTGGTTGAACCTCCCGTGAACCGTCTGGGCCTTTTCTTTATCAAAGGCTCCTTCCTTCCTCCCTTTCTTTCTTTCTTTCTTTCTTTCTTTCTTTCCCTTTTTCTGTCTCCCTCCTTTCTTCCTTCCTTCCTTCCTTCCTTTCTCTTTGTTTCTTTCTCTCTTCTTTCTTTCTTTCTTTCTTTCCCTTTTTGTCTCCCTTCTTTCTTTTTCCTTCTCTCTTTCTTTCTTTCTCTCTCTTCCTTTTTCTGTCTCCCTCCTTTCTTTCTTTCTTTCTTTTTCTTTCTCTCTTTCTCTCTTTTCCTTTTTCTGTCTCCTTTCTTTCTGTTTCTTTCTTTCTCTCTTTTCCTTTTTCTGTTTCCCTTCTTTCTTCTTTCTTTCTTTCTTTCTGTCTCTCTCTTTCTCTCCTTTTTCTCTCCCTCCTTTCTTTCTTCCTCTTTCTCTTCCTTTTTCTGCCTCCCTCCTTTCTTTCTTTTTCTTTCTTTCTTTCTCTCTCTCTTTCTTTTCCTTTTTCTGTCTCCCTCCTTTCTTTCTTCCTTCCTTTCTCTTTGTTTCTTTCTCTCTTCTTTCTTTCTTTCTTTTCCTTTTTGTCTCCCTCCTTTCTTTTTTTCTTTCTTTTTTTCTTTCTTTCTTTCTCTCTTTCTTTCTTTTACTTTTTCTGTTTTCCTCCTTTCTCTTTCTTTCTTTCTTTTTCCTTCTCTCTTTCTTTCTCTCTCTTTTCCTTTTTCTGTCTCCTTTCTTTCTTTCTTTCTTTCTCTTTCTTTCTTTCTTTCTCTCTTTTCCTTTTTCTGTTTTCTTTCTTTCTTTCTTTCTCTCTCTCTCTCTCTTTCTCTCCTTTTTCTGTCTCCCTCCTTTCTTTCTTTCCCTTTCTTTCTCTTCCTTTTTCTGCCTCCCTCCTTTCTTTCTTTCTTTTCCTTTTTCTGTCTCTCTCCTTTCTTTCTTTCTGTCTGTCTGTCTGTCTTTCTCTTTCTCTTTTCTGTCTGTCTCCCTCCCTCCCTCTTTCTTTTGGGAAAACAAAAAGAAAAAAAAATAAGCTGGAGGGCAGCGCCCTCTGGTGTCCAGCGCTCGCAATAGCAACCCTACCGTGGGAATCCATCCACGTTGCTTATTTCAACGTGGAGAAAACAGGCCGCGCGGGTTTCTCTCTCGCGTGGCGTGGTCGCCTTCCCGCCCCCCAAAAAAATATTTGGGAAGAGGCCTTTTTGCAACGGCAATGCAAAAAAAAATACACTGTAAATATGTATATATATTTATTTTAAGCATAGCTGGGAGGAAAGTATGCAAAAACAACATGCTCCGAATCGGAATATAATTTTGCAACAATTATCCTTGAAAAAGGAAGGAAATAATAATCATAATAATAATGACACCGTTTTTATGGCTTTGCTTTTGCAAAAGGAGCCGGATGGCTGCCTCTCCGCGCTCTTGATCTGCTATTCAGAGCTCCTCCTTGAGCAAGTGGTAGCGTGGCCGAGTGGTCTAAGGCGCTGGATTTAGGCTCCAGTCATTTCGATGGCGTGGGTTCGAATCCCACCGCTGCCAATAGTTTTTTTTTTTCTTTCCCTTGGAGGCGACCCCCGGCAACCCCGCAGCATCAAAGTGGGGGTGCAACCCGAAAAAGGGGGAGCTCTGGAAAATGCCCGCGGGTTTAGGGGCTTGCAAATGGGGCGAGGAAAGCCAGTGGGGAAAATTCATTTTTGCAAGCTGTAAATGAGCTGATAGGAAAGGGAAAATATTATTTAAAAATATATTATTTTTGCAAAACAGGAAAAGGGGAAACTAGGGAGAAGGCAGGACGGGAGTGAAGCTATAAATCAAAGGAGAAGAAATCTTAGGGCAAAAAGTGAATTATGAAAAACCAAGAAGGATAATAAATGAATCTTTCTACTAAATAAACAAAAGTCAAAAAAGATTATATGTTGTTTATGTAATACTATTAATAGATACTATATATTATTTAATTTATTTAGACAAATATACATAATATATAAATAATATAAGATTAAATATACTCCATATTGTATTATATATTGATCAATATATATATGTATTACATAATTTATAAATTATTTATTTACCTAATTGATCAATATATATCAATATATATCTATATCTATCTATCTATCTATCTAATAAAGATTACATATGATCCATATTGTATTATATATTAAATTTTATATGTGTGTATATGTTTATATATATGTGTGTTTGTGTGTGTATACATGTATATGATACTATGTTTAATTAATGTACATTTACATTTATATATCTTATCTAGCTAAATGTAATTATATCATATAATAAATGTATCATATATATGAATAAATATATTATGATTTATTTATTATATATTACATACACATATACATCCATCCATCCATCCATCCATATAGATAGATAGATAGATATAGATATATTTAGCCAATTATATAAAGTAGGTAAATAAATAATAAATACCCCTACCCTTATTTTATTTATTAATTATTCTAATTTACATATTCATTATTGTATTTGTAAATTAAATCTTATTTATCTATTACTTTGAACAAGTGATTCTTTTTACTTCATTTTATTTCTTTTATTATTATTGTTATTTAACTACAGCACTGTGTATTGTTTTTCCAAAAGGGAAGATAGCTCATTCCAGGAATTTTTGCCATTCAGTTGCAAAAGTTGAAACTAAAGATTGGCGGCTTTAGGGACACCCTTTTGACGTTGGAGATGATCCCTGGGGACCCTCTTGCTCCTCTGAGCCCAAGATGCCATCCGGACCCCGTAAATGAACCCCATGAATTTTGGGGAGAACATCTGGACAACTGTAAAGCCCCCCCTCACTCATAAAGACATCATGTTGGTCTTTTCTTCCAAGTGCTTTAATTTTTAGCGCCTCAGCACGGTTGACCCAAACAGCCAGATAATGGCACACGGGCACAAAAATATCCATGCGGGTCCTTCACCTAATTGGGGTCCCCACATCAAGACTCCATCTTCAGAAAGAGACACCGATCTTGATCCTTCTGGGTGGCTTTTATGGCGCCCAGATGAGGTGGGGTGGAGGTGGGGGGCTTTAGCATCCCTCTTTTTGGCTTTCGTTTTTCTTCCTCATGCAGCTGCGCAAAACCTCTGGAGGATCTCAAAGGAGTTCCGGAGAAAACGCCCACGTGCTACGTTCCTGTCGCTGCACTTGGTTGACCCATCCGTTCACCATTTTGGTTTCAGAACAATCGTACTCGCGTCCTCTTCCTTCTACCTGTTTGGCCTGCGAGTTGGGGAATGACTCCAAAGCCCATGTGCCACACTTTCCATCCCCACGTCTAAGGGCTGGCTGGCGAGCAACGCCCCTTACATCTCCAGAAGATACCGATATTTTTCCTAGGAATCTAGCAGAAAATCTCGGACTTGGGTGAATTTCATGGACAGCGCGATTATCCCCGTGAAGAGGACTAGTAGAAAAAGGCATTTTTGTAAGAAAAAATTCCTAGGCCGAGGTCTCTTTTTCAAAAAGTGATCCACACAATCGTCCAACGAGTATTTTTTTGGGAGGTACCCGAGCTGGGCCTGAGCTTTATCAATTTTGAAGGTGTGTGTTACCCACATATTGTGCACCTGTAAATCGGGAAGAAAGAGATTTATGTAAAACCACCTTGATCCTAACAATATTGCTATTGTCTGATTGCTTTGGTGATGTTGGAAAGGATTTGTTGGCAGGATCTCTGCATTTTCCAAATTTAACTATTGCATATAGTCCACTGCCCAGAGTGGGGTAAAAAATTGAGTGGCTTATAAACTGAACAAACAAACGAACATTGCGTAGAGCAGAGGCCACATTTTACAAAGCATTGCATGCAGGCATAGGAGGCAGCTGAAAAATTGATCGTAGCCTCAGGGATCTATCTGTAAAATGGGCAGATCGGACAATTTGAGACCCTTCTTCTGGGGACACCAAGGGCAAAGGTTGGCAAACCAAACAACAAAAAGGTTCCCGCCACCAAGGAGCCCCTTCGCCCCCCTCCCCAATTGCTCAAGGCTGCCTTACTTCATATCTGGTGATCAGGGGTGGGATTTCCACAATGGGGAGCAACAGAGTTTGCACTTTTTCCACAACGGCAGCTGTGGAAGAGAAAACACAGCTTTTGCGGTTACAGGTTTAACAGGAAGCAAAATGTGCATCCAGCCTCCATTTTAGAAACCTCTCTCATGAGGAATTGGGGAGGCAAGTAAAAAAAAAAGCATAACAATCGAAGTATTGAAGCGGGCAAGAGACGATGGATAGATGATTTCTCTTTTTTGTTGTTCTGATTTGCTTTTTCTTTTCTCACTCTTTTTTTTTAGGTAGGTGACATGACTAGAAGTTAGGAAGGATAGAAATAAAAAGTCTTTAAATAAAGGGTGACATGATTAAAAGTTAGAATAAGTGATAGAAATAAGAGAAGGGGGAATATTAGTGTATACACTTTTATATAATAGAATAAAAGCAATAACAAGAGAAAACATGGAATAATTGAATGATGACAGATTGCAACTTAATATAAATGTGTATCATTATTAGAAATATATAAGTTGATTGAATGTAATAACTATGATTAATTCTATTAGTTTCATTTGTATTAGAATGTATGACACCCAGCTACCACACGGTTCATGCATTGATTTGATAAGTTTGTAAAAAATAAACAAATAAAAAACTGGGATGGAGGAAGAAACCTCTTTAACATCTCTTGTCTTACGTACTGGGGGATGCTATTTTCTAAGAAAAAAAAAATAAAGGACCAACTTGAAAATCTGAAAGAGGTTCATCTGAATAAAGAACTGGTTGTGATTTTTGGGGTGCGTAGCATTTCAAACCCAGTAAGAAATTAGCATCGAACCAATTATTGGAGACTGTTTACCTGTTAGATGAACCAGAAAAACGGGAATATGGATCCACGGTTTCTGGTAGCCCAGTCTTTCGAACTGAAAATAAAGAGGAAGACTGATTGACAAGGACAATTCTTTACTCCAGGAGTCTCCAAACTTGGTAACTAAGATTTATGGACTTCAACTCCCCAAATGCTGTCTGGGGAATTCTGGGAGTTGAAGTCCACAAGTCTTAAAAGTTGCCAAGAACGGACATTCTGGTCTAAAGCAGGGGTGAAATGCTCCTGGTTTGGACCGGATCACCTGATCCGGTAGCGATGGAGGCGGGTGGTTCAGAGAACCGGTAGCAAAAATCCTTGCTCCCCCCATCCATGCCCAGCTGAGCCACGCAATCATCAGACTTTTTTTTAACTTTTAAACCATTTTTTTCTACAATCTCTTTGGCCGAAAAAATATTTTTAAAACTAAAAAAAAAGCCTCTGATGATCGCGCGGCTCAGCTGGGATTGTTAGAGGCTTTTAAAAGCATTTTTTCTACAACCTCTTCAGCTGAAGTTGTAGAAAAAATGCTTTTAAAAGGCTCTGACGATCCCAGCTGAGTTACCTGATCATCAGAGGCTTTTAAAAGCATTTTTTTCAGCAACCTCTTCGACTGAAGAGGTTGCATCACTGGTCTAAATGTACAAGAGCTGGCAGGGGAATTCTAGGAGGTGAAGTCCACAAGTCTTAAAAGTTGCCAAGAATGGACGTTCCTGGTCTAAAGGTACAAAAGCTGGCAGGGGAATTCTGGGAGGTGAAGTCCACAAGTCTTAAAGTTGCCAAGTTCGGAGACTCCTGTGTTAGTCAACAGAGCCAAAATGTAGGGCAGGACGAAGACAAGAGGTTTTCAACCCACTAAATGCACAATGGAGGAATACCAGCTGGTCAAGGAGGTCCAAGAATGGACTTTCAGGACCCTCATCTGTCTTCCTCCGTCAACTGGGGCAGCAATTAAACAATTTACAGAGATCAATTTGCAGATCTTGGACTCACCAAGGGCGAGAGCCACTCAAACAGGTTGACCTCTTCCCCGTCGTTGATAAAGTACGCCTGGCCACCCTAGGAAGCACATGAGTGAGGAAGGTGACTTTGAAATCCCTGCGATGTCTTCCACGCAGTTACAAATATAAAATATGTGCTTTTAAAATCTTTTTTTAAACCGTTGTAAGGCTTTTTGCTGTTTTCATTGTTTTTAAATTTGTTTTTTTTAATTTTAATTGTAATGTAGGGTTTGAATTGAATTGAATTGAATGGCCCAAGAGTTGTGGGCTGAGATGGGCAGCTATATAAATCAGAGACGGAGAGAGATGATAGATGACAGATAGACGATAGATGATTAATGATAATGACAAATGATGGATGGACGGACGGTCGGACAGACCGACAGACAGATAGAAGACAGCCAGGTGGATAGGCAGACAGATAGGTGAAATAGATGATGATAGATAGATAGATAGATAGATAGATAGATAGATAGATAGATAGGTAGATGGACAGACAGACAAACGGGTGGGTAGATAGATAGATAGGTAGGTAGAAAAATAGATGATAGATAGATAGATAGATAGATAGATAGATAGATAGATAGATAGATAGATAGATAGATGATAGGTGGGTGGGTGGGTGGGTGGGTAGATGAACAGACAGGCAAACGGGTGGGTAGATAGAGAGATAGGTAGAAAAATAGATGATAGATAGATAGATAGATAGATAGATAGATAGATAGATAGATAAATAGATGATAGGTGGGTGGGAGGGTGGATAGATGGACAGACAGACAAACGGGTGGATAGATAGATAGACAGATAGAAAAGTAGATAGATAGGTAGGTAGGTAGATAGATGGATGATAGATAGGTAGGTGGGTGGGTAGATGGACAGACAAACGGGTGGATAGATAGATAGAAAAGTAGATAGATGATAGATAGATTATAGATAGATAGATAGATAGATAGATAGATAGATAGATAGATAGATAGATAGATAGATAGATAGATAGATAGATGGATGGGTGGATAGATGGACAGACAGACAAACGGGTGGATAGATACATAGATAAACAGACAGACAGAGAGAAAATCAATAAAAAAACCTCTGACCTTCAGCTCTTAAGCAGTAAATTGGAGATTCCCCTCCCCCTTTCAACCTTTTATAGGTAGTCCTCAACTTACAACCATTCGATTAGTGACCGTTTGAAATTACAACAGCAGTGGAAAAATAAGGAGCGCTTCTCAGAAGTGACAACCATTCTTAGCATCCGTGTGGTCACCTGATGAAAATGCATTTGTGCTGGGCAACTGGCCTGTATTTGTGACGGTTGCACTATCCCAGGGGTCCCGTGATCCCCGTTTACGACTTTGACAAGCCAGGTCAATGGGGGAAGCCAGACTCACTTAACGACTGCTTAGTCACGGAAATGTCTGGTTCCGTTGGGGTTGTAAGTTGAGGACAGCCTGTCTATTAGACTCCCAACTGGAAAAAACAACAACAACAGAACGATAAAGGAAAAATAGACCATCGGGTATAAGTCCGCGTAGCTCTGGAAGGCTGGGGATCGAAAACCTCACCGCGATATAGTCCATTTCGGGAGTGAGAGCCTTGGCCGCAAGGATGTGGGCTTGGACCAGATTTTTCACGTGCACCCAGTTCGTCAGAACTCCCGCATCGCCCAAACGGACGTGAAAAAAACCTCTCTCCATATTGCGCTGTTGGCAAAACACAAACATCACAAAGACGCAGCTAAACTAGAAGAGATGGAGGCTTAAAAAAGGAAGCAACGCGGGAAAGGAAGAGCTATCTGAATTCTTTTATCCTTTCTTTTCTTTCTTTCTTTCCTTCCTTTCTTTTCCTTCTCGCTCTCCCTTCCTTCCTCCCTCCCCCTTTCCTTTTTCCTTCCTTTTTCTTTCCCTCTCTCCCTCCCTCCTTTCTTCCTTTCTTTTCTTCCTTTCTTTTCTTTTTCACTCTCCCTTCCTTCCTCTCTCCCTCCCCCTTTCCTTTCATTCCTTCCTTTTTCCTTCCTTCCCTCTCTCCCTCCCTCGTCATTTCTTTTCTTTCTTTCTTTTCTCTCCCTCCCTCCTTTCTCTTTCTCTTTCCTTTCTTTCTTTTTTCTCTCCCTTCCTTCCTTCCTCCCTCCCTCCCCCTCCCTTTTTCCTTTCCTTTCCTTCCGTCCCTCCTTCCTTTTTCTCTCCCTCCCTCCCTCCCTTTTCCTTCCTTCCTTCCTTCCTTCCTTCCCTCCCTCCCTCCCTCCCTCCCTCCCTCCCTCCCTCCCTCCCTCCCTCCCTCCCTCCCTCCCTCTTTCTTTCTTTCTTTCTTTCTTTCTTTCTTTCTTTCTTTCTTTCGTTCGTTCGTTCGTTCGTTCGTTCTTTCTTCCCAACATTTAGAGCAGTCTTCCCCAAATGTGGCAACATGGAGATCTGTGGACTTCAGCTCCCAGAAATCCCTAGCCATAGCTGGCTAGGAAATTCTGGGAGTTGAAATCCAGAGATCTTAAAAGTTGCCATGTTTGAAAAACTGATTTGGAGCAATCCTAGAGGGGGAAGATATTGATATATTGTTCTTAGGTGAAGAAAAGCACTGAGTGGATTATTTCATTTTTTTCTCCTTTTTTTTGACCTAAAACACAGAGCTAGAAAAACAAAAATGCAACACTCAATGCTTAATGCTTAATGGGTCCCTGTTCACCTTGCCTGGAGGCCTTATTTACCCAAAGAATAAACCACGTTTCTTGGTTTATTCTTCAGCCAGGGTTGGCTAACGATATGCAACACGTTTGCAAAAGTCCTTGTTAGCTTTCCCTGCCAAGGTGCTTCTGCGACATCCCCCCACCTCTTCCTCAGGGGTACCCTGCGATGCCCATCAAAATACGTACGGCCAACTGAGACAAATGTTGCAGCTCTTCCGGTCCATAAATCCCAGGAGGGCGGATTGCACATGTGTGTAACTTCCCTCCTCCTGTAAAGTAAAGCAAGCCAGAATGAATTCTTGAAGGTATGAAATGTAAACCTTTAGTCCTTTGGATGCCATTCCTAGATGCTTGTAACGTTATGTAGGAATGAACTCGGGAGAAGCAAGAAAAGCCAGACTAGACTAGACAAAAGCAGATAAGACTGGAGGCGAGATGAGGAGTGATGTGTGTGTGGGGGGTGGCAGCAGGCGGGCGGGGCGAGAGGTGGGCAGGCAGGGCGAGTGGCGAGTAGGCAGCCCGAGGCGGGACCAGTCAGAGGTGGTACTTGCCAGTTCTCCAAACTACTCAAAATTTCTACTACCTGTTCACCCAAACCAGCTGAATACCAACTCTGGATAAGAGGCAACAGAGCCCTCAGAAGAAAAGGGACGTGGCAAACATTTCAGAAGGAAACCCTCCCTAGTTTCTTGGACTGTAAAGGCGAGGGAGTAGAGATAGATAAATGTTGTCCCTTTGAGGTAGCCCAGACGGGAAGCACCATCCAAGAATACGAGCTCTGTCTTTACTCTAAGGTTACATTCACAGAATCTTCCAATACATCGATGTAGACTAACCAGCTGATGTAACAAGCGGTTGGAAGGGCCTTGAGAGACAGGAGGAAGGGATACCGGCTAGACCAGGGGTCTCCAAACTTGCCAACTTTAAGACGTGTGGACTTCAACTTCCAGAATTCCCAGCCAGCCATGCTGGCTGGGGAATTCTGCGAGCTGGATGTCCACACGTCTTAAAGTTGGCTGGCTGGGGAATTCTGGGAGTTGAGGTCCAAAAGTCTTAAAAGTTGGCTGGCTGGAGAATTTGGAGAGTTGGAAGTCCACAAGTCTTGAAGTTGCCAAGTTTGGAGATCCCTGGGCTAGACAATGCTCAGATAAGAGGCAGCTGAGCCCACAGAAGGAATGGGAAGTGGTAAACATCCCAAAAGAAACTCTCCCTAGTTTCTTGGACAGTAAAGGTGGTGGGGGGGGAGAGAAAGATGAAGGGCAAAACCTCACATGCGAAAACTTGCAGAGAAGTACCTGGTAGGGGTGATCCATTAGCTGCCAAGACCATTTGTTCTGCAATTGCTTTCGTCCGGGAATATTCATTAACTTGCTAAAGAGAAAGAGAGAGAGAGAGAGAGAGAGAGAGAGAGAGAGAGAGACTCATTTAACGACTGTTCGAAGTTATGACAGATTGAAATAACTGACTTACAACAATCGGTCCTTGCACTTATGACCATTGTAGCATCCCCATGATCATTTGATCAAAATCCGGGCACTTGGAAACTGGCAGGTAGTTATGACGGTTGCACTGTCATGTCCCAGGGTCATGTGACCACCATTTGAATGTGGTCATGTCCCGGGGTCATGTGACCACCATGTGACCACCAATGGGGGAAGCTGGATTCATTTAAGGACCGCTTGATTCATTTAATGATGTCATAATAAAGGCCCCCAAATCAGCTGTGACTTACTTAATGACCGCCTCTCTTCGGAGGTTCCAGTCCCAATTATGGTGTACGTTGAGGCCTACCTGTAATTTATTTCAGCTGGAAGACGTACCTGCTCTAAAGGAACATAGGATACGGTCGCTTCGTTGCCGTCCACGATCGTTTCTCCTGCAAAGACCACATTGACCGTACTGGTGTAGATCAACCTTGGGATTCTTTGCCGCTTGCAAACTGGGGAGACAGAGAAAGGGACAAGATTCGGGGTGCAAATCACGCCATGGGCCCAAATGTTGTGGAAGGGCAAAAGGTTGAATGTTGTGGCCCGTCAGCGGTCTGTGCAGCTAGTAGCTGATTCGGACAGTGAGGAGGCTGGTGTGGTGCTGCGCCAGCAGCCAGGGCAGTTGGCGCTCGAGTCAGACAATGAGGAGGCTGGAGAAGAGGTGGTGCCAGAGGTGGGGATTCAGCCAGGACCTTCAGAAGCTCCCATAAGTGAAGAGGAAGAAGAGGAGGAGCCTCTTCTCGATGCACGAGCACTCAGAGCTGTTAAAAGGCAGGAGTGGCTCCTCAGGAGGAGGTCTCCTCGAGAGTAAAGCTTGGGGCTAATTGGCCATTCCCTTAGCCTATTTAAGGAAGGAGGACGACCAACGCAATTTGCAGGAAACAACTTTGTTCATATTCCTTCGCGTCTTGATTCCAGAAACGTTTGATTTGGCTCTTGTTTCTCTCTTGTCAGTTTTCCTGCAAATTGCTTCTGGGCATTCTGACAATCACAGTAAGATTACGGTTATCTGAACTAGTGTACTTCAGATTTGAGTTATTATTCTTTGGATTCTTGTCGGCTGCTAATGAAGTTAAATTAACAGCCCTTGTTCAGAAAAGACTGATTTAAACTGTACTTGTGTTCAAACAACTACTAAGAAAACTCATTAGTAGTCTTTAATTAGTAAACTAAGGTTTGTACGGACTTTGTGTGTGCTGCGTTCTTTGGGGTTCGTAGCTGGGGAAGAACATTGAAGGAGAGAGCCATCGTTGCATCAAACCTGGAAGATAAAGGTGAGCTGAGCAGGATTGACTTCAAAACTTTAAGCAAAGCAGTGCTGGGAAAAAGTATTGGGATGAGAGACAACAAGGAGATCCCTTGTCGGTTAATCTGAGAAGTGGAAAACCATTGGGAAGATGAAGGGAAATTAATTTTGGCAAGAATAGGGATGTTTCCATGATGTCACCATCGGTTGGCCTTCAACTTGAAAACCGTTTTGTTTTAATTACGTTGCAGGGAAGAGGGAAAAATACCGTATTTTCCGGTGTATAAGACGACTGGGCGTATAAGACGACCTCCTCAGAGCCATTTAAGGCTCGTCAGAGCCTTTCGGGCTGGTCTGCCTGGTTACAGGAGAATGAGACCCGGCGTATAAGACGACCCCCGACTTTTGGGAAGATTTTTGTGTGTTAGAAAGTAGTCTTATATGCAGGAAAATACAGTAATTGGTTGGTAAACTATTTCTGTGGAATGCGGTGGCTCAGTGGCTAAGATGCTGAGCTTGTCAATCAGATAGGTTTGGCAGTTCAGTGGTTCAAATCCCTAGTACAGGTCCACCTGCATGAGCAGGGGTTGGACTACATGACCTCCAAGTTCCCTTCCAACTCTTGTTACTGAACCGAAAAAAAGTGACCGGGCTTCCCTCTCACGAGTTCCCAAATATAAGTCTTAAATTGCTTAAGTGTGGTCTCCTCTTAGTAGTTCAATCCAGAATTTGGCCAGCAAAAGTCAATCTATTCTTTTGTGTCACCTACCACCACCACAACCACACACAAAACACCACTTACGCACCTTCAAGGACGATTCCGGTCCCCCCGATGTTGACCGACCGAATGTGTTTCTTGCGCAGCTATAGGAGAAGAGGAAGAACCACCATGTCCCAACAACACAGAACAGGATTTGCTCGATTCCAGTGTTTCTTAAACTCAGCCCCTTTAAGACGGGCGGACTTCAACTCCCAGGATTCACTGGGCAAGGGAATTCTGGGACTTAAAGTCCATGCGTCTTAAAGAGACTGAAATTGAGAAGCACTGCTCTATTCCCTTTATATTTCCTGAACAGTTATGAAAGAAGGTTCTAGAAATGTTGCATTTCGTTTTCGTGTTGGGTCAACTGTCCAGATTTATTTGATGACCATCACATTCAATCTCCAGCCTGAGCAAGTCCCTGCAGTTAGGGTTGCATACCTAATACTCTTTTCTCCTCCTATTTTTTCCAGAACGACGAATCTGTGAGCTGGATTGGACTGGGAGAACATGATTGGCCCAAAATCACCCAGTTGGCTTTCATGCCTATGGCAGGACTAGAACTCACTATCACCTGGTTATTGGGTCAAAGTCACTCAGCCAGCTTTCATGCCTAAGATAGGACTTGAACTCACCATCTATCTCCTGGTGATTGGCCCAAAGTCAACCAGCTGACTTTCATGCCTAAAGTGGGACTAGAACTCACTGTCACCTGGTGATCAGCCCAAAGTTACCCAGGTGGTTTTTGTGCCTAAAGCAGGACTAGAACTCACTGTCACCTGGTGATTGGCCCAAAGTTGCCCAGTTGGTTTTTGTGCCTGAAGCAGGGCTAGAACTCACTGTCACCTGGTTATTGGACCAAAGTCACCCACCTGGCTTTCATGCCTACAGCAGGACTAGAACTCACCACCCCCGGGTTTCAGAATAAGCTTCCCACATCTTCAAGAGAACCTGCGTCATTTGCAAAACTCCAGGAAGGAAAATCAAACTGGACTCACTTGTTGTATGCCGGTCATCCCGTACGAGGCTGCGTGGATGAGACAATCCACACCTTCGCAGGCTGAGTACAAATCACTAAAGTTTCTCACGTCCGACTGTAAGGCAGGAGAAAACTTGGATGAGTGTCTTATTGGAGGACAAGTGTCGATTTCTTCCCAGACGACTCATAAAACAGCCTAATGGATTTCAACCAATGGTGGTGGTTCGTCATCGAAAATGTTCTGCACATGCACAGAAGTGCCGTGTGCTCACAAAACAAGCCCGTGCGCCACCGATAGCGAACCGGTAGCAGGATTTGAAACCAAGTGAAGCCAGTTCGCACCAATTCGGTAGAACCGGTTGTTAACTTTCTAAGCAGTTCGAAGAACTGGTTGTTGGAAGAAATCTTATTTTGTTTTTTTCCACTTTACAGGGCTAATCCTGTAAGGAAGGCAGGAAGGAAATATTCTGGTGGTATTTCTAGCCTGGTGGTGTTTCAACCATGTTTACTAGTTCTATTGACTTTGCTTGTCAGAAGGTCGCAAAAGGGGGAATCACGTGACCCCCAGGACACTACAACCATCATACATAATTAGTTGATGGGTCAGTGTACAGGTAGTCCTCGATTTACAAGTTCATTTAGCGACTGTTTGAAGTTGTAAGTGCGAGTCCAGGTCATACATCACTCCCCCCCTCCCCCGAGGCCATCCTAACTTTGAATCGTCGTTAAATCAGTGGTGAAATCCACTGTGGTCGTTAAATCAGTGGTGAAATCAGTGGTGAATTTACTACCGGTTCTGTGGCCATGGCTTGGTAGGTGTGGCGTGGCTTGGTAGGCGTGACTTGGTGGGTGTGGCAGGGGAAGGATACTGCAAAATCCCCGTTCCCTCCCCACTCCTGGGGGAAGGATATTCCAAACTCTCCATTCCCACCCCATTCTGGGGCTAGCCAGAGATGGTATTTGCCGGTTCTCCAAACTGCTTAAAATTTCCGCTACCGGTTCTCCGGAACCTGTCAGAACCTGCTGAATAGCATCCTGTGTTAAATCGACGGTCATAAATCAAGGATTACTTGCAAAGCTTCAGCAAAATACCTATATCCTCCCTCCCTCCAAAGGTGAACAATGAGTAGAAACAAGAAATACCCTGATCAATATTATTCCTTTTGGAATGTCCCAAATCGGCGGATTAAAATCGTACAAAATGACTTTGGTTCCTGATTTAGCGAGAGCGCAGCCGAGCGTAAAGCCGAGATAACCGGCGCCTCCGGTTATGACCGCCTTGTCGCTGATTTTATTCAACGGTAGTGTCAGGACTTCAGGAACGCTTTCGCCAACTTTGCCATCCTCCTTGTTGCATTTGTAGAACCGGCTGGGTTTTGGGTCCTTCGGCTTCTCCATTCCGGGCTGGGAAGATGGTGGAGCCCCCAAATCTCCATCCAGAGGGGGCGAAGACGTCACCTGTTCCTCACCTGCCTCAGGTGTAATAAGAGGAATCAGATGTCACTTTTATCGTTCAAGGAGAATAGGTGCGACTCAGGTTGAAATGAGGGGTCCGTGGTGCTCTCTGACGGAGGGGAGAGGAGGGAGGAGGAGGAAGAGAGAAGGAGAGGGGAAGAGGGAGAGAGTGGGGGAGGGAGACAAAGAGGGAAGGAAAGACAGATAGGGAAAGAGGGAAAAGAAAGAGAAGGAGGGGGAGAGAGGGAGGGAGAGAGAGAAAGGGAGGGATGGGGAAAGGGGAGGAAGAGAGAAGGAGAGGGAAAGGGGAGGGACAGAAAAAGAGGAGGGGAAGTGAGAGAGAGGGAGAGGGACGGGAAGAGGGGGAGGGAGAAAAAGAGGGAAGGAGAGACAGATAGGGAAAGAGGGAAAGGAGAAAGGGAAGGAGAAGGAGGGAGGGAGAGAGAGTTGGGACAGAGGGAGGGAGAAGGGGAAGGGAAGGAAGAGAGAGGAAGGGAAAGAGGAAGAGAGGGGTGGAGAGGCAGGGATAGGGAAAGAGGGAGGGGGAAAGGGAGAGGGAGGGAGGGATGGGGAAAAGGAGAGGGAGTCAAGGAGAGGGAGAGAGGGACTAAGAGAGGGAGAAAGAGAGGGAGAGAGGAAGGGATGAGGAAAGAGGGAAGGTGAGGGAGAGAGGAAGAGAGAGCAGGAGGGAGGGAGAAGGAGAGAGAGATGAATGGGGAAAAGGAGAGGGAGAGAGCAGGAGGGCGAGGGAGAAGGAGAGAAAGAGATGAAGGAGAGGTGGAGGGAGGAACAGGGGAAGGGCTAGAAGGAGGGAAGGAGGAAGAGAAAAACTTTGATTTCTCCCTTTAGCTCCGTTTGCGTTTCAGCCCCTCTGAACCGGCCTGTTTCAGTTTACCCAGGGCGGGGGGGGGTGTGAACCCGGGCGCCCCCTCCCCAAATTGGGCAGCGGGAAGGCGATCAGCTCCAGCCGCCTCTCTTCTGCCCTCTGAGCGGCGGAGACCCCCGGCGGGTCCTATCCCCCCCCCCCGCCGAGCCATCCAGGGCAGCGGGGGTCGTGGGGCGGTGGTCGCAAGCTAGAAGCGAACCTAACGCCCGGCCGGCTGTGCTTGCAGGCTCCGGGTCGTATTTATCGGATCAGAAGCGCACTCAAAAAAAAAAAGAAGAAGAAGAAGAAGAAGAAGAAGAAGAAGAAGAAGAAGAAGAAGAAGAAGCGAGGCTCTAGCCGAGCACCCCCCGCCCGCGAACACGCGTGTCCGTGCGCGTCCGTGGGAACTGGGCCGGGGTCTTTGCAAAAGGCAGCGGGGGTGGGGGAGGCGTCTTCTTGGGAGTTGGGCTGGACAGGGGTCGAGGAGGACTTCTCCATGAAGTCATCCAAGAGTTGGGAGCTACTGAAAAGAGATCAACAGGCTGAGAAATTTATTTATTTTGGGGAGTGGGGTTTATTTCTTATACACAGAATGTAAATGTACATTCTCTTATACATACTTGGTCTTGCATACACATATTTTTCTTAAAGAAAGCATAAAAATAAGGCATTTTAATTACATTCGGGGTTTTCTTTTCCCTCATTTCACAAGCCTCCTTCTCTTTCTTTCTTTCCCTTTCCTTCCTCCTCTCCTGCTTCCTCCCTCCTCCTCTCCTTCCTCTTTCCTACTTTCCCCATTCCTTTCCCCCACTCCTCCGCTCTTCTCCCCCTTTCTCACCTTCTCTCCTACTCTTGTCCTCTGTCCTTTCTTCCTCTCCTTTCCCCTTTTTTCCATTTCTCTCTCTCCCTCTCCTCTTCTTACCCTCTACGCCTCTCTCCTTTCTTTCTCCTTTGTTATGGAATATTTTCCTCATTTGGTATCCGAGCAACTCCAATATTCTAATAATATATACTTCCTTTTCGATTACTTTTCAGTTTTACTCAACCTGTCACTGTTATCATCATAATTGGACATTTATCCTTATCATCTTCTTTCTTTTCTCCCCCCTCCCATCCCCCTTTTCCATTTACTCTGGTGTCATCTGAGTTTCTATTTCTCCTCGGATCCATGTTTCATAGTTTAACATCAATTAGCCAATGTATCTTCTTGTCCAAGCTCTGGAAGTCTTCTCCTCCTTCCACTGTGATAATAAACCTTAAGCCAAGTTACTAGTCCACTTGAGAAATCTTAAGCCAAGTTACTTGTCTACTTGAGACATCTTAAGGCAAGTTAATGGTCTGCTTAAAAAACCTTAAGCCAAGTTACTAGTCCACTTTTGAGGGCTGGGCAGGCAACTTTCCAGAGGCAACTCCCCGATTTTCTGTCCTACAATTAGTTCTCCAATTCTGTCTTCTAACACACATACAAAACCACACATACACCACACTGCTGTATAAACCAGTGTTTCTCGACCTCCAGAATTTGAAGATGGGTGGACTGTGTTGGCTGGGGAATTCTGGGAGTTGAAGTGCACACATCTTCCAAGTTCCTGAGGCTGAGAAACATGGCTAGTAATGTATCATTCTGGTTGGATCCCCGGATCAAAGCAGGAGCCGATGGAATGAGGATGGGCGTGCACAAATCCACAATCTCTTGCACACCATGATTTTGGAGAAGAGGGCTGCCCTTATGAGGGGGGGGGAAGAGAGGGAGAGAAAGAGAGGGAGAGTGAGGGAGGGAGGGGAGGGGGGAGAGAAAGAGAGAGGTGGAGGGGAGGGGGAGAGGGAGCGGGAGAGAGAAAGAGGGAAGGAAGAGAAAGAAAGAGAGAGGGAGGGAGGGGAGGGGGAGAAAGAGAGAAAGGGAGGGGAGGGGGAGAGAAAGAGAAAGGGAGGGGGAGAGAGAGAAAGAGGGAGAGAGGGAGGGGAGAGAAAAAGAGAGAGGGAGGGGAGAAAGAAAGAGGGAGGGAGGGAAGGAAGAGAGAAAGAGGGAGGGAGGGAAGGAAGAGAGAAAGAGGGAGAGAGACGGGGGAGGGGAAAGAGAAAGAGGGAGGGGAGAGAGAAAAAGGGAGAGAGAGGGAGGGAGAGAGAGAGAAAAAATCCATCAGCAAAACCATAGGATTTTGTACCATGCTTTCACCAGTTTATTGTTAAACTTAGAAATCATTACATTTATTGGACTAGACGACCTCAAAGGTCCTTTCCAACTTTGTGATTCCCTAACATCTCATGGTAGCGGTTAAAAACGGAGGCCATTTCTGCCCAGGAGAGCTAATCCTCAGAGGCGCTTTGATCCAGGCACTTACCTGCCCAAAATTACCTTATTTTCAAAGCTGTCCCCAGGCGGTCACAGGCCAATCGAATTATTCAGCATCCCAACAAGCCTCCCTTACACCTGGGGTCCCCAACCCCTGGGGGCAGAGGCCCACTTTCGGGGCCGCGGCCTGTTCTGAACCGGGCTGTGCAGGCGGCGGGAGAGTCTGTGCGCACGCGTGAAGCTCCCCCTCGTGCGAGTTGGCGGACACTTGCTCCCCTCACACGAGCGGCAGCCATTTTGCGGTCACACAAATTGAATTGCATGCGTTTACATGGGGCCCCCTACCATTCATGAATCCCAGGGGTGCTGGGGGTTCGCAGGGGTTCGAGAGAAGCTCTAGCTAAGATTCTGTGCAGTTCAGAGAACCCCCAAATCCCACTCCTGGCTGGCCCCACCCACCCCTCCTCACCCCTCCTAAGAGTTCCCATGTGGCCCGTTTTGGATGCAGATAAGAGCAGGATGCGCGTGGAGGTTCAGAAACGGGCCCGTTTCCGGTCTCCAGAGGGCCTCCGGAGCCTGGGGAGGTCGCTCAAGGAAAGCCTCTGGAGCCCAGGGAGGACAACCCCCCTCTCACGATGCAGGAAGCTGACTAGGCCACGCCCACCTCCACCCAGCAACCGGGCAGAGAACCCCCGCAACGTAAAAGAAACAACGTGAAGGTGTAAAATATGAAGAAAAACCTCCAAGTGGCCTCAACGACTCTCAGAGAGAGCGCTAATGACCAGATGACTGCAAGGAATAGAAATCCTTCCAACATTCACTCAGAACGGAAGAAGCTTCTCGGATGAGAAGCGAAACCTCTTCAAAGGAAAAACAGAGAGTCCAGTTGCCTTTTGAAAAAAAAAACACCTTTGGGCCAAGTCTGAATATTAGGGGGAGGGACTTTCTTTGTCTTCACGCATAGATTTCCTTCGCAGATAATCGTCTGCCACTTCGGCCAAGGAATATTTCTTTGGATGATATCCCAGCTGCTTCCTTGCTTTGTCTATCTGAAACGTGTAGGTAACAAGGAGGTGTCCCACCTAGACAAGGAAACACACAATGACATCAATTTGTGAGTTCTGAGCTTTTCGAAGCCGTGGCAAACCGTGGCAGCAGGCTGCGAGAACCCCACAAAAACGACTCCCAGGACAGGCCACAAATTGTGAGTTCAGCTGAGTAAATCCACAAGTTGTCAGGTTCTCAGGCCGTCTTCAAAATAAATGCATTTCAAACAGAATCTCTTTTTATGAGGCAAAATCCATTTTATTTAGCACTGCAGCTTTCGCACTGACTCCATGCAGCCAGCACTGACATGCTGACCCAAAGACCCTCCTCTTCCTTCCCCCCCCACTCCTCTGCATTCATTGGCCATCTTCCCAATCATTCACCCCTAATCTACTGCTCCAATTCAAAGAATTTCCCCCCTCCCATCCATCTCCTTGGGAACGTTATCTCCAGCGAAAAATAAGTAGGTGAAAGCCCACCGTCCCGTACAGACTTCTGCGTCCTCCTTCTAATGTCAGCACTAGGATTATATGCATCTTGACATGCTGACACAAGAGGTCCTCAAATTACGACCAGAATGGAGCCCAAAATTTCTGTGGCTTAAGGATGTGAGACAGTGGTGAATTCGGCCCCGTTTTAATGACCTTTCTTGCCAGAGCTAAATGAATTATTGTCGCAGTTGCTAAGTTAGCAACATGGTTGTTAAATGAATCTGGCTGCCCCGTGGATAGGTCCCAAAAGGGGATCACTATAACCGTCATAAATAGGAGTCAGTTGCCAAGCATCCTAATCAGTGGTGGATTGCTCCCGGTTCGCATCGGTTCGCAAGAGCCAGTAGTAAAAATTTGTAGTAGTTCGGAGAACCGATAATAATTTTGGCTGGCCACGCCCCCAAACTGGTCCCCTGCCTGGTCGCCACTCGCTTACCTTGCCCACCTCATCAGCGGCTTAAACTTTTAACTTTTAAAAGCATTTTTTTCAACAACCTCTTCCGCTGAAAAAATGCTTTTAAAAGTTAAAAAAAAAAGCCTCTGACGATCGCGCGGCTCAGCTGGGATCATCAGAGGCTTTTAAAAGCATTTTTTCCTGCAACCTCTTCTGTTGAAAAAATGCTTTTAAAAGTTTTTTTAAAAAAAGCCTCTGACGATCGCGCGGCTCAGCTGGGATCATCAGAGGCTTTTAAAAGCATTGTTTTCCTGCAACCTCTTCAGCCAAAGAGGTTGTAGGGGGAAAAATACCTTGGTTACATCCAGGGGCAGTATTCACTTACCTTCATTACTGGTTCGCAAATGTGAGCGGGCACGCATGAATGCTCACTTCGCTCGCACGCACCCCCTACACGCATGTGCAAAGCTTCAAAAAACGGGACATGATGATGTCAGGACGAGTGGCCGGAGCCGCCTCCAGCAGCCGCTACCGTTTTTTCCGAACCGGATAGAACTGATTGAATACCACCACTGGTTACATATAACCGTAATGAGCAGACTCCTCCCAGTTGTTTGCCAAGGACTACCTGTGGCATCACTTCCTTTGAATAACCGTTATCCCAAAGTCGACAGGTTCCCACCCTTGGGTTAAGTGCCCCAGTTGGAAGAAAGAAAGGGGAGTTAGCAATCTCTGCTAACATCCAAATTATTACTTTGTGGTGGCTAGTATAAGCAGAAAAGTTGTGGGTTGTTGGTTCGTTTGTTTACCTCTCTTCTGGTCAGGAACGGTGTAAAGTTAAATATGGGGTTAAGAACCCAGTACAGGTATTCCGCCAAGGTAACTGTAGGAAAAAGAAGATTTAACACTTAAAGGAGGAGAGGGGGGGCAAGGGATCTGTGAATCAATCCAGATTTAAGAACACCGGCATATAAATCTATTTAAAAAAAAAAAAACATCTGAACTCTGATCACATGAGCAAGGAGATGCTAAATGGTTGTAAGTGTGAAAAAAGTCTTTTTTTCCCAGTGTTGTAACATCGAACAGTCACTAAACGAAATCGTGAAAGTCGAAAACTACCTGTACCATTTCAGACCAGTCCAATCTCTTCTTTAAAAACTTCCACTGTTGGAGCATTTACAACTTCTGGAGGCAAGCCGTTCCACTGATTAAATTATTCTGTCAGGAAATTTCTCCTTAGTTGGGGCTAAAGTTAAAACTTGGGGCTAAAAGAATCTCAGTGAAAACGGAGATTTCCTAGACAAGGTAGGCCAAAGGATGCTAAAGCTTCAAAATGAAATATTCTAATTACCTACGATTTTCAAAACAACCCCAGGCAGAATCAGTCTTGGCTTCGGAAGACCCAGCTTTTCATACTGTAAGAGACAGAAAAGAAATATGTCTCAAAAAAAAAATATAGACATATTTTCTACACCATGATGAATTAAAGGTCAATACGGAACGAGATTTACCTTAGGAGGTTGAATTCTGGAGAATCGGTAATAATAAGAGTGGGAAGGGACTTTGGAGGTCATCTAGTCCAGCCCCCTGCACACGCCAGAAACCTATACTAGGGATTCGAACTGCCGAACTTTCTGATTGACAAGCTCAGCGTCTTAGCCACTGAGCCACCTAGTCAGGCTTATTGGGTTAGCCACTTTTCCAAATAACTAAATTTCTTAGAAGGCAGAAGGTTCTGGGAGCTCCTCCCCTAATTTTCTGCCACCGCAGGCTAACTCGGCTCTCTTCTCACGATGTTGATTCTCACACCAGCAATGTTAGTTGTGAAATCTTGAGCGTCCTCTGAGCTTGCTTGCAGATATTATGCTTCTAGATAGCATCATCACTTAGAGTGGGTGTGGGATTTGTCCATGATTTACTACTTACAATAGCTTGTCTTGACAGTATTGGTGAGGTGTGTGGGTTTTTCCCTTGGCAATTAAGGTATTGTTTTCTGCTTGTTTCTCTGGTGTCAATCCCTGCTTATCTGGCTGCTGGCTGCCGGAGAGGATGCGTTCTGTTTCTTGTTTCCTTCTAGGCTTTTTTATTGTCTCTTTTGAACGGTGTGTGGTTTCTGTCTTAAGTGTCGATCGATGACTGATTTATCTGACTGCCAAATTCCCTAGTATTTGTGGAATTAGCTCGGTCTAAGATGCTAACATCTCTGATTCCTCAATTTTGTAACAGATGGACAGATTCAACGGCCGTTTCAATCTAGTTTCAACGTCTCCGAGCAATCAACCAAGGTCAGAGAATACCATGGACAACACAGTTCAAACTTGAGCTAGATATATTCTCTTCCACTGGAAAGTTGGTTGAATCAGTAACCGTCTGCCTCAGAGGTGGGTTCCAGGGGTGAAGTCCTACCGGTTCGGACCGGTTTGGGCAAATTGCTAGGGTTTACGGGCATCAGTTTGCCGAACCGGTAGTAATTACCCCTCCTTGGCCCCACCCACGCCCGGCCGATCGCTGCTCACCGCTTCTGGCTGCTCGATATTCCACAGAATTCGGTGTTAAATGCAGTAGAGAGACTGCTAACTTTTCTCCCTCCATTCAGAACGGAGGTGGTCCAGCGTGTCCCTTTTAAGGTAGTCCCCAGGAGGGAGAGGGACAGGGGTGGGGGAGCAGCCATTTTCATGAAAGGCAGGAAAATGGGGAAGGGGATTTTCCTGCCTGTCATCCATTCCTCCATCTCAGCACAGACTGAGGGGAGGATGGTAGGCAGGAATATTCCCCTCCCCGTTTTCCTGCCGTTCGCGACAAGGAGTGGCTGGGAGGGGAGGGGCCGGTGAGGAGCCCCTCGATGTGAGTGATGGCAAGTTGGCCACACCCACTCAGTCACATGACCTCCCCCCAACAAGCCATGCTCACAGAACCGGTAGGGGAATTTTTAAAATTTTACCCCGGTGGGTTCTATTTACCTTTACTACTGGTTCGTGTCTAGTGCGTGTTACTCGCTTTGCTCGCGCAGAAGCTTATGCACATGTGCACATCACCTATGATGATATCCAGGACAGTGGGCGGAGCCTCCCACTGGTTTTATTACCGGTTCTTGCAAACCGGTCTGAACCGGCGGCAACCCACTACTGGCCTGCCTCTTAATAGCACAAAAAGGGCAAAGTAAATCTGTTAAACGGTGGAATGGCAAGAAAGCATGGCTGGCTGGGGAATTCTGGGAGTTCAAGTCCACAAGCCTTAAAGTTGCCAAGTTGGAGACCCCAGTTATAGAATAAACCCGAAAACTTGGCCTATTCTCAAAAGATTTCCTGAAGCAAGAAAAAGGTCTTACCAGAACCGATGTCCATTTGAAAAAATTGATTTTGTCTCCATCGTGTATAAAATAGGCTTGACCACTCTGGAGGAAAAATAAAAAGAAGGAATGAGAGGACAGGAAAACACAATGCCCTTGTCATTTTGATCAAAACGGACCCAACGTGGAATCAGAAATGGACTACTTACAGCAATGAAGTTTCTCTCTGCTGTTAGAGCTCTTCTGGCAAGGAGGTAGGCTTGAGTTATATTACAAATATGAACCCAGTTCATCCAGGTGCCCGTGGTATCAAAGGTAAAGTACCGTAAACTGCTCTGGATATTTTTCTACGGAAAAGAAACCGGAGAAAAAGTCGTCCAATTATCAGTGTGGAATGAAATGCAACTAAGAAAGAAAGGGAGGGAGGGAGGGAGGGAGGAGGAAGAGAGCAGAAGGAGGAGGCGGAGGGGAGAGGAAGAGAGGAGAAAGAGGAGTGGGGGAGGAGGAGGAGTAAATACTGGATTAAAATTGAACAGGATCAAATCTCCATTCGAAGAAGTCAGCGGAGCAGATCATGCTTTCATATCAAGCTGACTAGAGGTAGTCCCCATTTAGAGACTGCCTCATTTAGCGACAATTTGCAGTTACGCCAGCGATGAAAAAGTCCATTTTGCAACCAATCTTTACATTTACAACCTTCACAGGTTTGTCACGCAAAAGGAAACCGAAGTAAGATCGTGAGCCCACTTGGGGTTCACTCAGTGAACCTTTTCCCTTAATGACCGAGTTGCCAGTCCCAATTGCGGACGTTAAATGAGCGCAATCTGTGCACAGGATGATTCCCAAGGGGAGAAAAAACTAGCTCAAACAATGTTAGGCTTATTGGGAAGAAATTTATCACATCATGACACTAATTCAGTCAGAGATGATGCTTATAAATATGGCATTATCTACTTTGGCGGGAGAAAAAAATGAAAACAGATAAAGAAAATGGAGTTTGGTGGCTGGAATTAACCTCAACTCTGTTTTCACTGTTATAAGGCTGAGGTGAGTGACAGCGGTACATGTGTCAGTCTTGTTAACAATTGCTCACAAGCAAGAAAGGACGAGGTTAATACAGGGTGTCTGGGTGGGCAGGTTTATTATGAGAGGAAAGTACAGGTAGTCCTCGATTTATGACCATAACAGAGTTCAGAATTTATGTCGCAAAGAGACATTTGTTAACTGGCTTTTGGTCCCGATTTACAACTTTTCTTGCCATTATTGTTAAGTGAATCACTAAGGTAAAGGTAAAGGTTCCCCTCGCACATATGTGCTAGTCGTTCCCAACTCTAGGGGGCGGTGCTCATCTCCGTTTCTAAGCCAAAGAGCCAGTGCTGTCCGAAGACGTCTCTGGGGTCATGTGGCCGGCATGACTCAACCCCAAAGGCGCACGGAACGCTGTTCCCTTCCCACCAAAGGGGGTCCCTATTTTTCTACTTGCATTTTTTTTTTACATGCTTTCGAACTGCTAGGTTGGCAGAAGCTGGGACAAGTCACGGGAGCTCACCCCATTAGGCGGCACTAGGGATTCGAACCACTGAACTGCCGACCTTTCAATCGACAAGCTCAGCGTCTTAACCACCGAGCCACCGCGTCCCTGTTAAGTGAATCACTGCAGTGGTTCAATTAGTAATGCAGTTGTGAAGTACATCCGGCTTCCCCAGTGACTTTGCTTGCCAGATGGTCGCAAAAGGAGATCCTGTGACTACCCAGGGCAGTGCAACCGTTATAAATAGATTGCACCGTCCATTGCTAAGCACCCAAATTTAAGTCACATTCAAAGGTCAGAAAAGCAATGCCTACAATGAAGCGGGGAAGGATTTTGTCCTCTCCTGGACCGTAGATTCCAGGCGGCCGAAGCGCACACGTTCGGAGTGTCTCTCCTCCTACGAAAATAAAACGAAACCATTCCGTGGAACGTCTGCGGGACAAATCCGTGGCAAAAAGAGTCATTGAGCAAGCATAACACACAACTTCAGTTTCATGGCTTTTTCCCCCATCCAACTTGAGCCATCGTACAGGTGGTCTTTGTCTAGCGACTGCCTCACATTTGTGTTCTCAGGGTCACCTGAGCAGTGCAAATGGTTCCTGTCGTCTGCCATTTTTCCTCTGGAAATCCATTCCTACTCCCACACCATTCAAAGGGTCTTCATCCCAAATTGTATAGCTAAAAGTCTGTAGAGACTCTCAGTTTTCCAGATCATGGTTGTCCCAAAGGTGCTTTTTCAGAAGGCAGCTGGACTTTTTTGTTGTTGTTTTTCCTTTTGAAGAGGTTTTGCTTCTCATCCAAGAAGCTTCTTCGGCTCTGACAGGATTCCATTCCCCACTTTTCTGAGAGAACTATCAGAGCCCCTTTCCCATACCGTTTTTCTAAGCTGCCCAAGGTCACTGAAAGTGAGCGGGCGGCCATATAAATCCCCCAAATAAATAAAACGTTTTTTTCCCCCCATAATGTTTTTCCATACATGGTTTTCAAGGTTTCCTCGGGTTGGAAAAGGAAAGGAAGGAAAACTGAAACCAAACCTACCCTGAAGTGGGGCTCCGTTGGCCGCTAGGATCATCTGTTCTGCAATTGTTTTGGTTTTAGAATAATTGTCAGATTGCTACGAGAGAGAGAGAGAGAGAGAGAGAGAGAGAGAGAGAGAGAGAGAGAGAGAACCTTTATTTATATTTATATTTATGTCTATGTCTATATTTAGATGATTATGATTAAAGGTTTTATCTTAATATAAAATACAAATAGAAATAAAGACAATGGAATCCCTCAACCAGGGATGGGCTGCTGGAGGTTCTTAGGGGTACGGGAAAACCTCTAGCTAAGATTCTGTGCAGTTTGGAGAACTCCCAAATCCCACTCCTGGCTGGCCATGCCTACCCCTCCCCTCCCCTCCCCGGAGTCCCCATGTGGTCCATTTTGGATGCACATAAGTGCAGGGCATGCGGGGAGGCTTGGGGAAGTCGAAAAACAGGCCTATTGGAAGTTTGGAAAGGCCAGAAACGGGCCCGTTTCTGGCCTCCAGAGGGCCCCTGGAGCCTGGGGAGGCCATTTTTGCCCTGCCGGAGTCTCAAGGAAAGCCTCCAGATCCTGGGGAGGGCAAAAATGCCCCTCCCCCACCCTGGTGGAGGAGGCCAACTAGGCCATGCCCATCATGGCCACGCCCACCTAGCAACCGGGCAGAGAACCCCTTGCTAAAGTTTTTGAAGCCCACCCCTGCCCCCAACTGATGCCTAATTTGTGACATTCGAGAATTGCATCGCAAAATTCGCAGAAGGGTGATTGTTGAAGGACAACTGAATTCTGTTTCAAGGATTAATAAGATGAGCTTGGAAAATCAAAGCATTGCAAATCCTAGACCAGGAAATCTAACTATTTATGGGAGGGGGGGGGAGCAAAGGCAAATCATTTCTCTATTGTTCCGTTCGAGAGACATCAATTTCAAAATTAGATAAATTGAGGTTAACATGCAAACTCGCCTACATCCAATATGTTTCTCACCCAAATATACCTTTTCAAGCGGAAAGTACGGCAACGTTTCAACTGCATCTTCAACTGGATCCCCTCCAAATACAACAGTCACTGAACTGGCATAGATCAATTTGGAAATGTTTCTTGATTTGCAAACTGCAGAGAAACAATACGTTATTAAACCAATGTTTCTTAACCTTGGCAATTGGAAATTTTGTGGACTTCAACGCCCAGAATTCACCAGCAAGCACACTCTAAGGCTGCTGGACTTTTACTCGTAGAATTCCCCAACCAGCATGCTTTAAGATGAGTGGGCTTCAACTCCCAGAATTCCCCAGTCAGCATGTGTGGCAATTCTCAGGTGCATGGACTTTAGCTCCCAGAATTCACATGCTACCATGCTTTGAGAATGGTGGACCTCAACTCCCAGAATTCCCCAGCCAGCATGCTTGGTAATTTTCAGAAGTGTGGACTTCAACTCCCAGAATTTCCCAGCTAGCACACTCTAAGGCTGCTGGACGTTTACTCCCAGAATTCCCCAGCCAGCATGCTTTAAGGCGGGTGGACTTCAGCTCCCAGACTTCCCCAGCCAGCATGCTTTAAGAACGGTGGACTTCAGCCCCCAGACTTCACCAGCTAGTATGTAGACTTTAAGATATGTAGACTTCCATTTCCAGAATTCCCCAGCCACCATACATTAAGATTCCCCCTGCTGGATGTGGAATTCTGGGAATTTAAGTCCTCACACATCTTATCGTTGCTGAGGTTGAGATACACCAGCCTAACATATCCAATTATGTTATTGGCCTCTCATGAGTTCTTAGAGGGAAGGCAAGCCATAAATATAAAAAAACCTAAGAAATAAAGCCAAGCACAGAACAACCAGGGTTAACGTTCACTATTTTTTCTCCTGCAGAATGTAGTCTTGTAGTAGGCTACTGAATTTTCCAGAAATGAGAACGCTTTCGTGTATTGGCATAAGAGAGAGAAATGAACTGAAGCATACCATCAATGACAACCTGCGTTCCTCCCACGTTGATGGACTCAATCTCTTCTATCTTTTTGAGCTTAGAAACAATAGGATGAAAGAGGGGGGAAAAAAATCAGAAGAATGATGATTTTTTTAGGTCACATTCAATTTTGCAGCTACTAAGATTGTTGGATGAGCAGGCACAAAAACAGCCGGGGAAATGATTGAAGGCTGGGAAACAGGCTAATTTCCCTGGAGGTAAATTAATACTAATTTACCTCCAGCTTA
This sequence comes from Coluber constrictor foxii, assembly GCA_038048745.1. Taxonomy (NCBI): domain Eukaryota; kingdom Metazoa; phylum Chordata; class Lepidosauria; order Squamata; family Colubridae; genus Coluber; species Coluber constrictor. Next base: position 5,854,340 of record CM075973.1, read on the forward strand.
TCAAGTACTTAGAAGGCGAGGGCTGGGCAGCACAAACAAACAACAGCTAATGCCTTAAAAGCCATTCATGAACACACCCCAATCAAATTTAAAATACCATTTACACAACGGGCACTATAAATACCATACACAGAGAACAGCACGTACTCTGCTAGAGAGAGGTTTCCTGAAGAATGGCTTTATCATGAGCCTGAAAGCTTGGAAGACAAAACCTCTGGTGACCAACTCAGATTGGATCCTGCAAAATTACTTATACTTACTTGTGAGTAGCAAATACTGAGTATAAGACACACTTTTTCCCTCCCTAAAAGAGGGTGGAAATGTCGGTGCATCTTATAAACCGAATACAACCATTTTTGGTCTCCCGAAACCCCACCCTGTGTGCTCCGTTTTCCGCAAAAATGGGATGCGCGGAGAGTTTGGGAGGCCTGCAGAGTGCTCCTCGGGGCTGGGGAGGGCAAAAATGGACGTTTTTCATGAAAAACGGCCTCATTTTTTGGCCTCCCAAACCCCCTATGCATCCCGTTTTTGCTCTCCCCAGCCCCCAGGAGCACTCTGCAGGCCTCCCAAACTCTCGGTGCATCCCATTTTTGCGAAAAATGGGCCCTTATGGTCTTCCAAAAACCCCCACACGTTCCATTTTTCCCCTCTCCAGCCCCCTTTTTTTGCAAAAGTGGGATGTGCAGAGTGTTTGGGAGACCTGCAGGGTGCTCCTGGGGGCCGGGGAGGGCAAAAATTATTTTTTTTCCTTGTTTTCCTCTTCGAAATCTTGGTGCGTCTTATACTCCGGTGCGTCTTATAGTCCAAAAAAATGTGGTAACTGTATTATCCACTTACTTGCTCACCTCCAGAGAGGCCAAAACTTGCCAGATGAAAAATGATGTCGATTCCCTCGCTCGCTTGGAAGACTTTCTCATAATCCCGCACATCAGCCTGGAAAATGTTGTTGTGGGAAGGAAAGAACTGAATATAAAATTAGAAGCATCACTGATCACATCATCATTTGTTGGCTAAGCCTGGCACGATTTGTACAAGATTTTTACAACCAAGATGTTGAAGGTATTGGATTAACCATGAGGGTACAGGTAGTCCTTGGCTTATGACCATCCGTTCGATGGCCATTCAAAATTATGACGGTGCTGAAAAAAGCCATTCATGACCAGGGGTGAAATCCAGCAGGTTCTGACCGGTTCTGGAGAACCGGTAGCAGAAATTTTGAGTAGTTTGGAGAACTGGCAAATATCACCTCTGGCTGGTCCCAGTGGGGTGGGAATGGAGATTTTGCAGTATCCTTCCCCCTGGAGTGGTGTGGGAATGGAGATTTTGCAGTATCCTTCCCCTGCCACACCCACCAAGCCACGCCCACAGAAGCAGTACTAACAAAAAAATTGAATTTCACCACTGTTCATGACCATTTAAAAAGGTTAAATCAATTCACAATTCACAAGGTTTGTTAATCTGGGATGTTTCGTTACTCGTCCGAGTGATTTCATCGGTCAAAATAATAATAATAAAAAAGTTAGGGAGAGAATCGTTGGAATGTACTAACTCATGCCAACTGCAGGGGTTTCTTCCCAAAATGCATTGCAATATGTAAATGAAGACTCAAATCACCCAGGCCAAAAGATTAAATTATGTGATATATTTTGGGGAGAAACCCCTGCAGTTAGTACATTCCAAAACGCTCTGACTATTTTTTGGGGGGGGGGGGATATTTTGACTGAACAAAAGTTACTCGGATGAGTAATGAAACGTCTCAGATTAACGAATTTTGTTAATTGCCATGATTTAACCTTTTCAGATCCTTTTGGCCTGGATGATCGACTCTTCATTTACATATCATTTATGAGCACCACAATATCCCCATCGTCACAAGCTTGTTCAGATGCTTGTCTTTGCGACTGTTGTAGCATCTTAGGATCATGTGATGGCCATCTGCACCCTTCCCAGCCAGTTTCCAACAAACCAAGTTAGTGGGGGAAGCTGGATTTCCTTAGTGACCGCCACAAAACAGGTCATAAAATCAGGTGCGACTCACTTCACAATCGCATCATTTAGCAATGGAGCTTCCCGTTCCAATTTTGCTTATCAATCAAGGATTATCTGTACCAGTGGGTGGGTTTCAATTTTGTTTTTACTATCGGTTCTGTGGGCGTGGCTTGGTGGGTGTGGCAGGGGAAGGATACTGTAAAATCTCCATTCCCACCCCACTCCAGGGAAAGGATACTGTAAAATCTCCATTTCTTCCCGATTAGCTGAGACTCGGGAGGCAGAGAATAGAAGAGGGCAGGGCCAGTCAAAATTTTTACTACCGGTTCTGTGGGCGTTGCTTGGTGGGCATGGTATGGCTTGGTGGATGTGGCTTGGTGGGCATGGCAGGGGAAGGATACTGTAAAATCCCCATTTCCTTCCAATCAGCTGGGACTTGGGAGGCAGAGAATAGATGGGGACTGGGCCAGTCAGAATTTTTACTACTGGTTCTCCTCAATTACTCAAAATTTCCACTACTGGTTCTCTAGAACTGGTCAGAAATCCACCTCTGACTTGTACCCAGTCTAATCCATCTTCAGCCATGGATGTTCCCTGTAGGAATTTGGGTTGGTGTTTCTTCCTCTCAGCATAACCTGTCCCACAGGTTTATTGTTGCAGGAAAACCATGGAGGAGAAAGTCCTACGTAGATTACCTGAATTCCTGGATTACAAGGAAGATTTATGCAATAAGGACGCATCTTGCCGGCATCCTGCCATCAAAGGCTGTGGGGTGGGTGGGAGGAGGGACATGCGGGGTGGGAACAAATGGGCAATAAACCTGTATGGGTATAAGGTAAGGTATATAGCTTGATGAAGAACAGTGAAGCTCAGACAATTTGTGCCAGCAGCCAAGGCCAGGCACCCTGAGAAAGAGCATGGAATAGCTCAAACATATCAGCGTTCTCAAAACACTTAGGTGAATCTTCATTGGCTGAAGACTGACAGGTCATCGAGGAAGACTTGGGATGAAGGGAAACATTGGAATGAAGGGAAACATCAGGTCTAGCTTGATTTTACCACCATCTTTTAGTAAAAGAATATATCACTTCACTTCCATGGAGTCGAGGGTCTTTCTTTCCTAAGAGATCAGACTGGGACAGGTCTGACACCAACAGTCAAACTGATCCCCATCCTACCTTGAAGAAGATCGCTCCCTTGGGGAGCTCCGATGTAGGTTCACGTCTATCAAGCAAAATCACACCAATCCCTTCCTGGAGGAGAGCGTGGCTCAGTTGGGATCCACAATATCCCACGCCACCGGTGATCATTGCCTTCGGACCTAAGGATCTTATCTGCCTGGGGATTCTCCAATCAGATGGCTCGCCTCTGTGAGTCACTTTTTCACTGGATTTTCTTTGGAGGATGTCTTCAGGCTGACAAAACATGGCCGGATAACTTCTGTTTGGGGGCTTTGTAAACCAGAGCACCAAATTATAAGCCTTCACAAACAGGTTGCGGGTGGATCTCTGAAGCCTTTCTGCATAAAATCCTTTGGGAGTAGGGGGGGGGGGAGTCCTTCGGGAGTAGGCGGTATATAAATCTAATAAAATGAAATGAAAATGAAAAATCAAAGAAACTAAAACCAACGGTTACCCCAACCTCATGATTTAGGAGGTGCTTTGCAATATTTAGATTTTTATTTGGCAAGCGCTTCATGACATGTGTAGCCATTTTATTTAGCTCTCTAGTATACTCATTTATTCCTTTTCTTTCTCTTTACTATGTAAGTGGGGTTTCTGGGCTCGCCACGTTCTTAAGGTGGGGGTGGGGAGCAAATAGATAGTGAGGATTATTTTAGCTAGGTGACTTTCTTTCCTGTGGGAACAGGTTGGTTCCTGTTTTTTATTTTTATTTTTTTCAAAAAAGTTTTTATTTTTATTTCTCATAAACACATTTACATGTACAGTCATTTATCCACCATTTTTCATTCATCTTACCTTTTAATTTTCATTTTTCATTTTTACTTTTTCGGGGCTGCTTTTTTACCATTTACCACAACTTTTCTTCTTCTCCTCCTCTTCTCTTCCTTCCTCTTTCTCCTCCTACTTCCTTCGTTCTTCCTCTCCTTCTCTTTCTTACTTCCCCTTCCCTTCCCCCACTCCTCTCTTCTTTCCCTTTTAGCCTTCTCTTCTACTCCTCTTTCCTCTCCCTTTTCTTCCTCTCCTTTTCCCTTTCTTCTTTCTCTCCCTCTCCTCCACTCTCTTCTCCCTTCCTCTCTCTCTACTCCTTCCCCTCTCTCTTGTTGTTTCCCTTTTCAGTTCATTCCAGAATGGTATTCGAGCAAGAGGCTGCTCCTGGTGAGAATGGAAGGTGGAGTTCGAAGACACCGGGAAATGTGGATGGAGCGTTTAATCGGAGAATGTGACTTTTGAGGGATGTTTCTAACTTGCAATATTATGTGGTATAATTCCGATTTGTGTCAGATCCGGAACTTCAACAGACTTTGCTGATTTGATGCCTACCTAAATAAAAAGAATTTGTTTTGGGAGATAGATTTTGCCTATTTGAATGGGTTTCACCACTTGGAAACCTGACACAGGGAGGTTTTGATATTCATTTGTCTTTTTCTTAATATGAAGTAATTAAGGCAGGATAAAAACTTAATTTTATTTTATTTTATTTTGTTTCAATTTCTATACCACCCTTCTCCCCGGGAGGGGGACTCAGGGCGGTGAACAGCCAAATTTAAAAAACATATAATACAAACATTAAAAGAATAATAAAATTAAATTAAATTCATTGGCGTTCCAAATAAAATTCTAACCCCATTAAAATACCCAATTTAAAACCTCCCTGTGTCAGGTTTCCAAGATTGATTAAAGGTAATCAATCTTTAAATACAGTAGACGTCCTTAGCCATTAAAGTAACAACTCTTACTGAACTATCTAAATAAAAGTAAAGTTCCCGTAACTTTAATTGGTCTCCTTGTAACTATGTGACTAGATTCTTGTAGTTTTCAGGTGAAATTATCCAATGTGGGACCTATTATGGGAAAGACCCAGCTATTTTAAAAGGCCTTTGATGCTGGGAAGAAGAGGGTGGATGGACATAATGACAGCATCAGAAAACCTGATGGACCTACGTCAGGGACAGGTCTTCTCAGAGAAAATCCATCGCATCGTCACCAAGAGCCGACATTGACTCAATGGCACATAATCACCCACGTGCCCAAATTATGATCATCTGACGCTGGAGATGCTGTGATGGTTGTAAGTATGAGGACTGGTTGTAAGTGCAAGGACCAATTGTAAGTATTCGGAATACAGAACAACAGAGTTGGAAGGGACCTTAGAGGTCTTCTAGTCCAACCTCCTTCTTAGGTAGGAAGCCCTACACCACTTCAGACAAATGGTTATCCAACCTCTTCTTAAATACTTCCAGTGTTGGAACATTCACAACTTCTGGAGGCAAGTTATTCCACTGATTAATTGTTCTGTCAGGAAATTTCTTCTTAGTTCTAAGTTGCTTCTCTCCTTGATTAGTTTCCATCCATTACTTCTTATCCTGCCTTCAGGTGCTTTGGAGAATAGCTTGACTCTCTCTTCTTTGTGGCAGCCCCAGAAATATCGGAATACTGCTATCATGTCACCCCTAGTCCTTCTTTTCATTGAACTAAAGGTAAAGGTAAAGATTCTCCTTGCACATATGTGCTAGTTGTTCCCGACTCTAGGGGGCGGTGCTTATCTCCGTTTCAAAGCCGAAGAGCCAGCGCTGTCTGAAGACGTCTCCGTGGTCATCTGGCCGGCATGACTCAACGCCAAAGGTGCACGGAACGCTGTTCCCTTCCCACCAAAGGTGGTCCCTATTTTTCTACTTGCATCTTTTATGTGCTTTCGAACTGCTGGGTTGGCAGAAGCTGGGACAACTAACAGGAGTTCACCCTGTTACATGGCACTTTTTGTCTGAAATGGTGTAGGGTTTCCTGCCTGGGCAAGGGGTTGGACTAGAAGACCTCCACGGTCCCTTTCAACTCTGTTATTCTGTTCTACTCACTAGGGTTCGAACCGTTGAGCTGCTGACCTTTCGATCGACAAGCTCAGCATCTTAGCTACTGAGCCACCGCATCCCTTCCTTTCATTAAACTAGACATGCCCAATTCTTGCAAGCATTATTCACAAGTTTCCCACCCACCCCCTCCATAAATTATTTTTTTTCAGTGCGGTTGTGTCTTTGAACAGATGCTATCAGATGAGATCAACCTGTACACCTGTATCTTAAAATCTTAGTCTGAGAATGGAACTATGCCAATTAATTAAGGAAACTTTTTCTGTGCACCTGGAAGCAGAAGCAGGAACCCAACTAGACATGAGGGAGCCAGAAGGAGGAGTAGATAAGTTAGAAATGCACACCCTGTTTTCCCCAAAATAAGACATCCCCTGATAATAAGCCCCATCGGGCTCTTGAGTGCATGGCAATAAGGTCAAGGGCTTATTTCAGGGTTCAAAACAATATAAGACAGAGTCTTATTTTGGGGAAAATACGGTATTATATTAAAATTTGCTTCCTCAGAAGAAGTGCAGGTCCAGAAAGAAAGGAAAAAAACCCTGCCCATTTGGTACTTTTACATTAAAACATGGAATTTATTTATTTATTTATTTATTTATTTATTTATTTATTTATTTATTTATTTATTTATTTATTTATTTATTATTAGATTTATATACCACCCTTCTCCTTACGGACTCAGGGCGGTGAACAGCCGAATAAAAAATTCAGTACATAAAAGTAAAAAAAATTTAAAACACATATACGTTTGGCTGAGAATTAAAACAAAATAAATATTAAAATGCAGCAACTCTCCAAACATTAAAAAATTTTAAAAATTTTAAAAATTCAACAGGGATCAGGCTAAACCGGCAAGTTGGAAAAGATGAGTTTTTAGGGCCCGACGAAACGTCCGGAGGTCGGAGATTATTCTCAGTTCTGGAGGAAAATCATTCCAGAGGGTAGGGGCTGCCACAGAGAAGGCTCTCCCCCTGGGGGGTCGCCAGCCGACATTGTCTTCAGACAGAGTTCTTGCTCTGTCTATCAAAACTTTAGAATGGGTTACTAAGAGTTTTATAGCTGGTAAAAAGTGAAACGACTGGTGTGTCGTGTTAAGGCTTGGTGTATAAACCATCTGCTTAATTTTGGTTTTGTGGCTTAATTTAAAAAAAAAAGTCTGAAGACCATATGATCTTGTCTGGTCCCACTCCTCCAGTTTTGAGTCTTGTCTGCACCTGCAATGGCATGCACTAAAAATGTGTAATAATAATTGCTGAATCCTAAATCATATTCATTACCTTTAGCCTATAGCTGGTGCCTTCAACAATCTGCCGGGCGAGGCGAGGATTCTCCGTTTCCTTTCGTGGTGGATTCCGTGGAACCGATTTTCCAAAACCGCCGAGGACTTGAGAGAATCTCTGGGGAAGATCTCTTCTCTTTTATAGCAGCAGCCCTTTTGAGGGTAAGCAAGCTATGATTGATTGATCGTATTGGAGAGCGTGACCTCGCGCCGGAGCGATAATAGTGGTTATTTCAACACTTGTCCTGGGTGGTTTGTGGCATTCTGATTATATACATCACCCACAGCAAATTTATGTCCTGGATAAGAATCATTATGAGTAAGGCAGAGGAACTTAGCTGCCAAAACAATCAAGGAACATTGGTTTACCACATATAACACATGGCCCCAAATCTTGTAATTTTCCAAAGCTGTGAAACAATAATGTGGTGAGTATAATCTAATCCTCTTACTGGGTAACCTATCATGTTTCATCTTATCTATCTATCTATCTATCTATCTATCTATCTATCTATCTATCTATCTATCTATCTATCTATCTTTCTATCTATCTTATTTTTGCAAATAATTCAAGGCTATGAACACAATAATTCTTCCTACTTCAATTCTCCCCATTATGAAAACCCTGAGGTGGATTGGGCTGAGTTAAAGGTATTGTCCCAAAGTCATCCAGACGGCTTGCCTGGGTAAGGTAATACTAGAACTCACCGTCTCCTGGTGATTGGCCCAATGTCACCCAGCTGGCTTTCATGCCTATGGTGGGACTAGAATTCACTGTCTCCTGTTTTCCAGCCTTGTGCCTCATCCAGGACACTAAATTGCCTCTCATATCTATCTATAGCCATGTAATGAATTTAGAACAGGTTTGAATTAGCATGTTGTGCAAAGCAAAACTTATATTTGGCTTACTTTATGGCGTTCTGATGACGTCTTTTGAGTTCTAATGCTTTGAAAAGCCTCTGCCGATCAGGCAACTCAGCTGGGATCGTCAGAGAGGCTTTTTAAAAAATGCTTTGAAAAGCCTCTGACGATCCCAGCTGAGCCATGCGATCTTCAGAGGCTTTTTTAAAAAAAACTTTTAAAAGCATTTTTTCGTTGGAAGAGGTTGTAGAAAAAATGCTTTTAGAAGTTTTTTTTTTTAAAAAAAAAGCCTCTGATGATCATGTGGCTCAGCTGGGCATGGTGGGGGTGGGGGTGGGGGTGCGCAAGGATTTTTGCTACAGGTTCTCCGAATCACCCACCGCCATCACTACCATCCCGTTGCTCAAGAAAAAGACCCTCTACCATTTCTGACAAATAACTGTCCACTCTCTTCTTGAAAATCTCCAGTGATGGAGCACTCACAGCTTCTGGAGGCAAGTCATTCCAATATTTGATTGTTCTCACTATCAGGAAATTTCTTCTTAGTTCTAGGTAGGTTCTCTCCTTGATGAGCTTCCATCCGTTGCTCCTTGTCCTGATTTCAGCTGTTTTGGAGGATAGGTGGACCCCCGTCTTCTTTGTGGCATTTGATATCCATCACTGTAAATCAGAATACAGCCGAGTCCAGCTCAGAGTTTATTTATTTTTATTTACCGTATTTTCCGGTGTATAAGACGACTGGGCGTATAAGACGACCCTCCTCAGAGCCATTTAAGGCTCGTCAGAGCCTTTCGGGCTGGTCTGCCTGGTTACAGGAGAATGAGACCCGGCGTATAAGACGACCCCCGACTTTTGAGAAGATTTTTGTGTGTTAGAAAGTAGTCTTATACGCAGGAAAATACAGTATTTATTTTTCGGATTTGTATACCGCCCTTCTCCCAGAAGGGACTCAAGGCGGTGAACAGCCAAAATTAAAATACATAAAGTACAAAAGTTATAAGAAAAACTAAAATGAATTAAATCCTTGGCTAGTCAATTTAAAACCCCACATCCATAAAATTCCAATTTTAAAAACTAATCCATACAATTTAAAAAACTCCATTAAAAAACCCTTTGGGCTAGGGTGGCTTGTTGAAATAGGTAGGTCTTCAGGGCCTAACGGAAGGTACGAAGGTCCGGGATCAATCGTAAACTAGGAGGTAGCTAGTCCCACCTTAGTTCAGGTTGTTTGTCTTATTTTCACACTTTTTCACACCCACAAACATTCATTGTGGTGAGAAAAGGTGAGTTCTATTTCCCAATTGCCAAACCTTATTCTGAAAAGGAGCCAGAATTCTGCATCCATCCAAGATACCGATCCTGAAGAAGAATGTACAGTAAAATTAAATAAAAAGGCAAAATGAAATCACCGCATCACCTCCTAGGCAGGCATTCCAAAACCATCACAATATGGATTAAAACACAATTAAAAAAGGACTGGGAAAGTAAAAAGATCTCCAAAGGGGCAGCAAAAGGAAGTTAATGCGAGCAGAAGTCAACTCTCTCTGAAGAGGATGTACTTATCAATGATGTGCCACCACAGAAAAGGTCCTCTTCACTGTTGATCTCCCTTGATGGGGAGATCTGGAGGAGGGCCTCACTGGATGATCTTCAGTTCCAGGTGGAATTTATGGTTTGATGATGAGGACAAGGATGATGTTTTGTCCGATTCTCGGTGATTCTATGGGCCAGGTCTCTCCACGTCTTCCAATCTTGCACTACTTCTTTGAATTGCTCTGACTAGTGTCAGCTTTGATGGACTCCAGTCACCGTGTTCTTTCGTGGCCTGGTCTCTTTTTACCACTAACTCTTCCCAACATAACTGCTTTCTCCAGTGAATTCCCTTACAGGACATAGCCAAAGTAAATGAGACACAGTTTTGTGATTTTGCCCTGCTAATAACATGTCTGGTGTTATGCGCCCCCAGTACTTGCTTACTAGGCAAACCACAATTGGCTGAGTTCATAGAGAGTCAGAAGCAGGCATGTCATTTTATGGCTAGTTATGTCTCTGATGTGGTGGCTCAGTGGCTAAGATGCTGAGCTGGTTGATCAGATGTTCGGCAGTTCAGCGGTTCGAATCCCTAGTGCCGTGTAATGAACGGGGTGAGCTCCCGTGACTTGTCCCAGCTTCTGCCAACCTAGCAGTTCGAAAGCACGTAAAAAATGCAAGTAGAAAAAATAGGGACCACCTTTGGTAGGAAGGGAACAGTGTTCCATGTGCCTTTGGAATTGAGTCATGCCGGCCACATGACCACGGAGATGTCTTCGGACAGCGCTGGTTTTTCGGCTTTGAAACAGAGACGAGCACCGCCCCCTAGAGCCGGATTTCCGAGGATATTGACACACACCAACAGTCCTTATCAAATTTATTAAGTAGCAGGAATAAACCAAAGTCCAGCAAAGTTTGGCAACCAGACCAGAAAACAAAATACGATAAGACTTTTCCAAAAATGTTCTGATGATAATTACAAGTTGTTTCTAGCAAGAAACTTACTAATAGCGTGTGACTTAAATAGGCTAAGGGAGTGGCCAATTATCTTCAAGTCTTACTTTCAAGGAGACCTCCTCCTTCTGACTATCCACTCCTGCCTTTTGGCAGCCCTGTGTGCTCGAGCATTGAGAATAGGCTCCTCCACTTCACTCTCTTCACTTGAAGCAATCTCTGGAGGTTCTGAAGGCCCTGGCTGAGTCTCTGCCTCTGGCACCACATCCTCTTCAGCCTCCTCGCTGTCCGACGTGAGCGCCGGCTGCGCAGGCTGCTGGCGCGACACCACACCAACCTCATCCTCATTGGCATCAGCCATGATCAGGCCGCTGACGGGCCACAACAGAACCTTTACCTTTACTTATGTCTCTGAATTTAATTGTTGGTTCTCTACAACTATGTCTACAAGTTGTGGTTTTTCTTCCATGCTCCTTTACCGATTATTTCCCTGTCAACAATGAGATTTCGCAAGCTGACCAAACTTTTGTTAACTCGGGCAATTGAAGGACCAAACAACCCTCTTTTGAAAATGTGGTCCAACATACAAAATCGGTTGGTTGGTTGCCATATGGAATTGTCTGGCTTAGGAAACTGAATTCGATGGAGGGATGAAATTAATTGGCTTCCAACTGGTTACGCAACAGCCCCAGTGGGAAGAGGAGCTCCAAAACTATGAGATGCATATCAGAGAAACGCCAATAATTCAAGAGTAAAAGCAGTCATTTGGTTGCCCATGTTGGAGCCTGAATTGCCAATCAGCCTAACTGAGGATTATTTTTATCAGATTAAAAAAAAATCAAAGGCCCTCATGTCAGATTTATCTGGGGCACCAATTAGAAATATCACAACAGCTATGTAGAAACATTTGAAGGCAGCTTCTGTGCTTCGGATCAGAATGACCTTGGCAGTTTTGTGGCGTAGCTTACAATTTAGGGTGCTGGGTCTGGCTTAGGGTGCCCTTCCTGTAAAACAGGGGTCTCCAAATTGGGCAACTTTAAGACTTATGGACTTCAGCTCCCAGAATTCCCCAGCCAGCATGGGTTTGTTAGGGTTTTGCTTGTGAAATCTGATTGTTGATAGGGGAATAACTTGTAGACTTCAACTCCTAGAATTCCCCAGCCGGCATGCTTGGCTGAGGAATTCTGGGAGTTGAAGTCGACAAGTCTTAAAGTTGCCAAATTTGGAGTCCCCTGCTCTAAAACACAATCCCCTCCCCCAATCTATTCCTCCCTATTAGATCAACCCAGATTAAATGATTAAATCCGCATACAGATGGGAGGTTGAACAATTAGCCTCGTGGTGCAACCAGAACAATCTGGAATTGAACACACTCAAAACCGTAGAAATGGTGGTGGACTTTAGGAGAAACCCTTCCATACTTCCACCTCTCACAATACTAGACAACACAATATTAACAGTAGAGACCTTCAAATTTCTAGGTTCTACCATATCGCAAGATCTAAAATGGGCAGAAACATCAAAAACGTCATCAAAAAAGCTCAACAAAGAATGTTCTTCCTACGCCAACTCAGGAAGCTCAAACTGACCAAGGAGCTGCTGATCCAGTTCTACAGAGGAATGATGGAGTCTGTCATCTGCACCTCCATAACTGTCTGGTTTGGCTCTGAAACCCAACAAGACAGACACGGACTTCAGAGGATAATTAGAACGGCAGAAAAAAACATGGCTACTAACATGCCTTCCATTGAGGACCTGTCTACTACACCTATAGATCTGTCTACTAGACCTGTCTCTCTTCCAGAAGAGTCAAAAAGAGGGCTAGGAAAATATTTACAGACCCCTCGCATCCTGGACATAAACGGTTTCAACTCCTACCCTCAAAACGACGCTATGGAGCACTGCACACCAGAACAACTAGACACAAGGACGGTTTTTTCCCAAACGCCATCACTCTGCTAGATAAATAATTCTCTCAAACTAGTTACTAAATCTGCATTACTATTAATCTTCTCATCGTTCCTATCACCCATCTCCTCCCACTTATGACTGTATGATGTAACCTTGTTGCTGGTATCCTCAAGATTAATATTGACTGATATGATCTGATGGCTTATTTGTTCCCTATGTCTATCATTCAGTGTTGTACCTTATGATTCTTGATGAGCACATCTTTTCTTTCATGCACACTGAGAGTTTATGCACTAAAGACAAATTTCGGCCAAAGAGGTTGTAGAAAAAATGCTTTTAAAAGTTTAAAAAAAAAGCCTTTGATGATTGTGCGGCTCAGCTGGGATCATCAGAGCCTTTTAAAAGTATTTTTCAAAAAAAAAAGCTTTTAAAAGCCTCTGACAATCAGGCAACTCAGCTGGGATCATCAGAGCCTTTTAAAAGCATTTTTTAACAACTTCTTCGGCCAAAGAGGTTGTAGAAAAAAATGCTTTTAAAAGCCTCTGACGATCCCAGCTGAGCAGCGCGATCGTCAGAGGCTTTTTTTTTTAACTTTTAAAAGTATTTTTTTGGCTGAAGAGGTTGTAGAAAAAATCCTTTTAAAAAGTTTTTTTTAAAAAAGCCTCTGGCGATCCCAGCTGAGCAGCGCGATCGTCAGAGGCTTTTTTTTTAACTTTTAAAAGTATTTTTTTGGCTGAAGAGGTTGTAGAAAAAATCCTTTTAAAAAGTTTTTTTAAAAAAAGCCTCTGGCGATCCCAGCTGAGCAGCACGATCGTCAGAGGTTTTTTTTTTTTTTAAACTTTGAACTGTGCTGACATGTTGAAGCGAGTAGATCCCCTGAGGAATGAGCTGCAGAAACTTGAAGACAATGCCAAATACAACCAGCAGAGGGCCAATGAAGTTGAGCAGATGATTAGAGACCTGGAGACCAGCATTGCTCGTTACAAGGAGGAGTATGCTGTGCTGATTTCTGACGCTCAGGCTATTAAGGCAGATCTAGCTGCTGTGGAAGCAAAGGTGAGACTGCCACTTGCTGTTAAATGTTCGTTAATGTTTGTTGAGTTCTGATTAGACCAAAGTCAAGAGTTTTACTTTGTTTATGAGCACTGAATTACATTTTAAATGCTTTTAAAAGCAATGCTTTTAAAAGTAAAAAAAAAGATTGCACGCCACAGCTGATCACCCCCCCTGTGTGCTGTTCTACTTACCGCATGTTTCCTTTTGGCATGCACTGCGCATGTACACCTCGCATTTGGTGCGTGGTGCGCAGCGTGCATGTGCATACGCAGCCAGCAAATCGGTAGTAAACTGGCTCAGATTTCACCTCTGCCATCATCCCTCTTCCCTGGATGCAAATACGAGCCCAAGTGACCATTTCAAGGGTGACAAGCTTTTCTTTATCATGATTGTTAATTGACTAACTTTTCTATAGCTATACTCAACAGTGCTACCTGGGCAAAATGGCGGAGAGCTCAAGCAGGGGGTTAGAATTCAATGCGGATTGCTTTTCAAAAGGAAGGAAGACGAGAAGAAGATGACAAGGTTCGTTTATGGTTTAAATATTTATGATTTTGGTTTCTACGTCGAAGGGTTGACACTGGGGCACCAATTTTTAAAGCTAGGTTAACCTAACCGTAGGCCAATTGGTGGTGCTGGGGAGCTAGGAGAGGAACGAAGTGAAGAGGCAAACATGAAGGGAAAGAAAAGGATTAAATCAAATTTATTTGCCAGGAGAACTCTTCTGCAAAGTTTATTGACACTGAAAGGATCATGACATTGAAAATGTTCTCTCAGTCTTTCCAGAAGAAACGTGGCGATGGAGCAGTTGATTTATTCTTCCTTTTTAATCAAGGAGAAGTATAGTTCTAGGATGGCACACCGGCAGAATTTTAAAAAATGCAATTTTTTGTTTCTTAGACATATATCATCTTCGATGGTACTTTGCAACACAGGTTCTCATCAACCCCAAATGTGCTTTTTCAAAAGGCAATTGGACATTCTTTGTGTTTCTGTGAAGACGTTTTGCTTCTTGTCCAAGAAGCTTCTTCTTCATCCAAAAACTTCAGTGCAGTTGAGTTCTTCTTGTCCAAGAAGCTGAAGAACTGAACAACTTTCTTGGATGAGACGAATTGAACTGAACTGAAGTTTTTGGATGAAGAAGAACTAAAGAAGCTTCGTGGATGAGAAGCAAAACATCTTCAAGGAAAAACAAAGACAGTCCAGATGCCTTTTGAAAAAGCACCTTTGGGACCACCCATGATCTGGATAACCGAGAATCTCCATAGATGTTCTCATTAATCTTTTTCACTGGACATCTGATGCGGGATAATGGAATCAATATCTTCAGATATTTCCAGGAATGTTGATCTTGGTCAGCAATTTGGAGAATCCATTTGAAGAAACCTCTTCTTACATTTTGCTCTCCTTTACGAGTTTGAGAAAAGCGAGCAAGCCCCAAATCCAGAAGACGATGGGAACTGTGGGAAATGAAGTTTCTCCCCCCCTCCAAAAAAAACAGCTTTTGGGGACAACATCGTTCACCTTCAAAAAGTGTTCACTCCATAAACAAACTTATAAAACTATAGTGATGTGAGCATCCAGTTCTTATTGCATTTGGCAAAGCTGAAAAGATTGTAAATGGACTCCAGATTAATACCTAGGAGTCCTAGGTCCTAAGATCACCTAGGATGATCCTTTGGGGGTGGGCGATGAAGAAAGGAAGAGGGGTGTACCGAGATTAGGGGTGATGCAATTATTTTCCAGGTCATATAAAAAATGAGAAAAGTCAAAAGATTTTTCAAGTTACTTTGTTTTCATTCTAGAATTCCCTTGGAAATGAAGGAAGATTTGCCAACTGGGATATTATAGCAGCGGTTTATGAAAAAATAAAATAAAACTCCTTTGCTGAATCTGTTAAAAGAATGACAGAAAGATTTTAATAAAAAGACAATCACTAGTGTAATTCACCCATAGATTGTACTTGTACTTGTACTTGATTGTACTTGATTCTGTCTGGGTGACAATGAGGTACAGGCAGCCACTAAATTGGACAATGGAATGCCAAGTGGCATTCGAAAAACTTAAAACAACTTTTCTCAGCTGAGCCGATATTAAAACACCCAAATCCAGATAAACCGTTTGTCATACAAGTTGATGCCAGTGATGTAGCCGTAGAGGCCATTTTGTTCCAAAAGAATGAACAGGACCAGCTACAACCATGTGCTTACACTTCCAAAAAAATTAACTGAAATGGAGCAGTGGTGGGCCATCTGGGAGAAGGAAGCTTACGTCGTACACTGGGCTCTCCTCACTTGGAGACACTTCCTGGAAGGGAATAAAATCCCCTTCGAAGTCTGGACTGATCACAAAAAACTAGAAGCTCTTAAGACCCCAAGAAAACTTTCTCCCAAACGCTGGGCGCAATACTTTAAGTACTTTCACTACTTTCACTAACTAGATAGGATAAGTTGTTTCAACACGCTGAGCTAAAACGAACTGGTTGCGCATCCGTAGCTAATAGTAAGCGACGAAAAAAGTACGCTGGGCGCAATACTTTAAGCGGTTTGACCTCACCCTTAAATATTTCCCAGGGGGAAAAAACTTCCTGGCAGACACCCTCTCCAGGAAACCCCAATAGAGTAGCACAAAAGCCGAGGTAATAAAACCTCTGCTCCAAACCCCTCAGCTGGCAGCTAAAGTAATCACAAGAGCACAGGCCAAACAAGACCAGCCCACTGTCAATGCCACCACCCAAGCATTCAAAAAAGCCCTTTGCGACAATGAATGGTTCAAAACCCATAAAAACAATTGCTTGGTTAAAGACGACTTAGCTTGGATGGGAGAAACTGTATGTACCAGCAACCCAACCCCTGGACCTTATGAAAAGATGCCATGATTCCAGACTAGCAGGACATTTTGGGTTTGTAAAAACTCTGCACCTCATCAAAAGACAGTTTTGGTGGCTATCCCTAAAAAAAGATATAGAAAGCTACATGGCCAGCTGCCCTGTTTGTGCTGCTGCTAAGAGGTGGCAAGGAAAATCCCCCGGACTTTTGCAAATCATAGCTGAGCCTTCAGCACCCTGGAGAGAGATCTCTATGGACTTTATTGTCGAACTGCCTGGAAGCGTGGGAAATACAGTTATTTGGGTAGTAAATTCTCCAAACAGAATTATTTTTGATAGAGGAGTTCAATTCACTTCAAGATTTTGGTGGGCTTTTTTGAACTTATTAGGCACCGCCCAAGGGCTAAGCTCCTCCCATCACCCCTTGACGAATGGGGGGTTGAATGAATTAATGGCGTGCTAGAACAATACTTAAGATGTTTTATCAATTACCAACAGGACAACTGGACAGACCTCTTGCCATTTGCCGAGGTTGCATACAATAACTCAGTACACACCAGCACAGGATTTACCCTATTCGAAGTAGCCACTGGCCAGGAATTCACTCCTATACCAGAATTACCCAATAAAGAACAAGACATCCACTCCCTTAAAGAGTGGGGTTTTTAACTTTAGGGATTTTAAATTTGGATTGGATGTTAGTATTTTATTGTTGTTGCTTTTACTGTGTGAGCCACCCCAAGTCCTACGGGAGAAGGGCGGCATATAAATTTTAATAATAAATAAATAAAGAGTGGATGCATAAATTACAAACCACATGGCCAGTTGTCAGACTGGCTCTGCAAGAAGCTAGGACAGCCTTTAAAGCCCAAGCTGACAAGAAGAGGGCTGAACCAAAACCATTCAAAGTAGGAGATAGAATCTACCTATCCACAAAGTT
Source organism: Coluber constrictor foxii (assembly GCA_038048745.1). NCBI lineage: Eukaryota > Metazoa > Chordata > Lepidosauria > Squamata > Colubridae > Coluber > Coluber constrictor. The sequence goes on from CM075973.1 coordinate 5,871,735, forward strand.
CTCGCAGTCACTTCAGCCCTCAAAGAAATTGGCGCCAAAATTCACAGGGCCATTCCTATCACAGTGGAACTACTCCTCCCAAAGATTCTTGGCAAGTTCATCCTATATTTCACTGTAGCCTATTCAAACCAGAAATTACCTCTGACATCAGACCACTTACTCCCACACATCTGGTCCCCATTATGGTGGAAGGAGAGCAACATTTTGAAATCAAAGAAATACTTGATTCACGCATCCACCATGGTTCCACACAATAGTTAGTGGCATGGAAACACCTACTTCAACCCCAAAACAAATGGATAGCTAAGAAACATGTTCATGCCAAGGAAATTCCACCAGACAAACCGTCTTGATTATTGTTGTTTTAATATGTTTTCTTGTTTCTTTCCAGGTGTATTATCCTTTTTTCCAGGGGTGAAATGCTCCCGGTTAGGACTGGATCGCCCGATCCAGTAGCGATGGCGGTGGTTGGTTTGGAGAACCGGTAGCAAAAGTCTCTGCCCCCACCCCCCCACGGCCAGCTGAGCTGCGCAATCATCAGAGGCTTTTTTTTTTAACTTTTAAAAGCGTTTTTTTAGGCTGAAGGGGTTGTAGAACAAATGCTTCACTTAGCCACAGAAATTATTTTGGGCTCCATCATGGTCGTAAGTCAAGAACTACCTGTCTATATGGCCACTGCTGGTGTTTTTGAAACTTGTCACGTATTTGGAGTAGATAATCTTCCTGAAAAGTGCACAGCTATTTAGCACAAAAGACCTATGTACCTTTTTACCTGGAAGCAATTGTATTAAGGGAGATGGTTCTTCTCGTTTGTGTTCTTTTTGTCTAAAAGTGATCTAGTAAAAAGAAAAGTACAAAAAAATCGATTATTATTTATGACTCATCTCCTGCTCATTTTATGCAACTGCAAAAAACCCTGAGAGGTTCCCCCCCCCCACCCCACCAAAATATAATTAAAGGAAAACAAAAACCAGTCCCAAAAGAACAAGCAAGAAACCACCAACACTTCAAACAAAGAAACAACGATGAGCGTAATTGACAAGTCCAGAAACCAGATATTAGATATTTACCTAAATATTTTGGCCTGTGTTAAATATTTCCTAGCTTTGTCTATTTCTTCGACAAGCTTCTTCAAATCGTCACCTTCGAACAAGGGGAAAACAGGATCCTGGGGGGGAAAAAAACCCAAACAGACCAAGAATGCAGGTTTTCTTTCGTTTTGTTTAAGCAAAGATCAATTGATCATTAAAGAAAACAAAGGTCAAAGGTCAACGAACATCCCTCGTCCTTGGGAACATCTGCTAGGAGCCCAGGAAGCAGGAAATCTGTCCCGATAATGTCTTTCTCGCCATATACAGGTAATCCTTGATTTATGACCTTACTTAATAATAATGACCTTACTTAATAACATTACATCAATAATGACCTTTGCAATTACATCAGCATAAAGCCATTGTAAAATATCATGCTGCCCAGAGGTGGGTTTCAGCAGGTTCTGAGCAGTTCTGGAGAACCGGTAGCGGAAATATTGAGTAGTTTGGAGAACCGGTAGTAAAAATTCTGACTGGCCCCGCCCCCATCTATTCTCTGCCTCCCGAGTCCCAGCTGATTGGGAGGAAATGGGGATTTTACAGTATCCTTCCCCTGCCATGCCCACCAAGCCACGCCCACCAAGCTATGCCACACCCACCAAGCAACGCCCACAGAACTGGTAGTAAAAAAGTCTGAAACCCACCACTGATGCTGCCCCCTGTTGGTCAGGCCCTGACAATTGGCTCATACCTGCTACTAATTGCAGCATCTTACGGTTATCTAGCTGTGATTAAAAATATATTTTTGCCAGTTTTGGAGTAAAAAATCTTCGATTTAGGAGAATGGAATTTGCCATGTGGTTCAGACTTACGATGTGTGATTCGCTCGATGACTGCCATAAAGGGAGTTGTAAAACCAGATCCAGTTAATGGGGGTGCATTAACTTACGACTGTCACAACTTACAAGCGAAATGCTGGCCCCCATTGCAGTCATAACTCGAGGACTACCTGTGAAGCCCTTATATGAACTGACTAGGAATAATTCAAAGTAGTAAAGGTAACGCCAATGAAGATGATATGAAGAAGGATGAATGAGATGGAAAATAAGAATCGTAGAGACATCATCGCTTCCAGAAATGAAATTGCTAGACAAATAACATAATTTGTATCCCAAAAGTGCTTTTTCAAAAGGCAACTGGACTTGGTTTTCTCCTTGAAGATTTTTCACTTCCCATCCAAGAAGCTCCTTCAGTTCCACACCATTCAGTCAGAAAAAACTAGGAATAAACCCAAGTCCAGTTGCCTTTTGAAAAAGCACTTTTGGGACACCCATGACTTAAATGACTGAGTATCTATTTCCACAGACAATATAATGTATAGTAATTTTAATATTTGTAAGCTGCCCACAGTCATCTGTGGATAAGATGGGTGGCACATTAATTTAATCAATAAATTAAATGAATGAATGAATGAATGAATGAATGAATGAAGATGGTTGAAATGATATGGGTCAACAGTCCTGTGTTGTTGTCCAAGGTCCTGAACTTGCAACTTCTAATGTAGTGTTTTTCAATCCTGAGTTGTGTGGACTTCAACTTCCAGAATTTCCCAACTAGCAGGTCACCAAGATTGATAAACACTGATTGACGGTAACTGATCTAATCATAATCTAATCTTGTGGGTGTCACACGGTGGATTGCAGTGACCTCATTGTAAAATTATTGGGAAGGAAGATTAGCTTGTTGATACCGAGTTGGGTCAATGAGGGGTACCTCCTCATCTTTAAAGCCTTGCGAAAGCAGTTGGTGTGCGGCCAACTGTCCGTCTGCATCTCCATGGAAACGATGGTAGCGTCCGCCCGTCTGGAAGGCGAGTTTCTTGAGAAAGTCGTTGGCCACTCTGTCGAAGACAAAAAAGAGAACGTCCCAAACTGGGAGTCATTTGAGTTCAATCCTCAACATTTAAGTTCTAAGGCTCAGAGAAGTTGGCCACTTGCTAAATTGGCCATGGTGCAGGACATTTTTCTCAAGTTGGCCCAGGGTTCAATTTTAAAAATTCAAATTTGGGAAGCCAAATTCGAGAGTTACCTGTCCGTGCAATTGAAAGAAATGGTGTGGATGGTAACGGCGTGACTCTTCATAAGCGCTTCAATTTCTTTGAGAATTAAGCTACAGCTGGTGTCAGGTTTTCCATCAGTCAAAATGTACAGGGCTTCGACATTTTCCAGACTAAGCGCTCTCTGAAAATGACAATAAACACACCTTGAATTAAATCAGAGCTTAGGCATCACAATCATCATCTTTGAACGACCACATAATCCCTTGCGGGGTGGAGTCTGGGCGATTGAATGGAGCTGAGTGTTTACTGGCCGGATGCCCTACCTGTCACCAGTGCGGAGTTTTGTTCAACAGATATATTCTCAATAATGCCCAGAGAGAGAAATATCTGTCTCTACGTAGGATCGAACTCACAGCCTTCCGATTGTGAGGCGAGAGCTTTGCCTCTAGGCCACTCCAGCTTAGGCAGTACAATGCTGTGATTAAAATTTTTAGTTCAGCCATTGGGCCATGAGGAGAAATGCCTTGTTGAGTGAAGTAAATGAGATTTTATCTTGCATAACCACAGTTAATCCTTCACTTATGACCACGGTTGAGGCTGTAATTGGCTAAAAACTTTAAAGAAAGTCCTGGAGATGAGAAGCCGGGATTCGTTGGCGATCATAGTAGGAACCTGGTAGGTCACCTCCTGAAAGACAGTTTTTGTCCGTGGTTTAAATGCACAGGTAGTCCTCGACTTCTGACGGCAATGGAGCCCACAATTTCTGCTGCTACACAAGTTATTCTGTGAGCTCCGCCCCATCTTACGACCTTTCTTGCCACAGTTGTTAAGTGAGTCACTGCAGCGGTTAAGTCAGTCACACGGTTATTAAGTGAATCTGGCTTCCCCGTTGATTTTGCTTGCCAGAAGAAGGTCCCAAATGGTGACGACGTGACCCTGGGACATTGCAGCTGTCATAAATACGAGTCAGTCGTCAAGCATTCAAATGGGGATCACATGACCATGGGGGTGCTGCGTCGGTCTTCAAAATGTGAATAACAGTCAAAAGTTCTTTTTTTCCAGTACCATTGTAATCAGTGGTGAGTTTCAAATTATTTTACTAATGGTTCTGTGGGCGTGGCTTGGTGGGCGTGGTGTGGCATGGCTTGGTGGGCGTGGCCAGGGGAAGGATACTGCAAAATCCCCATTTCCTCCCGATCAGATGGGACTCGGGAGGCAGAGAATAGATGGGGGCGGGGCCAGTCAGAATTTTTACTACCGGTTCTCCGAACTACTCCAAATTTCCGCTACCAGTTCGCCAGAACTGGTCAGAACCTGCTGAAAGACACCTCTGGTTGTAACTTTGAACGGTACCAAACCAACGGCGGTAAGTAGAGGACTATCTATACCATGTTTCACTGAAAATAAGACCCTGTCTTATATTTTTTTTAGCGCTCGGCCTCAAGCCCGATTTGGGCTTATTATCAAGGGATGTCTTATTTTGGGGAAAACAGGGCAGTTTGCAGAACACAAAACTCAATCTTATCTAATATCATTCTTCCGGGCATATTCATGCTACAAATCAGGTACAAAATAGTTAAGTTTTCCTTCACAACAGTTTCAAGAAAGGAAGAAAAAAAAGATGAAATGGAAGAAAGGTACCCCCGAACACGTTTAAATATATTAAGATAAAGATTGAATTGATAAAAAAATAAAATGAAGGAGAATGTATATGATTAAGAATAGAAAAAATAGAATTTGAGAGTGAAAGAAGATACTGTTTAGAAAAATAAGAATAGAAAAATTAAGATTTGATTAACAAATACGGAAAAATAACACTTTGGTAGAAACTGTAAGTAAGTAAAATATATTTGGATATGATGAATTATATATGATATAATATGACATAATATGATATGGTCAATATTCTATTTCAAAAAATAAGTGGGTGTGTATTGGGCGGGGGGGACCAATAAAACTTGTCCAAAAAAAAATAATCTCAAGAAAACTCCCACTAGAATATTCCAGCAAGATAGCACTGGAATCCAGAAATATCCATCGCAGATTATAATGTTTTGAAGGGGAAACCCATTCTCTATGCTGGAGCCTTCAAACATGGCGGCTTTAAGACTTGTGGACTTCAACTCCTCATGGCTGGCTGAGGAATTCTGGGATTTGAAGTCCACAAGTCTTAACGTTGCCAAGGTTGGAGACCCCTGCTCTAGGCCATTGGCTCCAGGGTTTACGGCAACACTACTGAACCGCAAAGCTTCGGCTCGACGAAACCAACCTGTAAAGCCTTCAGAATGGATGTATTCCCATGAGCCTGAAAGAGGGACACCCACTGGGCAGCCTCGTGGCACATTTCATCGGTGGCCTCCACAAGGCACTCCTGCCAAAGTTGGACCTCTTCTGCAAAAGCGATGAGGTTGAACCTGGAGAGAAAGCAAGACATCTTATCAGCAAGCCACAAGCAGCGTGGACAACCACATCAGCAAAACCACGGTGAGGATCACGTTGAGATAAACTAAACTAACTAAATTCCCACCAGAACCTTCAGCAGATCCACTATCTTCACTGAGTAGGTTTCCTCCAAAACAGGAGTCTCCAACCTTGGCAACTTTAAGCCTGGCGGATTTCAATTCCCAGAATTCCCCAGCCAGTTAGGAAACTGAATGGAGCTGAGTGTTTACTGGCCGGATACCCTTCCTGTTGCCAATGCGGAGTTATTTTTTTTCCAGCGGATGTATTTTCATTGTGCCCAGAGAGAAAAATATCTGCCTCTATCTAGAATGGAACTCAACGCCTCCTGATTGTAAGATGAGAGCTCCACCTTTAGGCTACCGTACCACTCAGTTAGAGTTCTTATATATCAACGCAAACTACAGAGCTCAATTCTGATCCCTTGGGAGAAATTTGGGGGCGGGGGCAGGGGGAGCCTGCTTATGAGGACAACTTACCAGTCTGAGACTGGTTATCACTGGAATGAGGTAAGCTACTATCCCTGCAGCTTCCTTACTTGGTGGCCTTCTTCCTCAGCTGTTCCCAGATAAGAGAGGTGAGTTCTTTGGCAACCAGACTCAAGGAGTGCTCCATGGAACCAGATGTGTCAATGAGAATGCAAACTTTGGCTTCCAAGATGACTCCAAAGAATCGGCGGCTGCCTAAAGAAAGAGAATTGTTTGACTGTTGACACTCTTTCATCTTACTTAGCGCTGGGTTTAATCTAAATCAGGAGTCGGCAACCTTAAACACTCAAAGAGCCACAAAGGTCCTAACTGGAAGATCCCATTCAATTCTGGAGCCAACCGGAAGTCCGGTTCCCCCATCATCATCTCCTCCTAGCATGGTGTCCTTTTTCTTCTCCAACTGGGAATCGGTTCCCCCACTATAGAGTCTCCTCATAGCACGGCCTCCTTTTTCCTCTACCTCTCCTAACCGAAAGCCCTATCAATTGTGGAGCCGATCAGCAACAGGGAGCTGCAGCAGAGGGATGAAAGAGCCACATGCGGCTTCAGAGCCGCGGGTTGCTGACTCCTGATCTAAAGAATCAGAATCAGGATAAAAGGCAAATAGTGGCCAGGAATCCCATCAAACCAATCTTCTCCAGGCTGGTCTCTTTGGGATATATGATGTCATCATCTAGAATTCTCCATGCATGATCACGGTCCAGCGTGGTCATGGTCGTGGATTCTAGGAAACTTAAGTCCACGCGCTTAAAGAATATTCCGTTTGGCTGGGCTCTAAAACGGGATCAGAAATATCCTCAGAGGTGCTTTTTTTCAGAAGGCAACTGGGCTTTTTTGATGTTTTCTCCCCCTTGGTTCAAAAGAATTAGTTCCCCCCCAACTTTGGGGCCACGGAGGTCCAATGCTGAAAGCAAAGAGCATAAATAGCTCTTGCCAAGATGGTTAATAGTGGGGCAACAACTCAGCAGGAGACAGACAGACCCGAGAGAAGCCACTGTAGTCTTCGGACGTAACATCGCAAGACACTCTCCATCTGTTCGATGTAGTCGTCCAGATCCTTGGGCTGAATCTGCAGATGCTTCACTATCCCCTGGGAGACAAGATCATAAGATGTCACTCTAAGACAGGGTTGGCAACCTCAAACGCTCAAACGCTCAAACGCTCAAAACTGCCTGCCTGCCTGCCTGCCTGCCTGCCTATCTATCTATCTATCTATCTATCTATCTATCTATCTATCTATCTATCTATCTATCTATCTATCTATCATCTATCTATCTATCTATCTATCTATCTGTCATCTATCTATCGTATACTGTATTTCTCTCTCTCTCTCTGTCTCTCCAATCGGACTGTCTGTCTGTCTATCATCCATCCATCCATCCATCCATCCATCCATCCATCTCTATCTATCTATCTATCTATCTATCTATCTATCTATCTATCTATCTATCTATCTATCTATCTATCTATCTATCTATCGTATACTGTATTTCTCTCTCTCTCTGTCTCTCCAATCAGTCTCTGTCTGTCTATCATCCATCCATCCATCCATCCATCCATCCATCCATCCATCCATCCATCCATCCATCTATCTATCTATCTATCTATCTATCTATCTATCTATCTATCTATCTATCTATCTATCGTATACTGTATTTCTCTCTCTCTCTGTCTCTCCAATCAGTCTGTCTGTCTGTCTATCATCCATCCATCCATCCATCCATCCATCCATCCATCCATCCATCCATCCATCCATCCATCCATCCATCCATCCATCCATCCATCCATCCATCCATCTATCTATCTATCTATCTATCTATCTATCTATCTATCTATCTATCTATCTATCGTATACTGTATTTCTCTCTCTCTCTGTCTCTCCAATCAGTCTGTCTGTCTGTCTATCATCCATCCATCCATCCATCCATCCATCCATCCATCCATCCATCCATCCATCTCTATCTATCTATCTATCTATCTATCTATCTATCTATCTATCTATCTATCTATCTATCTATCTATCTATCGTATACTGTATTTCTCTCTCTCTCTGTCTCTCCAATCAGTCTCTGTCTGTCTATCATCCATCCATCCATCCATCCATCCATCCATCCATCCATCCATCCATCCATCCATCTATCTATCTATCTATCTATCTATCTATCTATCTATCTATCTATCGTATACTGTATTTCTCTCTCTCTCTGTCTCTCCAATCAGTCTGTCTGTCTGTCTATCATCCATCCATCCATCCATCCATCCATCCATCCATCCATCCATCCATCCATCCATCCATCCATCCATCCATCCATCTATCTATCTATCTATCTATCTATCTATCTATCTATCTATCGTATACTGTATTTCTCTCTCTCTCTGTCTCTCCAATCAGTCTGTCTGTCTGTCTATCATCCATCCATCCATCCATCCATCCATCCATCCATCCATCCATCCATCCATCCATCCATCCATCTATCTATCTATCTATCTATCTATCATCTATCATAAATAATAACAACAGCAAACGAAAAAACTTACTTGCATTTCTACACTTGGGAAAATGTCGCAATATTTTGCCGAAACTTTCTTGTGCAACGATTCCACCATCTCCTTCCGATGGAGGCTCCCAGGTCCAAAAACAAGACTGGGCAAATCTAATTTTAGCTTTTTCAGGCTGCATTTGCCGAGCCACTGTTGGGGAGGAGAAAAAAAAAAGGGAGGTTGTTGAGTGGATGGGGGAACCACACCGCAACTGAAGAAGCATTCAGAGCAGTGGTGAAATCCCCTTTTTTTTAACTACCTGTTCTGTGGGCGTGGCTTGGTGGGCATGGCAGGGGAAGGATATTGCAAAATCTCCACTCCCACCTCATTCCTGGGGGAAGGATATTGCAAAATCTCCATTCCCACCTCATTCCTGGGGGAAGGATATTGCAAAATCTCCATTCCCACCCCACCCTGGAGCCAGCCAAAAGGGGTATTTGCCGGTTCTCCGAACTGCTCAAAATTTCCGCTACCGGTTCTCCAGAACCTGTCAGAACCTGCTGGATTTCACCCCTGATTCAGAGCATTTAACAATCTTTCTGTTCAGGCGGCGTGTTATTACGGACAATACATACTGTCTTGGTGGAGCAGATTTCTTCCTCGTTTGGCAACCCCACCGAAGGGATCAACCTTTTCCCACTCTTTTTGAAAACTGCCTCTGGAGGGGAAGAAAACCATGTTATTCTTGCTTCTGAAATACACCCTGGTATTTTCGAAATCACCTCTTTAAATCAGGGGTGTCAAACTCAAGGCCCAGGGGACCAGATACAGCCTATGGGGTGTTTAGATCTGGCCCATGGGGTTGCCTTGGAAACAGCAAAGGACCAGCCCATGGTGTCTCTACCAACAAAAACAGATCTTGGGAGGGCCATGCGTGGTCCTCCCATGCCTCATTTTCGGCTGTTGTGGCTGAAAACAGAGCCCCAGGGGGGGAACGTGGGGCAGTGATGGGTTTCACTTACCTTTGCTATTAATTTGCTCAAAGCTTCTGCGCATGCGCAGTGGGTATTTGATGACGTCCAGACGGGTGGGTGGAGCCTCCTCCCGCTGTTACTACCGGTTCGTCTGAACTGGTAGTAGCAATCCACCACTGACACGGGGCCCACCTGAGCTCCGTTTTCACTGGCAGAGGGCTGCAGGAGGCCATCACGGCCAAAAACGGAGCTCAGGAGCCCATTTTCACTGGCCGAGTGCTCAGGCCGCCACAAGCACCCCCAACCCGAGTGATGTTAAGTTGGCCACACCCACACTGACCCCCCCTGAGGTCAAACACAACCCTGATGCAGCCATCAATGAAATCAAGTTTGACACCCTTGCTTTAAATATTCGTTCCCGGAAGGGGAGAAATATGAATTTACAAATGCACGTCTAAACAGCTCATGTAGAAAAAAGACACAAGTTCTGTCACCAAGGGAAGGGAAAACAGCCTGTTATGCACCTTAGGATGCTAAAAAGTTTTCAAACATCTCTGTGGGGGAAAAAGTAAGCCCCCTCCCCAATTATCTGAAGACACCCACCTATGTTTTTGCTTCGGCATTGATCCAACAAAGAAATTGACATCCCTGGCTGTTTCTTTGCCTTGGGGTTCAGTTTCCTTCTGGCCAGGAAAATCTCTTTTATCGGTTGAACTGCATAATAAATCAAATCATCATCATCATCCTCATATAGAATCAGATTACCCCATCCCTTCTAGTCTGATGAAAAGAAGGACTAGGGGTGGCACGATAGTACTGTGTTCCCCCCAAAATAAGACCCTGTCACATATATTTTTGAACCCTGAAATAAGTGCTTGGCCTTATTGCCATGCGCTCAAAAGCCCAATTGGGCTTATTATCAGGCGGTGTCTTCTTTTGGGGGAAACAGGGTAGATACTACCTCCATTTCTTCCCCATCTGTTTTCCAGGAATTAGACATACCTATTCTAAGGCAAATTGAAGCAAGCCATATTATAACTTAAAACCACGGCAACTTCCAGGTAGATGGACATCAGCTGACTGTGGACTTAAATATGCCTTAAGAGTGATGGAAACACCCTTGTTTATCCCATGTAGTGGTCACTTCACTTGTACACACCTGGTGGGATTTCTGCTTTGCCACTCGGAGGACGCCACGAAAGGACTTTGGGGCTACCGATCCTCTCGCCATCTTGGTGCTGTTCTCGGAAACCATAAAGAGATGGAGGACAGATAAGAAAACCTCTTGTCTATGGAGATTCTCAGTCATCCAGGTTATGTTTCTTTCAAAGGTCAATTGCATCATTAATCATCATTCTGTTTTAACGACCCCATCATCCCTTGCAGAGTCGGGCAACTGAATGGAGCTGAATGTTTTACTGGCCGGATGCCTTTCCTGTTGCCAATGCGGAGTTTTGTTCAGCAGATACATTCTCAGTGTGTCCCGAGAGAGAAATATCTGCCTCTACCTGGGATCGAACTCACAGCCTCCTGATTGTGAGGCGAGAGCTGCACCTCTAGGCCACCGCACCACTCAACTGCATCATTAATAATAATTTTTTTAAAAAATCTTGCATATTTTGGTTTCATGTTTTTCCTGCTCCATGTTCTGACCTAGGCTTCCTGAGACAGTAAAAAGCACACAATTAGTCCCCAAAACCCTCTTTTTATTTCAATGGCTGTGAATTCTGTTCATTCACAGATGAGTCACAAATAGTTTGTAAAGAGTCTGACAGAAATCTGCCACAGTCTTTCGGGATAAGACTGATAAGCACCCACCTTTATCTCCCTAGACACGCTGGCAATTAGCTTTGCAAGGCCACACAGAACACAGAGTCAAAACGGAGCTTCAGAATTTAGATCGATCAGAACGAACAAAGTTGCTTCCTGCAAAGGCTCATGTGCCTTTGCTCCTCCTTTATGTCTTACGGGAGGAGCCAATCATCTCCAAGCCTTACTCCTGAGTCGCCCCTTTTGTCTTAAGTGTTCTTGCCTTCTGGCAGCTCTGCGCATGCGTGCACTGGGAACAGGCTCCCCCTGTTCCTCTGCCTCGCTGACGTCAGACTCTGGAGGCTCCGGAGGCAGCACATAACTCCCAGATGGCCCCCTCTCTGCCTCCGATGCAGAGCCCTCATCCGAGCCTTCCTCAGACTCAACACTCCAGCAATTTTCCTTCTCCCACAATTCTACAAAAGGTGCTTTCTTGATTCAAGGACCACAACTGGTAAAGCGAAAATATTGAACATAGCAACGAACTGATAATATATGATAGAGATTATTTCAAAATACCAGCGCCAACTTACCATCCTGGCAAGGGTGAGGGCTGTCGGCTTTGGAAATGGTACTTTTGAAGATCTGGTCTTCTTTTCTTCCTTCTTTAGTGACGAGAGGTCATCTACTGTGGATGATGACTGGTTCCTTGAAAAGTTCCCTGATTTCTGCCTTAAAGATTCCACTAACATGGCACACTGAAAATAAATCCACAATCCCAAAATGCATTGAGGTTTGCATTTAGAGGCAGACTTCATGGGAGAACATAACCCGTAACTCCTAACAGGAAGGAATTCAAAAGGAAATCAATAGCAAATCTTTCCTGTTTAAAGGGAGATTCGTGAAGTGCGTATTTCTAACAACATGAGCCATGGTGGCGCAGTGGTTAGAATGCAGTACTGCAGGCTTCTTCTGCCGGCTGCCTGCAATTTGGCAGTTCGAATCTCACCGGGCTCAAGGTTGACTCAGCCTTCCATCCTTCCGAGGTGGGTAAAATGAGGAGCTAGATTGTTGGGGGCGATAGGCTGTAAACCCCTTAGATAGGGCTGTGAAGCCCTTTGAAGTGGTATATAAGTCTAAGTGCCTAACGAGCCTGTGTAGCGTAGGGGGCTAATGCCTCCTACTAAAGGCAGCAATTAACACCAGCTGCCTGTAATTTCTCTGAGTTCAATCCTAGCCAGGCTCAAGGTCGACTCAGCCTTCCATCCTTTCTAAGGTGGGTAAATTGAGGACCCAGTTTGTGGGGGCAATAAGCTGACTTTGTATAAATATACAAAAGTATGAAGGCTATTGCTTAACGCATTGTAAGCTGCCCTGAGTCTCCGGAGAAGGGTGGCACATAAATCAAATTAAAAATAAAAAAATAAAATAAAAAAAAGTGCTCTTGCTCTTGCTAACCTGGGAAAAGACCAGAGCAAAATTTCAGGCTTGAAATTTTGGGCTTAGACAACCTCGAACTACGCTGCCTTCGGTCTGACCTAAGCGTAGCTCATAAAATTATCTGCTACAACGTCCTACCTGTCAATGACTACTTCAGCTTCAACCACAACATTACACGAGCACCCAATAGGTACAAACTCAAGGTAAACCGTTCCAAACTCGATTGCAGAAAATATTATTTCAACAACAAAGTGGTCAACGCCAAGAACTCACTACCTGACTCTGTGGTTTCTTCCCCAGACCCCCAAAACTTTAACCTTAAACTGTCTACTGTTTTTTTTAATTTGATTTATATGCCGCCCTTCTCCGAAGACTCAGGGCGGCTTACAATGTGTTAAGCAATAGCCTTCATACTTCTGTATATTTATACAAAGTCAGCTTTTGCCCCCCCAAACTGGGTCCTCATTTGACCTACCTTAGAAAGGATGGAAGGCTGAGTCAACCTTGAGCCTGGGGAGATTCAAACTTACAGTAATTGCAGACAGCTGGATGTTAATTAGGGTGCTTAGTCTGCAGAGCTATCCAGGCTCCTACTGTTGACCTCACCCCATTCCTAAGAGGTCTATAAGAGGCGTGCATAAGCACACCAGTGTGTCTACCATCTCTATCCCACTGTCCCCATTTATTTGTATCCATTTCATGTATTCATAATCATATTTATACTTATATTTGTTATCTTATAAATGCTTGACCAAACAAACAAACAACAAATAAATATAAAAAATTCATAAATGAATTCCTGTTCTCCACACCAAAATCACCCATATAGTCATCAGTACATTTTTTGCCTCTAAGTATGAATTGTTGCTGCTTTTCTATTTCCATGGATGGGAAAGAATGAGATTAAATAAATTAATGGGTTCTGAAGACTGGGTCTACTGTAAATTGGGAAACATGCTTTTTTCTCTAACTTTGGTGTTTGATCACCCATTATGGTCGCCAGATTTCTGCTGCAAACATCCCAACCCCCAGTAGAGGGCCACAAGGAGTGAGAGATTTCAGGGTCCCTTTGCTGCCATCTTGTGGTCATTTATATTTACCTAGCTCCGATCTAGTAAATACATCCTAGACACCGACATCAAATGGTTGTGCAAAATGCTACATCCAGATGATCGAACCCCTGCATCAGTGGTGAAATCCAATTTTTTTTTACTACCGGTTCTGTGGGCGTGGCTTGGTGGGCATGACAGGGGAAGGATACTGCAAAATCCCTCCCCACTCCTGGGGGAAGGATATTGCAAAATCTCCATTCCCACCCCACTCTGAGGCCAGCCAGAGGTGGCATTTGCCGATTCTCTGAACTGCTCAAAATTTCCACTCCTAGTTCTTCAGAATCTGCTGGATTTCTCCCCTGCCCTGCATCTTCCTTGTGGTAAAGAGACGTAGCTTAACGGAAAGTAAAGTTTTGAAAGGTCTAAGATCCAACCTTGTGAGAGTAATGAACTGCTTTCTCCATTTCAGATAGGATAAGGCTGATGTCATCACTTTCGTTGATACCTAAGGATCCAGAAAGCAAGGCAGAATTAAAAAAACAAAATATAAACTCCTAAGTTTTGAAACTTGATGCCATCCAACTTTTACAAAAGAGCCATGCTGGCTTGCATATATGTCCTAGTCATTCCCAACTTTAGGGGGCAGTGCTCATCTCCGTTTCAAAGCCGAAGAGCCAGCGCTGTCCAAAGACGTCTCTGTGGTCATATGGCCGGCATGACTAAACGCCAAAGGCGCATGGAATGCTGTTCCCTTCCCACCAAAGGTGGTCCCTCTTTTTGTACTTGCATTTTTTACGTGCTTTCGAAATGCTCGGTTGGCAGAAGCTGGGACAAATAACGGGAGCTCACCCCGTTACACGGTGCTAGGGATTCGAACCGCTGAACTGCCGACCTTTCGATCGACAAGCTCAGCGGTTTAGCTACTGAGCCACCTACAACTCTCCAGTTGTTGCTGGGATACGGTTACATGATCCTTGACCGTTAGTCAAGTTCAGATAGGTTGAAGAGAACTGAGAGTCGTAGAACATCAAGAACATCTGGAGGCACGACGAGTTCTCCTTCCTGTGGCACCCTAAGAGCAGGACTATGGGGCAGAAGCCAAGAACCCCTTAAAGGAAAAGGACGAGGAGACCCATGTTTTGAAATAAATGATGGGTTATACAGATACTCCTCAACCCACATCCACAATTGGGACCATGAATGAATGAAACATCTGCAAGAAAACCACCAAGCACAGCAGCAAAGATGTCCTCCTCCTCTTCTTTCTCCTCCTCCTTCTTCTCCTCTTTTCTCCATCTCCTCCTCTCTCTTCCTCCTCTTCCTCCTCTTTTCTCCTCCTCCTTTTCCTCTTTTTTCCATCTCCTCCTTTCTCTTCCTCCTCCTTCTCCTTTCTCTTCCTCCTCCTCCTCTTCCTCCTCCTCCTTCTTTCTTCACCTCCTTTCTCCTCCTCCTTCTTCTCCTCCTTTCTCCACCTCCTTCTCTCTCTTCCTCCTCCTTCTCCTCCTTCTTTCACCTTTCTCCTCCTCCTCCTCCTCCTTCACCTCCTCCTCCTTTCTTCACCTCCTCCTCCTTTCTCCTCCTCTTCCTTCTCCTCCTTTCTCTTCCTCCTCCTTCTCCTTTCTCTTCCTCTTCCTCCTCCTCCTCCTTTCTTCACCTCCTCCTCCTTTCTCCTCCTCTTCCTTCTCCTCCTTTCTCCACCATCTCTTCCTTTCTCTTCTTCCTCTTCCTTCTCCTCCTCCTCCTCTTTCTCCTCCTTTCTTTTCCTCCTCTTCCTCCTCTTCTTTCTTCTCCTCCTCCTTCACCTCCTCCTCCTTTCTCCTCCTCCTCCAAGCACCAAGGACCCCCATAATCCTGAATTACATGCTACATCTATTTCACCATGGACCTAGAACTGATTTACTCATACGGAATAGAAAAAAGAGAAAAAGGTCATTTATAACAGTCCCCACTCAAAGCTCCTCAGAAGGCTAAAACAGAATGAAAAGATCAACCCTTGAAGAAGCAAAGGCCCACCTCAGAAAAGATTAAAGAGGTGTCCACCTCCTTAGAAGGTCCAGAGACCACTGGAGAGAGTTCCCAGGAGGCACCCGGAAGCGGATTAAAAACACACCCTGAACCTCTTCCACACCTGACTCTCCAAACCAATGAAAGCGCCCGTTGGCGGCCTGCACCATGTCTTTGTAAGCGGTGGCGGTTTCTTCCGGACTCGCATAGCGTGGGGGCAGCTCGTCTTCAAACGAAAAAGCGTGAACACTGAAGAGGCAAACGTGGAGTTGCAAATCGCAGCCCCCGCAGACTTCAACCAGGTAAGAAGAGATGAGGTGCTGAAAGACAAGAAGGCCGAAACCCAACGCAACGGACGCCATCATTTGACACGAATTGAAGTGGACTCTTAAGACCGCATGGATTCCTTGACTGAAGAAGGGTTTCACATCCATTATAACAGAGCCCATTTTTATAAAAAGCAGGATTAATTACAACCATGGGGCTGGGGTGCACAATCCACGAGCCATGGGATCTGTGTGTGGCCCCTCCAATATAGATAGTCCTCGACTGGCAAAGGTTCATTTAGTGACCGTTTGAAGTTACAACGGAATGGAAAAAGTGACTTATGACTATTTTTCACATTTACAACGGGAACGAAGATAGGAGGCGGGCTCGAAAAGTCAGCAGCCACCTAACCATACCAATGCGCTCTTATTTTAGGCTTATTTTGGCAGGAGATGTAAATAAGGCAGGGTCAAAAAGTCAGCCCTCTCCCATGCATGCAAAGCCGTTCGCAGCTGTTCGGGGAATTTTAGTCATAATGGCATCCCCTGGTTTTATATTTTCATAATATTTCCAGAAAGCTACTTAATGTTAAAAGTACAGGTAGTTTGTTTACTGAACATTCAAAGTGACAAAGGCACTGAGAATGATTTATGACTGTTTTTATTTATTTTATTTATTATTTATTCGTTCGATTTATATGCCGCCCTTCTCCGGAGACTCAGGGCGGCTGACAATGCATTAAGCAATAGCCTTCGTACTTTTGTATATACCTGCTTAGTAGGGCTTTGCCCCCCACCCCCAAAGCGGTGTTCTTTTTTATACAAAGTCAGTTTATTGCCCCCACAATCCGGGTCCTCATTTTACCTACCTCGAAAGGATGGAAGGCTGAGTCAACCTTGAGCCTTGGTGAGATTCGAACTCGCAGTCATTGCAGGCAGCTGGCAGCTAAGTGCTACTTTAACAGCACTTAGTCCACTGCGCCACAACCATTGTAGCGTGCCAATGGTCACATGATCAAAATTCAGATTTTATTTACTGAGAGCTTATGCACCAAAGACAAATTCCTTGTGTGTCCAATCACACTTGGCCAATAAAGAATTGAATTGAATTGAATTGAATTGAATTGAATTGAATTGAATTGAATTGAATTCTATTCTATTCTATTCTATTCTATTCTATTCTATTCTATTCTATTCTATTCTATTCTATTCTATTCTACTTGTATTAGTCTCTATTCTATCTTGTATTGTATTGTATTGTATTGTATTGTATTGTATTGTATTGTATTGTATTGTATTGTATTGTATTGTTCTAATTCTAATTCTAATTCTAATTCTAATTCTAATTCTAATTTTAATTTTAATTTTAATTTTAATTTTAATTTTAATTTTAATTTTAATTTTAATTTTAATTTTAATTTTATGTTAGGAAATTTATATTGCCCCCTCCCTACTCGCACACAATGTAAATAGAATTAGAAATCCACTTTTCCACTTCTCAGCTCTTCTGCCAGCCCAAATGCGTTATGGCATATTAAGGCTTTTGACATTTCTAGTTAAAGGTTCCATACATTGCCTAAACTAATTCTGGAAGTCCACCTACCGTTTCCTGATCAGGCACTCCAGCTGCCAGCAGATACACGCCTTGAGATTCGTGTCTGTCTTTATCTTTAAAATTCACCTCCACGGCTCTTTTCAGGGCCTTCAGAACATTTCTGGAGCCCTTACAGAGTAGACACAACACCCATCTAGAAAAATAACCACGCGTCAGCCATGTTCTCCCAGGATATTCCGCATCTGTTGTGCTGGCACACAACGGTTGAAGTTCGGGGCATCAAGAACCAGGGGCACCACTCCAAGGATGGAGAAAGTCAAAATGGTGGCTTTGATTGGGCCGTCGAGCACAATTCGCCAAGGTCGGACACCCCAAGTTTGGTTCATTCATTTTGACTGAAGAAAGTAGAATAATATGTAGACGTACCAATAGCATTTATATATTGCTTTACGGTGCTTCACAGCCCTCTCTAAGCGGTTTACAGAGTCAGCCTCTTGCCCCCAACAATCTGGGTCCTCATTTTACCCACCTCGGAAGGATGGAAGGCTGAGTCAACCTTGAGCCAGTCAGGATCGAACTCCTGGCAGTCGGCAGAATTAGCCTGCAATACTGCATTCTAACCACTGTGCACCATGGATGGATGGATGGATGGATGGATGGATGGATGGATGGATGGAAGGAAGGAAGGAAGGAAGGAAGGAAGGAAGGAAGGAAGGAAGGAAGGAAGGAAGGAAGGAAGGAAGGAAGGACAGACAGAGGGAGAAAAGGAAGAACAATAGCAATAGTACTTATATATCGCTTTACAGTGCTTCACAGCCCTCTCTAAGCAGTTTACAGAGTCAGCCTCTTGCCCCCAACAATCTGGGTCCTCATTTCACCCACCTCGTAAGGATGGAAGGTTGAGTCAACCCTTGAGCCTGGTGAGATTTGGACTGCCAAATTGCAGTCAGCCAGTAGTCAGCAGAAGTAGCCTGCAGTACTGCACTCTAACCACTGCGCCACCACAACTCATCATAGTCCCAAGGGTGCTTTTTTTTCAAGAAGCAACTGGACTTTCTTGTGTTTCTTTGAAGACGTTTTGCTTCTCATCCAAGAAGCTTCTCCACAACCTTCAGAAGCTCCTTGGATGAGAAGCGAAATGTTTCTGGTCCTGGATGTCTTTGAGACAACCAGGAATGTGGATGACAGAGAATCTCCATAGACATCCAGGCGGAGTCCTTTACCTCCAAGCACTCTGTAAGTTGTCCGGATGAGGTGGGACCATTTCAGGTTGCCAAGCCGTAACTTCGCTTCCAAAGCTGCAAAAGAAATAGGGAATCAACCAACAACCTCAAGCGGGAGAAGCAACAGGTTTCTCCCGCTTGAGATCAGGGGGCTGGACTAGAAGACCCCCGAGGTCCCTTCCAGCTCTATTCTATTCTAGGGGGTTTTATTTCCTGAAAAATATGATCTGGTTAAAAAACGAAAGCCACTTACGCCAGGATGTTGAACAGATCCTTGCTTGCCATTTGCTCTTCCAGCAAAAGACGTAAAGAATGTTGGATATGAAAGATGTAAGACGAATTCGTTTTGGAGATGTCAACCAGGACCACCACCCTAAAATGAAAAACCA
This sequence comes from Coluber constrictor foxii, assembly GCA_038048745.1. Taxonomy (NCBI): domain Eukaryota; kingdom Metazoa; phylum Chordata; class Lepidosauria; order Squamata; family Colubridae; genus Coluber; species Coluber constrictor. Next base: position 5,890,906 of record CM075973.1, read on the forward strand.
AAAGCCACTGTTCTTCCCCAAAAAGCACAAAGGAGAATCCTGGTCCCGACAAAACCCCTTTTGTTAAACAAACTTCTCATTCACATCCAGCTAAGTCTTTCAAGGGAGAATTTACAGTCACAGACCTTATCTGGCTTGGAGAGCTGCCAGGTCGATATCTTCAAAACTTGGCAAGGAGTCTCGGAGAGTCACAAACCAATTAGGTGAAGTAATTGTCTCCTGTAAACTCCACTCCCTTATCGCTCCTCTTTTATTCCCTCTGGGAGGGGCCATTCATCGTTCCCTCTGTGGCCTTACTCCTGTCAGCGGCCTGTGCAGCTAGTAGCTGATTCAGACAGCAAGGAGGCTGGTGTGGTGCTGCGCCATCAGCCAGTGCAGCTGACAATGAGGAGGCTGGAGAAGATGTGGTGCCAGAGGCGGGAATTCAGCCAGGGCCTTCAGAACCTCCAGAAGCTGATAACTGGCATACGGCCCTGCCTCCCTCTCTGCCTCTGATGCAGAGCCCTCGTCTGAGCCTTCCCTAGACTCCAGGACTGGCCCAGGTTCCTCCCCAACCTCCTCAGTCTCTGAATATGCTGCCAGCTCTGCACAACAGCTATTAACATTTCCTCTCTCTTTTTTTTTTAAGCATCAGATTCACAATCACGTTAATTTTCCTTGTTTGGTTCCCTTCTTTTCCACTTTAAGCAGCCTTGTGGAGACCAAGGAAGATGGAAGATAAACCCTGATTTATGGTTTATTGTAATGCTTCCAAAGCACTTTTTTCCTTCATTAGAAAGTCCTTGTTTAAATATCACTGTTGCGATGGGGTAATGACTTTGTGTGCTATTGCCCCACATAAAAAATAACTTTTACTCAATTTTATGTAATTTATCCAGATTTGGGAAGCATTGATTGTGTTGGACAGCCACAGACAATTAAAATTACTAATAGTAATTTATGACTTATGATAACACAAGTTGGTGCGGTTGTAAGACAAGTCACCATGTGACAGGATTCAAATCATGATCATTTTACCATGGTCATAAAGCAAATCATCATGTCATCGTTAAGTTCTCTACCTCTGTTTAACAGTTGGGTGCTTCCTTCATTTCTACTCCCATAATGTGTATCCTTGCTCAGAGTTTGTTAGAACCGGAAGTGTTATACATTAAAATAAATAATAAATTACTATTATTATTATTATTATTATTTTAGCACATGGACCAGGAAGTTTCCCTCCCATTAAACCAGGGTGCGAAGCATTGAAAAGGGATTGATCGAGAGAAACAAGATAGACGTAGAAATAAAAGGCAAGAAGGCGTCTGAAACGGAGGGAAGGCAGTCCAATCTTGGTACCTTTTTTCACAAACTGCCCCCCAAATTCTTCTGCTGGAAAGAGACAGCCAATTAATGCGTCGCTCGTACGTCTTCACCATTTGCCCGAGTTGCTTCTGTGAAGCCAAGGAGAAAAGACATCAACTGAAGCTATCTGGGCTCGTGACGATGCAAACATTTCAAGTTCCAGAAGTCCGGAAATGCCCATTTCTGGCTTCTGGAGAGCCTCCGGAGCCCGGGGAAGGCCGTTTTTGCCCTCCTGGAGGCTCAAGGAAAGCCTCCAGAGCCTGGGGAGGGTGAAAATGTCCACCGCCATGGTGCAGGAGGCCAAGTTGGCCACGCCCACCATGGCCACGTCCACCCAGCATCTGGGCAGAGAACCAGTTGCTAAAATTTTTGAATCCCACCCCTGCCCAAGACCAACAATGGTTAGGATGGATGACGTGCAATTTATTCACCTGGTAATTGTATAATATCGGAGGGTCGACGTGAACATTTTTCACGGTCCCATTGTGCCATTCAAACTGCATCATGGCTTTCTGCAAAGAAGAGGACGGCACAACATCAGCATGTAACACATTACGGGTTTTCCACAATTTACAACCGCAATTGTAATTAAGTGAAACATTTAAGTGAGTTTTATGAATTTTCTTGCTGGTGAGTGAATCGCTGAAAGGGTTCCGTTAGTAACACGGTTGTTACATTTTCCCCCTTGACCTTGCTTCACAAAAGGGGATCGCATGACCCCGGGACACTGCAACCGTCAAAAAGATGAATCACTTGCCAAACATCTGAATTTTGCTCAGATGACATCACAAGGATGTTGCAATGGTCGTAAATGTGAAAAACGGTCATGTCACTTTTTTCAATCCTGTGGTAACTTGGTAACTATTAGCTGGATTCATGGGGCTGTATCCAGGGGTGGGCTGCTGGGGGTTCGCAGGGGTTCGGGAGAACCTCTACCTAAGATTCTGAGCAGTTGGGGGAACCCCTAAATCCCACTCCTGGCTGACCCTGCCCTGCCCACCTCACCCCTCCCAGGAGTCCCCACACGGCCTGTTTTGGATGCAGGTAAGTGCAGGACACACACGGAGGCACAGGGAAGGTGAAAAATAGGCCTACTGGAAGTTCGGGAAGGCCAGAAACGGGCCTATATTCAGCCTCCAGAGGGCCTTCAGAGCCTGTGGAGGCCATTTTTGCCCTCCTGGAGGCTCAAGAAAAGCCTCTGGAGCCCAGGGAGGGCAAAAAGCGCCCCCCCCTACCTAGTCAGCAAGTGGCTGACTAGGCCACGCCCACCATGGCCACACCCACCCAGCAACCGGGCAGAGAACTCCTTGCCAAAATTTTCGAAGCCCACTCCAAATTAGGCCCAACTGATGCCTAATTTGTGACATTCGAGAATTGCATTGCAAAATTCGCAGAAGAGTGATTGTTGAAGGACAACTCAATTCTGTTTCAAGGATTAATAAGAGTTGGATGAGCTTGGAAAATCAAAGCATTGCAAATCCTAATTTTTTTTTTAATTGAAGAGTTTTAAGAAATTTTACACATATTCTCCCCTCCCTCCACCCCCCTCCTGTTCCAACCCTCCCCCCTCCTCGGACTTCCCAGAGCAAATACAGGGTATAGCATTTAACAAACATAAAAAAAAATCATACGCTAACTATCTATAGATTTATCTCCCTCTTGCACTTTAACTCCCCTTGTTCATATCTAAATATAATTATTTAAACCAATTCTTGCTTGAAAGTAATCCAACTTCGTTCTTGTCCATTCTTCAATAATAAGCAAGTCTTCTTTCTTCCAGTATTACACAATCAGAGCCCAATTACAATTAACCATCACATCTCCAACCCTTACATGTATTAACACACCATCCCTTTAATTCCCACCATCCCTTGACAAACAAACCGAATCAGTTTCCCTTTAAGGCTTACCCCGTGCAGAGTGGACGAGACTGTTTTCCGAAGGACCGGCACGAATTCTTCCACGGGTGAGAAAGCGTTGGGTGCTAAGACTTGGTAAAGGCTGAGTTTCTTGGCTGCAGGATTTTATTTTATTTTATTTTATTGGATTTATATACCGCCCTACTCCCAAAGGATTCAGGGCGGTGTACAGCCAACAATAAAAATACATAAATACAAAATTTAAAACCCAACTAAAAACAGATTAAATAAATTTGGCCCAGACTAAATTAAAACACCCCAATAATTTAAAACAGATTAAAATTTAACACTAAAAACGGAGAGAGGTTAGGCCAGGCCCGCCTGGCGAAATAAAAAGGTCTTAAGAGCGCGGCGGAAGGTGCGCAGATCCGGGATCCTCCGTATCTCCGGGGGGAGCTCGTTCCAGATAGTAGGTAGGAAAATAAAAGAAGAAGAAACCCGGAGTCCAGCGGAGTACCGCTTCAGAGGGGAAACCTCGGGGGGTTCTGCTGCCTTACCTCGCAATCCATTGGTTTTCAACCACTCCGCGGAGGATTTGGCCAAGAAGCTGGGCATCTGGATTGCAAGGAGGCGTTCGTGCTGGAAGGGCTTGGACAGGTGTACCAGAGTTGACGCCTTTACACGCGCCGTTGAACTCTAAGCAGAGATAAGAATCAACATGTCCTCTGTAAAAAACAGCGTGTTCTTGTTCCTGTTGAATAGTTAACCGCTACAACATTTTTAATTAAAGGGAGGGGCTGCCGCCACCAAGGTGCGATGATAGGATTTCCTAGCCCTGGGCTACAGGGACGCAAGTGAAGCCTCTAAAAGGAATCGGCGGCTTACGTTTGTCACTAAATTGAAAAGTGAGTCACCCATCTTGCCCTCGTAGATCTCGTTCACGATCTTGAGCACGCTGTCTGCTTTCTGCCGCTCGGAAAGAACCAGGTGAATATCCGTGCTGTGACAACTCTGATTAGACGATGCCAAATGGAGAGAGAGAGGGAGGGAGGGAAAGAGAGGGAGGTAGAGAGAGAGGGAGAGAGGGAGAGAGGAAAGGAGAGAGAGAGAGGGAGGGGGAGGGAGGGAGGGAGAAAGAGGGAGGGAAGGAGAGAGAAAGGGAGAGAGAGAAAAAGAGAGGGAGGGAGGGAGAGGGAGAGGGAGAGAGGGAGGGAAGGAGGGAGGGAGGAAGAGAGAGAGAGAGAGATAGAAAGAGGGAGAGAGGAATGGAGGGAGAGGGAGAGAGGGGAAGAGAGACACCGAGAGACAGAGAGACAGATATTACAGGTAGTCCTCAATTTATGACCACAATTGAGCCCAAAAGTGATGTTGTTAAGTGGGAAATTTCTTAAGTGAGTTTTGCCCTGTTTTATTGCTTTTCTTGCCACAGTTGTTAAGTCAATCACTGAAGTTGAAAAAATTAGTAACCCGGTTGTTAAGTGAATCTGGCTAAGTCCATGGGGAAGCCTCTGATGATCACACAGTTCAGCTGGGATCATCAGAGGCTTTTCAAAACATTTTTTTCTGCTACCTCTTGGCCGAAGAGGTGGTTTAAAAAAATGCTTTGAAAAGTCTCTGACGATCCCAGCTGTGTTGCCTGATCGGCAGAGTGGCTTTTCAAAGCATTAGAAAAAATGCTTTGAAAAGTTTTTTTTTAAAATCCTCTGATGATTGCACGGCTCAGCTGGGATCGTCAGAGGCTTGTCAAAGCATTTTTTTCTGCAACTTCTTGGCCGAAGAGGTGGTTTAAAAAAATGCTTTGGAAAGTCTCTGGCGATCCCAGCTGAGTTGCCTGATTGGCAGAGAGGCTTTTCAAAGCATTAGAAAAAATGCTTTGAAAAGTTAAAAAAAAAAAAAGTTGGCCACGCCCACCCAGTCACATTACCCCCCCCCCAACCAAGCCACGCCCACAGAACTGGTAGTAACAAATTTTACATGTCATCCCTGAAACCACCACTGGTTAAGACAGCACATCCCTGCTTTAAAGTAACGCGCCTGAAGCTGCAAAGCCTACCTCCATTTTTCCTGAGTAGCAATGGTAACGGCCTCCCACCTCTTCTGCCAAGCTTTTGACAGCGGCCTAAAATAATGAATGAAATTAAAGGGAAGTCAGGGGCTGTTTCCCTCTGAACAATAATTCCGTTTTATAAAGTGCAAAGATCCTCGTCTCACCCTGGAAACGACAGAAAGGAAATTGTGGTCATGAACATTTCCTTTTTCTGCCTTTTCCTTGCCAAGGACTTATGACCACAAGGGAGCCCGAAATTTTCTGTTGCTAAACAAGACAGTGGGTTAAGTGAATTTTGTCCCATCTTGCGACCGTTCTTGCCATAGTTGTTAAGTGAATCCCTGCAACTGAGTTAAGCTAGTAAATCGGTCCCAATCTGGCTTCCCACATGAACTTTGCTTGCAAAAATGTTGCAAAAAGGGATCCGGGGACACTGCTACCGCTTAGGACCTGGATACTTACGGGACCACCTTCTACCACCGATACCCTCCCACCGGCCAATACGGTCTCACAGAGTGGGCCTCCTCAGGGTGCCGTCGGTCAGGCAATATCGACTGGCGGCCCCCAGGGGGAGAGCCTTCTCTGTGGGGGCACCCGCCCTCTGGAACGAGCTAACCCCAGGGATACGACTGATCCCGGACCTCCGTACTTTCCGCCAGGCCCTGAAGACCTTTCTATTTCAGCAAGCTAAGTTGGCTTAAAAAGATTTTAATGGGTGAATTATAGTGAGGGGTTTTAAATTGGGGAAGCCAAAATTGATTTAATTATGTTTTAAACTCTCTTAACTTTTATATTGTATGTATTTTAATCTTTGGCTGAGTCCTTCGGGAGTAGGGTGGTATACAAATTTAATAATAAATAAATAAAATAAATAAAAAGAATCTCTGGGATCTTTGAGCTATGCTCCCTTTCCCACAACCGGGAGACTCACTGGAGGCGCCTCACTGCTGCAGTTGTATGCCACGGTATGAACCAGCAAACGTCTTCCGGCTGAACACTGTTGGATGTAATCCGACAAAATTTCTGGAGCCTGGTCCGGACTGTTTTGGAAAAGAAGAAAGGAGAAAGGGATGGGTTGGGAGAGAAGGACGAGCTGTAATTATGGCATAGGAAAGAGAAAACGGTCATCAGAAACTGGAGAATGCAGGCAATAAGTCCTCGACGTACGAGCCCAAGAGAGTTCCAAAATTTCAGTTGCTAAGCAAGAGACTGGTTAAATAAATCTTGACGCATTTTAGACCTTTCTCGCCATCGTTGCTCAGTGAATCCCTGCCGTTTGTTGTCGAATTTTGATTCCGTCACTGTGAGGATGCATCCCCATGGTCACGTGATCAAAATTCAGATGCTTAGCAACTGACTCATATTTATGACGGCTGCGGCATCCCAGAATCAAATGATCCCTTTTTATGACCTTTTGACAAGCCAAGTTCACTTAAGAATCCTGTAGGAATGGTTAAATGGAATACCGTATTTTTTGGAGTATATGACGCTCCGGACTATAAGACGCCGGTTCGCACCGGTTTGGGTGAACCGATAGTGATAAAATCTACCGGTTCAGCGAACCAGTAGTAAAAAAAACTGGTCCGAACCGGTATTTCCAACGATTAGCTGTGCTGCGCAATTTACCATATTTTAGGAGTATAAGATGCACCTGCCTTTTTTGGTGAGGAAAACAAGAAAAAGAAATCTGCCTCTGCCTCCCAACAATTTTGCCTCGTTGCAGCAAACAGCCTGCTTTACTTCCATTTTCGTTTTCAACATAGCTTGATTAGCAGAAGGAAAAAAAATCCGCCTCCCAGCAATTTACCTCCTTGCAGCAAGCAGCAGAGGCCCCTGCAAAACAGCTGAGAGTCGGAAGGCTGATCCAAGGGACAATCAACTTGTGCTAATTAGGCTGTGCTGAAGCTGAAAGGAGCTGCTTTTTCTTGCTGTTTGCTTGCAAGGAGGTAAATTGCTGTGAGGCAGAGGCCAAAGGTCGTAAAAGGAGGTAAAATCCATTTAACAACTGTCTCGCACATCAGCAGAAATTTGGGGCTCAATTCTGGTCGTATGTCGAGGGCTACCTGCACATTTAAACCACGGACAAAATGTGTCTTTCTGGAGGTGACCTACCAGGTTCCTACTATAATCACCAGCGAATCCAGTTCTCTCATCTCCAGGACTTTCTTTAAAGCTTTTAGCAAATTACAGCCTCTAGTGGGTCCCAGCTCCTGTACCCACTTCCTGGCTTCATTTAATCTAGGGAATTTAAAAAAGAAGAAGGAAAGTAAATTTTACTACACGCCAATTTAGACACAAGCCTGGAGTTCTACAGAGCAATTAAACTGGGTTTTCCCTTTGAGCTTAATGATAATCGTGATGTGCCTATCGACAAAGCACATCTCAAACCACTAATCCCAAACAATTAAAACACTGAAAGTCAACCACTAATGTGGTTAGCGAATGCAAAGATCAGCCAGTAAATGGCAACATTGACAGGCTAAAATTAGGCGATAAAATTGTTTGCAGAATAATGAGAACAACAGGCGTTCACTTCTACTAAAAGTGACTCCTGCAAGCATGCACAAGGCATCAATAACAATACAACCAACATGGAATTTCAAAAAAAGGAAAACAGAGACCCTACAATTCCAGCGAGATTTTAGACAAATAGCACTCTTTCCACAGGTCACCCTTAGTGAAGTGTCTGCATTTCCTGTGTCGGATGAGGAGAGCACATCTTTTTCCTGCTGTCCTGGCCACTTTTTACAGAGGAACGATTGAGAGCATTTTAACAAACCACATCCCTGTTTGGTTTGCTGGCAGCAGCGCCTCAGATAGAAAGTCCATACAGAGAGTGGTGAGGACAGTGGAGATGATTATAGGAAGCTTGCTGCCCGTTATTCATGATGTGTTCTGACCTAGGCTTCCCCAGCAGCACAAAGCCGAGTCCTCATCCCGATAAACCCCTTTTATTGAATTTACAGTGAATTCCTCTCCAGCAAAGTCTTTTCTCCCCTACTGTCTTTCAACATAGTTCATAATTATCGACCTTGATCAGGCTTGGAGAGTGGCCAGGCCGGTATCTTTCACACACAGCAATATTTGGCAAGAATGCAGGAATGAACTACCGTATTTTCCGGCGTATAAGACGACTGGGCGTATAAGACGACCCTCCTCAGAGCCATTTAAGGCTCGTCAGAGCCTTATGGGCTGGTCTGCCTGGTTACAGGAGAATGAGACCCGGTGTATAAGACGACCCCCGACTTTTGAGAAGATTTTTGTGTGTTAGAAAGTAGTCTTATACGCAGGAAAATACAGTAATTGTCTCCTGCAAACTCCACTCTCCTTTTGCTCCTCTTTTATTCCTTATTTTCAGGGGGAGGCTTATTTTAGCACATGCGCTCAAATGTCCGATTTGGCTTATTATCAGGGGATGTCTTATTTTCGGGAAAACAGGGTAATATATGTAGGAATGTGCATAATTTTCTATTTATGTCTTTATTTGTCATTTTATCGTATATTTATTATTTTGTAGTGTATATTGGAGGTGGTGATTCTTTGAGAGCTGTACACAACGAAATTTCACTATAATGTATGCCAATTAGTGTAGATTCAAAGTGATAAATAAAGCAGTTCAAAGTTCTAAACCTTACCGGTCCCCGTTGACTGCGAGTGGTTCCTCCCACAGAGCTGAGGTCTCACTTCCAAACGAGATAAAGTAGAGTTTTTTCATGTAATGCAGCTGTTCGTTAATTAATGCCTGGGAGGAAAATCATCAGGATTCAGGTTGATTTGAGTCGACTGTCAGGCCTGGAAGCCATCTTTTGCATTGGGCCTTCAAGACTGCCACATTTACTACTGTGGGAAAACTGGAGGAGGGATTGTATGGAGCAGGGATGATATGTAGTCATAATAACATTCCTTTCTCAGAGAGTCAAGGTCATCTTGCCCTGCACATGGAGGGTGTGAGTGGGAGGCATCTCCAGTTGGGACGGTACATTAATTGGATCATGTGATGGACATGTAGGTGCTAGGTAAGGACTTGGACTTTCTTTTGGGTGGGGATTAATTTCTTTTGGGTGGGGATTAATTTCAGATTCGGGTTTTCCTAGATGTGCCAATATGACATCCCTAATAAAATGGAACTTTAAGGAACTTCAAGCCTTGGAGACTTCTTTCATTGGGGGTGTGATTTGGAACCCACAAAGACAAGAAGAGCCAACTCTTATCGCATACGCATTATCCCCTCCACAAATTTGCCAATAACTCGGCAATGCAATATGGAATGGACCAGCAGTCTATGACGAAATGGCTTCCCTCATCAAATGAAGCCATGGTATCATTTTTTTAAAAAATTAGATTTATATGCCACCCTTCTCTGGAGACACAGGGCGGCTTACAATGCGTTAAGCAATAGCTGTCATACTTTTGTATATTTTTATACAAAGTCAGCTTATTGCCTCCACAAACTGGGTCCTCAATTGACCTACCTTAGAAAGGATGGAAGGCTGAGTCAACCTTGAGCCTGGGGAGATTCGAACTATCAGTAATTGCAGACAGCTGAATGTTAATAACAGGCTATCTAGCCTGTTGAGCTATCTGAGGCTCTTTATCATGACCTGAATTTTGTTAAATACAGGGAGTCCTTGACTTACAACCGTTCGTTTGGTGACCAAAGTTACAACGGGAATGGAAACAGTGACCTCATGATCAGTTTTCACACTTATGACCATTGCAGCATTCCCATGGTCACGTGATTAGAATTCGGCCGTTTGGCAACTGATTCATATTTATGACGGGTGCAGTGTTCCCGGGGTCACGTGATTTTGCGACCTCTAGGCAAGCCAAGTCCATGGGGAAGCCAGATTCACTTAACAACGGTATTACTAATTGAATAAATTTTGTATCGGAGTGCTTTTTATTCTTGGCTGTACACCGCCCTGAGTCCACTAGGAGAAGGGCGGTATATAAATTTAATAAATAAATAAATAAATAAATAAATGAATGAATAAATAATTGCCAGAGTTTCACTTAACAAATGTGGCAAGTTAAAGTCGTAAAACAGGGCAAAATACACAGAACAGCTGTCACCCGTAGCAATGGCTCTCCTGTCGTCGTAAATCGAGGACTGCCTTACCAAGAGATCCATTTGGAGTCCTTGCAGTCCTGATCCATAACCTACACTGGATGTTTCGATCAGAACTCCAAGTTTGTTTCCTTGAATAACACCAAAGATCTGGAGTGGGAGGAGGAAAAAAAAATAGAAAGAAATGGAGAGACGTTAGAACATCATGTATGTCTTCCTTCCTTCCTTCCTTCCTTCCTTCCTTCCTTCCTTCCTTCCTTCCTTCCTTCCTTCCTTCCTTCCTTCCTTCCTTCTTTCCTTCTTTCCTTCCTTCCTTCCTTCCTTCCTTCCTTCCTTCCTTCCTTCCTTCCTTCCTTCTTTCCTTCCTTCCTTCCTTCCTTCCTTCCTTCCTTCCTTCCTTCCTTCCTTCCTTCCATATGGAATAAGAATCTTTATGATGTTGCACAGTGAGTCACCCTGAGAATTTTATTGCAAGAGACATTTTACAATACTTTACATTACACACCAACAAACCTCCGGGGCTGCCAGAAGAAAATCCATAAAAATACAGTTTGTTTTACGCTGCACTCTAAAAGGAAGATATAAACTCCAATGATTGTATTCTCCTCTATTACAGATATACAGATTAGAACTGCAGAAAAAACAATGGCTACCAATCTGCCTTCCATTGGGGACCTGTATACTGCACCAGTCAAAAAGAGGGCTGTGAAAATATCTACAGACCCCTCACATCCTGGACATAAACTGTTTCAACTCCTACCCTCAAAACGACGCTATAGAGCACTGCACACCAGAACAACTAGACACAAGGACAGTTTTTTCCCAAATGCCATCACTCTGCTAAACAAATAATTCCCTCAACACTGTTAAACAAGTAATTAAGTCTGCATTACTATTAATCTTCTCATCGTTCCTATTACTCATCTCCTCCCACTTATGACTGCATGACTGTAACCTTGTTGCTGGTATCCTTAAGATTTATATTGATTGTTTCCTAGTATGAGTTAATTGCTTATTTGTTCCCTATGACTATCATGTTGTACCTTATGATTCTTGACGAATGTCTCTTGTCCTTTTATGTACCTTGAGAGCATATGCACCAAAGACGAATTCCTTGTGTGTCCAATCACACTTGGCCAATAAAGAATTCTATTCTATTCTATTCTATTCTATTCTATTCTATTCTATTCTATTCTATTCTATTCTATTCTATTCTATTCTATTCTATTCTATTCTATTCTATTCTATTCTATTCTATTCTATTCTATTCTATTCTACTCTACTCTACTCTACTCTACCCTACCCTACCCTACCCTACCCTACCCTACCCTACCCTACCCTACTCTACCATACTCTAACCAACCCTAAACCCTAATACCTATCCTATCCTACCCTACCCTACCCTACCCTACCCTACCCTACCCTACCCTACTCTATTCTTATTTAGTTTCAGCCAATATACCTAAATCATCATTTTGCTTCTGGTTTAGGGTATCATGTGAATTCTGTTTCGAATATTAGGCTCTGTTTGTGTGTGTGTGTGTGTGTGTGTGTGTGTGTGTGTGTGTGTGTGAATGTGTATGAGTGAACAAAGAAGCCAGCCAGATATCTCAGAAGTTCAATGTTCCCATTCATATCCACCCAGATTTGCTATTAGAGACATAACAGCAATAGCCCTTAGACGTAGGGTATATACCCTACCTCTAGGGTATATACGAGACCGCCTTCTGCCACTGGTAGCCTCCCACCAACCAGTATGCTCCCACAGAGAGGGCCTCCTCAGGGTGCCGTCGGCCAAACAGTGTTGGCTGGCGGCCCCCAGGGGGAGAGCTTTCTCTGTGGGGGCACCTACCCTCTGGAACGAGTTGCCCCCGGAGATATGGTGGATCCCGGATCTGCACACTTTTCAAACTGCCCTAAAGACGTTTTTGTTTCATCAAGCCGAGCTGGCCTGACCTACCCTTTTAAATTGTTTTTAACTTAAATTGCTAAAATTATGGGTTTTAATATAGGGGTTTTAACTATGGGCCAAATTAATTTACTTGGATTTTAATACTGTTTTAAATTTTGTATTTTCTGTATTTTATTTGCTGGCTGTTCACCGCCCCAAGTCCTTTGGGAGAAGGGCGGTATATAACTATAATAAACCATAAACCATACCGCTTCACAGGGCCTCACAGCCCTCTCGAAGCAGTTTATAGAGTCAGCCTATTGTCCCCCAACAATCTGGATCCTCATTTTACCCATCTTGGAAGGATGGAAGGCTGAGTCAACTTTCAGCCGGTCAGGATCGAACTGCTGGCAGTCGGCAGAATTAGCCTGCAGTACTGCATTCTAACCACTGCGCCACCAGCGCTCATAATGAAATTACTATACAATTTCTCTAATACTAGAACTATCGTTTAACCATTTTTTAAAAAAAATATTACCTTCTTCGATCCTCGGAGAAGCCAACGCATCCTCTTGTCATAGAGATCGATAGCCCTGAAGATAAAACATCCCCCCCCCCACAAATATAAACAATGCATTAGATATATATATATATATATATAGTCACCTTGTGCTTCAGATGGGTGGCAAATAAATTGAACAAATAAATGAAGTATACTAATGCTAGTTTACTTATGTCTTTAGGTGAGGAATTATAAAGTAAATGGCTTCGAGACGACTCTACATATATTTCTTGGGGTTTTTTTTTTTGAGGAGACTGACATGGGATACTCACATTTGTAATTGAGATTCAAAACTGTTGACCTCCTCTTCAGTAAACTCCACCGTATCGTCCGCACCCCTAAAGGAAAATATCCCACGGTGAGCCAAGAGGAGGCGCTGTCCTGCCCCCGTCGGAGCCTGAATCCATGGAGGAGAACGAGTCAGAGCTGGGGCCTACGGAGATCAAGGGGGTGGCCTGGTTGTCTTTGGAGGAATGTGGGGAGGAGCAGGACGAGGCAGCCCGGGGCCTCTCGGGCTTGGGATGGCTTGCCAGCAGGAGGAAGGGGATCAGGACAACCGAGAGAGGTCAGGCAGTGGAGATGAGGAGCGACTGAGCTCAGGCGATGAGCAAGGACTGCCCCCTCCTGATCCCCGAGCACAGAGAGTGGAGAGGAGATGGGAACAGCATAGGCCGACCCGACGACTTGGGAAGAGAGCGCCCTGCCGCTCTTCACAAGGCACACCTGGGGACTGAGACTTACGGAGAGGCTAAGAAGAGGGGCATTTGTCAGGAACAAATTTTGAATTTGTGGAGTTTTGTGTGTTATTGCCGACGTCCGGAGTTTGCAGGACTGCTTGCCTTCTTCCTTGCTTCATGGATCTATTGCCTTGTTCCTTGCCTTGCTAGACTTCTTGCTTTGAAGCCGTTGTGCTAACAACGTTTTGCTGGACTACTCACAGCCAGAGGCTGCTCTGTGTGTGTGTGTGTGTGAGTGCTTTGCTCTGGGACTTGTCATAAAAGTGGGAGCATTTGGGGGATAGTTGGAGCAATAAACTATCAGCTGACAGTGTTGCCTATCAGCTGACAGTGAACTATCAGCTGACGGTGTGCCTATCAGCTGACAGTGAACTATCAGCTGACAGTGTTGCCTCCATGTCTTACCCCAGGTTGTCACAGGCGCAAGCAACCGCACACGAACGGGACTCGCACTTACGCAGTAGCACTGCCTTTCTTCATCAAATCCTCGAGAGAGAGTTGCAAGTTTGCCAAGCTGTAGACCTGAATCCAATCGTCGGTGGCTTTTAAATTAGCAAACATCACCTCCGTGTTCTTCAGCCGCTGTGGGCAAAACAGGAACAGGCATCAAGGCAAAAATAACCCTGTGTCTTTTCTTTTTTTTTGTGGTTCCCAGGTTCCAGGGTAGGAGAGAGTGGGCTTTCGATTGTGGGATTAGAGGCAGTCCTCGACTTACGACAATTGAGCCCCAAGGTTTTGTTGCTAGGCGAGACGCGAAGTGAATTTTTCCGCCATTTTAGGACTTTTCTTGTCGTTAAAGTGAATCACTGCAGCTATTAAGTTAGCGACACGGTTGTGAAGTGTTTTAATCTATGGGTTTTAATCGGGGGGTGTTGAGTCCTCACTCTTACGATGAAGTCCTCGCACTTATGACAAGGTCCTCGCACTTACGATGAGATCCTCGCACTTACGACGCATGGCCCTGATTGGCTAAGACGCACCATCCAGCCGGCGGGAGAATACTAAATCCTTATTGGTTGTTGGTTTGACAGCTAGGGTATAAATAGCTGTCAAACGCCTAGCTCTTTGCTCTGTTTTTCTCTCTAGCTGTTCTGTTAGCAATAAATGTTCCTGTTTGACTTTTTACCTGGTCTCGCCTCAGTTACTGACTCCCAGGTTGCCCTACAGAGCAGGGGGGCCAAAATATTTAATGTGTTTTTAATTGTTTTTAAATTTTGTATTCCTTCTGTTTTACCTTGGCTGTACATCACCCTGAGTCCTTCGGGAGAAGGGTGGTATAAAAATTTAATAAATAATAATAAATAAATAATAATAATGAAGTGAATCTGGCTTCTCCGTGGACTTTGTCAGAAGGTCGCAAAAAGGGGATCGCACTACTCCAGGACGCAGCGACCGTCCATGAATCAGTTGCCAAATGCCTGGATTTTGATCACGGGACCATGGGGATGCTGGTTGTTAAATGTGAAAAACGGTCGTTAAATCATTAAATGAACTGTTGTATATCTGGTGGGGTGTTATGAGATGGGTCTGTGGGTCCCTATAGAAGGTGCGATACAGCAGGAAATGTCCTGGCAAATAGATGGGGAAGAAATGGAGGTAGTGACAGAAGTTATTTTCTTGGCCTCCAAGATCACTGCAGATGGGGACGGCAGCCAATAAATTAAGAGGCTTGCTCCTAGGGAGGAAAGCTATGGCAAATCTAAACAACATACTAAAAAGCAGAGACAAAAGTGTGGAAGGAAGGCAGGAAGGATAATAGCAATAGCCCTTAGACTTATATACCACTGCACAGTGCTTTACAGCCCTCTCTAAGCAGTTTACAGAATCAGCCTATTGATACCGACAATCTAGATCTTCATTTTACTGACCTCAGAAGGATGGAAGGCCGAGTCAACCTTAAGCCTGGTGAGATTCGAACTGTCAAATTGCAGGCAGCCGGCAGTTAGCCTTGCAGTACTGCACTCTAACCACTGCGCCACCACGGCTCTTCAAACGTGTCAAATCGGTCGTTAAAATGGGGCAAAAGTCACTTAACAACGGTCTCTCTTAACAACAGAAATTTTGCGCTCCCTTGCGGTCGTACGTCGAGGGCTACCTGTAGAGATCGATAGCGCAGGTCTGCTTCTTACCGGTTCCTAGCTTCACCGATATAGTACGGCCTCCATCGTGAACAGGAATATTCACTTACCATTAAATCGTGCGTTTGGTTAACATGGGTGACTAGCAATCCTTGGTCATCCACAGGATCGGTGATATGAACGTCCTGCCATGATTTCTGCCTTTTGGGTGACCAGGCCTTCGTGTCTGGGTTTGCGCTAGATAAAAAATAACCATCTTGAGAGAGAACAGGTTGGCACTACACTTGGCTTACGCTGCCACCCGGACTTTCCATCATGGGTAGTCCTTGACTTAAGATCGTCCTGGAGGCTTACGATCATACTGTGTTTTTTAAAAAAAATTTGATTTATATGCTGCCCTTCTCCGAAGACTCAGGGCGGCTTACAATGCGTTAAGCAATAGCCTTCATACTTTTGTATATTTATACAAAGTCAGCTTATTGCCCCCACAAACTGGGTCCTCAATTTACCCACCTTAGAAAGGATGGAAGGCTGAGTCAACCTTGAGCCTGGTGAGATTCGAATTTACAGTAATTGCAGGCATCTGATGTTAATAACTGTTAATAACAGTGCTTTGGTCTGCTGCACCACCAGGGCTCTGTTAACTGAGCCTGTGTTTTTGGCCACTAATAAGACATTAAGTGGGTCATCACAGAAGTGCCTGATTTTACAACTTCTCCATCCTTTCTTCTGACAGGCTGCCAAGCTGCAAAGGTTGATTTAATCCACGGGTGTCAAACTCAATTTCATTGGGAGCCACCTCAGGATTGTGTTTGATCTCAGGGGTAGGTGGTGTGGCCAGCTCAATGTCACTCATGTCAGGGGCACCTGTGGTTGCCAAGTGCTAAGGCAGGACTTCCCTCAGACCCTCCCTCCGTCTCATTATAATCTTCCTTCCTTCCTTCCTTCCTTCCTTCCTTCCTTCCTTCCTTCCTTCCTTCCTTCCTTCCTTCCTTCCTTCCTTCCTTCCTTCCTTCCCTCTTCATTCTTTCTTCTCCCTTCCCCTCTTTCCTTATCTTTCCTTCTTCTCCTTTGTCTTTCCCCTTTCTCCTTTTTCCTTTCCTGTCCCTTCTTGCATGCTCAAATGCAAAAGGCGGAAGAAACATTTCTCCCTTTTGTTTTGTTTTTAGCTTGTTTTGCTAGCCCTCTGCCAGCGAAACAGAGCTCTGTTTTCACTTGTAGTGGGCTCCAGAAGGCCGTCGCAGCCAAAAACGGGGAAGTGGGGGCCACGCACGGCCCTCCCGAGCTCTATTTTCACTGGTGGAGGCACTGCAGACCAGTCCTTTGCTGATTCCAGGACTACCCCGAAGACCAGATCTGGACCGCAAGCCTTGAGTTTGACACCCCTGATTTAGAGGGAACTCAATCCGTCTATTTAGTCCAGTGATGGCGAACGTATGGCACGGGTGCCACATCGAGCCTTCTCTGCGGACACGCCAGCCGTTGCCCCAGCCCAGCTCCACCGCACAGGCGCACATGCCTCCCGCCAGCCAGCTGGTCTTCGGATCTCTACCGCACGTGTGCAGGGCTGGGGCCCATGCAGGGGATGTATGTGGGGGGCAGGGTGCACACATGGGGGGGGCACTCCCATTGCATTTTGGGGGTTTGCGTAAACATGCCCCCCCGCACTCCATTTTGGGCCAACCTGGAAGCCAAAACGGGGTGCGGGGTTGCCACACGAGCCCCCCCCGTGCCCCATTTTGGGCCTGGAAGATCTCCTGCACCAACCTGGAAGCCAAAATGGGGCACGGGGGTGTGTGTGAGGCACATGCATTGGGGGCCAGGGCGCGCTTTGGGCACTCGGCACCAAAAAGGTCAGCCATCACTGATTTACTCTAATTGACCAGAGAGACAGAAATTTAATTGCGGTTGCTTATTGATTCAAAACTTGGCCACTTTAAGAAGTATGGGCTGCTGTTCCCAGGATGCTCCTGACTCTGAGTTGCAATGTTTTTTTTTATAGTTGCTAGGACTCTGAAGCAGTTTTGCACTAACCAACACCTCTGGTGCAAGGTTGCATCGATGATTGTAGACACACACGATTCTCCTCCACTTTCTAAGACGGTTGAAAGTCAGTAAGTCACCTTTCCCTCCCCCCTCCCATTTTCATAGCCCTTCTCAACTCCAAGCTGGTTTCCTCCCACCCATCGTGCCAAGCGGAGGTTATCCGAGATGCGAGACTCACCAGGCGTCTGCCATGCTCTTGCACATCTCTTCCGTGTGCAGCTGATGCTCTTCGGGCCTTTGAGTCTAGTCTCTGGCTGGCCCTGTGTTTTCTATCTCCAATAGCAACGGAAGCAACCATTCTCATCAGGGAGGGAGGGAGGGAAGGGAAGGGGAGAGAAGGAAGGAGAAAGAGGTGGAAGAGGGGAAGGAGAAAGGGTGGAAAGAAAGGAAAGGAGGAAGGGGAGAGGGGAGGGGAGGAGAAGAAAGGAGAGGAAAGGGGAGGGGGAAGGGGAAGGAATGGAGAGGAGAAGCGAGAAGGGAAGGGGAAAAAAGAAAGGAAAGGGAGAAGGGAAAAGAGCGGAGAAGAGAGGAGAGGGGAAGGAAAGGGGAAGGAGAGGAGAGGGGAAGGGGAAGACAGGGTCTTATTTTTGGGAAAACGCGGTATCTATCTATCTCTTATCTATATCTATTTTTTTATTTATCTCTCATCCATCCATTTCTCTCTCTCTCTCTCTCTCATCTTGGGGAAGGAAAAGGGAAGCTTTTGAGTGCTGTTTTTGATGTTTTCGTTGTTTTTATTAGAAACTGGAAATCCACTTTTTTAAAAAAACAAACAAACCACCAGACACTTACATAATTGGACGTTTCATGCGCTGCTGCTCCATTTTGTCAGAAAGCTCTTAGCTTGTCTATTTTAAAGCTTTTCCACTCTCCAAAAGCACTTCAGCCCTGAGGATGGGGTTTGCCACAACCAACCATCGGTGTTTAAAAAAATAATAATAATAAACTGGGAAACAAAAGAAGAAAAAGCAAACCAAGCTGCACGGATTTTTCAGTAGAGAATTTATTTTGATAAACTTGCTCAATAACAAAAATACAAGTGAGGAAAATCATGTCCGTTTTATACAGTCTGTATTAACAAGTTGTTGGGAAGTTAACCGCAAAAAAAGAAAGAAAGAAAGAAAAAAAAAGAAAACAAACAAAAGTATGCACCCCCACCCCTCCCAATCGATTAGAAAACAATTATTTTGGAGTTGCAGGATAGGACGCAGTGGAAGGCGGGAGGGGAAGGGACCACTGCAGAAGCCCAAGTATTTTAAAATCGCACAGGGAAGCAAATCTCTCCGTGAAATGTCATTTCCTTCAGGTTTTATATCCTTCACAAAGTTGTCATACTTCTAAACAACAGCACACCGAACAGCAGCTGATGGGTGAGGGGAAAAAGTTGACTTTCTCCAAAAGGCCCCAATAAGTGAAATTTGCAAGAAAAATGCCTAGGGGAGACTTAACTGCTGTCAATTTATATCGGATGCACTTTAGCGTTGGCTAAGCTTGTCATGGAAGGGCAAAAAAACTGGGTTTTCCTATATTTTGGAACTACGACTCCCACCACCCAGTCCAGCCGCAGTAAACCTTGTTAAGGATGGTGGAAGTTTCATATCAATTCTCTACAATAAGCCATCTGGGAGAAGGGTGGCTCAGACTCGCTCCCAAAAGGGGGATATTAAACAATGGAGAGCAAATTCTGGGTTTTTTTCCCTCCCTCCCCAGGCGTTGAACTATAATTCTCAGCGGCCTTCAATGAACTGGAGTTAATTGGGAGGTGTTACTTCAGCATCTTCTGCATAGATACCAGTCTTCTTACACAAACACACACACCCCAAAAATGTATTGAATGCCGCTGGGAAACAAACTCAGGGGTTTTTTTTGCAGACTAATCCAACTTTGAGATACTTTGATGGAAGACATCCCCCACCCTCCAAAATGCTTTAAAAAAAAACCCTTGGCTGCATAGGTAAGAATCACACAAGCTTGTCAAATATGAATGCCCAAAAAAAATATCTGATTGCACCATAGCTGGGAGGTGTTTTTTTTTAAAATAAACATTTGATTCCCCTTCCCAAGAAATTAGATGTTGAGGCATCAACGAAACAGCAGCTAACTCTTCCCCAAGGTTAATCAACTGCCTTTATCGAATCGAGCTGGCAGTTTTCAGAGGCTTGGTGCCAACCTCGGTTCGTATGAATTGCTTGGGACAAGATAAGTTAATGCAAAGAGAGCCAAATGGAGGGGTGCAGACATTTAAAATCCAAGTAAGACCTGTTGTTGTTTAAAATAATAATAATAATAATTAAAAAAAACCCCAAACATACCCCAGGATTTAAGAGGAACGAGGCATAATTCATAGCACATTTGACTCCAAAGCTTTTTTTACAGGCGGCCTTCTCAAACCTAGTGCTCTGCACGAACTGGATTGGGGAAGGCTGCGAGCAGTGAAAAGAAATGCACACATACGCACGCACACACACACACAGACATACACACACACACACACACACACACACGAGGGATCAGATGTCCCCACCCCACCCCTCCCGGAAACCCCAATGCAAGAGACAAAAAACTGACAGACATTTGCACCAATTTTCTTTTTTTAAAAAAAAACAAAACAAACAAACCTTGCTTTATATACAGTTTACAAGATATGGCCTTTCTGCTATAAATTAATACTGCACATTTTTGCGATTCTATTTAAAGCAAGAGTTGATTTCCCCTCCCCATTTAAATTCTCCCCCCCCCCCCGCTTTTTTAGAAAAAATAATCACGGGGATTTTTTTCCCTCCCCTTCCGAGAAATTGGTTTGGTGTCAACATTAAAAGCCGAAAACAATGTAGGCCTACTGCCTGATGCAGCTCTGTGTGAGACGTCCGTTCACATAACAAGATGCGATCCAGGATCGGAACGAGAGTGTGTGCATTCCTTACGGTTACGGGCATGGTGATCGCGGAGTGATTTCCAGCCAATGTGCTTCTCCAGTTTTGTAGGCAGTGACGTGAAAAAGTCATCCATATATATATATGTTATCTGAGGTTTTTGCGGGTGTTTGTATGTAGGTCTTTTGTTATTCGGGTTTTCTCCCACGTAAAAGAAGAAACAGCTGCGATCACACATTGCTCCTAGAAGCACGAAGCCGAAAACACCAGCCTGAAGATGACGAATGAGACTTCGTCGAAATGTCGCCAAGATACTTCCAATTTTACGTGGGAGAAAACCCGAATAACCAAAGACTTACACACACACACGCACACATATATCAAAAAAATAAAGGGAACACAAGCAGAAGACATCCGAGATCTGAATGAATGAAATAGCCTTATTAAATACTTTGTTCTTTACAGACAGTAGTTTATGCACTGCTCAAATGACAAAAGGGAACACAAAACTACTGTATGTAACGAACAAAGTATTTAATAAGGCTATTTCATTCAATCAGATCTCGGATGTCTTCTGCTTGTGTTCCCTTTATTTTTTTGAGCAGTGTATATATTCTATCGAAGCACTTGGTTTACCCCAACATGTGGGAGCGAGCCTACTGCTTCCTTTTCGCCTTTCAGCTCCAATCCAGGAGCCTTCAAGCAGTCGCATTCACGGCAAACCATTTTATACCAAATTTACATTTTCTGATAAAGAAATAAAGGGAGACTAGTATAGATCTATTTCAAGCTATTTAGCTCTCATCAGCTACTCAGATTCGAGCTATGGCTAGCTGATGAGAGCTAAATAGCTTGAAATAGATCTATACTAGTCTCCCTTTATTTCTTTATCAAAAAATATAAATTTGTATTAATGTGTGTGTGTGTGTGTGTTTCCTTTAAGCCAGGTTTTTCCTACGTAACCAAGATTTTTCTGCAACCCTAATTGAGTGAAATCACATTCACTACTTTCTGGGGTTTTTTCCTTCTTTTTATTCTGGCAGCCAGCAGATTTTGTGCTGCATAGTGAGAGACTTATAAGTCTCTCACTATGCAGCACAAAATCTGCTGGCTGCCAGAATAAAAAGAAGGAAAAAACCCCAGAAAGTAGTGAATGTGATTTCACTCAATTAGGGTTGCAGAAAAATCTTGGTGGCGAAAACGTCAGAGTTCTCGGTTCCTGTGGTAATGTGTATTTGTCAAACTCGACAAGACGGGCTTTCTTAGGGCCACGGAAGAAACTTCACGTGAATTTGGGGTGGGTGGGGAGGTCCATCCACTCTGGCCACCTACTCGGCAGAGGATGCAAATCCGCAAATATTTTCGCTGGTTTCTTTTGTGGATAGCGGTCCTAATGTTAGGTCAACAGCTGTTTGTCAAAGATGGCTAAGAGGCTTCCCTGGCTAAAATGTTCTACAAGGCCTGCTTGTAGGATATGTGGGTGAGCTGGTTCTCCCCTTTTCTTAGGCATTTTCCAAAAGGAAACTAAAAGCAGGGTTGAAAAAAAAATGGGGCTGCTTGCTTTCTTGAAACCCATCCTGATTAAAAATAGTTTCAGGAGTTGGGGTTTTGCCCCACGGCTTTTCGTCTTACGGAAGTGGGGCAAGAGAGTGGGATGATTCCTAAGGGAATGGATAGAGAGACCTTCTCTTCTTCACAAATTATCTAGGTCAGGGGTCTCCAAAGTTGGTCACTTTCACACTTGTGGACTTCAACTCCCAGAATTCCTCAGTTAGCCATCCTTGCAAATTTTACTTGGGCGTTTTATGAACTTCCAAGTTCCCCAGCCAGCATGGGAATTCTGGGAGTTGACGTCCACAAGTCTTAAAGTGGCCAACTCTGGAGACCCCTCGTCTAGGTACCGGAAATCCTATCATGTGCCCTGCCAGAGAGTTAGGAAGAGACTAATAAAAAAGAGAGAGAACCAGAATCTACCTCTGTTAAGAGGTGTGTGGAGGCGAGAATTCAGCACCGGATGCGAAGAGTGGCAAAGGGAGCAATTTGTGCGTTGAAGGGAGAGGAAAAGGATGAGGGCTTAAGCCTGCCGGTCTTCCTAAACTGTGAACGGGCAACCTGCAACAGATGATGTGCAGCCTCGAGGCTGTAGAAAAGGGATCTCCAAACTTGGTGACTTTAAGACTTGTGGACTTCCACTTCCAGAATTCCCCAGCCAGCCATGCTGGCTGAGGAATTCTGGGAGTGGAAGTCCACAAGTCTTAAAGTCACCAAGTTTGGAGAACTCTGCTGTAGTACATCTGTGTAATGAACCCCAATAACATCATGCCAGGGCTCTGAAGCACATTTAGCTTGTCTCTTTTTAAAACGCAGCTCGGTGGGCAGATGTTTTTAGTATCAAGGGCTCAAGAGGAAAGGTGCCACTGCCCAACCATGCCACGGGACCAACCTACAACTGGCGTGGGACGTTGTGGAGAACGTCTTGCAACCGCTTCTGCCAGGCTCCAACTTTAGCAGCCTTTGAAGTCTGCTCTAACGGGAAGGGGTTGAACTGCCGACAATTGGCGGTGCGTTTTCCAGGGCGGGGAAACAAGCCATGAAAACGACGGCACGAAGCCTTAAAAGCAGCACAAAGATCTCATTTCCATCCAACAGAACCAAGCAAAGACTCACGGATACACACAAACCTTATGAAAAGGGGGCGAGAGAGAAAAATCCTAGCCTTGTCCACCTGTGCAACCTGGTTTTTTGTTGTTGTTGTTGTGCTGTTTCTCGACCGTGGCCGTTAGCCCTAGCTCTTGACCTGCAAAAGGGTAACCTGCTTCTTTTTGCAGCCGTGATTTTAACTAAGAGTTTGTTTTTACCTGATTTTAGTGTTAAAAAACAGTCCGGAATCTACAGAACGTGGGTGTTCTGTCTGCAGAGATAAATGTCTCCAGGACTCACTGCTAACGCCTGGCAAACCTTAAGATGCTCGACCTTAAACCAAACGATTTCACAAAGCCATAAAAAAAAAAGGAGGATTAAAACTCGCCCGTTTGGAGAGGAGGAGGAGGGGGAGGAATCCTCCTGCCAACTGAAAGGACAGACAATAGCTCCGACAACAAAAGGAAACTCAAGTCACCTATTCCGGTTTAGAAATGGAATCGCGGTCATCCACAAACTCGGTTAACCAGAAGCGCTTGCAAACCAGGCCTTGGAAGCGATTCCTTTTAGCGCTTCCTATGTGCTAACCACAAGATAGGATCCTGAGTGCCAGTAGCAGCCAGGGTGCCAGTGCCAGGATGCACAGGCCTCCTTTGGCTGCCAGATGCTCTACCCCCGTGATGGCGAACCTATGACACGCGTGCCTAAAGTGGCACATGGAGCCATGTCACCTGGCACACGTGGCATCGCCCGTTCCTTTTCCGGGTTTCTGGTGCACATGGACACGCAACAGTCAGCTGGTCTTTGTGTGTACGGCAATGCTGGAAACTGGAAGAGTTCGTCTCCCGTTTTCCGGTGTGAGCATGCGTGCTAGCCAATTGATTGGCGCGTGCGCGGCAGTAACCGGAAGTCTTGCTGGCCGACGCGCATACGTGCACCGGAAACCGGAAGGATGGGAGCTCACCCGTCTTGTGGTGCTCGGGTCTCGCAAGAACCGGTAGTAAAAATTTGTAGTAGTTCCGAGAACCGGTAATAACATTGGCTGGCCACGCCCCTCAACCGGTCCCCAGCCCGGTTGCTGCTCGCATACCCCACCCACCTCATCAGAGGCTTTTTTTTTTACTTTTAAAAGCATTTTTTCTACAACCTCTTTGGCCGAAAAAATGCTTTTAAAAGTAAAAAAAAAAGCCTCTGATGATCGCGTGGCTCAGCTGGGATCGTCAGAGGCTTTTAAAAGCATTGTTTTCTGTAACCTCTTAAGATTGTAGAAAAAATGCTTTTAAAAGTAAAAAAAATAGTTGGCCACGCCCACCCAGTCACATTACCCTCACCAAGCCACACCCACAAAATAAGCCACGCCCACAGAACCAGTAGTAAAAAAATTTGGAACCCACTCCTGGTGCCGCGCACATGCTCCCTTTTTGACACTCGGTGCCGGAAAGGTTCGCCATCAGTGCTCTACCCCGTCCCTTTACCGCTTTCTCAACCTCGAACTGAGCAAAGCTTAACATGGACGCAAACAACTGATGGATTCATGGATTCCACGCAAGGCCCGTTGACCCTTTGAGAGAAGAATCGATGGGCATGGAGCCCAGCATTTTTAGAGACTAAAAGGGCCCCACCTGCCCTGAACAAATGGGGATCGCTAATGAGGATCCCGGCAAGGCGTAGATAAGAAGGGAGGAACCCATGCAGTACGATGGTCAAGCCAACCTTGATAGCCGTTTCCTTCAACCACAATAGGTTTCCTTAAAAAAAAAAAATCTACACTATTGAACCGAGACTCCTTTTGGTCTTGTTTTGTTTGCAACAGGCAATCCTTCCCGCCGTGTGGCAGGGCAAGTCCTCAGCAGTTCCTTCCACTGCAAGTCCCTTCAAGCACCCTGACTAGGTGGCTCAGCGGCTAAGACACCAGGCTTCTCGATCAGAAAGGCCGGCAGTTCGGTGGTTCGAATCCCTAGCACAGGCCTCCTGCGCGAGCGGGGGGTTCGAATAGATGACCTCCAAGGTCCCTCCCAACTGTTAGGACTGTTAGACAAGCGTTTGCCTGCAAGCAACGAGGAAGAGGGCCTCAGCTCTTTGGGCTAAGATTATCAGGCCCAGGGTTTCTAAGACAGGACCGGTGAATCCGGCGTGACAGATCTGTACTGTCGCTTAGCCTGCTTTGGGTGACGTGTGTTGCCACGCTGATGCTGCTGTGTTCCCCCGTTTTGGTTTTCGTGGGCCAAACGGCAGCGTATTGGATATAAACCAAGGAGGCGGGGCCTGTTTCTGAATGTTAACAATACAATTATTAATCTGTCGAGAAAGACATTACCTGCAAAGACCCCTGAAAAAAGATCGGGCCATTTTAAAAAACTGCCTGCGTTATCTAATAATCCCCTTTGTTCTTTTGTGGAATAACTACAGAAGTTAATACTTTCAAAGTGGGGGGGGGATGGGGGGGAGAAGGAAAAAAGGCTCGGGCTTGCTTTGCTGTAGCTTTTGGGGCGCTGTTTGGGGGTCTACCTCTATCGGAGATGCTCGTGGCAGATTATCTGGGCCAAAACCCCACCATGATTTAAAGAAAAAAAACAAAAAGACCTCTTAAAAGAGGAGAGGCTCCCACGATTCGCGCCGCTTAAATGACGCAGTTGAATTGTTGGGTTGAATTTCCATCACTGGGGTTAGAACTTTCAAAAAGGAGGCATGATTTCATCTTTGACCCTCAAGACTCAAATCGAGGAGGAGGAGAAGGAGGAGGAGGAAGAAAAGCAGAAGGGGAAGGAAGAGGAGGACCAACCCTCTTAGCTTAATTTAAAATTGCACCTAGGAAGGCATGGAGTTGTTGGTATCTATTGTAAAAACCTATCAAAAGCAAGGGCTGCTACAGCGAATGAGGTATACTGAAGACTTTCTCAACGGTGTGGACTTCAAAGAAATGGCTTTCTTTCTTTTTCTTTCTTTCTTTCTTTTCTTTCTTTCTCTCTTTTTCTTTCTTTCTTTCCCTTTCCTTTCCTTCCTTTCTCCTTTGCAAGCCCTAGTGTTGCACACCACATTGTTTTGCTTGTGTCGGTCAGCATGTAAGCATATGTGCGTGCTTGTGTGTGAATACACATACATAGACATCATACATATAAATACACACACGCATGCACACCTACACACACACGCACACACATATAAATACATGTGGAAGAATTTCTCGGCCCCACCTGGAGTCACCGGAAGGGTCGTAACCGTGAGCGAAGGTGGCGAGCAGATGGATCTTCGTAACAGATTCCCCAAAAAATGTCTTTTGATCTACCGGCTTCAGGATGCAGCTAACGTGAGACTGATTACTTGTGTGCGCGGGGTGTGTTTTAACACGGGGGAGGGGAGAGGAGGAGAGAGAGGGAAGGATCGATGGCAAATGCTTCTTGCCTATCACAGAAGGAAGATGCTAAATCTCTTAACAGTTGGGTGAGGCCCAGCCCCGCCCTTGGCAAACGCCCGTCCAATCAAAGTGCATAAATACTTTTTTGAGACTTTCAATATTGTCAGATCATTTCGAAGGGGGTACAGTACGGTGATGAGGAAGGAGTCGGAGGGACAGGAGGGGGGCGGGGGAGGAAAGAAAAATTTTTAAAAAAGGAAATAATGCTGTGGAGTGCAGGGAAAAAAAAAAAGAGATTTTCTTCCACACGAGGTTCGATCACAGTGCACACCTGACCACATCCAGATGCTGACGAGATGAGTCGCGGTTGTTTTGGTTTCGGTGATGGGGGGAAAGACTCTCCGTAAAAAGGAATAATTATTATAATAATAATAAAAGTTCTTCTTCTTTAAAAAAAATCCAAAGTGCATAGTGAGAACAGAAGAAACCTCCTCGTTTCCGGTAAGACTGCAACGGCGGCCTGACCTTAGCATCTTCCCGCGGAAGCGCCAGACGACGTCCTATTCTCCTTCGTGACCGTATACCCGCTCCCCCCCCCCAAAAAATAAAGTATGGTGACGGTCGTCAGCCTGGTAAGCATACTTTGCCAGCAAACAGAAGTCCCACTATTGTAAAGAAAATAGATAAAACGAACAGTACGTAAGACGAGCCCACCACGGTGTTGTTCGGCAGTTTGTACGGTTGGCCTCCTACTTCGTTGATGTAAAATCCTATGGGAAATATTAAGGCTGCCATACAGAAAAGGATCACTGGGGGAAGGAGGGAAGGAAAAAGAAAGAAGGAGAGAGAGAGAGAGAGAGGGGGGGGGGGAGGGAGACAAAAAAAAAACCAGATTAGTGGGAAAAAAATGTACCCATGGCTAAAAGTACAGGTAGTTCTCGACTTACAATAATTCATTTAGTGACAGTTTGAAGTTGCAATGGCAGTGGAAAAAGTGGCTTACGACAGTTTTTCACACTTACGACCGTTGCAGCATCCTCGTGGTTCTGTGATCAAAATTCAGACGCTTGGCAACTGACGCTTGGTATTTATGATGGGCGCAGTGTCCCGGAGTCGTGTGATCCCCTTTTTACGACCTTCTGACTATCAAAGTCAATGGGGAAAAGCCATGTTTCACTTAACAACCAGGTTTTACTTAATAAATGCGGCAAGGAAGGTCGTAAAGTGGGGGACTTCACAAATGTCTTGCTTAGCAACAGAAATTTTGGGGTGGAATTGTGATTGTAAGTCGAGGACCACCTGTACATGTTTTTAAACATTTTCTTAAATCTAAAGGCCAATATTTTTCAACGTTAGCAATTCTTACGATGTCAGGACTTCAACTCCCAGAACTGACTTGTTTAGCAACAGAAATTCTGGTCTTCGTTGTGGCCGTAAGTGGCGGACTATCTATATCTTCTGCTGACTGCCAATTACCAGCAGTTTGGCAGTTTGAATCTCACCAGCCTCAGGGTTCACTCAGTCTTCCACCTTCTGAGGTGCGTAATATGAGGACCCAAATTGTTGGGGGCAATAGGCTGACTCTGTAAACCGCTTAGAAAGGACTGTAAAGAGGATGGTATGGGAGCAGCTCTGCAGCAGACATAAAAGCTCTACAGAGAATCATTAAAACTGCCCAGCATATCATCGGACTCCAGCTATCAGCCCTGGACGACATCTTGGAATCTCGCTGTTTGAGGAAGTTGCACAACATTCTCAGAGACTCTTCCCACCCTGCTTACAATCTTTTTGGACTGTTGCCTTCTGGCAGAAGATACAGAACAATGAAAACTCGGACTACATGACTTCTGAATAGTTTTTATCCCAGAGCTATAAATGAACTAAAGGGCCACCATCAGTGAGCTGTTCGACAGTGTTACTTGGTCTATTGTGTGGAAGTTTGGGTGGTTTAAGGGTGGGAAATTGTGGTGGGTGGGAGTGTGTTTGGGGATTGTTTTATATATATATATATATATATATATATATATATATATATATATATATATATATATATATATATATATATATATATATATATATATATATATATATATATACACACACACACACACACACACACACACACACATACATACATACATATATACAATGACAATAAAGTCATTGTAAGAAAATAGATATTGTACCTTTACAGAGAGGATACATGAGATGTGGCTGTGGCTTACTGATGATAGCTAATGAGCCAGAAATAGCTATATAAGTCTCTCACTATGCAGCACAAAATCTGCTGGCTGCCAGAATGAAAAGAAGGGGGGGAAACCCCCAGAAAGTAGTGAATGTGATTTCACTTAACTAGGGTTGCAGAAAAATCTTGGTTACGTAGAAAAAACCTGACTTAAAGGAAAAACACACATAAAACCTATGAAAAGTAAGAAAATAGATAATGGCAATAAACTTTATATAAAGCATTATGAAGCTGTATATAAGTCTAAGTGCTATTGCTATATCTCCCCATTTGACTCTAATAGCGAGCAAACTTCGGTTTAGTAGAATGTCGAACAGCCGCTAGAGGGCGTTTAGAGCTTGCTGTTAGTCTTCAGGACAAAACTCTGCTACCCCAGAGAAGTCCAGCTGGGGATTATGGGAGCTGGGACTCTAGCATTTGAAGGGGAACATGGACCTGGATAAAGCAGCAGTTGAACAAAGGAAGCACTAAGCACTATCTTCTGCACAGGTTACTCTTGAGATTTGACAGAAACACAAATCCAGAGTTTGATCACCTGTAAAGTAGACTGCAGATCACAGGCAGTTCTATCAGGTTACGGGTAATCCTCAATGTACGACCAATCACTTAGTGACTGTTTGAAGATACGCCGGGCCTCCCCAGAGATACTTACAACCAGTGGTGGGATTCAAATAATTTAACAACCGGTTGTCTGCCCTAATGATCTCTTCCAACAACCAATTCACCAAACTGCTCAGAAAGTTAACAACCGGTTCACACTAGTGCGAACTGGCTGAATCCTACCACTGCTTACGACCCCGTTTTTAAGTTCTGATGCCCCGCCCCCCTGCAATCGCATTTTGGTCATTTAGCAACCAGACAAAACCAATCCGTTTGCATTGTTCCTACCGTCATGCGACCACAATTTTGGGCAAGACGAATTAAACCAGGACCTGTATCTAGATTCAAAATCTGGACGTTCTATCGTCTGGATGTTTCAGGAAAATCAGCCAATGGGATTTGGAGGCAAAGCCTTCCCAATTTCTAGCCTCTTTCTAGCGGTTCGGTAGCTCTTTAAAGGAGGAAAAATTGGAGGGGAGGACTTAAAACTTCCAAGGAGAGACAACTGAGGTTATTACAGGAAACCTTTGACTGAGAACTATTCGTTTAGTGATGATGACACCGAAAAAGGTGACTTGTGACTGTTTTTCACAAGTGACCAACGCAGCATTCCCCATGATCAAAATTCAGACACTGGCATGAATTTATGATGGCTGCAGCTATGACGCTTATGACTATTGTAGCAACCTATGGTGACATGCTCTAAATTTGGCAACTGGCTCCTATTTATGTCGGTGGCAGAAGGGATCACCTTCAGTCAAGCAAAGACACTGGTCCTGTCGCTGGGAAGAAACCTGGGTCTCTCTGCAGGCTTTTGGGAGAAAGAGAAGGAGCTGTGGGTTTCTGAATGGGCAGGGAAGGTCTCTGTGGGCTTTTGGAAAGCTAGGGAGTGTTGGGGTCCGCCAGCAGCCTGCGGAGCTGGCAGCAGAGTTGGACAGTGAGTAGGCTGGGGAGGAACATGGGCCAGTCCTGGAGGCTGGGGAAGGCCTGGATGAGGGCTCTGTATTGGAGGCAGAGATGGGGCCAGGGCCCTCTGGGAGTGATGCGCGTACACCGGAGTCCCCAGAATCGGACTGCAGAGAGGCAGATGAACAGGAGGAGCCTGTTCCTAGTGCACATGTGCGCAGAGCTGCCAGAAGGCAAGAGCAGCTAAAGCAAAAGGGGCGACTCAGGAGTAAGGCCAGGAGATGATTGGCCCCTCCCGTAAGGCTTAAAAGAGAAACAAAAGCACTTGGGCCTTTTCCAGGAAAGCAACGTTGCTAATTCTGTTTCCAGTTGGCATCTTGTTTGTTTCTGAACTACGTGGGGCTTTGCCATGTAAGGCCTTTGGCAGGGTGTCAAAGAAGATAAAGGTTGGTGATTATCCCGAAGAACTTCTTCCGAAGGACTTGTTTTGCAACTAATTGGGACTCAGCTGGGAATGAACATAATGTTACAATAAAATAGGGTTTTTTGGGATTAATTGTGTATTGTAATGACTCAGTAAGCCTAGGTCACAACAGGGAGATCTTGGGAAGGAGGTGCTGATTTTCCCCAAACGCTCCCTGCCCTCTTTGGTTTGCTGAGTGGAGAAGAGACTTACTTCCAGTGAAGGCTATCCAGCGTGCGTATTTTGTCGCTTCCCGTCGCCAGTGAGAAGCCACCAGCAAGCCACAGGTGACAGTCAGTGAAATGATCCCCATGATGATAAAAAATAAAGTCGTGATCCACTCCGGAGGCAGCCGTGGAGGAATGCAGGTCCTGTCACGTCCATGGATGGTTTGACACTGTCGCACAAGGCCAACGGTGAGAGCACCTGAAATGACAAACACACACACAGACACACACAAACAGAGGTAGACAATTGTGGGCGTTAATTAACATACATTCTGGAAGCAGGGGACATCCTAAACACCTGCCTGTCTCGGTTTGGCTTCCTTCATCTTCTGGAAAAAGAGGACAAGAACGGACCTGATTTTCACCACAGCTTCTTTGAGGCATTGGTGGGATTCAGCCAGTTCGGTAGTGGCGACTGCGGTAGGCTCTGCCCACCCTCCCAGATGTAATGCCGTCCTATTTCGCCACGTTTTAGAGGACGTGTGCATGCGTGGAAGGCGCACACGTGAGCAAAGAGCATGCACAGAAGGCTGAGCATGCGTGGAAGGTGGCACGTGTGAGTGAAGTGCAAGTGCCCACACTCACATTTGCGAACCGGTAGGGAAGGTAAGTGAATCCCACCTTTGCTCAGAGGTCTTGGTCAAGATGGCTGAGTTCCACCTCACCCTCTTCCCGCCCCACCCCAACCTCTTGCACCCAGTCCTTTTATGTCAGCCCTCTCAGGTAACACAATCAGGTGAGCTAATTCTACTTTACTACAAGGCTACACTAACAGAATCGTGCAAATCTGAAGTTAGAAACTTCCCCCTGCTGTTTTTTTTAATGTATTTATTTATAGGTTTTTCTTTAATATACATAAGTGCTTAATGAACAGCGTATTGTCTGAGTCAATTTACTAATACATAATAATAATAGTAGCAGTAAGTTTGTTAACTTATATATAGTAATACTTCCATCGTTTTTCTTATACATGGTAATATTCTTATATCTTCTAACCTCTAAAATCTAACCGTTAATAGAACGAATCCCCATGTTAAGAAATATTCTGTGTCTTCACTGTCCTTTATTTTTAATGTCAATCTATCCATTTCCACACAGTCTACCGTGTTTCCCCAAAAATAAGACCCTGTCTTATATTTTTTTGAACCCCAAAATAAGTGCTTGGCCTTATTTTCGGGGAGGTCTTATTATTTGGGGGCACATGGAGCAAGACGGGGCTCCTCTTGCCTTCTTACCTGATTTCCAGATCTGCGTTTAAATATTTTCAGGGAGGAGGCTTATTTTAGCACATGCACTCAAAAGCCCAATTGGGCTTATTATCAGGGGATGTCTTCTTTTCAGGGAAACAGGGTAGTATTTTTTTAAATTATATTTTCATCTGTAGGAGTTTCCTCATTTTTCCAATATTGTGCAAATACAATTTTCGCTGTTGTCAAAATATGTATTAAGTATACATCCACCACTGCTTTTAAGTGGTTGATCAGGTAAGGGGTGGGGTTCCTTCCTAAATTTCTTCCTCCAACCGTTAAGCCACTGGGGGCTCCTGCTTCTCTTCTCTTCTCTGGTTTCCTAGCAAGCATTTCTTCCCCTCCTCTCCCAAGGTCCTCTACACATTCCATTACATTCTGAGAACACGGACGAAAACAATTCAGGTGGGTGTGAACCTAATTAGTCCGACCATCCTGTACAGGTAATCCTCGATTTACAACCCAAACTTTCTGTTACTAAGTGAGAGAGTTGTTAAGTGCCCCCCATTTTTATGACCTTTCTTGCCACATTTGTTAAGCGAGTCACTGCGGTGGTTAAAATTAGTAACAGGGTTGTTAAGTGAATTTGGCTTCCCTGTTGACTTCGCTTGTCAGAAGATCGCAAAAGGGGGAATCCTCTGACCCTGGGGGATATTGTCACGGTTGCAAATGTGAGCCAAGTGTGAAAAACAGTCGTAAGTTGCTTTTTTCAGTGCCATTGTTAATTTTGAACGGTCACTAAATGAACAGTCGTAAGTCAAGGACTACCTGTATGTGTATTTCAGTTTCCAACTGGGAAAAAAAAATGTAATTGGCTTAAACATACAAACACCCAGACGTTGAGCCAGATGGCTGGTCGGGTCAGTTTAAGGACAAAGGGCTTCTTAACTTAAGCCGTTGAAGCCGAACTGGTCTCTTCTTAAGCAGTAGTAAGGTGTAGCCATGGTATTTGTGGCGGGCGTAAATATTTAAACAGCTTGGAAAGAAAGAGAGAGGCTTCCTGGAATTACTTTAGAGTGGAAAGAGAGTGGAGCTTTTTACGCTGAGGTTTTCCAGAAAGGAAACTATTTCAACTCCCGAAAGTAAAGACACTGACACAACCACTGGCTGGAGTTTGTTTGGCAAGGGCCAAGTTGGGGTGAAGGCCAACAACTCCTTCAGGCTTTGTCTCCCAAGTCGGAGGAAAGGAGAATTTTCTGACCCACCTCCGTGGCCAGCTGCTGGCCAGAAACCGTCTCCTCCTACTGGGTTGGTGCTAGGAACATCTGCTCAGCATCAGAACCCAAAGAAGAAGAAGAAGAAGGAGGCCAGATAAACAGGAAGGAAGGACAGTCCTGGGAAAGCCAATGAAGGACCCACCTACTTCAGCCTGGAGACCTACCAACCGAGCTCATTTTTCGATAGTTGAAACCACAGTATTCCTCTGGCATTAATTCCAAAGGAGAGTATCAAAGGTTTTCAGGACTTTTCCCCCTACATCCAGGGGTGGGCTGCTAGGGGTTCAGGAGAACCTCTAAGATTCTGTGCAGTTCAGAGAACCCCCAAAATCCCACTCCTGGCTGGCCCCACCCAACTCCTCCCAGGAGTCACCATGTGGCCCATTTTGGAGGCAGGTAAGAGCAGGGCATGTGCAGAAGCTCAGGGAAGGCGAAAAACGGGCCTACCAGATGTTTGGGAAGGGCCTCCGGAGCCTGGGGAGGGCAAAAACACACACACCCCGCCGTGGTGCAGGACATCGACTAGGCCACGCCCACCCAACAACCAGGCAGAGAACCCCTTTCTAAAATTTTTGAACCCTACCCCTACCCTACTTGGAACCCTGACATGGCTGTTTCCAGCCTCCAGAGGTCCTCCGGAGCCTGGGGAGGCCGCTTTCACCCTCCCGGAGGCTCAAAGAAAGCCTCCAGAGCCTGGGGAGGGCAAAAACACCCCCCCCCCACCATGGTGCAGGATGCTGATTAGGCCACACCCACCATTGCCACGCCCAACCAGCAACTGGACACAGAACCCCTTGCTAACATTTTTGAAGCCCACCCCTGCCTACATCCCAGTCTAGTTTGCAACCACTGGTCTCTTATCCAAGTTCTAACTACCAACAACCTTTATAGCCCAGGGATGTCCAACTTCGGCCACTTTTAATACCTGCGGACTTCAACTCCCAGAAGTCCCTGGCCAGCCATGCATAGTTAAGAGAACAGCAGAAGGCGGAATCTGAAGTTGAATTATGAACGAGTGACGAATATGTAACTGCTAAAACGCACACGCTTTTTCTTGACATTTGAAACAGAAGAAGCGAACAAGGAAGAAGAGCATATGTCTTGCTCACTTGCCAGTGGCAATAAATATTTCTTTTGTTCCTAGACAGCCTTAGGTAACGCAACACTTTGTAAAACAAAGTAGCCATAACAATCTAAACAACACAGCACAAACAAATACAAACAGCTAGCATCATGAAATATTAAAGCTAAGACTAGATTAAAAAGCGGTAGATTTTCTCTCTTTCCATCTCTCTCTCTCTACACACATACACAAACACACCGGTCAGTATTAACAAGGATGCACAGTAACAAATATCTCTTTTTTAAAAAGAACCCTACTGTTGATCAAAAGTGAACAAAACTCTGCATCTTCAGAGAGAATTCACTTCCCTAGCTTCTGGTCTCGAATTAACCTACCGAACAGAATACCATTAGCAGTCGTGTCCCACGTTAATATGCGCGTTTAAGGAAGCGCATTAAAATTTTAATTCAACGGGACTGAACACACACACACACCCAAAACAGATAACCATTAACATTTTAAAAAGCCCGATTCGGATTTTTAAAAAGCGAGGTTTTAAAACAAGATTTCTCTCCACGCTGCTTTTAATACAAGGGAAATCCAAAACTATCTGGATTCTGGGGTGATTTATATGCCTTTGTTGTTGTTTTTTTTTACACCAGGGATGCATTTTCAGAGCAAACAGACTGGCAGCCGCTGAAAGGCACTGTTGTGCGAGCTCCCTGGGAAAACACAATGGAGGCTTTGTCCAACCCTGGCACACCACAACAGAGGACCTGGGTGCTTTCACCCAGGAGAGAAAGTTTAATTAAATGCCAGCTCCGTTGCCCGCATGGCCAAATCGTTTGAGACATGTGTTGTACAGCACTGAAGAGAGAGTAGAGAAATACGACGGGCCACACGGACATCCAGAACTTCTGCCTTGGAACCGCAAATGCCTGTAAGTGGGGCACGCGCGTGTGCAAACACACACAGATGTGTCGAGGAAATCCAGAGAGCTGTGACTAGAGCAGGAGTCTCCAAACTGCCAACCTGGGCAACTTTTAAGAGTTGGTGGATGCTGCAAACATTTCTCTGCTTTTCTTATGAAGACACCCGATTGAGAACGTTGAATGCTTTGCGATGTTTGCATAACGCGGTCACAGAGGGAGCCTGACTGTCGGCACTTTCAAAGCCAGTCGTCAGTCCCCTTATAACTCTGAACAGTCACTAAGCGACTGGTCATAAGTCAAGGACTATCTCTAGATTCTAACTACTATGTTTGAAAGAAAGAAAGAAAACACACGGTTCCTTTTCCTGTAGGTATCTAAAATAACATCTAAAATGTTAGTCTCCTGACACTAAATTGCATTTAGCACAGCTTAACCAGTTGAACGGAGGAAGGAAGATCAAATATGTTGTTATGTCTCTGGAGTCTCCAAGGCATTTTAAACAGCGTTAGCTTCGTTTACAGGAATGGCAACCCAGCAAATATTAAAAGCGAAAGGGGAGGGGGAAAGAGAGCTGGATGGGATGTCCCAGTAATTTTTTTCTTTCTTTCCTTCCTTCCTTCCTTCCTTCCTTCCTTCCCTTTCTTCTGTTTCTTTCTCTTTCCTTCCTTCTTCTTTTTCTTTTTCTTTCCTTCCTTTCTTCCTTTTCCTTCCTTCCCCTTCTTCCTTTCCTTTTTTCTTTCTCCTTCCTTCCTTTTTCTTCCTTCCTTTCCTTCTTTTTTCCTTCCTTCCTTTTTTCTTTCTTCCTTTTCCTTCCTTCTTCTTCTTTCCTTCTCTTTCTTTCTTCCTTCCTTCCTTCCTTTTCCTTCCTTCCTTCCTTCCTTCCTTCCTTCCTTCCTTCTTCCTTTTCTTCCTTCCTTTTCCTTCCTTTCCTTCTTTCTTTTTCTTCCTTCCTTTCCTTCCTTCTCTTTCTTCTTTCTTTCTTACTCTTTCTTTCTTTCCTTCCTTCCTTTTTTTTTCTTTCTTCTTTCCTTCCGTCCTTTCCCACAAGAGAAATACCAAACTCCTCAGCAGCTTCCATCAGGCAGCTTTGGCGAGAACAGGTGTTGTCTGCATATAAATAGAGGCTCGCTCATTTTCACGCATACCTGCGTGCAGAGACACAGCCCGTCGGAGTCGGGAGGGGGGGGGGGGAACATCAAAGCTTAGCTTGAAAGCGAGAAGGCTTGTCGCCTTCTGAAAATGACAGCGTAGCTCTAAAGACCTATCCGAAAACCAGAGGGAGTTTTTAATCTCAGTTATCATCAGCCAGGGTGTGTCTGTGTGCGTGTTGTGTGTAAAGCAGCAGTCGTATCGAGAATAAATCTGACGGAGCCTTCCAGGTATGCATTCCCAGATGGCTCTTTTGCAAAGAGAAACCGCTAGCCAGGTTAATGTAACAAGACAGGTCAAGGAAGGCTTATCTTTGAGCGTAAGAGGAGAACATGACACAGCATACAGAAACAGTCCTCGGCTTATTAGTTTGCTTAGCGACCGTTTGAAGTCACCACCGGCAGTGTAAAAGGTGATGACCATAGCGGCATCCCCCATGGCCCACGCGATTTACATTTGGATGCTTGACAACCGATTCACATTTATGACGGTGACAGTGTTCCTCCTCCAGGGTCACGTGATCCCCTGTTGCGACCTTCTGACAAGCCGGATTCACTTAGTGACAGTGTTACTAATTTAACAACCGCAGTGGTTCACGTAACAAATGAGAAGTCGTCAAAGTTTTTAAGTCTTAAGTTTTTATGGGTTTTAAATTTTAATTGTCTATTGGTTTTTTAAAATTTGTTGGGCCAAAATTATTTAATTCTTTTACTAATATTTTAAATTTTGTATTGGAGTGCTTTTATTCTTGGCTGTACACCGCCCTGAGTCCACTAGGAGAAGGGCGGTATATAAATTTAATAAATAAATAAATAAATAAATGGGGCAAAACAACTGTCTCATTTGGGGTCAACTGAGTCACAGAGCCACCATTCAAAAGAAGCAGCTAGTCCTCAAGCGGTGACTGTCTCGTGCAGGTGACAGTTTGCGGTTACAATGTGGATGAAAAAAAATTCACTTTGTAGCCAGTCCTCACCTTTATGACCACTGCAGGTCTGTAAAGCAAAGCTGAAATTGAGATCATAAAGATAGTGGCAGTTTCACTTAAGTGACGACTTTGCTTAATGACGGAGTTGCTGGCCCAATTGTCGTCGCTAAACAAGGACTACTTTCACCCAACAAGCCAAAGTGCTTAGCTATAAGATAAGACCCAGCAGGAGCTCCAATTAATATCACTATGAATTCAATATTTAAATCTAAATATTGAATTAACCTAGATGCACGGCATGCCTAGTATAACCAGCAATAAATCATGTTTTCCAACTCTTGACATTTCTTAACCATGATTTATCCATATAATGATTAGCTGTCATCCAGACATTTTTCAACTCCTAGAGGCCACCAGATTTTCTCCACAACAATTGATCAAGTCTCCCAATGGATCCCTCAGTATCATTTATCCCTATTTTACACCGATCCAAAAACAGAGAAATGCAGATTGAATGCAATCGGCGAATTTCAACCAAAGATTTGTTTAGAATCGTTTAGATTCAATGCTGGCAAGTACACTCCCATTTATTTTTGTATAAAATGCAGACATTTTAACTGGAAGGGCAATAAAAGAAAAAAAAAAACCTAGAATTTAGAAACACACGCCAAACAGCATGCAAATTTCCATATTTCTGCACCGAGTCCCTGTTGCTCTGTTTCTGAAAACAGCTAAATTAAAACCATTTAAAAATACGACGAGCGCGCAAACATGTAATTGCCAAGATTGAGCTAATTTGGGAGTGAATGTCAGCTTATGGATTGAAAGCTATTAAGCGATTGGGAGCTGAAATGGAATTTTACTGGATGCAATTTGGGGCAGCTTTCCTGCAGCTCTCTGACACTTAATTTGCTCGTAAACGAAAGCTTTCGTATTATAATAATAATAAAAAAAAAACATCTGTTGCTAATATTTTTTCTGGCTGTATTTGGTGGGATTTTTTTCCCTCCCGTATTAATTTTAGCAGAACAACAAATTAACTGGAGGCAAATTGGTACCAACAAGAATTGCTAGCACAGCTCTCTCTTCAGGGGTTTGGAAAGCGCTTAGAGTTTCCAAAAGTGGAAACCTATATTGGCCACTGTCATAAATTATACGTACAGAAAACACATACAGGAAGTCCTCAATTTATAACCGCAATTGAGCCCAATATTTCCGTGGCTAAGCAAAAACGGTTAAGTGAGTAGTGTCCCATTTTGTGCCTTTTTTTTTTGGCCACAGTTGTTAAGCGAATCACAGCGCAATCGTTAAATGAATCATACGGTTGTGGAGAGAATCTGGCTTCCCCCTGGACTTTGCTTGTGGGAAGGTCACAAAAGGAGATCACGTGACCCTGGGAGAGTGCAACCGGCATAAGTACATGCCAGTTGCCAAGCGTGTGAATTTTGATCACGTCCGGGTGCTGCAGTGGTCGTAAGTGTGAAAAGCGGCCGTCTCTTTCTGCAGTGGTGTTGTAACTTTGAACGATCACTCAACAGGGACTGCCTTTATTCGTACAAGGAGAAATTGAATGGCTGTAAGTCGAGGACTTACCGGTATATTTGTACGAATAGCGGCAGTCCTCGACTTACAGCCATTTTGTTGAGTGATCGTTCAGTTACAGCGGTGCTGAAAAAAAGCAGCTCACGATCATTTTTCACACTTGTGGCCATTGCTGTATTCTCATGGTCACACGAGTTACAGTCGGATGCTTTGACAACTGACTCACATTTATGACGATCGTTGCAGTCTTTCCAGGGTCATGCGATCCCCCTTTGTGACTATCTGACAGACAAAGTCCAGGGGGAAGCTAGATGCACCCAACAACTGTTGCTACTAATTTTAACAACTGCAGGGATTTCTCTTAACAAGAGTGGCGAGGAAAGTCGTAAAATGGGGCAAAACTCACTTAACCGATTTCTCATTTAGCCACAGAAATTCTGGGCTCGATGGTGGTCGTAAGTTGAGGACTATCTGCCTTTGTGGGCAACAGAGATAGATAAGCATGATGGGAATCTGAAGATGTTATTTTGGTGGTCCTCTTCAGAATCCCCTCCTGGTGTCGTAAGTGGGGGAAAACGTGGGAGAACAAAACAACTGAGCCAGACAAAGTCTCGTGGAGAGCAACAGAGAAATGACACATGTCCCGGATGCGCTCCACAGCATATGTGAGGAGGATGCTTTTCCTTGTATGGATGTATGCAGAAAATGTCTTCAAGCGGTAATCTAGTTCTTATACGCTGCTAAAAAAGCCAACATTTCTTTGACTTTTTAAGGCATGAGCAACCATCCCTTTCCTTTTCTACACCTAGTTGTTTGAGAAGATCATTCAGTTTCTTGCATCAATTTCCTGTGGCATCAGAATGCCTAAAAATTGCTATTTAAAAAAACAACAAGAAGAAGACTCTGATCCTGGTTGTCAGGCAATCATGGGTGTCCTTTACAGCCAGAGGCATGAGAGGGGAAAATAAGAGAAGCGTGGGATCCTT
Source organism: Coluber constrictor foxii (assembly GCA_038048745.1). Taxonomy (NCBI): domain Eukaryota; kingdom Metazoa; phylum Chordata; class Lepidosauria; order Squamata; family Colubridae; genus Coluber; species Coluber constrictor. The sequence goes on from CM075973.1 coordinate 5,930,911, forward strand.
GGTGTTCTCTGAGCTTGGCTGTTTTCTTGAAGACCAGGGGTGAAATCCAGCAGGTTCTGGAGAACCAGTAGCAGAAATTTTGAGCAGTTCGGAGAACCGGTAGCGGAAAGTTTGAGTAGTCTGGAGAACCGGCAAATACCACCTCTGGCTGGCCCCAGAGTGGGGTGGGAATGGGGATTTTGCAGTATCCTTCCCCCAGAGTGGGGTGGGAATGAAGATTTTGCGGTATCCTTTCCCTGCCACATCCACCAAGCCACGCCCACCAAGCGACACCACGCCCAAGCCACGCCCACAGAACCAGTAGTAAAACAATATGGATTTCACCACTGTCACAGACGTTTCATTACCCAAATAGGTAACATTATCAGTGCTAGCCTCCTTTCTGGGTACTACAAAAGGAGAGGACTCAGAAGTTGGTGTAGCAAAGATCGGTTGATTGGTTGTTGGTGCCTGTAATATGTGACTATTTCAATTTTATTTTATTTTTTTATCAGTCGCCAAACTGGCCACCACATGGCTATTCTACTCCTCCCAAAACAATGTAAGATTATAGGAGAAGTTTCTGTCATTTCTTCATATCCTTGGGCTAATTGTTCTTCTCTTCTGGCCCACAGCCTGTTCTTCCTTCCCATCTTCTAAACTTGCTCGTTATAGCTTCTCTTCTTAGTAATGCAGAAATGCTGCTGCTTCCTTGGTTGTAAGATATTAATCTATCTGTAAATTTTCCTCTTCATGTCTGTGAGTGCTTGAGCTGAAGACCACCTGGAGAGGAAGAGAGAGCGAGCGAGAGAGAGAGATCAAAGCAAAACTTTTAGGAAAAACTGTTTTCTCAGATGCCAGCAGGGACATGCACAAATGAACGAATTGCACTGAAAATGTAAGCACTGTGACATTAATACAAAACTATTTCCTTTTTAGACGAGTGGGGCATCATGGAAGCTGTTCAACAATCACCAGGGATAATCCTTTGTTTGACTATTACAATAATCTGGTCTTGGAAATGACATTAAATGGGACTGTTGCCAGATCTGAAATTAAAATAAGGTACAGTTTGGAGGAAATAAATGGAGAGGCACTCCCAGTTGCTATTGCAGAAGGAAACAACTGGATGCCCTCCAGATATCAGATATTTATTTAACAGAGATTATGGTCAACCTCAAATTAGCAGGCGTATGCCACCAATGCTCCATGTGGAACAACACCAGAGGGAACTGAAATACGTCAGAAAGCATGACACAGTAGTAACAAAAGGGTGCCATCAAAAGAGCTCACCTGTGCTTTTGGAGATGTCAGATGTTGGCGTGCCTGGTTGAAGTTGGGAGAATCCAAAGGCTTTCCAGATGCCCTTTTCTTCAGTCGTTCTGTATTCCGCAACACGAAAGCTGCCCATTTCCATGGACGCTGGCCAGAGAATAGAGGTCTTCTATTTTGGACTCTGTTATTATCAATCTCGGTCAGGCGTGAAAGATCAGGTCTAATTAAACTAATGTAGGGCTAATCATGCCTATGGACAGGAAACCACTCAGCTAATGGTTAGCATCTGTTCGGAGTTAGATAAGGGTCAACGGAATTGAAGGAAAGATAGACTTAAGTTTGGTTGTGGCTACGGAAGGATTCTAGGCTGATCCCTCTTTTGACTCCGCCCCCAGGCAGAGCCTCTGCCTACAAAACCAGAGATAAATCCTCCCCATTATAATTTATGCATGCATAATAAATCAAAAACATCGAATACATGACGTCAATCAAGCCATTCCATTCTGATCTACTGTCGGTTTTTTTAGGTTCCATCAAGGTGGTGGTGAATCTTAGTGATCACATGATTAGACTTTCTTCAAGATGATTTAACCTGGGCATTTAGGTCCCCAACGATGATGAGCTGATCCCAACAGTAACTGATTGCTAATAACATGCAGGTTTCTGTGTTTAATATATCAATAAGTGTAATAAATGCTCTTGGGTTCAATCGTTGTTCCCCTTCAATCACTGAAGTATGTGAATCATCTTATTTGAAATGGTGTAAGTCCGTGATGACGAACGGGTGGCACGCGTACCAGAGGTGGCACGCAGAGGCCTCTCTGTGGGCATGTGTGCTGTCACCAGCTGCTATCCTGGTTTCCAGCGCGCACATGCACGCCAGCCGGCTGGTCTTCGTGGGCACTGGCGCGCTGGAAAACAGCCTGAAAATGGCATGAAAAATGGCCCAAAAACAGGTTGTTTTCCTGGCCATTTTCAGGGCCATTTTTGGGCCAAAAAAACAGATATGCGTGCCGGCCAGCTGATCTTTGAGCTTCCAGTGCTCCGGCATGCACACATGCATGCTCATACAGTCGTGTTTCATTTTGGGCACTTGGTGCCAAAAAGGTTTGCCATCAGTGGTATAGGTTTTCCCGCTTGAGCAGGGGACCTCCAAGGTCCCTTCCAGCTCGTTCTATTTTAAGATATAGCAGAACACTGCTGTTGGGCAAGAAACAGATTTAGTCCCTTGACCAACGAGAGAGATAATTTATCTAATATAAACTGAAAAATGTCACGGTCTCCTATGGAAGGGAAAAGACCAACTCTATTGCCCAAGGTACAGAAGTTACGGATTGAGATAGCTGACTTAATTGTATGGCATCCACGTTTCGTTTTGTTTTGAAATCACCAGGGTTAATTTTCCTTCATTTATATTGCCGCTAAGAAACTAAAAATTAAGTCCTAATCAACACAGCGCTGGTTAATTAAAAGCTCGAGCCTTGCCTTCAAGGAATGCAAGTGCAGTACGGGAAAACCGGCTCCACGGCCGGAAAATTTTGCAGCTTGCCATGAAGAGGTCAACGTAAAGAAATCAACACGAGAACCTGCTGGGCAGCCCGCCCACACAGAACGGGAGAATTTGAGGAGGTATGAGAAGGAAGTCAGACGTAGAAGGGTGACCCGTATTCTTTCCCTGGCCAAAATTAAAACAAAAACACTGCTTGGATGGCAGTGTTCTCGACTTGTGACCACGAGCGAGCCCAAAATTTCTGTTTTGCTAAAGCGAGGCATTTGTTAAGCGAGTTTTGCTCCATCTGACGACCCTTGCTTGCCACTGTTGTTAAGTGAATTATTGCGATTGTTCAGTCGGCAACAGGGTTGTTGAGCGAATCTGACTTCCCCATAGACTTTGCTGGTCGCGAGGGTCGCAAAAGAGGAACACCTGACCCCCCCGGACATAGCAACTGTCATAAATATGACTCAGCTGCCAACTGTCCAAATTTTGAACACGTGACCACGGGGGATGCTGTAATGGTGGTGTGAAAAACGGTCATGAAGTCACTTTTTGCGGTGTTGTCACTTGGAAGGGTCACTCAATGAGCTGTTGTTGGTCGAGGACTACCTGTAATCCAATACATGTGAGCGAATCGACTGGCTATGAAGGCATTGGGGATTCCTAACATTTCTTATGCAGCTAAGATGAGGGCGAATGGATTGGCGTCATATTGGCACATTTCTCTGCACCAGACCCCATTAAGTGATTTATAGTAAGATCTGAAAAGCATTTCCAGGTCTCTTCTCAAGGCTTGGAACAAGCAATTGCTCCGGGCAGTAGCCTTGTACTTTCTGCCGAGAGATGATATATTGTTCCTCCTATGAGCTGTGCAACTGAGGCTGCCCTGCACTGCTCCTCACCCCGTAAGTCAATGAATAGGGTACGGTCTTTGCACACAAACAGCTAGATCACTTTGATGGGGGGGGAGGAGGAAGAAGAGAGAAAAGGAAGAGGGGAGGGAGGAGGAAGAAGGAGGAAGAGAAGGAGGAGGAAGAGGAGAAAGAGGGGAAGGAGGGGGAGATGTGGGGGAGGAGAAAGGAGGAGGAGGAGGAGGAAGAGAAGGAGGAGGAGGGGGAAGAGGAGAAAGAGGGGAAGGAGGGGGAGAGGTGGGGGAGGAGAAAGGAGGAGGAGGAGGAGGAAGAGAAGGAGGAGGAGGGGGAAGAGGAGAAAGAGGGGAAGGAGGGGGAGAGGTGGGGGAGGAGAAAGGAGGAGGAGGAGGAGGAAGAGAAGAGGAGGAGGAGGAGGAGAAGGGGGAGGGTTATGGAGGAGGGGAGGGAGGAAGAAGGGGGAGGGAGAAGAAGAGGGGGAGGAGGAGGAAGAGGGGGACAGGAGGAAAGGGGTGGGAAGGAAGAAAGAAACAACTAAATGAACAACAATGAAATAAGGGCTATGAGGCATGACATTAACTGCACTTATTTCTGTTATTACTGCATTTTCTCCAGACCTTGAAGGGGAAATTGTTGGAGGGGTTACCAAATAGTCCTCCAATCCCACCAGCGGTTTCAAGGTGAACTTGGCAGGAGACACCTACAAGCATCCTTCAAAGACCAAGCCTCGGCTCTCCTTAGAAGGAATTCGCCTGTGTGGGACACACAGATGCCTCTCCTCCTATTTCATCCTCTTTAGTTTGGCGTCCTGATTAGGATCGTTAATTCTGACCAGGTGAGTGAAGAAGCACATCTGACTTCATCTTAAGATGTGCCGAAGCTCAGCACATCTATTCTTTGCCATCTGGGAGGGCGGGGGGGGGGGGGAGATACACCTGTTCCCTGGTGCATTCCTTCTGAACGAACCCTTGACCAAGCAATTGGATGAGAGCTTCAGAATCTTAAAAGCCAATTTCCATGCATTTCTCTCCTGAGGAAGAAAAGTATCGAAGCTTATGAAAACCACCACACGTATAATGTTGATTCTCGAGGACCCATAGAAGAGGCTTCATCAAATTCCAATGCAGTTGAAAACCAGGATTTTGTCGCCGGCTTGAAACAGAAGACACGCTGCTCAGGGCTCAGAAGTGCCCTTCAGAAAGTATTCTTGCCTCTATGTTTTCGAGATGAACTGCAGATCATTTGCAGTGATGATGGTGCTTCATGTTCATCCTCTAGAGATGTTTGGCTCCAAGGCTAGGCAAGGGCCTTTTTATGTACGTGGCTTGTGATTCAAACTTGCTTCTTTCTTCTCCTTTTGAATGTGCTCAGCTCATCAAGTGGTGGAGTGAACAGGTAGAAGGATGGCCCGCAAGACACTCAACAAACTCTTTTAACATGTTGATATCAAAATAGAGGTAGTCCTTGACTCAGGACCACAACTGAGCCCCCCAAAATTTCTGTTGTTAAGTGAGACATTGGTTAAGTGAGTCTTGCCCCCATTTTACGACTTTTCTTGCCACCCACTTCTTAAGTCAGTCACTACAGTTGTTAAGTTAATAACATGGTTGTAAAGGGAATAGGGATGTGGTGGCTCAGTGGCTAAGATGCTGAGCTTGTCAATCAGAAGGTCGGCAGTTCAGCAGTTCAAATCCCTAGCACCGCATAATGGGGGGGAACTCCCGTTACTTGTCCCAGCTTCTGCCAACCTAGCAGTTCGAAAGCAGGTAAAAAATGCAAGTGGAAAAATAGGGACCACCTTTGGTGGGAAGGGAACAGCGTTCCATGCGCCTTTGGCGTTGAGTCATGCCGGCCACAGGACCACAGAAACGTCTTTGGACAGTGCTGGCTCTTCGGCTTTGAAACGGAGATGAGCACCCCCCTCTAGAGTCGGGAACGACTGGCACGTATGTGCGAGGGGAACCTTTACCTTCTACCTTGACTCAGGGCCACAACTGAGCCCCAAAATTTTCCTTGTTAAGTGAGACATTGGTTAAGTGGGGTTTGCCCCCATTGTACGACTTTTCTTGCCCCCTTCTTAAATGAGTCACTGCAGTTGTTCAGTTAATAACATGGTTGTAAAGTGAATCTGGTTTCCCCATTGATTTTGCTCGTCAGAAGGGGATTCACATGATCCTGGGACATTGCAACCGGCATAAATGTAAGTCAGTTGCCAAGTGTCTGAATTTTGATCACATGACCATAGGAATGCTGCAGCGGTCGTTAAATGTGGAAAAACGGTCACAAATCACTTTTTCCAGTGATAATAGGTAATTTTGAATGGCCACCAAACGAACAAGGACTAGCTGCCTGCTTAACCTCAGGGGCTCCCTCACTATTCATTGCTTTGCTCTGCAGCTCCATCATCAAACAATGCAAAATCAAGACCAATATCTGCACTTTTTTTAAAAAAAAAAATACAGCTACAAATATTCTTCTTGCTTTCGCAGCACTTTTCAACGCAACAGGAGGGCTGTTGCGTTTTTTGACTGGGTTTATTCACGGTCCTTAAGAACGATAAAATCATACCGAAGGAGCAGCAGAGCCAAATATGTAACTGGAACAAGCATCAAACACTTCCCATGACTGCAACCATCCATTCCATCAAAAAACAAACCTCTAGGGGGTTTTTTTTCCCCCTCTTTTTAACAATGTGCATAAAGAGGCGGCAAAGAAATTTTAAGCCTTCCTCACTACTCTCTTCTAGCAACCTCCAATAAATGCTGAGGTTGCAGAATTTTTCTGGGCAAGACCACTTTCTGGCACCTGGAACCTTATCCTACATTCCTCCAAGTCACAGAAAATTGAGATAATCTCAAACAGATACAGAAATAAAATCCCTACCTATAAAGATATATATACGTTATCCTATGGCCGGATGGACCAATCACAAGCCTGCATAGAGATCTATCAAGAGGACCCGGGAGCCTTGAGAGCCACCAGTCAAAAAAAATTAAAAAAAATCAATCAAAATAAATTCTTTCGGCAAGTTATTAGAAGCCACTTTGGGCTCACCCAGAAGACGATGACAATGACAGAAGATTAAGACAATTTTACAAATTAAGACAGAAGATTAAGACAATCTTACAAATTGGTGGAACTGCCCCCCCATCAAGACAGAGCAATTATGTTGCAAGTGAGTTTAAAACAGAAACAAAACCAAAACAGACAATGCAACTGAGTAACTTTTACTAATTCATCTCTGCAAAAAAAACAAAAAAAACAAAAACTCAAACCTGCTTAATTTTTGCATGGGTGATGAGCCACAAAATGAAATACTGTATAAGACAAATTGGAAGTAAAACAACAGAGAGATAACTATCTACAGTATCAAGATTACACTCAACCTTGCTGTACCGTATTTCTCTGAAAATAAGACCCTGTCTTATATTTTTTTTGAACTCCGAAATAAGCGCTTGGCCTTATTTTCGGGGGAGGGGGGCTTATTATTTTGGGGGGCGTGGAGCAAGATGGGGCTCCTCTTGCCACCTTACCTGATTTGCAGCTCTGTCTCTCTAAGCCTAGCCAGAAGAAATTGCAGGGACCGGCTGCACCTGCGTTTAAATGTTTTTGGGGAAGGTCTTATTTTCAGGGAAACACGGTATTAAATAAACTCCATTGCAGGGGTGTCAAACTCAAGGATCGGGGGCCAGATCTGCCCAGTGGGGTGCTTAGATCTGGCCCGTGGGGCTGCCCTAGAAACAGCAAAGGACCGGCCGACGGTACCCCTTGCCAGCGAAAACAGAGCTCAGGAGCCTATTTTCACTGGCAGAGTGCACAGGTCAGCACAGGTGCCCCTGACACGAGTGACGGTGAGCTGACCCTGGCCACATCCCCTCTGTAACCTCCCCACCCCCGCCAGGTCAAACAGCCCTCAATGAAATTGAGCTTGACCCCCCCCCCCCGCCGTTCTATTGCATGTCAACTGGGGGAACTTTACTGCATTAATAAAGTCTACGCTGGTTGATGTTCCCTCTGGCACTGGGATTTAAATCCTTATTTCAAGAAGGCTCATTACACACACACCATTTATATTTGCTATAAACACACCCACCAAAGTCCTGCAAGGCATCCAAGCCTCTTCTCTCAGCGGCTATTATCACATTTGCAAAACGAACGGCGCTGCTGTTTGAATTGTATTGCACAGGAATATAAATCAATTCCCCGGAACGGCCTCTCCCATCGCATATACAAAAGCCTCGGTACAATGAAGGAGAATAGGCCCCCCTTTCCCGAGAAACATGGGTACACAAGTGCTCCAAGAATGGCCAACAATGGACAGAAACCAAGGTTGGTTATTTCTAACCCACCCTTTTTTTAAAAAATGCACTCTTTTATATTCCATTGATCACTTTCACGTTCTGGGTGTTATGGGATGGATGGATGGATGGATGGATGGATGGATGGATGGATGGATGGATGGATGGATGGATAGATAGATAGATAGATAGATAGATAGATAGATAGATAGATAGATAGATAGATAGATAGAGCAGTGTTTCTCTAAAGCTGGCATGTTTATCATCATAGGCTGGCTGGGGAACTCTGGGAGCTGCTCCACACATCTTAAAAGTTGCCAAGTTGGAGAAAGACCAATATAGAACAATTTGATTCAATTCGATCTCCAGCCCAAATTTACTCTCTAACCTCTGCCTTTTCTTTTGGTCTGCACTTAACTTTTATCTGCTCCTTATTCTCAGGCTGTGCCTGTCCCCCGCCCCCCCTCCAACCCCAAGCAAAATAGGGGCATTGGAAGGCTGCGAAATGAGGAATAAAGAACAGAAAAGATTTATTGCTCTTCCTTTTTAGGGACGTTAATTCCAAGTCGTTTCCCCCCCTCCCCACTTTGTTTGCTGTTTTTCCCCTTCCTAAAACAACTAGCTGGAATGTACTTTGCTGACCGAGCACAACTTGTTCTTTTCACCTGAGGTGAACCAAGCTCACAAACTCCTTCCCTTGTTTCTTTTAAAGTTAGGTATTTATAAACACGAACCGTGAGCCCCAAAGGTCATACAGCCTTCTTATTGGCAGCATCTCCACAAGAGGCTTAGCCTGATTAATGGGAGAATAAAATGATGTTTTAAAGTTTCGGTTTATGGATCGCTGTACAGTACGACTCGAACACGTTGATGCTAAGCAAAATAAACCACGTAAAAACTAACCAAAGTTGAAACTAACTTTCATTACATTTTGCAAATGCAGCTATTATACCCAAAACGGATTTAGTTTAAGGGAGGGGGGGGCGTTAGGTGAACAATAGCCACATGAGGTCTACTGCCAACTTCCTATAATAATTCTGCTTTTCCGTTTGCCTGCAAGTTCTCTCCAGAGATGCCACATTAGGACTTAGACGTTCCTTTCTCAAGCTTATAAAAAGATGGTTCTTTCGAAACAATGAACATTACGCAGAAGGAAACATAGAAGTACTGTATTTTCCTGCGTATAAGACTACTTTCTAACACACAAAAATCTTCTCAAAAGTCGGGGGTCATCTTATACGCCGGGTCTCATTCTCCTGTACCCAGGCAGACCAGCCCATAAGGCTTTGATGACCCTTAAATGGCTCTGAGGAGGGTTGTCTTATACGCCCAGTCGTCTTATACGCCGGAAAATACGGTAAATTAGTACACAGTTCTTTCAGTAACGTTACCCATGTATCACCATGCACAAGATACACTTTACTTCTTATGAAAACTACTCGCCCAAAGGGTTTTCCTTTAGAACAAGGGCCTCAATCAACAGTAGACTGATGCTGAAGATCACTGAAGAGGGCATTTAATTTCACTGTACGAAGTGCAGTGACAATCAAGTAAACTCAACTAACCAAACTAAAATTAGAGGGTGATTTATTTATATCCCTCCTTGAGTTACAAATAACTCAAGACGACGGGCATATCCAACAACACACCTTCCTCCTCCTATTTTCCCAACAAAAACCACCCTGAGGGAGGAGGGGGGAGACTGGATCAAAGTCACCTAGCCGGCTTTCATGGCTAAGGTGAGATAAGAACTCAAGCCTCCCACTTTCTAGCCGGGTGTCTTAAGCCTAGTCCAAGCCAGCTCTCTTCTTCCAGAACTCCTTCCAAAACTGCACTTAATGGACTCAAAAATCTAAGGTGTAGGAGATAAGGATATATGAAACAGCTTTAGGTCACCCACAGAGTCTCCTTGGTCAGGGGTAGAGAACTTATCTCTTTCCAAATGAATGAACATTCCTTCGTCTTAGCCCGGCAGACCACAGACTATTCGGGCTGCAGAAGTGGTAGGGTGAACATGTGCATGCACGCACGGACAAAACTGTATTTGTGAAAGTGGCACGCACACAAAACCATCCACCCTCTCCCGTACCAGCCCACTGCAGGTCCACTGAGCTGGAAAAGTTGAGGAACACTGTCTTCTTAGACCAATGGTTCTCAACTTGTGGGTTGCGACCCCTTTGGGGGTCGAACGACCCTTTCACAGGGGTCGCCTAAGACCATCGGAAAACACCTATTTTCGATGGTTTTAGGAATAGTTTTATGGTTGGGGGTCACCACAACATGAGGAACTGTATTAAAGGGTCGCGGCATTAGGAAGGTTGAGGACCACTGCCTTAGACCTTACAAACTTCAATTGTTGGTCAATGGGCTACAGCAACTTATTGGTCGTTCACAAAATACTTGCACCTTTCTCTACACAAGAGACCAAATTCCTTAATAATTCCTCTTAAATTGCCCCTGTGTGGTACCTTTTATCCCTTCTATCCCAGATTTACAGCAAAGGCAGGAGGGACATTTAACCCTGCTCCAAAAATGTCCTGATCTACATGGTAGCTGATTGAAATCGATCTAATTCAGCAACTGAAGATTCTCTGCTTTCTAACAAATAAGATTTGGGGATTGCAAAAGGAAATAAAGAACTATTTTTTTTTAGTTGTCCTCAAACGCCTTAAGAGAATAGACGATGTTGGGCTTGTGGGTTTAGTGACTGACCATGATCTAGACAACAGAGAACAACAGATTCCAGTCTTGCCTCAGAAGTTGTGGATTGCTCCAGGATTGGAGGTTTTAAGAAGAGACTGGACAACCATTTGTCAAACAGGGTCTCTGGGCAGGAGGTTGGACTAGAAGACATCCAAGGTTCCTCCCAACTCTGCTATGCTGTAATTCAGACTTTTGACAATGGTCACTATAAACCCTGAAGCCCAACAGATTACTAGCCATCAAAACTACACCAGAGGATGTCCAACCCTGGCAACTTTTAAGACCTGTAGACCTCAACTCCCAGAATAACAGAATAATATATAGAAGGTTAGGAAATTCCGGGAGTTGAAATCCACAGGCCTTAAAAATTGCCATGGCTGGCCACACGTAAGAGGATTTTAGGGCAGATTTAGACAGTTCAATCAACACTCAAAAGGCGATGATCCCAAGCATCACCATTGAACCCAAGCAGCCTTTTTGCCATTGAACCAAGAGGTGGCATTTAACAATGATTGCCTTCCCCTCTCCCCCACCCAATTGTCCTGCTTCTCTTCCATGACTTCTTTTAACCGGGATTATTTATCCAGGTTAATCCTCAGCTTCCTTTTGGCCTCTTTCCATCCCCACTCCCCCCCAAATTGTCTACATACATACATACATAGCGTCAACATACATACATACATACACACTCAGCCTTCCATCCTTCCGAGGTAGGTAAAATGAGGACCCGGATTGGGGGGGCAATAAACTGACTTTGTATAAAAAAGAACACCGCTGGGGGGGGGGTCGAAAGCCCTACTAAGCAGGTATACACAAAAGTATGAAGGTTATTGCTTAACCTTCATATTGGATAGCTGGATAGCTCAGCAGACTAAAAGCCTGTTATTAACACTCAGCTGTCTGCAATTATTGCAAGTTTCGAATCTCACCAGGCTCAAGGTTGACTCAGCCTTCCATCCTTTCTAAGGTAGATAAATTGGGGACCCGGATTGTGGGGGCAATAAGCTGACTTTGTATAAAATAGAACACCGCTTAGGGAGGGGGGCCGAAAGCCCTACTAAGCAGGTATATACAAAAGAATGAAGGCTACTGCTTAACGCATTGTAAGTTGCCCTGAGTCTCCGGAGAAGGGCGGCATATAAATCGAACCAATAAATAAATAAATATACAAGAAACAATTGGGGGGTCAACATGCAGAGCAACTATGCAAAACCCATCCTGGGAGGAAAAACCCTGGCAGGGCTGGACTCTCTCGTCTTTTCCTCCATGGCTTTTCTCTTTCTCTTTCTTTCTCTCTCTCTTTCTCTCTCTTGTCCCCCCAAAACTCCATCCTGTCCCCCACAAAAAGGCCTTCAGACCGAAGGTCCATCCAGTCCAGTCCAGCCCCCCACCCCCATCCCAATTTTCCCTGCAGGCAAAAGCTTTCCCCCCACTGCCTCGACCCCCACATTTCCCCTTCCCACAACAGCCCCTCCCCCCCTCCCCAAACTCGGGATTGGGGGGCTCGTCCCCCCCTCCCACGCGCGTCCGTGGGGAGGGGGTGGTAGAGGCTTGCGGCCCAGCCACGGGCTGCAGAGCCAGAGGAGCCCGTCCCATCCCGTCCTTTCCTCCCGGGGCTTTCTTCCCACCCCAGCCCACCCTCCGTCCCCGCCGACCCACCCGCGGACTCGCCGGTGTTGATCCAGTCCGGGTTGGCCAGGCTGGCGATGGCGAAGATATCGGCGGCCAGAAAGAGGCATCCTGAGATGATGGTCAATTTGTCCATGTCCTCCGGCTCCGGCCACGGCCCGGTTTCCCACAGGCGGGGCCCGGGCCGGGGGCTCCTCACAGCCGCGGCTCCATGGCTCGGCGCGGCCTCCGACCCCCTCGCGCCGCCGCCTGGCCTGGCCTGGCCTGGCCTGACCGGGGCCGCCGCCGCCGCCCCCTTCGTCCCTCAGCGCCGTCCTCAGGTAGCCGCTGCGCAGGGGCGGCCCCTCCCCGCCGCCGCCGGGCCCCCGACTCGGGACGGCGCCGGAAGCAAAACCCAAGTGGGCACCGCCGCGGTCGCGTCACCCGGAAGCGAAAGCGTGGGGGGATCTCTCTCTCTCTCTCTCTCTCCGCGCGCCTCTCGCAGTGGGCACCAGACGGGGCGGGGCTTCTAGAGGAGACGGCGACGCCGCCGAGCGTCGCTAGGACAGCTTGGGTGGGCGGGGTTTCTTGGGCGAGGCGGGGCTTGAAGGGCGTGACGAGGGAAACGGGGCGGGGCTTTGGAAATGGCGGGGGAAAAAACGGTCCCTCGTGCTGGATTTGGGCGCCATTGGAAGGAAGAAGTCCAAGCCGACTTTCCTTCTTTGGTTGTGAGGGGGGTGGGGGGGGACAAAACAAACCAACCAACCCCAGGCTAATTGACCGAGGGAGGAGAAAGCCAAGCCTTCCTCATATTATTTTTATTTTATTTTATTTATTTAGCTCAATAATTTATTTAACTTTTGTATACTGTATTTTTATCCGGCTGTTCACCGCCCTGAGTCCGCAAGGAGAAGGGCAGTATATAAATCTAAATAATAATAATCATCATCATCATCATCATCATCTACCTAGCTCAAAGGACTTTTGGAGGAATTAAATAATGGAACAACAACAACAACAAAAAGATATAATTGCAAAAATAAAGGAATAGAAAACCTCCAAGTAATTAATTTTTTCAATTATACAACCTAGGTCCAGGCTAGGGGCAATTGGCTTAGAAGAGGAGATAATTTTCTGGAGTTCTATATCCAGTTCTCCCCAGCTGATGTACTTTTTAAATTTCAAAACTTTTTGTTTTCATTTTATTCTTACGTGCAAAGTCATTCTGGTAAATGGGATTTCTCGAAACACATTTTAAAATGTGCTTGGGTGCATAACTTCTTTTTTTTAGAAAAATATTTTTATTAAACAGGTTTTTTTTTTAAAAAAACAAACAAAAACATATTTACATCTTCTTTTCAACGTCTTCGCATAACTTTTAAAGAGCTGTCACATTGGAAAAGTTTTGTTTTAGCCATGCTAAACAGCTCTTCCGCAAGCGACCCCCCCACCCCCCGAAATCAAAATGTGATTTATTTGCATCCAGTAGTATCAGATGTTTGGCCAATAACTGGTTTGCTAGACTGCCAACTCTTTTAACTAATTGCCATGTGACATTTACGCAGTGGATGGTCTATCCACTGTATTTTTAGATCCATCTGTGCAAATTACAGAGTCTCTGAGAAAGGCATACTTAACTCGAGCGTTTATTCAAAACCCTTAAAAACGACCTTTAGGATATTATCTCCACAGCTTGCTGTGCAAAAAAATTACAGTATTGCAGAGCCTCGCTTTAGGAAAGAAATACGGGGAAGAGTTTGTGCAATGTTTGCAACAGGCTACCTTCATTCGTGATATTCAGTCAAATCTACTATGTAAACTACATTACCTTCATTTAATAGTTCAGTGATGGGTGTGAGCCCATCAATTGAATGATCATTTTCCCCCCACAATTCTACTTTTGCAACAACACCAGATATTTCAGAAGCTTGTGAAGGCACCTTAAATCTTCCCAGTCCTTTTTTTAAAAAAATCTTTATTCATCCTTGAAAATTCCAAAATCCATGGAATTCAAATAACCATCAAGATTCTAAACTGTTGCTAGGCATCGCCATCACCTTGCCCACCACAGTGTTCTTCCTTAATGTGATATTTTCAGGCTGGTGGTCATTTCCAATTTCCATGTAGTCTCTGTATACGTTGGGTTCCAGATAGATTTCTGTTGAGGATTGATCACCATGGATCCTCAAAAGCCAACTTTTAAGAAAGAGTTAACTTTCAAGACATCGCCTTCCCTCAAGCCTTCTATCAGTGGTTCTTCAGCTAGATTATCTGACAGTAAAAAGTCATCTGACCGAGGGAGGCCATTTGACAGACGGAGATCTTCTGACAGAAGGAGATCCTCCACCAGAGAGAGCTCATCTGACAGAAGGCGATCATCTGCCAGGAGATCCTCTGCAAGAGAACTGTATTTCAGAAGGAGGTCATCAGTTGAAAGATCGGCTGACAGACGGAGATCTTCTGACAGAAGGAGATCATCTGCCAGGAGGCCCTCTGCAAGAGAACCATATTTCAGAAGGAGATCATCAGCTGACCGAGGGAGGACATTTGATAGGAGGAGATCTTCTGACAGAAGGAGATCCTCCACCAGAGAGAGCTCATCTGACAGAAGGCGATCATCTGCCAGGAGATCCTCTGCAAGAGAACCGTATTTCAGAAGGAGGTCATCAGTTGAAAGATTGGCTGACAGGCAGAAGCCTTCTGACAGAAGGCGATCATCTGCCAGGAGGCCCTCTGCAAGAGAACCATATTTCAGAAGGAGATCATCAGCTGACCGAGGGAGGACATTTGATAGGAGGAGATCTTCTGACAGAAGGAGATCCTCCACCAGAGAGAGATCATCTGACAGAAGGCGATCATCTGCCAGGAGGCCCTCTGCAAAAGAACCATATTTCAGAAGGAAGTCATCAGCTGACCAAGGGAGGATATTTGACAGGAGGAGATCTTCTGACAGAAGGAGATCCTCCACCAGAGAGAGAGAAGAAAGAAGAAAGTCATCTCTAAAGTGGCCATATTCCAGAAGGAGGTCATCAACCAGACCGTACTTTAGAAGATGGTCTGATGTATCATCAGGTATCACTATAGCTCAATTCCTTCTCACTTGCTCTTCTTCCTTTCTCTTCCCATCAGTGCGATCAATAATTTGATACGAATTCTTGCAACTGACCTTTCAAGTTTTTGGGTCAACAAATGCTGCTCATTGTGCAAAAGTCCCAGAGATGTTGATATCACCGTTACATTCCTGCATGTACTTAACACAATAAATGAATGACTGCTGGCCAACTCTTTCTTTAAGCAGTAATTGTTATTGATCAATGGGCATCTCAGATGGCACCCAATGGAATATGCATCACTTCAGATTTCTCACAAGGAGGTAGCCACTGATGCATTGTAACAAATAGCTTTTCAAAGTAGGACTTCCTAAGGACTTTATAATATGCCACTAAAGTTTGCTAATGAAAGAGCAAATGCCATTAGACATCCTCAAGTTGGATTATGATGACCCAACTTTTATGCTTTTGGTCAGGATTTACAAGCTTTGTAACTTACTAGTATTCTCATTCTCTGCAGATGAGGGAAGCTATTATTCTGACTTAGAAGATTATGAAAGCGACTGGGATTCAGGTAAGCACATATTTCTTAACTTCACATCCAACATATCTAGAAGAAATTAGCTGTGAGACGACTGATCGGTTGAATTGGCTAACAAAGATTTTGCTAATTCAGCATTTTCCAAAGGTGTTGGCCTGCAATTTTTAAAATTCATTACTAGAAGCAGAAAAACGTGGTAATTAGTGGGGAAGCAATAGTTCAGCACACTTAAGAATGTCAGGTTAGGGAAAACAGATCTAATGTATTATGGGTTGGGTTGCTTCCAAATTTCAAATTGTAGAAAAATTGAGCCAGTGGGCTCCGGTGGTTAGAATCAGACTGATGCTAAAAGAAACCCAGGTTTACATGCTGTATTGAGCCTTAATTTGCTGACGTTGTCCAGAATGCAATAAATGTTTGGTTCAAATAAACCAGGGGTCGGCAACCTTAAACACTCAAAAAAGAGCCACAAAGGTCTTAACCGGAGGCCCCCATTTAATTCTGGAGCCGACTGGAAGTCCAGTTCCTCCGTCAGTCTCCTAGTGTGGTGTCCTTTTTCCTCTGCCAACTGGAAGTCGGTTCCCCCACCATAGAATCTCCTCCTAGTGTGGCATCCTTTTTCCTCTACCTGTCCTAACTGAAAACTCTATCAATTGTGGAGCCGACCGGTGACAGGGAGATGCAGCAGAAGGATTGAAAGAGCCACATGCGGCTCCAGAGCCACGGGTTGCTGACCCCTGGAATAAACCAATGTTGGCTTTACACAACACTCTTTAATATAATCCACGATTTACAGTTGTTTGCATAATATAAAAATCTAGTTATGGCTCAAAACAAATCCTGCTCCTTATACTAGTCAGAAAGCAAGACCTAAAGTTGACTTCAGAACAGGATAAAAAATGCAGGCACGCACTTTTTGTACAACGCAGGCCAGAGGAATTGTGTTATCTTAAAAAACTGGGTGTGATGGAATTCTACATTGATGCATAAGCAGCCTTTTGAAGATCCCTGCATTTGTAATTTAGATGAATTTTCGGACATGGAGGATTCTGAACATACTTTGAGCACAACGATCAAGACAAATATTCAGATGGATCAGGAAGGCCTTGGTATCATACTTATTCAGAATGGGCCTTATCTCCAGGTTTCTGGTCTGGTAGAGAAAGGTGCTGCTGCCAGAGACGGCAAACTCCAAGCAGGTGAGGTGAAATCACAAAACACAGTTCGAGACTGTACAAGCCAGTAACAAGATGAAGACTTATTCACAACAATGGGAGAAGGGTTTAAGTTCCCAAGGGTGAAAAAACCCATCATTAGCTAAACTCAGTCACTATCCAGGACAGATTACAGGTAGTCCTCGACCTACGACCGCAATTGAGCCCAACATTTATATTGCTAAGCGAGACATTTGCTAAGTGAGTTTTGCTCCATTTTTACAATCCTTTTGCCAGTTGTTCAGGGAATCGTTGCAGTTGTTAGGTTAGTCACATGGTGGTTAAGTAAATCCGGCTTCCCCATTGACTTTGCTTGTTGGAAGGTCACAGAAGGGGATCACACATGATCTTGGGACACTGCAATCATCATAAATGAGTTACCAAGCCTCCGGATTTTGATCACATGACCATGGAGATGCTGCAAAGGTTGTAAGTGTGAAAAAACGGTCCTAGGTCACTTTTTTCGGTGCTGTTGCAACTTCAAATGGTCACTAAACAAACTGTTGTAAGTTGAGGGCTACCGGTATCATTGTGCCGCTTTCATTACCTCCATAGAGGCTGTCAATCAAACCCTTGGTGGATCATGTTTGGTCAGAAGTGCTTCTGGTCTTCCACCAGCATTGCTCCTGGCTTCTCCTGCCACCTCATCTCCTGAACCTCTCTCAGTAGATACATACATGAAAGGGGAGAGACAACTTATCTGCAATATTGTCCAATATTTTTCCCCCTCAGATCTATCACTTCAGTAGACCTGTCCACCACAACCTCAGGTGAACCTCCAACTACCCTTTGAAAATCCAAAGGATCCACCAGCCTGATCCAAAAGGTCCCTCCTTCCTAGAGGTTGTTTGCACTGGTCAGCTCCGTAGCAATCTGGAGCAAGAGAGGGAGCTGACCACAACCAGTATCCCTTCAGATGTTGTCCGATGAAGACCATGTCTAACATGTGGCCTCCTACAAAAACTGAACTCCCCAATAGGTGCTATTAAGTACCATTTGATAAAAAATCTGTGCTTGTCCTAGCAAGGAATTTCAATCAAATTGCCCAGAGTCACCTTGTAGGGGAGATGGGTGGCATAGAAAACGAAGTAACCAAATCTGTTTGTTAAAGGACTGCTTGATTTTTGAGCAATCAACATTTTGGGATGTGTTCTCCTTATTGCCTTATTTTGCAGACCTTTGCAAAAAAAACACACACACACCTCCATTTTATTGTTATGCTTAATTGAAGCTATTTACTTTCTTAATTTATTTTGAAGTGTATTTTTCAATTACGTTTCTTAAGCAATGATTGGCAGCTAAGAGTATCATGGGTCAATTCCATTTTTGTTTAGTTTTTTCCCATTTCAGGCGACATCCTACTCAAAATCGGACACGCCAACGTCTTAGGATGGACCTTGCGAGAACTCAGACAGCTCCTGCACACCGCTCCCATAGGGACCATACTGCAAATCCAGGTTTACAGGGATTTTATTAAAATCCCAACACGATGGCAGACTGCCCTCGTGAACATTCCTGAATTAAAAGGGCCTGCAACAGAGTAAGAATTTGTTATCTGTCCAAATTTTTTGAGAAATAAAAATGCTCAAACAGTATTGACTATACCCTGCTGGAACTGATCTTTCTCTACATTTCAGCATAGAGACTTACGAAAGTGAAGAAAATTGGACAAGCAGCGAAGGCTCGGAGAACGAGAGCGAAGAGATGGTTGAAGAAAGTGAGAGTGGCAGTGAGGAAAGCTACCAGGAACCGGAGCGCGTGAGAGCTGTGTCGGTGGGCAGTGTCCGTAGCATCCGTAGCATCCGTAGCATCCGTAGCGTCCATAGTGCCCGAAGCATCCATAGTGTCCATAGTGTCCACAGTGTCCATAGCATCCGTAACGTCCATAATGTGAAAACTCTGCGCTCGCTTTCCATTGAGCCTTTGATCAAACATCAACCCAAATGGATCTCCAAAGATTGGCACATTTTTGAAAGGAAAACCTACACCTTTACGGTGGGTTCCGACATTGGTTGCGACATTATGATCCACAAGGATTTTGAAACGGAAAGCGAGGTGGATATGTCAACGTTATACTTATCTTCATCCTCTCCGTACTGGACTATGCCCAAACATAAAGCCCCACCCTCGACATCGTCTTCTTCCTCCGTGTCGGATGCGTTTTGGCTCGAAAACGTTTCTTACGAACTCGAGTAGAGAGGCCCCTGAATTTATCTTTGCCCCTAAGGCTAAGATTGGGGGCGCCGTGTTGGACCTATGGCCCGGATTTTCACTTGCACCCCTTATCCCCGAACTGAAAATCAGTTTTCATGTGTGTGGAGATGTGAAAACCTGGAGTTTTTTGAAACTAGAAATGCTCTCCTTAGAAGGGAAGAAGAAACCTAGTTTTCTTATGGACAGTTTTCGGAAGCCGGCCTCTGAAGAATAATGGAAAGAGCTGCATTCAGCTGCCCTTCACTTTTAGAGGTTAAGAATTTACTTCAAAATGACCACACTGATCTAAGTAAGTGCTTCTTCTTCAATGCTATATAGAGAATTCTCTTTGAAATAGCTAACCCCAAAGCCCAAATATTCAGAAGCTTTGTTTATACACCTTACGCCAGAACTCACTCCCTTCGTTTATTTATGTCTTTACAAACCTTACCACCCAGTCCAATCAAAGCTGGCAACTTCTGCAATCTAGTTTTTGAAGACAAAATGCTGGCCATTCCGTTGTTGAACGAGTTCTGCACTTTATTTGATGTATGTAAATAGACATGGAAATCTGTTAAGCCAAAGCACCAGGAAGAGCAATCAATCCGTTTGCTTTGGGGGTTCGCCTAACAACCGTACCCTTGTCTTTTGCTTTCTTACAACTCGTCAACAAAAGGGGTATTGGACAGGTTTCCCCGAGCGGTCATCGACTTCTTCCCACTGACAAACTTCTTGGCCGCCTGACAAAATAAAAGCAGGAGGTTTGGTTGGTAAACATATTGAACAATTAGCCTTGTTTCTTTTAAAATACGCTCTTTTTAAGTTTTAAGTCTCTCTTAAAATTACAGGTGGTCCCTGACTTACAATCACAAGTGGGACCAGAATTTCCTTGGCTAAGCAAGGCAGTTGTTAAATGAGTCACATTCAATTTTGCAACCTTTTTTTTTTTTTTTTTGCCGTGGTAGGTAAGAAAACCACAGAAACTGTTTAGTGAACCATGCAGTCATTAAGTGAATCTGGCGAATCCCCTCACCGACTCTGTCGGAAGCCAGCTAGGAAGGGTTGCAAATAGTGATCACATGACCCAGGCATATTGTGACCGTTAAGTGCGAAGGCTGCTCATATCCCATTTTTCAGGGCAATTGTAACTTCGTTGTAAGCGAATGGTTGTAAGTCGAGGACTATTTGTAGAGAGGCAGTCTTTCTGACATAAAAGTGACTGATGCTAACTTATTTCTATCCTCTTTTCTATTAAAACAGGCCTCCAAGGACAGTTAACATGGATGAAAACTAGACGCAAATGCACTTTGGAGTGTGCAAATTAACCACAGGCACCAGCCTAATATAGCTGCAATCGGCTTTATGGGATCTCAGAGCAAACTCTGTCCCTCAGCACTGAAGATGGGGGTATCCGTGATTCAGGATTCAGTCCCAGATATGAGGATTGCTGATCCTTTTATGAAGGAAATCATTGAGATCCCAGAAGTGCCCCCCAAATTCCTGCCTACTAAACGCAGAGACGGAAAACTGATTTCTGATCTCATTATAATAACGACTGACCGGTGCCAGACTTACATTCACAACATCAGCAGTGGTCACAGAGTCAATCTGTTCAACCACGTGGGCCGGAGAGGTGTATGTCCCCAATGCTAACGCCTGGCTGCCAATTTCATTCAGCAAACCTTCCGAAGACTCCACGGACATAAAAAAAGCTGCCTTCATTTGCTGCCTGTCAAGGAACGGGAGGGAAGGGAAGGTAAGAACAGCAGTCTAGTCGCAATTCATAAAAATGGCATATCTTCAATTTAAAGCAGGGGTGTCCAGCCTTGTCAACATTAAGATCTGTGGACTTCAACTCCCAAGAATTCTGTAAATTAAAGTCCACAGGTCTTAACGTTGATGTTGTGCCCGCCTGCAGAGTCGGACAGTGACGTGCTTGGGGAGGAACATGGGCCAGTCCTGGAGTCTGGGGAAGGCTCGGACGAGGGCTCTGAGTCGGAGGCAGAGTGGTGGCCAAGGCTATCTGGTAGATCTTTGCTGTCTCCCGAGTCTGACATCAGCGAGGCAGAAGAACAGCGTGAGCCTGTTCCTAGTGTACGCATGCACAGAGCTGCCAGGAGACAGGAACAATTAAGAAAACAGGGTCGACTTGGGAGTAAGGCTTGGAGATGATTGGCCCCTCCCATAAGACATATAAGAGAAGCAAATGGGACATGAGCTTTTGCAGGAAGCAATTACTTCATTCGGTTGGTAAAAGCTCTGACTGTGCTAAGTTTGGCCCTGACCTGCGTGTGGCAATTAGTTCTCTGGCAGCATTCCAAGGAAGATAAGGTGGGTGTTTGTAAACACTCCCCGATAAACTGTTTGAGAAGCCTTTCGGACTGGGAATGACAATAATTCACAGCCTTTTGAATTAAAGAGGTTTGCCAGGACTAGGTTTGTGCTGTTTATTTTCGAAGGAAGCCTAGGTCAGAACAACTGACAAAGCTGGACACCCCAATACAAAGCTACTGCATTTTAATGAGTTAGGATTAAGACAATTTCCACAGAAAAGTGACAAAACATTGGTTGATTTTTACAAGTTAGGATCACCAATTAAGTGGCTTGGGTCTTTTACTCAATGCACAAAAAAATGTCTTCCATAATGTGCAGGGTTCTCTTACTAATGTCTAACGGCACAAAGAATTGGGACCATCCATCAGTTAACCAGAGCTTATAACCCAGTTTGATTCGTAAGCTTTTTAATGCATTACTCATACACTGCTGACGTTCTCAAAACTATGGGGCGGGGCTAGATTAACTCGATCATGAGATAAATACTGAAAGAATAAGAGGAAAATATGTGCTAAGGATAAAACTGAATATATTTCCAATTATTGTCACTTTGCTTTCGACAAACATTTACTTTGTATTGCAGTTGAATCCAAGATTACTCTAAAATGGCTGTCACTGTGGCATTAAGGAGATTCTCTAAGGAAAGCAACGTGAGAAAAGTCATCTGAGAAATTTCACTGATGTAACTGGGAACAAAAATAAGTTTCAATAAAATATCTCCAAGAGAAAAAAAAATGCAATAATCATGCACTTTGTAAAATCATGTAATAAATAATGTATACGTACCAATAAATTTGTACAATCAGAATAAATAGATTTTGGATAACAGTATTTTTGTTCCTTTTTTAAAAAAAAAAATGATTCAACTGGTTGAAAATACAACAAATTAACTGTTTTGCCACTTATTTCCTCTGGACTGACAGAGCAATGGCTAAGAATCTCAAACAGACAATGCTCTTGAGACTCCAGAAAGTTCTACATTTAACCAGGTTGGTGAAGTCATTAAGGTGCCAATCTAAAAACCAGGAGACTGTGAGTTCTAGTCCTGCCTCAGGCAGGAAAGCCAGCCTGGGTGATTTTGGGCCAATCACTAAGAGGTGGTGAGTTTGAGTCCCATCTTAGCCATGACAGCTGCTGGCTGGGCAACTTTGGGCCAGTTCCTTTCTCTCAGCCTAACCCACACCTCACAAAGTGGATATGGAGGGAATTAGGAGAAAAGAATATTCATGGTGGATTACTTATGAATTAATTAAGGGATAAAACTCAAACAAACGAACAAATACATAATAAAACCCATGTGCTCTATCTCGGTTACAACCTTGCTTCTGGATACCACTTTATTGTTCATTTTGGATGACGAACAAGTTTCGCACATATAGAAAGCTGCGAGGTTTTTTTTCTCTCTAGCTGAATAAAGTTTTAATAGACCCAGAGAATTATATTACACATAGCCATACCTGGTAATCAAGAAAACTTAATAGAAAGAAGGAGCCACAATATTTTTGGATAGTGAACAAGTCAATGTATAACCAAACAATCTTTTGTGTGGGGGGGTGGGGGGGTGGAGGGAGAGGGGAGACACTTACTTGGCTCTTTTCACTTCTTCATCAGTAACTCCACCCTCGGAAACCGCCTTCACTTGATTCAAAGCAGCTTTGATTACCTTTGATACAACCATTATATATATAAAATATTTTACTTTTGGCTGCAACAACTGGAGGTACTCCACCCTCAAAGACATCCATTTTTTCCCCTTAAAACCCCTCCCAAAGGAGTTGCACATTTTGGCCTGTCCACTCTGAGAACTGTTGTGGTCCACCAGCAGCCTGCAGAGCTGGCAACAGAGTCGGACAGTGAGGAGGCTGGGGAGGAACATGGGCCAGTCCTGGAGTCTGGGGAAGGCCCGGACAAGGGCTCTGCATCGGAGGCAGAGAAAGGGCCATCTGGGAGGTACTTGCTGCCTCCGGAGCCTCCAGTCGGACCTCAGCGAGGCAGAGGAACAGGGGGAGCCTGTTCCCAGTGCGTGCATGCGCAGAGCTGCCAGAAGGCAAAATCAGTTGAAACAAAAGGGATGACTCGGGAGTAGGGCTTGGAGATGGTTGGCCCCTCCCATAAGACTTAAAAGAGGAGCAAAGGCACGTGAGCCTTTGCAGGAAGCAATGTTGTTAATTCTGTTCAGTTTAAAGTCTGAAGCTCTGTTTGATTCTGGACTCTGTGTGGCTTTGCCAATTACCGTATTTTTCGGAGTATAAGATGCACCTTTTTTTCCCTAAAAGGGGGGGTGAAAATTTAGGTGCGTCTTATACACCGAATGTAGCCCCGTCCACCCACTGGCCCCCACCCTTTGGCCTCTGCCTCCTAACAGTTACCTCCTTGCAGCAAACAGCAAGAAAAAACAGCTCCTTTCAGCTTCAGTACAGCCTAATTAGCACGAGTTGATTGGATCGGCCTCCCGATTCTCAGCTGTTTTGCGCAGGTCTCTGCTGCTTGCTGCAAGGAAGAAAATTGCTGGAGCAGATTTTTTTTCTCCCCTTGTGCTAATCAAGCTGTGCTGGAAAGAAAAATGAAAGTAAAGCAGACTGTTTGCTGCAAGGAGGCAAAGTTGCTCAGAGGGAGATTTCTTTTCTTCTTTTCCTCACCAAAAAAGGTAGGTGCCTCTTATACTCCGAAAAATACGGTAGGTCTTTGGCAGCGTGTCAAGGGAGATAAAGGTGGCTGATTATCAGCCTTATCCCGAAGGACTCTTTACAATTATTGGGGACTCATCTGTGAATGAACAGAATTCACAGCTGTTGAAATAAAAGAGGTTTTTGGGACGACTCGTGCCATTTTACTGACTCAGGAAGCCTAGGCCAGAACAAGAACGTACTTGCGAGTGTGTGCGCGTGTGTTTCTAGAATTATGTCAACCCTGATAACTTACCTCCCTGGTGACTGAGGCTTGAGAGATGGTGTATATGCCGAAAAGACCAGAATCAGAATAATTTGCATTGAATGCTGTTACCTGCAACAGAAGGCTGCTTCAGTTAGCATATTCTAGCATTTTTCCCCCCCCAGTATAACCTATTTTGAATGCTGTGAACCGCTAGGAGTTAAGATGAAGCATTTGCTTACAAACTTAAGATTCTCACTTTGTGAAACCTAGGCAAATTAATTTTATGGACTGTAGTTGAGGAATCTCTTCCTTTTCTAAAGGAGAAAAGCATGTTTCTTTCATAGTTGGTGCACTATTGTTTATGAGGAGTTTAGAAGATGCAGCTATTCCTCTAGGAGAGAAGAAGGAATGATTCTTCTAATTGTGGCCTTGATAAGGCCACACTTGGAAGATGGCATCCAGTTTTGGTCGCCACGATGTAAAAAAGATGTGGAGACTCTAGAAAGAGTGCAGAGAAGAGCAACAAAGATGATTAGGGGACTGGAGGATAAAAAATATGAAGAACGGTTGCAGGAACTGGATATGTCTAGTTTAATGAAAAGAAGGACCAGGGGGTGACATGAGAGCAGTCTTCCGATATCTCAGGGGCTGCCCCAAAGAAGAGGGACTCAAGTTATTCCCCAAAGCCCCTGAGGGCAAGACAAGAAGCAACGGGTGGAAACCAATCAAGGAGAGAAGAAACTTAGAACTAAGGAGAAATTCCCACAGTGATTACATAGTTATGTAGTGCTTACATCAAAGGGAAGGGAAGTTGTCTTTGAAATCTCCTGAACCAGTTTGCTGGTAATCCTGCTTCCTCTCTTAATGAGAGATTCTGCTCCAAGGATATTTTGAAGGACGCTAAATGCGTTCATTTCCGCGCTTCCAACAGCTGCTCCCTCTGCTACTACAACCGCGTGGACGAGGTTATCGTGGTGCTGTTCTCGTATTTCACCTTAAGGGAAGAGGAGAAATTAGTCTAGGTTTAAGGACGCCAAAGGTATGAACACTGATTTGCTCGGTGGCGACACTGATTTTCACCCAACTCCTCTCTCCCCTAAGCATTCTAGGAAATAGCAAACATTTGCTAGATCAGGGGTCAGCAACTTGCGGCTCTGTAGCCGCATGTGGTTCTTTCACCCCTCTGCTGCGGCTGCCCGTCACTCAAAATATGCGTCACAACCGCCAGTGTGTGACACCCACCGGCACGTGATTTATTGAGCTTTTCAACCCCTGGTAGGCCAACCATGGATAAATCCAAGAAAAGTTAAGTTTCAGAAGAAAACAGAACCTCTAATTCAACTACAGAGCCTGAGTAGCGTAGGGGGGTAATGCCTCCTACGAAGGCATTACAAAGTTGCCAAGTGTCTGAATTTTGATCACCTGACCATGAGGATGCTGTAACGGTCGGAAGTGTGGAAAACAACAGTTAAGTCTTTCTAACAGTGCCGTTGATCACTAAATGATCAGTTGTAAGTCGGGGACTACCTAGATTTGGCAAAGATTCCCAGCAATCTCAGAACGCTAAAAAAAGTCACTCCGTGAGCAAAGCCAAGGTAAAAGACTGCAACTTACCTCCAAGATATTTGGCTTTTTCGCCGGCCATGCCAGCCCCGCTGCGAATGTTAAGGAACTGTTCTCCAACCTGCTTTAGGTCGGCGTGGCTGACACCTGCAAGACGACACCGGAATCAGCAGGAGAACACCTCCAAATAATAGTGTTGTCTTTAACGGAATTCAGCATGGCATAAAACAAGAAACGGCAGATTACCTACCGAGTCCCACTAAGGCCATGCGTCCACTTGTGAAGTTGTTCTGGACATACTCATGCAACTGCGATAAAAAAAGGAGATAAAAGTCTTCAATCATCATCATCTCCTTCTTTTAACGACCCCATAATCCCTTGCGGGGTGGAGTCTGAGTAACTGAATGGAGCTAGCGGAGTGTTTGAATGGCCAGATGCCCTTCCTGTCGCCAGGGCGGAGTTTTGTTCAGTAGATATATTTTCAGTGTGCCCGGAGAGAGAAATTATTAGCCTCTACCTAGGATCAAACTCACAGCCTCCTGATTGTGAGGCAAGAGCTCTACCTCTAGGCCACCAGACCAGTCCTCTTCAAAAACACTTCTATGTAACTAAAACAATTGTACGTCACTTTTTTTCAGTACTGCTGTAAGTTGGAACAGTTGCTATAAGTTGGAACGGTTGCTGAGAACTATTTGTACTTTGCTGTTTTATCAGATCCCTCTTAAAGACTATTGAGCTGATACTCATTATTACATTTTATCCTAGGGCAGTGATGGCTAATATTTTTGCCATCACGTGCCAGGAAAGGGGGGGGCAGGGGAGGGGCGCGCGCGCATGTGCCCACGCGCAGGCACGCACAACCCCTCCCCCAGCATGATGGTCCCAACTCCCGGTGGGACAGGAAGTGACATTTTTTGCTGCCCCCAGCCTCCAAAGCCTCTCTAGGAGTCTCTCTAGGAATCTCTGGAGGCTGGGGTCAGAAAGAAAGTCACTTCCTGTCCCACTGGGAATCGGGAAATGGGCCCTTTCAGCCTCCGTAGGGCCTCCAAGGGAGTGGGAAAGGCTGTTTTCGCCCTTCCCAGATAAATAGAGAGGATCTGGAACCAGGTAAGAAAGGAAAACGGGCTTTCCCCACCCTCCACCCCTGCCCTCCAGAGGCAGGAAACAGCCTGTTTCCCTACTTCTGGTGGGCCCAGAAGGCCTGAAAATCAGCTGGCCGGAGCGCACATGTGCCCCAGAGCTGAGCTGGTATGCCCACTAATATGGCTCTGCGTGCCACCTGCAAGATTTGAAGCCCTGCCTTGCCCGAGTCTATAGATGAACAAAGCAGAGCGTCCCCATGTATCATCGCTGTAAAAGTACCATTCAGATTCTTGCCTGTTCTGATGTAATTTTGCCAATCATGAAATCCGGACAATACAAAGAATTAGCCAGGGCATTTCGGTAAGCTGCTGCATGCAAATTCTCCAGAACACCTGGGCAAAACAGAAGGAAGCACTTTTAATTGATTATGAAGCAGGTCAAATGACTCTTCCCACCCACCCACTCACCCCATTTTAATTGTGTGCACTGCCCATAGTCACCAGCGTGAGATGAGTGGCTATATTAATACAATCAATTAATTAAAACTCGGACCACATGTTTTCTCAGTAAGTTTTTATCCCAGAGCTATAATTGCACTCAACAATGAACTTAAGGGCCACCATCAGTGAGCTGTTGGACAGCATTACTTGGTCGGTTGTGTGGATGTTTGGGTTGTTTAGGGGTGGGGAATTGTGGTGGGTGGGAGGGTGTTTGGGATTGTTATGTGTGTTGGACCTGGTCTTTGGGTGTTAAGTGAATTTCATTGTATGGATATACTGTGTATACATGTGCAATGACTATTATTATTATTATTATTATTATTATTATTATTATTATTATATCATCATCAATAAAATAAATAAAAACTGTATCCAAGCTGTGTTCTATCAAAACAAAACTCCTGTTGCTACATATACCATTTTGTTTTCTGAGGTTTTCGTGGGTGTTTGTATGTAGGTATTTGGTTATTCGGGTTTTCTCCCGCGTAAAATTGGAAGTGTCTTGGCAACGTTTCAACGAAGTCTCATCCGTCATCTTCAGGCTGGTGTTTTCGGCTTTGTGCTTCTAGGAGCAATGTGTGATCGCAGCTGTTTCTTCCTTTCTTTAAACCCCTCCACTTTAAACCCCTCCAATCCATACATGAAGCGGACTGACACCCACCATGAAGATGTGGCATGACCACGAATGTGAAGCCAAACAACAGCAACGCAGCTCACCAGCTCAAATCCCCCTGCAACTCAGACGAACCTGAGCACAACCAAGCCCCCACCCAAGGAGAACACACCCCCAGCCAATCAGAACACAGCCAACCCCCCCATCCAATCAGAGCACAGCCAAGCCCCCAACCAATCAGAACACACCTCCACCCAATCAGAACACAGCCAAGCTCCCACACAATCAGTTCACACCCCACTAGCAGTTAAAAGGAAGAAACAGCTGCGATCACACATTGCTCCTAGAAGCACGAAGCTGAAAACACCAGCCTGAAGATGACGAATGAGACTTCGTTGAAACGTCGCCAAGACACTTCCAATTTTACACAGGAGAAAACCCGAATAACCAAAGACCTATATACCATTTTCTCTCAACTCAGTGACAGGATTTTCTTTGAAATACAAAAGTAGAAATGAGCACTTCCAAGCAGCAAAGGTATAAATTACTAATATTGACTGGGAGTTAGTGGTCCTTAACCTTTCCTGTGGGTAATTAGTGATGGAAGCCTACCCACACTCAGGTCTCTTTATCATAGGAAGGAATAAGAATTGTTGATTAAAAGCTCTCACAGAGAGCACAATGGTTTTGAAGCTAGATTTAGTAGGCCTCTTTCAATTTCGGAACCCTGTTGTAGTAACGAGCAAGTCATGTAGATTAAAAATAAAAATAAGAATGACAGACCGCCTGTGGCCTAAATCTGAAAAAAGAACAATTTGCCAGACTCGTGTGTGAATTCTGCAATGTCCCCTATCAGTCTAAAACGCGGTTCTCCAAACATGGCAACTTTTAAGACTTGTGGAACTTCAACTCCCAGAATTCCCCAGTCGGCATGGCTTAAAAGTTATAAATTTAAAGCCCACAAGTCTTAAAAAGTTGCCAAGTTTGGAGACACTTGTTTAAAAGAGCAGGAGATAAGAGGAGAGCAAAAGAATGGAATTGGAAGAATGAGAGGGATGAGTTCACTTGTGTTCAGCAGGCAGTAATTAATCACTGACAAAACAGAGTTGTGGCAGGGAAATTTCCTCACCCATTTTAAAGAACTATAGCCAAGTAACTTAAAAAAACAACACCACTTACAGGTCTGGGGGATGTGAAAGGCAATATCCTTGTCAGTTTTTAAACGGGTGGTGAGTTCCGATACTTCCCACGGCCTGAATTCCGGAGCAGTAGTGACATTTATTAAATATTCCAGCACAGTATCACTAAATAAAGCAAGCAAAGAAAACTCACGATGTATTGCTTTTTTTTTTTCCCAACAGAAAAACTATTAGTACAAAAATGCTCCACAATTTCATCAAGGAGAATGCTCACTGAATGAATTGGAAAAAGGGAGTTGTTACACAGCTAGATGCTTACATGTAATCACGCAGACATTCAACAGAGTAAACCATGTTCTCCCGGGTAGCAGTCACACTAGAAAAAGGAAGAACAAAAACACAGAACTTGCAGAAGAGAAAATACATTGGAAATAGCTGCAATCTAGCATTTGCCATATTGTGGAATGAATGAATGAATGAATGAATGTTCATTCATTCGCTAGTATTTAAGTGAGTTTATCAAACCAACAATCTAGCTCCGTGATGGTGAACCTATGTCATACGTGTCAGAGGTGGCATGCAGAGCCCTCTCTGTGGGCATGCGCGTGGGCGCCAGAGCGTTAAAAAAAACGGCGTGAAAAATGGCCAACATCAGCCAAAAAAACAGGCTGTTTTTTGGGCCATTTTCAGGCTGTTTTTCAGGCTGAAAAACGGCCCAAAAACAGGCGTGTGTGCGCCAGCCAATTGGTTTTCGGGTTGCTGATGCTCCGGCATGCATACATGCACGCATGTTCCAGTTTGGACACTCGGTGCCGAAAAGGTTCGCCATCACTGGTCTAGCTCTTCCAACTTGCCTATCTTCCATTACACTTGGGAAAATAGTTGTGCAAAAGAAATCACTAAAATTCCCTCTGCAAATCCAGAAAATCTTTATGAGGGGCTCAATTTTGAGGATGAAATATGAAAGGCTTCCAGTTTTTCTCTTTGTTTGAAGCCTTCGCTGCTTTCAGTTGCCCTGCCGTGAGCTATTCAAATTTCTTAGCAGTTTATTTGATAAAAGGCGAAACTCAAACAGGCTTTTTCATTAAAAAGAAGCACCTTGTGAGCAAACCGCTCGTGAGAATCCCTTTCCCCAAACCCTTCAAAAAAAAGAGGCAAACCTTTGATAACAAACCTGAGATTAGCAGCAACACTATCAATGCCCGTGACGATCTTAAAGGAAGAAGCTCCTTTTGTGGTCTGATGGAAGAAAAGGACAAACGGTTTAAGATTCTGAGCTGTAACTATCAAGGCAGAGGGCAGCCATAAAGAAATGTGACTCTGCCATTGTGCATTTTATAACCAGGCACACTGAATCAATCTCATTTCTTCCAGCTATTTAGCTTATAAATGGGCAGTATGGAGAAAGATGGGGCAAAGCAAAGGAGAATTGAGCTAACATTGATATTTTTTGGAAATTCCAAAGTCCTGGAGCGTGTCCATCCTAACAGCACTAGATTTTATTAGAGAGCCACAGTTTTCAAACCCTGCCCTGTGCCTCTTGTTCTCCCACTCTGATGGCAAAATATGGTAAAATACGAGGGGACATAAAGATAAATTCACTGATTGAAAACTGCACCTGTCAACAATATTAACGTTGTCTGAAGGAAGGCAAACTTGGGTGCCAGTAATATACAATGCTGAAATGTTAAGATTACTTAAAAATGGGCCCTACGACGTTTGGTTTTAAGCATCTTAAATTAATCCGTAACTGTAGCTTATACACCTTATGCTGAAATTAACCCTGGTCTAATGTGTTAAGCGAAACCATTCATCGTATTATCAAGATTTACTAAACAATCAGATAATATCAGCCCACTGCATTTCAAAGCTTATTTTGGAAGCCAATCGCTGGGGAGAATTTGATAGCCATCTCAGACAACCAATTTGGCTAACTGGGTCATTCTATATCAGAGCTCCCTAACCCCCAGTCCGTGGACAAGCACTGGGCCGCGGCATGGCCAAAACCGGACCGTGGGATGCAGGCAGTACATGAGATTACACGCCATTCGGTCTGCAAAAACCCCTCTCTCCATGGAACTGGTCCTTGGTGCAGAAAAGGTTGGGAACTGCTGTTCTATATCCTTTCTCTTTTGGCCATTTTTTTTAACACTGGGGGGAAAAAAAAGATTCCTTCATCATTCTATCTAGACTTTTCTCCGCTGCCCGACTGATTCTCCAACCTCAAATTCCTGTTTGGTGCATTCAACTTTAATCATCCGAAAGGTGATTTTCTAAAAGTAAATGAAAAACAGAGCATCTCACCAGGCTGGTTGCAAGACGGAGCAGATGTGACGTTCCCAGATTGCTGGAAGTTTCATATCTACTGCCTGCCTTAATGAAGAGACCAATGCTAGAAACTGGGCAATAGTTTTCCAAAGAGGCAATCATTAAGCCACTTGATAATTTTGTGATCTGCATTTAGGAAAAAAAAGAGATCTCAGTCCACGCAAGACTCGTGTGACTCCAACCGTTAACCAAAATGTCAACATGCAAAGCCTTCAAGTTCAGACTGACCTCAAGTTCCTCGGGGGGCAGCTGCACGCGAGGTGGTGCAGAGCCTTTAACTTTGGCCGCAGCCTGGACAGAATAAAACCTCTTCTGTAAAGAGAGTATAAACGTGAGATACACTTAGGTGGGTATCTATGTATGTGTGTGTATGTTAACAGCACTGCATGTCATTCTTGTCACATGACCATGAAAGTATCTTCTGATAGCACTGGCTCAATGGCCTTGAAATGGAGATCAGCACTACCCCCTACAGTCAGGAATGACTAGTGGAGTAAAATCTGCAGGGACGCCTTTACCATTATATATGTGTGTGTTTGTTTGTGGGTATTATCTGTCTATCTGTCTACCGCCCTGAGTCCGTCAGGAGAAGGGCGGTATACAAATCTAATAAATAAATAAATAAATATCTACATCTATCCATCCATCCATCCACCTATCTACCTACCTACTACCTACCTCTATCAATCTACATCTATCCATCCATCTACATCCATCTATATATATCGATCATCTACTTCTATCGATCTATTTCTGTCAATCTACAGATATCTATCCATCCATCCACCCATATCGATCATCTTCTATCAATCTACATCTACCTACCTACATCTATCCAAACATCTACGTCAATCTACCTATATCAATCTACATCTATCCATCCATCTACCTACCTGTCAATCTTCATCTATCAATCCCTCTACATCTATTTACCTATCTACTTCTATCCACCTGTCAATCTACATCTATCCATCCATCTGAATCCATCCATCCATCACCTACTTCTATCAATCTATTCTGTCAATCTATCTCCATCAATCTATAGCTATCTATCCATCTATCCATCTATCTACATCACCTACTTCTATCAATCTACATCTACCTACCTACATCTATCCATCCACTTACCTACCTACCTGTCAATCTTCATCTATCCATCCATCTACATCTACCTACCCTGTTTCCCACAAAATAAGACATTCCCTGATAATAAGCCTAATCGGGCTTTTGAGAGCATGGCAGTAAGGCCAAGCGCTTATTTCAGGGTTCAAAAAAAATATAAGACAGAGTCTTACTTTTGGGAAAACAGGGTACCTACTACCTACTTCTATCTACTTCTGTCAATCTACCTGTCAATCTACATCTATCCCTTTATCTACCTACCTAATGTAGCTGAAGCAGGATCTGCTAGATGACCACTGGATAACGTTCTTTTCACTATATTCTAAAAGCAACTATATTCTGAAAGCAGGATATGCATCCGGTTAGAAAATGTAAAAGCTCAGCTTAAAATCCTTTGATACTCTAAGGGGCCCCCTAACTTGTCAGAAGAAAAGGAGCATCCTAATGTAATATAGTTAAAGGTGATTAGGCCAAAATAACCACCTGGGCGGGAAGTCATTTATCACCGAATAATTGTTTGGCAAGGATAATGTAGAAGTTTAGTAATAAGGAAATGTCAATTAAATGTAACGGATGTATGTTAACCATATATGGAAAGTTGCTGTGTTAGCAGAATCCTTTGTTTGAAACAGTATAAAACTCTGGTCTCAGAATTATCAAATTGTTCGGATTCGTAGGTACATAAACCTCTCTGAACCTATTGCGCAATAAACTCTCTCTCTGGCTGACCTAGGGATGTTGTTTTGTTATGGAAGAAAGGATATAAGAGACATCCCATAGGGTCAGCTAGAGTCAGGTTTATTTTGCGCAAAAGATTCAGAATCAGAGTTGTATCTGAAAGTTCTGAATGGAGGGTCCATCTTTACACGACACCTTTTATACTGTTTTAAACAAAGGATTCTGCCGACACAGTAACCCCTCCATACATTGACATTTCTTAATTATTAAAGTTTTATATCGTCCTTGCCAAACAATCATAATTCTTCTGTACATTACTGGAGCATAAGTTCAAATTATCTTTTGTTGAAAGGACAATTTTCAACCCAGATGGGTATCCTTGACCTAACCACCTCTAGCTATATGTCATTATTTATTTATTTATTTATTTATATGCCACCCTTCTCCTGAAGGACTCAGGGCTGCGAACACAAGTTAAGAAACATGTACAATAAAATCCCATTTTAAATCAAATAACTAATTAATGATAAATAATAAACCCAGAATCAGAATCAGCCTATTTGCTTGAACAGCCAAGTCTTCAGCTCCCGACGAAAGGAGCGGAGATCAGGAGCCATCCGGAGCTCGGTAGGTAATTCATTCCAGAGGGTGGGAGCACCCACAGAGAACGCCCTATCCCTGGGCACCGCTACATGACATTGGCTCGCCATCGGGACCCTGAGGAGAGCGGCCCTATGTGAGCGAACAGGACGGTGGGAAGCAGGCAGGAGAAGGTCCTGTAAATATCCTGGACCTAAATCATGTAGGGCCTTATAGGTGAGAACTAGTACCTTGAAGCGGACCCGGAGAACCACTGGTAACCAGTGCAGCTGACGCAGGAGGGGTGTTATATGGGAGTAATGAGGGGCTCCCGTAACAACCCATGCGGCTGCATTCTGGATCAGCTGGGTGCATCTCAGAGGCAGGCCCATTAGGATTGTTCCTTTCTTCTGACAAGTTAGGGGGCCTCTTAGAGTGTTAAAGGAGATTATGCTGGCTTTGTATTCTCTCCAGCTGGATGTACCATATTTTCCGGTGTGTAAGACGACTGGGCGTATAAGACGACCCTCCTCAGAGCCATTTAAGGCTCATCAGAGCCTTATGGGCTGGTCTGCCTGGTTACAGGAGAATGAGACCCGGCCTATAAGACGACCCCCGACTTTTGAGAAGATTTTTGTGTGTTAGAAAGTAGTCTTATACGCAGGAAAATACAGTATATGTATTTACATATTCTTTTTATCCTTTAACAAGTTTTATCATATTTATAAATATATATACATTTCAATTTAACATACCGTATTTTCCGGCGTATAAGACGACTGGGCGTATAAGACGACCCTCCTCAGAGCCATTTAAGGCTCGTCAGAGCCTTATGGGCTGGTCTGCCTGGTTACAGGAGAATGAGACCCGGCGTATAAGACGACCCCCAACTTTTGAGAAGATTTTTGTGTGTTAGAAAGTAGTCTTATACGCGGGAAAATACAGTTATTTCTTGCCTTCAGAATAGAGTTGCTTTTAAAATATCTTTTAGAAGATAGTGAATATAAAGGGCCTTATAGGTGAGTGGGTTATCCAGTGGTCATCTAACCACTCCCACTTTAGTTTGGCTACCTCATTCCATAACATACCTACCTACCCACCCACGTCAATCAATCTACATCTGTCTGTCTGTCTGTCCACCTATCAAAATGACCAGGACATCCAACGTGTATGCTGTCCACCTATAAAAAAAAACATTTCTTTGGGTCATTTCTCCTGGCAAGACCTCCCTGCAGCCTCAGCCAGGATAGCCTAAGCAGGGCTCGGCCTCAGACCTTCGCTTCTCCCTCAACCGGCTTCCTTCGCTGCAAGGACCCGCTCAAGGTCGCTTCCACCCCCGGGAAAGTGGGGGAATCCCAGGCCCGGGGTCCCCGCGGCCTGCCCGGTTTGGCCGCTCCGCCTCCCCACCCGGCCGGCAAAAACTGACTCACGGGGAGGCACCGCGCTAGCACCAGAAGGGGCTTCATCGCCGCCGAAAGCTCCGACCCTCCCCGGGAAGGAAACCAAGATGGCCGCGGCGGAAGCGACAAGCGGAAACGGTCGGGATTTTCCCAGCCTGCCCCGCGCGCCTTCTTTTCCCCCCCCCCACCCTTCGTCTCTAACGCAGAACCATAGAGCTTGGGGACGTTCGAAGGTGACGTGGGGTTTTCTAACGGGGAGTCGGCTGGGCTAGAGCGGTTTTGAATCGAAGGGGAGAGCATCGAGTGCCGGCAAGAACGTCCGGTTGTAAGGAGGGCAGACGGGCGGACTTCTCTATTAAGCAGGGAGACTGCCTCGCCCCCCACCTCTTTGGAGCCCCGCCCCTCCTTTAAAGCCCCGCCCCTCCTTTAAAACCCCGCCCTCTTCCCCAGGTAGTAAGGATTTTTTTCCTGTTCTCGTTTTTAAAGCGATCCCGTTTTAAGAAAGGCGATATTGAACAGGAGCAAGAGTTTGGAAGGGACCTTTGGAGGTCATCTAGTCCAACCCCCTGCCGGGCTGCATCTCCCATCAAATCAAATCAAAAAAATTTTATGGATATAGATCAGCCTAATATATCCCATCCTCCTCAGATACCCCAGCCCGCACCTCCCATCATCCCCAGAGGCTGCATCTCCCATCAATTCAAATCAAATGTTTATTATGGACATAGATCAGCCTAGTTAGTATATCTCATCATCCCGAGGTACCCCAGCCTGCATCTCCCATCATCCCCAGACGCCCCAGCCTGCATCTCCCATCATCCCCAGAGGCTGCATCTCCCATCAAATCAAATCAAATCAAATGTTTATTATGGACATAGATCAGCCTAGTTAGTATATCTCATCATCCCCAGGTACCCCAGCCTGCATCTCCCATCATCCCCAGACGCCCCAGCCTGCATCTCCCATCATCCCCAGGTACCCCAGCCCGCATCTCCCATCATCCCCAGAGGCTGCATCTCCCGTCAATTCAAATCAAATGTTTATTATGGACTTAGATCAGCCTAGTTAGTATATCTCATCATCCTGGGTACCCCAGCCTGCATCTCCCATCATCCCCAGGTGCCCCAGCCCGCATGTCCCATCATCCCCAGAGGCTGCATCTCCCATCAAATCAAATCAAATGTTTATTATGGACATAGATCAGCCTAGTTAGTATATCTCATCATCCCCAGGTACCCCAGCCTGCATCTCCCATCATCCCCAGGTACCCCACCCTGCATCTCCCATCATCCCCAGACGCCCCAGCCTGCATCTCCCATCATCCCCAGACGCCCCAACCTGCACCTCCCATCCCTCCCACTTCTCGTGCAAAGCGTAGCTGTTCCACTCTCCCGCTCGCGGCTCCCGGGCGCCCGCTTGCAAAACGGAGCCCCCGCGCCCCTTTCCCTTCCCTACGGCGGACGGGCAGAGCTGCGGGCGGCGCTCCGTGCTCCGCGCCCGCTAGGCGGTGCTGGGCTCTGCCGGAGGCGCGTGGGGCGGGCAGCCCTGGGCGGTGGCCGGGAGGGTGGGCGAGAGAGGGAGCGAGCCGCTTCCCTGCCCGGCCGCCCAGCTCGCCTCCGTCCACCGCCGCCAGCATGAGCTCCGCGCCGCTTTTCCTAGATGCCGGGGCCGTGCAGAAGCACTGGCCCGCCTCCCGCGCCCTCCTCTCGGCTCTGGAAGCAGCCTTGGCCGCCTTCTCCAGCGGAGCCCAGGGCGGCGTGGTGCAGCCGCTGCGCACTGTCTTCCCGATCCAGAAGCACAACGGGTGAGAAAGCAGCGAGGGGAGAGAGGGGGCGAGCTTTCCAATGAAGGGGTGGGGGGGGGGGAGAATCTCAAGCCGGACTTTGGAGAGAGATGCTGGGACCCCCACTTTTCTCTGCCAACCGCCCCCCCCCAAAGCCTTGCCCCCGGTTAGGTGGCTCAGTGGCTAAGACACTGAGCTTGTCGATCATAATAAGGTCGGCGGTTGGGCGGTTCGAACTCCCTAGTACAGGGGTCCTGCGGGAGCAAGGGGTTCGACTAGATGACCTCCAAGGTCCCTTCCAACTCACTGGTTCACCCCAGATGTTAACACGAGCAGACTGAAATGGGGGGGGGAGGATTTGCTTGAGGCTGGCTTGGAAAGGTGAGGTGCACCCAGGAGCAGGAGGTCCGACTAGATGACCTCCAAGATCCCTTCCAACTCACTGTTACTGGTTCACCCCAGATGTTAACACCATCAGACTGAAATGGGAGGGGGAATTGCTTGAGGCCGGCTTGGAAAGGCGAGTTGAAGTCTTAAAGTTGCCAAAGTTGGAGACCCCTGGCCTAGGGAACAACTGGATAAGAGGCAGCCTAGTGGCCTGCAGCTTGATGGTGGGGATGTAAGTCGCCACGGCTTACAACCATCTCAGCAGGGTTCAAATACGGTCGTAACTTGTACCTCTTCCTTTTGTACGCTCTCCGAAGCTTTTTAGGGGTCATGCCCGCCTACAGTGCCAACGACGATGCGCTGACAACCAAGCTGGTGACCTTTTATGAGAATGTGTCTCCTTCGCACCAAGCGACGGTCCTGTTGTTCGACCCAACGAACGGCACCCTCAGAGCGGTAAGTTTTGGAGACCTTCCTCCTCGACAGACAGCACAGGCAGCTGGATTGGCTGGGCAGCTCAAGTTTGGTTCAGGCACTAGGCTAGAAACAGGAGGCTCTGAGTTCTAGTCTTGCCTTAGCCAACTGGGTGACTTTGGGCCAATCACCAGGCGATGGTGAATTCTAGTCCTGCCTTAGGCATGAAAGCTGGCTGGGTGACTTTGGGCCAATCACCAGGCGATGGTGAATTCTAGTCCTGCCTTAGGCATGAAAACTGGCTGGGTGACTTTGGGCCAATCACCAGGCGACAGTGAATTCTAGTCCTGCCTTAGGCATGAAAACTGGCTGGGTGACTTTGGGCCAATCACCAGGCGACGGTGAATTCTAGTCCTGCCTTAGGCTTGAAAGCTGGCTGGGTGACTTTGGGCCAATCACCAGGAGACAGTGAATTCTAGTTCCGCCTTAGGCATGAAAGCTGGCTGGGTGACTTTGGGCCAATCACCAGGCGACGGTGAATTCTAGTCCTGCCTTCGGTATGAAAACTGGCTGGGTGACTTTGGATCAGTCCTTCTCTCTCTCTCTCTCTCTCAGCCCAGCCCACCTCACTGGGTGTTTGTTGTGGGGAAAATAGGAGGAGGAAGGTGTGTTAGATATGGCCACTCCCTTGAGCTTTTAAAAAATAATAGGGGGAGGGGATATAAATAAATAGGAGCCTGTGTAGCGTAGAGGGCTAATGCCTCCTACTAAAGGCAGCAATTAACACCAGCTGCCTGTAATTTCTCTGAGTTCAATCCTAGCCAGGCTCAAGGTCAACTCAGCCTTCCATCCTTTCTAAGGTGGGTAAATTGAGGACCCAGTTTGTGGGGGCAATAAGCTGACTTTGTATAAATATACAAAAGTATGAAGGCTATTGCTTAACGCATTGTAAGCCGCCCTGAGTCTTCGGAGAAGGGCGGCATATAAATCAAATTAAATAAAAAAAAAACCCAAAATTAAAAAAATAAATGTCTTAGACCAACCCATGCCAGCCAATGGTCTGCTTTGATCTTCAGCGGTGTTTTTCAAACTTGACAACAGTGAGATGTCTATACTTGGATTCCCAGAAATTCTTAGCCAACTTTGGTTTATTCCAAGCTTTCTCAGGTGGTGTTACTCAACTGGGGCAACTGGGGCAAGTGTGGACTTCAACTCCCAGAATTCCCCAGCTAGCACGGCCAAGTCTGTTGCATTCAAATCAATCTGGCCAAGGCACTTATTTGTATCTTGCTTTGATCTTATGGACGGCTATGTTTGCCATTTCAATAAATATGTGATTAATATCGTTTAAATAATCCCAGTGGCAACATCATACAAGGAGTCCTCGATTTACAGCAGTTCATTTAGTGACCGAAGTTACTGCGGCACTGAAAAAAGCGACTTATGACCATTTTTCACACTTACGACCGTGGCAGTATCTCCGTGGCCACGTGAGCCAAATTCAGACGCTTGGCAACTGGTTTCATATTTATGACGGTTGCAGTGTCCCGGGTCAACTGATCCGCTTTTGCGATCGTCTGATAAGCAAAGTCCGTGGGGAAGCCAGATTCACTTAATCGGAAGTGTTACTAGCTTAACAACTGCAGTGATTCCCTTAACCAATGTGGCAAGAAAAGTTGTAAAGTGGGGCAATACTCACTTCGGGGGCTCTATTTTGGTCGTAAGTCGAGGACTTGCCTGTATAATTGTGCAAAGGGTGCAACCTGACACAACTGATGTCATTTACGATTGAATGACACTGGAGAGTAATGGGCACGCCCTTCTCCCAATGGGTGTGTTAAATTCACGGCTTTCACAAAACTTGTTTTTTATCTCTGTATCTCCTGTTCTGGTCCTGCCCTTCTGATGTTCTTCTTTCCAAAAGCTGATGGATGGCAACGTCATTACGGCCAAGCGGACGGCAGCTGTTTCGGCAATAGCCACCAAGGTGAGTTCCTTCAAGTAGACAAAATAAGGACCAGAAGCTGCCCAATGGTTATATGTATTTATTTATTTATTTGGAGAATTTATACGGCCAGCCGCTGACTCTCGGTGACTCATGAGATGTTTAGCCCAGAGCAGTGGAGAAATTCAAATTTGTTTACTACCGGTTCTGTGGGTGTGGCTTGGTGGGTGTGGCAGGGGAAGGATACTGCAAAATCCCCATTGCCTCCCCACTCCTGGGGAAGGGATATTGCAAAATCCCCATTCCCTCTCCACTCCTGGGAGAAGGATATTGCAAAATCCCCTTTCCCTCCCCACTCCTGGGGGAAGGATACTGCAAAATCTCCATTCCTTCCCCACTCCACGGGAAGGATATTGTAAAATCCTCATTCCCTCCCTACTCCTGGGGGAAGACTATTGCAAAATCCCCATTCCCTACCCATTCCTGGGGGGGGGGATACTGCAAAATCCCCATTCCTTCCCCACTCCGGGGGAAAGGATATTGCAAAATCCCCTTTCCCTCCCCACTCCTGGGGGAAGGATATTGCAAAATCCCCTTTCCCTCACCACTCCTGGGGGAAGGATACTGCAAAATCCCCATTCCCACCCTACTCTGGGGCCAGCCAGAGGTGGTATTTGCCGGTTCTCCAAACTACTCAAAATGTCCGCTACCAGTTCTCCGGAACCTGTCAGAATCTACTGGATTTCACCCCTGGTGCAGAGGTCTTCAGCCAACATTTTCTAGGGATGTGAAGGACTATTCAGGTAGTCGTTGACTTACGACCATTGAACGATGGTTCAAGATGACAGCAA
Organism: Coluber constrictor foxii; assembly: GCA_038048745.1. NCBI lineage: Eukaryota > Metazoa > Chordata > Lepidosauria > Squamata > Colubridae > Coluber > Coluber constrictor. Next base: position 5,971,729 of record CM075973.1, read on the forward strand.
CCTGATTGCACTCAAAATTACAACCCGGTCCTGGGGTCATGTGATCACAGTTTGTGACCTTATTTTTGCCAATTTCCGGCAAAAGTTATTTTGCCGGCAAAAGTTATTCTAAGTCTAAATCTAAATCTGAGTGATGGGTACCAGACAAAACCAATCTGGCTTACCCCATTGATTTTGCTTGTTGGAAGCCAACTTTTGTGGGGGGGGTGTGGGGGGGTGTTTCAGATGTTGATCGTGTGACCCTGGGATGCCACAGCTATTGTAAATACATGCCAAGCCACCCAAATTTAACCGGGAGTATTTTGCAACATGTGGGCGTCCTCTATTGAAGAGAAGAAACGAGGCCATCGATTTTAGAGAAAGTCTTAAGTTGAAGAAGGTTCGTGTTTTAACAAGAATCCTTTTTTCCTCTCCTCCCTAATGTGTGCATTTTCAGTATTTAATGCCTGCGGTTTCAGAAGTCCTCTGCATTTTAGGAGCTGGTGTCCAGGCCTACAGCCACTATGAAGTTTTCACAGAGCTGTTCTCATTTAAAGAGGTGGGTAATCTGATTTGGGACACTCTGGCTCAGTGGCTAAGACACTGACGTTGTCAATTGAAAGATCGGCAGTTCGGCGGTTCGAATCCCTAGTGCTGCGTAATGGGGTGAGAGCTCCCGTGACTTGTCCCAGCTTCTGCCAACCTAGCAGTTCGAAAGCACGTAAAAAAACGCAAGTAGAAAAATAGGGACCACCTTTGGTGGGAAAGTAACAACGTTCCGTGCACCTTTGGCATTGAGTCATGCCAGCCACATGACCAGTTATTGGCACATTCCAAGTGAAGCCAACTCTGACCCCACCTAATTTACAACCCAATTTCCCCTCTCCCCCCACGGTGTGTCATCAATCACATTCCCCAACGGAGCAATTTTGTGGGTTGTAGAGATCACTCCGCTTCGGCCGCTTTGGGTAACCCTGGGAGACAGCCTTGAGAGAGATATGTCTGGAATGTGCTTTCGTTTTTGGCTGCCGTGCTGCTTTGTTGGTTTCCCTTGCCTATAACAACTCGAGAGCAGGCCTTTGCGAGTTGACACCCTCTGTTTAATTTCCCATGAAGGTTAGGATCTGGAACCGCACCAAGGAGAATGCAGAAAAGTTTGCTCGCACGGTGAACGGACCTGTACTAGTCTGCTCCTCGGTCCAGGAGGCTGTCAGTGGGGCGGATGTAATTGTCACAGTCACAATGGCAACTCAGCCCATCTTGTGCGGAGAGTGGGTGAAAGCCGGAGCCCATATCAATGGTAAGGGATGTGTCACGATTTGATTTTTTTTTCTGCAATAAGATTAAACTGCAGGCTTGTTTTCCAAGTAAGCTAGTGTGTGTGTGTGTGGTATATTAGCTTTTCTTGAGCTATGGGTTCAAATTGCAAAAAAAGAAAAAGAGGAAGGGATTTGAACCACCTATTAGACGATAATTCCTTTTGAAACAAGAAAAAAAGCTTGGAAAGCCATGTTGTATCCTCCGTTAAAAATGCCTTGATGGATGGCCTACCCTTAAAGGATGTTGTACTTGCAGATTTCATGCCTTAGCCAGGGCTGAGCTAAGTGGCCTCTAATGTTCCCCCACTTCTGTGCCTGTTTTCACAAACCCATGTACAATAACTACAAAAATCGCTACGTTTCTTACCATGTGCTAAGTTTGGTTAGCCTGAACTTCGGAGAAATTAATGGGTTGAGTAAACTCCAGCTATTTGGAAAGTTAATATCGAACTTAAATCCTGCAATGCAGAAAAAAAATAGAAAATGTTTGACTTCTTTGCATCGGAATGGGCAAATCTGTCTGCCTGTGGCTTTGTCCTCATCTGTGCAAAAGGGCTCGCTGGGTCCAGTTTGTCCAGTTTTTCCAGAACAATTTAATGACAATTTTATGTTTTAGCTGTAGGAGCCAGCCGGCCTGATTGGCGAGAACTAGATGACAATGTAATGAGCAATTCGGTATTGTATGTAGATTCAAAAGAAGCAGCTCTGCGTGAATCAGGAGACGTTATTTTATCCGGGGTAAGGAAGTGAATCAGTTCTGTCCGTTTTCTCTTTCTCTTTCTTTCTTTCTTTCTTTCTTTCTTTCTTTCTTTCTTTCTTTCTTTCTTTCTTTCTTTCTCTCTAACTGCAGAAACTGCGCGAGTCAAAAAGGGGGCTGTGAAAATATTTATAGACCCCCTCACATTCTGGACATAAACTGTTTCAACTCCTCCCCTCAAAATGACGCTATAGAGCACTGCACACCAGAACAACTAAACACAAGGACAGTTTTTTCCTGAACGCCATCACTCTGCTAAATAAATAATTCCCTCAACACTGTCAAATAATTTACTAAGACTGTATTACTATTATTCTTCTCTTCCTTCCTAGTATCTATCTCTTCCCACTTATGATTATAACCATGTTGTTTGTATCTTTCAATTTATATTGTTTTTAGTTGTTTCCTGGAACAATTTGATAGCTTATTAGTAACCTTGATTGTCACTAAATGTCATACCTTTTTATTTTTGATGAATGTATTTTATTCCCCTTATGTACACTCAGAGCATGTACAACTAACCTAAGACAAATTCCTTGTGTGTCCAATCACACTTGGCCAACAAAGAATTCTATTCTATTCTATTCTATTCTATTCTATTCTATTCTATTCTATTCTATTCTATTCTATTCTATTCTATTCTATTCTATTCTATTCTATTCTATCCTATCCTATCCTATCCTATCCTATCCTATCCTATCCTATCCTACCCTACCCTACCCTACCCTACCCTACCCTACCCTACCCTACTCTACTCTATCTTTCTTTCTTTCTTTCTTTCTTTCTTTCTTTCTTTCTTTCTTTCTTTCTTTCTTTCTTTCTTTCTTTCTTTCTTTCTTTCTTTCTTTCTTTCTTTCTTTCTTTCTTTCTTTCTTTCTTTCTTTCTTTCTTTGCTTTTTACTTGGAGGGGAGGGGTCCCCAAAGGTTACCAGGCTTTATTTAAAGTTGTTTCGGTGACTTAAGACCATTGGTAGTCTGGAGGGCACCTTCAGTGATCAAGCAATATTTGTTTCTCAGGCCAGCATTTTTGCAGAATTGGGCGACGTGATCTTGGGAAGCAAACCAGCTCTGCGTGAGAAAACCACGGTGTTCAAATCACTGGGTAAGGATCAACTTCACAGAGCAGTTTGGTCTAGGGGTCAAGAAACCAGGAGATGGTGAATTCTAGTCCCTCCTTAGGCATGAAAACTGGCTGGGTGACTTTGGGCCAATCACCAGGAGATGGTGAATTCTAGTCCAGGTTTAGATATGAAAATCAACTGGGTGACTTTGGGCCAATCACCAGGAGATGGTGAATTCTAGTCCAGGTTTAGACATGAAAATCAACTGAGTGACTTTGGGCCAATCACCAGGAGATGGTGAATTCTAGTCCAGGTTTAGACATGAAAATCAACTGGGTGACTTTGGGCCAATCACCAGGAGATGGTGAATTCTAGTCCAGGTTTAGACATGAAAATCAACTGAGTGACTTTGGGCCAATCACCAGGAGATGGTGAATTCTAGTCCAGGTTTAGGCACGAAAGTCAGCTGGGTGTCTTTGGGCCAATCACCAGGAGATGGAGAATTCTAGTCCAGGTTTAGGCATGAAAGTAGCTGCATAATGGCACAATCACTAGGAAAATGGAGAGTTCTAGTTCCACTTTCCGTTTTAAGTGAGCCGTTTGTTAAGTGAATTTTGCCCCATTTTATGACCTATTTTTTGCCACAGCTGTTAAGTGAATCACTGCAGTTGATAAGTCAGTTAACCCGGTTGTTAAGTGAATCTGTCTTCCCCGTTGACTTTGCTTGTCAGAAGGTCACAAAAGGGTCACATTTCTTTTAGTGCTGGTGTAATTTTGGGCGGCCACTAAATGAACTGTTGTAAGTCGAGGACTACCTGTATGATGGTTGATGCTTTTCGTCCTCCAATTGTCTGTGATTTTGAATCCTTTTCAGGGATGGCCATTGAAGACACCATCGCAGCAAAAATGGTCTTTGAGAGTTGGTCGGCCAGCGGATGAGTGCAATCGTCCGATGCTCTCAAGCCACAGAATAATAAAAGGGAAATCGCTTCTGAGCAAAAAATAGCTAATATTGCACAATAAATGGTCTTACTAGGTTACAATAGCAAGATAAATATTAAGGTAACAAAAGAATCAAATGATTTTTCTCAGTGTTTCTGAAGCTCAGCGACTTTAGGATATGTGGACTTCAACTCCCAGAATTCCCCAGCCAATAAACTTTAAGATATGTGGACTCAACTCCCAGAATTCCCCAGCCAATAAACTTTAAGATATGTGGACTCAACTCCCAGAATTCCCCAGCCCATAAACTTTAAGATATGTGGACTCAACTCCCAGAATTCCTCAGCCCATAAACTTTAAGATATGTGGACTCAACTCCCAGAATTCCCCAGCCCATAAACTTTAAGATATGTGGACTCAACTCCCAGAATTCCTCAGCCCATAAACTTTAAGATATGTGGACTCAACTCCCAGAATTCCCCAGCCAATAAACTTTAAGATATGTGGACTCAACTCCCAGAATTCCCCAGCCCATAAACTTTAAGATATGTGGACTCAACTCCCAGATTTCCCCAGCCAATAAACTTTAAGATATGTGGACTCAACTCCCAGAATTCCCCAGCCAATAAACTTTAAGATATGTGGACTCAACTCCCAGAATTCCCCAGCCCATAAACTTTAAGATATGTGGACTCAACTCCCAGAATTCCTCAGCCCATAAACTTTAAGATATGTGGACTCAACTCCCAGAATTCCCCAGCCCATAAACTTTAAGATATGTGGACTTCAGCTCCCAGAATTCCCCAGCCAGCAAACTTTAAGATATGTGGAATCAACTCCCAGAATTCCCCAGCCAATAAACTTTAAGATATGTGGACTCAACTCCCAGAATTCCCCAGCCAATAAACTTTAAGATATGTGGAATCAACTCCCAGAATTCCCCAGCCAATAAACTTTAAGATATGTGGACTCAACTCCCAGAATTTCCCAGCCAATAAACTTTAAGATATGTGGACTCAACTCCCAGAATTCCCCAGCCCATAAACTTTAAGATATGTGGACTCAACTCCCAGATTTCCCCAGCCAGCAAACTTTAAGATATGTGGAATCAACTCCCAGAATTCCCCAGCCAATAAACTTTAAGATATGTGGAATCAACTCCCAGAATTCCCCAGCCAGCAAATTTTAAGATATGTGGAATCAACTCCCAGAATTCCCCAGCCAGCAAACTTTAAGTTAGCTGGGGAATTCTGGGAGTTGAAGCCCACACATCTTAAAGTCGCTGAGTTTCAGAAACACTGGTTTATCTAATTATTCTAATGTGAATCATATTCTTTCCATGTATTTGGATAGTGACTTAAATTCAGAGTTTACAACATCCTTCCTCTCTTGAAGGCTACATTGTTAGTTCTAGTAAATTGTTCACTTTATTAGCTGTAATTTCATTTTATATGTTCAGAGATTCCAAAACTAACTTTTTGGGTGCCTGTCAATGACCTTTGTCTCAGATTTTCTCTCTGATATAATAATTTTAGAACTAAGATTCTAGATCTAGAATCTAAGGATTGATTTCTGCTTAACTATTTTCACATACATTTTGCATTTAATGGATAAAGGTTGCCTTCTTTTTATTACTGACAAATAGACAATCAACAATCATAAGAAAATAATAGTCCTAGAACAGGTTTTCAAAGTGGTTAAGAAAATTCAACCGCCTTTTTTCTAAAAAAAACAACAACAAAAAGTAGAAAAAATGTTGGGGTCAATCAATATTGATGCAGGATTGGTGTCGATTATATTTTCTATACCGTGTTGTTTGTAACAAAAATAAAATTAACATTTCAGAAAATTACCTTCCTCAAACGTTCATTTTTGTTGTTCAACAAAAACATCAACGGCACTCGAGAGGTTGTGCTTAATTCACTTGTGGCGACAGCGATTCTAGGCTGATCCCTCTTTTAACTCCGCCCCCCATGTTCTGCCACTCCTACAGAGTTTAAACTAGTGCTGGAATTCAATTTTTTTTACTATCGGTTCTGCGGGCATGGCTTGGTGGGCGTGGCAGGGGAAGGATACTGCAAAATCTCCATTCCCTCCACACTCCTGGGGGGAAGGATATTGCAAAATCTCCATTCCCACCAAACTCTGGGGCCAGCCAGAAGTGGTATTTGCTGATTCTCTGAACTACTCAAAATTTCCGCTCCCAGTTCTCCAGAACCTGCTGAATCCCCATTCCCACCCCTCTGCTGAATAGCACCCCTGGTTTAAACTCAACGTTTCTTCATCCTGATCTTCTGAATCAATGACTACTTAGCAGTGTTGAAGCTGAGGGGTTGTGGGGATTGCATAGATGTCATCTTTGGTCCCATCCCATCCTCCTCAACCTTCACGGGGGAAAAAACTGTGGAGCATGCACCAAACTGTTGACTGAAAAAAAACCATTCTTAGTTTATAATTTGGTATCCCTGACCAAGCCTGGCTTTTCCAAAGCTAGCTTCCTTTTGCTGATGGCATGGAGAACTTTCTTGCGAGGCCCCAGCTGCATCTGAATGTTCTGCAGATCTTCATCGGAACAAAGCATCAAGCTTTCCAAATCCATGTTTTCCCTCATTAGGATGGGGAGAAATTCATGGAGATGATGGGCAACCAGGAACACTTCCAGGGGAGGAGCCTCTTCTTTGTCCTCATCCCACCCAACCGCTTCTTCCAACCAGGAGTCATCAGGGTCTTCCTCATTGTCTGAACCACCAAGTGCCTCCTTCAGTTGAAAGAGCTCCGGAATTTGGAAGGCCTTGTCTTCTTTCTCAGGAAGCAAAGTCTCCGTCTTCTGGCTTCTAAAGACAAGGTTGCCAAGACCTGGGCGATTGAAAATAGACCTCTGTCCCAAGTCTTCTGCTTCTTCAGAAAGGCTGATCTTCTTTTGAAAGCCACACATCAGATCTTCGGCCTCCTTCTCAGAGGACGAATCCATCGCGGTGGTTTCTCCAGCGAAGCCGTCCTTCTCTCCTCCATGGCTCCCAGCTGTGATGTTCTCCTCTTTCTTCCTGGTCTTCAGTTTGAAGGTGTCCTTCAACTGTTTGGGGACGTCACTGAGCGAGCCGGCAGCGAAGAACTGAGACACTTTCGTCCTGGTGGCGGAGTTGTGACTCAACTGGATGGATCCTTTGTGGAACCTCTTGGTCATCTCAAGCTGGTGTTTGTCCTGGCGTCTTTCACACAGGCGGATTTGTCGTTGTACCTCATGTTGGGCCTGCGCCTTCAGGCGGGCGACCCGCTTGGGGTTTTTGACGTTCTGCTCGGTGGCTGCCTTGTCAAGGATCTGGACGCATGGATACTGGCTCCGACTGGCCGCCGCGTCGAGGGGCGAGCGCATGTCGTTGTCGAGGGCGAAAATGTTGGCGCCGAAATTGATCAGGAAGGAGACGCAGGGGGTGTGGCCGTTCGAGGCCGCGTGGTGCAGCGGTGTGTTTCCCCAAATGTCGCACACGTTGGGGTCGCCTCTGAAAAGGACACAAGAACACAAAAGAACTCAGGTCTCCCTCATTTTCCCTAAGAGTAGCTTTTTTTTTTCTTTTCAAATAGGAGTCCTCCGGATGTACGGGACTCCCATTCCCATAATCCCCAGGCTACTTGGTTAGGGTTTATGGGAGTTGAAATGCAACACATATATGCAGGGAGTTAGTCCTCCAGGACCACAATTGAGCCCAAAATTTCCATGGCTAAACAAGGCAGATGTGAAGTGAGTCTTGCACCATTTTATGACCTGGCTTGGTACGGTTATTAAGTGAACCAGTTGTTAAGGGAATCTGGCTTCCCCCATTGAATTTGCTTGTTGGAAGCCGGCTGAGAAGGTTACAAATGGGGATAACATGATCCCGGGACAATGCAACTGTCATAAGTACATGCCAGTTGCCAACACCTGAATTTTGACCGCATGACCACGGGGAAGCTGTAACGGTCATAAGAGTGAAAACAAGTCATAAGCCATTGTTGTTGTTGTTATAACTTCAAATGGACACTAAACTAATTGTTGTAAGTCAAGGACTACGATAACTCTACAGGCCACGAGGTTGGGAACAGTGAAACAAAGACCAATTTGCAAAGATTATCAGAAAGGACAGAAGCTGATGTGATATAATGGATATTCCAGGTTGCCATCTTTTTTCCCCCTTGCAAGTAAAACAACCAGCATCCCAAGAAGGTAATTCCACGCGAATATGTTCCCTGATATGCTACATTTTCCAGTGCATGGGTTTCAGCATAAGGGAGAAAAGAGGGTGCTTGTATCTAGTGGTGGGATTCAAATTTTTTTGCTACTGGTTCTGTGGGTGTGGCTTGGTGGGCGTGGCCAGGGGGTGTGACAGGCAGCACTCGGCCTCCTGCGCCCACCTGGGAGCAAACATGGGCTGCGGGGGGCTCACGCCCCCCCCCCTCATGCCCCATTTTGGGCCTAGGAGGCTCCCTGAACTTACCCGGGAGCCAAAATGGGGCATGTGGGGGCTCCTGAAAGGGGCAGGGCCAGCAAGCAATTTAACTACCGATTCGCCCGAACCGTCCCAAACCAGCTGAATCCCATTTATCGTCTGCAAAAGGAGAGTGGCAAAAATGTGTAAGTTTCCAAAGAGTTATCTTCTAAAGTCAGAAGCCAGTTTAGCTCTCTTCTTTTGAAATTTAAATCCAGAGCAAGATTTCCTTCATAATTAGTTCCCGTGGGGAAAATGATGAAAATGATCATCACTTAAAGTATCTCCTTTTTTTCCTCGCTCTTCCAACAAAAACAAAAAAACAAAACCTCCAGAGGCGTGTACTAGTTCTGGTTCTCGTTTTGGCCACCACAATTCAAAAAAGATGTGGAGACTCTGGCAAGAATGCCGAGAAGAGCAACAAAGATGATTAGGACAGTGGTGAAATCCAATTTTTTTTTTACTACCGGTTCTGTGGGTGTGGCTTGGTGGGCATGGTGTGGCTTGGTGGGCGTGGCTTGGCTTGGTGGGCTTGGCAGGGGAAGGATACTGCAAAATCCCCATTCCCTCCCCACTCCTGGGGGAAGGATACTGCAAAATCCCCATTCCCTCCCCACTCCTGGGGGAAGAATACTGCAAAATCCCATTTCCTTCCCCACTCCTGGGGGAAGGATATTGCAAAACCCCCATTCCCTCCACACACCTGGGGGAAGGATATTACAAAATCCTCATTCCCTCCCCACTCCTGGGGGAAGGATTTTGCAAAATCCCCATTCCCACCCCACTCTGGGGCCAGCCAGAGGTGGTATTTGCCGCTTCTCCGAGCTACTCAAACTTTCCGCTACCGGTTCTCCAGAACCTGTCAGAACCTGCTGGATTTCACCCCTGGATTAGGGGACTGGAGGCTAAAACATCTGAAGAACGGTTGCAGAAATTGAGTATGTCTAGTCCAGTGAAAAGAAGGACTGGGGGGGGGGGGACATGATAGCAATCTGCCAATATTTGAGGGGCTCATACGAAGTTGAAGGGGTCAACCTGTTTTCAAAAGCACCAAAAGGCAAGATAAGAAGCAATGGATGGAAACTAACCAAGGAGAGAAGCAACTTGGAACTAAGGAGAAATCTCCTAAAGGTGAGAACAATTAATCAATGAAACAGCTTGGCTTCAGAAATTGTGGATGCTCCATCACTGGAAGCTTTAAAAGAGAGAATAGCCATTGCCCTTAGACCTATATACCACTTCAGGGTGCTTTTACAGCCCTCTCTAAGCAGTTTACAGAGTCAGTCTTATTGCCCCCAACAATCTGGGTCTTCATTTTACCCACCTTAGAAGGACGGAAGGCTGAGTCAACCTTGGGTTTATTTATTTATTTATTGGTTCGATTTATATGCCGTCCTTCTCCGGAGACTCAGGGCGGCTTACAATGCATTAAGCAATAGCCTTCATACTTTTGTATATTTTATACAAAGTCAGCTTATTGCCCCCACAAACTGGGTCCCCAATTTACCTACCTTAGAAAGGATGGAAGGCTGAGTCAACCTTGAGCCTGGTGAGATTCAAACTTGCAGTAATTGCAGACAGCTGGTGCTAATCACAATGCTTTTAGTCTGCTGAGCTATCTTTATTCTTCTCTTCTGCATTCTATTCTTCTCTCCTGCATTCTGTTCTTCTCTTCTCTTCTGCATTCTATTCTTCTATTCTCTTCTGCATTCTATTCTATTCATCTCTTCTCTTCTGCATTTTTTTTAAAAAATTTGATTTATTTGTCGCCCTTCTCTGGAGACTCAGGGTGGCTTACAATGCGTTAAGCAATAGCCTTCATACTTTTGTATATTTATACGAAGTCAGCTTATTGCCCCCACAAACTGGGTCCTCAACTGACCTCCCTTAGAAAGGATGGAAGGCTGAGTCAACCTTGAGCCTGGGGAGATTCGAACTTGCAATAATTGCAGGCAGCAGTGTTAATAATAGGCTTTTAGTCTGTTGAGCTATCCAGCTATCCAGTATGAAGGTTAAGCAATAACCTTCATACTTTTCTATATACCTGCTTAGTAGGGCTTTCGGTCCCCCTTAAGCAGTGTCCTTTTTTATACAAAGTCAGCTTATTGCTCCCACAATCCGGGTCCTCATTTGACCTACCTTGAAAGGATGGAAGGCTGAGTCAACCTTGAGCCTGGTGAGATTCGAACTCGCAGTCATTGCAGGCAGCTGGCAGCTAAGTGCTATTTAACAGCGCTTTAGTCCACTGCGCCACCAGGCTCCTAAGGGTTGAATGGACAACCATTTGTCTGAAATGATATAGGGTTGTCTTGCTCAAGCAAGGGGTTGGAGTAGAAGACCTCGGGGGTCCCTTCCACCTCGATTATTCTATGTTCTAGAACTGCACCCCAATTTCTGCCTTTGGAACAGATTCCTGGAGGAAGCCATATTTCAACCAATGACTCCGAAGGAGCTGAAGCCAGTCAGTTTGCAGCACCAGCTATATAATATGGGTGCCAAACAATCGAACGTTTAAAGGTCGCATTTATTAACTGCTGCAGGCAATAAGTAATAAAAAAATAAAAAGCACATCCGATGTAAATGTGAGCGGGGAATGGCGGCGCTGCTTCCTCTTTCCATTTTTTTTAAAAAATTTGATTTATATGCCGCCCTTCTCCAGAAACTCAGGGCAGCTTACAATGCGTTAAGCAATAGCCTTCATACTTTTGTATATTTATACAAAATCAGCTTATTGCCCCCACAAACTGGGTCCTCAATTTACCCACCTTAGAAAGGGCTTTCGGTCCCCCTTAAGCGGTGTTCTTTTTTATACAAAGTCAGCTTATTGCCCCCACAAACTGGGTCCTTATTTGACCTACCTTAGAAAGGATGGAAGGCTGAGTCAACCTTGAGCCTGGTGAGATTCGAACTTACAGTCATTGCAGACAGCTGGTGTTAATCACAATGCTTTAGTCTGCTAAACCACCAGGCCCTTTTATTTGTTGAACAGCACAGGGTTCCTCTTTGAACCCTGTGCTGTTTCCACAAATCCTCAAAAGCTTTTTAACCCCAGACTCTTACACCCAACTTTGCAAACGGCCTTCGAGACATGTGAGAATGTTTGCCCACCAGGGTCAGATGCAACCTCCAGATTGCCAAGGAGAACTTGGGGTTCAGCTATCCAGCATTTGGCCCTAGACAGCTCAGAGCCGGAGAAGCTTCTTGGGCGAGAAGAGAAACATCTTCAAAGAAAAACCAAAGTTGAAAAAATAGCACTTAGTTAAAAGTCAAATGATAGCTTGGGCTAGGAATATTGGAAGAAACACACCATTGGAAGAGTGGGAAATGATATGGGAAAATAATCACAGAATAACAAAAGGAACAGCATATAAAGAGAACCATTATAAGATGTGGTACAGATGGTACCTAGCCCCTGCGAGATGGGCAAAGATGTATGCAAATCTCAACCCGATATGCTGGAAATGTAAACAAGCACAGGGAACTTTCTATCATGTCTGGTGGCTTTGCCCAAAAATTAAGAAATTTTGGATAAAAATCAGAACCTGGATAATAGAAATAACGGAAGAAGATATTGAATTAAAACCTGAAATTTTTCTGTTAGGAATATTCACAAAAAGTAGTAGAAAGGAAACAAAGTACATAACACTACATATAAGATTAGTATAAGATTATACTAGATTAGCCCTAGCTCAATCCTGGAAATCAGAGCAGTTGGGAAATGGGCTGTTTCCGGCCTCCGGAGCACCTCCAGGGGGATGGGGAAGGCTGTTTTCACCCTCCCCAGGCTCCTAGAAAGCCTCTGGAGCCTGGGGAGGGTGAAAAATGGGCCTACCGGATGCCATCATGTGCTAAAGGGGGGGACACATGCGCAAAGGTGGGGCGCATTGAATTATGGGTATGGGCACACACATGGGCGACCTCGCCGTGCTTCCCCTGCTTTTGGCATGTGACGGCAAAAAGGTTCGCCATCACAGGACTAGATGAATTCCAAAGTGCGTTCCAACTCCTACCGTTATCTTACCTACTTCTTCCCCGATTATTTGGGGTCGAGAAGGCCCAGGCCTGCCCCACTTACCCCCGCCTGCAGACAATTTCCAGAGCTTCGACGTTGCCGTGGTATGCCACCAGCAGAGTAGGCGTCATGCCATCCGCATCCGCGGTGTTGAGGTCCTTTCGGGTGGCTTCTTTGAGTAATTCCAGGTTGCCGTCCGCAGCTGCTCGGTGGAAGCGAGTGGACATTTTTCCTGTCTCCGGTTTGTGGTTTTGGTCGTTGGGCCGTGAGAAGACGAGGCGGAGGCCTGCTCAGCCCCACCGTTCTCCCAAGGCGGCAGCTGCTTAATCCCAGCAGTCGGGACAACTTCGATGACACAGCAGATGACGAGGGAAGCAAAGGTTATTTTTCCCCGCGATTTATTTGCATAGGAGATTTCATACTCCAGAGAACAGGAGGATGGAAAATCTTACAGCCTTGGCTGTTGTTTACAAAAAAAAAAAAAAAAGATCATAATAAAGGGAGGTACTCTTTAGACGACTTTTATTTATTTCATAAACTTATACGGTTGGTCAATTCACACACAGGTGACTTAACGAGGTGTATGGTGTTAGCTGTGAGAGCCAGAAACCAGGACACTGAGTTCTAATCCTACCTTAGAAACCAGGGGCTATGAGTGCTAGTCCTACCTTAGGAACCAGGGGGCTGCGAGTTCTAGTCCTACCTTAGGAACCAGGGGGCTGCGAGTTCTAGTCCTACCTTAGAAACCAGGGGGCTGCGAGTTCTAGTCCTACCTTAGGAACCAGGGGGCTGCGAGTTCTAGTCCTACCTTAGAAATCAGGGGGCTGCGAGTTCTAATCCTACCTTAGAAACCAGGAGGCTATGAGTTCTAGTCCTACCTTAGAAACCAGGGGGCTGCGAGTTCTAATCCTACCTTAGAAATCAGGGGGCTGCGAGTTCTAATCCTACCTTAGAAACCAGGAGGCTATGAGTTCTAGTCCTACCTTAGAAACCAGGGGACTGCGAGTTCTAGTCCTACCTTAGAAACCAGGGGGCTGCGAGTTCTAGTCCTACCTTAGAAACCAGGGGGCTGCGAGTTCTAGTCCTACCTTAGAAACCAGGGGGCTGCGAGTTCTAGTCCTACCTTAGAAACCAGGGGGCTGCGAGTTCTAGTCCTACCTTAGAAACTAGGGGGCTGTGAGTTTTAGTTCTACTTTAGCCACGGAGCTGCCAGTGATGAAAGGAAAATGCCTTTTTAAACCTATCTGGGATTATTTGAGAATGCTGGAAGGGGGATTCTGGGAGCTGAAGTCCACTTATCTTAAAGTTGCCAAATCTGAAAAACATTGTATGGGGGTGGGGGTTGCTTTTTCTTCTTCTTTTCATCACCGAGAAAACCCGACAGGAGGAGGCCAAATTTAGAAGTGAAAGCGAGAGATAAAAGACCTGCGATCCGTGAAGTCCTTAAGCCTCGCTCCGTTGGAACCGCCTCGGTTGACATGGGGGACGCCGGTGACAGCCTGGTCCGCCGTACGATTCCTCGCGAGTAAGTCGGTTAGCTCTCCAAGCCCCCCACCCACCGAGTCAGGGAAGACGCGACCTCCGGGGGATTTTTCACAGCAACCAGCAACCCCACCTGCCCAGGCTCTGCAGCCGTGCGGGTGGGGTGGGGGGATCGGGCCAGATCAGCCTTGGGGAACTGGGCGGCCCCGACTCTGAGCGCGCAATTCGGGGAGGGTTTCAACTGAAATGGGAAGGGGTTTGCAAGTACGGTTGAGGATCGGAATTGCGCGCTTGGCAAAGTAGTGGTAGATAATCCAAACCTCGAAGGAGGGAAGGAGGGAGGGAGGGAGGGAGAGAGAGAGAAAGAGAGAGAAGGGAGGGAGGGAGGGAGGGAGGGAGAGAGAGAGAGAGAGAGAAGGGAGGGAGGGCGGGAGGGAGAGAGAGAGAGAACGAAAGAAAGAAAGAAAGGAGGGAGGGAGGGAGAGAGAGAGAGAGAAAGAGAGAGAGAGAAAGAAAGAAAAAGAAAGAAAGAAAGAAAGAAAGAAAGAAAGAAAGAAAGAAAGAAAGAAAGAAAGAAAGAAAGAAAGAAAGAAAGAAAGAAAAAGAGAGAAGGAAGGAAGGGGGAGGGGAGAGGAGCGGAGTGGACTGAGAGAGGGAGAAAGAAAAGAGAGAAGGGAGGGAGAGGGAAGAGAGAAGAAGAAGAAGAAGGGAGGGAAGGAGAAAGAAGGAAAGAAAGAGAAAAATAGAGAAGGAGGGGAGGGGGGAGGAGTGCAGTAGATTGGAAGGAGGGAGAGAGAAAGAAGGGAGGGAGAGGAAGGAAGGAAGAAAAAGAAAGAAAGAAAGAAAGAAAGAAAGAAAGGAAGGAAGGAAGGAAGGAAGGAAGGAAGGAAGGAAGGAAGGAAGGAAGGAAGGAAGGAAGGAAGGAGAGAGAGTAGGAAGGGGGAAGGGGGAGGAGTGGAGTGGAGGGAGAGAGGGAGAAAGAAAAAGAGAGGAGGGAGGGAGAGAGAAGAGACTAGAAGAAGAAGAGAGGGAGGGAGGGAGAAAGAAGGAAAGAAAGAGAAAAATAGAGAAGGAAGGGAGGGGAGAGGAGTGCAGTAGAGTGGAGGGAGGGAGGGTGAGAGAAAGAAGGGAGGGAGGGAGGGGAAGGAAGGAAGAAAAAGAAAGAAAGAAAGAAAGAAAGAAAGAAAGAAAGAAAGAAAGAAAGAAAGAAAGAAAGAAAAAGAAAAACGCACGTAACCGAGCGCTCGGGAGAGAGAGAGAGAGAGAGAGCCTCCCCAGCCCAGCTGAACAGAACGTGAGAATTTTGTGAGTTGGGACCGGCTTTGCGCATGCGCGTTGGAAGCCCGTGCAGGCTATAAAAAAACCCCGACTCGGGTGTCTAAGCTGCGAGGCTAAAACTTAACGCGGTCCGCTTTGCCCCGGGCGGATAGGATGGGGCTGCCTGCGGGTTGGGCGTGTTGCAATGCGTGGTAACTTTTTATCAGTTTTCTTAGGCGTGGGAAGGGGCAGCCGGTCGTGTGAATGCAGACAAGCTGAGTTTCTTTTGCTTTCTGCTTTTAGGCTCTTCTTTGGCTACTTTCTATGCAGTATTTTTACCTCCGGAGCTCTCGATTTCTCAGGTAACGGGAATTTCTCTTTGTTTGAACTGGGATATTCCAGGAAGTATCTCGGTTTCCCTCTGAAAAGTGTTGAGAACAAACTGGGTTTGCCCCTAAAGCTCAGGGTCTACAACATACTCTGTTTTTTTCCCTGGCAAGTGCTCAAAACAATGTGCCAAACCATCAATTCTGGTTTATCATAAAAACCATGGCTAATCCCTAACTGAACAAACTACAATTGCTCTGAGCACCTTGGGTGAAGCTGGGTTGCGGAGCCAAAGTTTAGTCTCCTTCCTTTGGCTTAATATGGGGTGAAACCTTAGACTTGGTGCTGTTAACCTGGTTTGATGGATTGCGCGAGTGCTGCTGGTGATAATCTCCTATTGCAGCCTAACCAGGATGCAACAGAGATGAGATAAATTGTCAAGTTTGTCTTAAATTCCCCCATATTGGTTTGGTATTAATGTGAGTGTGTTTCCCAGCTGCTGTGGTGATAAACCAGAGATTAGAGCTTAGCCTGTGATTTAAATCTTTACTATTGATATTGTTTCCTGATTTTTTATTTGTACCCTATGACTATCATTAAGTGTTGTACCTTATGATTTTTGACGAACATATCTTTTATGTACACTGAGACCGTATGCACCAAGACAAATTCCTTGTGTGTCCAATCACACTTGGCCAATAAAAAATTCTCTTCTCTTCTCTTCTCTTCTCTTCTCTTCTCTTCTCTTCTCTTCTCTTCTCTTCTCTTCTCTTCTCTTCTCTTCTCTTCTTTGTACCCCATGACTATCATTAGGTGTTGTACCTTATGATTTTTGACGAACATATCTTTTCTTTTATGTACACTAAGAGCATATGCACCAAGACCAATTTCTTGTGTGTCCAATCACACTTGGCCAATAAAGAATTCTTTCTTTCTTTCTTTCTTTCTTTCTTTCTTTCTTTCTTTCTTTCTTTCTTTCTTTCTTTCTTTCTTTCTTTCTTTCTTTCTTCCTTTCTTTCTTTTTTCCTTCCTTCCTTCCTCCCTCCCTCCCTCCCTCCCTCTCCATTCCATTCCATTCCATTCCATTCCATTCCATTCCATTCCATTCCATTCCATTCCTCTCTTCTCTTCTCTTCTCTTCTCTTCTCTTCTCTTCTCTTCTCTTCTCTTCTCTTCACTTCTCTGTACCCTATGACTATCATTAGGTGTTGTACCTTATGATTTTTGACGAACATATCTTTTCTTTTATGTACACTAAGAGCATATGCACCAAGACCAATTCCTTGTGTGTCCAATCACACTTGGCCAATAAAAAAAAATTCTATTCTATTCTATTTGTAATAGTTGTGGTTTACACAGTAAGCTAAAATCAACTAATTCAATTAGCCATGTATATATAGCCATAATCCAGCCCATTACGTTTTCTCTGCTGTTTTACTCTGAGCCTTTTAAAATGACCAACAACAACCCTGTGAGATGGGTTGGGCCCAAAGCCACCCAAATTGGCTTTCATGCCTAAAGTGAGACTACAACTCACCATCTTCCTGATTATTGGCTCAAACCCGCCCACGGATGGCTTTAATGGGACTAGAACTTGCAACCTCCTGGTTTTTTAGCCTGGTGCCTTAACCACCAGACCAAACTGGTATAGTATAGGGGGCTTCCTCCTTGAGCAGGGGGTTGGTCTAGAAGACCTCCAAGGTCCCTTCCAGCTCTGTTATTCTGATAACGGAATAACAACTAACAGAATAATAGAACAACGGCTCTTGATACTATAGGTCAGTGATGGCTAATCTTTTTGCCATTGCGTGCCAAAAGCGGGCGGAGTAGGAGGGATTGCATGCACATGTGCCCACACCCCTAATTCAATGCGCCCCGTCCTCGCATGCAGATGTGACCCCCCCCCACTCTCCCCCTGTTTTTGGCATGTGATGACACAGTGGGCCTGGTAGGCCCATTTTTTGCCCTCCCCAGGCTCCAGAGACTTTCTAGGAGCTGGAGAGGGTAAAAACGGCCTTCCCCACCCCCTCCCGGAGGCCCGGAAACAGCCCGTTTCCCGACTTCTGGTGGGCCCATAAAGCCTGAAAATCAGCTGGCCAGAACGCACATACATGCTGGACTGAGGTAGGGCAATGCTCGTGTGTCCACAGATGTGGCTCCATATGCCACCCGTGGCACCTGTGTCACAGGTTTGCCATCACGGCTATAGGTAATAAAGAGCAGAAATTAGCCACAGCTTGATGGGAAGTCAATCCAGCCTACGATGTTCTCCTTGCTGTCATGATGTGCTCCTTGATGTCATCCTCTGAACCCTTAACATGACCATTAATGGTATCTCCTGGTATCTTCAGGTGGGTCTGTTCTTGGAGCCAAACAATAGCAGTTAATATAGAGCAGAAATAGAAATAACTTAAGAGTGACGGTTTGGGTTGAAGAACTTCGATAAACATGCGCTTCATCGTTCATTACCTGCTGAGCAATATCTTCAGCACTTTGACCTTGGAAAGATGAAGTTTAGTTAGCTAGTTACGGGAAAGTCTTCCCCAACTAGCTTGACTTGACACAGCTGGCTGGGGAATTCTGGGAGTTGAAGTCCACAAGTCTTAAGGTTGCCAAAATTGACCATCCTTGGTCTAATGCAGGAGTCTGCAACCTTAAACACTCAAAGAGCCATTTGGACCCCTTTCCCACAGAAAAGAAAACACCGGGAACCACAAAACCCTTCCCGTGCCTGACTATTTCTTGAGTGGCCACAAAACTAGCAGATGTAGTTGAATGAAACATTCTGTTTTCTTCTGAAACTTTTCTTTTCTTGGATTTATCCATGGTTGGCCTACCGGGGATTGAAAATCTCAATAAATCATGTGCCGGCGGGTGTCGCACATTGGCAGTTGTGACTCATATTTTGAGTGACAGGGAGCCGCAGCAGAGGGGTGAAAGAGCCACATGCAGCTCCAGAGCTGCAGGTTTTGCTGACCCCTGGCCTAATGGATGATAAATGTATCACGTGGAGATCTTGCTATAGGTACGGCTCTCAAACTCTGTAGTTCTATCTTGATCCGTTTTCTGGACAAGAGATATCAAGAAAAGGTGGACTTATCTTTTACGACAGGTACGGTGTCTTGCCATGATGACCCGTGGCGAATTTGGCTGCCAAAGGAAGTTGCGAACTTGAGCTCCTGGGACATAGACATTCTCGGTATGTTTGATCCTTCTTCAGCAATTTGGACTCTTCGGTTTGAAGCAACGCTTTTAGGAATGGGTTGCGTCTAACTCAAGGGTCTTCGAACTTGGCAAGTTTTAAGACTTGTGGACTTCAACTCCCAGAATTCCTGAGCTAACATGACTGGAGGAGGAATTCTGGGAGCTGAAGACCACAAGTCTTAAAGCTGTCAAGTTTGAAGGTCTAACCCATTTGGCTGGCTTTTCTACAGATGGCAGCGGAGATGACATGGAAGACTGCCGTTACCAAATTGACTACGGAAAGCAAGTGCTGACGGTTGGGCACCAAAACTGTACTGAAATGGAGGTATGCCGTTGAGGTGCTATGAATAACGTGGAGTAGGGGAATTCTGGGAGTTGAAGTCCCCACATCTTAAAGCCGCCAAGTTTGAAAAACACTGATGCTAAAGCATGGGGGGTCTCCAAACTTGGCAATTTTAAGACTTGTCTGGACTTCAACTTCCAGAATTCCCCAGCCAGCATGGGGAATTGAACGGTGTTGAAGTCCACAAATCTTAATATTACCAAGTTTGGAGACTCTTGATTAAAGGATGAAGGGGTTGAACTAATCAAGGAGAGAATCAACTTAGAACTAAGGAGAAATTTCCTGCCAGTGAGAACAATGAATCAGTGGAACGACTTGCCTCCAGAAGTTGTGAATGCTCCAACACTGGAAGTTTTTAAGAAGAGGTTGGATAACCCTTTGTCTGAAGTGGTGTAGGGTTTCCTGCCTAGACAGGGGGTTGGACTAGAAGACCTCCATGGTCCCTTCCAACTCTGTTAGCCTGTTATCAGAGGTAGGTTGCTGGAGGTTCGCAGGCGGTTCGGGAGAACCTCTAGCTAAGATTCTGTGCAGTTCGAAGAATCCCCAAATCCCACTCCTGGTTGGCCCCACCCATCCCTCCCAGGAGTCCCCATGCGACCCGTTTTGGATGCAGGTAAGTGCAGAGTGTGCACGGAGCTCGGGGAGGGCAAAAAACCAGCTCGGGAAGACTGGAAGTTCTGGAGGGCCTCCGGAGCCTGGGGAGGCTGTTTTCGCCCTCCTAGAAGCTCGAGAAAAGCCTCCGGAACCCAGGGAAGGCAAAAACGCCCCTCCCACAGGGCGGTGCAGGTGGCTGACTAGGCCACGCCCACCATGGCCACGCCCACCCAGCAACCGGGCAGAGAACCCCTGGCTAAATTTTTTGAAGCCCACCCCTGCCTGGTAGTTCTATTAAAATGCAGAAAAAGGTTTTTTTTTTAAAAAAAAGGAAAAATAGGGGCTAATTTTCAGAGCTTAGCCAAATTTGAACAACGGTGAAGCGATGGACCGTCCACATGCAAAACCGATGATGTGCTTTATTGGGCTGTTGCGCGAATTGCTGACTGGATGGACTGGATCTGTTCGAGAAGTTGCTCTTCAGGAATTCACAGCTTCGGTTTCTATTCCCAGGACAACAAGCCGCGCCTGAGATTCAGGCTGCAGTTCAACGATACAGAGGGGGTTCTTCGGCCCCAGAACGAAACTTACAGCGTTGACTGCGACACCATCCAGGCTGATGAAGCGCTTTCCGACAATGGCTTTGCCAGTGCTACTACAAACTGCACCAAAAACGTCATGGCAGTAAGTGGGAGGGGCAGGGAAGGCTGCCCATCACTCTGCTGAACGCCTAATTCCCAAATACGGTCTTATTATTTCATTTGTTTTATTTATTTAATTGAACTTATATACTGCCCCTTCTCCTCAGGGGACTCAGGGCGGTGGACAGCCAGAATTAAAACACATACAGTGCAAAAGTTAAGAAAAAACTAAAATAAATTAAATCATCGGCATTACCAGTTTAAAATCCCAATCTGCAAAATCAAAAAATTCCCAATTTAAAACCCAAAATCAATAGAATTAAAAAATTAAAAATCCCCATTAAAACCATTTAAGCTAGGCTGACTTGTTGGAATGAATAAGTCTTCAGGGCCTTATGGAAAGTGCAGAGGTCCGGGATCAGAATAGAAGAGTATTCTACTCTGAGTCTGGATTCATTCTACTCTACTCTACTCTACTCTAAATTCTACTCTACTCTACTCTACTCTACTCTACTCTAAATTCTACTCTAAATTCTACTCTACTCTACTCTACTCTACTCTACTCTACTCTACTTTTTCTCTATTCCCTATTCTACTCTACTCTATTTTAAATTCTATTCTATTCTACTCTACTCTTTCCTATTCCCTATTCTACTCTACTCTACTCTATTTTAAATTTTATTCTACTCTACTCTTTCCTGATTCGCTATTCCATTCTACTCTACTCTACTCCCCTCCATTCTTCATTCCAATATCTTATCCTACCCTACCCTACTCTCTACTCTCCACTCTTACTCTCTTCTATTTCTCTTCTCTCTTCTAATCTATTTTGTGTTTGTTGCGTGGATTGTGTCTTATGTTATACAGATAGTCCTTGACTTACAACAGTTCATTTCATAACCGTTCAAACTTCCATCTCAATTCTTTTCAAAGCATTGCGCTGTTTTGCTATTCATGCTCATATCCAAATATTTCCCACTTGTAGGTTACATTCCCACGGCTGATTCCCAGTTTTCGGGATGAACTCACGGTATGTAATCCAACTTTCTCTCAGGCAAGCTAGTTGAATCATTTTTACCAATAAAATAGCATTAGGAGGGGAAAATCTATATTCCGCCCACGTGACTGGCTCATATTATAGCAGCGATTTATTTGATTGTGGTTGAGCGTATGGTTTAATCACAGCTATTGAGGCAAACCGTGGTTTAGTTGAGGGAAAAAAAATTCTGAATCTGTCTCCATGATTTTAATTAGACTTGCTGATTATTTTTTTCCCCCAAGCCTTCAAAATGTATGCGTTGGCTGATAATGAAACACACAAATTAAGTCTGGGTGGGTTTTTTTTTTAGATTGCTGTTTGGAGATTTAAGGAGGCACAAATGGTGGAGATTTTTGAATATCTCCAAGGTCCCCTTCAATAAATATCTTAATGTCAACATCCAACTTGAAGTATCCAAATAAATATCCAGGACCAATAAAAGTCTCGAGGCAAAACTAACTCCGAGATTCCCAGGCATCAGTTCATAGTGTTAAACAATGATTTTCCCAGCCAAACCCCAGGGCTTCCATTTAGACCAAGTAAACAAATTCTCTTTGTTATGCCTCGACTTCACACCTGTTAAGATGTCCTTGAAAAGTTGTCGCGGCCTGTCAGTAGAGCTGGCAGCAGATTCAGACAGTGAGGAGGTTGGGGAGGAACGTGGGCCAGTCCTGGAGTCTGGGGAAGGTTTGGACAATGGCTCTGAGTCGGAGGCAGAAGGGAGCCAAGGCCATCTGGTAGTTTTTTGCTGCCTCCGGAGTGTCCGGAGTCTGACATCAGCGAGGCAGAAGAACAGCGTGAGCCTGTTCCTGGTATGCGCATGCACAGAGCTGCCAGGAGACAGGAACAATTAAGGAAACAGGGTCGACTTGGGAGTAAGGCTTGGAGATGATTGGCCCCTCCCGTAAGACATAAAAGAGAAGCGAACGGGACATGAGCTTTTTGCAGGAAGCAGTTAGTTCATCTGGCTGATTCAAGATTTGATACTTCTGTTTGTGACTCTGTGCCTAGTTTGGCCTTGCCCTGCATCTGGAAATTAGCTCTCTGGCAGCATTCCACGTGAAATGGGTGGGTGTTGATAACCTTCCTCTGAAAGGCTTTTTTTCAAGCCTTGCGGACTGTAAATGAAAGTAATTCACAGCCGTATGCATCAAAGAGGTTTGCCGGGACTATGTTTTGCTGTTTAATTTCTAAGGAAGCCTAGGTTGGAACAAAAGTTTCCGACACTCAAGCTTCAAGCTGGAGCTGCAGAAGTTTCGTTTCTCTAGATAACCCGCTTGTAAGCAACATCAGAACGGAATGCTTTTAAAAGCGGTGTCTGAAATTGGAGAGCAGATTCTGAAACGTGATTAGTGCAAACCTGTCTTGGTCTAAGATCTTTCATAATGTGGCTTTTTATAGGCCGGCCGGCCTGGAATGGGGTCTCAAGTGGCATCTGGAATGGAGTGGATCGTATCGATCGAGGATAATGGCCAGATCCATCATTTGACTCTCAGGCAGGCAATTCAACAGGGCTACACATTCTTTTCCGATGCCAGTGACATCATTATCCAAGTCCCGTTTAATGCAAGAGGAGTTGCAGTTTACAAGGTACACGAAATGAGAAATATTTATTGGTCGCATTTTTATGCCGCCCAACTCCCGAGGCACTCTGGGCGGCTAACAACAAAGAATAAAACAATGCGAACAATAACACATACAAAAGTTTAAAAAAAACATTAAAACCTATACACTCCGATTCATGGCCGGGTCTCGCAAGATCACCATAGCGAGATCAACGGCCCCAGGTCTGCTGGAAGAGCCAAGTCTTCACCGCTTCCCGGAAGGCCAGTAGGGTGGGGGCAGTCCGGACCTCAGGGGGTAATTGGTTCCAGAGAGCCGGGACAGCCACAGAGAAGGCCCTCCCCCGCGGGCCCGCCAGCCGACATTGTTTAACTGATGGGACCCGGAGGAGACTAGAACTCATGGCCTCCTGGTGATTGGCCCAAAGTCACCCAACTGACTTTCATGCTTAAGATGGGACTAGAATTACCGTCTCCTGGTAAGTTCGCTCAGAGTCTCCCAGTTGGCTTTCATGGCTACGGTGGGACTAGAACTCACGGCCTCCTGGTGATTGGCCCGAAGTCACCTAACTGACTTCCATGCCTAATGGTAATGATGTGCTATGAGATAATGGTGTTGATGTAGTGATGGATAACCTTTCACTTTAATGGTTTGGGGAAAATGTCAAGGCCTGCTTTAGGATTGGATATTGCCATAAAAGAAGTTTCTAGAAGGTTAAAAGCATGAAACGTTACCATATGTCTTTCAGGAAGGTAACCACGTGTTGTACACAGTAGCCATCAAGCTAACTTACGGGCCACCAGAGCAGCGCCTGACTCTGGAATCAAGAATGATCTGCGCCCCAGGTGAAAATTTTCTTTCCAACATTCTGCTTCTAAATCAGATACGGAGATGTTGGCTTCAAACTTGGGTGTTCCATCTGTAGCTTTTCCATGTTCTTCCTCATAAGTTGATTCCTTCTATCCTTTCCTTTAACTTACGCATTTTTGTCATGAAAAAAGAGCCATAGTTTCCCTTATCTTCTTTTCTTGATCTGAGTTTATTTTCTGATAGGGCAGGGAAGTGGATGAATTGAATTCTGACAAAGCTGAACTGAGAAAATATACAAAACCTGAATACGATTTGGGACTTAGCATGTTATCATAATCATATTTGTCAAGCATATATAAGATGACAGGTAAAAATATAAACATAATTTGAGTACATGAAAAGAGTAAGTAAAAAGGAACAGGGACGGAGGGCACGCTGGTGCACTTATGCACACCCCTTACAGACCTCTTAGGAATGGGGTGAGGTCAATAGTAGACAGTTTAAGGTTAAAGTTTTGGGGGTTTGGGGAAGAAACTACGGAGTCAGGTAGTGCATTCCAGGCATTGACCACTCTGTTACTGA
Source organism: Coluber constrictor foxii (assembly GCA_038048745.1). NCBI lineage: Eukaryota > Metazoa > Chordata > Lepidosauria > Squamata > Colubridae > Coluber > Coluber constrictor. The sequence continues at coordinate 5,996,104 of CM075973.1, forward strand.
AGTCGTATTTTCTGCAATCGAGTTTGGAACGGTTTACCTTGAGTTTGTATCTATTATGTGCTTGTGTATTGTTGTGGTTGAAGCTGAAGTAGTCATTGACAAGAAGGACATTGTGGCAGATAATTTTATGTACTATGCTTAGGTCAGACTGAAGTCGGCATAGTTCTAAATTGTCTAAGCCCAAAATTTGGAGTCTGGTGACATAAGGTATTTTATTGTGGTTAGAGGAATGGAGGACTCTTCTCATAAAATATCTCTGGACTCTCTTGATTGTATTTATGTCCGATATGCAATGCAGGTTCCAGAAATATGAGCTGTATTCAAGAATTGATCTAGCAAATGTTTTGTATGCTCTAGTTAGTAATACATTACCAGAGAAGAAGCTACGCAAGATTAGGTTAACAACTCTTAATGCCTTTTTGGCAATGTTGTTACAGTGGGCTCAGGCATTTAGATCTTTAGAAATGACTACTCCAAGGTTGTAAATGCAACAAGTATGGTTTGTAAATTCATGGTTTATGTACTACATTAGGCCTAAACATAGTAATGGGATTATTGAACCAACCAGATTAACATAACGTAATTAGTGCCATGTTAACAGCCCATATTTTTTGAAAGAGGTATATTATGCAAGCTTCTTATCAGGATTGAAGTTCTTCTTGAAGAACCTCAACATGTGGAAGACCATCAAAAATTGGAGAAGACAAATTGGTTTGGAAAATCTTCACTCTTTTCCCCACCCAACTTTTCAGGCCCAGCAATCTGTAATTCGACCCACATGATGCTGATTCTCCCAGCTTTCCCAGGAAAATTGACAGATGTCAGTCTGAATGAGAAGAACATTCCGGTACACCAACTTCAAGCCAATGGGATTGGTGTGGATACCAGAAAAGGAGTGAAGTTGTATATTCCCAAAAGACTTCTGAACACTCGGGTAAGTTCCTCGGGTCCAAGGACATTTTTCTTGAGGCAAATGTTGGGGGTGGTTTTGTGGCTAGGGAATTCTGGGAGTTGAAGTCTACAAGTTGGAAATCCCTGCTCTTAAAGGTACAAGAGCCGGCTGGAGAATTCTGGGAATTGAAGTCCACTCTTAAAAGTTTCCTGGGTTCAGTAACAATATCCTACCTTGAGTGTACCACAATAGGATCATCAGTTGATTAACCATTAGTTTTATTTTTTAAATTTTATTATTAATCAATATAAGCGCTTAATGAACATTGCATTGCCTGAGTCATTTTGCTTATACAGTCCAATAATAATAATAACAACAACAATAATATAATAATATTTAAATAATAGATAATAATGTATTTATATCTATTATCTTATTATTAATATATTATTAAATAATATATTTAAATAATAAACGGCTATGGATGAAATATGTAACAGTGATACCCATTGTCATCGGGGCGCTTGGTACCATGTCCAAGAATTTTATAAGATACATCAACAAATTGCAGCTTCCTGCAATAACACCAGCGGAACTGCAAAAAACTGCACTAGTTGGAACATCGTACATCTTAAGAAGGTACTTGGTTGATCCCTAGGATGCTGGCAGCAACCTATATCAACCATTAGCACCAGTCAATGGTATTTGTGATGCATTTTTGAATGTTCAGTTGACTGAGTTTCATGTTTAATGAATAAAGATAACAATAATATAATAGTAATAGTATATTGTTTACTTATATATAATATTTCATTATTCACATGTGCATAGTAATAATCTTTCATCTTCTAATTTCTACTTCTGTTATCTAGCCATTGATAAAAACAAATCCCATGTTAAAAAAATATTCTGTTTCTTCCTTGGCCTTTATTTTTAGTGCCAATCTATCTATCTCTGCACATTCTAATACCTTTTTGATTATATTCTCATCTGTAGGAGTTACCCTCATTCTTCCAATGTTGTGCATTGCACCACTGTCAACACATGTAATATTAAACGATTAACCATCATCTCTAACCACTCCTCTGTCTTAAAGTTGAAACTCCGCTGAAAGCAGTGAAATAATTTTATCTCTCTGATTTTCCAGGCCTACAGAGATTACGACTGCTCAGGTTTTCAGTTGTACGTTGAGTCCTTGACGTTGAATTTTGACTACCGTGGGGAAATAGCCACCATGGTGAGCTATCCGGAATGTCCTTGTGAACAAAATGCACCAATAGGTGAGGATTTTAACTTTGGTCTTAAAGACAGATCTTCGAATGTGGCCTGCAAAGGGGTTAAAACATGCTACCGTAGTTATGGGTCAACCATCTTCAGAAGCCCCAATGCAGAGAACATGCCACTTTCATCTTTCTACTTCAGTTGACAAAAACTCACACACCTTTCCGCCTTATTAGCACATTTTCTGGCCAAAAAATTGGTAGGTGCTTGGCTTTCCTGCTGAATTTAGACCTTTTAGCAATTTCTCCCTCCTTTTCTCTCCCTCCCATAAGTGATAAAGCTATAATTTTGGGCCGTTTTCTGTGGATTGGATGTTGGGGTTTTATATTTAAGCTAACTGAGGACTATCTGAACTATAAAATATGCTAAATATATCATTAGTCCCTCTGGGAGGTCCATCATAACTTCAAATGGTCACCGTGAGAACTATCTGTAGGAAAATATGTTCAATATATCATAAGTATCTTTTGGGAGATCCATTGTAACTTTGAATAGTTGATAAGTGAGGATTATATGTATCTGTATGTTAAATATGTTATAAGTATCTGAGGTAGTCCATTGTACCGTCAAATGGTGAGAACTATCTATAGTAAAACATGTTCAAAAAGTCGTAAGTATCTCTGGGGAATCCATCATAACATCGAGTGATCTTTAAGTGAGAACTATCTGTACTAAAATACGTTAAATATGTCATAAGTCTCTCTGGAAGGTTATCGTAACTTCAAATGGTCACTAAGTGAGAACTAGCTGTGATCAAATATGTTCAATGTGTCATAAGTCTCTGGGGAATCCATCGTAATGTTGAATGGTCACTAAGTAAGAATTATCTGTGGTAAAATATGTTCAATATGTCATAAATATCTTTGGGGAATCCATCGTAATGTTGCATGGTCACTATGTGAGAACTATCTGTGGTAAAATATGTTCAATATGTCATAAATATCTTTGGGGAATCCATTGTAATGTTGAATGGTTATTATGTGACTATTCAACATTACGATGGATGACTAGTGACTATGGTCACTAAAAAAGGGCCAAAATCAGACATTCTTGATGTTCCTTAGTTGGGTAACAAAATGTCTCCAACCAACCAACCAACCTCCCTCAAAGAAGACCGAAAACTTCCCGATTACACCCTGAGATACAGATATTCTCTTCAGTTGAACTTATTGTGGCTTATCATGGTGTATGACTTGATCCCTAACTTCCTTACAGTTACCATATGCACTCAAGACGGACACATGGATTTTGAGATAGCGAGCAGCAGTACGAAACCGGACTTAAACCTGGATACCCTCAGGCTTAGAGACCGAACCTGTGGGCCCGTCTCCTGGTCGGCTTCGAAAGACCGAGTCCACTTCCGTGTGCCACTGAACGGTTGCGGGACCACGGTGAAGGTGAGGTCCTCCTTCAGATGAACCCAGTTGGCTCTTCTGCTTCCCCGATACAGGTTGTCCTTGAATTACGACCGCAATTGAACCCCAAAGTTTTGTTGCTAAGGGAGACAACTGTTAAATGAATTTGCCTCGTTTTACGTCCTTTCATGCCACAGTTGTTAAGGGAATCACCACAGTAGTTAAGTTAGTAACATGGTTCTTAAGTGAATCTGACTTTCCTCGCTGATTGGGCTTGTCAGAAGATGGCAAAAGGGGATCACACGACCCCAGGATATTGCAACCGTCGTAAAAATGAGTTGACAAGTGTCCGAATTTTGATCATGTGACCATAGGGGTGTTGCAGAGTGGTGTGATGGCCTAGAGGTGGAGCTCTTGCCTCACAGTCAGGAGGCTGGGAGTTCAATCCTAGGGAAAGGCAGCTATTTTTCTCTCTGGGCACACTGAGAATATATCTGCTGAACAAAACTCTGGATTGGCGACAGGAAGGGCATCCGGCCATTCAAACACTCTGCTAGCTCCATTCAGTTGCCCAGACTCCACCCTGCAAAGGATTATGGGGTTGTTAAATGATGATGACCACAGGGGTGTTGCAATGGCTGTAAGTGTGAAAAACGGTCATAAGTCACTTTTTTTCAGTTTCGTCGTAACTTTGAAGGTTTCAACAAATGGTTGTCATCCAAGGGCTATTTTTACCCTTTTGCGCTTCCAGGTTGTTGGTGAGAAGATGGTTTATGAAAATGAAGTGAGTTCCTTTTGGCCAGATCAACCCCCACGCTGGATCTCCAGAGACAGCGATTTCAGGTAAATCTGGCTTGGCTTTTATGTGGCGATCAAGATGCCGTAATTTTCTTTGGGTATTTATGCTTTTCCATTTGTGCGCAATTCCAGCAAAATTGGGGTTGCACAGTGTTGCTCAAGACCACCCATGTGTTCTGTCCTCGCCACACAAACACACACACACTCAGACAGTCGGGGGTTAAATAAACTGGCAGGCAACCAATTAGTCTGATAAGATGCTTGGCAGCAATCCCAGCAGCTGCTTGCCAAGACCTTTATCAACTTAGAAGAAAATACACACCACAATTGTCCAGAAATAAAGTTGAAGCCGAAATGCAGGAATAAATCTGAAGACTCCAAGGGATTTATTAATTTTGTCCGTCACAGAGTTGAATGCTTAACTCACCCCCTTTTATAGCCTGTGGGGTGTGGTCCAGTGAGTCAGCTAATCACGGGCATGCTTTTTCTTCTGTTGCGCGCGCCTGTCTCTACGACGCTGGCGAGGGTCCAGCCAAAACTCATTACCCTCATCACTGTCCACCTGTGGCTGCGGGGACGTGCTTGGCTCTGGGCCTGTCTCTTGCCCTTCGGTGTCCTCCGGAGGCATTGCCAGAGAGGAGGGTCCTGGAGAAGGAGGCCTTGCCAACTCCTCTCCCTGACTCTCAGAGTCCTCTCCTGCTGATGACACAGGCTCAGGCAACGGAGCCACAACACCATGCATTTAGGATTGCAATGCTTTTTTCCCCCCCCCCAATACGCATTGATGATAAATGCAATAAAAATTTGATTTTGCTGATCGGCCCAGCCTCCATTCAGTAACTTTTGAAAGCGACGGATAACATTTAAATTCCGGGTTTATCCCTCCGTGCAGAGTTCATTATTTTGAAACTTGTGTGCAGACAATATTAATAAGAGTTTATGCCTTTGACCTAAATTATGTAACATTGATGTAGCTAAATTAATCCTGGATTGAAGGAATAACCTCTCCCCGCTCTTCACGATTGAAAGCCAGATAACAAAAGAGATTTCCGAAAACCCCAACTCCTGCTTAAAAAAAAAATAAAAATCATAACTGGAAGTATGTCTCTGCCTTGTACGTGGCAATTTCTGCAATCAATCAATCCTTCAGCATTTTCAGTTAGGATGATCTTTAAAGCCGGGTGTTTGTGCTATTGTGTAAATCGTGCATTTGAATGCACGCTAATCTTTAGGCTGTGATTGATTGACACGGCGGCTGGCTTTTATTTAACCCATTAAAGCCGAAATTCACATTATATGAATGAGGGTGATGTATAAACCCAGTCACGTAAGAAATAGGCTACAGTTCTTCAAACGCAAGAGGGCAAGAATAATAGAATTGAAGCGAGAGAGGTTTTCATTCTCCGACCCCCACCCCACCCTCAATTGACTATGAAATGAGAATACTGCCAATCTGAGTGGGTGGGTTGGTTAAGAAAAGAACTTTTGACTAAAAACAATATTAGAAGACGTGAAACTCTGGCTGAACCTTAGCAGGGAAAATAAAATCTTTGAATGCAGATGAATTAGCAATAGCAATAGCATTTACCGTACTCCTATACTGCTTCACAGTGCTTTTTCAGCCCTCTCTAAGCGGTTTACGGAGTCAACCTTTTGCTCCCAACAATCTGGGTCCTCATTTTACTGACCTTGGAAGGATGGAAGGCTGAGTCGACCTTGAGCCGGTCAGGATCGAACTGCTGCCAGTTGGCAGAGTTAGCCTGCAATACTGCATTCCAATCACTGTGCACCATGGAAGGAAGGAGAGGAGGGAAGGGAAGGGAAGGGGAAGGAAGGAAAATAGCAATAGCAATAGCACTTAGACTTATATACTGCTTCACAATGCTTTCACAGCCCTCTCTAAGCAGTTTACAGAGGCAGCCTTTTGCCCCCAACAGTCTGGGTCTTCATTTTACTGACCTCGGAAGGATGGAAGGCTGAGTCAACCTTGAGCCGGTCAGGATCGAACTGCTGCCAGTTGGCAGAATTAGCCTGCAATACTGCATTCTAACCACTGCGCACCATGGATGGATGGATGGATGGATGGATGGATGGATGGATGGATGGATGGATGGAAGGATGGAAGGGAGGAAGGAAGGAAGGAAGGAAGGAAGGAAGGAAGGAAGGAAGGAAGGAAGGAAGGAAGGTAGCAATAGCAATAAGACTTATATACGACATCACAGTGCTTTACAACCCTCTCTAAACAGTTTACAGAGGCAGCCTTTTGCCCCCAACAGTCTGGGTCCTCATTTTACTGACCTCGGAAGGATATGAGGCTGGGTCAACCTGGAGCATGGTGAGACTCGAACTGCCAAACTGCTGAGAGTCAGCAGCAGAATTAGTTGCAGTACTCCATTCTAATTTCTCGCCTTCCACACACACAGACAGGTAGCCCTCAATTTACGACCACAATTGACTCACAATTAAGTGAGTTTTGCCTCATTTTATGACCTTCCTGGATACAGTCATTAAGTGAATCATGGCAGTGGGGGTGGTGGAGAAAAACATATCGGAAGGGGACCCTCCCTAGTTCTTTGGGAAGTAAAGGCAAGGGATGGGGAGGGGGGGGGAGACAGGAGTTCAGATTTTCAAGATAATCTCACCATGAAGGTAGCGTTAGTACTCATGTTTTTTTGTTTTTTTATTTATTATTTATTAATTTATTTATTTATTAAATTTCTATACCGCCCTTCTCCTACCGGACTCAGGGCGGTGATTTTTGGTTACCTGTCCAGACTAAGGGCTGATGTTACTCAACTTTTCTTTCCAGGTTGACCGTGGTTTGCTCGTACGAGAGTGCCGATACTTCCTTGAATGTCAGGATAAACACACTTCCTCCTCCTGGGCCTGCAATCAACCAAGGTCCACTTTCTCTTCTTCTTCTCATTTATCCAGGTGAGACATTTTAATTTACGGGGAGGTGGTGGGAGACATTTCTTCATTGCAGTTTTATGTCTTCTTACTTCCAGTGTCTAGAGCAGGGGTCAGCAACCTGTGGCTCTGGAGCCGCATGTGGCTCTTTCATCCCTCTGCTGCGGCTCTCTGTTGCTGATCGGCAATTTGGAGAGGAACTTCCATTTAAGGCAGGGAAAGCATGGTGTTCCAGGAGGAGACTCTATGGCAAGGGGCAGGTTTTCTGGTTGGTTCCACAATTGATAGGGCTTTTGGTTAGGACAAGTAGAGGAAAAAGGACACCGCACTAGGAGGAGACTCTATGGTGGGGGAACCGGACTTCCGGTCGGCTCCAGAATTGAACGGGGGGGGGGGGGGGGGGCTTCCGGTTAGGACCTTTGTGGCTCTTTGAGGGTTTAAGGTTGCCGATCTGTTTCTCAACCTTGGCAACAATTAAGATAAGTGGACTTCAAAATTCCCAGTGTGGCTGGGCTGGCTGGGGAAATTCTGGGAATTGAAGTCCACACATCTTAAGGTCGCTAAGATTAAGAAATACTGATTTTAGAGAACCGAATTCTTTGTTTATGAAACTACTTGGAACTGCTTGCCATGGTGGTGCAGTGGCTAGCGTGCAGTACTGCAGGCTACTTCTGCTGACTGCCAGCTGACTGCAATTCGGCAGTTCGAATCTCACCAGGCTCAAGGTTGACTCAGCCTTCCATCCTTCTTAGGTGGGTAAAATGAGGACCCGGATGGTTGGGGGCAAGTGGCTGACTCTGTAAACCTCTTAGAGAGGACTGTAAAGCACTGTGAAGTGGTATATAAGTCTGCTATTGCTTGGGAAGGAAGAAAAGAAAGAAAGAAAAGGAAGGAAGGAAGGAAGGAAGGAAGGAAGGAAGGAAGCCGTGGTGTCACAGTGGTTAGAATGCAGAATTTCAAGCTGACTCTGCCTACTGCCAGGAGTTCGATCCTGACCGACTCAAGGTTGACTCAGCCATCCATCCTTCTGAGATGGGTAAAATGAGGACCCAGATCATTGGTGGCAAGTTGCTGACTCTGTAAAATGCTTAAGAGAGGGCTGTAAAACCCTGTGAAGCGGTATATAAGTCTTAAGTGCTATGGCTATTGCCAGAAGTTTCAGATAGCATAGATCCAATGTATCCATAGTTATCTGGATGAAGCTCTTTAAAATTATCCAAAGAGTTAAATTTACACACTTGGTAATGATTTCTGTCATTTGCATAATGACATCATTATAGAAGTGACCTAAATTGCTGCAAATGATGTCCTTTTGCTTTTAAAAGACATTGGGAAGGGAGAAAATGCCCCTAATGGCCTATTTAAATTGAAGTCTCCTTCGGGTGTGCAATTAACGCACATAAACTTAATTACGTGCCCATTGTTTTTTCACGTCTTCTATCTAAACAGCGTGGGCCTTAAAAGGCTGCCAAACTAGAAAGCCGTACGTTTAAAAAGCTAAATTAAAATACAGCTGCCCGTATAATATTTTTCCAATTTGGAAACACTAACTTGAAATCCAGTTTTAACTGCCCGTGGGAGCCCACGGGGATCGGAGCGATAAATGAAATGGCGTGAAATAAAATTTGAAAAATGCGCTGAGAGAAACGGAGAAAGAAAAAGAGGACTTTAGAAGCCTCAAAACAACTAAATTTCTCAGTACATGCACCGGGCGATTTTTGGAACTGAGTTAAAGATGCTGGAGTCACAAAGGACAAATTGGAAGTAAAATCTTGATGTGATTGAATGGGTTGTTTGAATGCCACCAGAGCTGGCAACACTGGGCAGGAAGGAGCAGCTCCTCCAGATAATGGTTTCTTGTTTTGCAGATCAGTTCTACTCGGTTCCTTATACAGATGACCAATATCCACTTGTGAAATACCTGCGAGAGCCCATTTTCCTTGAGGTTCAAGTACTTAACCGAAATGACCCAAACATCCATTTAATGTTGGAGAACTGCTGGGCTACCCTATCCTCAGAATCTACTTCTTTGCCACGCTGGAACATTGTGGTTGATGGGTAAATGGCCTTTATTTTCTTCCTTTCTATTCCTGTACTTACTTGTATCCTGCCTTTTATTATTTTTCCAAACAACTCGTTATTTGTAAATGGATCCAACACGCTTTCCTCCTCCTTTTTTCCCCACAATAAACAACCTTGTGAGGTGGGTTGGGCTGAAAAGAGAGAGACTGGCCCAAAGAGCCTCAGATAGCTCGACGGGCTAGATAGCCTGTTATTAACACCCAGCTGTCTGCATTTATGCGAGTTCGAAGCTCAAGGTTGACTCAGCCTTCCATCCTTTCTAAGGTAGGTAAAATGAGGACCCAGTTTGTGGGGGCAATAAGCTGACCTTGTATAAATATACAAAAGTATGACGGCTATTGCTTAAAGCATTGTAAGCTGCCCTGAGTCTCCGGAGAAGGCGGCATATACTGTATTTTCCTGCGTATAAGACTACTTTCTAACACACAAAAATCTTCTCAAAAGTCAGGGGTCGTCTTATACGCTGGGTCTCATTCTCCTGTAACCAAGCAGACCAGCCCATAAGGCTCTGACGAGCCTTAAATGGCTCTGAGGAGGGTCGTCTTATACGCCCAGTCGTCTTATACGCCGGAAAATACGGTAAATCTAATTTTAAAAAAAAGTCATCCAACTGGTTTTCATGCCTAAGGCAGGACTAGAACTCACCGTCTCCTGGTGATTGGCCCAAAGTCACCCAGCTGGTTTTCATGGCTAAGACAGGATTTGAACTCATGGCCTCCCACTTTCTAGCTTGGTGCCTTAACCACTAAATCAAACTTTCATGCTGGAAAAGCATGGAAGAGTCTTGAGCCTCTCACCAAATCGATCAAGATAAAAACCAGGTTTATGTTGTCTAAAGGTAATTGCGTTTCTACCTGATGCAGTTCAGGTACACCAGTATGAATGCAGCTGGAGAACCATTAGCGCGCGCATTCACACTGAGCGTGTGGCACCAACCTTGTGCAAAAAGGTAGTCGTGTGAATTACAGAACTGTGAATTACGTAGCATTAGTTTGTAATAAGGGGACGCGGTGCCTCAGTGGCTAAGACGTTGAGCTTGTCGATCAGAAAGATCGGCAGTTTGGCGGTTCAAATCCCTAGTGCCGCGTAACGGGGTGAGCTCCGGTGACTTGTCCCAGCTTCTGCCAACCTAGCAGTTCGAAAGCAGGTAAAAAAATGCAAGTAGAAAAATAGGGACCACTTTGGTGGGAAGAGAACAGCGTTCCGTGCACCTTTGGCGTTGAGTCATGGCGGCCACAGGACCACGGAGACGTCTTCAGACAGCACTGGCTCTTCGGCTTTGAAACGGAGATGAATACTGCACCCTAAAGTCAGGAACGACTAGCACATATATGCGAGGGGAACCTTTACCTTTAGTTTGTAATAATACAGCCAGTCCCTAACGACAGGATTTTTATTTTTATTATTATTGGTTAATCTGTAGTGAGATTCACAGTCTTTGAGGCTGGTTAATAGCTCAGCAGCTCGAGTCCTAACCAAGGACCTAGGAACTGTTAAGGTATCGTCGGAGGATGTAAGCTGTTCCGAGTAAGGTGGTTTTTTGCAGAGTCAAAATGTTCAAGTCCGGTAAATTTAGAATTTCTAAATAGTGGGGTAGCCCTTTGGGTATTGCTCCAAGGGCTCCAATTACAATCGGAACAACACATGATTTCTTTTTCCATAGTCGCTCAACTTCGATTTGCAAGTCCCGGTACTTTGTGATTTTTTAAATTATTTGTTTATTATTTTTTTTTTTATTATTATTATTATTATTATTATTATTATTATTATTATTATTATTATTATTATTATTATTATTATTATTATTCAAAAATGCACTGCTCGGCTGGTTTTTTCTAACCCATCCCCGCAGGTTTTCCAAAGAGAGAAGAATGCACATTTTATTAATGCTGATTTGCTTCTTTTCCGTAGATGCGAATATGAACTTGACAATTACAAAACCATCTTCCATCCAGTTGGCCCGGCGGTCAGTTACGCTAATTTCCGCCAAAGATTTGAAGTGAAGGCATTCGCTTTTGTCTTTGACGGCAAAGCTCTGTCCAGCCTGGTGAGTTTTGTCACTGAAAGTCCTTGTGAGATTGATTTCTTCCTGCTGGAACTGGGGCTCAATTGTGGTCATTAAGTTGAGGGCTATCTATATAGCAGTTAGTGGGTTATTTGTTCAGCTTTATTCTTGGGAGGAAGCTAAAATATATGAAGAACGGTTGCAGGAACTGGGTATGTTTAGTTTGATGAAAAGAAGGACTAGGGGAGACATGATAGCAGTCTTCCAATATCTCAGGGGCTGCCCCAAAGAAGAGGGAGTCAAGCTATTCTCCAAAGCACCTGAGGGTAGGAGAAGAAGCAATGGGAGGAAACTCATCAAGGAGAGAAGCAACTTAGAACTAAGGAGAAATTTCCTGACAGACAGAACAATTCATCAGTGGAACAACTTGCCTCCAGAAGTTGTGAATGCTCCAACACCGGAAATTTTTAAGACAAGATTGGATAACCATTTGTCTGAAGTGGTGTAGGGTTCTATTCTATTCTGTTCTGTTCTGTTCTGTTCTGTTCTGTTCTGTTCTGTTCTGTTCTGTTCTGTTCTATTCTATTCTATTCTATTCTATTCTATTCTATTCTATTCTATTCTATTCTATTCTATTCTATTCTATTCTATTCTATTCTATTCTATTCTATTCTATTCTATTCTATTCTATTCTATTCTATTCTATTCTATTCTATCCTATCCTATCCTATCCTATCCTATCCTATCCTATCCTATCCTATCCTATCCTATCCTATCCTATTCGTGCCTTTTGCCGTACCCTTAAGACCCTACTAATCCAACAAGCTGGTCTGATGGAATGAGAAATTTTAATGGGTATTTTAGTCTTGGGGTTTTAATAATTCAGCCAAACCATTGAATCTGTTTTAAATTGTTTTAACTTTTGTGTCTATGTTGGTTTTATTATTGGCTGCACACCGCTCTGAGTCCCTCGGGAGAAGGGCGGTATAAAAGTTTGATTAAATAAAATAAAATAAAACTGTTCTGTTCTGTTCTGTTCTGTTCTGTTCTGTTCTATTATTCTATTCTATTCTATTCTATTCTATTCTATTCTATTCTATTCTATTCTATTCTATTCTATTCTATTCTATTCTATTCTATTCTATTCTATTCTATTTATTCCTATTCCTATTCCTATTCCTATTCCTATTCCATTCCATTCCATTCCATTCCATTCCATTCCATTCCATTCCATTCCATTCCATTCCATTCCATTCCAGCCTCTATTGTTCTAAATTCATTGTAAAGGTGGAGTAGCCCTCCTGTGTCTTTTGCCTCTTAGTTGATCTACAGGAGCTGGTGGACTGACAACTTTCTTCTTCTTTAGGTTTATTTTCACTGCAGCGTAATCATCTGTGATAGACAGCATCCAGATTCTCCCCTGTGTTTTTCTCAGTGTCCTCGTTTATCCAGAAAACGACGAGGTAAGGGGTTCATCCTCAAAGTTCTCAGTTGAGAATAAAGGCCAAACAAAAAAGAAACATAAGAAGAATCAAATGTATGGCTAAGCTAGTGTCTTCTTTACATTTGCTTTCTGCATTTAACTCCAATCTGATTTCTTAATGTTTCTCAACCTTGGCAACTTTTTAAGATATGCGGACTTCAACTCCCACAATTCCCCAGCCTGCATGCCCCCAGCCAATTCTGGGAATTGAAGTCCACACATCCTAAAATTGCCAAAGTTGAGAAACATTGTTCTAGGTGTATTAATATTCTAAGCTGCCCAGATTTACCCTGTGGCCAATAAATCAGACAAAGATGGACAGATAGTGGTGTGGTGGCCTAGTGGTGAAAACGCTCGTCTCCCTTTCAGGAAGGTTGAGAGTTCAATCCTAGGTAGCAGCAGAGATTTCTCTCTTGTGCGCAAAGAAAAAATATCTGCTGTGAACTCTTATGTGGTGTCAGGAAGGGCATCCGGCCAATAAATGCTCAGTTCCATCCAATAGCAGTAGCCCTGGCTCTACCCTGAATTAAGGGATTACAGGGTCGTAAAAAGAGAGAGATAGATGGAGAGGTGGGTAGATGGATAGATGGATGGATAGATGGATGGATGGATAGATAGATGATAGATAGATAGATAGATAGATAGATAGATAGATAGATAGATAGATAGATAGATCAGAGCATAGCCAAGCCCTCAACCAATCAGAACACACCTCCACCCAATCAGAACACAGCCAAGCTCCCACCCAATCAGCTCACACCCCCACCAGCAGTTAAAAGGAAGAAACAGCAGCGATCTCACATTGCTCCTGGAAGCACAAAGCCAAGAACACCAGCCTGAAGATGACGAACGAGACTTTGTTGAAACGTCGCCAAGACACATCCAATTCTACACGGGAGAACACCCGAATAACCAAAGACCTACATAGATAGATAGATAGATAGATAGATAGATGATAGATAGATAGATAGATAGATAGATAGATAGATAGATAGATAGATAGATAGATAGATAGATGATACATACATACGCCAAATCCCTGAATTCTGGGAGATGAAGTCCCATTGTACTAAAAAGTGGCTTTTTGGGTTGAGTAGTTTCATGGCAACAAAACACAATTTTCTGCCTGCAGAAGAGACAACGGAAAAGACCGCAGTTGTGACTTTGCCACATGCTGTCATTTTGGTACCGGAGGAGCAATTTAAGATGCAAGGTACGTCATCCTTAATTATTGTAGCAATTGTGCCAAAGAGTCTGTTAGGCTTTCGGGTGCCCTTGGGGGCAACGTTACGCGAATTTAGCAGAGGGCGGAAGCGGCGCTGTGCTGAAAGTCGGAAGACAGAGAAGGGTGAACAAGATAGGAATTCCATCGCTGGAGGCTTTTAAGAATAGACTGGATAGCTGTTTATTCGGAATGGCGTAGGGCAGTGATGGCTAACCTTTTTGCCATTGTGTGCCAGGAGCGGAGGGGGAAGGGGGGTCATGCATGCAGGGCCCCCGCTCCTGGCATGCGATGACACGGTGGGCCCGTTAGGCCTATTTTTCTCTCTCCCCAGGCTCCGGAGCCTTTCTAGGAGCTTGGGGAGGGTGAAAACAGCCTTCCCTACCCACCCAGAGGCCGGAAACAGCCCGTTTGCCAACTTCCTGCCATAGGTTTACCATCACGGGCGTAGGGCATCTCCTGCCTGGGCAAGGGTTTGGACTAGATGACCTCTAAGGTCCCTTCCAACACTGTTCTTCTGTTATTCACAGGTCTCTTTGCCGTGATGTCCAGGCTGTTCATGTTCTCACCGTTTTTTAAAAAATCTTTTTTGGTCTCCTTCCCACAGGCCAGCAGAAGTTGAGCATCAAGGTGTGGATCGCTGTTTCTTCGATAACCGTGTTTGCCCTTTTGGCTACTGTCGTGGTAGTCCTGGTTTTGTTATTCCGAAGGCGGAAAGGATCTGGCTTGATCAATTAAATAAAAAGATCCCTCGATTACCCAGGATGTGTGTGGGTGAAATGATTTCACTAAGCCATAACACGATGGCTTGCTGGTGTCCTAACCTTAGGCTTCCTGAGACAGTAAAAAAATTATTTATCTATCTATCTGTCTGTCTGTCTGTCTATCTATCTATCTATCTATCTATCTATCTATCTATCTATCTATCTATCTATCTATCTATCTATCTATCATCTATCTATCTATCTATCTATCTATCTATCTATCTATCTATCTATCTATCATCTATCTATCTATCTATCTATCTATCTATCTATCTATCTATCTATCTATCTATCTATCTATCTATCTTTATCTATCATCTATCTATTTCTATCATCTATCTATCTGTATCTATCTATCTATCATCTATCTATCTATCTATCTATCTATCTATCTATCTATCTATCTATCTATCTATCTATCATCTATCATCTATCTAATTATATTTCTATACTGCCCTTCTCCCGCAGGACTCAGGGCGATGCACAGCCAGGGTAAAAACACAAAACACAACAAACATCATTTATTTATTTATTATTTATTTATTTATTAATCAAATTTCTATACCACCCTTCTCCTTCCGGACTCAGGGCGGTGAACAGCCAATTTAAAACCAATAACAATACAGTGAGTTAAAACGTACTAAAAGTCCATATAAATTCAGGCTGAATATATCGATAAAACACTAAAACTCTAAAAATTAAATAATTTAAAATAATTTAAAATTTAAATATTTAAAAATAGGAGGGATCAGGCAAGTCCGGCAAGTTGGAAGAAATAAGTCTTCAACGCCCGACGAAAGGTCCGGAGGTCAGTGATAGTTCTCAGATCTGGAGGGAGATCGTTCCAGAGGGTGGGGGCTACCACAGAGAATGCTCTCCCCCTGGGGGTCGCCAGCCGGCACTGTCTGGCTGACGGCACCCTGAGAAGGCCCTCTCTGTGGGAGCGAACTGGCCGGTGGGAGGCAATAGGTAGCAGAAGGCGGTCCCGTAAGTACCCTGGTCCTAAGCCATGGAGCGCTTTAAAGGTGATTACCAACACCTTGAAGCGCACCCGGAGATCAACCGGCAACCAATGCAGCTCACGCAGGAGAGGCGTCACATGGGAGTGCCCTGTCGCTCCCATAATCCCCCGCGCGGCCGCATTCTGCACCAGTTGGAGCCTCCGGGTGCATTCCAAGGGGAGCCCCATGTAGAGAGCATTACAGTAGTCCAAGCGAGACGTGACGAGTCCAAGCCTGAGTGACTGTGCGCAGGGAGTCCCGATCTAGAAAGGGGCGCAGCTGGCGTATCAGGCGGACCTGATAAAAAGCCCCCCTGGCCACAGCTGTCGTATGATCCTCTAATGACAGCCGTGGATCCTGGAGGACGCCCAAGTTGCGCACCCTTTCCGTGGGGGCCAATGATTCGCCCCCAATAACCAACGATGGAGTCAGTTGGCTATATCGGGACGCCGGCAGCCACAGCCACTCAGTCTTGGAGGGGTTGAGTCGAAGCCTGTTTCTCCCCATCCAGACCCGCACAGCTTCAAGGCACTGGGACATCACTTCCACGGCATCGTTGGGGTGGTCTGGGGTGGAAATGTACAGCTGAGAGATCATAAATTTAAAATTTTAAATTGTTACACAATTTGGCCCAATTAAATTAAAAAGCCAGAAATTAAAATACCTAATTAAAATTCATTTAAATGGTCAGCCCCGCCTGTTGGAACAGCAGGGTCTTGAGGGCACGGCGAAAGGCACGAAGGTCGGGGATCTTACGTATCTCCGGGGGCAATTCATTCCATAGGGCAGGAGCCCTCACAGAGAAGGCCCTCCCCCTGGGGGTCGCCAGTCAACATAATTTGACCGACGGCACCCTGAGGAGTCCCTCTCTGTGAGAGCAAAGTGGCTGGTGGGAGGCTATCGGTGGCAGAAGGCAATCTCGTAGATACCCAGGTCCTAAGCCATGGAGTGCTTTAAAGGTAGTAACCAACACCTTGAATTGTACTCGGAAGACCACTGGGAGCCAGTGTAGCTCGCGCAGGAGAGGTGTTACATGGGTGCAATGAGTTGCGCCCATAATCACCTGTGCGGCCACATTCTGTACCAATTGGAGCCTCCGAGCACACAATTCATCCCCAAACCCCTCTTTTTATTTCAACGGCTGTGAATTCTGTTCATTCACAGCCCGTAATGAGTCACAAATGGTTTGTAAAGAGTCTGACAGAAGTGTGCCACAATCCTTCGGGATAATAATAAGCACCCACCTTTATCTCCCTTGACAGGCTGCCAAAGACCTAGTTGGCAATTAGCTTTGCAAGGCCACATGGAGCATAGTGCCAAAACGGAGCTTCAGAATTTAAACCGGCCAGCATAAACAAAGTTGCTTCCTGCAAAGGCTCACGCGCCTTTGCTCCTCCTTTATGTCTTATGGGAGGAGCCAATCCTCTCCAAGCCCAACTCCCGAATCATCCCTTTTGTTTTAACTGTTCTTGCCTTCTGGCAGCTCTGCGCATGCGCACACTGGGAACAGGCTCTGCCTCAATGATGTGCAACTCTGGAGGCAGCACATAACTCCCAGATGGCCCTGGCCCCCTCTCTGCCTCTGATGTAGAGTCCTCGTCTGAGCCTTCCCCAGATTCCAGGACCGGCCCATGTTCCTCCCCAACCTCCTCACTGTCAGACCACAACAGCTGCTAACTTTTTATGCTGTGTGAGAACCCATCCAGTTATGGCTTCCCTAAATAATCAAGGAACAAAACAAACCTGAGTAAGATCCAGACTGACCAGGCTTTCCAAATTTGGCGGATTTCATGCTAGGCTTTTCTTCTTTTGCAGTATAATTCTCTTGTAACGCTCTTAATTCTTGGAGATAAAATTCCTGGTTAGCCATCCCTCTTAAATTGTTTCTTCAAAGGGTTGAGTTTCCCTCCTTCCTGCATTTGCCAAAAAAAAAAAAAACCCCAACTATTTGATCTTGGGCCGAAGAGGGATGCAGAGCTTTCGATGAGTGATCTTATGCCTCGGGGGAATTTTCCCCGCTCTCGCAGCTTTGTGCTTCTGCATAATTTGGTGGATCAGTTGCTTCTCAGCACTCCCATTTTCTCACTCAGCAGGCAGAAATTCTTCCTCCGCAGACAATATGATTTTTAAGTGACCTTTTTGTCAGGAATGCATGCGTTTACTCTTGGATCGTTGCTAGAAATGCCTTGTATCTACAATACCAAAATGATCCCGTTTTTTTCTATATACCATATTTTTCGGAGTATAAGACGCACCTTCCCCCCCCCAAAAGGGGGTGAAAATTTGGGTAAGTCTTATACACCAAATGTAGCGCTGCCCACCCACTGGCCCCCACCCTTTGGCCTCTGCCTCCCAGCAATTTACCTCCTTGCAGCAAGAAGAAACAGCCCATTTCAGCTCCAGCACAGCCTAATTAGCACAAGTTGATTGGCCGTTGGATCGGCCTGCTGACTGTCAGCTGTTTCAGGCTGCAGGGATTGCCATTGTCTATTGCTGCGCGGGCCTCTGCTGCTTGCTGCAAGGAGGTAAACTGCTGGGAGGCAGATTTTTTTTTTCTTGTGCTAATCAAGCTATGGTGAAAATAAGAATGAAAGTAAAGCAGGCTGTTTGCTGCAAGGAGGCAAAATTGCTGGGAGGCAGATTTTTTCCCCCCTTTGCTAATCAAGCTATGCTGAAAATGAAAATGAAAGTAAAGGAGGCTGTTTGCTGTTTGCTGCAAGGAGGCAAAATTGCTGGGAGACAGAGGCAGATTTCTTTTTCTTCTTTTCCTCACCCAAAAAGGTAGGTGAGTCTTATAGTCCGGAGCGTCTTATACTCTGAAAAATACGGTATATCCATCTTGTCCTGTCTCCTCTGCTGTCTGGAATGCAGCTCCTGTCTCATTTCTTTGCGAGCTAGACCTGGACTCGCATCAGGTGCAAAATCTTGAATTCATCCTTGTCTTCCCCCAGTCACTATTCCCTCTATTCAAGGAACAAATTTACTGCTATAAGAGAATATTTAGAGCTCAGGGTTGACATGAGGGGTCCTTGGCGTGTGATGAGCTTGGTGATTTTCTTGCAAACGTTTCATGACCCAACTAGGTAACATCATCAGTGTTAGGAGTGGGGCTGGTGGAGAGGAGGCGAAGGAGAAGAGGAGAGGAAAGAGGAGGACTGAGGGGTTCTTGGTGCTCTCTGAGTTTGGTGGTTTTCTTGCAGACGTTTCATTACCAAACTAGGCAACACCATCAGTGCTATGATGTTACCTAGCTTGGTAATAAAATGTTTGCAAGAAAATAACCAAACTCAAAGAGCACCACGGGCCACAAAATAGATTTACTAGATCAATTTCCAGCAAAAGGTGATTCCGGATCAAATCTAAACCAATGGAAATTGGATCCAACAATTTTTGATGACGGGTGTTTAGTGAATTGTGGTTATTAAATGAATCTAGCTTTCTCCGATGAAAGAAGTATTAGGGTTCCGACCGATGCCCTAATTAAATCATGAGCCTCAAGCCAAGCTTCAAAAGAAATCCAGTTATTTATTTGGAGTTTCATGTCTGCACGTTCCAAGAGAAGCCAACTCTCACCCCACGTAATTTATGTTCCAGCTTGACCCTGTTTCCCCCCTCCTTCCAAGGTGTGTCATTAGTCATATTCTCTAAGAAGCAATTTTGCAAGTTGTAGAGATCACTCCCCTCCGGCCACTGTGGGTAACCGTGAAGACAGCCTTGACAGAGATATGGCTGGAATGTGTTTATGTTTTGTGCTGCCTCAACGCAGCTGCAGAGTTTGTTTCCCCATCCCCTTTGCCTATGGCAACTCGAGAGCAGGCTAGGGATGCTTTGCGAGTTGACAAGAACAAGTCTAGAAGGAGGGTTAAGATAGGTATGAACTGTCTCTGGCTTTTTTGCCCCGACAGCAATCAATTTCTCTAAAAGTTAGATTCTCTTTATTCAAGATTTTGGACTGTACAATACAGTTCACAAACATGTAAGGTCAAAACTCTAGGCGAAACTGAACCAAAACACAAAATAAAGCAATCTTTTATTTGCAACTTAATCAGCACAAGCATGCCAATATCTATACAATATTAGATGGAGTTAGACTCCAATTTAAATGAGAATATCAAGCAAAATTGCTGGTGAATGTTTTTATGGGACTTGTCCCAAAATGATTTCTGCCCCACCTCCAATAATGAGGGTATGGATGTCATTTAAAACATTTCTTTCGATGGATCAATTTGGTGTGTTTGGAGAATCTCAATACTAAAAAAACAGAAAAATCAGAAGCATACAACGTCCGTGACTCCTTCAGCTGCCTTTTGATTTGTTTATTTCAATGTTTTTTTCCCCAAATTTGGCCACTTTTATGAAATGTGGACTTCAACTCCCAGAATTCCCCAGCCAGTATACTTAAAGTCCACACCTCTTAAAGCTGCCAGTTTTGCAAAACACGGATTTATTTAATGACCCTGCTCCTGCAGGCTAAGTCATCGATCAGTTTACATACAAAGGCCCCAGTTCTCAAAAATGGTGGATGAACACATATCGTCTCCATTTAATGACCTTGCGGGGTGGAGTCTGGGCAACTGCCTGGAGGTGAGCGATTACTGGCCAAATGCCCTTCCTGTCGCGCATTCAGCAGATGTATTCTCATTGTGCCCAAAGAGAAAAATATCTGCCTCTACCTAGGATTGAACTCGCAGCTTCCTGATTGTGAGGCGAGAGCTGGTGGATGAACACATACCCCTGGAGTTAATCTGCCCAAATAAATCCATTTGTCATCATCTATCTGGCCAAGACAGAGACCAAATGTAGCAAAGGCTGCCCAGATTCACTGGGGTCTCCGGGGGTGCTTTTGACATGAGGTTGGAAAAGTCCCTCTGCATCTGCAGGTTGGTCAGACACTGTGATTCTCCGACGGAAATTCTGGCCCAGCAAGATGTAGATGAAAGGGTTGAGGCAGCTGTTGGCATAACCCAGGCTGATCGCCACATTGTAGGCATAATAGAAGGGCAAGGTGGGCTCAACGGCCAGTTGGATGAGCTGTAGGATGTGGAACGGAGCCCAACACAAGAAGAAGGCCAAGCAGATGGCAATGGCGATGCGTGTCACCCGTTTGATCCGGAGTTGGGTGCCTCTTTGCCTGGTCAGAGCTTCAGAAGATCGGGCCATCTTCAGGAGGATTCTCTGGTAGGCCACGGTGATGACCGCAAATGGGATGGCAAAAGCAAGGAAGAACTGGTAGAGGGTATACCAGTAGATGTCCCACTGAGGATCCGGCAGATGTATCCCGCATCCCAGGAGCTCTCCTGGCAGGGGAATGAGCTGGGCGTACATCCAGACGGGAGTGATACTGAGAAAGGAGAGGCCCCAAATCATGCAGATGACCATGATGGCCAGAGGTGGCTTCCTGAAGCGGGTGGAGGAGAAAGGATAGACGGTAGCCAGGTAGCGGTCAATGGACATGGCGGTGAGGATGTAAGTGCTGGTAAACTGGCTATTGGCATCCAAGGCGGTAATGATGGTGCACATGGTCCCTCCGAATTTCCAGGTTCCTTGGCCCAACAGCTGGTGGATGAGGAAAGGCATCCCCAAAAGAAACAGGAGGTCCACCAAGGAAAGGTTGACGATGAAGATATCAGGTACGGTGCTGCTGGGGCTGGATTTCTTCAAGACGACACAGATCACCAGGCTGTTGCCAATGATGCCCACCAGACAGATGATACCAAAGAGGGTGGACATGATAACGGTCGAATAACTCATGGAGCCGAGGTCGCCTATGAAGAAAGAGAAGTGGGAGAAAGAGAGTACTTGAAGTGCCATGTTCAAGAATCCTCAGCTAAAGCTGGATCACCAGAGCTTGAGATAGCTACCGATTGCCCCAGATCAGATTTCTGGAACTTCGGAGCTACAGTTCCATGTTCTTGACACAAGGCACAATGTACCACAAGAGAGTGAAAGCATCACGGAGGACAGAAGGAAAGGAGGGACACCGAGCCTGTGTAGCGTAGGGGGCTAATGCCTCCTACTAAAGGCAGCAATTAACACCAGCTGCCTGGAATTTCTGTGAGTTCAATCCTAGCCAGGCTCAAGGTCGACTCAGCCTTCCATCCTTTCTAAGGTGGGTAAATTGAGGACCCAGTTTGTGGGGGCAATAAGCTGACTTTGTATAAATATACAAAAGTATGAAGGCTATTGCTTAACGCATTGTAAGCCGCCCTGAGTCTCCGGAGAAGGGCGGCATATAAATTAAATTAAAAATAAATAAAAATAAACATGATTGAAACCTTTAACGCTATTAAGAGTATGAATAAGGTTCTAAAAACAAGGATCTCCAAACTTGGCAACTTGTGGACTTGTGGACTTCAACTCCCAAGATTTATTTTATGTTTTTTATTTTATTTGTCAAGCATATATAAGATATCAGATAAAAGTATAAGCATCATTTGAATACATGAAAAGGATACGAGTTAAAAAGGGACCTTAGGACCGGGACTGACTAATGTATGATAATTAATAATGAATTATAATAAGTAATGGCTGACTAGGGAAGAGGACGCCTTTGCCCAAGTAAGCCTTAACTCCAGAGATACACCACCTTCTTAGTTATCGTTCACTGGCTGCTTTCTCCAGTGTGGTGCTCCATTTCAGGGGTTCTGAAGCTGGGATTAGGTTAACCATGGTGTATTGTGGTGTGCAAATCTAGCTAGAAAGGTGTGCAAAGGCAGACTAACTTTGAAGAAAGAATTCAGATAGAATGCTAAACCCACATGGCTTGCTTCTTATGGTTAAGCACGCTTCCTGAACTGTTCAACCATGGCTGGATTTAGACAATGAACAAGGGGAAAACCACATTATAGCTTAAGGTAAAATGTTGCATATTTTAGCATACCTGGATGCTAAAGTGAGGTGCGCTCAGAATCTCTTGCTTTTTAGCACCATTTCAAATCCATTTCAGAAGTGCTTTCCAACCTTGGCAACTTTAAGAGGTGTGGGACTTCGACTCCCAGAATTCCCCGGCCAGCCAAGGTTAAAAAAACCCCCACTATACCTTGTATTAGCTGATTTCTGTACTAAACCTTACAGGGACACAGTGGCTCAGTGGCTAAGATGCCAGCTTCTACAACCTAGCAGTTTGAAAATACGTAAAAAATGCAAGTAGAAAAATAGGGACCACTTTTGGTGGGAAGGTAACAGCACTCCGTGCGCCTTTGGGGTTGAGTCAACAATTCTTATTCCTTCCTATGATAAAGAGACTTGAGTGTGAGTAGGCCTCCGTTACTAATTACTTATAGGTAAGGTTAAGTTATAGGGACATTATAGGTAAGGTTATAGGTTACAGGTAAGGTTATAGGGATGCGGTGGCTCAGTGGCTAAGCTGCTGAGTTTGTCAATTGAAAGGTCGGCCGTTCAATAGTTTGAATCCCTAGTGCTGCGTAATGGGGTGAGCTCCCGTTCCTTGTCCCAGCTTCTGTTAACCTGGCAGTTCGAAAGCAGGTAAAAAATGCAAATAGGAAAATAGGGACCACTTTTGGTGGCAAGGGAACAGCGTTCCATGCACCTTTGGCATTGAGTCATGCCAGTCACATGACCATGGAGACGTCTTCGGACAGAGCTGGCTCTTTGGCTTTCAAATGGAGATGAGCATCACCCCCTAGAGTCAGGAACGACTAGCACATATGTGCAAGTGGAACCTTTACCTTACAAAAGGAGTATAAAATGTAAGGAATTATGAGCAAAACGTGCAGTGTTTTCTAATTTTTAGCTCAGGAATTCTCGGAGTTGAAGTCCATAGGTCATTAAAGGGGGTCATAGTGTCCCCTTCCCACATTATATCCTATTTTGGAGCCCAGCTCTGAAGAGCCCCATTGATTTCAAGATACTTCAATCCAAGCTCCCTTTTGAAGCCAAACTCCATAGTTGCTGCCTTTTGGTTTAAAAGAGCTTTCTGTGCGTGCCCAGAAACTCTTTTCCATCTGCTTTGAACAGCCCACTCCATCAGTTTGACTTCTTTTGATGCTTAGAGATCAGCATCAGATGCTTTCGGTCCAGGGACTGTCTGGAATTCAATTGCACCAACCATCCAGATCAAAGGGCCAGGGAGAATAATTTTGCAAAAGCCGGACAGGTATCCAATTCTCCACGTTATAAGGACAAGCAAGCGTGAGCTCGGGTTGGGTTTGAAAAGCTGATTTAGTCAACAAAAGGGAAAGCCAAAAATGGATAGGGAAAATCGTTCATCCCCCTAATTTTGCCTTTAATACACAAACACACATACAGAGCCACATCTTGGGCATTTAACAAACGTGAAAATGAACAAAATCTGTGCAGCCAAAGGGAATCACCCAGAGCCAATTGAAAAACCAAAACGCACAACCTTTTGAGATAATATTCCTAACTGGCTATAAAATATTTCTTGGCTAGTTTCTGCCTTCACCTCCCTCTCATCCTCTCCCTCCAGGTTTAAAGATCAGAGAAAGTTTGGGATCAACCCCGTCTTTCTCTCTCTTTCCCTTCTTCTCCTTTCCTGATTTCCCTGCATATTTTTCTGCTTCAAGCTTACCTTCGGGAGGGAAGGCTTGTCCCAGCTGTGAGATGTTTAGAACGAAATCCGAATCGTTTGAGGTCTGGTTGGCTTGGAAATCCATTCTTAGAGGAAGCACAGGAAAGCAATTAGATCCCCCCGGGCTGGTGGGAAAGAGGGTAAGGTGGGATCATGTGGAGATGGATTCCCCGGGTGATGCTCTATTTCTCTCTCTCATGCCTTCCACATTTTTCTGATTCTTCGAGACGAGCAGTTTTGCTTGTGGCAGGAAAGGAGAAATGCACATAACACACAGCTCCGCTCGCTTCTCTTCATTTTGCTTGCTTTCATCTAACGCTTGCTGCAAACGCCAATGCCAGTCCACCTTTGGGGTGGGGTGGGGGGACGACTTAGCTTGGAAACGAGGATGTGAGTGGCGGGGTTTAAGCCCACATCGTGTTTATCGTAGAGCTGGGAGGGGGTGGGTGGGCTGCAGGCATGATCCAGGGCCAACCAACCCTAGTTTAACGAGTTATTCCCCAGGATACTTTTTAAAGAGTGGTTGGTTGAATTAAGCCAGCAAAGCAACCGAGCCACAAATTAGCCAGATAAATTTTACTAGAGGGTGTTGTGCAAATTGGAAGGTGGGGGGGGGGAGGACTGGGCAAAAGGGGGTTGGAAAGGCCCTCCCTCCCAGGGTCTTTCGTCCTCTTTGTGGTGTAGTTGTATGGCGAGTCTTCCAGCTGATGGGATCGAATAGGGGAGGTTAAAGAAAGCTTATCCTGTAGAGCCGAGTTGCTCCGTGCTGCTCACGAGCCACAGTGACTGCATTCAGAAGGTACACAGAAGGTACACATCATCATAGTGTGGCTTTGTCGGTTGCGTAGGTTAAATTGGCTGTTTTTCTCCTGAAGTTGGTGTTCCTGGGGTGTGATTTGTCAAGACATTCGCTCAGTAGGGCTAGAGGGCAAATGGAAGAGTGCAATCCTAATTTCCATTCATTTATTCTGTCATCCATTTTATTTCGCTCCCTCCTAACCTCGCCCTGTGCCAGCTCCAAGAATTCAACTGTGGCCCTAAGTCGAGGACTACTTGTATATTTTTTGATGTTGGCTGGGGAAAACGTCGCTAATGTCATCTTAAACTTGGTCTTTGGATAGATTCTTACCCAGATATCCAATTTGTGTATCCAGAATCTCCCAAGGAGAGATTTAATCCAGCATTTTTGTTGTTGTTAGTTGCAAAGTCATGTCCGACCCATCGCGACCCCATGGACAACGTTCCTCCAGGCCTTCCTCTCGCCTACCATCCTCCGGAGTCCATTTAAGCTCACGCCGACTGCTTCAGTGACTCCATCCAGCCACCTCGTTTTCTGCTGTCCTCTTCTTCTTTTGCCCTCCATCTTTCCCAGCACGAGGCTCTTCTCCAGGGAGTCCTTCCTTCTCATTAGGTGGCCAAAGTATTTGAGTTTCATCTTCAGGATCTGGCCTTCTCAAGAGCAATCAGGCATACGGGTGGGAAAATCCCTATGACCTAGCTCTACTCTAAGGGTACAAAAGTAATGCTAAAAGGTGGCATATCCCCCATTTTAATTTTTGTATTTCTACACAAAGTTCCCGTTTGCTGAACAATCTGCATTTAGCTAAATTCATACAACAAGGCTAAGACCAGGCTAACTGAATTACTGCTTAGCCCCAAAATTCACCATCTGAGACTCCGGATCACACACCCCTAACAAAGTCTCAGGGCCAGAAATCTAAGACCTCTGAAAGTTGCCATCTTAGCTTTTAATGTAATAAAAGAGGAAAATGATTAAAAGTGTACCTGTGCTATAATAATCAACCCAGCCTGTATTTAATTGTAAACTTTCATTTACAGTTTCATTTCAAAACTGAGATGGAACCAAACTGAAATTCTATTTAATTTTTGACCTTCTCCACTTGATAGTTTTTGGGGATATGTTTTTGTCAGAACAAAAAACAGACGCTCACAGCGTCGGTGCAAACTGAGAAATGGGACAGAGACAGCTTGAAGGAAAAGTAATGGTTTAGTGGCAAATGTATATCTGATGACAGTTTTCGCAACAAAGCGGAAGAAAACACTTAAAAAAAAACAACAAATGAAAATATTCAAACTAGGGCGAGAGTGACCGATATTCAGCATAAAAGAAGCCACTGTGCTTAACCAACCAGCTTTTTGCAAAGCTGCTAAATGCAACAAAAAACAAATGGTATAACACAATTCCCCAATATCTAGAGACAAAGAATAAAAAATGTTTGACCTAACCCTAACCAAACTGCAATCTTGAAGAGATGCACCGGCTTTAATTTGGGCTCTCCGTCACTGCCCGCATTTCTGTCCCATTTGCCGTCGCTAGCAATGTCGTCAGGCTTAAAAGAGATTCCCCTGTCCAGTTTCCCACGTTAAAATCAACCCCTGTCATTGGGTTCCTGGACTCCAGGAGTACCTGTGCGTGAAAGTCCTGCCTAAAAGCTGCCGAGAAGGTTTGCAAAATAATTGGAGGGAGGGCTCGGCTATCTCCGCGGCAGCCTCTGGAGAAATCCCATCTCCAATTCCCGTAATAAGGAGCTGAACCCCGATCTTCTTGGTGGGTAAACAATTCGACACAATACAATAACAAGGATGTTTTTCCCAGCTACGTTTTTTTTTTTTAAAGTGCCACTGTCGGAGACATTTCGAGCCCCTATCCAATTTATTCACTCCTTGTTAGCCGTTTCTGGTTCTTCGTCAAAAAGGCTCTTGGAGACAGAACCGCTTCTGTTGGCAATCTCTCTCTTCGACGGGCCCCTGAGAGAGAGAGAGACAGAGAGAGACAAAAAGGGATCAAGACCGCAGCTTTCACGGGTGACATCTCGTTAACGAACAGGACCGCTATTCAAAATTTCAGAATATTCATGAGTACGTGTCCTTGTTTCAAGGAACAACCGAAGGCCCTTCCTTCCGCCCTGATTTTTTAAAAAATGCTGACATATCTTTCTCTAGATGGGTTTTTGGAGGTTGTGTTATTTTGTTTAGCATTAATTGGCAATTTGTTGTTTAAACTGATGGTCGGTTCCAGCAGAAACTTTGCGGGGTAGTGGCTTGTTGTGCCAATGCATGGGGCATTCAACGAAGAGGAATGCACATGTAAAAATCCGGTGAAATATAAATGAATCACGGAGATTGGGGTTTGGACCACAAGCTAAATATAATTTTTGAGGGTTGTGGGATAGGTGTGGGATGTGAATGGCCGCAAATGAGAGCCAATATTGGTCTGTGGGGAGAATGGAGCCCATGCTGCAATTATATCTTAAGTGGAAATAGCCTAGAGAAAGAATAAAATAGGCTATAGCAGAGGCATAAAAAAATACAGATTGTGACTCTTCAGAATCTTGCAGAAGTGGGCCGTTGCTGCCACTGACAGCTCAGGGACTGGATACAGCCTGGAGGGGAATAAGTGAGTCACAAAAATGCACTTTATTTTTCCTTGAATTTACACTGCCAAGCCAGTAGTGACTAGGGCAAAAAAATGTGCTAAGATGGCTTGTGCAACTGTGGTTTGTCAAATGAGTCCCAACTGGTTGGAAGTGCAAGAGAGATTTATTATAAAACCTGGTCTGTAACCTATACAAAGTCAAGCAGAACATTAACATGCCTTAAAGCAGGGGAAACTCGGTTTCATTGTGGGCCGTGTCAGGGTTGTGTTTGACCTCGGGGGTGGGGGTGGGTGGGTACATGGCCAGCTCAACGTCACTTGTGTCGGGGGCACCTGTTGTGGCCAAGTGCTAAGGCAGGACTTTCCTCAGACCCTCCCTCCCTCTCATTATAATCTCTTTCCTTCCTTCCTTCCCTTTTTTTCTTTCTTCTTTCCTTCTTTTTTCTTTCCTCCCTCCCTTTTTTCCTTCCTTTTTTCCTTCCTTCCTTGCTCTCTTCCCCTCTTCTTCTTTGTATTTCCTCTTTCCCTTTCTCCTTTCCTGTCCCTTCTTGCATGCTCAAATGCAAAAGGGGAAATAGTTCTCCTTTTGTTTTTAATTTGTTTTGCTAGCCCTCTGCCAGCGAAAACGGAGCCCCGTTTTCGCTGACAGAGGCACTGCGGGCTAGTCCTTTTCTGTTTCCAGAGTGGCCCCGCGGACCAGATACAAGCACCCCATGGGCCTTGAGTTTGATACCCCCTGCCTTAGAGGGAAGCTAGTTTCTGAGGCTTTTGAACCATGGTTCAAAACTTAGCTTTAGGCACGAGCTAGGCCATTCGTTACAACTTGCTCACAACCTACAGTGAAAGCAAACCATCGCACAATTCAAGAGGCTCCACCGATCTGTTGGAACTAAATTTCTTACAAAACATTTGCATGACTCCTGTTTGAAGGGTAGTCAAGGCAGCAAATGTGGACCGCTCTGTCAGGCGTGAAGAAACAGGGCCAGTTCCAGTACACAGGATTTATTGCTCAAGCCTAGGATGTCACTGCGTTATTTTGTATTTGCCAACTGAGCTTCCATTCTGAACATTACGGTAGCTTTGCCAGATAACTTTTATCAACAATAGATAAGGATGTCTTGTGATGTCGGAGCTACTGCGTATGTCTACATACTTTCTTTTCTAACTTCTTCCTGATTTACTTTCTCTTTTGTTCGTCTCTGAGATAAACTGCCAGTAAGAATGTAGTTAGTGAGGTTTCTTTACTTTTGTAACAATAAATATGTTTATTAGATTTTATACTTCGGGTTTTCTTTCTTTGAGAAACATGGGAAACAAGATCCATTCACCTCTAATTAATTACAGTCTCCCCAGGGGGGGAACGAAGCTGATTCACGCTTTGACATAGGACGAGAATCCAGTCCAGTAATTGTCAGCATTAAATTGGTGCTAGATAAGAGTTAACAGAATTCAAGGGTGGGTGGGTGGGCTTGGAGCAGTGGTGGACACATAAGGATTCTAGGTGGCGTCCTCTCTTGACGCCACCTCCAAGCTCTGCCTGCTCTTCTTCCTACATAATCCTATGGTTTTTGTGGCTGCTCTGGAACGATATATGGAATATAATTTATTATCAGACCTGGGGTACTTACTCTTGAACGGGCCAGTAGCTGAGCAGGGCTGTAAGAGACAGGTAACCAATGCTCAACATTCCGGAAACCAGCAGCGACAGCAGGCCCAATCCACCGAGAATGCAAAGCAAGGTGACGCCACCTAAGGATATGACGAAACCTAACAAGAAGGAGATGCAATTAGCCTTATGCAGCGGTGAAATTCAATTTTTTTCCTATGACCAGTTCAGTGGGCGTGGCTTGGTGGGCGTGGCAGGGGAAGGATACTGCAAAATCTCCATTTTCACCCCACTCCAGCGGAAGGATACTGCAAAACCCCCATTCCCTCCCCACTCCTGGGGGAAGGATACTGCAAAATCACCATTTCCTCCCCACTCTGGGACCAGCCAGAGATGGCATTTTAAAAAAAATTTAATTTATATGCCACCCTTCTCCAAAGACTCAGGGCGGCTTACAATGCGTTAAGCAATAGCCTTCACTCTTTCGTATATACCTGCTTAGTAGGGCCTGTCAGAACCTGCTGGGTTTCATCCCTGGCCTTATGGCTTTTCTAAGGAATCTCTTTATTGCATCATTGTCAATAGATGGCAGCAACTAGCAAATTTATGGCTGGTCTAGGACAGCTCAGCAGAGTTAAGTCTGGTTAGTTCTTGTCTGGGAGGCCCCTAAGATATCTTAAGGTAGCCGACTAGACTAGGAGAGTGCATAAAATCCTGTAAGGAGGCAATGAAGAATGATTTCTGCACTGTTGCCAAGGAAACGGGCCTCCTGCCATTAAATCTCAAGCAAGTTTAACTTTATTTATTGTCATTGGGTAGCCTTGAATGACAATCACGTTGGAAGCTCTAAATTCCTTTCAAAGGCTGCAGCTGTCTCCAGAGAGGCACAGCGGAGTCATCCCAACCCCATTTCTCCAACGGCGTGAATACCTTCCATGACGATCACTCCGATGCACGCCAGGACTGTGGTGGTGACGACAAAAACCAGGAAAAACGCAATGGGGATGGCCGAGGCGGCAATAAATACCATCAGGGAGAGGGCGACGAAAGGGTGATCATCTAAATACTGGCCGACTCTGGAGTTCATAAAAGCCACCACCTGCAATATCGATGGAACAAAGAGAAATGGTTTTAAAGATCTGGGGAATTTATTCTGGGAACTCAAGCGATTTCAAGAGGAAATCACTGAATTAAGGAGAGCCTAATACAGTTAGTCCTCGACCTACGACCACAATTGAGCCCCAAAATTTATGTTGTTAAGGAAGACAGTTTTGAGTTTTGCTCCTTTCTTGCCACAGTTGTTAAGTGAATCGCTGCAGTTGTTAAGCAAATCATCTCATTATTAAGCAAGTCTGGCGTCCCTCTATTGATTTGGCTTGTCGTAAGCCAGCTGGGAAGGTTGCCAATGGTGATCATATGACCATAAATACATGCCAGTGACTAAGTGTCCAAATTTTGATCACATGACCATGGGGATGCTGCCACGGTTAAAAGTGTGCAAACCAGTAAGCCACTTTTTCAATGCCATTGTAACTTTGATCAGTCATTAAGCGAATAGTTAAGTTGAGGACTACCTCTAGGCTGTTTAAGTGCGACTCTACATAGCTATGAAGCTGCCTTGAATTTATAGCAGAAGCCCTGAATGTCAGAATGAAATCATCTCCCCTAAATATCAAGGATATTCTGTGATGTTTATTTACAAAGTTAAAATTCATTTCAAATTGTTCAGAGATTAGCTGATTAGATTAGATCTGATTAGATCTAATTAGATCTAATATTAGATCAGATTAGATCTGCCTTAGCCAAAAAAAAAAGGCTTTAGAGTCCTTGGTGTTCTCTGAGCTTGAAGAAGTTTTGTTACTCAACTAGCTTGTTTCGAGGGCTTGTTATAAATAGCGATATAAACCAATATAAGGCTGCACTGTTAGCCAGAGGCTGTTTGCACAACACACGAAGGCCTGCTTGTCTTAACCACGATTTATTGAAGTGTTTTGGTTTTAAGACAAAGCAGTGGTTCATAAAGGCCGAATGACAAACCAGACTGCTTGGGTTCACACACGTACAGAGGCAAATAATCAAATCACAGCGAAAGATGGTGAGAGCTGAGATTTCAAGACTAAGGTTGTCCACTGAGAGAGGTTAAAAATCAATATGGCAGCCACAACTACACAAGGATGCCCTGCCCTTCTTCTCTGTCACACACACACACAAAGGTTATATATACTTTCATTTGCGGTCACAGACCAAAATACAAATATAATTACAAAGGAACGTGGGGAAAGTAACATCATGAACAGTTGGCCACCAGAAGCCTTGCCTGAGAGGAATTACAACGTTCTCCTCTAATGGCCACAAAAAGGTTGTAGTTACAGCCAAACATTTTTTGCCATTTCCCCCAATATCCTTGTAAAGCTGTGTTCACACAACCTCATCCTAGTGCATTATTTAAACACGATCTGTTGCATTAACCCAATTGGCTGATTTTTGCACTATCATAACCCAACTGTATGGGGACGCTGTGGCTCAGTGGCTAAGATGCTCAGCTTGTCGACTGAAAGGTCGGCAGTTCTGCGGTTTGAATCCCTAGTGCCGTGTAACGGGGTGAGCTCCCGTTCCTTGTCCCAGCTTCTGCCAACCTAGCAATTTGAAAGAGGTAAAAAATGCAGTAGAAAAATAGGGACCACCTTTGGTGGGAAGGGAACAGCGTTCTGTGAGCCTTTGGTGTTTAATCATGCCAGCCAAATGACCACGGAGATGTCTTTGGACAGCGCTGGCTCTTTGGCTTTGAAACGGAGATGAGCACACTGCCCTCTAGAACTGGAAACGGCTAGCACATATGTGCAAGGTGAACCTTTACCTTTACCTTTTTAACTCAACTGTACTGGTTGGGTTCCCTCAAAACAGCTTGCCAAATTTTAGCCTAGTTATTATGTAAAGATGGCTTTGAGATGAGAAACAAGGCATGTAAGAGAGGATAATTCTCTTTCCTGTCCAATTTTTATTTACAGCTGCTCTTATCTCAGCTTGCCTTTCCCTAAACCAGGGGTCAGCAACCCGCGGCTCTGGAGCCGCATGTGGCTCTTTCACCCCTCTGCTGCGGCTCCCTGTCACTCAAAATATGCCTCACAACCGCCAGTGTGCGACACCCACTGGCATGCAATTAATTGAGCTTTTCAACCCCTGATAGGCCAACCATGGATAAATCCAAGAAAAGTTTCAGAAGAAAACAGAACATTTAATTCAGCCACACATGCTAGTTTTGTGGCCGCTCAAGAAGTAGTCAGGCACGGGAAGGATTTTGTGGCTCCTGGTGTTTTCTTTTCTGTGGGAAACGGGTCCAAATGGCTCTTTGAGTGTTTAAGGTTGCAGACCTCTGCCCTAAACAGAAGGAAGTTTTCACCTAAAGCTTATAAAGTCCTTCATAACTCACATGTGTGTTGCTATGAACCGTATCCATCATCGCCAGCCACCGTTTCTGGAGTTCCTTCACCTCTTTGGACATGGTGACGCTTTTAAGCTTAAAAAACAATCAGTGCCTTTTCGAATCCTAAATCCTAGAAAGAGAATGAAAAAGGAATATTTTGATTGCCGCGATTATTCCCAAATGTAAAGCAGACCGCACAGTAGTTTGCAGAGAGGGGAAAATCTACTACAGGTAGTCCTTGGCTTACCACCATTCATTTAGTGACCGTTTGAAGTTACAACGGCACTGAAAAAAGTGATCTATGACCTTTTTTCATACTTATGACGGTTGCAGCATCCCCATGGTCATGCGATCAAAATTCAGATGTTGGTTACCGGCTCATATTTATGACGGTTGCAATGTCCTCGGGTCACGTCATCCCCTTTTGCAGCCGTCTGATAAGCAAAGTCAATGGAGAAGCCAGATTCACGTAGCAACCGAAGCAAGAAAGGTCGTAAAACGAGGCAAAACTCACTTAAGTGTCTTGCTTAGCAACAGAAATTTTGGGCTCAACTTTTGGTTGTAAGTCAAGGACTGCCTGTATTCTAACATTCTTAAATGATAAAACTTTAAGATCCCTATTTTTGCTAGGAAATGTATATTTTTAGAAACAGATAACTTCATTTATTTTCTTGTCCTCTTATGACAGCAGTCAGATTCCACATAGTTGCAATTCCTAGTAAAACCTTCCCAATTGTATTGGCAAACTCAAGGCTGTCCCTTTTACTACAGTTTTACAATGTTTCCACCCGGTATAATCTTCTAAAAGAGGAAGGAAAAAAACAAACAAGCAGGTGGAAGTAAAACAAACAAAAGTATTTTTTTTTAAAAAAACACATCCTTTCCACATGAGATGATGAAGGAATTGCTCTCCAGAAACAAATATCCAAAACAGTCCAATCCCACCACTGGGTAACAGATGCCCTGTTGAATGTCTGCCTGCCTGTCTTCTATAAGTCCCCAGTTGCAAGATTGTAGGCCAAAGTAGCTGGTTGGTCTTCAAAATCTGACCAAAGCAAGGCGCCAAAAGAGCAAGGGCACTATCCTGTGGAACCTCTGCCTGACCCTCCAGCCTCAGCAGGGCTGGGGTGGGGGAGAAAGGTGAGAAAAAGCTGTCCAGTTGAACCTCTGCCTGACCACCCAGGCTCAGCAGGACCTGAGGAGCACCAGGGGGGAAAATACTTCCCAGTGAACCTCTGCCTGATCTTTCAGCCTCAGCAGGACCTGAATGGCAGTGTGAGAGAAACCACTGTCCTGTTGAACCTCTGCCTGACCCTCCACCCTAAACAGCAGCAGCAGGGGAAAAAAATTGTCCTGTTAGATCTCTGCCTAATCTTCCAGCCTGGACAGAACCTGAGAAGCAGCAGGAGGGAAAATACTTTCCTGGTGAACTTCTGCCTAGTTCTCCAGCCTCAGCAGCACCTGAATCCACTGTGAGGGAAAGCTCTGCTCTGTTGAATCTCTGCCTGACCCTCCAGCCTCAGCAGGGGCAATTGGGGGGGGGGGGAATTCTCTCCTGTGGGACCTCTGCTTGGACCTCCAGGCTCAGCAGCACCTGAAAGGCATTCTCAGGAAAAGCCCTGCCCTGTTGAACCTCTGCCTAACCCTCCAGCCTCAGCAGCATCTGAGGAGGAGGGGGGATCTGCCCTGTTGAACCTCTGCCTAACCCTCCAGCCTCAGCATCCCGAGAGGCACTCTGAGGAAAAGCCCTGCCCTGTTGAACCTCTGCCTGACCCTCAACAGGTGCAAAAGTGGGAGGGGGGGGATGAGGGAGGACTCTGTCCTGTCAGACTTCTGCCTGACCCTCCAGCCTCAGCAGCACCTGAGGAGCAGCAGGGGGAAAACATCTGCCCTGCTGAACCTCTGCCTAACCCTCCAGCCTCAGCAGCCCCTGAAAGGCACTCTTGAGGAAAAGCCCTGCCCTGTTGAACCAATGCCTGACTCTCCACAGGGGCAAAAGGGACGAGGGAAGACTCTGTCCTGTTGAACCTTTGCCTGACCCTCCACCTTCAGCAGCACCTGAGGAGCAGCAGGGGGGGAAATCTGTCCTGTTGAACCTCTGCCTAACCCTCCAGCCTCAGCAGCCCCTGAAAGGCACTCTAGAGGAAAAGCCCTGCCCTGTTGAACCAATGCCTGATTCTCAATGGGCAAAAGTGGGGGGGGGATGATGAGGGAGGACTCTGCCCTGTTGAACCTCTGCCTGACCCTCAACAGGGGCAAAAGGGACGAGGGAGGACTCTGTCCTGTTGGACCTCTGCCTGACCCCCCACTTTCAGCAGCATCTGAGGAGCAGGGGGGGGAAAACTGCCCTGTTGAACCTCTGCCTAACCCTCCAGCCTCAGCAGCCCCTGAAAGACACTCTGAGGAAAAGCCCTGCCCTGTTGAACCTCCGCCTGACCCTCAACAGGGGCAAAAGTGGGTGGGGGGGGATGAGGGAGGACTCTGTCCTGTTGAACCTCTGCCTGACCCTCCACCCTCAGGAGCAGCTGAAGGGCCACGGCGAGGCCGCCTCCCCTGTTGAACGTCGGCCCGTTCCTCCCCCCCCCCCCGCCCTCCAAAGCAGGTCTGGGGGAAAGACAGACGCTCCCCTGACGGACCTCGGCCTGCGAAGCTGCCTTCCGAAGCGGACCGGGCCTGCTTCGACTCCTTCGGCCTTACGTACCTTCGCCGGGCCGGCTGCAAAAGAGGCCGAGAACAGAACCGCAGCCTCGCCTCGCCTCGCCCGTCACTCAGGCGGCCTTTCCGAATCCGCTCTGCGGGCCTTCATGCCGGCAGGACCGGCCTCTCCGGAAAGGAGCGCGGCTCCTCCCTTGCAAGGCGAAGCAACGAAGCCGCCACACACACCACGGCGATGGAGCGGCCTCCCCGAGGACCCCGGATTAGGCAGAAAGGGGGGAAGGGAGGAGGCTTTCCAGAAGAGACTGGGCTCCGTTTGTCAGAAAGGGTGGGGGGGGGGGGTCTCGTCTCCTGCTTGGGGTTGGGGGTTGGGGGTTGGGGGTTGGGGTTGGACTAGATGACCTACAAGGTCCCTTCCCAACTCTCTTCGTCTGTCATCCTGGGATGGAAGCTGTTCCCAGTCGAGTTGCCTTTTTGCAAGGGACTGGTCGAGTGGTGGTTTTGACAGTCCCGATGGGATTCCTCCTCCTCTTCCTCCTCCCATCTTTCTTCTTCTTCTCCTCCTCCTCCCATCTTCCTTCTTCTTCTTCTCCTCCCATCTTTCTTCTTCTTCTTCTCCTCCTCCCATCTTTCTTCTTCTCCTCCTCCTCCTCCTCCCATCTTTCTTATTCTTCTCCTCCTCCCATCTTTGTTCTTCTTCTCCTCTTCCCATCTTTCTTCTTCTTCTCCTCTTCCCATCTTCCTTCTTCTCCTCCTCCTCCTCCTCCCATCTTTCTTCTCCTCCTCCTCCTCCCATCTTTCTTCTTCTCCTCCTCCTCCCATCTTTCTCCTCCTCCTCCTCCTCCTCCCATCTTTTTTCTCCTCCTCCTCCTCCTCCTCTTTTTTCTCTTTCTTTTCTTCTTCTACCTCTCCTCCTCCTCCATTCTTCTCCTATGGGAGGCCCTATGATATGGCTATCAGGGTTCCAAGTAACACCCCCAATGAAAGAAAACTCCGAGGTTTGAGTTTCCTCAAAGTTATACTTTATTAGAGATATTTTCACATCTGGGAAAACCCAAATCTGAAAGTTTCCAGGTTTTCCCCACCCAAAGGAAAGTCCAAGTCCCTTACCCAGCACCCACATGTCCATCACATGGTCCAATCAATGCATCGTCCCATCTGGAGATGCTCCCAATTCCAGCCTTCCATGTGCAGGGCAAGATGTCCTTGACTCTCTGAGAAAGGAATGTTCTTATGACTACATATATGGCTCCATACAATCCCCCCTCCCAGTTTCCCACAGTAGTAAATGTGGCAGGTCTGAAGGCCTAGTATAAAAGATGGCTTCCAGGCCAGACAATGGCATTGCTTACTCAAAGGGCTTGTGGGGGGTGGGGGTCTGTCTTCCCAGGATGGCTGGATTCATACTGGAAGACACATACAGGTAGTCCTCGACTTACGACCACAACTATCTGAATTTTGATCATGGGGATGCTGCAATGGTCGTAAGTGTGAAAAACGGCTGTAAGTCACGTTTTTCAGTTCGGTTGTCATTTCAAACGGTGACTAAATGAACTGTTGTAAGTCAAGGGCTACTTGTAGTACACTTATTCTATATTTATTTGGTCAAGTGTGACTAGACACACAAGGAATTTGTCCCTGGCACAGAAGCACCCCGCAAACAATAGACTATAATAACCATCAACAATACTAAAGTGTACAGCCAATAAAAGAGGGGAGTAAAAAAAAAAACAATGGAAGTTACAATGGCAAATATTGGTTTCTTGCAAGCGGTTGTACTAAAATAAATGAAAATTATCCAAGGACCGTGTACTTTTTCTCCCTCAAAGACCTTTGCCACCCCTGGTTTTACCTTTAAGTGCCCCATCCATCTTACCATATCAAAACAGTGTTTGCTGGTTAAACAAACTGCCTTTCTTTGGCGGGAGGAGCCGCTGGTGAAGATTCAGGCTGGCAGGAATGGCAGGGCAGGGCAGCCAACTGGGCGGAGTGGGAGTGGGGGGGGAACTGTGGGAAGAGCGGAGTCACGTTGCTTAGTGACAGCAATGCTGTCCCCTCGGTTACCCCGAGCGAGAAGGGGGAGAGAATGTCAGGGAACAGGAGTTCTTTCTGGGCTCTGCCTCGCCAGCAAGGACGGAAACAGGTGAATGGGACGGCCCTCGCCCCTTCCTAGTCCTGAGTGAGGTTGAGAAGAGGCAAAAGAAACTTGGCTTGGTTTGCCCTGAAAGTGCCTGACTTTGATTTCCATCTTTTCTTTTCTTTTCTTTTCTTTTCTTTTCTTTTCTTTTCTTTTCTTTTCTTTTCTTTTCTTTTCTTTTCTTTTCTTTTCTTTTCTCTTCT
The DNA here is from genome assembly GCA_038048745.1 of Coluber constrictor foxii. Taxonomy (NCBI): domain Eukaryota; kingdom Metazoa; phylum Chordata; class Lepidosauria; order Squamata; family Colubridae; genus Coluber; species Coluber constrictor. Next base: position 6,033,870 of record CM075973.1, read on the forward strand.
CTTCTCTTTCATTCTTTCTTCTTTTCATTCATTCATTCATTCTTTTCCTTTCTCTTTCTCACTCTCTTTTCTTTCTCTCCCTCTCCCTCTACTTCTCCCTCCTCTCCTCTCCCTGTCTCTGTCTCTGTCTCTCTCTTCCTCTCCTCCCCTCCCCTCCCTCCCCTCTCTCCCTCTGTCTCTGTCTCCTCTCCTCCTTCCCTCCCTCCTTCCTTCCTTCCTCCTTCCCTCTCTCTGTCTCTGTCTCTCTTCCTCTTCTCTCCTCCCTCCCTCCTTCCTTCCTTCCTTCCCTCCCTCTGTTTCTGTCTCTCTTCCTCTCCTCTCCTCTCCTCCCTCCCCCTCCCCCTCTGACTCTCTCTTCCTCTCCTCCTCCTCCCCTCTCTCCCTCTGTCTCTCTCTCCTCTCCTCCTTCCCTCCCTCCTTCCTTCCTTCCTCCTTCCCTCTCTCTGTCTCTGTCTCTCTTCCTCTTCTCTCCTCCCTCCCTCCTTCCTTCCTTCCTTCCCTCCCTCTGTTTCTTTCTCTCTTCCTCTCCTCTCCTCCCTCCCTCCCTCCTTCCTCCTTCCCTCCCTCTGTCTCTGTCTCTGTCTCTGTCTCCCCTCCCCTCCATCCCTCCTTCCCTCCCTCCGTTTCTGTCTCTCTCCTCTCCTCTCCTCTCCTCTCCTCTCCTCCCTCCTTCCCTCCTTCCTTCCTCCTTCCCTCCCTCTGTCTCTGTCTCCCCTCCCCTCCCTCCCTCCCTCCCTCCTTCCCTCCCTCCATTTCTGTCTCTCTTCCTCTCTTCTCCTCGGCCTCTTCTTTGGAATGAGTGTGGATCACTTCCTGGTTCCTAAAGTTGAGATAACTGTCTTTCTACCTACGTTTGAAGGGATGTTAGAAGATACATTCAGTGGGTGCCCTAACGAAGGAATATTAGAAAAATGGATTGTAGCATAACAAGGGCTTGTTTTAACTATCAATTGGTTTGATTCTTCTAGAGGTTTAAAGCCAGGATAAGGATTTATTTTTGGAACGATCACCGATCTAATTGATATTTTGGAAGAAGAGAAGGACATCCTTAGAAAGATTCACCATGAATCCAAAGGAGATTACCAAAATTATGAGGGTAGGTGTGAATAATTCTTATGAAAACGTTGTCTGGATTTGCTGGCTGTGGCCAGAAAACACAAAGTGACTCTGGCTTCCCCATGGACTTTGCTTGTCAGAAGGTCTCAAAAAGGGACCGCATGACCCCGGGACATTGTGACCGTCATAAATATGAACCAGTTGCCAAGCACCTGAATTTTGACCACATGCCCGGGGGGATGCTGCAACGGTTGTAAGTGTGAAAGATGGAAATAAGTCACTTTTTTTTCAGTGCCCAGTTGAGGACTACCTGTACAGAAAGAAAGTCACGAGCTATCTGGCAAATAAATCCTTTAAATTGCACAGTAGAAAAAGTGGCATGGATCCAGGATTGTGCCATTGGTTTCTAAAAACGGTTCTTAATTTAAAAAAATAAATAAATAAATCCCAGGCTGTTTTTTTTTTATTCTGACCCAATTTAAATGCGGGGATGGCAGGGGTAGAAAGCAGGATCGTAGAACTGCAGTGTCATTATCTACAGTAGATACGTTCTGAATTTCTTGAAGCTTTTTCCCCATATTTTTCTTTTTAGACACAGACTGATTCTATCTATAATATGAGTCATGCAAAGCAGATACCTGAGCTGCCACCTTTGCCGCCAATAGCGGTCTCTGATCCCTCTCAACTGTATCAGGTGAGTCCTTGCACTCTTATTAGAAAATAGGTTTTTTAAAAAAATTTAATTTACTGTATTTTCCTGCGTATAAGACTACTTTCTAACACACAAAAATCTTCTCAAAAGTCGGGGGTCGTCTTATACGCCGGGTCTCATTCTCCTGTAACCAGGCAGACCAGCCCGAAAGGCTCTGACGAGCCTTAAATGGCTCTGAGGAGGGTCGTCTTATACGCCCAGTCGTCTTATACGCCGGAAAATACGGTATATGCCGCCCTTCTCCGGAGACTCAGGGTGACTTACAATGCGTTTTTCTCCCATCGTAAGTCGAGGGCAACCTGTCCAATTTCCCAATGGGTTCGGAGTGGCTTAGCAAGAGATCAGACACCTACCCCCTCCCTTGGGTTTAAGTTTGTACGGTGCCTCTGTTTATTGGCTTGAGGAAACAACAACAAGCCAAGATATACTCCTCTAAGATAGGCACAATCATGTGGGTGGCTTCACTTGAAGGATACGATTGCAGCGTTACAAGGAGTTTGCCGGTCATTGGTTCAGTCATGGAACCTGTTTCTCCACTTCCATCTGGCATATTTTGCCATGTCCATGCCAGGAAATAACTTGTCTGCCTCAAACAGAAAGCAATTCCCTCAGCAGGTGTGGTTCTCACAGATTAGCATGGATTTGTTAAGAGGGAAAGTATTAGTCTGTACGAGTTCTCCCAATCGAATTATTTTCTCAGCTACAACAAATATATAGGCAGTCCTCGAGTTACAACCACAGCCGGGACAGAAATTTCCGTGGCTAAGTCAGGCGGTTGTTGAGGGAGTTGTGTGGATCCAGATGGAAGAAATGTCTTGGATGAGAAGCGAAATCTTTTCAAGGGAGAAAAAAACACCCAAGAAAGTCCAGTTGTCTTTTGGGAAAAAAAAACACACTTTTGGGATGCCTTGCTTAGCAATGGAAATTTGGGGCTTGATTCTGGTCATCAGTCAAGGACTACCTGTATGTCCTGTGCAGTGGTGAAATCCTCTGCAAGTCACCATCGGTTTGCTGCCCACGCATGCGTGGCGTGTGCCAGACGCACGCTTTGCATGAAAAAGGAGCATTTTGAAGGTAAGTAGCACAGCAAGGATGGGGAACAGTTGTGCCACACGATTTAGATTAAATAGAAAGCAGGATTTCCTGCTTTCTAAGCAAATATACCATATTTTTTGGAGTAAAAGATGCACCTTTTTCTCCCCTAAAAGGGGGTTGAAAATTTAGGTGCGTCTTATACACCAAATGTAGCCCTGCCCACCCACTGGCCCTCGCCCTTTGGCCTCTGCCTCACAGCAATTTACCTCTTTGCAAGCAAACAGCAAGAAAAAAACAGCTCCTTTCAGCTTCAGCACAGTCTAATTAGCACAAGTTGATTGGATCGGTCTCCCGACTCTCAGATGATTTGCTCTCAGCTGTTTTGCGCAGGGCTCTGCTGCTTGCTGCAAGGAGGTAAATTGCTGGGAGTAGATTTTTTCCCCCCCTTGTTGCTAATCAAGCTATGCTGAAAACGAAAATGAAAGTAAGGCAGTCTGTTTGCTGCAATGAGGCAAACTTGCTCAGAGGCAGAGGCAGATTTCTTTTTCTTCTTTTCCTCACCAAAAAAGGCATCTGTGTTTTATATTCCGGTGCATCTTATACTCCTAAAATATGGTAAATTGCGCAGCACAGCTAATCGTTGGAAATACCGGTTCGAACCAACTGGTAGCTTTTTTTTACTACCGGTTTGCTGAACCGGTAGATTTTATCACTACCGGTTCACCCAAACCGCTGCGAACCGGTAGGATTTCACCACTGTTCCTGTGTCCCAATCAGCTTCTAAGATGGAATGTCTCGCTTCTTTTCTTCTCCTCGTTCTGGCTTTAGATGATCCAGGAGAGCAGTCACTTCCCCACGCTAATGCAGCGAGCGTCTTGGATGCTGGCAGTGCCCCTGAAAGAACAGTGTCATTTCCGCACACCGAGCAACTCCATTGCCAACAACTACACCTTGACTGCGCAGGACCTGAAGATGAAGGATCTGCAGAAGCTGGCTTCGCCTGTCCGAATCAGAAAGGCTTCTACGTCCACCAAACAGAAGGCCGAATATCCTCGTATCCTCAGAGGTTCAACAGCGTAGAGATCCATATCTATGGAGGTTCTCTGTCATCCAGGTCAGCGGTCATCAACCAGTGGTCCACAGGTGGTCTGTGAGAAAATTTTGGTGGTCCGCAGAAAAATTATTTGCATTTTTAACATTGCACTAAATCAGGGGTCCTCAAACTTTGGCCCCTGGGATGGATATGTGCAATGAACGTTTGTGTTGCTGCAGAGTCTCCCCCTTTGGGGTCTTTTTGTGAGGGGTGGAGGGGGGCAGAAATTCCGACTTGGGGTCTGCTTCAGCCTCCTGGTGCGGGGCTTTGGGCAAAGGGTGGAGGGAAGTACCGCTCGTGGCGAAGAGCCGGAGGGCCTCGTTCCAGTGGGACAGCATCATGGCCTGGAACTGGCTGACCATCTCAGCCCACTAGGCTTCCAGGTGCCGGTACCTGGCCTTGCACTCCCATAAGTCTTCCCTCTGCTTGGAAAGCCTATGCTCCTAGTCCTCAGTGAGGTGCTTCTGCTGAGCCTCCTTCTTAGTCAGATCCAATTTGAGCTGAGCTGTTTTGCCAACTCTTTCTCAGGATGGCTGCTTAGCTCCAACAACCGCTTCCTGTTGGGGCCCTAAGGAGCCCGGGCAAGGAGGTGAGGAGTGGTTGGAAGGGGTGAGCAGAGGCTAGCGAGATGTCCTGTGACGTGAATGACATTGAGTTGGCCATGCCCACCGAGTCACATGACCACCTAGCCACGCCCACCCAGCCACTCATTAGGCAGATCATATTAGCGGTCCGCCGGATTTAAAATTATGAATTTAGTGGTCCCTGAGGTCTGAAAGGTTGGTGATGCCTGATCCAGATCATTGATTGTCCCAAGGGTGCTTTTTCAAAAGGTAACCCGGACTTCCTTTGTTTTTGTCTGAAGACGTTTTGCTTCTCTTCCAAGAAGCTTCTTTAGTTCAGAGCTGAACTGATGGATTAGATGCAACTTTGAGCCTGGAATTACAGGGATTACTTCCTTTGATTTTTTCCCCCATAAATCTGGATTAGCTTTCTTTTTCTTTTTTTTCCTTTTGGCTGAGGCTTTTCTTTAACGAGATCCCCTAGCTGCTAAAGAGTACGCGCCATCCGAAAAGAAGATGAAAATGTACGTTAAAAACCTCGAGGGAGAATATGAAAGGTATTGTCCCATTTTTTTTACCTTTTTGCTTATTCAGCAGATAGATAATGATTGAACACGTGAGAAGCCCCTCGAATAAGCCACGTTTTGCAAAGTTCACTCGGCCATTCTCAGCCTTAAAGAGAGTTTAACAAATCCGTAATGCTTGGGCTCACAGGCACTCTCTAAAGATCTAATTCATCTAATCATGGTTTTGTGGAATAAACCACAATGGGCTGCCTTTGCTTGGCGTGCTGAGTCAGGAAACATGGTGTACGAACCTTAAGTTACTTAAGCCAGAACCAAGCAAACTATATTGTGTCTCTTTGTAGCTACCCAGCCCTTGTAACCAGTGGCGGGTTTACAATATTCTTACTACCAGTTCGCCCTGCACGCATACGCATGTGCCTAAACAGGACATCATAGAGCCGGGTTGGGTGAGCAGTCCCAGCTGCGATCTCCGCTACCACTTCGTCCAAACCGGTACGAACCGGCTGAATACCCCCTTTGCTTATAACCCACAAGCCCTTGTAACTACTAAACCCTTGTTATTAACAAGTATAGCCTCTTCCTTGGAGGGTTTGTTTCAGAGGTGGGTTTCAGCAGGTTCTGACCAGTTCTGGAGAACCGGTAGTGGAAATTTTGAGTCGTTCGGAGAACCGGTAGTAAAAATTCTGACTGGCCCCGCCTCCATCTATTCTCTGCCTCCCAAGTCCCAGCTGATCGGGTGAAAATGGGGATTTTTGCATTAAACTTCCCCTGGAGTGGGGTGGGAATGGAGATTTTACAGTATCCTTCTCCTTCCGCGCCCACCAAGCCACGCCCACAGAACTGGTAATAAAAAATTTTGAAACCCCCCACTAGTTTGTTTGTTTGTTTGTTGTCAAACTTGTATGCCGCTGATCTCACCAGAGGCGATTCTAGGCAGCTTACCGACAGAATAAAAGGTTCGAACGATCAAGAAATGTAAATATTCCGTTAAAATAAAACTAAGCAGGATGGAGATAATAATAATAGGGAGCATAATAATAGGGATAAGAATAATAATAGGGACACGGTGGCTCAGGTGGCTAAGACGCTGAGCTTGTTGATCGAAAGGTCGGCAGTTCAGCGGTTCGAATCCCTAGTGCCGCATAATGGGATGAGCTTCCGTGACTTGTCCCAGCTTCTGCCAACCTAGCAGTTCGGAAGCAGGTAAAAAATGCAAGTAGAAAAATAAGGACCACCTTTAGTGGGAAGGGAGCAGCGTTCCATGCGCCTTTGGTGTTGAATCATGTCAGCCAAATGACCACAGAGATGTCTTCGAACAGCGCTGGCTCTTCGGCTTAGAAACGGAGATGAGCACCGCCCCCTAGAGTCAGGAACGACTAGCACATATGTGCAAGGGGAACCTTTACCTTTACTTTTTAGGATGGAAAAGGGGAGGAGCACAGTGCTCACAGAGAGAGGGGGTGTTATTCCTTATTCCATCTGCCATATCCCCATTGAGGTCCCACGCTAGTTGACACAGCCATGTCTTCAAGGCCTTTTGGAGCAGATCTGACCGGGGGGGGGGGCGGGGGGAAGAGAAGAGAGTTATTCCAGAGGGTGGAAGCCACAGCAGAAAAGGCTCATCTCCTGGACCCCCCACCAGCTGAAATTCCCTGGTTGTCAGGGTCCTACTACTGGCCAGAGGGCGGTGGAGTGGGGCAGACTAATCCCATCAGGGTGAATTGGTTACTCAGCTAGTCTGGTTCAAAACTCACCTGATTTCCCAAAGGTGCTTTTTCCAAAAGGCAGCTGTACTTTCTTGGGGTTTTTTTTTCCCCCTTGAAATAATTTCGCTTCTCATCCAAGAATCTTCTCATCCAAGAACTGAAGATGAGGATCATTTCGCTTCTCATCTTCAGTTCTGACTCAGGCTCCTCGGATGAGAAACGAAAGGTTTTCCAAGGGAAAAAAGAAAAAAAACACAAGATTGTCCAGTTGTCTTTTGGAAAAAGCACCTTTGGGACAACTCTGACCTGGATGATGGAGAATCTCCACAGACAGGCTTACCTGTTGATTGTGGTTCGTTTCAGGGCTGAAACCGTATCCCAAGTGTGCAGTCTCGATTTGTTGAGGTTGGACGTTCAAACGGTGGAGGATGGAGTGCCTCGTTATTCTGAAAGCCAGCCTCTGACCCCGGAGGAGCAATTCGTAGTGATGCGTCACCACGAGGAAGAGATGAGCAGAGGACAACAGGAGCCCACCGAAGAAGATCTGGAGGTCGCTAAGCCAATTCACAAGGGGGTCTTTTTTCAAGCATCTTTTATCGGCAGGCTTAGATGATACAGAACCGTGGAGGCGGGGCTGCTGGGTTTTGGGAGAACCCAGTGGTGGGTTTCAAATTTTTTTACTACCAGTTCTGTGGGTGTGGCTTGGTGGGCGTGGCAGGGGAAGGATACTGTAAAATCTCCATTCCCACCCCACTCCAGGGGAAGGTTACTGCAAATCCCCATTTCCTCCCGATCAGCTGGGACTTGGGAGGCAGAGAATAGATGGGGAAAGGACCAGTCAGAATTTTTACTACCGGTTCTCCGAACTATTCAAAATTTCTGCTACCGGTTCGCCAGAACTGGTCAGAACCCGCTGAAACCCACCTCTAGGAGAACCTCTAGCCAAGATTCTGTGCAGTTCGGAGAACCCCCAAATCTCACTCCTGGCTGGCCCGGCCCTCCCCTCCCAGGAGTCCCCATGTGGCCCATTTTAGATGCAGGTAAGTGCAGGGCATGTGGGGAGGCTTGGGGAGGGTGAAAAATGGGCCCACCGGCCCATTTCCAACCTTCAGAGGGCCTCCGGTGCCTGGGGAGGCCATTTTCGCCCTCCTGGAGGCTTCAGAAAAGCCTCTGGAGCCTGGGGAGGCCAAAAATGCCTCTCACTGTGGTGCAGGAGGCTGACTAGGCCACACCCACCATGGCCACGCCCACTCAGCAACCGGGCAGAGAACCCCTTGATAAAATTTTTGAAGCCCAGCCCTGCATGGAAGTCTCAAAGCTTTCCATGCTGTGGTCATCTCCAACCTTGGGAGAGCCAGTTTGGTCTCGTGGTTAAGGTGAATTGCCCCATTTTCCTGAGATACGCAATAAAAGGGGAATGAGGGTAGTTGACTTTTTCCAGCAGAGGCACAGCAATACAGGTAGTCCTTGACTTACAACAGTTCATTTAGTGACCAAAGTTACAACACCACTGAAAAAGGCAATTTATGACCATTTTCACACTTACGACCGTTGTAGCCTCCCCTCTGACAACATTTCACACTGCATTTACTCTAATGCTGACATAAGAAGGAGAAGCGGAGGCATCTGAAAAGGGACGGTTGACTCTTCACCTACTTATTTTCCCTGGAGAGAGTATCACCTAGGAGATGGGATGGGAGGGGGGAAATTCCTTTGAGTGGGAGCAGTAGATTAGGGGCAGAGTGACTGGGAAGATGGCCAATGAGTGCAGAGGAGTGGAGAGAGGAAAAGGAAGGTTTTGGCTGAGGAAGACAGAGTTGGCTGCAATGAGTCAGAGTAGAATGTTCGTGCTTAATAAATAAGAGTTTTTTTTTCATCAAAGACTTTGTTTGAAATGCAATTTATTTGAGACGACTTCGAAACCTGACAACCCCATGGTCACATGATCTTGACAACTGACTCATGTTTTTGACAGTTATAGTGTCCAAGAGCCAGGTAATCACCTTTTGTGACCGCCTGGCTAGCAAAGTCAAAAGGGGAAACCAGTACAAAATATAATGCCCCAACCCCCAGTCTGTGAATTGGCATCTGTCTGCCAAACAAATGAAGAACCATCCACAGGATGCAGGCAGCACACAAAACCACACCCACTTCTGGTCCACGGAAAAACCTCTCCCCACCGAAGCGGTCCCTGGTAGCCCCAAAGATTGGGGGACCACTGATTTAACGGTTAATTTGTGGACTGAATTGGCAAGCAGTGTTAGGATATGATTTGAGCCTAACAGTTGTCCAGGCAATATATGTGTTCTGTGACTTTACGTTTTGATGCTGCATCATGCTGTAATGCCGAGTCATGCTATAATTAGTTGTAATTTAACAACGTATTTAAGAAAGGTACTGTAATGTATTCAGTTGATGATAAGCTGCCATTGTGCTATCATCGTGTGCGTGTGTGGGTGGATCTGCTACCATCCGGGGTTTGTGAACCAGAGTGAACCAACTACTGTTTGTTTGGTAAGAAGCTTTTTGGATTTAACCGGGATGATCCAAAGATTGTAATGCTAGTGATTGATTTTTTTTAAAAAAAAAAATCATTTTGGGTTCTTTTGCAGAGATATTGCTATTACATCCATAAAGGCATCCGGAAAGACATGTTAGCACCGCAGAATGAAAACGTGCTGAACAATATTTTGACTCGCATCCCAAGTAGTTTCCTTGCCAGCCCAGATCTAGAGGCCTTATTGAACACTTTGATGGAAGAAATTCAAAGCGATTACCAGATTTGGCTGATGAAAAACATTGGTGAGTGGAAGAAGACAGTGTCCTTAGGGGCAAACAAAGCAAATTGTGATTTTATTTTTTTTTCTTCAAGTAGAACACTAAGAATTCAAGTTTTGAAATTTTAACGGGCTGAATTATAGGCGCTGAATGCTCAGGTGGGTAAACCATAGCTTGAATAATATGTTGGGTGAAGGAAATCAGGCAGGCTCACCCCACCTTCCAAACCATAAATCATGGTTTTTAGCCACAGTGACTACATTCATACAACACACTTCTCTAGGGTCAAACCAAGACTTCAAAGTCAGAATGGGGTCAGGTTTTGTGTGGCAAGATAAAGTGGTTTGTTTGTTTGTTTGTTTAAATTTGCCACCCATCTCGCCACCTTCCCTTTTGAATTAACACAATCAACTGGACTTAAATATTGGTTTGTTCAAGTTGAATAAGACCAAGGGTGAAATCCAGCAGGTTCTCACAGGTGCTGGAGAACTGGTAGCGGAAATTTTGAGTAGTTTGGAGAACCGGCAAATACCACCTCTGACTGGTCCCAGAGTGGGGTGGGAATGGAGATTTTGGAATATTCTTCCCCCAGGAGTGGGGAGGGAATGAGGATGCTGCAGTATCCTTCCCCTGGAGTGGGGTGGGAATGGAGATTTTGCAGTATCCTTCCCCCAGGAGTGGGGTGGGAATGGGGATTGTGCAATATCCTTCCCCTGGAGCGGGATGGGAATGGAGATTTTGCAGTATCCTTCCCCTGCCATCCCCACCAAGCCATGCCCACCAAGCCACACCACGCTCACCAGGTCACGCCCATAGAACCGGTAGTAAAAAAAATTGGATCTCACCACTGAATAAGACCCAAGAGTCACTTCAAAGCCCTATTATGGAATTGGTTTGTCTATTTTTCTGACTCCAACTCTTAACCTGTCAGGAAAGTGTGCAAAATTTGGGTGAACACAATTCTGTTATTTTGCACAGTGCCACCTAGTGCCTATCGGTGCATTTAAAAGATTTTAAAAGATTGCATTACCTTTCTGGTTCGCTTCCAATATCTTGTTCTTCCCTTTGTGTGCCAGTTGATTACATCTTGATGGATCCAGCCGAGAAAAAAAGGCTCTTTATACGCAACATCCCTCAACCTTTTCCCCGACGAGTGATCCGGGCTCCGGTTCCTTGGCATAAAATTTACCAAGAAACCAAAATCTGGAACGAGACCCACCTCTTCACCGTGAACCCTATGATGCTCACTTTGCAGCAACTCTGGTTTTCTGAGTGAGTCATCTTGTTTAAACATGATTTTTTTGCTATCCATAAATCGTTCTGACCTAGGCTTCCCAAAAGCACGAAGCTGACTCCTCGTCCTGATAAAACCCCTTTTATTTAGTTTAAAGGGAATTCCTTTCCAGCAAAATCCCGGCCAACAGTCTCTCAAGAGATTTCACAACTACAGACCTTGATCAGGCTTGGAGAGCTGCCAGGCCGATATCTTGATATATTGAGCCTGAGTAGCGTAGGGGAGTAATGGCTCCTACAAAGGCAGCATTTAAGATCCAGCTGCTGCAATTACTTGCTAGTTCAATCCCAGGCAGGCTCAAGGTCGACTCAGCCTTCCATCCTTTATAAGGTGGGTAAATTGAGGACCCAGTTTGTTGGGGGCAATAAGCTGACTTTGTATAAAATATAAATATACAAAAGTATGAAGGCTATTGCTTAATGCACTGTAAACCGCCCTGAGTCTCCGGAGAAGGGCGGCATATAAATCAAAATTAAAATAAAAAATAAAAATAAAAATAAAATAAAAAATTCTTCCAAATGCCACTCTGTAGCAGACAATACTTGGCAAGAAGTCAGGAACAGATTTTCCCTCTAATGAATTGAACTAATTGTCTCCTGCAAACTCTCCTCCCCTTTCGCTCCTCTTTATTCCCTATGGAAGGGGCCATTCACCCTCCACCTGTGGCTTTACTCCTGAGTCGACCCTTGTTCCTTAGCTGTTCCTTTCTCACAAGGTGAACTGTGACTCTCTCTCCCATTTAGGTTTTCCGAACTGAGATTCGTTCGTACGAAGGAGATCCTGGAAGGAGATTTGCCTCTCCTTCCGAGCGAATTTGAAGAGCTGATCCGAGGACAGTGCCAGGAAGCTCATGAGATCCTTCAGACCAGGTTAGAGATATTCAAGCCGTGCCAAATTCGGGGTAGTCCTCGACGTACGATCGCGATTGAAATGTTTTGCCTCATCCGGGAAGATTACAAAAGACGATCCCACCATGACTCCGGGACAGTTGAACTATCATAAATATATGCTGGTGGCCTGAATTTTGATCCTGTGACAACTACAATGGAGCCCCAAATTTCTATTCTTAAGTGAGACATTTGTTGGGTGAGGTTTGCCCTCAGATTTTATGATTTTCTTTGCCATAGTTTTTAAGTTGTTAAGGAGCCTGGATAGCTCAGCAGACTAAAAGCATTGTGATTAACACCAGCTGTCTGCAATGACTGTAAGTTCGAATCTCACCAGGCTCAAGGTTGACTCAGCCTTCCATCCTTTCTAAGGTAGGTCAATTGAGGACCCAGTTTGTGGGGGCCATAAGCTGACTTTGTATAAAAAATATACAAAAGTATGAAGGCTATTGCTTAAGGCATTGTAAGCCGCCCTGAGTCTCCGGAGAAGGGCGGCATATAAATCAAATTTTTTTTAAAAAGCCAATCACTTCAGTTGATAAGTTAGTAACCTGGTTGTTAAGTGAATCTGGTTTCCCCATTGACTTTGCTTGTCAGAAGGTCGCAAAAGGGGATCACATGATCCCGGGACACGGCAACCATCATAAGTACATGCCAGTTGCCAAGCACCTGAATTTTGATCACTTGACCATGGGGATGCTGCAATGGTCATAAGGGTGAAAACCCATGCTAAGTCACTTTTTTTCATGTGACTTCAACCAGTCACTAAACAAATAGTTGCAAGTCAAGGACTACTTGTACTTTAATCACTGCCCTAGCCTGGAATGGAATGGAATGGAGTGGAGTGGAGTGGAGTGGAGTGGAGTGGAGTGGAGTGGAGTGGAGTGGAGTGGAGTGGAATGGAATGGAATGGAATGGAATGGAATGGAATGGAATGGAATGGAATGGAATGGAATGGAATGGAATGGAATGGAATAGAATAGAATAGAATAGAATAGAATAGAATAGAATAGAATAGAATAGAATAGAATAGAATAGAATAGAATAGAATAGAATAGAATAGAATAGAATAGAATAACAGAGTTGGAAGGGAACTTGGAGGTCTTCTAGTCCAACCCCCTGCTTAGGCAGGAAACCCTACACCACTTCAGACAAACGATTATCCAACCTCTTCTTTAAAACTTCCAGTGTTGGAGCATTTACAACTTCTGGAGGCAAGTTGTTCCACTGATGAATTGTTCTCACTGTCAGGAAATTCCTCCTTAGTTCTAAGTTGCCTCTCTCCTTGATGAGTTTCCATCCGTTGCTTCTTGTCCTGCCCTCAAGTGCTTTGGAGAATAGCTTGACTCCCTCTTCTTTGTGGCAACCCCTGAGATATTGGAACCCTGCTATCATGTCACCCCTGATCTTAGCCTCTGCTTCTTAGGAATGTCCACTGGCCCACTTAGGAAGACTCCACCAGGACACCTCTTAGGAATGTCTACTGGTACTTTTAGGAAGCAGAGGCTGAGGGTTGTCTTCCCTATAACATTTACTAACCTGTTCGCATACTAGCCAGAACAAGTAGCCACCACTTTGGAATACGAGGCCGAACGATCAAAACTTTGTCCCCTCTTTGCTTGACTTCCTCTTTAAGATCTTTGTAGTTTGTCCTCCAGCTATATGATCTCAAGGCCTTTGTAACTCATCATTGAACTGCCCCACCCAAAGATAACTGGAGCAAATGGCACTTTCCATGTCATTACAGGTGGATCCCCAGGTGTGCTGACCTCTTCATTGAGCAGAAAGAGAAGTGGTTGCACCTTGCCCCGCAAAATGACTTGGATTCCTCTCAGCAAATAGAGGAATACTTTGCATCAGTCGCCATCCTGATGTCCCTGCAGCTGCGGGAGATGGTCATCAATTCTCTAGAGGACCTGCTCAATTTTTTTAAGATACACAAGGTAGGTTTGTGGCGTACAGACGGTCCTCGACTTACGAGCACATCGGAGCCCAACATTTCTGTGGTTAAGTGAGACATTTGTTAAGTGGATTTTGCCCCGTTTTACAATCTTCCCTGCCCTAGTTGTTCAATGAATCACTGCAGTCGTTAAGTGAATCTGGCTTCCCCTTGCTTGTCAGAAGGTTGGAAAAGGTGATCACATGACCCTGGGACACTGCAACCTGTTATGGTGTGCCAGCGGTCAGAAGATCTGGCAGCAGAGTCAGTGAGGAGGTTGAGGAGGAACATGGGCCGCTCCTGGGGGCTGGGGAAAGCTCAGACGAGGGCTGTGCGTCAGAGGCAGAGAGGGAGATAGACAGCAGTGAGGCAGAGGAACAGCTGGAGCCCGTTCCCAGTGTGTGCATGCGCAGAGCTGCCAGAAGACAAGAACAACTCAGAAAGCAGGGTCGACTCGGGAGTAAAGCCACGCCTTAGAGATGATTGGCCCCTCCCTTAGGAAACAACAGAGGAGTGAAGGGGGGGGGGGTCTTTTGCAGGAAACAATTCCTTCATTCAGTAAGTTTCAAGGGTGGAAAGTTCTGTTCGTGACTCTAAGACACTGTGCCAAGTTTTGCCTTCCTCTGCATTTGGAAACAAATTATGTGGCAGCTTGCCAAGCGAGATAAGGTTGGTGTTGATAAACATTCCTTTGAAAAACTGTTTGGACAAACCTTGCTGACTGTGAATGAAAGGAATTCACAGTCGTGTAAATAAAAGACGTTTTGCCGGGACCAATTCCTGCTTCCTGCTTTTTAAGGGAGCCTAGCTCAGAACACAACCATCAAGAATGTGAGTCAGTGGTCAAGTCTCCGAATCTTAATCACATGACCTCAATGGTTCTAAGTGTGAAAAACTCCATAAACTTCAATTGTAGACAACCCCGGATCCCGAAAATCAATCCTTTCTGCTTATTCCCTTGCATATGATCTCATGATTTCTTCCCTTCTTTCTCTTGAGGATGGGAATGATTTTGGTGACGTTTATCAAGATATGCAGTTCTTTATTCCTCAAATATTGGTCCTCAAACTAGACGTGGAAGATCCGTCCATTATATTTGATCCCGACGTGCAGAGTTTGTGGGATTTAGTCTACCGCTGTTTTATTGAGATTCTCAAATATTCAGAAGGTCTTCCAAAGGTATGCCGAAGGAAAAATGTGGCCCCGGTTCATTTCTTGGGTTACTTCAGGGTTGAGGAAGTCACCATTGACTGGGGGCCCTAAACTTCCTCAACTAAAGCTGAACGGGGAGGGTGAGCTGAAGGTCTGAAGCTGGAATACAGGTAAGTAGTAACTTTTTCTGAGGTTGTCGTAACTTTGAACCATATTGAATGGTCATAAGAGGGACGCAGTGGCTTAGTGTCTAAGGTCGAAAGGTCGGCAGTCAGTGGTTCGAATCCCTAGTGCCACGTAACGGGGTGAGCTCCCGTGACTTGTCCCAGCTTCTGCCAACCTAGCAGTTCGAAAGCAGGTAAAAAATGCAAGTAGAAAAATAGGGACCACCTTTGGTGGGAAGGGAATGGCGTTCCGTGCGCCTTTGGCGGTGAGTCATGCCGGCCACATGACCACGGAGACGTCTTTGGACAGCGCTGGCTCTTTGGCTTTGAAACGGAGATGAGCACCGCCCCCTAGAGTTGGGAACAACTAGCACGTATGTGCAAGGGGAACCTTTACCTTTAAATCGAAGATGGCTGTACAATGACTTGTAGAAGGAGGACAGGCCGAATCTGGGGAGGGAGTCAAGAGAGGCATCAGCCTGGAATCCTTATGTTCCCATAAGTGAGTCCCAAGTCCAAACTCTCTTGAATTCCATTAGCTCTTATCTACTGCCAATTTAGTTCCGGCTATTAGTTGACTAGATATATTGTGTATAGGCATGAGCATTAAATCAATTTAATTAGAATTTAACTTGCAGTCCTGATTCTTCATGCCTGACATTGTAGAATGAAACATCACACTAGGAAGTTATATTTCTTTTTTTCCACTGTGCTTCAGTTTACATCTTGTAAAACTCTGAAGCATGATTTACAAAGCAGTGGGCTGGATTTATATATAATACTATAAAAAAGCTAACCACCTACCTCCATGCCTTTTCATTCACTTGCTTAGTGACCTTCTGGGTTAAGTGATATGTCTTCGAAGAATTGGTCACATAAATGATTGCAGCTTGTCCCACCTGTAAGTGTATCGCTATAAATTTAGAATGATAAAATCTGAATTGTAAAAACCTGACCAGCCACTAGATGTCAGCAAAGCTCAGGGGTTTTATAGCCCAGCTGTGCTAGACATAAAATATTCATGGTCTTGAATAAATTATTCTGTCTGTTGAGACCTTAATCCTCCAATTTTGGAATATATTTCTGAGTTAAGGTTGAAGTTTGAGCTCAAACTTTTGCTGGGATGTGATTTCCTCATCAGGCTAATAAAGTATTTTGCGCGAGATTGATTATCTTACTTTGAGTGTGTATGATGTTAATATTTATTTTTGCATTTTAGGTTCAAGTTAAGCTTTTCCCGGAATTAAAAGGAGATGACCTAATTCTTCGTACGGTCAACAAGGATGAAACATTGGTGGCGGATTATGTACAAAAAACTGCAGAAATATTTGACCTCAATCTAATAGGCCCACAGAAGTAAGTTTGTTTGAAATAAAAGAACAAAGGGGAGAGATGATTATCCCGTATTTAATAATAGCAATTTTTCCTCTGGCATTTCTTTCTGAAGTTTTCTCCCATTCCCTCCCCATTCCTGGGGGAAGGATACTGCAAAATCCCCATTCCCTCCCCTCTCTGGGGCCAGCCAGAGGTGGCATTTGCCGGTTCTCCAAACTACTCAAAATTTCTGCTACCGGTTCTCCAGAACCTGTCAGAACCTGCTGGATTTCACTCCTGGAAGAATAGAATAGAATAGAATAGAATAGAATAGAAGAGAAGAGAAGAGAAGAGAAGAGAAGAGTAGAGAGTAGAGAGTAGAGAGTAGAGAGTAGAGTAGAGTAGAGTAGAGTAGAGTAGAGTAGAGTAGAATAGAATAGAATAGAATAGAATAGAATAGAATAGAATAGAATAGAATAGAATAGAATAGAATTTTTTATTGGCCAAGTATGATTGGACACACAAGGAATTTGTCTTGGAGCATATGCTCTTAGTATACATAAAAGATACGTTCATCAAGAATCATAAGGTACAACACTTAACGATAGTCATAGGGTACAAATAAGCAATCAGGAAACAATATCAATATAAATCGTAAGGATACAAGCAATAAAGTTACAGTCATACAGTCATAAGTAGGAGGAGATGGGTGGTGCAAACGATGAGAAGATTAATAGTAGTACAGAGTTAGTGAATATTTTGACAGTGTTGAGGGAATTACTTGTTAAGCCCCCATGGCTAGTTTATCTTTGATTTAGGATGACGTGAACCCTGTCAATGTGGCATAACATAATGGGTGAGCCAAGTCAAGACTTGTATCCAAATAACCATTTGGACAACGAGGCTATTTACTTATTTACTTATTTACTTATTTACTTATTTACTTATTTATTTAGTCGCATTTCTATGCCACCTCACTCCCAAGGGACTCTGGGCGGCTTACAACAGAGAATAAAACAATGCAACAATATCCCATACAAAAGTTAAAAGAAGACATTAAAACATATTAAAACATTAAAATGTTAAAACACATTATCCCAGAGAATAGGGTGAGATGCTACTGCTCTTTGGGAAAAAAAATGTTTGCTCTGCATCTTGATTTAAAACATTTCTTTTCTGCGCATTCTTTTTGCATTGAAGGTACTTGAACGTGTATAAGAAATACAACGATCTCTTGAATGGTAATGCCGACAAAGACGTGACTGAATTTTTAAGCAAAAGACACGAGCTGGAAGATTTTGTAGAGGTATTGCTTTTTGTTGTGCGCGAAGTGGATTTTTCTTGTTCATGTAAACCTAGGAACAGCCTTTCCTAAAATTAACACTTGTAGGGAACATGGATATACAGGTAATCCTCAATTTACGGCCCAAATTTATGTTGTTCAGTCAGACATTTGTTAAGTGAGCTTAGCCCCATTTTACCACCTTTTTCTTGCCTCCGTTGTTAAGTGAAGCGCTGCGGTGGATAAGGTAGGTTCCGGGTTGTTAAGAGAATCTGGCTTCCCCATGGATTTTGCTTGTCAGAAGGTCGCAAAAGAGGATCACATGACCCTGGGACATTGTGACCATCATAAATATGAACCAGTTGCCAAGCATGTGTGAATTTGAATCACATGACCATGGGGATGCTGCCAAGATCATAACTGTGAAAAACGGTCATAAATCATTTTCTTTCAGGGCCGTTGTAACTATGAGTGGTCACTAAATGAACTGTTATAAGTCGAGGACTATCTCTTGTAAAAAAAAAAAAGTAGATCCAGGGGAAATTCTCCTACTTTAGGGTAGCTGGATTTAATCTTTTGTAGGGAAGACAACCTACCGTATTTTCCGGCGTATAAGACGACCCTCCTCAGAGCCATTTAAGGCTCGTCAGAGCCTTATAGGCTGATCTGCCTGGTTACAGGAGAATGAGACCCGGCGTATAAGACGATCCCCGACTTTTGGGAAGATTTTTGTGTGTTAGAAAGTAGTCTTAAATGCAGGGAAATACAGTACTTTAAACACCACTGCCAAGGAGAAATATTTAGAAAGTTTAAGAAAGAGTGCAGAGAAGAGCAACAAAGATGATTAGGGGACTGGGGTATAAAACATATGAAGAACAGTTGCAGGAACTGGGTATGTCTAGTTTGATGAAAAGAAGGACTAGGGGAGACATGATGGCAGTCTTCCAATATCTCAGGGGCTGCCCCAAAGAAGAGGGAGTCAAGCTATTCTCCAAAGCACCTGAGGGCAGCATAAGAAGCAATGGGTGGAAGCTAATCAAGGAGAGAAGCAACTTAGAACTAAGGAGAAATTTCCTGACAGGGTGAACAATGAATCAGTGGAACAACTGGCCCCCAGAAGTTGTGGATGCTCCAACATTGAAGGTTTTTAAGAATATGTTGGATAACCATTTGTCTGAAGTGGTGCAGGGTTTCCTGCCTAGGTAGAGGGTTGGACTAGAAGACTTCCAAGGTCCCTTCCAATACTATTCTTCTCTTCTCTTCTCTTCTCTTCTCTTCTCTTCTCTTCTCTTCTCTTCTCTTCTCTTCTCTTCTCTTCTCTTCTCTTCTCTTCTCTTCTCTTCTCTTCCCTTCCCTTCCCTTCCCTTCCCTTCCCTTCCCTTCCCTTCCCTTCCCTTCCCTTCCCTTCCATTCTATATTCTATTCTACTCTACTCTACTCTACTCTACTCTACTCTACTCTACTCTACTCTACTCTACTCTACTCTACTCTACTCTACTCTACTCTACTCTACTCTATTCTATTCTATTCTATTCTATTCCTGAATCTGTCCCTGGAATCATCTTTGTCTTCTTGTGCCATATCTGTCATCGGATGTTGGCAATCATGTTGGTGATCCTATTTTTATCAACAACCACACAGAAACGTGCTGTTGAGTTTTGTCCAAACAGGTCCCTTAGATTTTGAAGCTATGATGTTCTTCAATCTTTCCTTGGAGGATTAAGTGAAGGATGCCATATTTTCTGGGCGTTGCATCACCTGTCCAAAATATTCCAAGTTTTGCTTTTTGATGTTTTTGATGATTTCCCTTGGCTTTCCCAGGCAGCTTAATCACCTCCTCATTTGTGATTTTGTCAACCGACCCTGGAGTGGTGATCTAGAATTACCCCTTGATCCAATCCACCAAAGATCTTTTTAAATGCAAAATCGCCCTCTGGCATAGGAGAATGCAATTTTCTCTGAGCTGTTCTGTTGCCGGGTCAATTCCAGGTAGCCATCGACATAACAACAGTTAATTTAGTGACCTTTTGAACTTAAACGGCACTGAAAAAAAAGTGACGTATGACCGTTTTTCCACACTTACGACCCTTGCATCTCTGTGGTCAGGTGATCAAAACTCAGACGCTAGGCCATTGACTCACGTTTATGACAGTTGCAGTGTCCCAGGATCATGCGATTCCCTTTGGCTAAGCAAAGTCAATGGGTAAGGCTGATTCACTTAACAAGTGAACCTATTTAGTTAGTCTTTCTAACTAAACAACTGCTGGAATTTACTTAAGTGTAGCAAGAAAAAAAAAGTAGAGACATCACCCTGCCAACAAAAGTGTGTATAGTCAAGGCTATGGTTTCCCCAGTTGCAATGGATGGCTGTGAAAGTTGGACCATAAGGAAGGCTGAGCGCCAAAGAATGGAGGCCTTTGAATTCTGGTGCTGGAGAAGACTCCTGCGAGTCCCTTGGACTGCAGGGCCATCCAACTGATCACGCCTAGAGGAGATCAACCCTGACTGCACCTTAGAAGGCCAGATCCTGAAGAGGAAACTCAAATACTTTGGCACTTGATGAGAAGGAAGGACTCACTGGAGAAGAACCTAATGCTGGGAAAGATTGAGGGCAAAAGAAGAAGGGGACGGCAGAGAATGTGGTGGCTGGATGGAGTCACTGAAGCAGTCGGCCTGAGCTTAAATAGACTCCAGAAGATGGTAGAGGACAAGGAGGCCTGGAGGAACGTGGTCCATGGGGTCACGATGGATCGGACATGACTTTGCAACTAACAACAAAAGCAAGAAAGATGATGAAATGAGGCAAAATCCACTTAATTGTCTCACTTAGCCGCATAAATTTTGGGCTCAGTTGCGGTCATAAATTGATGATTACCTATAATTGCACCTATAATAACCCTATCTGAGATTTTTAAGCGCCAGTCCAAAACAAGACAGTCATTTGTAGACCGTACTTTTCCTTCAGCCTAATCTAGATTCAGACACGGGACCTGCTTTCCCTCAAATAGGCTAAAATAAACCTGTTGTGGCTTTTCTTATTTCTGCTGTAACAATTCCCCTTCCTTCTGTCGCCTTGCAGAAAATCGACGGCTTGACGAAACTGAAGAAAGAAATTGCTTCCTTGCACGTCACCGTCCCCTTGGCTCTCTTCTGCCTGGACGCTCTGAAACTGAACGAAGAACTTTGCAGTCGGACCCAGAGGCTGAAGGACAGATTGATTGAGTTTGAAGTTGAGGAAAACAGGAACATTAACAAGAGGTGTGGTGGGGAGAAAAGCCTTCGCCTGAGAGGATGGGTCATTTCCAGCACGAGGGATCGCCTTGGAAGGCCCTGTAATTGTGCAGGAGTGTAGGCAGGCAGGTTCAATGGTCGGCATTATCAAATACGAATGAATAAATATCATATAATCTGTGCAGATGGGATTAGAATATAGGCAATCCACAATTTAGAACAATTGGGCGCTCCATCCCTGGAAGTTTTTAAGAAGAGACTGGACAGTCACTTGTCTGAGATTGGGGGCTGGACTAGAAGACTTCCAAGGTCCCTTCCAGATTTCTTGTCTTGTCTTGTCTTGTCTTGTCTTGTCTTGTCTTGTCTTGTCTTGTCTTGTCTTGTCTTGTCTTGTCTTGTCTTGTCTTGTCTTGTCTTGTCTTGTCTTGTCTTGTCTTGTCTTGTCTAGTCTACTCTAGTCTAGTCTAGTCTAGTCTAGTCTAGTCTAGTCTAGTCTAGTCTCTACTCTAGTCCCTATTCTATTCTATTCTATTCTATTCTATTCTATTCTATTCTATTCTATTCCCTACTCTACTCTACTCTATTCTATTTTAAATTCTATTTTACTCTACCCTACTCTTTCCCTATTTCCTACTCTACTCTACTCTACTCAACTCAACTCAACTCAGCTCAACTCAACTCAACTCAACTCAACTCAACTCAACTCTGTTTCCTTATTCCCTATTCTCCTCTCCTCTCGTCTATTCTTTCCCTATTCCCTATTTTCTAGTCTATTATACTCTACTCTACGCGTTCATTCAGTGATCGAAGTTACATCGGCAGTGAAAAAAGTGACTTAGGACCATTTTTCATGTTTCTGACCATCGCGGTAACCCCATGATTACGGGATCAAAATGCGGACACTTGGCAACCGACTCATATTTATGATGGCTGCATGTTCACCTTTTGCAACCTTTCGATAATCAAAGTCAACGGGCGAAGCCAGATTCACTTAACAACCACGTTACTAACCGAACAACTCCAAGGATTCGCTTAACCATTGCGCCAAGCACGGTTGTAAAATGGGGGCAAAACTCACCTGACAACTGTCTGTCTTAGCGGCAGAAATGTTGGGCGCGAGTGCGGTCAAAAGTCAAAGACCACCTGTAAGAGAGAAGAGTGGGATAGCTTCACTCATTTTGATAAGCCATCATATGGTTTGGCTCCCATTGCACTTGTCTCGGAAGTCCTAAGCGCTTCTGGGTTGAAAGGATTTGGTTTGGTTTTTCACTTACGTTTTAGTGCTTTGCGTGAACACAGGTCATTGTGGTCTAGACAAACCACCACAAATAGAACTTAGTGGGGCTTATGAATATGGTGGCTGCCTTGCTGTGGTCTGTACCTGAGGTTCTGCTGATGAGTTTGACTTCAATGTTGACCAAGCATTTGAAAGCCAACAAGAGTTGAGGTTCAGTGTCTTTGGAGGACCGTAGGTTGAAAAAGGAGACATGAAGGGAGGAAGAAGAAGAGAAAGGGGAGGCAGGAGAGAGAGAAAGTGAAAAGGAGGAGAAGAAAGAAGGTAGGAGCAGAAAAGGGAAATTGGACAGAGGGAGGGATGGGAGGGTATGATATCATGATTGTAACTATAATTCTTTGCATTAAGTACGGTGGCTGCTCTAGTAACCTCCCTTTTTCCTTCGTTTCAAGCATTTGCAACCAGTACAATATCATTGCCGACAAAGTCAGCGAAGTGCCTTTGACCACAGAGCAGCTGGTGGAACTCACAGCCTACCTGAAGAAATCCAGCGAAGTCACCGTGTTCAAGCTGCGCCGTGAAATCAGAGAAGCCATTTACCGGCTCGAGTTCCTCATGGACTATGCTGACCTTCCCAGTACGTTTGGGAACAGAACGTGGCCTCTGGTGCGGGGATAAAACTTCTGGGGCAAAGCTTGGCCTTGGAACGTCTGCTCATTGGTTCTTCTTGAGAACCTTGCCTAACCTGTTCTGACCCAGCTCTTCAAACACGACAAACCCTCTGACGTGAACTCAAAAGATTCCTTTATTAGGAATGCCGGCAGCCTTGGGAAAAAGTTTTTCTCTCAGGCTGGCCTGTCTGTCTAGCAGGGAGATGAATAGTTGTCTGCTACATCTATTCATCTCCGCCCCCTGTCTTTTATCTCCAGAGCTAGGGTGGGGCTTTGCTAGCAGCGGTGGCTCTTTCGTCCCAAGGACCAGCCCATAGATTTCCACTGCTCTCCTCTCCTCTGCCTTCTGGGCATCCGTACGTCAGGCACTGGACCCAGCTGTTCCTCCTCTTCCTCATCAGCCACCTCCAGACCTGGGGGCTGTTGACTCTCCATTTGAGGGTTGGCTCTCCATTTGAGGACCCAGGCTCTGCCTCTCTCTCTCTCTCTCTCTCTCTCTCTCTCTCTCTCTCTCTCTCTCTCTCTCTCTCTCTCTCTGGATCCCCCGCTAGCGTGTCTGCTTCTGGTTTTGG
This sequence comes from Coluber constrictor foxii, assembly GCA_038048745.1. NCBI lineage: Eukaryota > Metazoa > Chordata > Lepidosauria > Squamata > Colubridae > Coluber > Coluber constrictor. The sequence continues at coordinate 6,057,080 of CM075973.1, forward strand.
GATGCTTTCTTGGTCAAATAGTGCAGCTCCTGCGCGAGCTGCACTGGCTATTGGTGGCCTTCCGGATCTGCTTCAAGGTGCTGGTACTTACCTATAAAGCCCTTCATGGCATGGGCCTGAGGTACTTGCAGGGCCACCTCCTACCGGCCTCCCACTGCCCTGTGTGTTCTCATAGAGCTGCCCTCCTCTGGCCAAACAATGTCGACTGGCGAGCCCCAGGATGAGGGCATTCTTTTTGGCCACACCGACCCTCTGGAATGGGTTACCCACCGAGCTCCGGACGGCTCCAGATCTCTGCATTTTCTGTACTGGTTTGAAGAACACGGGTCTTTCATCCAATTCCCTGACCGGTTACGGGGTTTTAAAATTGGGGATTTTAAATTTGGATTGTTTTAGCTTTTATCATTGTCTGTTTTTACTATGTGAGCTGCCCCGAGTCCCACAGGAGAAGGGCGGCATGCAAATTTTAATAATAAAATAAAATAATAAATAAATAAATAGAAAAAACGACCTCCCTCCTTCTGTTTTTAATCTACCAGGTGAAGATATCAGGCTAAATAGTACAGTTCTTCATTGGCCGGATGGGATCGAGGACATCTTTGATACCAGTCGGAATCAACTCATGAACAGGAGGGAACAAGTCGAGATTGCCCTGATTAAAAGGTGAGCTTCAGAGTCCCAGGGAGCGGAGATTTCCTTTCTCCTGATCCATATTTCTTGGCTCAAGGTGGATTTTTAACGCGATTGGATGTTCCCACCTGATGCTTGGGGAAGCTGCGGAAAGAAAATTGATATATGCAGAAAGAAAAAAAACGATGAAAAGGGGAGATAATTGATGGGAAAGCAATGAAAATGGAGCCCTAAAATGTTAGGGAAAGTTACTGTTGAGTCAAGGAGGATCAAGTCCAGGGGTGGGCTGCTGGGGTGTTCCCAGGGGTTTGGGAGAAAGAAAATTGTCAGATGGCTTTTTTAAAAAAAATATATCTTTGCTCCGAACCAGATGCTCTGAATTTGAAGCTATCCTTGAAAGTTATAACAAGGAAGTGGAAAGTTTCCGGAAGAAGGACGTCATGACCATGGAAGAAATGAAGAATAACGTGGAAAAATTCACTGAGTTGTCAAAGAATTTGGACCATGCTCTTCTGGAATATGAGGTTAGTCTTCCTAGAGTTCAAGAGCTAAGCATGGATCTAAATGATTTCAGAAGGACTAATCTATGTAAATTAATAGATAGACTGTGTGACATCGGGTTGGTGTTGAGCGGAGGTGAAATCCAGCAGGTTCTGACAGGTTCCGGAGAACTGGTAGTGGAAATTTTTAGTTTGGAGAATCGGCAAATACCACCTCTGGCTGGCCCCAGAGTGGGGTGGGAATTGAGATTTTGCAGTATCCTTCCCCTGCCACGCCCACCAAGCCACACCACGTAAAAAAAATTGGATTTCACCACTGGTGTTGAGTCTTAGTGACCATATAGATAGATTTCTTCATGATCTTAACATGATCCTTCAAGCCTCCCAACCTGGACCTTCAAGTCTTCTAAACTTGGATCTAAATTATTTCAGAATGACCAACCCATGGAAATTGATAAACTGTATGACATCGAACTGGTGTTGAGTCTAAGTGACTACACAGATAGATTTCTGATCTGTCTATGATCTGTCCTCAATGTGGTCCTTCATACCGCCCAACCCGGCCCTTCAGATCTTCCAAGCATGGATCTAAATTATTTCAGAAGGACCAACCCATGGAAATGTATAGACTATGTGACATAAAGCAACTATTGACTGTTAGTGACTCCATAGATAGATTTCTCCATGATCATCCTAACCAGATCCTTCAGATCTTTGCATACTTCCAAGAGTCCATTGCTTCTGTAACTGAGTCCATTCATTTGGTTGTTGGTTGTCTTCTTCTCTTTCCTTCCACCTTTACCAGCATCTTAACCTTCTCCAGAAGTTTAACTGATGTGACTCAAGTAGGACAATTTCAGCCTGGTCATCTGTCCATTGAGTGAAAACTCTGGGTGGATTTGTTCGATCATCCATTGGGTTTTCTTGGCTGTCATTGATATTTTCAGCCGTCTTCTCAAGCGTCAAAATTCAGAAATATCAACTAGAATAGAATAGAATAGAATAGAATAGAATAGAATAGAATAGAATAGAATAGAATAGAATAGAATAGAATAGAATAACAGAGTTGGAAGGGACCTTGGAGGTCTTCTAGTCCAACCCCCTGCTTAGGCAGGAAACCCTACACCGCTTCAGACAAATGGTTGTCCAATCTCTTCTTTAAAACTTCCAGTGTTGGAGCATCCACTGATTAATTGTTCTCACTGTCAAGGAATTTCTCCTTAGTTCTAGGTTGCTTCTCTCCTTGATGAGTTTCCTCCCATTGCTTCTTGTCCTGCCCTCAGGGGCTTTGGAGAATAGCTTGACTCCCTCTTCTTTGGGGCAGCCCCTGAGATATTGGAAGACTGCTATCATGTCTCCCCTAGTCCTTCTCTTCGTTAAACTAGACATTTAATCTATTCAAGTAGACTAGAACTACTCGTCCTCCTCCTTTAAAGTCATGCAAACCTGTATCTGAACTGCTGTCTTAATTTTAACAGACTATCAATAAGGAAGAGGAGTTACTGGAACGAGAGAAAAGTCAGTTTCCTTTGCTGCAAACCATCATTTCACACAAGCTGCCGTTCGAGCAACTTTGGGTGACCGCTTACCACTTTCATGTGAAGTCTGAGGAGTGGATGAACGGTGAGGATTTGTACAGGGTGATGCGTTTCTCATAAACGTAAGGCGTTTATTAAAAGAATGAAGAGGGAGTCTTCGATTTATGACCAAAATGGGGACCAGAATTCCCATGGCTAAGCAAGGAAGTTGTTAAGTCAGCCACATCGAATTTTCCACAAGTGGCCACGATTGTTAAGTGGATTTATGCATTCGTTAAGTTATTCACATAGAAGAAGAATTCTTTATTGGCCAAGTGTGATTGGACACACAAGGAATTTCTCCGGTGTATAAGCTCTCAGTGTACACACAACAATAGTGATAGATCATTATCATAGTCATTGTAAAGATTACATTCGTCATAAATCATAAGGATTAGAGAGAGGTATGATATTTTTTTCTTTTTTTTTATGGGGTTTATGGCTGATTAATGAGGTAAATATTATTATTATCACTTTTTTTATTACAATATTGTTAATCTTCCTAATTTTTTCTTAAGAAAATTTTATTACTTATAGACTTATTTGTTATACGTACTTGTATTTTTTTTCTTTTTTCTTTTCTTTTTTTTCTGTTAATCTGTAGCGGAAGTCAAGGGGAGGGGAAGGGAGGGAAGGGAGGGAAGGGAGGGTGGGTCGATGGGAGGGGGGATATGGGGTTTAAAATTGTATTGTAAAACTTTTTCAATTAAAAAAATAAATAAATCATAAGATACAACACTTAGTGATAGTCATAGGATACTAAATAAGCAATCACCATAAATCATACTAGGATACTAATTAAACTTAGTCTGCAGAGCCTGGATAGCTCTGCAGACTAAGCACCGTAATTAACATCCAGCTGTCTGCAATTACACCAGTTCGAATCTCACCAGGCTCAAGGTTGACTCAGCCTTCCATCCTTTCTAAGATAGGTAAATTGAGAACCCAGTTTGTGGGGGCAATAAGATGACTTTGTATAAAATATACAAAAGTATGAAGGCTATTGCTTAACGCATTGTAAGCCGCCCTGACTCTTCGGAGAAGGGCGGCATATAAATCAAATTAAAAAAAAAACAATTTAAATCGTAAGATACAAGTGGCAAAGTTATAGCCATAAGAAGATAAAATGATAGGGAATAGGAAAGATGAGAATAATGATGAGAAGACTGCCTTTCAAGATATTTTGACAGTATTATGGGAATTAGTTGTTTAGCAGAGTGATGGCATAGGGGGAAAAATCAGGGGTGAAATCCAGCGGGTTCTGATAGGTTCTGGAGAACTGGTAGTGGAAATTTTCAGTAGTTTGGAGAATCGGCAAATACCACCTCTGGCTGGCCCCAGAGAGGGGAAGGAATGGGGATTTTGCAGTATCCTTCCCCTGCCACGCCCACTAAGCCACACCATGCCCACCAAGCCACGCCCACAGAATGGTAGTAAAAAAATTTGGATTTCACCACTGGGAAAAACGTCACTTAATGCAGTTGTTAAGTGACTCCATCTTCCCCCATTGACTTGGATTGTCAGAAGCTGGCTGGGAAGGTCGCAAATGGGGATCACATGACCCCATTAAGACACTGCAGCCATCATAAACACATGTCAGTTGCCAAGCGCCTGAATTTTGATTGGGTGACCGTTTAAATGTCCTGCCGGTTGTAAGTACGAGGATTGGTCGTAAGTTACTTTTTTCAGTGCCGCTCTAACTTCAAATGCTTGGTAAACTAAAGGTTTGTCAGTTGAGGACCTGTATTCATTTACCACTTGCCGGGAAGCCTAGTAGAATAAAACATATTCAGTTAATTAAAATATAGTATATAGGTTGCCCCAAAGAAGAGGGAGTCAAGCAATTCTCCAAAATACCTGAAAAAAATGAAAAAATGGGTGGAAACTCATCAAGGAGAGAAGCAATTTAGAACTAAGAAGAAATTTCCTGACAGTGAGAACAATGAATCAGTGGAACGACTTGCCTCCGGAAGTTGTGAATGCTCCAACACTGGAAGTTTTTAAGAAGAGGCTGGACAACCATTTGTCTGAAGTGGTGTAGGGTTTCCTGCCTAAGCAGGGGGTTGGACTAGAAGACCTCCAAGATCTCTTCCAACTCTGTTGTTCTGTTAAAAGGTCTGGAATCTCAGAGAATCCTTTATGCTCTGCAAGCATTTTTCAAACTGTATAGCCTTTCCCCAATTAGGCGTTCGTTCGAAGCTCTTTCCTGCTCAAAGTAGCTGTCTGAAAAGCTTTCCTTTTTCTGTTATCCTTTTCTCCAATTAGAATCCCTGCGCAAGGACCTGTCCATCTTAAAAATTATAATTCAAATGCCATTATTCTCCTTATTTACCAGCTCCAGCCAACCGTTTCTCAAGTGCTGATGGTTGGGGTGGGGGTGGGGGGGGGAAGATTTATCATTCCTGCTGCTGCTGTCACCTTAATGTCACATCAATGCAGCTGTCAGGTTAATGCAGAAGGATCATTCCTAATTCATATTTTCATGGAGTTTAGGATGTGTCAAACTTAATTGGTTCTGCTCCTGCTTCTAACCATCTGCGGGGTGCTTCCTTCTACCGTTTCTTTCTTTTGTGTTATTTTTGCATTTTCGGCACGCAGGGCCTGTCCTCCAATTGAACGCGGAAGAAATCAGCGAGGACGTCGCCAACATGTGGCGGACCATGTATAAATTGACCAAGACCTTTATAGACCTTCCTGGCCCCAAGAGGATGGCGGAGAATGTGAAATTTAAAATTGACAAATTCAAGCAACATCTACCCGTGCTTTCAATCGCCTGCAATCATGGGATGAAAGACCGGCATTGGGAACAGGTCTGCTGATCTGAACAATATCCAACGTGCAGAGTTGTTAAGATTGTGTATGTGGGGGGGGGGGGGGTTAAAAGGTAAAGGTAAAGGCTCCCCTTGCACTTAGGTGCTAGTTGTTCCCGACTCTAGGGGGCGGTGCTCATCTCCGTTTCAAAGCCGAAGAGCCAGCGCTGTCCGAAGACGTCTCCGTGGTCATGTGGCCAGCATGACTCAACGCCAAAGGCGCACAGAACGCTGTTCCCTTCCCACCAAAGGGGGTCCCTCTTTTTCTACTTGCATTTTTTTTACGTGCTTTCGAACTGCTAGGTTGGCCGAAGCTGGGACAAGGAACGGGAGCTCACCAGTAGTAAAACTTTTTGAATCCCACTACTGGTTGGGGACCCCGATTTAAGATTCTCATCCATTTCTCCTTCGTAATGCTTATCTCCCTTCTGATTTTCCAGATCAGTGAGATTGTGGGCTATGAGATACGGCCCGATGACACGACTTCATTGATGAATATGTTGGAATATGGGCTGTCGAAATATATTGACAAGTAAGGAAGACCCCTCCCCCCCCCAAATCCTTTATCCTTATTTGCTGAAACCAAAGCTATTTGTAGATAGTCCTCCACTTACGGCCTTTCATTTAACAACTGCTTGAAGTTACAGGGGTACTGAAAAAAGTCACTTATGACCAGCTCTCACATTTTCAACCGTTGCAGCATCCCTCTGATCATGTGATCAAAATTCGGATGCTTGGCAACTGCTTCATATTTAGCTTACTTTGTCATTGCACCTCGTACAATGAAGTGAAATATTGATGACGATTGCCATGTCCTGGGGTCACATGAGCCCTTTTTGTGACATTCTCACAAGCAAAGTCAAATGGGCAAGCCGGATTCCCTGAACAACTGTGTGACTAACTTAACAACTGCAGTGATTCACTTAACGACTGAGACAAGAAAGGTCATAAATTGAGGCAGTGATTCACTTAGCAACTGTCTTGCTTAACAGTGGAAATTTTGGGCTCAATTGTGGTTGTAAGTTCTCGTAAAGTAGTTCTTTACGAGGACTACTTGTAGGGAAAAAGGCAATGAATGTATTTTCCTGGTGTTCTGTCCCCGTCTCACACACACACACATACACACAGACAGACAGCCGGGAGTTAAATAAAGTGGCAGACAACCAATTCTTCCGATAAGACGCTTGGCAGCCACCCAGTAGCTAAGAACTTTTACTCAATAAACAAAATACCCACAGTTAAGTATTGTCCAGTTCGTAAAATAAATCCAAGGCCGATAATGTTGTTTCCAAAGATGCAATGTGACTCGATAGTAGTTAGTTTTGTCCGTCACAGAGTCTGAATGGCCACCTCACCTCCTTTTATATCCTGTGGGGTGTGGTCCAGTGACTCAGCCTAATCTCTGGCACGCCTTTTCTTTTGTTGCGCGTGCTTATCCCTGCGACGCTGCCGAGGATCCAGCCAAGACTCATTACCCTCATCACTGTCCACCTGTGGCTGCGGGGACATGTTTGGCTCTGGGCCTATCTCTTGCCCTTTGGTGTCCTCCAGAGGCATTGCCAGAGAGGAGGGTCCTGGAGAGGGAGGCCTTGCCAACTCCTCTCCTTCACTCTCGGAGTCCTCTCCTGCCGATGACACAGGCTCAGGCAACGGAGCCACAACACCTGGCTGTAGTTTTGCAAAATGCTCCCCTTCTTCTCTTTTAGCACCCTGACCATCAGTGTTCCTGGATAACAATGGGTTAAGCTACGAATCTAAAGCGGAAAAAGTTGGATGTCCTCTTCCGTTCCTTCCTGGGGTACCAGGTGCCAGCTTTGCTAACTTTCTCCTTCCCGTTGTAGAATCGAGCCGATTGGTGCAGCAGCCAGCAAAGAATATTCCTTGGAGAAAAACATGGAGAAGATGAAATCGGAATGGGTCAACATCCGCTTCACTTTTGTGAAATACAGGGATACGGTCAGTATGGTTTTGCTTTTTTGTCATTGAATTCTGTTTTGGTCTGACTCATATTTTTCATTTAAAGTGGTTGACCTCCTTTGAGTCTGAGAAGCTGATCATACTGTGTTTCCCTGAAAATAAGACCCTGTCTTATATATATATATATTTAACCCTGAAATAAGCGCTTGGCCTTATTGCCATGTGCTCAAAAGCCCAATTGGACTTATTATCAGGGGATGTTTTATTTTGGGGGAAACAGGATAGACATGGAAGAGACCTCAGAGAAGATCTCTTTAGTTAGACCATTTGCTGTGTGTGTGAATTTTGCACCATTGTTAGGTACTAATCAGCACAAAGAAGCATCTCATACAAAGCATATGTTGTGGCCTGCCAGCGGCCAGTGGAGCTGGTGGCAGACTCAAACAGTGAGGAGGTTGGTAAGGAACATGGGCCAGTCCTGGAGTCTGGGGAAGGCTCTGATGAGGGCTCTGCGTCGGAGGCAGAGAGAGGGCCAGGGCCATCTGACAATTATCTTCTGCCTTCGGAGTCAGAGATCAATGGGGCAGAAGAAAAGCTGGAGCCTATTCCCAGTGTGCACATGCACAGAGTTGCCAGATGAAGGGAACAGCTAAGGAACAAGGGTCAACTCAGGAGTAAAGCCACAGGTGAACGGTGAATGGCCCCTCCCAGAGGGAATAAAAGAGGAGCGAAAGGGGAGTGGAGTTTGCAGGAGTCAATTCAGAGGTGGGTTTCAGCAGGTTCTGACCAGTTCTGGAGAACCAGTAGCAGAAATTTTGAGTAGTTCGGAGAACCGGTAAATACCACCTCTGACTGGCCCTGCCCTCATCTATTCTCTGCCTCCCAAGTCCCATCTGATCGAAAGGAAATGGGGATTTTGCAGTAACCTTCCCCTGGATTGGGGACAGAATGGAGATTTTACAGTATCCTTCCCCTGGAGTGGGGTGGGAATGGAGATTTTATAGTATCCTTCCCCTGCCACGCCCACCAAGCCATGCCGTGCCATGCCCACCCAGCCACACCCACAGAACTGTTAGTAAAAAAATTTGAATCCCATCACTGAGGGAATTAGTTCATAATTGGTTCACCCTAGAAAGACTGTTTGCTGGGACTTTGAGAGCTTCCAGGTTTTCCCCACCACTGTGAAACTTCAAGCCCTTGCCCAGCACCTCTCATGTCCATCACATGGTCCAATCATCCACTGTCCAAACTGAAGACACCTCTCAGTCATCCGACTCCAGGTGCCAGGGCACTGCATCCTTGACTCTCTGAGAAAAGAATGTTATTTTGACTACATATCATCTATACTCTATGCAATCCCCCCTCCCATTTTCCCACAGAAGGAGATGTGGCAAATGTAAAAGATGGCTTCCAGGTCCAACAGAAAGTAGTTTCTGATACAGATGGTACATGGAAACCAAAGGGAGAACTTTGAAACGGATCTACCTTTGTAGAATTGAGATCACCAGTAATGAGGAAGCAAAGAATAAGATAGGAAGCATAGTAGGTTAGTCATGTAATGCATCGGTTCTCAAGATGACCATCCTTCAGAGATGTGGATTTCCAACTTTTGAATACCACAGCCAATATGGCTCTTGAAGTCTGCATCTACAGGGTGATGGATCCAACAGTGATATTGGGGAGTGAAAAAGGGTTTTAAGATTCCCTGCAACCACCTGTTTTTTTACAGGATACCAGCATCCTTTCAGCCATTGATGACATTCAACTTTTGCTGGATGACCACATCATCAAGACGCAGACCATGTGCGGCTCTCCGTTTATCAAGCCGATCGAAGCAGAATGTCGGGTAAGAGGCCTAACAGTGGCCTGTGGCATTGATCAGAATTCATCATCAGGCACTAGATCAGTGATAGAATGAAGGACATGGAGCTCCAAGAAGAACTAAATAGGTTGCCTCTCCACAGTAGGGACAGAATCAAGCAGGGTGTGTGGGAATCAGCAGGATATCTAAATGATCTGATCTTCCCAAAACAAAAGAATAGCTTTTTTCAGAGCCAGATTTAATGTTCTCCCCTCAGCACTTCTCCAGGGTAGGGACAAGAGAACACCAACAGCGGAATGGGTATGCATATGTGGAAAAGGAGAAGTCGAAGATATCTCCCATGTTTTATTGTACTGTGAGTTACACAGAGTATATGTTCTGGCCCCGTGCCCAGAAAGAACCCCCCCTCAGACACCCAGAGGCTAAGGAACTGGCAGGCAACCAAGTGAGATGATAACAAAATGACGGCAGCACTCCGCAGTTGCTTGCCAACGTGTTTATTAAAAAGTCCGTCACATACACACCACAGCTAAGACGCCAGGCCGATTCAGCACTGGGATCCACGTATCTTTGTTTTTGTTCGTCACAAAGATATGCCTACGATCCCTCACTTATATAGTCTGGTAGGAGGCGTGGTCCACAGCTAATCACGACCACGCCTTTTCCTCTGCTGGGCTCTCCTGTCTCTCCGACGCTGGCGAGGATCCAGCCAAAACTCACTCCCCTCGTCAATGTCCTCCTGTGGCTGCGGGGACGAGCTTGGCTCTGGGCCTATCTCCTGCCCTTCGGTGTCCTCCGGAGGCATTGCCAGAGAGGAGAGTCCTGGAGAAGGAGGCCTTGCCAACTCCTCTCCCTCACTCTCAGAGTCCTCCCCTGCTGATGACGCAGGCTCAGGCAACGGAGCCACAACAGTATATAAGTCAATATATATTCTCCCCTTACTAGAGAGATTGCCAAGGAGGACAGATGGCTTTTATGTAGGCCTTCACTTCCAAGACTCAAACCCGGCTATCACGTGGGCAGTGGCAAAATTCTGTGTCGCTGCGATGTCCACAAGAAAAAAACGGGTTACAGAATTATAGATGTCAACTGGTGCCAATTTTTTGGAGACATCTATAACAATTTTTGGAAAAATATATTTACTCACATATTTATCTGCTCTCCGCTCATGTAAATTAGGGAGTGACCCTAACGGTTTGAGATTATGTATTTTCATAACAGGGATGTTATTATTCATGATTAATATCAGTATTATTTTTTTAATATATTGTATGTCTATTGTTGGTCAATGACCGTAATAAAATGTTTATTTATTTATTTATTATTATTATTCACTTCAGAGGATCAAAGGCTTAGACGAGTGTTTTGAATGACCAAGGGTGCAGTTTTGTAAATCTGGTTAATCAAATCATAGCCATCAAACAGGAATGACTTTTATGTCTGTTTTAGTCTTTTGGATAGGGGTTAAAAAAAAAGCCCTTTGAATTTTGAAACAGAGTCGACTTTTTTCTTTTTTTTTTTTCCCCAGAGATGGGAAGAAAAACTTGTCCTGATGCAGGAAATTTTGGACAACTGGTTAAAATGTCAGGCCACCTGGCTCTACTTGGAACCCATCTTCAGCTCTGAGGACATTATTGCTCAAATGCCCGAAGAAGGCCGAAAATTTGGAATAGTAGATGCATACTGGAAGGACATCATGGCCCAAGCGGTAGGGATTTGGCTTTTGGCTTTTTTCAGAATTTTGTCCAGAGCAGTGGTGAAATGTAAAATTTGTTACTACCAGTTCTGTGGACATGGCTTGGTGGGGAGGGGGGTGGTGGTAATGTGACTGGATGGGCGTGGCCAACTTTTTTAAAAAAAACTTTTAAAAGCATTTCTTCTACAATCCCAGCTGAGTTGCCTGATCGTCAGAGGCTTTTTTTTACTTTTAAAACCATTTTTTCTATAACCTCTTCAGCCAAAGAGGTTGTAAAAAAATGCTTTTAAAAGCCTCTGACGATCCCAGCTGAGCCGTACGATCGTCGGAGGATTTTTTAAAAAACTTTTTAAAGCATTTTTTCGGCCGAAGAGCTTTTAAAAGTCAAAAAAAAAAGCCTCTGATGATCGTGCAGCTCAGCTGGGTGGGGTGGGGGGGCAGGGAGTTTTGCTACCGGTTCTCTGAACTACCCACTGCCATTGCTACTGGATTGGGCGATCCGGTCCGAACCGGGAGCATTTCACCCCTGGTCCAGAGTCGTCGTCACACCGGCTTAATGAACGACCGGCTTAATGAACGACCAGTCCGAAAACATATTGAACTTGGTTACTTGGTTGAAGTGCTTGGTTAGCTTGGTTGACTGGTTTGCTTTGCGTTTATGACTTCTAATATGAAGGTGGCCCATCGGTGAGACCTGCAAGGTAGCTCAGAGAAAAGAAGCACAACCAGGAGTGCTAAGTCTTGTCCCAAAAGGGTTTTTCCAAAAGGCAACTGTCAGTTTTGGAAGCCATCTTTTACACTAGGCCTTCAGACCTGCCACGTTTACTACTGTGGGAAACTGGGAGGGGGGATTGTGTGGAGCCAGGTTGATATGTAGTCATAATAACATTCCTTTCTCAAGATGTCAAGGACATTCTGCCCTCCACTTGGAGGGGTGTGATTGGGAGGCATCTCCAGTTGGGACGGTGCTTTGATTGGACCATGTCATGGACATGTGGGTGCTGGGCAGGGACTTGGACTTTCCTTTGGATGGGTTGGAAACCTGGAAACTGTTCAGATTCGGGTTTTCCCAGACGTGCCAATATGACATCTCTCATAAAATGTAACTTTGAGGAACTTCAAGTCTCAGAGTTGTCTTTTGTTGGGGGTGTTAGTTGGAACCCTGACAGCAACTGGATTCTCCTGGGGTTTTTTTCCTTGAAAACATTTCACTTCTCATCCAAGAAGCTGCTTCAGTTCTACCAGTTAGAACTGAAGAACCCAAAGGTGCTTTTTCAAGAGGCTTTTTCTTTGTTCTTCCTAGAAGATGTTTTGCTTCTTATCCAAGAAGCTTCTCTCATCCAAGAGAGAAGGGAATGGATGAGAAGGGAAACGTCCTCAAGGAAAAACAAAGAAAATCCAGCTGCCTCTTGAAAAAGCACCTTTGGGACAACCATGACCTGGATGACGGAGAATCTCCACAGATGTCTCTTATCTTTGTTGTGAAACATAGGTTAAAGACACCCGAGTCCTCATTGCTACAGAACAGCCCAAGATGTTGAGCCGACTTCAAGAAGCAAATCTCTTTTTGGAAGACATCCAGAAGGGCCTGAATAATTACTTAGAAAAGAAGAGATTGTTTTTCCCAAGGTATGCCTCTTCCCAGTTGGCAGGCAAAGGACACTCATTATAAACATTGGTTGCCTACGCACACCTTCATTCATTCATTCATTCCCTCAGGTATTGTTGCCTGGGGAATTCTGGGAGTTGAAGTCCAGACGTCTTAATGTGGCTAAGAGTGGAAAACACTAAAAGTAATGGACCTGGCTGGCTCTCTGGGATCTCTTTTGAACAGGTTCTTCTTCCTTTCAAACGATGAGCTGCTGGAGATTTTATCTGAAACCAAAGATCCTCTCCGCGTTCAGCCGCACTTGAAGAAGTGCTTCGAGGGGATCGCAAAACTGGAGTTCACCGAAGCCTTGGAAATCACAGGAATGATCAGTTCAGAGAAGGAAGTTGTTCCTTTTATTAAGAAAATCTATCCAGTTCATGCCAGGGTAATCCTTTCCTTTCCTTTCCTTTCCTTTCCTTTCCTTTCCTTTCCTTTCCTTTCCTTTCCTTTCCTTTCCTTTCCTGTCCTGTCCTGTCCTGTCCTGTCCTGTCCTGTCCTGTCCTGTCCTGTCCCGTCCCGTCCCGTCCCGTCCCGTCCTGTCCTGTCCCGTCCCTTCCCTTCCCTTCCCTTCCCTTCCCTTCCCTTCCCTTCCCTTCCCTTCCCTTCCCTTCCCTTCCCTTCCCTTCCCTTCCCTTCCCTTCCCTTCCCTTTTTCCTTTCCTTTCCTTCCCTTCCCTTTTCTTTTCTTTCCTTTCCTTTCCTTCCCTTCCCTTCTTTCTCTTTTTTCCTTTCCTTTTTCTCTTTCCTTCCTGTCTTTCTGTGCTTCCTTCCTTCCTTCCATGAGCCGTTGTGGCCCAGTGGTTAGAATGCAGTATTGCAGGCTAATTCTGCCGACTGCCGGAGTTCGATCCTGGCCAGCTCAAGGTTGACTCAGCCTTCCATTCTTTGGAGGTCAGTAAAACGAGGAGCCAGATTGTTGGGGGCAAGAGGCTGACTCTGCAAACCGCTTAAAGAGGGCTGTAAAGCACCGTGAAGTGGTATATAAGTGCTATTGCTATTCCTTCCTTCCTTCCTTCCTTCCTTCCTTCCTTCCTTCCTTCCTTCCTTCCTTCCTTCCTTCCTTCCTTCCTTCCTTCCTTCCTTCCTTCCTTCCTTCCTTCCTTCCTTCCTTCCTTCCTTCCTTTGGGAACTGTCCTATTTTAGATGCAAAAATTTAGACTAGCCTTTACACAACTTCAACATGGTCAAAATATGTTGAATTGCGTTTTTGCAAACCCTGTGTAACTGGGCAGGAAAGGTGTTTTATGCCAGGAATCCCCAACTTTTTTGAGTCCGCAGACCAGTGGTGGCACAGGTAGCACCTTCCTTCCTATGCCCATTCCCTTTTTACCCTTATCTTATTGGGGTGGGTGGGTGTTGTCATTGTAATTTGTTGTTGCTTGCATTTCTCTCCCTTTTTACTTTATTCTTTCAGGGCATGGTTGAGAAATGGCTATTGCAAGTGGAAGAAATGATGTTGGCTAGCATTAGGCAAGTCATGGAAAATGGCATCAAAGGGTACGATGAGGTGAGCAGCTAATTGACAAATGTTTTGAGGAGTTAACTTGGACCCACAATCCAACAAAAGGAGTCAAGATGCAGATTTATTTATTTATTACTTCGATTTATATATGCCACCCTTCTCCAGAGACTCAGGGCATCTTACAATGCATTAAGCAATAGCCTTCATACTTTTTGTATATACCTGCTTAGTAGGGCTTTTTGGCCCACCCTAAGATGTAAGATGTGCTTACACATGTTGGGTCCATTGTTAACAACTGAAGCCATTATATTTTCTGAAGCCGCTGTTCACAGCTTCTAGCTTGTACATTCATTTCAGTGGTGAAATTCAATTTTTTTTACTACCGGTTCTGTGGGCGTGGCTTGTTGGGCATGGTGTGGCTTGGCAGGGGAAGGATACTGCAAAATCTCCATTCCCATCCCACTCCAGGGGAAGGATACTGCAAAATCTCCATTCCCATCCCACTCTGGGGCCAGCCAGAGGTGGTATTTGCCGGTTCTCCGAACTGCTCAAAATTTTCGCTACCGGTTCTCCAGAACCTGTCAGAACCTGCTGGGTTTCACCCCTGATTCATTTCTATGCTGTTATATCAGATTTTTAAAAATTTGCTTTAGAGTCACGTAAGAGATTGAGAAAGAAAGCTGGATTTTTCACTTTAAAAGGTCCCATTTGGACTGAAGGGAACCCCTAAGATTTTGAGATTTTGAGAGACACAGGGGATCGGAAAATGCTGAAAAATTGCAGGGCTATTGTTTAGGTTTTTTCAAAAAAAATGTTTTGAAAAAGAGAAGGAGAAAGTCCATTTTAGGACTTTACCAACTGTTTTAACAAGTGCTTTTCTGGCGCCTATAAAAACAGATGTTTGATGCTCTGAAGCTGTAGCTGGAAAAGGCGCAAATTTTGCTTTGTGTGTTTGTATTTTTTTAGGTTCCTCGAAAAGCTTGGGTGCTGCAGTGGCCAGGACAAGTTGTTATTTGTGTATCTTCAATCTTCTGGACCAAAGAAGTATCGGAAGCCATAAAGGAAAACACTTTACCTGTAATTTCACACATACCCTTTAAATTTCCAGATATAGCAACTTTTCTCAATCTTCTAGATAGGTTGGGACAACAACTCCCAGAATTCCCTAGCTTTTGCTTGGTGATGGCTGGTATGCAGAGATTGTACCAGACTGCACAATATTAATAACATTTAGATATAAAATGTTCAGATTTGGGACTGTACTGGTAGTCCTTGACTTATGACTTGTTGCTTAGTGACCGTTCAGAGTTATGAAACACCCCCCCCCCAATGCATCTTAAAAATAAAGGTTCCCCTCGCACATATGTGCTAGTCGTTCCCAACTCTAGGGGGCGGTGCTCATCTCTGTTTCAAAGCCGAAGAGCCAGCGCTGTCCGAAGACGCCTCCGTGGTCATGTGGCCGGCATGACTCAACACCAAAGGCGCATGGAACGCTGTTCCCTTCCCTCCAAAGGTGGTCCCTATTTTTCTACTTGCATTTTTTTACGTGCTTTCGAACTGCTAAGTTGGCAGAAGCTGGGACAAGTCACGGGAGCTCTCACCCCGTTAGGCGGCACTAGGGATTCGAACCGCTGAACTGCCGACCTTTCGATCGACAAGCTCGGCGTCTTAGCCCCTGAGCCATCACGTCCCTCCAAAGCATCTTACTTTACTTTCAATGATAAAGCCATAAAAGATGATCGAGTTCTGCTCTATGCAGTCAATCCTCGACTTACGACCACAATGACGACCAACGTTTCCATTGCTAAGCAAGGTCGTCGTTAAGTGAGTCACACCCAATTTTCAGACCTTTTTTTTTTTTGCCAAGGCTGCTCGTTGGATCACTGCAATTAAGTGAGCCATGGGGTCATTAAGCAAATCTGGTTCCCCACACTGGCTTTGCTTGCCAGGATGTTGCAACTGTTGGAAATAGATGCTGGATTGCCAAGAACCCAAATTTGGAGGTCACGACCGCGGCAATGCCCTGACGGTCGTAAGTACAAGTACCAGTCGCATTTTTCAGGGCCGTCGTAACTTCGAGCGGTTCGCCAAACAAATGGTTGTAAGTCAAAGCTTGCCTGTACGTGATTTTTTTAAAAAATGTAACTCCTTTTCAAAATAGGAGGAGAAAAAAAATCCCCCAATCTTTTGACTTCTTTTGGGAATTTCTGGGGGCCATTTATTTTCATCCCTGACTTATGCTGACAGCTCCTGTGAGGAGGAGGCCCAGCCTCATTGCTGTGTCTCTCTGCTTCAGGCATTTTTGGAGAAAAGCAACAGGCAGATTGGGGAGATCGTGGAACTGGTGAGAGGAAAGCTGTCAAGCGGAGCTCGGTTGACCCTGGGTGCCCTTACGGTCATTGATGTGCATGGTAAGTTCCAATGGGCAGGATGAAACAGATGTTGAAAAATGGATTGTTTTAAGAGCGGTGGAAGGGAGAGCAAAGAATGTTATGGATGGGAAGGTAAAGGTAAATGTTTCCCTGTCCAGTCATGTCCGGCTCTAGGCATCGGTGATCATCTCCGTTTCTTAGCTGAGGGAGCCAACGTTGCCTGAAGATCCTTCTGTGGTCATGTGGCCAGCATGACTAAGTGCTGAGGCACATGGAACATAGTTATTTTCCCACTGAAGTGGTACCTATTTATCTACTTGCATTTGCATACTTTCGAACTGCTAGTGGTACCTATTTATCTACTCGCATGCTTTCGAACTGCCAGGTGGGCGGGAGCTGGAGCAAGGAACAGGAGCTCACCCAATTACACAGCACTCAGGTCTCGAACATGAGTTGTCAACTTTCCAGCTGAGAAGCTCAGCATCTTTAAACACTGAACCATCACACTCCTGGAGGGGAAGTGATTAAATTGCAGATTTCTGATACAAGTCGACTTACGACTGCAACTGGGAACAGAATTTGTGTTGCTAAGCGAGGCTGGTGGTTTTGACTGAGTCATGGCCAATTTTACGATCTTTTTGGCCACAGTTGTTAAGTGAGTCACCGCGGTTGTTAATGAATCACTGCAGCTGTTAAGTGAATCTGGCTTCCCTCATTGACTTATATGCAGAGCCCCAAAGAACACAACTGCACTGTAGTTTAAGCACAACAGATGAATATTGATTGGTTGGTTATTATGCAATAAGTTTTTTTCTACACCTAGAAATCAAGCAGCTGGATTTTCTCCGTGAGACACAGCTGAACCCATCCCAAAATATTTTACTTCTACAAGTAACATTTCTCTTCTGCAGCACGCGACGTAGTGGCAAAATTGTCTGAAGACCGAGTTTCAGATCTAAACGATTTCCAGTGGATTTCTCAACTGCGATACTACTGGGAAAACAGAGATGTCATGGTTCGAATGATCACAACCGAAGCCAAGTACGGCTATGAATACCTGGGTAACTCGTTGCGTTTGGTGATAACTCCGCTGACCGACCGATGCTACAGGTAAAATTCCTCCCCAATTTTTAAATCTTCAAGAAAATATTTACAGATCAAGGGTAGCCAAGGCATTGATTTGATGGAGAGTGTAGAATCACAGCAGGAAGCAAAATTGTAGTTTTTGAGTTCAAAGCAGTGACATTTAGATTTCTCGTGGAATTTGTTTCTTGGATAAAAGTGTATTCATTTAGTCCCCTACCCAATAGAATTTATTTCCTTGGTAATTAGAAGATGATATGGGATAGTCAAGGAGGCCCTTTAATTCCCTTTACAATGTAAATTATGTTTGTTGCATCATGAACTAAATAGCAATCATAATTTGTGTGATGATATCCCTCGCGCCCTCTGACACCAATGACTGGATTCACACATTACACTAAGCTTACGTTGAAGATGGCATAACGGTCTGATTCACGTGTAATATAGCACCATAAATCATGCACAATGATCAGGATAACATGTCGGGGTATGTGTATGTGAAGAGAGCATGAGGGTGGGTCTCTGTATAGTTATGTATCAATTGATTTCTCTTTATAATCTCATTTCTATGTCCTAGGACCTTAATGGGAGCTTTGAAATTAAATCTAGGAGGAGCTCCCGAAGGACCAGCTGGTACTGGGAAAACAGAAACCACTAAGGATCTTGCCAAAGCTTTGGCTAAGCAGGTACCAAAGGAATCAGGAATCTCCTTTCTCCTTCTCTCTTGTCTCTTCTCTTTCTTTTCCTTCTCCTCCTCTCTTTCTCTTTTCTCCTCCTCCTTTTCCTCTCTTTCTCCTTCTTCTCCTTCTCCTTCTCCTCTCTTTTCTTTTCTCCTCCTCCTTTTCCTCTCTCTTTTCTCCTTCTCCTTCTCCTCTCTTCTCTTTTCTCCTCGTTCGCTTCTTTTTCTTTTTTCTCTTCTTTCTCCTCTTTCCATCTTCCTCTACCTTCTCCTCCTCCTTTCTCCTCCTCCTCCTCCTCTCTCCTCTTTTCTCCTCCTCCTTTCTCTCTCTCTCTCTCTCCTCTCTTCTCCTTTTCCTCCCTCTTCTCCTTCTTCTCTCCTTCTCCTCTCTTTTCTTCTCCTCTTCCTCTCTCTCTTCTCCTTCTTCTCTCCTCTCTTTTCTTCTCCTCCTTCTCCTCTCTCTCCTTCTTCTCTCCTTCTCTCTTTTCTTCTCCTCCTTCTCCTCTCTCTCTTTTCCTTCTCCTTCTCCTCTCTTTTCTTTTCTCCTCCTCCTTTTTCTCTCTCTCTTCTCCTTCTGCTTCTCCTCTTTTCTCTTTTTTCCTCCTCGTTCGCTTCCTTTTACCTTCCTCCTCCTCCTTTTCATCTTCCTCCTTCTCCTGCTCCTTGCGTCCTAGGGAAAAATAGCCATTGGATGTACGAATTTATGTATACCCAATATTTGTGGGATGTGCAGACTTTTACCTGCACTGATTGCAGCCTTGGCTGCGATCAAGTGCATTCTGTGAAATGCCCTGTGCAACTGTCAAGGGGAGGAGAAAGATAATGTAAGCCCTACAAGATAGCTCAGTCCAAGAAACAGACACTATGTAGACCTAGGGCTACTTTTTTTAGAAGAGCTCTAGAAACAGAACCTTGCAATGAATAAATGAATGGGTTTCCTCTTTTGTCTTCCTATGAATCAGGAGGATGCTTGCTTTAAACATTTTGATAAACCTCTCCCTAGTTTTGGGCTTACAGAGAATTTTTGTACCCGTAAAAGTTGCTGAGATTTGAAGAGTGTTGCCTTGATCAGCTTGCTGGGAAAGAGTGGAAGCTTACAATGAAAATATGTGTTGTTATGTGTTTTAGTGTGTGGTCTTCAACTGCTCAGACGGTCTTGATTACAAAGCGATGGGCAAATTCTTTAAAGGACTGGCACAGGCTGGAGCTTGGGCCTGCTTTGATGAGTTCAACAGAATCGAGGTAATTGATGTTCATCCATCGTTTTCGAAGAGGAACTTGACATCTAATGGGTTGTGGGCTGCCCCGGTGTGTCCACAGGTGACTAGTAAGGTTTATAACAGGCATGGAATATTCTGCCACATGTTGGGCAGACAATGCGTGGCACCATTGTTGCAGCATTTGCAGCTCTGGCTTTGCAGAGGGCTCGCTTCTCTTGTGCTATGGTTGTCCATGTGTCTTCAAAAGTCTGGCAGCCTTGGTGGATCAACGTGCGCCATGTCGATCGATCTTGTGCCAGGGTTTCCCAGGAGGCAGTGTCGATATCCAGGGACTCGGAAGGTTTCAGCATTCTTTGTATCGCTTCCTTTGTCTCCCATGCGATCACTTTCCTTGAGACAGCTCACCACAGAGGAGCTGTTTAGGGATGTCTAGCATAAATAGCTCTTGTTGTCTAAACCCTCTAATGCAAAAGTCTCTTTTGGCCTACTTTACGATTTTGGGACTTCAACTCCCAGAATTCCTCAGCCATGCTGAAAGTCCACAAGTCTTCAACCTAACCCCTGATGTAGATCTCACTTATATGGATTTTTATACTGGTTGAAACCTAAAGCTTTTATATCCTGATTTCCATAGGTTGAAGTGCTCTCTGTGGTAGCACAACAGATCCTCAGTATTCAACAGGCTATTATTCGCAAGCTCCGGACGTTTCTCTTCGAAGGCACGGAAATTTCCCTTAATCCAACTTGTGCAGTATTCATCACCATGAATCCTGGTTACGCTGGCCGAGCTGAACTTCCGGATAACCTAAAGGTGAACCATGGTCTTCCCTGAGGAAGTTAAGAAACCATGATTGGAGTAAACAAACAGAATTTGGAAATCCAAAGAGGAAGGAAGAGTTAGTTATAACTATTTCAGGACCTTGGATAGCTCCTATGAAATACAGACCTTGTTCTCACTAGTCTGATACTCTTACCAACTTTTAAGATATGTAGGTTTCAACTCCTAGAATTCCCTAAGCATCATGAAGAACACACTCTGCAGACAAGCTGCCTGGCGTTTTCCTTTTAGTATCTTATTTCTCCAGAGATTTTTGATAGCTGAATGAAGCAGGGACTCACTGTAAAGCTTGTACTGAAATCCTCAAACCTCCCAGCCAATATATCTACAGCTACAATCATAGAAGGATGTGGTGGCTCAGTGGGTAAGATGCTGAGCTTGCCGATCAAGAGGTTGGCAGTTCAGCGGTTTGAATCTCTAGTGCCGCGTAAAAGGGTGAGCTCCCGTGACTTGTCCCAGCTTCTGCCAACCTAGCAGTTCAAAAGCACATAAAAAAATGCAAATAGAAAAATAGGGACCACCTTTGGTGGGAAGGTAACAGCGTCCCATGTTACCTTTGGCGTTTAGTCATGCTGGCCACATGACCACAGAGACGTCTTTGAACAGTGCTGGCTCTTCGGCTTTGAAACGGAGATGAGCACCGCCCCCTAGAGTTAGGAATGACTTGCACATATGTGCGAGGGGAATCTTTACCTTTACCTAGAATGATAGAGTCATAGAATCCTAGAGCTGGAAGGGACCTTGGAGGTCTGCTGGTCTGACCCCCTACTCAAGACAGGAGCCTTATATCATCCAGGCAAATGATTGCCCAATCTATTAGTGAATACATACTAGGACAAAATGCTGAAGGAATCCATTGCAGGATTCATAAGGAAAAATTTGAGAATTTTCTCCTTTATATTCTCTTCAGGACACGCTGTTATTTATTTATTTTTTAAAGGCTTTATTCCGAACAGTAGCCATGATGGTCCCCGATTATGCTTTGATTGGTGAAATTTCACTTTATTCGATGGGATTTCTTGATTCCAGAAGGTAGGTAAAGCTGCATTTTTACAAAGTAAAGCTATTGCTTTTTTTTATTATTATTAAGACACATTTTCATACTCTTCTTTTCTCCCTCTCTTCTTATACACAAAAATCCCATCCAGGGATCTAAAATTTTAGAATCTTGTCAAAAATACTTAGATTATTATTTTGTGTCTTCAGAGTTACTTTCAAGTTTCTTCTTTCTAGCTACCATGGTCAATAAAACTATCTTTTTTTTTTTTATGAATGAAATGTTAAAATATCAAACAGAGTGATTAGAGTGATTCATTTCTTATTTTTAATTGCAGGCTAACGTAATAATCAATTCCAGTCATTAGAACTGTAGTCAGTGTCATTCCATTAATAAGAAGAAAAATTGGTCATTTATGTTGTTCTCCTGTTTATAAATGATCCAGGAACGTTCTATCTATTTTAGGCCTTCGTTATTTTTTTCCTAATATTTTCTCTTTGTAAGGTTTCTAAACCACTATTTCATATTTATATACTTGTTTTTATTGCACATTAACGCTTTTTGCTGTTTTAAATTTTACAAATAAGGAAATAAATGTAGCGATAGGTGTAATGTCAGGGAGGAGAGACCAGGTCCACATGTAAAGATCCAGATTAAACTGATTGATTTTTAAAAGTCTATGCATAGGAATCTTCTCAACTAGTGGTTGGTGCTTGTTTAGAATTATCGTATTTTTCGTAGTATAAGACAGACTTTTCCTCCCCCTAAAAGAGGGTGAAAATTTGGGTGTGTCTTATACACCGAATGTAGCCAATAACACGAGGCATGGAGACGGCCATGGTCTGTGGCAATCCCTGCAGCGTGGAACAGCTGATTGTGGGTATTCCGGGAGGCTGATCCACCCGCCAATCAGCTGCTTGTACTGAATCAGGCTGCAATAATGGGCTGAAGCTGACCTGACTGTTTGCTGTTTGCTATTTGCTGTAAGGACTCAGAGTTTGCAGCAGCAATCACATCCAGAAAGCACACACAAGTAACTGATTCAGCAGGATTCAATAGTTTCTCTTTATGTATATTGCAACACAAGCAGAGGAGAGGAGTTTCACTTTCAGTTTTGAGCAGCAGACTAGTTTAGACTAGTTCAGCACAGACTCAGAGCTGCAGACCTAAGCCATGCCCAGGCTCCTTGCTGTCTCTTTCCTTGTTGCTTACACAGCAAATACTGTTTCAGTTTCCAAACAGCCCTCAGCCCTCTCACACACTGACAGGACGCTAGCCAGATGAATACCAATGGATGCTGGTAGGCAGAGGCAGAATTTTTTTTCTTATTTTCCTCCCCAAAAATTAAGGTGCGTCTTATACTCTGGAGCATTTTATACTCCAAAAGATAAGGGTCAGTAGAATTCAAGGGAAGATGGATTTAGTTTGCTTGTGAGTATGCAAGGATTCTAGACTGAAACCTCTTTAACTCTGCCCCCAGGTTTTGCCACTCGTTCTCCTGCATATAGATATTTATCTTTCTTTCTCTGCTTTATATTTTGGCTTCAGGAATGAGAACATCTTCTTATCTTTTGCAGCCTTGCACAGAAAATTGTTGCCACTTACCGCCTTTGCTCTGAACAGCTGTCCTCACAACATCATTATGATTACGGGATGCGAGCGGTCAAATCCGTCCTGACAGCCGCAGGAAATTTGAAACTAAAATACCCTATAGAAAACGAAAGTGTTTTGTTGCTCAGAGCTCTGTTGGATGTTAACTTAGCTAAATTTTTGGCTCAGGATGTTCCTTTGTTTCAGGTAAGATCATGATCCGGTTGTCAGTAAGACATATTTCTTCGGTATGAAACAGGGATTGTGAAATGATTAGGAAACATTGAAAGCAATGTAGATTTTTAACCTGTGGAATAATATTTATTTAATTTAATTGTATCCCGCCTTTATTATCTTTACAAATAACTCAAGGCAGTGAACGTATCCAACATGCCTTCCTCCTCCTATTTTCCCAACAACAACCCTGTGAGGTGGGTTGGGCTGAGAGAGAGGGACTGGCCCAAATCCACCCAGTTGGATTTCATGCCTGAAGTAGGACTAGAACTCACCATCTCCTGGTGATTGGCCCGAAGTCACCCAGCCGGCTTTCATGCCTAAAGTAGACTAGAACTCACCATCTCCTGGTGATTGGCCCGAAGTCACCCAACCGGCTTTCATGCCTAAAGTAGGACTAGAACTCACATTCTCCTGGTGATTGGCCTGAAATCACCCAACCGGCGTTCATGCCTAAAGTAGGACTAGAACTCACCATCTCCTGGTGATTGGCCTGAAATCACCCAATCGGCTTTCATGCCTAAAGTAGGACTAGAACTCACCATCTCCTGGTGATTGGCCTGAAATCACCCAATCGGTTTTCATGCCTAAAGTAGGACTAGAACTCACCATCTCCTGGTGATTGGCCCAAAGTTACCCAACCGGCTTTTATGCCTAAAGTAGGACTAGAACTCACCATCTCCTGGTGATTGGCTTGAAATCACCCAACCGGCGTTCATGCCTAAAGTAGACTAGAACTCATCATCTCCTGGTGATTGGCCAAACACACTCAACCGGCTTTCATGCCTCAGGCAGGACTAGAAGTCACCATCTCCTGGTGATCAGCCTAAAGTCACCCAGTGGCTTTCGTGCCTAAAGTGGAACTAGAACTCACCGTCTCCTAGTGATGGGCCCAAAGTCACCCAGTGGCTCCTGGTTTCTAGCCTGGTGCCTTTGCCTCGAGGCCACACTGACTCTTAAGATATATTTCAATATACATTATTAAAATGACAAAACTTTGAGGAAGTTAATAGTTCTAAAACTTCTTCAGATGTTTGGCTTCCTAATTCTCTGCAGTAGCCCTACTTATTTAACCTTCTTAAATCTATCTGAAAATGCAGAACAGGAAGAGATATATTTATTTATTTATTATTGAATTTCTATGCTTCCTGACTCCTGGCCATTTGCCAAATTTGGTATAAAACCTTGAAAATATACATATAACTGTTCCTGGAAGTTCCGTTTTTCCAGACCTCCTTTTCTCCCCCCCCCTTCTCTTTCACAGGGAATCATATCTGATTTGTTTCCTGGAATTGTCCTTCCGCAACCTGATTATGTCCTCTTCATCCAGGCATTGAATCAGAATATTGAGAAAATGAATCTTCAACCAGTTCCCTGGTTTATTGGGAAAATTATTCAGGTTTCTTTCATTTTTCTCTCCCTTTTTTAAAAAATATTTATTGCCAGCAAAGCAATGTGCTGGAGGTCAGTATCAACACTGCTAATTTAATCCGGTTAACTAAAGTATTATCTAGTGTTTCTCAACTTTAACAACTTTAAGATGAGTGGACTTCAACTCCCAGATTTCCCCAGCCAGCATGGAATTCTGGGAGTTGAAGTCCACTGATTTTAAAATTGCCAAGGTTGCGAAAGAATGCTTCTAAAGACGTGTATCTAGAAATCTGGAACACTAATAGCAAACATAAGCACATTATTCAAGGTTGACTCAGCCTTCCATCTTTCCAAGGTAGGTAAAATGGGGACCCGGATTGTGGGGGCAATAAGCTGACTTTGTATAAAATAGAACACTGCTTGGAGGGGGCCAAAAAAGCCCTACTAAGCAGGTATATACAAAAGTATGAAGGCTACTGCTTAACGCATTGTAAGCCACCCTGAGTCTCCGGAGAAGGGCGGCATATAAATCGAACAATAAATATGTGAATAAATAAATTATTGATAGGATTTGGGAATTGTAGGAAATCAATATAAAACTCCTGGTTAACATCAAAGAGGTTGTGGCACAGTTAAAAACTCTCTTGATATCCTATCAAGGTTTAAAATCATCACCTTTTTAAAAAAAATTGATTTATATGCCGCCCTTCTCCGGAGACTCAGGGCGGCTTACAATGTGTTAAGCAATAGCCTTCATACTTTTGTATATTTATACAAAGTCAGCTTATTGCCCCCACAAACTGGGTTCTCAATTTACCTACCTTACAAAGGATGGAAGGCTGAGTCAACCTCGAGCCTGGTGACTTCTTTTAATGACCCCATAATCCCCTGTGGGTTGGGGTCTGGGCAACTGAACGGAGCTGAATGTTTTACTGGCTGGATGCCTTTCCTGTTGCCAATGTAGAGTGTTTTTCAGCAGATATATTCTCAGTGTGCCTAGAGAAAGAAATATCTGCCTCTACCTAGGATTGAACTCACAGCCTCCCGATTGCTTCACCTCTAGGTCATCGCACCACTCATCGAGGTTTAAAATAATGCCTTTTATTTATTTTGCGTTACAGATTTATGAGATGATGATGGTGCGCCACGGCTTCATGATTGTGGGCGAACCAATGGGTGGCAAAACCTTTGCGTATAAAGTGCTCGCTGCCGCCCTCGGGGATTTGAGCCAAGGTGAGAGATCAAATGAAGGACATCCCGCTTTGCGTTCACACAGAAAATAAGATTCCCCTTGGGGAAACAGCAACAAAAGGAAAAAGTCACCAAATAACAGGAACGTGCTAACCAGCCCTTCCATCAGAAAATCAGACCTTTAACGACCCTGCTACCCCTCCAGGGTGGAATCAGGGCAACTAAATGAGTGTTTACTGGTCGGATGCCCTTCCTGTTGCCAATGTGGAATTTTTGCAACAGATATATTCTCATCGTGCCCAGAGAGAGACTGGATTGGATTGAACTCACAGCCTCCTGATTGTGAGGCGAGAGCTCCACCTCTAGGCCATTGCATCACTCAAATAAGAGTCCTCCACTCCTCTGCTCACAATGGAATCCCTTATGCCACCAGGATTGAAATTATGGGCTTAGACAACTTAGAACTGTGCCGCCTACGGTCTGACCAAAGCGTAATACACAAAATTATCTGCCACAATGTCCTACCTGTCAATGACTACTTCAGCTTCAACCACAACAATACACGAGCACACAACAGATACAAACTCAAGGTAAACCGTTCCAAACTCGATTGCAGAAAATATGACTTCAGCAACAGATGGTCAATGCCTGGAATGCACTACCTGACTCTGTGGTTTCTTCCCCAAACCCCCAAAACTTTAACCTTAAACTGTCTACTGTTGACCTCACCCCATTCCTAAGAGGTCTGTAAGGGGCGTGCATAAGTGCACCAGCGTGCCCTCCGTCCCTGTCCTACTGTCCCCATTTATTCGTATCCTTATCCTGTGTTCATATCCATATTTATACCTATATCTGTTATCTCTTACATGTTTGAATCAATCGATCAATCAATCAATCCATCCAATCTGGGTTTCTTTTTTTTAAAAAAGAAGGAATCAGAACAGGTTCTAACCAGTTCTGGAGAACTGGTAGTGGAAATTTTGAGTAGTTCGGAGAACCGGTAGTAAAAATTCTGACTGGCCCCACCCCCATCTATTCTCTGCCTCCCGCGTCCCAGCTGATCGGGAGGAAATGGGGATTTTGCGGTATTCTTCCCCTGGAGTGGGGTGGGAATGGAGAATTTACAGAATCCTTCCCCTGCCATGCCCACCAAGCCATGCCCACCGAACTGGTAGTAAAAGAATGTGAATCCCACCACTGGTCCACTTATTTTAAAGTTACCAAGATTCAGAAACCCTGATTGAAAATATGCTTTTCTCTCCCTCCCTCTCTCTCTCTTTCTCCCTCTCCCTCCCTCCTCTCTGTCTGTGTGTCTGTCTTTAGAACCATCAATGGAAGAGGTGGCTGTAGAATACAAAATTATCAACCCGAAAGCGATCACCATGGGGCAACTCTATGGCTGTTTTGATCCCGTGAGCCACGAATGGACAGACGGCGTTCTTGCAAACACTTTCAGAGAGCAGGCCTCCTCCACCAACGAGGACCGAAAATGGATTATTTTTGACGGGCCGGTTGATGCCGTTTGGATCGAAAACATGAACACCGTCTTAGACGATAACAAGAAGGTAATTGGCATTTCCCCCCCCCCCCCCCCCGCTCAGCACTGACATAAGCCTGTAGGTTGCATTATCTAATTCGGTTGAATAACTGAAAGTGCTTTTTAGAAGCCAATAAACTAATTTGATTTAAAGCAAAAAGCACTTAGCGTGCGCTGTTCGGCTATTTTTTCAAATAGATAATTAGGGAAACTTTGACGATGTTTTCCCACTAAAACATCTCGAAGTAGTGAACCACTTTATTAAATGGACTTTTAAAAAATTGTGGGTATGCACATACACACACACACACACACAGTGACAACACACACACAAACACAAGTAGGCACAGAAACGGCACTTCCAGTTATGGGTAAAACCAGGCCATAGCAAGTGATGGGGTTCAACTTACAACCACAATTGGGAATAGAATCTCCTTTGCTAAGCAAGACAGTTGCTATGCGAGTCATGCCTCATTTTATGGTCCTTTTTCGCCACAGTTGTTAATCGAATTTCAGTAGTTAATGTATCGTGTGGTCGTTAAGCGAATCGGCTCTCCCCATTGACTTTCCTTGTCAGATGCCAGCTTGGAAGCTCGCAAATCATGTGGCCCTAGGATGCTGCAACTGTCACAAATACATGCGAGTTGCCAAGCCTTCATGTTTTGGTCACATGGCCATGAGGATGCTGCAAGAGTTGTAAATTCACAGAGGAAGCATGATGGCTCAGTGGTTAAAGACGCTGGGCTTATCAGAGCGACAGCCCGGGTTCGAGACCCGAGCGCTGTGTGACAGGGTAAACTCCCATCCCTTTCCCAGCTCCTGCCAACCTAGCAATTCGAAAGCATGCAAATGCGAGTAGATGAATAGGTACCACTTCGGTGGGAAAGTAACAGCATTCTGTGCACCTCAGTGTATCCCGGCCACATGACCACAGAAAATGCCTTGGCACAACTCCAAAGACAGGGGAAAACCTTTACCTATAGCTACCTATATGTTGTGGCCCCGTCCTCTGAGCCTATCCCTTTGGAGGAAGGAAGCTCTGAGCAGGAGGAAGAGGAGCCAGCCAGATCTCCCAGCCCCCCCCCTCTGGCACCGGCTCAGGTGCCAGCTGAAAGAGAGCCAAGTAGTGGGGAAACAGGTGTCTCAGATGAGAGTGAGGGAGAGACGTCATTCCTGGACGCACGCCAAAGAAGGCAAAACAAAAGAGTATTGCAGCTGCGGCGTATGAGGAAATAGTCCTGAGTCACTGATTGGAGTCATGGGATCAGTGAGTCACTGGACCACACCCAGAAGCCTGTCTATATAAGACAGGCCAGTGAGTCACGAAGTTCGTGACGAACAAAGCTAAACAAACGGAGCAACCTCGTAGTCTTGGAAGCTAGATGAACGGCAAAGCTACGTAGGTGATTTTCTTGTTTGTGTAAACCAATAAAGTCCTTGGCAGACGGTGTGCATATCGCTGCCAAGGTTGAGATAAGAACTGCGGAGTGTGCCAAGTGATTCTTAACCCTCGGCTGGCTGTGTTTTTGTGGGTCTCTGAAGGGGGGGGACAGATCACTATAGCTATTTGAGTGACCCAGAGTCCTGTTGCAAACTCTTCTGCGCACTAGACTGAAGTCGCTTTTCTTTTGTTTCCCTTGAAGTTGTGCTTGATGAGCGGAGAGATCATTCAAATGAGCGCACAAATGAGCCTCATCTTTGAGCCCGAAGATCTTGAACAAGCTTCCCCAGCAACGGTTAGCAGGTAAATCTGGCCGGCCGAATTCTTTGAGTTAGAATCATAGGATGGAGATCTTCTAGTCCAACTCTCTGTCCACGGCAGGAGATCTTGGACAAACGGCCGCCAAGCTTTTCTTGAAGGCCTTATTTCTTTGAACTAGCAAATCTGTGCAGCTCAATTCTCTTCATTTCTTCAAGGTGTGGCATGATTTATATGGAGCCTCACCAGCTGGGCTGGAAACCTTTGAAAGATTCTTATATGAACATGCTGCCTTCAAATCTACAAGACGTGCACATAGAATTGGTGGGCCGGTTTTCATTTTATTTTCATGCTCGCTATTCGAATATTGATGGGGAAGGGGGGAATTTAAATTTAAGGGCCGTTCAGGTGTATCCTATTAGGTTTATTTGTATTGATTTGTGTCCAGATTCCTTGAGAGCAGTGGTTCTCACCTATTCGGTAGAAACGGTTATTAACTTTCTAAGCAGTTCTTGGAAGAAATCTTATTTTGTTTTTTTCCCACTTTACAGGGCTAATCCTGTAAGGAAGGCAGGAAGGAAACATTCTGGTGGTGTTTCTAGCCTAATCTTTATTGCCTTGCTTATAGAAACTGCCTCTCTGGTTAACCCTTATTACATTGTAACAGTAAGGTGAAGCGCCCATTGATGTGAGCGACATTGAGTTGGTCACACCCACAGGGTCACATGACCACCGAGCCACGCCTACCCAGCTGGTCATTAGGGCAGAGAACCAAGAGTTAAATTATTTGAATCCCACCATTGCTTGAGAGTCACTTGTTGAGTTCCCAGGATTACTTGGGAACTATGGAAACGATCGCTGCTTGCGTAAACCATGCCAATAATTTGCAGACTTTTCAATATTTATTTATTTATTTATTTGTTCGATTTATATATGCTGCCCTTCTCTGGAGACTCAGAGCGGCTTACAATGCATTAAGCAATAATTGGTTTGAGAAGTGAGTGCAAGGTGCATGTAATGTTAGAACCTTTCTAAAGCTTTAATGCTCTGGAAAGTTTTCAACAGTACACTACTGTGCAATTTTTGTGACAGTGGGACATTGTAATACAATGATTTAAAAACGCCTGAAGTGTCACAAGATTGCGGGTTTAGTTAGACGAGGGATCTCAACAGATACAGCTCCAAAGCCCATTTGAAACTTTGTCACATCTATAAAGTCTAAATCAGGGATGTCAACCTTGATTTCATTGAGGGTCATATCAGGGTTGTGTTTGACTTCCGGAGGCTGGGGTGGACGTGGCCAGGGTGGGCATGGCCAGCTCGACATCACTCGTGTTGGGGGGGGGGGTGTTTCCTGTGGTGGCCCGAGTGCTCTGGCAACTCCGTTATTGGCTACCACAGCCTCCTGCAACCCTCTGCCAGTAAAAATGGAGGTGTGTACAGCCCTCCCAAGCTCCGTTTTCAATGGCAGAAGCACGATGGGCTAGTCTTTCGCTGTTTCCAGGGTGGCCCTACGGGCCAGATCTAAGTACCCCATGGGCCAAATCTGGCCCCCGGGCCTTGAGTTTGACACCCCTGGTCTAGATTAACATTAAATCTAGATGGGTTTCTTATGCTAATCCAACCTTACACCTCAGATCCCATCAATCTCTGCCAATATGGCTGCCGTGCAGGACTCTTCTCGTCCTTCTGCCGGCTGTGGAAGGGATCTGTCACCTATTCAGTGTAAAAGGGATGCGTCCGGTGATTCGGTTAATCTCTCAAGCGGTTTGCTTTCCAGGTTGACGACCTTTTTATGTGGCTCATTCAGCCGTCGCTGGAATTTATTCGCCACCATTGCAAAACCTTGGTTCAGACCTCTCCCATTCACTTGACGCATACCATGATAACGTTGTTTGATTCTTTGCTTGGTAAGGCATAGTTTGTGCTTTGCGGCAACATGAAACTGAAGGATTGTTTTGTTTTGTTTTATTATTTTATTATTCCTTTATTCTTTATTTTATTTTATTTATCTTATTTTATTCCTTTATTCCTTATTTTATTTTATTTTATTTATCTTATTTTATTTTATTTATCTTATTTTATTTTATTTATCTTATCTGGTTTTATTCATCTGATTTTATTTTATTTTTTATTATTTCATCTATTATTTATTTATTTATATCCTGCCATTATTACTTTTACAAATAACTCAAAGCAGCAAACATATCCAACACACTTTCCTCTTCCTATTTTCCCCATAACAATGACCCTGTAAGATGGGATGGGCTGAGAGAGAGAGCAAATGGCCCCAGCTGGCTTTCATGTCAAAAGTGGGACTAGAACTCACTGTCTCCTAGTGGTTGGCCCCAAATCACCCAGCTGGCTTTCATGCCTAAAGTGGGATTAGAACTCCTGGTGATTGGGCCAAAGTCACCCCATAGCTAAGGCAGTGTCAGAGCGGCAATCAGCCCCATTATCTTACGTGGGGTAATTGCCCTCAATTAAAGGTGGAATTGTGACGTTCTCCTTGTGTATACTTTGAAAAATAAACCGGAATACATCTTCTAATTAAACTCATATTTATTGTAAAAAAAAATAAAACATCTCACTATCTAAATTAGTTACATTTTGGCAAAGATCCCCAGCCTGACCTCTCTGGCTGGAGAACAAAGAAAAGTTTTTTCAGAAGAAAAAAAAAGAATGTAGGCATGCGCAGTAGATCAGAGATAAGAACTTGGCAAGCTATGGTAAATCTGAAAATTCAGAAATAAAAGCTCTGCTGGTAAATACAAAAACGCAGTGACAGGCAGGACGAGAACCCACCATCCCGTGGTGATTGGCCCAAGGTTACCCAGCCGGCTTTCATGCCTAAGGTGGGACTGGAACTCACTGTCACCTAGTTTCTATCCTGGTGCCTTCACCAGTACACCAAATTGTCTAATTGTATGAGCCACAAAAGGATGCTGAGTTGGCCTTTGGGGCCCTAACATGCTAAGGCAGTGTTTCTCGACCTTGGTAACTTTTAAGATACGTCGACTTCAACTCCCAGAATTCCCCCTGCCAGAAATGGGGATCAGTGTACACTGGAAACATGTGACTTTCCTTGTCTCCTACTTTGCTGTTTTTGGTCCATCTTGTCTTCTTTTGTGTGTAGATGAAATCAGGAATTCCAACGAGGAGGAACCAGGAGAGGCCATGTCCAGCCAGCAGATAACCTTGTGGCTGCAAGGCCTCTTCCTCTTCTCTCTGGTGTGGACCATCGGGAGCACGTTGAATGCCGAAGGACGGAAGAAGTTTGATCATTTTTACCGAAACCTTTTGATGGGCATGGATGATGAGAACCCTCGCCCCAAAAGCGTGAAACTGACCAAAACCAATCTCTTTCCAGAAAGAGGTGTGTCTAGGAAACCATTATTTAAAAAAAGGGATTTAGTTGGAAAAGACATCATCCAACTTTTCAAAGTGGGAAGGATTGTCGTTCAGAATAACAGAGTTGAAAGAGGCCTTGGAGCAGGGATGAAATGCTATCGGTTCGGACCGGTTCAGCTGAACCGGTAGTGATGGTGGCGGGTGGTTTGGGGAACGGGTAGCGATGGCAGCGCGAGGCTCCGCCCACCCGCCTGATCATCGTTACTTCCTGGTTTTAACCAGGAAGTAACCTGTTTTTTACCAGGTTACTGCGCATGCACAGAAGGGTTTGCACATACCCTCCAGGGGGGGGGGCTCTGGAGGATGGGGAAGGCTGTTTTCATCTTCCCCAGGCTCCTAGAAAGGCTCTGGAGCATGGGCAGAGCAAAAAAACGGGCTTTCCGGTCCCACAGGAAGTTGGCAAATGGCTCTTTCTGACCTCCAGAGGGCTTGTGTGGGTGGGGAAGGCCATTTTCACCCTCCCCAGGCTCCTAGAAAGGCTCTGGAGCCTGGGGAGAGCAGAAAACGGGATTTGATTTAAATAAAGGCAATTTAAATCACGATTTAAATCATGATTTAAATCACTAGTAAAAAGGCTTGATTTAAATCAACTCCATTTAAATCATAAATTTTAAAGAGCAACTGTCACCTCTGTCCCGCAACAGCTCCTCCTCTGACCCACTGTTGACTCACCGACAGTCCCAATATTGCAGAATATACAGCCTCATGCTCCATAACTAAGCTCCATTTCATGCTGAATAAATTAAATTATTAATGTATCCTAAATAGAAAACTCTTTGGATAGATTTTTACTCCAAAAGCATTTTATTAAAATAAATTTCATATAAAATTTTTAAAAAATCTGATTTAAATTTAAAATATCCGATTTGTTTTTTAAAAAAATCATCAATTTTTATCCACCCTGTCCTCACGTGATAACATTCAATGTCACTTTGCTGTTTTGACAAGCTTCTTAAAGACTTTTTATTCCTCTTTTGCAATCAGGGTCTGTGTATGACTTTTATTTTCATAAACAAGCCAGTGGACAGTGGAACATGTGGATAGAATATATCACGAAGGAGGAGCAAGCAATTGCCGCTGGCGCAAAGGTGAAACGGTTGTACTTGTTTGTCAGCATGATTGGGAAATACTTATCATTTGATATTTATTTAAGTAATTAATGCATTTTGCTCCTCATCCAGAAAGCTTCCCAATATCATCCTCTTTTAACGACCCCATAATCCCTTGCCAGGTGGAGTCTGGGCAACTGAATGGAACTGAGTGTTTACTGGCCGGATGCCTTTCTGTCGCCAGTGCGGAGGTTTTTTTTCAGCAGATACATTCTCAGTGTGCCCAGAGAGAGAGAAATATCTGCCTCTACCTAGGATCGAACTCACAGTCTCCTGCTTGTGAGGCGAGAACTCCACCTCTAGGCCACCACATCACTCAGAAAGCTTCCCAGCATGACTTATATTGGCGTGAGCAATCTGCGGCTCTGGAGCCACATGTGGCTCTTTCATCCCCCTGCTGCGACTCCCTGTTGCTAGTCAGCTCCACAGTTGATAGGGCTAGGAGGACATTGTGCTAGGACGAAGCTCTATGGTGAGAGATCCGGACTTCCGGTCAGCAGAGGAAAAAGGACGCTGCACTAGGAGGAGACTATGATGGGGGAATTGGACTTCCGGTCAGCTCCAGAATTGAACGGGGGCTTCCGGTTAGGACCTTTGTGGCTCTTTGAGTGTTTAAGGTTGCCGACCCCTGACTTATATAAATCAACGAAAAAAAATGTTCCTGCCCTCAGGTTTGCGATCTAAAAAGACCACAGCATAAGAGAGAAAAATGAATTGGGGAGGGCAAAGGAAAAGGAATACATTTTCAATCTTGCAAGGATCTTAATATCGGTACAACCTGGTGAAATGCTGGGTGATTGTTGGGGGGAAAAAGACGAGAGTAACTCAGATCCTTTTCTTCTTTTTTTCTGATGGAGCCTGCATCCAATTAAATGCAGGAGCAGGGGGTATATATCTGTTGGGGTGGACCCTGCTGAAACAGATGGCCTTTGGAAGTGTTTCTACCAGTGTAATCTGAAAACATGTCCCCTAGATATGAAATAACTCAGTGACGGGCCCCAAGAACCAAGAAAGGGATGTGGAATTACTTCTGAGTAGTTTCCTCTATTGCTCCTCACCTACAGACAGAATCTTGCCAAACTAAAGCAGACGATTAGCACCATAAAACGTATACTCTGAGTTGTGCATGTAACCACCCCCTTATGGGCGATAAACACTTACAGAGAAATTCAGAAAGTGAAGGTAATACTTAGAACACAAAAAGATGTCTTAGAGAGCTGAAGAGAGGAGAGGATAAAGAGGTAAAAACGAACCAGTGAGTTAAGATCTAAGGGAATATGTATAACTGTGTAATTGGATACACCGCTACGAAACAGACGCTTCAAATGATTGAATATACATAATTGTTTTATTGTATAATGTAGTTTTTCTTTTTGTTGTGCTTCGTTATATATGTTTTGTGCGTGTTTTAATTATTTGTAAATAAAGTTTATAAATTTTAAAAAAACATATATTCTGGGAACTATTAGAGAGGAGCCATCTTAACTCTCTTCCTCACAACCAGACTATCTAAACTTTGCTATCTCTTGGACCTCTGCAGTTCTTCCCTCTTGGGAATCCAGACTACATTCCACCACACTAAGTCCATCCACACCCTTCTCCTGCTCCACACCCATGGGTTACCTTGACCCTGGGACCACTCAACAGACTCTTATCACTACACTAAGCCATCTTAGTCCCAAAAGGCAACTGGACTTTCTTGGGTTTCCCCCACCCCTTGAAAACGTTTCACTTCTCATCCAAGAAACTTCTTCGGTTCTCTACAGAGGATTGAGAATCTCCATAGACATTAAGCCATTTTAGGCTTAATCCAGGGATGGGCTGCTGGGGGTTCGGGAGAACCTCTAGCTAAGATTCTGTGCACTTCGGAGAACTCCCAAATCCCACTCTTGGCCCACCTCTCCTCTTCCAGGAGTCCCCACATGGCCCATTCTGGATGCAGGTAAGTGCAGGGTGCACACAGAAGCTCGGGGATGGTGAAAAACGGGCCTACTGGAGGTTCAGGTCCGTTTCCGACCTCCAGAGGGCCTCCGGAGCCTGGGGAGGCTGTTTTCGCCCTCCCGGAAGCTTGAGGAAAACCTCCAGAGCCTGGAGAAGGCAAACCCCCCCCCCCAGCCATGGTGCAGGAGGCCGACTAGGCCACGCCCACCATGGCCACACCCACCTGGGCAGAGAACCCCTTTCTAAAATTTTTGAAGCCCACCCCTGGCTTAATTGTGATTTATTGAATAAGCCACTGGTGAAATATTTGCGACTTTACAATGCGGGAGGCCAACTAAGTTCTGAGAAGCTCCAGTAACCCTCCACGCCTTTGCTTTGGAATTAGATGACAAATGTGGGAGAATTTTCTCCTGAGTCCTCTCTCATCATCATAGGTCTCCGAACTGATCATCCCCACCACAGAAACTGCCCGGCAGTCCTTTTTCCTCAAAACCTACGTGGAGCACGAGATCCCTCTGCTGTTCGTGGGACCCACCGGGACGGGGAAATCGGCCATCACCAACAGCTTCCTGATCCAGCTTCCCAAGGCCAAATACGTTCCGAACGTCATCAACTTCTCTGCCAGGACCTCCGCCAATCAAACCCAGGATATTATCATGTCGAAGCTGGACAGAAGACGGAAAGGGCTTTTTGGTCCCACCATAGGGAAAAAAGCAATCGTCTTCGTAGGTGAGAGGAGGCCCTTTCTCTTTTGGGTTGTTTTCTTTCAGATTTGGGACTTTCTGGATTCCCACCTCCTTCCTGAGTCGTGTTTCGTTTCAACCAAGGTTGGTGAAGTCTGGGTTGTAGAAACTGCAAATCGTGGCTTGCAGAAGTCAGTGGCGGGATTCTCTCCTTGTGCTAAGCCACAGCTGAGCTGGAAAATGTATTTATTTATTTATTTGTCAAGGACATATTAGCTGTTCTATTAAATGTATCCACCTTCTTCCTACCTGTGTGAAAATAATACCTAGGTTTCCCCTGCTGTCTGAGGCATAACCGTATTTTTTCCTAGATGACTTAAACATGCCAGCCAAGGAAATATACGGGGCTCAGCCCCCAATCGAACTCCTTCGGCAATGGATGAACCACGGCCACTGGTACGATAAGAAAGATACCACAAGGTTGGATATCGTGGACGTCCTCTTCCTTTCGGCCATGGGTCCTCCCGGTGGTGGAAGAAACGATATTACAGGTAGGGAGTGGGCTTCCAACTCAAGAAGATGCGGTTGGTCAAATAGGGTTGGACTAGAAGACCTCCAGGATCCCTTCCAACTCTATTATGTTCTCACAGCACATTTAGTTGGTGGCCGACCACAGGATTCCTAGCCAAAATGAGAATCCCAAGAAAGGAGCCAGGGGCCTGTTTCTTTTTTTTTTTTGATTTGTGGGTGTTTTCTCGCGTCATTAAAAAGTCTGTTAGTTGAAATGCTTAAAAATCTGACTAAAATCCCAGTTTAAGATCCTCCAAAATCCCAACAAAACAAAACACTTTGTAAGGTCTTTTGAAACTCTGGCTAAAATCTTAACCAACCCTTTAAAAGTTTTCCTTTCTGGCAACGTTTCGACAAGCTCTCAACTTGTCATCATCGGGCCCTTACTTTCAGTTTAGATGCTGAGTCAAGCATCTTCCCTGACTCAGAGCAAGAGAAGTATTATGAGGCAATGCAGGCTGAAACTTAAGGTGTTTACGCCTGCAAAACCTCCAGCAAAACAAAAAGGTCATTGGCACTCAATGGGTCTACAGAATCAAAAAGAAGCCGAATGGTGAGTCATTGTACAAGGCCAGACTCGTAGCTCAGGGTTTTGCTCAGCGTTATCCTGAGGACTACACAAATACCTACTCACCGACAGTCCGGACTGAAAGTGTTAAAAATGATCTGTCCCCCCCCTTCAGAGACCCACAAAAACACAGCCAGCCGAGGGTTAAGAATCACTTGGCACACTCCGCAGTTCTTATCTCAACCTTGGCAGCGATATGCACACCGTCTGCCAAGGACTTTATTGGTTTACACAAACAAGAAAATCACCTACGTAGCTTTGCCGTTCATCTAGCTTCCAAGACTACGAGGTTGCTCCGTTTGTTTAGCTTTGTTCGTCACGAACTTCGTGACTCACTGGCCTGTCTTATATAGACAGGCTTCTGGGTGTGGTCCAGTGACTCACTGATCTCATGACTCCAATCAGTGACTCAGGACTATTTCCTCATACGCCGCAGCTGCAATACTCTTTTGTCTCGCCTTCTTTGGCGTGCGTCCAGGAATGACGTCTCTCCCTCACTCTCATCTGAGACACCTGTTTCCCCACTACTTGGCTCTCTTTCAGCTGGCACCTGAGCCGGTGCCAGAGGGGGGGGGGGGGGCTGGGAGATCTGGCTGGCTCCTCTTCCTCCTGCTCAGAGCTTCCTTCCTCCAAAGGGATAGGCTCAGAGGACGGGGCCACAACAAAAAATTGCTTTAGCCACTGCAACTATCCTTGGTTTAGAAGCTTTCCAGTTCGATGTTGACACGGCTTATCTACATGCTGACCTAGATGAGGAGATCTACGTAAAAGGTCCTCCAGGGTTCGGACAGCAAGAATCTCTATCGTGTCATCCCTAGTCCTTCTCTAGAAACACACTTGCTTAGACATGTACTTCGTTAGACGACCCTTAGACTTCTACCCTCACAAGAATTGGGTGTGCTGCTTTGGGACAAAGGGCCACGGGCTCCAAGAGTTCTCAAGCCTCATTGGGTATGGCCCCTAAGTCATCAGGCGCAGAGATCACCTGGGACTTGTGGAGGGACAACAGTAGTTTAAGAAGAGTTCGCCAGTAGACTCAAATAGGTGACCTAGAAGGAGATGCAGAGTGTCCAGTCCAGGGCTGGGCTTCAAAAATTTTAGCAAGGGGTTCTCTGCCTGGTGGCTGAGTGGGCATGGCCATGGTGGGCGTGGCCTAGCTGGCCTCCTGCACCACGTGCGGGGTGGGGTTGCCCTCCCCAGGTTCCAGAGGCTTTTCCTCAAGTCTCCGGGAGGGAAAAACGGTTTCCCCAGGTTCCGGAGGCTCTCTGGAGGCTGGAAACGGGCCCATTTCTGGCTTTCCTGAACTACCGGTAACCCCCTTTTTCACCCTCCTTGAGCCTCCATGCTCACCCTGCACTTACCTGCATCCAAAATGGGCCACATGGCGACTCCTGGGAGGGGAGGGGAGGGGTGGGCAAGGCCAGCCAGGGGTGGGATTTGGGAGTTCTCCGAACTGCACAGACTCTTAGCTAGAGGTTCTCCCGAACCCCTGCGAACCCCCAGCAGCCCCACCCCTGGTCCAATCCTGCAATCTTCCCCTCTCTTTGCATCTCCAGGGCGCTTCCTGCGACATCTCAACATCATCTCCATCAGTTCTTTCGACGACGAGGTTTTAACCAAGATTTTCACTTCCATCGTAGACTGGCATTTCAGCAAAGGCTTTGAGGCCAGCTTTTTAAGGTGAACGTTTCCTTCCCAACCTACGTTGCTGGATCTGTGGCTTGATATTTTTCTGACTCATAATCGTCTCTCTTTTTGGCTCTTTTTTTTTTGGAAAGGCTTGGCAAAATGCTGGTTCATGCAACCATGAATATCTACAAGCTGGCCATGGAGAACTTCCTTCCCACCCCTTCGAAATCTCACTACGTCTTTAATCTACGTGATTTCGCCCGGGTGATTCGAGGGGTGCTGTTGTGCCCACATACACATTTACAGGTGTGTTCTTCTCCTTCTCCTTCTCATTCACCTTTTCCTTCTCCTCCTCCTCCTTCCCCTTCCCCTTCTCCTTTTCCTCCCCCTCCCTCCTTCTCCTCCCCCTCCCTCTTTCTCCTCCTTCCCCTCCTTCTCCTCCTTTTCCTCCCCCTCCCTCCCTCTCCTCCTCCTCCTCCTCCTCCTCCTCCCCCTCCCTCCTCCTCCCCTCCCTCCCTCCTCCTCCTCCCCCTCCCCGTCCCTCTTTCTTCTTCTCCTTCTCTTTTACCACTATGGGTGTCAAGGGACATACAGAGTTCTGGTTCTTGCATTTCTGGCAGCCTCCACCATTGTTATTTGACACTGTTATAGCATGTGTTTGATGTTGTCTTTCCATCTCCTGAGCCTGTCTTGTGTCCTTTGGCCTTCTCCTCTGTTTCTATGTGCCTTGAATGGTATGAGAAAAATGGGAAATGGAGAAAATCGAAAGTAAGAGGAACGAAACTGATTCGTAAAAAGAAACCCATATTGTGTGTTTGTGTTTTGTATGTTGTGTTGTGTTGTTGTTGTAAAAAGTTACCAGAGAAAGATCTTACAATTCTTTTTTTTTTTTTAAATACCCTTCCCGTCCTTCCTTTCGTTTGGCAGGATGGAGAAAAACTGATCAGGCTTTGGATTCATGAAGTGTATCGAGTCTTTTATGACCGCTTGATTGATGCCAGTGACAGAGAAGTGTTTTTTAATATGATGAAAGAAACGACCTCTGACTGCTTTAAACAGAGTGTCGATAAGGTGGGCCTTTTAAAGCAAAGACAGTTGTTGGGGTGGGTGCGCAGAGGAGGAGAGTGGCAACCCAGGAGGAGTAAGTAGTCCTTGACTCACAGCAGGGGTGGGTACTAAAATTTTTTACTACTGGTTCTGTTGGCATGGCTTATTTTGTGGGTGTGGCTTGATGGTCATGTGACAATTTTTATTATTTTATTTTATTTTTTAAAATTTGATTTATATGCCGCCCTTCTCCGGAGATTCAGGGCAGCTTACAATGCGTGAAGCGATAGCCTTCATACTTTTGTATATTTTATACAAAATCAGCTTATTGCCCCCACAAACTGGGTCCTCAATTTACCTACTTGAGAAAGGATGGAAGGCTGAGTCAGCCTTGAGCCTGATGAGATTCGAACTTACAGTAATTGCAGACAGCTGGAGTTAATCACAATGCACAATGCATTAGTCTGCTGAGCTATCCAGGCTTCTTTTTTCTCCCAATTCTTTAGGATTTAGCAGAAGTACTGGTCTACCAGGCTTTTAACTGCTTGCAGAGCTGTACCAATCTACCCATGTATTTTTGCAGGCACTGATCTACTCACGTATTTTTGCAGGCACTGGTCTACTCATTTGTTTTGTTTTAACACTGATCAGCTGTAGGGTGGCCCTTTGAAGCCCCGTGACAAGAGTTTAAAGTTTTTTCCCCTCTAGTCATCAGCTGGGACTCAGGAGGCAGCAATAGATTGGGGGTGGGGCCAAATACAAAGTAAGAATAATGTGGGAGGGGGGAATGGAGCTGGCAGAGAGATAGAGAGGTAGAGGCGGAGCCCCATCAACCTTCAGATGGAGAGTCAACAGCCCCCAGGTCTGGAAGTGGCTGATGAGGAAGAGAAGGAACAGCTGGGTCCAGTGCCTGAGGTGCAGCTGCGCAGAAGACAGAGGAGAGGAGAGCAGTGGAAATCTATAGGCCGATCCTTGGGAAGGGAGAGCCACCACTGTTAACACTGCCTCACCCTAGCTCTGGGGATAAAAGGCAGGAGGTGGAGATGAATAGGTGTGGCAGACAACTATTCATCTTCTGGCCAGTCAGAATTGTTAGCCTTTGAGTTAAAATTTTTTGCTGGGGCTGCCGGAAAATGAAGGAATCTTTTGAGTTCACCTCAAAAGGTTTGTCATGTTTGAGGAACTGGGTCAGAACAGAAGCCCAATTTATCAAGATCCTCTTCTATCTCTTCCCCAGGTACTAAGCCATCTGTCTCCCACTGGCAAAATCACGGATAACAACATCCGGAGTCTCTTTTTCGGAGACTATTTTAAGCCATCCAGTGACAAGAAGATATATGATGAGATCACGGATTTGCACAAGCTGACATCGGTCATGGAGTACTACCTGGAGGAATTCAACAACATCAGCAAGGCACCCATGCCTTTGGTCATGTTTAAATTTGCCATCGAGCACATTTCCCGCATCTGTCGGGTCCTGAAGCAAGACAACGGCCATCTGCTGCTGGTGGGCATCGGCGGGAGCGGCCGGCAAAGTGCCACCAAGTTGGGCACCTTCATGAACTCTTATGAGCTCTTCATGATTGAGATCACCAAATTCTACAGCATGAACGAATGGAGAGAGGACGTTAAGAAGATCATGTTGCAGTCGGGGGTGGCCAACAAGAGCACGGTTTTCTTGTTCTGTGACAACCAGATCAAAGACGAGTCTTTTGTGGAGGACATCAACATGCTTCTGAACACGGGGGATGTGCCTAACATTTTTGCAGCGGATGAGAAGGCAGACATTGTGGAGAAAATGCAGAACGCGGCGAGGACCGAAGGGAGGAGAATTGAAGCCACTCCTTTGGCCATGTACAACTTTTTCATTGAGCGTGTGAAGAAAAATCTGCACATTGTTCTAGGTATGTCTAGGTCTACAGCTTTTGATTCAGCGGCTCAAGAAAAATCTACACGTTGTTCTGGGAATGGCTAGTTCTAGGGCCTTTGGATTCACATCTCAAGAAAAATGGACAAATTGTTCTAGGCATGGTGAGGTCTAGAGCAGGGGTATCAAACTCGATTTCACTGAGGGCCGCATCGGTTGTGTTTGACCTCGGGGTGGTGTGGGGTGGAGGTGTGGCCAAGGCAGGTGTGGTCAGCTTGACATCACTTGTGTCAGGGTGTCTATGGTGGCCCGAGTGCTCTGCCAGAGAAAATGGGCTCCCGAGCTCCATTTTTGGCTGGAACTGCCTCCTGCAACCCTCTGCCAGCAAAAATGGAGGTCGGGAGGACTGTGTTTTCGCTGGCAGAGGCACTACGGGCTGGTCCTTTGCTATTTCCAGGACAGCCCCACGGGCCAGATTTAAGCATCCTGTGAGCTGGATCTGGCCCCCAGGCCTTGAGTTTGATATCCCTGGTCTAGACTCTAGAGCCTTTTGATTCAGCAGCTCAAGAAAAATCTACACATTGTTCTAGATATGTCTAGCTCTAGGACATTTTGATTCAGCAGCTCAAGAAAAATCTACACATTGTTCTAGGTATGTCTAGCTCTAGGACATTTTGATTCAGCAGCTCAAGAAAAATCTACACATTGTTCTAGGTATGTCTAGCTCTAGAACATTTGGATTCAGCAGCTCAAGAAAAATCTACACATTGTTCTAGGTATGTCTAGCTCTAGGACATTTGGATTCAGCAGCTCAAGAAAAATCTACACATTGTTCTAGGTATGTCTAGCTCTAGGACATTTGGATTCAGCAGCTCAAGAAAAATCTACACATTGTTCTAGGTATGTCTAGCTCTAGGACATTTGGATTCAGCAGCTCAAGAAAAATCTACACATTGTTCTAGGTATGTCTAGCTCTAAAACATTTGGATTCAGCAGCTCAAGAAAAATCTACACATTGTTCTAGGTATGTCTAGCTCTAGGACATTTGGATTCAGCAGCTCAAGAAAAATCTACACATTGTTCTAGGTATGTCTAGCTCTAGGACATTTGGATTCAGCAGCTCAAGAAAAAAAATCTATATTTAGAGAAGATACATCAATTTTTAATTGAGTGTATCAAAGAAAAATATATTTAGATTATGGATAAACCTTGTCACTTGTTTACTGAGCACATTGTGGGGAAAAAGGCACTGTTTAATTTTGGATAAGTTAAACCATGGCTTCCTTAAGTATGAAACCTTAATTTCAGCCTAATTTCTGTAAATGTGATTGGGTTGGGATAGGAATTAAGGGGCCCTATGATCCAACACCTCCAGCCAAAATTAGATCAGGAATCATGCTAACAATGGATTCAGGAGATCTGAGAAAGGATCATCATCTCTTTTTCAGCAATGAGCCCGATTGGAGATGCATTCCGGAATCGTTTACGGATGTTCCCGTCACTGATCAATTGTTGCACTATTGATTGGTTCCAGAGATGGCCCACAGATGCTCTGGAAATGGTTGCCAACAAATTCTTGGAGGATGTGAAATTGGAAGATGAAATAAGGAAATCGTATGTTATAAAATGACAAGTTGTTTTCCCTTTCCTCTTTTCTTCTTCGATTAACTTGTTTTATAGGATAAAAATGCTTGCAATGCAAATTAAGATGTTTTCTAATGAATATGCAAATGATGAAGCTGTAAAAATAATCGGCAACCTTTGCCGCATACCGTATTTTTCGAAGTATAAGACGCACCGCGCTATAAGACACACCTATCTTTTTTGGTGAGGAAAAGAAGAAAAAGAAATCTGCCTCTGCCTCTGAGCAATTTTGCCTCATTGCAACAAACAGCAAACAGTCTGCTTTACTTTCATTTTCATTTTCAGCATAGCTTGATTAGCACAAGGAAAAAAAAAATCTGTTCCAGCAATTTACCTCTTTGTAGCAAGCAGCAGAAATAGCTGAAAGCAAATCAGCTGAGAGTCGGGAGGCCGATCCAATCAACTTGTGCTAATTAGGCTGTGCTGAAGCTGAAAGGAGCTGTTTTTTTCTGGCTGTTTGCTGCAAGGAGGTAACTGCTGGGAAGCAGAGGCCAAAGGATGGGGGCCAGTGGGTGGGCAGGGCTACATCCATTGTATAAGACAACCCTTAATTTTCATCCCCTTATAGGGGGGAAAAAGTGCATCTTATATTCTGAAAAATACGGTAACTCATAACAGCAGCAAAATGGCGGAAGGACACAGAATCACACTTAAAAGCTCAGGGCAGTTAAATTATCCGCATTCCGACTGGAATAAATAAGTTCAAAGTTTATATAAATGACAGCCAAAAGCAGATCTGTGTGCTTTTGATACAAGTAAGTGGGTAGTGGTAATTACTAATGATAATTATTGAGACCTTTGATGATGAGGAATGTCATTTATAATAACTATTAAGTCCCTTGCCCATTTTAGTATCTAAATATTTTTTTACGGTTGAGTTTTGGTGCATATTCACTCAAACTGACTTTGTCAGTTTGGCTTAATCGTAACTTAACTATGAACACTGCCCAAACCTCCTAAACCAGTCCAGATAGTCCTTGACTTACAACCAGGGCTGAAATGCTACCGGTTCGTACCGGTTCATACGAACTGGTAGCGGCGGTGGCAGGTGGTTCGGAGAACCGCTAGCGGCGGCAGTGCGAGGCTCCGCCCACCCGCCCGGATGCCATCACTTCCTGGTTTTAACCAGGAAGTAACCTGTTTTTGACCCTCTGCGCATGCGCAGAAGGTCCAAAATTGCATTTGACGCACACACGCACTTCTGAACCGATAGGGAAGGTAAATAGATTTCCCCCCTGCTTGCAACCATTTGTTTAGTGACAATTTGAAGTTACAATGGCACTGAAGAAAGTGACTTATAGCCATTGTTCACGCTTACACCCATGTTGTGGCTCCGTTGCCTGAGCCTGCGTCATCAGCAGGGGAGGACTCTGAGAGTGAGGGAGAGGAGTTGGCAAGGCCTCCTTCTCCAGGACTCTCCTCTCTGGCAATGCCTCCGGAGGACACCGAAGGGCAGGAGATAGGCCCAGAGCCAAGCTCGTCCCCGCAGCCACAGGAGGACATTGACGAGGGGAGCGAGTTTTGGTTGGACCCTCG
Organism: Coluber constrictor foxii; assembly: GCA_038048745.1. Lineage (NCBI taxonomy): Eukaryota > Metazoa > Chordata > Lepidosauria > Squamata > Colubridae > Coluber > Coluber constrictor. The sequence goes on from CM075973.1 coordinate 6,101,960, forward strand.
CCAGCGTCGGAGAGACAGGAGAGCCCAGCAGAGGAAAAGGCGTGGTCGTGATTAGCTGGTGGACCACGCCTCTTACTAGACTATATAAGTGAGGGATCGTAGGCATATCTTTGTGACGAACAAAAACAAAGATACGTGGATCCCGGTGTTGAATCGGCCCGGCGTCTTAGCTGTGGTGTGTATGTGATGGACTTTTTAATAAACACGTTGGCAAGCAACTGCGGAGTGCTGCCGACCTTTTGTTATCATCTCACTTGGTTGCCTGCCAGTTCCTTAGCCTCTGGGTGTCTGAGGGGGGGTTCTTTCTGGGCACGGGGCCAGAACAACCCATTGCAGCATCCCTGTGGTCCCATGATCAAAATTCGGACACTTGGCAACTGGTTCATACCATATTTATGACATTTGCGGTATCCGAGGTTCCTGTGATCCCCTTTTGCGACCTACTGACAGGCAAAGTCAGTGAGGAAGTGAGATTCACTTCTTAAGAACCGCGTTCCTAAGTTAACAACTGCAGTGATTCACTTAACAATTGTTGCAAGGAAGGTGGTAAAATGGAACAAAATTGATTTCTTTCTTTCTTTCTTTTCTTTTATTAGATTTATATACCGCCCTTCTCCTTTCGGACTCAGGGCGGTGAACAGCCAAAGTAAAAACATTTGTACACGAAAGTTAAAATGATTTTAAAAGTAATTAAATAAAATTTTGGCCCATCATTAAAAACATTCCAATTAAAATCAATATCAAAACTTTAAAATCTACATAGAATCAGGCCAGCCTGGCTAACTGAAAAAAGTAAGTTTTTAGGGCCCGACGAAAAGTCCCGAGGTCTGGGATCGTTTGTATCTCTGGGGGTAGATCATTCCAGAGGGTAGGTGCCACCACAGAGAAGGCTCTCCCTCTGGGAGTCGCCAGCCGGCATTGCCTGGCTGACGGCACCCTGAGGAGGCCCTCTCTGTGGGAGCGAACCAGCCTGTGGGAGGCAATTGGTGGCCGAAGGCGGTCCCGTAAGTACCCTGGTCCTAAGCCATGGAGCGCTTTAAAAGTGGTCACCAACACCTTGAAGCGCACCCGGAAGTCCACCGGAAGCCAATGCAGCTCGTGCAGGAGAGGTGTCACGTGGGAGCGTCCCGTCGCTCCCATAATCCGCCGCGCGGCCACATTTTGCACCAGTTGGAGCCTCTGGGTGGACCCCAAGGGGAGCCCCATGTAGAGAGCATTACAATAGTGCAGACGAGAAATGACATTTAACTATTGGCTTGCTTAGCAACAGAAAGGTTGGGCCAATTGTGGCCGTGAGTCGAGGACCACCTGTACTTAACCAGATTTCTGCGGCTGTTATATTTTCATAGCGAAAATCTGATTTTTTTTTTAACTATTTCTAACCTGTAAATGTTTTCCTGTAGGGTTGTATTCATGTGTAAGTATTTTCAAGAAAACGTAAGGGAACTCTCGGTCAGTTATTACAACATTCTCCGAAGACACAATTATGTCACGCCCACATCCTACTTGGAATTGATTCTGACTTTCAAAACCCTGCTCAATGCTAAAAGGCACGAAGTGGACATGATGAGAAATCGCTACCTTGTAGGCCTTCAAAAACTCGACTTTGCAGCTTCACAGGTACGCTTTGGACTTGCGTTACTAGCAAAGGAATATTTAATGATGGCTTTTTTTGCCGGAAGCCAAGATTTGTGGGTTACTCTGGTCCCCTAGCTAGTTTGCTCCGACTTTTCAATCTTCCTGTAAGCAGGTCAAAGAAATCAGGAAGGACAGTTTATCGGGACCTGGGATTGTGACTCATTTGGTCCAAAGAAATGAGGATTATAAATTAGGAATAAATTGTAGCTTGTTAGCTTCACATCCAGTTCAGAAGCTGGCTCAGTCCAGCTGTGTTTGAAGCTCAAATCCACCATCCCAAAATGGCATTAGAATGGATCACAATTAAGCTAATACTCAAGACTTGTAGCACTGCCCCATTAATCCACCACCCACCCAGCCACCCATACATCCATTATGATCCATCCATCCATCCAACCGTTATCTATCTATTTATCCATGCATCATCTATCTTTCCATCATCTATCTTTTTGTCCATCCATCCATCTTTCCATCCTTCTATCCATCCATCCATCCATCCATCTATTATCTATATATGGATGATGGTTGCATATATATCTATGCATCCATCATCCATCTTTCCATCCTTTATCTCTGTCCATCCATCCATCCATCCATCCATCCATCCATCCATCCATCATCTATCTATTATGCATCCATCATCTATCTTTTTGTCCATCCATCCATCTTTCCATCCTTCATCCATCCATCCATTATCTATATATCTATGCATCCATCATCCAACTTTCTATTCTCTATCTCTGTCCATCCATCTTCCATCCATCCATCCATCCATCCATCCAACCATTATCTATCTATTTATCCATCCATCATCTATCTTTCCATCATCTTACTTTTTGTCCATCCATCCATCCATCCATCCATCCATCTTTCCATCCTTCTATCCTTCCATCCATCCATCCATCCACCTATCTTTCCATCTTTCCATCCATCAGTGAAGTAAAACTGACTGAATATGTAATAGACAAGGAAATATTGAAATCTGCAATTCTGTAGGTTGAAGTCCACACCTCTTCAAGTGGCCAAAGTTGAGAAGCCCTGCTTTGTTGTATCCAGATTGGTCTTGTCCCCCTTGCAGGTTGCGGTCATGCAAGTGGAACTGACGGCCCTCCAGCCTCAGCTGATCGAAACCTCTGCAGAGACCGAGAAGATGATGCTTCACATCGAGAAGGAAACGGGCGAGGTCGATGCCAAGAAAGAGCTGGTGGCTGCGGACGAGAAGGAGGCCAACGAAGCCGCCGCTGTGGCACAGGGGATAAAGGTCATTTCTTCTGGATATGGGCACCCCATCATTCTTCCCACAATGCCACAAATAAATCATGGCTTCTCCAATCATCCTTCATTGAATAAATTACCCGTATTTTTCGGAGTATAAAACGCTCTGCATTGTAAGATGCACCTACCTTTTTTGGGGAGGAAATCAAGAAAAAAAATCTGCCTCTACCTCCCAGCAGTTTGCCTCCTTGCAGCAAACAGCAAACAGCCTGCTTTACTTTCATTTTCATTTTCAACCCAGCCTGATTAGGACAAGAAAAAAGAAATTGCCTCCTTGCAGCAAAAAGCGGAGGCCCGCGTGACAATAGGCTACAGCAATCCCTGCAGCCTGAAACAGCTGAGGGTCGGGAGGCCGAGCCAACCGACAATCAGCTGCTTGTACTAATCAGGCTGCGCTGAAGCTGAAATGGGCTGTTGGCTACTTGCTGCAAGGAGGTAAATTGCTGGGAGGCAGGGGCCAAAGGGTGGGGGTCGGCGGGTGGGCGGGGCTACATTCAGTGTATAAGACGCATTCAAATTTTCACCCTCTTTTTTTGGGGGAGGGGGAAGTGTGTCTTATACTCCGAAAAATACAGTAGGCTTGTACATAATGCAGGTACAAATTGTCCCCCCTTACCAGCTGCAACCCCATCGCTAAGCGACACAATTGTAAAGTGAAATGCCCATGATTGTGCTGACTTAATGATGGCAGTTGTGGCGGCCCGGATTGCAGTCGTTAAGCAAATCACATGGGGTTGTTAAGTCGTAGGTGCCAGCCAGTTGCCAAATGCCTGAATTGCGATCATAACTGCAGGGACTCTGCAATGGCCACAACCTTGAGGAATGTTTATTTAAGCCTGCTTTATCGACGCCGTCGTATCTTTGAACGATCACTGAATGAGAGTGGTCTGTAAGGGAGGATTACGTGTAAATTCTGGATTATAAACCATGCTACAGCTAGGTGGCAGCACCTATTTGACTTCAGTTGATCTTAAAAAGCTATGAGTAGGGTAGGCACGAATTAATAATATTCCCTTGCTTTCTTGAAAGGAGGACAAAGCAAACTACTTGCCTAAGAAAACTAGATGATTGAATTTATGAAGTTACCAACCTGGGAGATCTATAAATCCAATATTTTGATATATGTTTTGCTAATGATGATTTTGGCTTAATGCAAAGAAGGACCAAGGCAAGGGTGACACGATAGCGGTGTTCCAATATTTGAGGGGCTGCCACAAAGAAGCGGGGGTCGACCTATTCCCCAAAGCCACTCAGGAGGAGCCTCAGATAGCTCAACAGGCTAAATAGCCTGTTATTAACATTCAGCTGTCTGTAATTATTGCAAATTCGAGGCTCAAGGTTGACTCAGCTTTCCATCCTTTCTAAGGTAGGTCAATTGAAGACCCAGTTTGTGGGGGCAATAAGCTGACTTTGTATAAAAAATATACAAAGTATGAAGGATATTGCTTAACGCATTGTAAGCCTCCCTGAGTCTCTGGAGAAGGGCGGCATATAAATCTAATTTTAAAAAAAAGCACAGAAGGGAACACAAGAAACAGCGGATAGAAATTTATCAAGGAGGGAACCAGCTTTAGAACTAAGGAGAAATTTCCTGACAGTGAGAACAATTAATCAGTGGAACAACTTGCCTCCAGAAGTTGTGAATGTTCAAACACTGGAAGTTTTTAAGACGAGGTTGGATATCCATTTGTCTGAAGTGGTATAGGGTTTCCTGCCTGAGCAGGGGGTTGGACGAGAAGAGCCTCCCAACTCTTCTGTTATTCTGTTACTGTTATTATTATTATTATTATTATTATTATTATTATTATTATTATTATTATTATTATTATTATTATTATTATTATTTATTAAATTTCTATACCGCCCTTCTCCTGGCGGACCCAGGGCGGTGTACAGCCAATTAAAAACCAGTACATACACAATTAAAACCATCCTAAAATCAATATAAGTTATGGCTGAAAGTTAAGGCTCTGGTGTTGACTGCACCATGTGGCTGTGGCCAGGGGGACTTTTTATCAGGTCCGCCTGATTCGCCAGTTGCATCCCTTTCTGGATCGGGACTCGTTAAGTACGGTCACTCATGCTCTCGTTACTTCCCGCCGGGACTACTGCAATGCTCTCTACATGGGGCTCCCCTTGAGGAGCACCCAGAGGCTCCAGCTGGTCCAGAATGCAGCTGCGTGGATGGTTATGGGAGCGACGTGGCGCTCCCATGTGACCCGCCTCCTGCGTGAGCTGCACTGTCTCCCGGTGGTCTTCCATGGTTTTGGTTACCACCTTTAGAGCGCTCCATGGCATCGGACCGGGGTATTTACGAGACCTTCTCCATCAATAACCTCTCACCGACCAGTACGCTCCCATAAAGAGGGGCTTTCCAGGGTGCTGTCAGCCAAACAGTGTCAACTGGCAGCCCCCAGGGGGAGAGCCTTCTCTGTGGGGGCACCTACCATCTGGAACGAGCTCCCCCCGGAGATATGGAGGATCCCGGATCTGCGCACTTTCCGCTGTGCTCTCAAAATGTTTTTATTCCAGCAAGCTGGCCTGGCCTAATGCAAATTTTTAAAATTGTTTTTAATCTGTTTTATAAATTGGGTGTTTTCAAATTTGTTCTTGGGCCAAAACATTTTAATAATTTTAATGGGTTTTTTAATGTTTGTATTGTCTGTCTTTTATCTTGGCTGTTCACCGCCCTGAGTCCTTTGGGAGTAGGGCGGTGTATAAATTTGATAAATAAATAAATAAATAAATGGCTGAACTTGTGGTTCTTGCATGTGGTTGCAGGAAGAATGCGAGGGGGATCTGGCAGAAGCCATGCCCGCTCTTGAGGCTGCCCTTTCGGCTCTGGATACCTTGAACCCTGCGGATATTTCTCTCGTCAAATCCATGCAGAATCCCCCGGGGCCTGTCAAACTCGTCATGGAGAGCATTTGTGTCATGAAAGGCATAAAACCCGAAAGGAAGCCGGATCCGACTGGAACTGGTAATAACAATAATGATATAATGACGACGGTTTTGCAAAATGACAAATTCTGCTTTGCTGGAGTAAGATTACTGAGTGGTAGGATCTATTCCTTTTGCTGTTCTTGGGTTATCATTATCTCCTATTATCACCTTCATTTTAAGAAATCAGCGACTGCTGAAGCATCATTTCCAAGAAAGCTGTATTTTCTGTATTACATGCTCTGCAGATTTCCCTTATCCTGTTCAAAATTTACCCTCTTTCCCCGAAAATTAGACATCCCCTGATAATAAGCCCAATCGGGCTTTTGAGCGCATGTGCTAAAAATAAGCCTCCCCACTTGAAAATAAGCCCTCCCTGAAAATATTTAAATGCAGAGCTGGAAATCAGGTAAGACGGCAAGAGGAGCCTCATCTTACTCCACATGCCCAAAAATAATAAGACCTCCCCGAAAATAAGGCCAAGCACTTATTTTGGGGCTCAAAACATATAAGACAGGGTCTTATTTTCGGGAAAACATGGTATATAACTACTCTTGTTGTCATGACCTAATTGGGTGTAACTGCATCATAGGGCAATAATTTTTGAGCAAAGGTGTAGCTCAAATGGGCTAATTTATTGAATGCGCCATGAATTTGGGACCCGTGGCTTCTGAGTGATGATGTTTGGGAAGGTTGTGGCTGCTTCAGTGCTACTGGCTGTTGCTGCGTTTATTGTTATTATACTGGTTGTTGCTGCAGTTGCTGTGAACTTCATTTTCAATGCTCTGTGACAGTTTCCCAGCCAATCTCATAATCCCTTGCTCCTTCCCCCACCCAGCAGTAATCACTTACCTGACTGCTGGGAAGAGAAGGGAAGAAGGAGGATGAGGGAGGGAGGAAGGAGACTGAGAGAGGTGAAGGGAGGGAGGGAGGGAGATCTCTGATGCTCCCTGCCAGATTCCCAGAAGCAATGGGGAAGCCAGCAGGAAGTCAGAAATAGTCCAGTTCCCACTGCTTTTTTGCTCACCCGTGGTCATTCTCTTTCTCTGTTTAGGAAAGGGAGTATCACCTAAACAATGACTTGATGGGGCACAGATTGTCTAGTATTAAACGCATTCATGATTATGTGTTCTGTTGTGAAATGCAGGTAAAATGATAGAAGACTATTGGGGAAGTTCTAAAAAGGTCCTGGGTGATCTGAAATTCCTCGAGGGCTTGAAGACATACGACAAAGATAACATTCCTGCCGTAGTAATGAAGAGAATCCGAGAGAGGTTTATCAACCATCCCGATTTCCAGCCTGCCGTCATCAAAAACGTCTCTTCGGCCTGCGAAGGCTTATGTAAGTGGGTGAGAGCCATGGAAGTCTACGACCGCGTCGCCAAGGTAGTTGCCCCCAAGCGGGAACGCCTCCGAGAGGCGGAGGGCTTGCTCGACATCCAGATGCAGAAGCTCAACACAAAGCGCGCGGAGCTCAAAACCCTGATGGACCGTCTCCAAGCTCTGAACGACGAGTTTGAAGAGATGAATAACCGAAAGAAAGAGCTAGAAGACAACATTGAGATATGCTCCCAGAAGCTGATACGAGCCGAGAAACTGATCAGCGGATTAGGAGGCGAGAAGGAGAGGTGGACGGAAGCCGCCCGCTTGCTGGGAATCCGCTACACCGATCTGACAGGGGACACCTTGCTGTCTTCGGGGACGGTGGCTTATCTGGGGGCCTTCACTGTGGATTACCGGCTGCAATGTCAGCAGAAGTGGCTGGCCTTATGCAAGGAGAAGGACGTTCCTTGTTCAAATGATTTCAGCCTGAGTAACACTTTAGGGGATCCAGTCAAGATCCGCGCTTGGCAGATTGCAGGGTTGCCCATCGATTCCTTCTCGATCGACAACGGCATCATCGTGTCCAACTCGCGACGATGGGCGCTCATGATCGACCCTCAAGGGCAAGCCAACAAGTGGGTCAAAAACATGGAAAAGGGCAACAAACTCTCAGTCATCAAGTTATCCGACACCAATTATGTCAGGACATTGGAGAATGCCATCCAGTTTGGAACGCCGGTCCTCCTGGAAAATATCGGCGAGGAACTGGATGCTTTCCTGGAGCCCGTTCTGCTAAAGACAACCTTCAAGCAGCAGGGAGTTGAGTATATGAGACTGGGGGAAAACATCATCGAGTTCTCCAAAGACTTCAGGTTTTACATCACCACCCGTTTAAGGAACCCTCATTACCTCCCTGAAGTGGCGGTGAAGGTTTGCCTGCTCAATTTCATGATTACGCCTCTGGGACTTCAGGATCAGCTCCTTGGGATCGTGGCTGCCAAAGAAAAACCGGAACTGGAAGAGAAGAAGAACAAGCTGATCGTCGAGAGTGCAGCGAACAAGAAGCAGCTGAAGGAAATTGAAGATAAGATCCTGGAAGTCCTCTCCAAGTCAGAAGGAAACATCTTAGAAGATGAGACGGCCATCAAAGTCCTCTCCTCCTCCAAACAGCTGTCGGAAGAAATCTCTGAAAAGCAAGAAATCGCCAGTATGACTGAGATAGAGATCGACGCGACGCGGATGGGATACAAACCCGTGGCGGTCCATTCCGCAACCGTCTTCTTCTGCATTTCCGATCTGGCGCACATCGAGCCGATGTACCAGTATTCCTTGATATGGTTCATTAACCTCTACGTCCAGTCGCTCGCCAACAGTAGAAAAAGCGATGTTTTGGAGGAAAGAATTGAAAACATCATCGACCACTTCACCGTGAGCATCTACAATAACGTCTGCCGGTCCTTGTTCGAAAAGGACAAGCTGCTTTTCTCCCTCCTTCTGTCCATCGGGATTTTGAAAGGGAAGAACGAAATAGACGATGAGGTTTGGCGGTTTTTGTTGACTGGAGGGGTGGCCTTGGAGAACCCCTACCCCAACCCTGCCTCCGACTGGTTGACCGACAAAGCTTGGGCTGAGATTGTCCGTGCTTCGGGCCTCGAGAACCTCACTGGCTTGATGGATCACTTCGAGTCCCACGTCCAGGCGTGGAAAGCGATTTATGATTCGGCCAAGCCTCACGAAGAAGCCTTCCCCAGTGGGTGGAATAAGCTGACAGGTCTTGACCGCATGGTGGTGCTCCGGTGTTTGCGACCCGATAAAATTATCCCAGCCACCCAGCTGTTCATCATGGAGAAGATGGGGAGGACCTACATTGAACCCCCAACCTTCGATCTCGTTGGAAGTTACAATGACTCCAACTGCTGCGCCCCCTTGATTTTCGTCCTGTCCCCGGGAGCGGATCCCATGGCAGGTGAGATTGGAATTCAGTTCAGTTCAAATCAATTCTCATTGGACTGATTGGGTTGGTGACAAGGAAGGAAACTTACATCTCTGTCTCTGTTAAATGTCTGTGGAGGTTCTCAAGTCTTTTGAGTCATGGTTGCCCCAAAGGTGCTTTTTCAAAAGGCAATGGGACTTTCTTGGGGTTTTTTGCTTGGAAACCAGGGGTGGGCTGCTGGGGGTTCACAGGGGTTCAGGAGAACCTCTAGCTAAAATTCTGTGCAAATTGGAGAACCCTAAATCCCATTTCTGGCTGGCCCCACCCACCTCACTCCACCCCTCCCAGGAATCTCCACATGGCCCATTTTGGATGCAGGTAAATGCAAGGCGTGTGCAGAGGCTCAGGGAGGGCAAAAAATAGGCCTACCGAAAGTTCGGGAAGGCCAGAAATGGGCCTGTTTCCGGCCTCCAGACGGCCCCTGGAGCCTGGGGAGGCTGTTTTTGTACTCCCGGAGGCTTGACGAAAGACTCCAGAGCCCGCGGAGGGCAAAAACGCCCCCCACCATGGTGCTAGAGGCCGACTAGGCCACGCCCATCATGGCCACGCCCACCCAGCAACAGGGCAGAGAAGCCCTTGCTAAAATTTTTGAAGCCCACCTCTGTTGGAAACGTTCAACTTCTCATCTAAGAAGTTCTTCCTGAAGAACCGAAGAAGCTTCTTGGATGAAAGTCCAGTTGCCTTTTGAAAAAGCACTTTTGGGGCAATGTCTCTCTTAGCAAATAATTATGAACTTACTACTAACTAGATATTAGAACCAGTCTTGACATTCTACTGATAAAATACACCCAGAGAAATTCTAAAAAAAAAAAAAAGAAAGATATGTTCACAAAACAAGAAAACCTGGAAGGGTTGACCTGACTAAGAGCAACCTAATTGAAGGAGAGAGCTCCATAGAATATGGATCTTACAGACGTCCTTGATTATCACCTTGCTTCTTTTGAAGGTTCGTGGACAGAAAGAGGTACCGTCTCAAACAAAGATGGGCACCCCATACCCATCAGACGTTATTAAAACTCCAGTTCCCAGCAGTCTTGACCAACATGGCCAATGGTAGAGGAGGACACTGGGAGTTGTAGTCCAGCAACCATTGGACGTTCATACATTCTTACTTAGGGGGATGAACAAGTTGGCTCTGATTCTTTAAAATGACCCACACATTAATAGAATAGGAATAGGAATAGGAATAGGAATAGGAATAGGAATAGGAATAGGAATAGGAATAGGAATAGGAATAGGAATAGGAATAGGAATAGGAATAGAATAGAATAGAATAGAATAGAATAGAATAGAATAGAATAGAATAGAATAGAATAGAATAGAATAGAGAACAGAACAGAACAGAACAGAACAGAACAGAACAGAACAGAACAGAACAGAACAGAACAGAACAGAACAGAACAGAACAGATCAGAACAGAACAGAACAGAACAGAACAATAAAGTTGGAAGGGACCTTGTAGGTCATCTAGTCCAATTGGCTGTCCAATCTCTTCTTGAAAACTTCCAAAGATGAAGTTCCCACAACTTCTGAAGGCAACTTCTGTTCCATTGGTTGATGGTCCTCACCATCAGAAAATTCCTCCTTATTTCTAGGTTGAATCGCTCCTTGATCAGTTTCCATCCGTTGCTCCTTGCCTGGCTTCCAGGTGCTTTGGAAAAATATTGAGGACAGTTGTGTTTCTTGACTAGGTTTGCTGAAGTTTGCCGATGATCTTGGAATGGAGAGCATCCAGACAATTTCCTTGGGACAAGGTCAAGGCCCTATCGCAGCCAAGATGATCAACCAGGCGATCAGCGATGGAACTTGGGTTGTGTTGCAGAATTGTCACCTGGCCACCAGCTGGATGCCCGCTTTGGAAAAAATCTGTGAGGAAATCATCGTACCTGAGAATACCCACGTCAAATTCAGGCAAGGATTTAATTTGGTCTCTTCTAAATGCAGTAGATGGAGTGAGATCTTTCCCCAAGCTCATTCATTTCTCCTTTGCAAGGAACCTTCCTCTCTGTTCTTTCTTTACTGATTTTTCATTCTTCATGAAAAATCAGAGCATTAATTGGTGGCTTCGGTGAGAATCAGGTTGCTGTTTGATAGCCCCATGCAAGTAGTTTTTGACTTATAACCATTTTGTCAGGGTTACAAGTAACACCCCCAACAAAAGAAGACTCTGAGGCTTCAGTTTCCTCAAAGTTCCATTTTATTAGAGATGTTGGCCCATCTGGGAAAACCCAAATCTGAAAGTTTCCAGGTTTTCCCCACCCAAGTGAAAGTTCAAGTCCCTGCCCAGTACCCACATGTCCATCACATGGTCCAATCATCCACCATCCAAATTGGAGACACCTCCCAATCATCCGATTCCAGGTGCCAGGGCAAGACATCCTTGACTCTCTGAGAAAAGAATGTTATTTTGACTACATATCATCTATACTCTATGCAATCCGCCTCCCATTTTCTCACAGAAGGAGATGTGGCAGGCCTGAAGGGCCAAGCGTAAAGGATGGCTTGCAGGCCTGACACATTTGTTTAGCGACTGCTCGAAGTTATGACAGCACTGGAAAAAGTAACTTAGAACCTTCCTCACGCTTATGACCATTGCTGACCATGATCAAAATTTGGGCGCTTGGCAACTGACCTATATTTACGATGGTTACCGTGTCATGTGATCACCATTTCCTGTTTCCCTGCAATCTTCCTCAATGGAGGAAGTCACATTCATTTACCGACCGTGTAAATCACTTAAGAAGTGCAGGGATGATGAAAAGAAGACCATAAAATTAGGTGCAACTCCCAACTGCCTTGCTTAGCAGTGGAAATTCTGGTTTCAGTTGTGATTATAAGTCGAGGCCTGTGTAAAAATCAGACCTTTGATTTATGTGCATTAGAACAGGATTTCTCAACTTCAGCAATTTTAACACGTGTGGACTTCAACTCCCAGAATTCTCCAACCAGCCTTACTCTGCTGGCTGGAAAATTTGGGGAATTGAAGTCCAAACAAGTTCCTGAGTTTTAGAAACACTGCAAAAATCAGTGGCCAGTTGGGTTTTTTTTTTTTCAGTTTGAATAATTGATCCCATTACTAAAGGCAATCAGAAATTCTGTCCAGATGAGGAATTATGGAATAAGTAGATTAGTGAAAAGCTATGATTGCTTGAATTCAGCAACCCGGGAGGAAGGTAAAATAATTTCTCAGTCCTCTCTCTCTTTCATCAGGCGCTTAGTTAAAAGCTTTTTAAAAATTAGCCTGCTAAAGCAAACTAGAAATCCTTTAAAAAGCTCATTTAATTTAGGGGAGGGAAGAGGGACATCTACAACTCTTTAAAAGCTCATTTAAAAAGCTCATTTAATTTGGGGGAGGGAAGAGGGACATCTACAACCAATCATCTCTACCATGGTTTGAACATGAAAATAATTTTTGGGAGTAGAACAAGAGTTGTTTCATCAACTTGGTTTAACAGAATAACACAGTTAGAAGGGACCTTGTAGTCTTCTAGTCCAACCCTCCACTTGAGCAGAAGACCTTCTATTAGAGGTTCCAACCTTGGCAATGTTGTGGCCTCTCCAGCAGCTGAACCAAAGGTGGAGGAGGCGTGGGAGTCAGGATCACCATCAAGGCAACCTGACAACTCCGAGGGGGAAGAGGGAGGTGCCAGAGAGAGAGAGAGACAGAGGTAGAGCTTGGGTCATCCGTCAGCCCTCAGATGGAGAGTCAACAGCCCCCAGGTCTGGAGGTGGCTGATGAGGAAGAGGAAGAACAGCTGGGTCCTATGCCTGACACACGGATGCACAGAAGGCAGAGGAGAGGAGAGCAGTGGAAATCTATGGGCCGGTCCCACCTGGGGATAAAAGGCAGGGGGTGGAGATGAATAGGTGTGGCAGACAACTATTCATCTCTCTGCAGGATAGGCTTGTTAGCCTGCGTTTAGAGAGAAACTTTTTGCCAGGCCTCCTGGTGCTCCTAATTAAAAACATCTTTGAGTTAACTTCAGAAGGTTTGGCATGTCTGGGGATGTGGGTCAGAACAGGCAACTTTTAAGACTTTGGATTTCAACTCCCAGAATTCATGCTGACTAGGGAATTCTGGGAGCTGAAGTCCACAAGTCTGCCAAGGTTAACGCTTCCTACCATCTACCGTTCTGGGCAAATGACCATCCAATCTCTTCTTAAAAACCTCCAGTGTCAGGAGCAGCCACGTCCTCTGAACCTTTCTCTTCTGGCTTCTCAGGTTGTGGCTGACCAGTTACCCGTCGGAAAAGTTTCCGGTCAGCATCCTCCAAAACGGAATCAAAATGACCAATGAGCCGCCCAAAGGCGTCCGTGCGAACCTCCTCCGCTCCTACCTCAACGACCCGATTTCCGATCCCGCCTTCTTTAACAGCTGTGAAAAAATGGAAATTTGGCACAAGATGCTGTTCGGGCTCTGCTTCTTCCACGCCCTGGTGCAAGAACGGAGAAACTTCGGCCCGCTGGGTGAGACGGGGAGCCCAGTTTGCTCTCCCCAGTTGCATTGTGCTTGTCCTGCTTGAATGGTTCTGACCTAGGCTTCCCAAAAGCATGAAGCTGATTCCCCATCCCAATAAAATCCCTTTTATTTAGTTTAAAGGGAATTCCTCTCCAGCAAAGTCCTAGCCAACAATCTCTCAAGAGATTTCACAACTACAGATCTTGATCAGGCTTGGAGAGCTGCCAGGCCGATATCTTCCAAACGCCACTCTGTAGCAGACAATACTTGGCAAGAAGGCAGGAACAGATCTTCCCTCTCTTGAACTGAACTAATTGTCTCCTGCAAACTCCCCTCCCCTTTCGCTACTCTTTATTCCCTATTGGAGGGACCATTCACTGTCCACCTGTTGCTTTACTCCTGAGTCGACCCTTGTTCCTTAGTTGTTCCCTTCTCCTGGCAGCTCTCTACACATCAGGAACAGGCTCCAGCTGTTCTTCTGCCCCACTGATATCCAACTCCGAAGGCAGCTGAGAACTGTCAGACGGCCCTGGCTCCCTCTCTGTCTCCGACGTAGAGCCTTCATCAGAACCTTCCCCCGACTCCAGGACTGGCCCAGGTTTCTCCCCAATATCCTCATTCTCTGAGTCTGCCACCAGCTCTGCTGGCGTGCCACAACAGAATGCCCTGAAGATTTTTCAGGTTTCTGTTCAGGCTGTTCTTTGTAGACTTGTAGTCCTCAAACTCCAACTGTTTACTTAGTAACTGTTCAGAGTTACCATGGACCTATTGATTTCATTTTATTTTTAAAATTATGGGTCAGTTACTAGAACCGTGGTGGTGCAGTGGTTAGAATGCAGTATTGCAGACGAACTCTGCATTCCACTGTCAGGAGTTCGATCCTGACCGGCTCAAGGTTGACTCAGCATTCCGTCCTTCTGAGGTTGGCAAAATGAGGACCCAGATTGTTGGGGGCAGTGTGCTAACATTTATAAACTGCTTAGAGAGGACTATAAAGCACTGTGAAGCGGTATATAAGTAAGTGCTATTGCTATTGCCATTGATTCAGCCTTTCATCCTTCTGAGATTGGTAAAACGAGGACTCAGGTTGTTGGGGGCAAGAAGCTGACTCTGTAAACTGCTTAGAGAGGGCCGTCAAGCACTGTGAATCCAGTGGTGGGATTCAAATTTTTTTACTACCGGTTCTGTGGGCGTGGCTTGGTGGGCATGGCATAGCTTGATGGGCGTGGCAGGAGAAGCTTACTGCAAAATCCCCATTTCCTCCCTATCAGCTGGGACTCGGGAGGCAGAGAATAGATGGGGGCGGGGCCAGTCAGAGGTGGTATTTACGGTTCTCCGAACTACTCAAAATTTCCGCTACCGGTTCTCCAGAACTGGTCAGAACCTGCTGAATACCACCTCTGTGTGAAGCGGTATATAAGTCTGAACTGCTGTTGCTATTTCCTTTTTCCTCCCCATGCCCTTTTG
This sequence comes from Coluber constrictor foxii, assembly GCA_038048745.1. NCBI lineage: Eukaryota > Metazoa > Chordata > Lepidosauria > Squamata > Colubridae > Coluber > Coluber constrictor. The sequence goes on from CM075973.1 coordinate 6,117,055, forward strand.
CCTAATGAGAGTTTCTCCCAAGAGAGAACGATGTCATAGAAAATACATCTAGCAGAATAACAGAGGAATAAAAGTTATTCTGGTAACTTAAGGACCAACTCATTTATTATAGCATAATTTCAGGATTGTATTTCATCAGATGTGTCAGAATAAGAGTCTTCCCACATTTCTCTCCCCCCACCCTCCCAATTGAACAGGTTGGAATATTCCCTATGAATTCAACGAATCTGATCTTAGAATCAGCTTGAGGCAAATCCAGATGTTTCTGAACGAATACGAAGAAACCCCATTCGAAGCTCTAACTTATCTTACAGGTACAAGGCACCCTATGGCTTGGTTTGCATACAATGGTTAATAGAATAGAATAACAGAGTTGGAAGGGGCCTTGGAGGTCTTCTAGACCAACCCCCTGCTTAGGCAGGAAGCCCTACACCACTTCAGACAAATGGTTATCTAACATCTTCTTAAAAACTTCCAGTGTTGAAGCATTCACAACTTCTGGAGGCAAGTTGTTCCATTGATTAATTGTTCTCACTGTCAGGAAATTTCTCCTTAGTTCTAAGTTTCTTCTCTCCTTCATTGTTTTCCCACCTGTTGTTTCCTGTCCTGCCTTCAGGTGCTTTGGAGAATAGTTTGACTCCCTTTTCTTTGTGGCAGCCCCTGAGATATTGGAATACTGCTATCATGTCTCCCCTAGTCCTTCTTTACATTAAACTAGACATAGTCTAGTTAAGATCTGATCTGTTGTACCCATGGTTTATTGAACGAGCTATGTGGCTGCATTCACACTAATGTTAAGCTATGGGTGAGGGTTGATTAAAAACCAGGGCAGGTACTTGCTACCGTGCAATTTAATTTAATTTGATCAAAATCAAATTAATTCCCATGAAGTTGAGCACAGTGTGTGAACCCTGTCCAAACCAGCAGGACATAATGCAAAACCGTGGTTTAATGTTACACGGATGAGAGTTAAATTTTCCTCTCCCTATTTCAGCAGTGAAAAAATAGAGTAGGGACGTCTGTTATTTTAGTGCCTTGTCCAGATTCTTATCCCAGGTTAATAAAAAGAGTGCATAATTTAGCATTATGAAATACCAGATCACTAAAGTTTGTTTTAAAGTGACACAATCAGTCTTTGCACTTATGACTGCTGCAGCATTCCCATCGGGTCATGTGATCAAAATTTGGGCACTTGACAACTGGCATGTATTCATGATAGGTGCACCCTCCTGGGGTCATGTGATCGCCATTTCCCAGCCGGCTTCTGACAAGCAAAGACAATGGGGGGGGGAAGCTGGCTTTGCTTAAGGACCACACGATTCACTTAACAACCACCTTGCTTACCAATGGAAATTCTGGCCCCAATTCTGGTTGCACGGCAGCAGCTGTAGAAATGCATTTCCACAAAGATCTGCCATCTATTTTGTGTTCTTCCTCAACCTCGTTATCTTCCAGACGACAACCCGGGTGTGTCTCTTGGGTGTAAATCTTCTCGCCTTCCTGATGTAACTTTTCTGTTTCCAGGGGAATGCAATTATGGCGGAAGAGTGACAGATGACAAGGACAGACGTCTCCTCCTTTCGCTTCTCTCCCTGGTCTACTGCAAGGAGATTGAAACTGAGGAATGCTATAAACTTTCTCCAGGAGGGGAATATTATATACCTCCCTTTGGGACGTATCAGGTGAGAAAAGATGAGATTGAATGATACTAGGATCATTTTGTTGTTGTTAGTTGCGAAATCGTGTCCGACCCATCACGATCCCATGGACCACGTTCCTCCAGGCCTTCCTGTCCTCTACCATCCACTGGAGCCCCTTTAAGCTCACACCGACTGCTTCAGTGACTCCATCCAGCCACCTCGTTCTCTGCCGTCCCCTTCTTCTTTTGCCCTCCATCGTTCTCAGTATTAGGCTCTTCTCCAGGGAGTCCTTCCTTCTCATTAGGTGGCCAAAGCATTTGAGTTTCCTCTTCAGGATCTGGCCTTCTAAAGAGCAGTCAGGGTTGATCTCCTCTAGGAACGACTGATTTGTTTGCCTTGTAGTCCAAGGGACTCGCAGGAGTCTTCTCCAGCATCATTAGGAAACTTTTATCTCTCCAGAATATTGGTAATGTGTTCCATGTGTTGTAGTTATATAGTTCCTGGTTGTGTGTTAATTAGGGTGTTGATAGCTAGCTATTAAGCCATTGATTGTCGATTCCTTATACTACCATGCAGTCAGCTCCTAAATACCTGATAGACGGATGGTAAATCAGTACACCTATCGCCTGACAAGAGTCTGTATCGCAGGCTTCTATCTTTACTCTGGCTGTTTTTGTCCCTGCTCGGCCAACAATCTTAGTAGCTGCAAAATTGAATGCATGTCCTTTTTCATTGCAATGTGAGACTATCGATAAATTCAGCTCCCCTCGTCTAATGCTGGTTCCTGTTCTTGTAATCAAGCAATCTTTCTAGTGCATAATTTGTCGTCGTAACCTCTGGGCAGTGGGCAATGCCCACTGGCAATTTTACTGCTTCTGAAAGGTTTTTAATGTATGGCGCATATCCTATATTATAAAAGTATCTTCTGACAATCTACCAAACCTGCTCCTCATGTCGTTGATAAAATATACAGGTGTCTGAATTCTTAGCTTTGGATCTGCCTTGTTTTTCTCATAGTCTTACATAGATTACTTAAGGACGCTGCCAATTTCAACCCATCCTGAAATATTCGGCCTTCACGAGAACGCCGACATTACGAAGGATAACCAGGAGACCAACCTGCTTTTCAATGGGGTCTTGTTGACTCTGCCTCGAGAGGCTGGAGGAGGCGGGAAATCTCCACAGGTACAAATATTGTCAAACAGATGCTTCCACAAATGAGTTCTGGCCTTATCTTTTGAGGGCAGGCGGTCCTCGACCTACAACCATTTCATTTAGTGACTGTTCGAAATGTCAGTGGTCATCAAAAAGTGAGCTATGAGTGGTTTTCATACTTAGGACCAGGGATGAAATGCTCCTGGTTCAGACCAGATCACCCGATCCGGTAGTGATGGCGGTGGGTGGTGTGGAGAACCGGTAGCAAAAATCCCGCCCCCCCACCACATACCCAGCTGAGATCGGCCCAAGAGGTTGTAGAAAAAATGATTTTAAAAGAAAAAAAAGCTTCTGACGATCAGGCAACTCAGCTGGGATCGTCAGAGGCTTTTAAAAGCATTTTTTTTACAACTTCTTTTGGCTGAAGATGCAAATGGACACAGTTCTGCAAAAAAACTTTTTTTTCCTTTTTCTTTTTTCTCTTTTCTCTCTCTCTCTCTCTCTCTTTCTTTTTTCTCTTTTTGTATCTCTTGTTTTTTTTTCCTTTTCTGTTATTGTGTGTATTTTTGTATATACGTTTTTGGTTTTGTGTTTATTGAAAAATTAATAAAAATATTTTATTTAAAAAATAAAACTCTGAAAATTGACACAAACTTTTGCTTTTTTAAAAAAAAAAATAATAAAGTCACCTTCCCCCACTGAACTCTGAAAAGCAATGTATGTGAAAACATGTGAAATAAAATAAAAGCTAAGAAAGCATTCATTCACTGTTTCCCAGTGATTTCACTTCTCGATGCTTCCGTTTCCTAATTTTAGGAAACGGTTGAAGAATTGGCTCAGGATGTCCTTTCTAAGCTGCCCGATGATTTTGACCTCGAACATGTGATGAAATTGTATCCAGTGCTGTATGAGGAATCCATGAACACGGTTCTCAGGCAGGAGCTGATCAGGTTTAACAGGTAAAATTCTGCATGACATACCTACAGAAACGGGAGGGTGTCAGGACAATAGCCTCCCACCGGCCAGTACACTCTCATAGAGAGGGGCTCCTCCGGGTGCCGTCAGCCAAACAATGTCGGCTGGCAGCCCCCAGGGGGAGAGCTTTCTCTGTGGGGGCACCTACTATCTGGAATGAGCTCCCCCCCAGAGATATGGAGGATCCCGGATCTGCCCACCTTCCGCCGCGCTCTTAAGACTTTTTTTCTATTTCACCAGGCGGGCCTGGCCTAACCACTCCCCGTTTTTAGTGTCAAATTTTAAAAATTTTTAAATTATATTGGGGTGTTTTAATTCTGTCCGGGCCAAATTCATTTAATCTGTTTTTAGTTGGTTTTTAAATTTTGTACGTATGTATTTTTATTGTTGGCTGTACACCGCCCTGAGTCCTTCGGGAGTAGGGCAGTATATAAATCCAATAAATCCTAATCCTAATCCTTAAGACGTTTCAGACAGATGGCATAATTGTGGTCATGTGTCTGGTGGCATTTGGGTACCTAAAGTGGTACTTCCCCATCCACAGATAAAATGCTAACTGGTACAGAGTTATCTCAAAGCTGCTAATCAACCATATCACGAGATCAACAAGGGGGCTCATGTCACCCCAATACTTAGATTGTGCCTTTATTATTATTATTATTATTATTATTATTTATTGGATTTATATACCGCCCTTCTCCTTGCGGACTCAGGGCGGTGCACAGCCAGATAAAAATACAGTGTACAAAAGTTAAAAGTCAATTAAAACCCATATAAGGTAAATTTCACAAGAAGAGTGAGCAGGCAAAATAACAAGAAGTGCAACTACTTCCGGCTTTCTCCTCTTCCTCTTCTCAACCTAGCTTGAAATACAGGGTAGTTTTCTCACTTTTGGGGTATTTATTTTGTTTTCATCAGACTTACAGAGGTCGTCCGGAGCAGTTTGATCAGCCTGGGCAAAGCCATCAAAGGCCTGGTGTTGATGTCTTCGGAACTGGAGGAAGTTTTCAACAGCATGATCGTGGGCAAAGTGCCAGCTATGTGGGCAGCCAAATCCTACCCGTCACTCAAACCCCTCGGGAGTTACGTGACCGACTTAGTGGCACGGTTGGTCTTTTTTCAGGTAACCTTAAAAGCCTCACGTTGGTTAATTTGGTGCTCTTGTTAAAAAAACCATCATCACAAATCATCATCCCCTTGGAGATACTGGTAGTTCTCGACTTACGACAAGATGCAGACGCTTGGCAACCGGTTTGCATTTATGAGGTGGCTCAGGGTTCGAGGGTTAGGTGATCCCATTTTGCGACCTCCTGACAAGCAGAGTCCATGGGGGAGCCTGATTCACTTAACAACCGTGTGATTCACTTGGCAACGATGGGGGGGGGGGAAAGATGGTAAAATGGGGCAAAATTCACTCAAGAACTGTCTCGTTTGGCAACATAAATTTTGGGCTCAATTGTGGTTGCAAGTCAAGAATACCTGTTGTCTAGACAAGAGGCACCAAAAATGAGTGCTAACACTACTTTTACTGTAGTTACAGAATTTTGCAAGTCTGAAAGTATCTCTTCCCTACTTTACTATTAGTCTTCCAAAAGTTAGGCAGGGTTCCAAAAGCTAGCTAGCTAGCTAGCTAGCTACTCTTTCTTTCTTTCTTTCTTTCTTTCTTTCTTTCTTTCTTTCTTTCTTTCTTTCTTTCTTTCTTTCTTTCTTTCTTTCTTTCTTTCTTTTTCTTTTCTTTTCTTTCTTTCCTTCCCTCCCTCCCTCCCTCCTTTTTTCCTTTCTTTCTCTTTCCTTCCTTCCTTCCTCCCTCCCTCCTTTTCTTTCTTTCTTTCTTTCTTTTTCTTTCTTTTTTCTTTCTTTCCTTCTTCCTTCCTTCCCTCCCTCCTTTTTTCCTTTTTCTTTCTTTCTTTTCCTTTTTCTTTCCTTCCTTCCTCCCTCCTTCCTTCCTCCTTCCCTCCCTCCTTTTCTTTCTTTCTCTTTCTTTCTTTCTTTTTTTAAAGAGAGAACTGATTTTATTTATTTTCTTTCTTTCTTTCTTTCTTTTTTTTAAAGAGAGAACTGATTTTATTTATTTTCTTTCTTTCTTTCTTTCTTTCTTTCTTTCTTTCTTTCTTTCTTTCTTTCTTTCTTTCTTTCTTTCTTTCTTTTTCTTTCTTCTTTCTCCCTTTGGACTCAGATACGTCAGGTGCAGAAGACCAGATGAACCCATGAGTGTCCAATTAAACATATTTATTGCTAAAAGTCTATGCACAGGAATCTTCTCATCTAATAGTTAGCATCTACAGTACTTGGATTTAGATAGGGTCAATGGAATTGAAGGAAAATTGGACTTAGTTTGCTTATGGCTACATAGGGATTCTAGGCTGACCCTCTCTTTTAACTCCACCTCCAGTTTCTGCCATTCCTTCTCTTATAGATTTCATTGATCAGACCGTTGCTTAGGCTGCGATTCTTCCTCCTGTCCCTCAAGGTCACTTCCATTACCATTACAAGAATAAACACTGGAGATGGAGAGGCCGTCCTATTTTAATAGGAACATCCTAAAATCCAAATGCAACTCAGCTAAGCATCTAAAAAGAAACAGATGCCAAGATTTCAGGGGCATAAATACAGAATTCCTACATGGATGGGATTGTAAGCAAAATAGGGGGTGTTTCTAGATGTCAGTGTGAAGCACCATCATGTAGGAGATGTTTTGATGAGCATATCAATTTCTCAGTTATGCGATGCTGCTTTAATATTCACCTTGGGAGAGAAAACTCAGTTGTGTCCTAAGTGAGCTTGCATACAGCCAGGATCCAGTGGTGAAATCCAAATGTTTTTACTACTGGTTCTGTGGGCATGCTGTGGCTTGGTGGGCGTGACTTGGTTGGCATGGCAGGGGAAGGTTAGAGCAAAATCCCCATTCCCTCCTCACTCCTGAGGGAAGGATATTGCAAAATCTCCATTCCCACCCCACTCCGGGGCCAGCCAGAGGTGGTATTTGCCAGTTCTCCAAACTACTCAACATTTCCGCTGCCGGTTCTCCAGAACCTGTCAGAACCTGCTGGATTTCACCCCTGCCAGGATCTAAAGGGGTGAAGATGCTAAAGATTGTGAGATCTCGAGCAGAGGCTTCCTAAGTGGCTGGCAATTTCTCCCCCTGATTTCTGAACAATGATCAATATACAGTATCTCCTACTAATTAATTGATGAAATGTGCCAGATTACGTTCCTTGCTAGAGTGATTATGGCACTTTATGCGCTTGGTTCATTTAGAAAACTGGATCCTAATTGATTGATTTAGATGCTTTCATTATTTTGGGAGAGCCAGAACAAGCAAATGTCACCCATAACTAATTAACCATAAGTATATTGAATTTATCCTGGCTAATGGGTTTTCAGTCTGTTGGGTTCCTTTCGTCTACCGAACTCCATTCTTAGGCAGCTGTAATATAACCTAAATATCATTAAATGTTTTGAAAAAAATATGTGACAATTCAATTCCCGGTGTTTTCATCCTCTTGGCTTTTTTCAAATTACATGTTACAATTTGGAAAATGCAGCAAAATTTTATGCCAATTATTCTTCATCCTTACAACCTGGCACTTCAGACAAAAGATTAGAAATTCAGTCATCCTAGGATTCTTGGCGGTTGTCGTCGTTTTGATGCCCCATTTCATCAAAATATTTATTCATTCCCATTCACCCCAGGAATGGATCAAACACGGCCCCCCGAATGTATTTTGGATCTCTGGTTTCTATTTTACTCAGTCTTTCCTGACGGGCGTCTCTCAGAATTACGCCAGAAAGTATACGATCCCAATAGATCATATTGGATTTGAATTTGAGGTAAAGTATACATATATACATATGTTTATAAAGAGTATTGTTACGGGACAAAACGAAATGTGGAAACCAAGAATTAATGAGATGTAGAGGTTGGTTCCAGAGAAGTAGAGAAGCAGAATCTGCAGACTAAATTTTGATGGCAACAAGATGGCGTTCGTGGCTATAATGGACCTCATTTTTGTGGTGAGGTACATTATTTTCTTATGCTTTGCCTGGCTTTGTAATTTGAGATGCAAAACAGTGAAAAGCAAAAGGAATGGAGAAGAGGGCAGAGAAGGGACTAGCAAGACATGGGTGGAAGCGTAAGGATTTATGAGAAAAATTGAGAGAGCGAGAGAGAAAGAAAGAAAAAGAAGAGAAAGAGAAAGAAAGAAAGAAAGAGAGGGAGAGAGAGAGAGAGGGAGCGAGCGAGCACATCAATTTATGTAGTGGGACAAGGACCTAGAAAGTTCAAGAGAGCCCAGTGCTTAATGAAAAAGCCCAGGTGTCCATGTCTCTAGAAGAATCAATCATTGATGCTCCTAGAGAAATAGATGAGGTGTCAATTGATGGGAACTATTGTCTTACAGCATCTTGGAGATTTGCTACAAAAATAATTAGACTTGGGGGACAGGTAGCTACAGGTACTAGCACAAAAGCAAGCTTTGTTTTTAGCAGGGTTCAAAGCCACAAGGTGATGACCCTTCTGAAAATATCCCAGATTTTCCCTCCCTCCCTCCTCCTGCCCCCTTCCTTCCTTCCTTCCTCCCACCCTCTAGCTGAATTCCTTCCTTCCTTCCTCCCTCCAGCTGAATTCCTTCCTTCCTCCCTCCCTTCCTCTAGCTGAATTCCTTCCTTCCTTCCTCCCTCCCTCTCTCCCTCCCTTCCTCTAGCTGAATTCCTTCCTTCCCTCCTTTTCCTTTCTCCTTCTAGCTGAATTCCTTCCTTCCTTCCTTCCTTTCTTCCTTCCCTTTCTTCCTTCCCTTCCCTTCCCTTCCCTTCCCTTCCCTTCCCTTCCCTTCCTCCCTCTAGCTGAATTCCTTCCTTCCTTCCTTCCTTCCTTCCTTCCTTCCTTCCTTCCTTCCTTCCTTCCTTCCTTCCCTCCCCTCCCCTCCCCTCCCCTCCCCTCCCCTCCCCTTCCCTTCCCTTTTCCTTCCTCTCTCTAGTTGAATTCCTTCCTTCCCTCCTCCTTTTGATTTCTAGACCTCATACATAAACTCATCATACCTATCTGGGTACCAGGCAGCAACAAAGCACCTCTTCTATAAAATGTGGACGGCGGGAAAGAAATATTTTCTTTTCTTTTCTGAAATATTGAATATATTCTGAAGCCAGGTTTCCCTAGAGTTCACTCAGAGTTGCTGAAGGTTAGAAGCAGCGTGGGGCCCGTTCCGACATAATTGATCCCTCAGTGTTGGGAGATAATAATGCGCCAAATATTAAATAATGGATGGCATTTATTAACGCCGGAGAGAAAAAGGGAGAGAAAAGACTCAAGAGAAGTCCGCTCTCAGAACAAGCCTCTGGGGAAATGCGCCGAAAAGAGTTCGAAATAAATAGGTCCAGAGAGTATTGCAGCTGAAAATGTAACGAGCAGATGGAGATATCGGAGTTTATTGGGTGGAAGGGGCAGAAAGGGAAAATAAAGTGGGTTAGTTTCATTGGAGAAAAATTTCACGATGGGATTGGCTTGCCCCACCGGCTGGCAAAAGGGGCATTTCCGGATTCTGTTGGACCAGGAATTTCAGTTGGCAAGGTCTGGGAGAAGAGCTTTTCTGAGGGGTCCTTGGGGGTCTCTGAGCTTGGCTGTTTTCCCACAGATGTTTCATGACCCAACTAAGTAACATCATCACCTCTCTTAAGCAAACCACACTCCCACCTAGCACTGATCATGTTACCTAGTTGGGTGACAAAATGTCTGCAAGAAACAATCAAACTTAGAGAGCACCAAGGACCGCCCAAGTCCTCCTCCTCCTCTGAAAACCCCACCCCCTCCTAGCACTGATGATGCTATCTAGTTGGGTAATGAAAAGTCTATAGGAAAACAACCAGGTTCGGAGATCACCGAGGACCCCAGTTCAACCCTGAACTACAAATATTCTCATCCATCGCGAGGTTTTTTTCCTGACGCAGTTCCTGCCCTCTGGAACACTCTGCCCCCTTTTCCCACCCTGAGATCCACACCCATTCTTCTTGGCCTTCTGAAAGTCGAGGCCCAGAGCTTTAATCCTGGTTTACCAATCCCAGGGATGGCCTTTACATCAGAGATGGTATTCAGCCGGTTCGGCCGAATCGGTAGCTCCGATGATCAGCTGGCCTCGTCCGCCTGCCTCTCCCTATCCTGTCTTTTATTTCCTGCTTTTTAGCTCATCTTAATTACGCGGCCCAGCTGATTCTCCCCCCCCCCCCCACTGTTCTACTTACTGTTGCTACTTGGAAGGTAAGAGGCTAAGCTTCTAAATGCTCCATTTTCAGCGCTTTAGGCGTGTGCTCACCAAACCGGCAGCATCCAACCACTGCTTTACACATGCAGTAAGCCTAACGCTTAGCGCAGCCTATGAACCCCCATTGCTCACTTCCTTCAAACCAGGAACGTGGGCTGACGCCATGTTATTTCTTCCTTCTCATCCCGTCCGCTCCTCCTCGTAGGTGATGAGGAAGGAGCACACCATGAAGCAGATGCCCGAAGACGGCGCCTACGTCAAAGGCCTCTTTCTGGAAGGCGCCCGATGGGACAGGGTAACCATGCAGATCGGCGAATCCTTCCCCAAAATCCTTTACGACGCCTTGCCCATCATTTGGCTGAAACCCGGAGAGAGCGCCAAGTTTCTGCACGAGCGGATTTACTTGTGCCCCGTCTACAAAACCAGCGCCAGGAGAGGCACCTTGTCCACCACTGGCCACTCCACCAACTACGTCCTCTCCATCGAACTGCCTTCTGACCTTCCCCAGAAGCACTGGATCAACCGGGGCGTGGCAGCCCTCTGCCAGTTAGACGACTGAACTGTACGCGCAAAACGAATGCATGTATTCCCGCAGCTCCCCATTAAAATATGTAAGCTTTGACCTTGGCCCTCGTTGGAAATGAAAACCGGCCGTCTTAAAAAGACCTCTTATCCTTCCGCATTTGCCTTCTGGCTGGGTAATTGCAGAGTTGGGGAACGGAGAAGTCAAGCTTTGCAATAACATAGCTCTGGGTCGAGATCCACATTTGAAGGGTGAAAGGTGGGTCAGATGCCTGCCAGGAAAACCTTTGAAGGCAGCCACGTATTTTCCCAGGATTGAACAGTTGTTTCTCGGCTCCTTCCAAGCAGGCTGGGATTTGGGTGGGCAAAGGGTGTTTTTAAGATGTTTCCAACAGGAGCATCAGAGGGTGTGTTGAATCTAGTTGGTGAATCTGGAATATTGCCTTGTTTGTTTACCTTCTCTATACACAGCTGATAAGGACGCGGAGGCTCAGGGGCTAAGACGCTGAGCTTGTCGATCAGAAGGTCAGCAGTTCAGCAGTTAGAATCCCTAGCGCCTTATTAGCAGAGGTGAGCTCCTGTCCCTTGTCCCAGCTTCTGCCCACCTAGCGGTTCGAAAGCAGGTAATTGCCCAGTTTGTGGGGGCAATAAGCCGACTTTGTATAAATATATATAAAAGTATGAAGGCTATTGCTTAATGCACTGTAAGCCGCCCTGAGTCTCCGGAGAAGGGCGGCATATAAATCAAATTAAAAAAAAAAAGGCAAGTAGGAAAATAGGGACCACTTTTGATGGGAAGGTCGCAGCGTTCCGTGCGCTTTTGTGTTGAGTCATGCCGGCCACATGACCACGGAGACGTGTTTGGCCAGCGCTGGCTTCTTGGCTTTAAAACTGATGAGCATACCGCCCCCTAGAGTCAGGAATGACTAGCACATAAGTGCGAGGGGAATTTTTACCTTTACTTTTTTTTTTGATTTGATTTATATGCCGCCCTTCTCCGAAGACTCAGGGCGGCTTACAAGGCGTTAAGCAATAGCCTTCATACTTCTGTATATTTATACAAAGACAGCTTATTGCCCCCACAAACTGGGTCCTCAATTGACCTACTTGAGAAAGGATGGAAGGCTGAGTCAACCTTGAGCCTGGTGAGATTCGAACTTACAGTAATTGTAGGCAGATGAATGCTCTCCTTCCTTCCTTCCTTCCTTCCTTCCTTCCTTCCTTCCTTCCTTCCTTCCTTCCTTCCTTCCTTCCTTCCTTCCTTCCTTCCTTCCTTCCTTCTTTTTCTTTCTTTCTTTTTTCCTTCCTTCCTTCCTTCCTTCCTACCTCCCTTCCTCCCTCCCTTTCTTTCTTTTTTTTTTAAAATTACATTTCTATGCCACCCTTCTCCGGAGACTCAGGGCGGCTTACAATGCGTTAAGCAATAGCCTTCATACTTCTGTATATTTATATAAAGTCAGCTTTTTGCCCCCACAAACTGGGTCCTCAATTTACCCACCTTAGAAAGGATGGAAGGCTGAGTCGACCTTGAGCCTGGTGAGATTCGAACATGGAGTAACTGCAGACAGCTGGATGTTAATTAGGGTGCTTAGTCTGCAGAGCTATCCAGCTATTTATGCACAGTAGGGGATTGGAACGTTTTGGTACAGTCAGGCAGAGAAGTCAAAGACGGGTCCAGTGTCACTGAAGGATAATTGGTAACTGAAGCCAGGAATGTTAGACTCTTTCTTGGTTGATGGGGGCCCTTGCCCTGTGGAAGATGTGCCCAGGGACACTCCCTACAGCTAGCTAGTGTGATTAAGGCCAAAACCGAACGTCAAATTTGTTTATCACTGAATGTGTTTAGAATTCAGATACAATCGACTGTACAAGTAGACCTCGACATATGACCGTAACTGAAACCAAGATTTCTGTTGGTAAGTGAGACCTTTGTTAAGCGAGGTTTGCCCCATACTACGACCTTTCTTGCCATGGTTATTAAGGGAATCACTGCAGTTGTGGAGCTGGTAACTGTTAAATGAATCTGGTTTTCCCTGCTAACTTTGCTTGTCGGAAGGTTACAAAAGGGGGGAATCCCATGACCCCAGGACACTGCAACCGTCGTAAATGTGAATCAATTGTCAAGGATTGTCTAAATGTAAATCACGAGATCATGGGGGATGCTGCAGTGGTCATAAGTGTGAAAAATGGTCATAAGTAACTTTTTTGCATGGGATCAAAGCAACTGGTTTGTACTTATGACCACTGCAGCGTCCCAGGGTCACGTCGTTTTTCCTTTTACAAGCAGAGTCCGTGGGGAAGCCAGATTCGCTTAACAACCACATTACCAAGTTAACAACTGTGATGATTCACTTAACAACTGTGGCTAGAAAAGTCATAAAATGGGGCAAAACCCGTGTAACCAACGTCTCCCTTAACACCGTAAAATTTTGGGCTCGGTTGTGATAGTAAGTCAAGGACTGCCTGTATATTTTTGAGGGTGAGATGTAACTACCAATTTTAGTGAAGAATTCGGTCATTAAGTGAGGAGACTGTAGGCATGTCAATAACTTGTGAGAGGATAGGTGCCCAAATAGAACATAAGACTGATCAGACTTTGATTTTCTTTTTCTATCACATTTTTTTTAATTTTCCCACAATGCTTCTTTCTCTTTCTTTCTTTCTTTCTTTCTTTCTTTCTTTCTTTCTTTCTTTCTTTCTTTCTTTCTTTCTTTCTTTCTTTCTTTCACACAAGGCAGATTTAGCTCCTCCTTCTCATCTCTCCTTGGGACCAAGTGGATTCCCGACCTTGGGGGGGGGGGAGGGAAATCACTTGGTGGTAACCGTACCACTTTCCTTTTCACCTGTAGCCATGCAAAGGGCATCAGTCAGGTAGTCTTAAGACGATATCGACCCCCGAGCTTGTTCAGGGGTTATGAAATTTCATCATGAGATTTCAAATAAACCGGTTTAGAGATTTTCCTTAGCTTCTCCTGGTGTCGAAACGCCCGGGCTTGTGGCAGAGCGAGGCCCATGGGTGGCAAATGAATCTGTACGGTTAAGAAGAAAAGAAAACCAGCTTAAGTAAAGACTCTGAAAAACATCCAGCCCTTATTCTGATACCATGCTTAATCATGCGTCTCTCTCTCTCTCCTTTTTTTTTCCCCATGAAACTTTCATTTTAAACAAGAAGGTAAAAGCTAAAACGAAGTAACAGGACAGTAAGAAAGGAAAAAGAAAATAGAAAAAACAAGGTAGCAATAGCAATACCACTTAGGCCTGTGATGGCGAACCTACGGCACACGTGCCCGAAGTGGCACGCGAAGCCATGTCGCCTGGCACGCGTGGCGTCACCTGTTCCTGTTCTGGATTTCTGGCACGCATGTGCACATGATGATCAGCTGGCCTTTGTGCGTGCGACAGTGCCGGGAACCGGAAGAGCTGGCCGCAGTGCGCACATGAAGTGCTCCCTTTACGGCACTTGGTGCAGCCATCACTGATTTAGATTTAACATATTTTTCGGAATATAAGACGCACCTTTTCCCCCCCTAAAGGGGGGTGAAAATTTAGGTGCCTCTTATACACCGAATGTAGCCCCACCCACCCACTGGCCCTCACCCTTTGGCCTCTGCCTCGCAGCAGTTACCTCCTTGCAAGCAAACAGCAAGAAAAAAACAGTTCCTTTTAGCTTCAGCACAGCCTAATTAGCACAAGTTGATTGGATCGGCCTCCCGACTCTCAGATGGTTTGCTCTCAGCTGTTTGGCGCAGGGCTCTGCTGTTTGCTGCAAGGAGGTAAATTGCTGGGAGCAGATTTTTTTTTTCCCCTTATGCTAATCAAGCTATGCTGAAAACGAAAATGAAAGTAAAGCAGGTTGTTGGCTGTTTGCTGCAAGGAGGCAAAATTGCTCAGAGGCAGAGGCAGGTTTCTTTTTCTTCTTTTCCTCACCAAAAAAGGTAGGTGCGTCTTATACTCCAGTGCGTCTTAAACTCCGAAAATATACGGTATATACCGCTTCACAGGGCTTTCCAGCCTTCTCTAAGCGGTTTACAGAGTCAGCATCTTGCCCCCAACAATCTGGGCCCTCATTTTACCAATTTCAGAAGCACAGAAGGCTGAGTCAACCTTGAGCCGGTCAGGATCGAACTACCGAACTGCTGACAATTGGTAGTCAGTAGAATTAGATGCAATACTGCATTCTAACCACCGCGCCACCGTTAAGCGAGTTGCACCCATTTTAATGACCTGTGTGTTGCGGGTTTTTTTTTTTGCCATAGTTCAGTGAATCGCTTCCGTTAAATGAATCATGCCATCGTTAAGGAAGTGACCTTCCTTGTCAAAAGCCAGGTGGGAAAGCAATAAACGGCGATCACCTGATCCCAGGGCACTGCAACCAACTGCATACATGCTGGTTGCCACATGCCTGTTTCTTTTTTCTTTTTAATCACGGGACTGTGGGGATGCTGCAACGGTCATAAATGCGAGGACCGGTCACTTTTCTAAGTTACCTTCAAACAGTTACTAAAGGAAGGGCTGTAAAAATCAAGGACTGCCAGCATCTCTGCAAACTATTGTCAAGAAAAGAATCCTCCGGAGCGAGAATTAACAGATTCCTATCAAACAGCTGGTTCCTACTTACAGGCCTTGGATACGGGTTGCGATAATGCAGTCCTAGGTCTATTCTCGCCTTGCACTCTTCTACGCACTGCTTAATCAGCTCGGGATCCGTTAGCTGGTCTTGCAAACAATACAGAAAAAAGAAAAGGGAAGTTAGAACAAAAAACGCAAAGGTTCTAAAGAACAGACAGGTAAGTTAAAACTTTTTTCCCAAAAATTATTTTGTGAATTTCACACCTTTCCCCAAAAGACTTCAAAAGAAAGATCTTGATCTTCCTGGAAGGATGGATGGATGGAAGGAAGGAAGGGAGAGAGAGGAAGGATATTGATAGTGAATGAGAGAGGAAGGAAGGAAGGAAGGATAATGAGAGCGAATGATAGGAAAGGGAGGGAGGGAGGGAGGAAGAGTATTGATAGTGAAAGAGAGGAAGGAAGGGAGAGAGAGGGGGAGGGAGGGAGGGAGGAAGAAAGGAGAGGGAGAAGAATATTGATAGTGAATGAGAGAGCAAGAGGAAGGAAGGAAAGAAGGAAGAATGAGGAGAAAGAATAATGAGTGAATGAGAGGAAAGGAAGGAAGGAGAGGAAGAAAGGATAATGAGAGAGAGGAAAGGGAGGGAAGAAGAATATTGATAGTGAAAGAGCAAGAGGAAGGAAAGAAGGAACGAAAGAAGGAAGGAAGGAGAAGGAGAAAGAATAATGAGAGTGAAAGAGGAAGGGAGGGAGGGAGAGAGGGAAGGAGGGAGGAAGGAAGGAGAAAGAATAATGAGTGAAAGGAAAGAAAGGAAGGAGAGGAAGGAAGGATAATGAGAGGAAGAGGAAAGGAAGGGAGGGAGGAAGAATATTGATAGTGAAAGAGAGGAAGGGAGAGGGGGAGGGAGGGAGAGAGGGAGGGAGGAAGGAGACGGAGAAAAATATTGATAGTGAATGAGAGAGCAAGAGGAAGGAAGGAAAGAAGGAAGGTAAGAGAAGAAGAAAATAGTGAATGAGAGGGAAGGAAGGAAGGAGAGGGAGGAAGAATAATGAGAGTGAAAGAGGAAGGGATGGAGGAAGAGAGAGAGAGAGGAAAGAAGGGAGGGAGGAAGGAAGGAGATAGAATAATGAGTGAGAGAAAAAGAAGGAAGAAGAGGAAGGAAGAATATAGATAGCGAATGAAAGAGCAAGAGGAAGGATGGAGGAAGAGAAAGAAAGCTAGCTAGCTAGCTACAAATAACTTCTACCTGAATCAGACATAACCCTTTTCCAATTGTGATCTTCCCTGTCTCTTTGGCTAAATTTATTGAGAAGACGACAATGGAGGAATTCCAGCCACGGAACTGTTTCCCATCTGCAACCGATCTACCTCCAATTACATAAAGAGGGAACCTTCCCTCATTTCTTCCTTGCTGCCTTTTTTTTTGGGACCCTGCAAAATTGGGAGGTCTTTTCAGTGATCACGCAGGAGCTGATGGCTGATAGTTTATTGCCCTGTTTCTTTGAATCTTGATGGGTCTGAGACAATGGCCTTCAATGCACCACGTATAAGTTTACCGTGGCTTAGTGCAATGTTTGAGCCCCACAAGTAGGCAGGGCTGTGGATATTTAGGGTTTTAAAGGTAAAAACCACCCCTTTGCATTGAGCTCGGGTTAGTCACCAACGCAGCCCCAAGAGTCTGACGTGACCTCATCCTTCAAATATGTGGCCATTGATATATTCTCGCTGCCACTGTTTGCACCAACTGAAGCTTCTTAGATACCCTTCTGGAGCTACCTCTTCTTCTCCGGTGAGCAGAAAGCTGGATCTGGGGGGGCCTTTGGCACGTTCAGCCCTGCTGAAAACCGAAAAAGTCAACGTGTCCCCACAAAGCAAAATTTGGCACTCAGGAAACAGAACCAAATGAGAGAAAGGTATTTTCTCACCTCCCTGGATCATCAACATCTTTGTTTAACGACTCCATAATCCTTTACGGGGTGGAGTCCGGGCAACTGAGTGTTTACTGGCCGGATGCCTTTCCTGATGCCAATGCAGATTTTTGTTCAGCAGATATATTCTCATTGCGCCCAGAGAGAGAAATACCTGCCTCTAGCAATAGCAATAGCACTTAGACTTATACTGTATACCGCTTTACAGCTCTCTCTAAGCGGTTTACAGAGTTAGCCTTTTGCCCCCAACAATTTGAGTCCTCATTTTACCCACCTCAGAAGGACGGAAGGCCGAGTCAACCTTGAGCCCGGTGAGATTCGAACTGCCAAATTGTAGGCAGCCGGCAGTCAGCAGAAGTAGCCTGCAGTACCGCACTCTAACCACTGCGCCACTATGGCTCTACCTAGGATCGAACTCACAGCCTCCTGATTGTGAGGCGAGAGCTTCACCTCTAGGCCATCGCACCACTCCTTCTCATCTCCTTGGATGCCCACCCCAAATCCCATTGATTCAAGAGAAAAAAACCCCTCCAGACCAAATGCTAACTCACAGTTTGATTCTTTCGGAACAATGTTTTGGCTTCGCTGATAATATACTGTTTTTCTTTCTCTGTCTCCTTCATCTGTCCAGTTGCCGACTGCCACGTTTTGGCTATTCGGAATATTTTGCGGTAAAGGCCAAGGACTTCTTGACGAGTGACTGGTGTCATCTGGAGAAAAGAGAGAAGATTTCCTGGGTGAACATTTGGAAAACAAACAAAAAAGGCTGTGAAAAAAACAAACAAAGGGCTTTCAAACAGATGGATATTTTCACAATTTGCTCCATCAAGTTTTCAAATATTTTTCTTGGCTCCATCCGCGAACATGGAAAGAACTGGCAGAAATAGAGGGGAAACACCCCCCCCCCCAAAAAAACTATAATTATCTCTCAAATGTGGGTAATAGCTACTTTTCCATGTGCTAAATTTAAGGCAAGAAAATACCCGGCTGATATCAGCATTAGCCCCCTCACGAGCCTTTGTAGCATAGGGGGCTAATGCCTCCTACTTAAAGGCAGCAATTAACACCAGCTGCCTGTTATTTCTGTGAGTTCAATCCCAGGCAGGCTCAAGGTCGACTCAGCCTTCCATCCTTTCTAAGGTGGGTAAATTGAGGACCCAGTTTGTGGGGGCAATAAGCTGACTTTGTATAAATATACAAAAGTATGAAGCCTATTGCTTAACACATTGTAAGCCGCCCTGAGTCTTCGGAGAAGGGCGGCATATAAATCAAATTAAAAATTTTTAAATTTTTTTAAAAAAATTTGTAAAAATATGCCCCGTCCTTCCTTAAAGATAAATAAACCACAAGAATCAAAAGCAGGATGTTGAGAAGGGGAACAACGAAAAAGGAGGAAAAAAACTCCCCAATTATAATAACCACAGAGTTGAAAGAGAGTGATCCGCGCAGAATTAAGATATGGTTCATCTATGTATCAATGCAAACTTCAAAAGAGGTAGTCCTCGACTTAACGACCACAACTGAGCCCAAAATTTCTGCTGGTAAGCGAGACAGTTTTTAAGTGAGTTTCGCCCCATTTTACAACCTTCCTTGCCACCGTTGTTAAGTGAATCACTGCAGTGGTGAAGCTAGTACCACGGTTGTTAAGTGAACTTGGCTTCCCCATTGACTCGGCTTGTCGGAAGGTCGCAAAACGGGATCGCATGACCCCCCGGGATACCGCAACCGTCATAAATATGAGTCAGTTGGCAAGGGCCCGAATTTTGATCCCGTGACCATGGGAGATGCTGCAAAATTCACTTAATGGCTGCCTCGCTTAGCGATGGACATGTTGGGCTCAATTGTGGTTGTAAGTTGAGTGACTACCTCCGTCATCCCTCCGAGTGATTGTGAGAATTGATGGTGGAAACTAGGGAGGACACCACCTTGCTAGATGCCGATGCTTAAAACAGGCTTTCCGTTTGCAGCCAAGGCACGGCGAGTCCAAGCTAGCATAGATGCATGCAGAAAGCAAGCCTCACTCAAAAATGCTTGACAAATCCATCTTTTTTTTTTCCCCCCCGGTCAACAAAAGCAACGTCTGTTGTCCAGGACTGCTGAGCTTGCCACGGCAAAGCATCCTTGTAAACGAAATATTGTGGCTTCGTTGTTCACGATTTCAGTTCTGCCCCCCATGAGCACAATGCTCTCTTTCTTAAGGATTCTCAAGGAAAATTATTGATGGCCTTTTAGGGAAGGGTTGGCAAAGCTTTCACTGGGTCATATGCTAAATCACGTTTTAACACTGGTTTACTAAATAAATTGCATTTGGCTCGGGACACAGAAGATGGATTCGATCTGTCTGTACTTCTGTATCATCTGCCCCCTCCTCTCTTTCTCTCTCTTATCTTCTCTCTCTCTTTCGGCTTTCTTTCTATATCTATGTATCAGGCCAGTCTGCCTGTCTATCTGTCTTCCTGTCATATTTATCGTCATATTTATATGTGTATTAAGTTTATTTATTTATTTATTTATTTATTATTTTAAAAAATAAAGTTTTAAAGTTATTAGGCTAAGGCCAATAAAGCACATTCTCATTCTCTCTTTCTTCTCTCTTTCTATGTATCAGGTCAGTCTGCTTGTCTATCTGTCTTCCTGTCATATTTATCATCATATTTATATGTGTATTAAGTTTATTTATTTATTTTTTATTTTAAAAAATAAAGTTTTAAAGTTATTAGGCTAAGGCCAATAAAGCACATTCTCATTCTCTTTCTCTTCTCTCTTTCTATGTATCAGGTCAGTCTGCCTGTCTATCTGTCTTTCTATCATATTTATCATCATATTTATATGTGCAATAAGTTATTAAGCTAAAGTCAATAAAGCACATTCTTATTCTTTCTCTCTTCTCTCTTTCTATATCTGTGTATCAGACATACATAGCCTGTCTGTCTTTCTATCATATTTATATGTTTAATAAGTTATTAAGCTAAGGCCGATAAAGCACATTATAGTTTATTGTAAAAGACCAACCAGCATTGGAGTTTTGTTCTTTTAACAATTCTTTTAATGAATTGCGAATTCAGTTCTCCCAGCAATCCTAATAAGGAAAAATAACATTTATCGTATCTTCTCCTGCAAAAAAAGCATCTTAAAAGTCACAGGAGACATCTGAGCTGGGTTTAACAAAGAGAACAAGCCCGTTTAGGAAGCATTCCTTACCACCAAGGATAACTTGATAGCTGCCTCTTTATCTCTCCTAAATCCTGCACAAAAGAATTATATTGTCAGGGTAGGCAGGCAGAGGAATAAACCAGGTGCCCAATCTTCACGTCTGCTTAACTGACTCCGTTTGAAAATGCAGCCCATTTTGTTGTCTTCGGAACTAAATTATAACATTTAGCTGAAGTAATGACCCTCAATTGTTCTGCAGCTGGGAAAGGTAATAGAGGGTTGTGTGTGTATGTGTGTTTAATGGGATGGTGCATTATTTAGCCGCAGAAAAGAAATCTCATTTGGTCAGATTCATCCCTCAAAAGTGATTTGAGAGCCAGTGCAGGGCCGGATGGAGTATAAATAAGTTCCTAACTAACTAAGCTAAACCAGCTAGTGGTACCCAAACAAACTTGTAAATGGATCATAAGGAAGCAGCAGGTGAAGCTAAGCAGAATCACATCAGATACCTGTACAATTAGCACAGGGGCCCCCCAAGGCTGTGTGCTCTCCCCACTTCTCTCTCTATACCAATGACTGCATCTCAAATGATCCATCTTTTTTTTTTTTAATATGATTTATATGCCGCCCTTCTCCGGAGACTCAGGGCGGCTTACAATGGGTTAAGCAATAGCCTTCATACTTTTGTATATTTATACAAAGTCAGCTTATTGTCCCCACAAACTGGGTCCTCAATTTACCCACCTTAGAAAGGATGGAAGGCTGAGTCGACCTTGAGCCTGGCTAGGATTGAACTCAGAGAAATTACAGGCAGCTGGTGTTAATTGCTGCCTTTAGTAGGAGGCATTAGCCCTCTACGCTACACAGGCTCCTATCTGTTAAACTACTGAAGTTTGCAGATGACACAACAGTGATCGGTGTCATTCGAGACAATGATGAATCCGCATACAGACGGGAGGTTGAACAACTAGCCTTGTGATGCGACCGGAACAATCTGGAATTGAACGCACTCAAAACCATAGAAATGGTGGTGGACTTTAGGAAAAGCCCTCCCATACTTCCACCTCTTACAATACTACACCACACAGTATCAACAGTAGAGACCTTCACATTTCTAGGTTCTATCATATCTCAAGACCTATACTACCATCAAGAACGTCATCAAAAAAGCACAACAAAGAACGTTCTTTCTACGCCAACTCAGGAAGCTCAAACTGCCCAAGGAGCTGCTGATCCAGTTCTACAGAGGAATGATGGAGTCTGTCATCTGCACCTCCATAACTGTCTGGCTTGGCTTTGCAACCCAACAAGACAGACACGGACACGGATAATTAGAACTGCAGAGAAAACCATGGCTACCAACCTGCCTTCCATGGAGGACCTGGATACTGCACGAGTCAAAAAGAGGGCTGTGAAAATATCTACAGACCCCTCGCATCCTGGACATAAACTGTTTCAACTCCTATCCTCAAAACGATGCTATAGAGCACTGCACGCCAGAACAACTAGACACAAGGACAGTTTTTCCCTGAACGCCATCACTCTGCTTAACAAATAATTCCCACAACACTGTCAAACTATTTACTAAGGCTGCACTACTATTAATCTTCTCATCGTTCCTATCACCCATCTCCTCCCACTTATGACTGCATGACTGTAACCTTGTTGCTGGTATCCTTAAGATTTATATTGACTGTTTCCCTATGACTATCATTAAGTGTTGTACCTTATGATTCTTAACAAATGTATATTTTCTTTTATGTACACCAAGAGCATATGCACCAAGATAAATTCCTTGTGTGTCCAATCACACTTATTCTATTCTATTCTATTCTATTCTATTCTATTCTATTCTATTCTATTCTATTCTATTCTATTCTATTCTATTCTATTCTATTCTATTCTATTCTATTCTATTCTATGACATTGATATGGGTATGGGTATGGGTATGGGTATGGGAACTGGGTATGTCTAGTTTTTGTTTTTTTTAAAAAATTGATTTATATACCGCTCTTCTCCGGAGACTCAGGGCGGCTTACAATGCATTAAGCAATGTTTAATGAAAAGAAGGACTAGGGGAGACATGATAGCAGTCTTCCAATATCTCAGGGGCTGCCCCAAAGAAGAGGGAGTCAAGCTATTCTCCAAAGCACCTGAGGGCAGGACAAGAAGCCATGGGTGGAAACTAATCAAGGAAAGAAGCAATCTAGAACTAAAGAGAAATTTCCTGATGGTGAGAACAATTAATCAGTGGAACTCCTTGTCTCCAGAAGTTGTGAATGCTCCAACACTGGAAGTTTTTAAGAAGAGGTTGGATAACCATTTGTCTGAAGTGGTGGAGGGTTTCCTGCCTGGGCAGGGGGTTGGACTAGAAGACCTCCAAGGTCCCTTCCAACTCTTGCTATTCTAAATTTGATGGGAAGGCGAGTGGGAAGACTTGAAAAGATTACTTCACTTTCAGACAGCTCACTTGGCCCAGGGAAAATTTTGACTCTTTTTCCCTTGGAGAATGGGTAAGTTGGTATATTAGCACAGGGATCAGAAGGACATGTACATCCTTGACTTACATCCATTTGTTTAATGATGGTTCAAAGTTAACAACAATGCTGAAAAAGTGACTTACACTTATGACCATCACAGCATCTGCATGGTCACATGATCTACTTCAGACAAGCACTGGCTGGGGGAATTCTAGGAGTTGAAGTCCACACATCGTAAAATAGCCAAGTGGGAGAAATGCTACTATAGTCCAGGGGTCCCCAATACCCGGTCTGTAGACCAGCACATGGTTTGCGGCATGCCAGCAACTGGGCCACGCAAGCAAGTGAAGCCCCATCCGCGGGATGCAGGCAGCATGCAAAGCCACACCTTCTCTGGTCCATGGAAAAAACTTTCTCCATGGAACTGGTCCCTGGGGCCCAGAAGGTTGGGGGCTGCTATGCTTATCCATCAGTTAAATTGATTTCTCCAGTTTCAGGACTGTAACATCTTCTCTTAAACCTCTTAGTTTCCTCTTTTAGCCTACTGCCCTTGTCTGTCGAGGCATAGAGATGCCCCAAAATACATCACTCAACATTAAAAAAAAAAACCCATTTCTTATTCTTCTTTCTGCTTACAGGCCAGCTTTAGAGGAAATCTCTAGGTTTTCACTTCCTTCTTTCTTTACAGAAATAATGGTGGGGGAAAAGCCCCAGGGCAGTTCCAAGTTGCTGTAGGTGAGATATTTGGACTGGGTTTCCTCTTAAAGAAACAAAACAGTTTATATCCAATGCCCCCATCAAAGGTAAAGGTTCCCCTCACACATACGTGCTAGTCATTCCCGACTCTAGGGGGTGGTGCTCATCTCCATTTCAAAGCCGAAGAGCCAGCACTGTCCGAAGACGTCTCCATGGTCATATGGCCGGCATGACTCAATGCCAAAGGCGCACGGAATGCTGTTCCCTTCCCACCAAAGGTGGTCCCTATTTTTCTACTTGCATTTTTTACCTGCTTTCGAACTGCTAGGTTGGCAGAAGCTGGGACAAGTCACGGGAGCTCACCCCGTTACGCGCCATTAGGGATTCGAACTGCTGAACTGCCAACCTTTTGATTGACAAGCTCAGTGTCTTAGCCATTGAGCCACCATATCCCTTTACAATGCCCCATATGGAACCCCACTGGATTTGCAACCGCCTCCAGCAATAAAATTCATGATGTGCTGATTGATTTATACTGTAGCCAAATCAAAAAAAGGATGAGTCAAACTGAGCAATTTGTCTCCAGGTTTTTCTTTTTCTTTATGGAGTTCATGTTTTGTGATTTCCTGCTACCTATGGCTTTGATTGAAGGCAACTGAGTCCATTGAAGGATTATATGGTGGTTTGTGGGTTGCAGCGAGAAAAACCACAGCAAGCAATACAGTTCTTTGAACGTGGGTTGTTTCTTCAACGTCTAGACTATCTTTTGAGACAAACACGTGGGTGGGCTCTTGAATGCAACGCCTTTCAAACTCCTGTGTCTAAATTGCTGCTTCTGTATAATTTCATTACGGCGTTGATTAACACAGTGTCTGTCTATGAATGACTGGCTGCTGCCAATCAGCATCTGGTACCAGCTTCGAAGATTAAGAAACTTTATTATATGCTTATGGAACCTCATACTCTGCAGTTTTGGTTCCTTTAGATACAATGGCTATATTTTCCTGGAAAAAAAATAAAAGAACTTGAAAAAGGGGCAAATCTCTGAAGGAGATTTGTAAGGATTTAAAAAAACAAACAAACTTTATTTATAATTTTCTTTTGCAAAGAAAAAATTAAGAGCCAAGCCGAGAAAAGCAAAAATGGATATTTGAATAAAGCGACATACTTATTTTAAAAAGGCAACTTAATGTCTGTACATTAAATGGTACCAACGGGAGAATTTAAATGTCCCAAATAAAAGACAACAGTGAGTTTTTGAAAAAAAAATACTATCTAAAGGGCAGGGGTTTTTTTTCCCCCGAAAGAAAGAACTGGCTTTTATAATAAAGGAAATATGGTCACTGTACCATACAGGATGAATTTGGGTCTCTTCCTACAATGACGGTTGCCATTATTTGGGTGGGTCGTAGGGCGGAGAATATACAAATTTTCTTTTACATATAACCCGTATCTTTCTTATTTTATGACGAAATAAAACCTGTTTAAAGGCTTTTTACCAGGGATTTAGATTCAACTTTCAGCAGTCTGAGGCTCCGCCCCTTAGTCTTCAGGCTCCACCCCTGCAATGAGGCCCCACCCCCAGCTCTAAAGCTCCTCCTCCAGGATGAGAAGCATATCCATCCATCCCTCCATCCCTACCTACAAAATAAAATAAAATAAAATATAATAAAATAATAAAATAATAAAATAAAATAAAATAAAATAAAATAAAATAAAATAAAATAAAATAATAAAATTAAAATAAAATAAAATAAAATAAAATAAAATAAAATAGAATAGAATAAAATAAAATAAAAAAATAAAATAATATAATATAAAATAAAATAAAATAATAAAATAATATAAAATAAAATAAAATAATAAAATAAAATAATAAAATAAAATAAAAAATAAAATAAAATAAAATAAAATAAAATAAAATAAAAATAAAATAAAATAAAATAAAATAAAATAAAATAAAATAAAATAAAATAAAATAAAATAAAATAAAATAATAAAATAAAATAAAATAAAATAAAATAAAATAAAATAAATCTTACTGCTAAGGAAACTCATGAATGCTTCCAGCAGGGACACACAAATTTTGAGTCCTAGACTAGTTTAGTTCAGGTCTCATTGACAGCACTGGCCACCCTGTAGCGCCCCCTATCGGAGAGGGCAAAAAAAAAAATCAACGCATGCGCTCTCTGGCAGTCCCGCTTAGAGCCGTGTGGGCGATACCAATATAGATGCGGACGGGGGGCGTGTGTTTGTGTCACCTCTGCCGTGCCTCCTCTTTTCGGGATGTTCTGTTCGTCTTTGGCTCCTCTCTCCTCCCCTCTTGCCCTTTCGGATTCACCTGCAGTTTTGCTCCCAACACATACCCCCCCTATGGACCTGGAGGGTATCCTTTCCACCCCTCTCCCCAACATAAATATTCGCCCTCACTCACCTCCGCAAGGCGACGAAACCGAGGGTGGGGGAGGGGGGGAGGGAAAGAGAGCTCTCGAAAAGCCAGCCCTCAAAGTGCCCTTACGCTGCGCGCGGCGTCAAGCGCGCGTGCGGGAGCGCGTCCTTACGTCACCGCGCCGCCAGCTGACTCCCCCTCCCTCCCTCCCTCCCTCTTTGCGCGAGGTAGGCCCCACCCCCCGGAAGTGATGCAGGAGGCTGAGCCCGAGTGGGCGCTCTGGTCGCTTGAGGAGAGCTGGTGGCGGAGAGGAGGGTAAGCGAAATTGGACCCTCTCTCTTCCCGTCCGGGTTCGGGGTTGGTTGGTTGGGGAGGAGGGGGGGGCAACCGAATCCCCCGTTCGCCACCATTCCCCCCCCCGGATCCCCCCCTCCCTTATTCCCCTCAGGCAACGGCCACCCCACCTTTCTGGGAGGAGTGGGGGGGGGGTCCCCAGCTGGAAGGAGAAGGGAGGGGGGCTTATTTGGGGAAAGTGTGTGTGGGGGGGGAAGGTTCCTTCTGAGGGGAGACCTTGGGGACCCCCCCCCTCCCCAAGGACGACTACATGGAGGGGACCCTCACCCAACGGTGAGGCATGTAAGTATCCTCCCCCCCCCTCACGGGACCCAGGAATGGGGAGTGGGGGGGGTCTCCTCCCCTTCCTTACAATGGCCTCTCTTTTTGCAGCCCACCCTGATCCTCCTCCTCGTGCCTTGTGATGGCTTTGTCGTTGCCTGGAAAGGATCGCTGAGGTGAGTTCGGTTGGCGGGGAGAGGGGGGGGTTGAGGGGGGGGGTGAGGAGAGGAGAGACCCTCTTGAGGACATGTTGCCCTTCCTCTGGGGGGTGTTTTCCTCCCCCCCCCGCCCCGCCTCTGGGAGAGGTAAAGTGCCCAGGCCGAGGCTTTGGTTGGCTTTAGGCCAGCGCTGGACTTTTCTATCTAGGGCCATCCTGGGAGCGGTTCCAGCCCATAATAATACCAAGCAGAGCCGGCGTTCGTTCGTTCAGGGTGCTTTAAAATCCTGGTGATGGGATTCTGCCTTTTTCTGCATTAATCCATCGAGTGTCCAGATGGCTCTAATTCACACTGGGTGTTAAAATGTGTCAGTCTTATCTTATATCTGTGTCAAATTATCTATCTATCTATCTATCTATCTATCTATCTATCTATCTATCTATCTATCTATCTATCTATCTATCTATCTATCATCTGTCTGTCTGTCTGTCTGTCTCTCTTTATCATCTGCCTATATCTGTATTTCTATTATCTATTTCTTTCTCCTTGCTATCTCTCTATATCATCTATGTCTAATCTATCATCTATCTACCATCTACTATCTATCATCTCTCTCCTATTTTATCTCTGACTCTCTCTCTCCCTCTGTACATATTTATTTATTTATTACATGTATTTATATGCTGCCCTTCTCCCGAAGGACTCAGGGCGGCGAACACAAGTTAAGAAACATGTACAATAAAATCACACTTTAAATCAAATAACTATCAAATCTATCTCTGTCTCTATCTGTCTGTCTGTCTGTCTGTCTGTCTATCTATCTATCTATCTATCTATCTATCTATCTATCTATCTATCTATCTATCTATCTATCTATCTATCTATCTATCTGTGTTATCTACATTCTATATTTTATCTGTCTCTGTATCATATCTATCTCAGTCTATCTCGATCAGTCTATATCTCTGTCATCTATGTCTGTTATCTGTCATCTATCTATTTTATCTCTCTGTGTGTGTACATATCTATCAGTCTATCTCAATCTGTCTATATATCTCTGCCATCTCTATCTGTCATCTATATCTATCTATCTATCTATCTATCTATCTATCTATCTATCTATCTATCTATCTATCTTAATAGATGTGTTCTATCTACTATCTACCTGCATCTGTCTCTGTCTGTCCATCTGTCCTATCTATCTAATACATGTGTTCTACCTACCTACCCACCCATCTTTATATCTATCTATCTATCTATCTATCTATCTATCTATCTATCTATCTATCTATCTATCTATCTATCTATCTATCTAATCTCTCTGTCTCTCTCTTGTACCTATCTGTCTCAGTCTATTTCGATCTGTCTATGTCTGTCATCTATTTATCTATCTATCATCTACTTTAGCTCATTGTGCAAATGGAATTGGAGAGTTATAAGTGGATTGTGTGTGTGTATTTCTGTACCAGCCTGGCTTCAGGGTTTGGGAGTGGGAGGGACTGGAAGTGAAGAGGGCATCAGTGGGATAAGAATCATCTCATTGTTGCAAACAGATTGCATCCTGTCTTCCTTGGAAGGGCGGGGACTGGTTAACCTGGTTGATCCTCAGAGACTTTGAGGATTGCTGAATCCTCTGGGGAATTAGATAGTGATCCTGACAACATCCTAGTTTCGTTGTGGCACTTTTGAACTGAGAAGAGTTGTTGAGGCTTTCACTTTGGAGAGCTGTTTCTGGTGAGTCCAGATTGAAGGCAAATGAATTGACGGATGACTTAAGGCACAGAAGTATGAATTTTGCAACACATCTGACTGGGTACAGATCAAGGTCCATTTATGTGTAGCTCTGATGCCAGCAATGAGAATTTATTTCTCCATCATTGTTGTGTCTTAAGTGAACTTGTCCAGCTTTGCTGATGCTTTTTTAGATTTTTGTCCTTAGTTTCTCTAATTGGATAGATCCCAGGAAGGGCCAGTATCTATTTTTATGAGTGGGTTCCACACATCATCTTGGAACAGGTGATATTGTAGAAATTTTTTTTGGAAGTGGGCTTCCCTGTATCTTGAAATTTCGGGTAATTATCACTAAGTTGCAAGTTTTGGTCATAAGTACTAGATAAGAGGGTGGCCTTTGAACTGCTGGGAATTTCTTAGAAATAAATTCGACTTGAAAAGAAATTAATTATCCGGATATCCTGACCTGGATGTAACGGTATAAAAGCCCTAGTTATTTTGAGTGGTGGCTTCGCCAGGGGAAAAGTGGGGTGGATTCCTTGGTGATATTTACCACCGTTGATCATGGGATATTGCTGGAGCTTAATGAGCTAATTATTTTTAAAGTTCTGTGTTACAGTAGCTTCAATTCACTAGGGAATCATGGTGGAAAATTTCTGCTTGGCTTCATGATCGCGTTGTAAAAAAAACAAACCCACCCGTGGTGTGGTGTTTTTGTCTTATTCTTCTGTGTCTGTGCTGGACACAGCAATAACACCAGCCATTGAAGCAGCGATCCCCAACCTTTCTGGTACCAGGGACCGGTTTCGTGGGAGACAGTTTTTCCACGGACCCCGGGTGAGAGGGGAGGGAAGAGGAGGAGCTCACAACCTAGATCAGTGGTGGCGAACCTTTTCAGCACCAAGTGCCCAAACCGGAACTCACATGCATGTGCACACAATGGAGCACCGGAAACCCGAAGAACAGCTGGCAGGCGTGCGCATGCCTGTTTTTTTGGCCATTTTGGGAGCATTTTCAGGGTGTTTTTCTGTGCCGTTTTCTGAGCCATTTTCCAGGCTGAAAAATGGCCCGAAAATGATCTGAAAAACGGTCTGAAGACGGCCTGGAGAATGGCCTGAAAAAGCCCCCCAAAATGGCCCAAACCAGCCAAAAAACAGGCATGCGCACACCAGCCAGCTGGTCTTCAGGTTTGAAGCGCGCATGCACGTGAGTTCCGGTTTGGGCACTCAATGCCGAAAAGGTTGTGCACATCGGAAACCAGAAGAGCCGCTGGTGATGGCACCTGTGCCCACAGAGAGGGCTCCGTGTGCCATTTCTGGCACGCGTGTCATAGGTTCACCATCACGGACCTAGATCCTGGGCACACACATTCTTGCTTGCGCACCACTCACCTCCAACTGTGCAGCCTGGACACGAAGTGGTCCACGGACCAGGGGTTGGCAGCCCCTGCATTAAACTATCAAGACAGTCTTTCTGTACGTTATAGGTTCGTCTGTAAAATCCTTCATGGCTTAACGTCTGTGGAGCTTCTCAGTCATCCAGGTCATGGTTGACTTCAAGGGGAAAGAAGCCCCTTTGGGACTCTCGTGGCTTAGCATCCAAATACTGAAAAGGTTGCCTTTCTCAATGGCAGCTAACCTGGGCACGAAGATCAGTTGGGGAGGTGCCTTTCTTATGGTCCCATTGATAAGTTCAGTGGTGATGACAACCAGGGCCTGTGTAATTCTTTTGTAAAATGGGAGGGATGACCTAGAACAGACTCCCGGGCCGGATGCATCACATGCTGGCCACACCCATGCCCGGTTTACCAGAAGTCCCAATATATCACGTGACACCGCCATGACAATGTGAGTTTGACACCCCTGACCTAGAAGAAGAGTTAATCATAACAGCTTTGAAGGGAGAAGAAAGGCAAATGCCATTCTCTCCCTCCTTCCAGCCTCTGTATATGTTGGACTACACCGCCCATCATCTTTAGCCAGCATGGGCTATGGTGGCTGGGAAATAATGGGGGAATCTAACAAGGTCTGGACCAGATGTTGAAGCATCAGCATAGAATCCTATGGATACGTGTTGACTGGGAGGGGGAAAAAAATCTTCCAAAATCCCAGCTCTTTCCCAATTCAGCTCTTCTGCTATCTTGTGATATTTTTTTTTTAAAAAAAGCTTTTCTTCCCTGCCCCATTTCTTTAGAATAAATGTTAAAGATCCACTTTGGAGCCCAACCCTGTGCATGTTTCATCAAAAGAAAGGGTTGCTATATTTGAAGGGGGGTTATTGATGGGTAAATACGGGATATTGTCTGGGGCTTTGAAACTGTCCAAATAGAAGCTATTGTTTCAGTTACTCCAGTGCGTTCAGAGGAGGAATCAACTTTCTCATGGGTATATAATCATATTTCTCGAAGATTTTTGGACTACTGTATGCCAGGGGTTCTCAACCTGTGGTCCACAGATCTCTCTAAGCGAAGGCTTGAAGAAATATTATGATTTAAATCTTGGTAGTCCCTGGCCACAAAAGGTATTTAAAGGGATTCCATGTTGAAGAAAACATTGAGAACCATTGCTGTAAAGATCCATCGCATCCTGGGCACCCTTTTTTTGAACTATTACCATCTGGCAGACGGTACAGGACAATAAAAACAAGGACAAATAGGCTGAAAAACAGCTGCTATCCCAGAGTAGTAACTATTCTACTGAATTCTACGGTATAGTGCAATATTAACGCAGTATCAGGGGTTTTCAGTTCAATTGCATAGAATGTGAAGGAGGGGTGTTTTTCTTTTATTTTTATAGTTTTCTTATGTATGACGTGCACCGAAGATGGCGTCTAATTTCATTGTACGAGGTGCAATGACAAAGTAAACTAAAAACTGTATGCTATTCATAGGGAAATGGAAGGGAATTGGGCTTCTTCCTATTTAAATGGAAGTTAGAGCTTCCATTTAATATGTGATGATGATGATGATAATCCGTTCAGTTGTGTCCGATTCTTGGTGATTTTATGGGCCAGGTCTCTCCACATCTTCCGATCTTGCACTATTTCTTCGAGTTGTTCTTGGCTCTGGCTGGTGCTCTTTTACAATGTAAAGAATTTTTTTTTTAACTTGAGATCTATCCTTCTCTTACACACATATTGAATTGTGAGGTTGACAAGGATGTTTTTTCCTTACACAAGCATTTGTGAATATTGTACTCTGAGTCAACAAAGAGAAAACTAGGAAATCACAGTTTTTGGTCTAGAAGAGAGACTATTAAGATTCCCCACCCCCAACCCCATTTCCCCCTCTCCCTCTGGGTTATGCCTTTCTCTTCCTACTGGGTCGAACCCCAGTTTCCTTCCCCTGCCTTTCGAAAGCCAATTTAAGGGCTGCCCAGAAGAGCTTCCATAGCCAAAGGCAGCATACCGGCATAGACTATGTTTCGCATATCGCAGTTCATTAGAGGAGCAGATGCTGTGGCTCAGATGAACTTTTAATTTAGGGCTGTTGCTCTTGTGGCCTTGAGGATTGCTCCATTCAGGGAGGAGAAGAGTGGCCTTCCAGATGTTGCAAGGCCATCTGTTTTGCCAGGGACCATTTCAAATGGGGCTTGGAGATGTTAGCAGTTCAGCAGGATCTAGGAACTCGGTCCTCCCAGCCCTGGCAGATGCTATGCTCATGTCTTAAGCATTGTTGTCGATACAATGGGGGGAAAAAAATGGGGAATGCCCTCTCCGTGCACTTCTGGGTGAATAACACGATCTATCATTACAGGTAGTCCTCAAGTTATGATTATTGTTGCGCCCAAATTTTTCGTTGCTAAGCGAGGCAGTTCTTGAGTGAGGGTTACCAGCATTGTAAAGCGAATCGCTGCAGTTGATAAGTTAGTCAGCTGGTTGTTAAGTGAATCTGGCTTTCCCCAGGGACTTGGCTCGTCGGAAGGTCGCAAAAAGCGGGGGGACACTGTCGCCGTCATAAATACGAACCGGTTGCCAAGCGTCCCGAAATTTGGATCAGCTGACCACAGGGTTGCTGTAACGGCCGTGGGAAAAACGGTCATCAGTCCCTTCTTTCACTGCGGTTGTAACTTTGGACGGTCACTAAGCGAACTGTCGTAAGTCAAAGACGGCTTGGGATCGATTCATAGGAAAAGTGGAGAATGTCTGTGGCCTCCCCCGCTTTTCTCCCCCCTCCCAGAATTTTCTGGATAGAAACATGCACATCAAATGCAACATTCCAATGTAGCTTGTTTTTTTCCAGTCATTATTTATATTCTCTTCCTAACTGAAGGGTGTGGAAGCCGCATTTAAAAAAAAAAAAAAACCAACAACAACACACAACACCCTGCCCCCAAGAGGCCCTGGTGTTCATGTGAGTAATGAGTTCAGAGGTGTTTTTGTGCAGTGATTGTTCTGTTTTGTGCAGTGGCTGCTGTCTCTCTCTATACAACACAATTGTTTGCGAAATCCTGGCCTTTTTAGCTTAAATGTTAGGGCCAGGCAGAGCCCAGTGGTCTATCCCAGAACGTTCTGCATTTAAATGTCCAATTTCCAGCCGTCAGTCGTCAGCAGTTGAGTTTAAAACATGCTTGGGTATAAAACACATCATCCGAAATTAAAAAAAATAATAAATCTCAAAAGGTCAGGCTCGATGGATCACCAGTCTTTTCTTTTCTTTTCTTTTTTGCCATCAGTTTTTGAAGTTTCGAAATACCCTTCGCTCAATTTCCATTTGTTCTTTTCAAGCCACGAAACCTATTAGAACCATACCTAAGAATTTCCTTCTTTTTCAAAAAAGGGAGACCGTGAAGTTATCAAGAACACCCACTCCTCGGGAAGGAAAAAAAAAATTAGGAGAAGGTTAGTTGAAAAACACTTTTGTGACGTTCTGAAAACAACATTGTAAAGCCTTGGTGCAAGTTAATTTTTGGTGGCAGGGAGAAGTTTCCCTTTCATCTGAAACGGGCAATCATTGCAGCAAGCGGTGGTTAAGCAAATATTAATGGAAAGGTATTTTCTCCCGCAGCTAGCATTGTGAAAGAACAACAACACTTGCACTCTTTGGGTAGTTTTGCTGAAACAATGGACGCTCTGTCTCTTTTCCACTATGGCTCTGGATTCCAGTGGATGATTGTCCCTTAAATTCTTTAAATACACTTGAGAACCACTGGAAAAAAAAAATTCCTGGAAGTTTTCTGTTCTTCCTCAGTTGCCTTGATCCTTTATTGGTTCGATTTACATGCCGCTCTTCTCCAGAGACTCAGGGCGGCTTACAATGCGTTAAGCAATAGCCTTCATACTTTTGTATATACCTGCTTAGTAGGACTTTCGCCCCCCCCTCCCCCCCAAGCGGTGTTCTTTTTTATACAAAGTCAGCTTATTTCCCCCACAATCCGGGTCCTCATTTGACCTACCTCGGAAGGATGGAAGGCTGAGTCAACCTTTAGAAAGGCAGGCAGCTCCATCTGTTAGGAAACGGCTTTCAGTGAGTCCTTTTAAGAGACCTACATACAGGTAGTCTTCCAGGTGCAACTACAATCGAGCCCAAGATTTACATCGCTAAGTGAAATTGCATTTCTTAAGTTAGTGACCCGGTTATTAAGTGAATCTGGCTTCCCCATGGACTTCGCTTGTCAAAAGGTCGCAAAAGGGGAGCCCGTGACCCCCCGGGACACTGCAGCCGTCATAAAGACGAGTCGGTTGCCAAGCGTCCAAATTTCGATCACATAACCGCGGGGAAGCTGCAACGGTCGTTAAGTGTGGAGAATGGTCCTAAGTCGCTTTTTTCAGTGCCGTTGTAACTTTGAACAGTCATTGAATGAACTGTTGTAAGTTGAGGATTACCTTTAATAGGGACACGGTGGCTCAGTGGCTAAGACGCTGAGCTTGTCGATTCAAAGGTCGGCAGTTCAGCGGTTCGAATCCCTTGCGCCGCATGACGGGATGAGCTCCCGTGACTTGTCCCAGCTTCTGCCAACCTAGCAGTTCAAAAGCACATAAAAAATGCAAGTAGAAAAAGAGGGACCATCTTTGGTGGGAAGGGAACAGCGTTCCATGCGCCTTTGGCATTGAGTCATGCCGGCCACATGACCACGGAGACGTCTTCAGACAGCGCTGGCTCTTTGGCTTTGAAACGGAGATGAGCACCACCCCTTAGAGTCGGGAACAACTAGTACATACGTGCGAGGGGAACTTTTACCTTTACCTATATTACAGTTTGCAATTCTAGATTTTTTTCCCATTTCACCCTGGGCATCTGCAGTGATAGGTGGGACTCTTAGTTGTTTCGTGTGTCCAGGAAAGGGGCAGGCGTGATTGCAGATGTTTCTCAACCTTCAGGGCTGTGGAACGTGAGTGTAATTTCCGAAATGTGTGAGTATGCAGAGGTGTGCCAAGTCTTGAGCACGAACTGATGAGACCATCACACTCCTGCAATTTTTATGGATCGGAACAGCTAGCCCCAAATGTCAAAAAAAGCTTTTACCAACCACCTTGGGCCTTTTCTACACTAAACCTTGAGTTTTGTAGCCAAAGGACTATATAACCGGGCAAATGTCCTTTTGATGATTTATGTAGAGGAATTTGTAGCATTGTTGGGTCTGTTTCTTACCTTGACAATATAGTTCTAGAGGGCTAATAACTCCTAGGACAGTGTTTGCTCAATCATGGCTACTACTTGAACATTTATGTGGACTCCAACTCTCAGAATTCCTCATCCAGCAGGGCCAATTCTGGGAGTTGAAGTCCACTCATCTTCAAGCAGCCAAGATTGAGAAACGTTGACCTGGAACTTGGCTCTGCATTGCTTCTTCTCTTTTCTTCCACGGTTGACTTCCGTGCAACCTAGAAACCTGGCGTAGTTCCCTTAGAGCAGTGATGGTGAACCTTTTCGGCACCAAGTGCCGAAAAGGGGATGCTCATCAGGGCCGCGACCAGGAAGAAGGACTGCCCAGGGGACATGCGTGTGCCGGATAAGGTACTTCCGGTTTCTGGCATGCCAGCAAGTCTTCCGGTTACTACCACGCATGCGCACACGCTGATCAGCTGGCCGGTGCACATGTTTATGCCGGAAAACGAAAGACCAGCTTTTCCCGTTTCCAGCAGGCACAAAGGCCAGCTGATCATCGCATGCGCGATGCGCGCCAGAAACCCGGAAGAGGAACGGGCAATGCCACGTATGCCAGGAGACACGGCTCTGTGCGCCACCTCGGGCACCCGTGCCATAGGTTCACCATCACAGCCCTAGAGCCCGTGCACTTCTATACGCCCTTGAGGTTGTTGATTCGTTTTTGATACCACCTCATCTTTAATGCCCTCCCTGCACCTTCGTAAGACAGATTCCCTGCCTTCCATCAAGAAATTGCACAAAGGATTACAAGGCGGAAGGCAAACTTGACGTATTGGCAGCACCAAGAACCGAGGACAGGCCGAAGCTCAAAAAGTAACATCAGCACTGCTAGAAGGGAGAGGATTTTGCAAAGGGGGGGTGGGGGTGGAGGAGGAGGAAGAGGAAGAGGAATAGGAGGAGAAGAACAACTATGGGGTCTTTGGTGCTCTCTGATCTTGGTGGTTTTCACAGGTATTTTGTTACCCAAACTAGGTAACATCATTCCGAGGAAGAGGGGCGGAAAAGGCTGCATGCCACTCTTCCACTCTTTATGCCAGTCTTCTGATGACTTCCTCAGATTTGGATTACAGCTCCTGCCCCACTTCAGTCCATTTGGCAAGCAGGTCATTTTAGGCCAGTGTTTATACCGTTGGAGTATCTCCATGTTTGGCATTTGATTGAACAACGAAACACGGCTTGGGAAGGTCCATCTTGTCGTTGCTCCCCCTCCTATCTCTTCCCTCCCCATGAAACATCTTTTAAAGGAAAGAGGCAAGCCAGGGATTTAAAAAGGAGACCTGATTTCTCCTTCCTGCAGGTAGATTTTTTTAAAAAAAAATTTATCCTGGGTGCAAGCTGTGGCAGATTTATGTTGTTATCCCCTTAAGACTCTTGATCAAGATGCTATATGATTTTTTTTAAAAAGTGACCAGCTCTGGGAGAGTATGAATTATTGTATTCTAGACAATTATTGTCTGTTATTTCTGCTTTCCTCTTAAGTTTTCTTACTGTTTTTTAAAATATTGTTTTAAATGTTTTAATCTGTAAAAATGTTTTAAATGCTGTGTGTGACCAGCCATACGCTAAATAAATAAATAAATTGTATTCTAGAGAAAATTTGCACAAACATTCCGAATAACAGAGTTGGAAGGGACCTTGGAGGTCTTCTAGTCCAACCCCCTGCTCAGGGCAGGAAACCCTGCACCACTTCAGACAAATGGTTATCCAACCTCTTCTTAAAAACTTCCAGTGTTGGAGCATTCACAACTTCTGGTGGCAAGTTGTTCCACTGATTAATTGTTCTCACTGTCAGGAAATTTCTCCTTAGTTCTAAGTTGCTTCTCTCCTTGATTAGTTTCCATCCATTGCTCCTTGTCCTGCCTTCAGATGCTTTGGAGAATAGGTTGATCTTCTTTATGGCAACCCATTCTGATACTGCTATGTGGAGCAAGGAGAACTGAGGACTAAAAGCTTAATTAAGATTCATTTGGATGTAACTAGACTTAAACTGGATGGGTCCAACTCAGGGGTGAAATCCATAAGGTTCTGACAGGTTCTAGAGAAATTTCTAGCGAAAATTTTGAGTAGTCGGGAGAACCGGCAAATACCACCTCTGGCTGGCCCCAGAGTGGGGTAGGAACCGAGATTTTGCAATATCCTTCCCCCAGGAGTGGGGAGGCAATGGGGATTTTGCTGTATCCTTCCTCTGCCACACCCACCAAACCACGCCCACAGAACCGGTAGTAAAAATATTCGGATTTCACCACTGGTCCAACTTCTGGATAGACGTATATAAACGGTTCATTGAGTTAATAAAATTAAGAAGAAAGAGTACATCGTCCTTGTAGGCAAGCTCTTTTGCAACATTATACAACACAGATAAGGGCCAAACACTTGAGATTACAATGCCATTGCTTG
The DNA here is from genome assembly GCA_038048745.1 of Coluber constrictor foxii. Classification (NCBI taxonomy): domain Eukaryota; kingdom Metazoa; phylum Chordata; class Lepidosauria; order Squamata; family Colubridae; genus Coluber; species Coluber constrictor. The sequence goes on from CM075973.1 coordinate 6,154,323, forward strand.
GTCTGGCTATATTTCGATGAATCAAACCTTGCACGTGGGGATCACCCATTGTCTTTAAGTCTTAATCTATAGTTCACAAACCTCTTGTTTGGATTTAGGCAACGAGCTAAGCGAAAGCCGAGCGAATCCCATTATGGGGTTGCAGCCCAGAAACGCAACAGCAGAGTTTTTAACAGCATTGTGCTGAGAGGTGTGTCTGATGCTTTGGCAAGTCTTCCAAAGCCAGCTGAAACCACAAGATGCAAATTAACGTAGCTGTTGGGAAAACTGCTCCTTCGAAAGGTGCAAAGCTACTGTACCTATAACTCTGCCTCTTCTTTGGAACAGAACAGAAGAGAATTCTTTCTTGGGCCAAGTGACTCACACAAGGTATTTGTTCTCGGTTCATAAGCTTGCAGTATACATACAAGCAACAAGTGATAATCATAATCCTAAATCATCTTAAATCACAGATTACAACACTCATAGTCCTAGGATACTAAAGCAACCAACAGATATCATGATAGAATGCTAAAAGCATAAATCATGAGATACAACAACGAAGTTATAGTCCTAAGAAGCTAAGGACGTAGATACAGGGGTGGGCTGCTGGGGGTTCGGGAGAACCTCTAGCTAAGATTCTGTGCAGTTCGGAGAACCCCCAAATCCCATTCCTGGCTGGTCTCACCCACACAACCCAACCCCGCCCCTCCTCCCCACCCAGGAGTCCCCACGCGGCCCATTTTGGATGCAGGTAAGTGGAGGCTCAGGGAGGGCAAAAAATGGGCCTACTGGAAGTTCAAGGAGGGCCTCCGGAGCCTGGGGAGGGTGTTTTTGCCCTCCCAGAGGCTCAGGTAAAGCCTCTGGAGCCTGGGAAGGGCAAAAATGCCCTCCCCCCTGCCATGGTACAGGAGGCTGTCTAGGCCATGCCCACCATGGCCACGCCCACCCAGCAACCAGGCAGAGAACCCCTTAGTAAAATTTTTGACACCAACCCCTGCAATAGATAGTGTTTTATTGGTTCAATTTATATGCCGCCCTTCTCCGGAGACTCAGGGCGGCTTACAATGCGTTAAGCAACAGCCTTCATACTTTTGTATATACCTGCTTAGTAGGGCTTTCGGGCTCCCCCAGGTGGTGTTCTTTTTTTTATACAAAGTCAGTTTATTGCCCCCACAATCCGGGTCTTCATTTTACCTACCTTGCAAGGATGGAAAGCCAAGTCAACCTTAAACCTGGTGAGATTCGAACTCACAGTAATTGCAGGCAGCTGGTGTTACTTAACAGCACTTTAATCTGCTGCGCCACCAAGGCTCTCGTAGTAGGAGGGATGAGAAGGATAATAAATAATACAGCCGTAGTAGGTGTTTTGACATCCCAGGGCATAAACCGTGTTGTTGGAATTAGTTGTTTATCAGAGTGATAAGAGCATGGGGGGAATACTTACAATATTGTTTTAGAGAAAGGCCTTGGCTTCTCTGCATTTTCCATTTTGACATGGGCTCCAGCAATAATGTCTTTAAAAAAAAAAACCCAAAAAACACGACACTGAGCAGGCTTTCAAGAATGCAGTGGTAAACAATCTTATTATGACATTTAGTCTTGGCTCCGGATTTGGAGAACATTCGCGTTTAAACTTGAGTTATTGGTTTCCCTCTTGTGTTCCAGGACAAGTGTTGTAGATTTTCTGGAGAATGTGAACTGGAAAATTTCCCAGATTGTTTTGGGCATTTTTTTTTAACATCATGTATCTTGAAAAAAAAACACCCCAGTTAGTCATAGCTAACGACTGGGGCTGAATAAACAGGAATGGTTGTGACTGGTGTAGTGATTCTTAATTTAAGACAGGAATGTATCGTTCTCTGGCAGTGTTAAAATACAGATGATTCTTGACTTAAAAGCCGTTCATTTAGTTACACTGAAAAATATGACCGTTTTTCACACTCACGACCATTGCAGCATCCCCATGGGGACAGGTGTTCAAATTTGAGACTAGTGACTCATATTTACGACGGCATCCCTGGGGTCATGCGATCCCCTTCTGAGAAGCAAAGACAATGAGGTAGCCGGATTCATTTAACAACCGGGTTGCTCACTTAACAACTGCAAGGATTCACTTAACCAACGTGGCAGGAAAAGTCAAAACGCAGCAAAATTCAACTTAACCACAGAAATGTTGGGCTCCACTGTGAGGGTAAGTCGAGAACTACCTGTGTTATATCTCCATCCAATTTTACAGTTGTTACTGGCAGGAAATATTTGGAGCATTCCCTCCTGGAAAACCTTTTGCGGAAAATTTCCCCACCTTGTGTCGGTTGATGATAGCAGCTCAGATTCTATGATCTTTTGGGGGCCAACCTTCTAAAGCAAACAATAAAAGCTGATTTTTTTCCCCCCCTGGGGTGTTCTTGTTTTTGCAGACCTGCTGACAACAGATTGCCCCGTGCTTTTTTTTTGCTGGAGGATTTTCCAGGGAATATATTGTTCGGATCTGAAACAGGAAGCAGTGGTGGCAAACCAAGGACACACATGTCAGAGGAGGCAGGCAGAGCCCTCTCTGTGGGCCTGCGAGCCGCTGCACAAGTGCCTCCTGCCAGCCAGCTGGTCTTTGGGTCTCTGTCGCACATGCGTGGAGGGCATGCGGGGGGCATGCACGGATGGGCAGGGCACATGCGGGGGAAGGGCATGCATGCATTGCATTTGGGGGTGTTCGTGCACACGCTTTAGGCACTCGGTCCAGAAAAGTTTAGCCATCACTGGGATAAAGGGTAGAACTGAGTAAATTTTCTGAATATGCAAGCAGTCCTCGACATACGACCGCGATCGAGCTCCCAAATTTCTGTTGCTAAGCCAGACACTTGTTTAAGTCAGCTGTGTCCCATTCTACAGCCTTTTTGGCCGCAGCTTTTAAGCCAATTGCTACAGTCGTTAACTGAATCATGTGGTCATGAAGCGAATCCAGCTTCCCTCATTGATTTTGTCGGAAGCCAGCTGGGAAGGTCGCAAATGGTGACCCCGTGACCCCAGGATAGTTCAACCTTCCTCAATACATGCCAGTTTGCCAAACATCCGAATGTTTGATCATGTGACCTGAGGATGCTTCAAGCGTCATGTGAAAATTTGCCCATAAGTCACTTTTTTCGGTGCCTTTGTAAATTTGAACTGTCACTAAACGAATGGTTGCAAGTCAAGGACTTCCTCTGCGCAGCCCGAAGAAAATGGTTTGTCCTTAAGTTTTTCATTTCTACAGTACAACAAAGAAGATGGACTGGACAAATTACCGTGGCCTTCGCTGCAATTGGCGTTCTAGAAATAGGGAAGCTTCTGAATTATCGTTGAATTTTTTTTTGTCCTCTTCTTACTCAAAGCCGATCTCTGCCGAACTTGTGTAGAAAACCCCGTGTTGTACTTCTGCAGCGTTTGAACTGAGAAATTCCGGTCTTTCTGCCCTGAAAAATCTCCAGCCTGGTGCTTTTTTTAAAAAAGGCATTTCAGCCACCTCAGTTGCAATCTGGCTAGCCAAATCTTCCACTCTTAACGATTCAAAAAAACAAAACAAAACAAAAAAACTCTCAAACTTTACTCCTTTCGGATAACTATGTGACAATAATCCTGCTTTTTTTTCATTCCCACCTCTTAGAGGAGATGTTTTAATGGTATCTTTTCTCTCTTTCGAAAGGCGCCGATAGCGAAGTCTCTTTGTGGCTATCGGGCCCCTTGCTGTGTCTTAATTAGCTGACCGTGGTAGCTTATTTCTTCCCATGATTAAAACCAATGGTAATTGCATAGTAACCCCTATTGGTTTCTGTCTTCAGCGGGTAGAGAGAGAGAGACAACGGGCGGCAATTGGCCGTTTGCAGCTGCACCCATCAATTTGCAGGATCAGGGACTGAGGTTGGAACCCCTGTGAGATGTGATGGACACTCTCGCCCGTCGTCTTGATGGCCACTAAAGGTCCCTTCAAAACAGGGGTGAAATCCACTTCCCTTCGCTACCAGTTCGCAAATATGAGCGTGCAGTCCTCCTCCGCACAGGCGCAGAGCTTTCTATGCATGTGCAGACGATCAAAAACAGGACGTGATGATCCGGGTGGGTGGGCGGAGCTTCCCGCCACTGGTGCTACCAGTTCGCCAGAGCCAGATAGAACCGGCTGCATTTCACCGCTGCTTCCAACCCCATAAAGGCTGAAATGACGGTTACCACATCCAGGGATCATGCAATCCCTTTTCGTGGCCACCTGACAAGCAAAGTCAATGGAGAAAGCCAGATTCGCTTAAGAACCCTGTTCTTGCCTTAACAACTGCACCAATTCACTTAATGACGGTGGCAAGAAGAGTCGTAAACACTCACGGAACAATTGTTTCGCCTAGCGTCAGAAAGGTGGGGCTGAATTGTGGTCAATCAACCGATCAGTTTATTACCGTCTTAGACCGGAGACCTGATTGTGGTCATAAGTCAAGGACTACTGGGTTTCTTCCTTGTGTTCTCTCTTCCCTCCTTTTGTGCAAGGGATCCGAACTGCTGCGGTGTGGGGAGGCAGCTGTGTAAATCCACAAGACAAGACCATCTTGGGATTTCAATGTTCAGGGAGCAGAGCTTTTTACAAGCCAGGTTGGAAGCCCGCGGAAGAAGGAAGAGACCCAGGTATTAAGGAAGAGCCGAAATCTGCAGAGCTGAGCTCTAATCTGTGGAAAGGCTGTCACATGAAAGGGAATTCTTGAGCGCCTGGAATATTGCGTCGTAAAGAAGAAAACAAAACTAGCTGATCAAGAGAAAAGACAAAATAGATGGACTCGCCGAGGTTCAGATTTGCATTTCAAAAAACTGTTGTGCGTTTGCTGATGTGATGGGAAGGGAGACGCAAGGTGGATCGGCTGTGTGGATCAGACACAATCCAGAATTAACGTTTCCCCGTTATCTTAGTCTTGGCTTTTGATGATTGAAAAGACGGCTTCCCCCATTTCTCAAACTCAGGTTATTTTCGACTTTCTTTCTTTCTTTCTTTCTTTCTTTCTTTCTTTCTTTCTTTCTTTCTTTCTTTCTTTCTTTCTTTCTTTCTTTCTTTCTTTCTTTCTTTCTTTCCTTCCTTCCTTCCTTCCTTCCTTCCTTCCTTCCTTCCTTCCTTCCTTCCTTCCTTCCTTCTTTTTCTTTATATCAATCTCTATCTATCTATCTATCTATCTATCTATCTATCTATCTATCTATCTATCTATCTATCTATCTATCTATCTATCTATCTATCTATCATCTATCTATCTATGCCACGGAGAATGTTTTCCCCATCTTTGTCAGGAGTGACTTTCAAATTTCTCACAAGAAGAGGAGGATGAGGGTTTTAAAATCAGCCACTGAGCTTCCAGGCTCAACCATGAATACAGGTAGACCTCAACCTGTGACCACAATTGAGCCCCAAATTTATGTCGTTAGGTGTTTATGTCGTTTTGTTAAGTGAGTTTTGCCTCCTTTCATGTTAAGCGAATCACTGCAGTTGTTAAATTGGTAACACAATTGTTAAGTAAATTTGGCTTCCCCATGGATTTTGCTTGCCAGAAGGTTGCAAAAGGGGGGGGGGGGGTCATGCAATTTCCCCCCTTTTGCGACAGGAAGCATCATCTACAATCAAATGTACCTGGAGACTTTAGCTCCCAGGATTCCCTTCCATGACTGTGCTGGCTGTGGAATTCCTGGAACTGGAATGCAAATATTTAAATTACTCAAATTAAGAAAGGCTTATTTTGCACACCGTAAAATAATATCTCTCCTTCTGGGCCTTAATGTGGGTTCCATCACACCTTGCATTTATGCAGCAGGAAACCTGCAGAGATGCTGAAAATGATTGCAGGGGCGGCATAAATCAATTTTTTAACCAAGTGAAAGCTTTAAAAATCCTCAGCTATGGAAACCCATTGCTTTTTTTTTTTTTTAGAGAAAGGCTGGACAGTCAACTAATTTTACTACCGTATTAGGAACTTCCACCTTTGTTTCAACGCAAGGAAGTTTTCCTTCTCTTTTATTTTCCTGTAATCCTTTATTTTCCTGCAAACCCCTTTTATTTCATTGCAAGAAGTTGCATGGCATCCATTTGTGTGGCGTGAGTTGAGTTTTTCCTTGAAAAAAAAAAAAGCCAACGTTTCCTCAGCATTGTTGTCAAGATTGTGCTTTTTGCAGTGGGTGCCACCAAGCAGATGGTCCATCTGTTTCTCCATCTGAGTCTCCTGCACTTAGGTTTTCTTACTTTTGGCATAGGAAAAAAGGAGGAGTAAGCGAGTGGGTGTTAAGGAAGGCTTGACTGGGATTTGATTGCTTACTATTTTTTTTTTTTTTTTGCATATTACTGTTAATATGAGTTGTTGAGTGTCTTGGTGGCCTAGTGGTGAAGATGCCACTCAGGATGGTTGAGAGTTCAATCCTAGGCAGCGCGGATGTTTCTTTCTTAAGGTGCATAGAAAAAAAAAATCTGCTGTGTACTTCATGTAGGTGTCAGGAAGGGTATCCGGCCAGTAAATGCTCAAACTCCATCCAATCACCCCGACTCCACGGGGTGGTGAAAACAAAAATCCCTGTTAATCTGGGTGTTATTTATTATAAAAACATCGAGTCTCTTTTCAAAAGGGAGTATTTTCTCAAGCTGTCTGTAGAAATGATTCACGTTAAAATTAATAATAAACAGGGACAAAGAGCAACAACATCGCATGATGTAGTTGTGTGGCTTGGATGTAGCGACTGAAAGGTGGAGTTATATTAAATATAACATTTAATATATATGTATATGTACAAATATACATATATGTACCAAAACAGATACAACAAAACATGCCCTTATTTACTCTCAGTCTAGTGAACGCTGGCCTGGAACCTCACTGTAAAAACTGACTGTTACAATTATCTAAAAAATGAACCATGATTGAAATTCATTTGCTTGACAACTGACTCATATTTACGACGTTGGCAGTCCTCCCAGGGTCAACGTGATCCGCTTTTGCGACCTTCTGACAAGCAAAGTCCATGAAGGAGCCAAATTCACTTAACAGCCGTGCAACTAATTTAACAACCACTGTGATTCTCTTAACAAATGTGGCGAGAAAGGTCACACAATGAGCCCAACATTCACGCCTCGCTTAGCAAGCAAAATTTTGGGCTCCCTTGTGGGCCATAAGTCATAAGTTGAGGGCTAGTTGTCATATCGGTTAGCTTTCCTTAATCGCTCATCTTTATCTATCAACAATGTCTCTAAGTTTCACTTATGGATTGTTACGCTTTCATCGGTTTTAATAAGACTTTTTTTTTTTTTGCTTTAGCATTTTCTGCAACTGCAGGTTCCTCCTTTTAAAAACAGGGGTCCCCAACTTTTCTGGCACCCGGGACCAAATTTTGGAAGAAAAATTGTCTTCCATGAATTGGGGAGGGGATGGTTTCACATGCAACCATGCTGCCGTGTACCGGTCCATGACCCGGAGATTGTGGAACCCTATTTTAAAAGATGAATACAGGGGGGGGGGGGGGGGGGGAAGTATTCTATGTAGGGTTAAGGTTAGGGTTTATTTATGCCCTAGTGTAATAGTCCCTAGGGATGCAGTGGCTCAGTGGCTAAGACCCTGAGCTTGTTGATCGAAAGGTCGGTAGTTCAACGGTTCGAATCCCTAGCTCTGCGTAATGGGGGGAGCTCCCTTTCCTTGTCCCAGCTTCTGCCAACCTAGCAGTTCGAAAGCAGGTAAAAAATGCAAGTAGAAAAATAGGGACCACCTTTGGTGGGAAGGGAACAGCGTTCCATGTGCCTTTGGCATTGAGTCATGCCGGCCACATGACCACGGAGACGTCTTCGGACAGCGCTGGCTCTTCGGCTTTGAAATGGAGATGAGCACTGCCCCCTAGAGTCGGGAACGACTAGCACATATGTACGATGGGAACCTTTACCTTTATCTTTTTAGTGTTACTCATCGTTAGTAGGTGTGGCTATGAAAAAGCAATTAGACATGCACCTCTGAGAGCAGGTGTGTAGCTTTTTTATTCCCTCACCAAGGGACACAAGTGTTGTTATTCTTAACACTGTTTGTCCCCCGTGGTTGCAACCTCAATTGTTTTTGCACTTCGTTAGTTCGTACAGTGAAGGTGTGAGGACGTAATACCACTAACCCATTTTTCACAGTTACGACCATTCCAGCAACCCCATGGTCATTGATCAAGAGCCTGGATAGCTCAGCAGACTAAAAAGCATTGTGATTAACGCCAGCTGTCTGCAGTTACTGTAAATTCCAATCTCACCAGGCTCAAGGTTGACTCAGCCTTCCATCCTTTCTAAGGTAGGTAAATTGAGGACCCAGTTTGTGGGGGCAATCAGCTGACTTTGTATAAATATACAAAAGTATGAAGGCTATTGCTTAATGCATTGTAAGCCGCCCCGAGTCTCCAGAGAAGGGCGGCATATAAATCACATTAAAAAAAAAAATCAGATAGTTGGTAACCGGTTCATAGTTACAACCGTTGCTGTGTCCCGATCCCCTTTGGCAACCTTCTGAGAAGCAAAGTCAATGGGGAAACCAGATTCTCACTTAACCACCAGGTCACTGATTCACTTAACAACCAGGGCAAGAAATGTCATAAACCGGGGGTGGGGGGCAGGAACTCACTTAACCAATGTCTCACTTAGCAGCAAAAATGTTGGGTCTTCATTGTGGCCATACATCGAGGACTACCTGTCATGCTGTTCAACGAATCAGCGATGTGGAAAACATAAAGAGGATACGAAAGAGTGAACTCACAGCCGTTGGGGGTTTTTTTTCCATGGTTTTCGCATATTTGCGGCAAGTAAATTTGTCATAAAGTTAAAGACTTTACCAGCTTCTGCAGTAGGAATGCTATTTGCGAAGCCGATGGCAGCGTTGGAAAAACTCACATCTGTTTCTCTCTCTCTCTGTCTTGTGAGGACTCAAGACGGTCTCTCCAGATGTTGTTTTTCCAATGACAAGATTTCCACCTAGCAGGGATGAAATTGTATCTCGGACGATGCTCTTTAAATAGTGACGTCTTGGCTAACCTTGTCTGGACTGGAAAAATTAACCAGGATAGGGTTCGTACAGATAGACTATGCCACCACAATAGGACCAGAATTTCCATCGCTGAGGAATTGGGTTGTTAAATGAGTCACACCTGATTTTATAACCTTTTTGCCCCTGCAGTCGTTAAGCGAATCGCTGAGTCATTAAGAGAACCCAGCGTCCCCCATTGACTTGGCTTGTCAGAAGCCTGTAGTATTAGTATTAGTATTAGTATTAGTATTAGTATTAGTATTAGTATTAGTATTAGTATTAGTATTAGTATTAGTATTAGTATTAGTATTAGTATTAGTATTAGTATTAGTATTAGTATTAGTATTAGTATTAGTATTAGTATTAGTATTTCAATTCAATTAGTAACCTGGTTGTTAAATGAATCTGGCTTCCCCATTGACTTTACTGGTCAGTAGGTCTCAAACCCTGGACATGGCCACCGTCATAATTACGAGTCAGTTGCCGAGCGTCTGAATTTTGATCACGTGACGGGGATGCTGCAACCGTCGTAAGTGTGAAAAACGGTCACAAGTCGCCTTTTCTTTATCTGTCGCCTTTATCTGAATAACAGTATACCGATGCAAGTAAAAAACATGTTATCACAAATACGACGTTTGTAATTGTAAACCTTCCAAAATTAAGCCTAACCCAGTTTAGGCCCCGCAGTAGGCACAGATGGCATCGGATTATGCCCTGCTCACCGGATGTTGCATTGGGATTGAAGGGCAAGCAAGGAAGAGTTGATTTGATGAGCTGTCCCTCGCCTTCCTGACGATCGAATTGAGCAATCTGTTGTGGTTAATCTTCTTTCGCTTTGTTTCCCCCCCCCCCCCCCTTCCTTTGTGAATCTTGCACAAACGTTCTACAAAAGACGGCCTTTGGAATTTCAGAGCAGCTTTGTATAAAAGATTCTCGGTTTTCCCCGAAATAAGAAGAAAGGATGGAGAGAGAAGGACCTCGGGTTCCTTGGAGAATCTCCTCCAGACGGGGGTGGGTGGGGTGTCCAACCTTGGTAATTTTAAAGACTTGTGGACAGGGGTGAGCTTCCAAAATTTTAGCAAGGGGTTTTCTGCCCCTTGCCCCATATTTTTTTTAATATGATTTATATGCCGCCCTTCTCCGGAGACTCAGGGCGGCTTACAATGCGCTAAGCAATAGCCTTCATACTTTTGTATATTTATACAAAGTCAGCTTATTGCCCCCACAATCTGGGTCCTCAATTTACCCACCTTAGAAAGGATGGAAGGCTGAGTCGACCTTGAACCTGGCTAGAATTGAACTCGCAGTAATTGCAGGCAGCTGGTTCTTAAATGCTGCCTTTGTAGGAGGCATTAGCCCCCTACGCTACTCAGGCTCTTCTTGGGAGGCGTGGCCTAGCTGGCCTCCTGCACCACAGTGGGAGGGGGGTGTTTTTATTTATTTATTATTTATTTATTTATTTTTACGATTTATATGCTGCTATTCTCTCGAAGGACTCAGGGCAGCTTACAACAATAATTAATAATACAAATCACAAAATAAGTTAAAAGCCCCTTTAAAACCATAGTTAAAATTATCACCGTTTGTGATAGATCAAGTTATTTGATAGAAAAGCCACATCTTCAGTTTGCGGCAAAAGGAGAGGAGGTCCAGGGCTATCCTGAGTTCGGTGGGCAAATGATTCCAGAGGGTCGGCGCTCTGACAGAGAATGCTCTCCCCCTGGGGGCCACCAGTCGGAATTTTTGCCCTCCCTGGGCTCTGGAGGCTTTTCTCGAGCCTCCGGGAGGGTGAAAAAGGCCTCCCCAGTCTCCAGGGGCCCTCTGGAGGCTGGAAACAGGCCAGTTTCCAGTTTTCCCGAACTTCTGGTAGGCCATTTTTCGCCCTCCCCGAGCCTCCGCACTCACCCTGCACTTACCTGCATCCAAAATGGGCCACATGGGGACTTCTGGGAGGGGCTTAGTGACATGGGCGGGGCCAGCCAGGAGTGGGATTTGGGGGTTCTCTGAACGGCACAGAATCTTAGCTAGAGGTTCTCCCGAACCCCCAGCAGCCCACCCCTGCTTGTGGACGTCTGGGAGTTGAAGTCCACGGTTCTTCAAGTTGCCAAGATTGGACATCCCTGCTTTAGCCACCTTGCTTGGAAGGTTTTGGGACTAAACCATACGAAGAACGGCTACAGGTTTGGCTTCGGCTAGCTAGTCTAAAGAAAAGAAGAATTAGGGGTGACGTGATAGCAGTATTCCGGTATTTGATAGGCTGCCACAAAGAAGAAGGGGTCAAATTATTCTACGAAGCACCAGAGAGCAGGACAAAAAGAAACCATGGGTGGAAACTAATCAAAAGAGAGAGGCGATCTGGGATTAAGGAGAAACTTCCTAAACAGTGAGGACAATTAACCAGTGGAACAGCTGGCCTCCAGAAATCGTGCATGCTTCATCATCACTGGAGGTTTTTATCATCAGAAATCGTGCATGCTTCATCATCACTGGAGTCTCGACAGTCACTTGTCTGAAATGGTATAGGTACTCCTGCTTGAGAAGAGGGCTAGACGAGAAAACCTCCAAGATCCCGTCCAGCTCTATTCTATTCTAAATATTTTCTGATTTACACGCCCAAATATTGTAGCAGTTTGCAGGAGGAAGAATTCCCGTAAAGCTTTCACCGTCAAAAATGAATGAGAAAACAGGTGATCGTCACAGGGAAACCTCAAATAATTCCCTTAGACAGGGTTGGCTTGTTTTTATTTTATTTTATTTTATTTTATTTATTTATTTTTTGCAAGTCTGGACTTGTCCGCCTTGCATGCTGAAGCTTTTCATGTCAGTCATGAGTCACCGGGATTTGAACCTTCCCCAGCTGGCTTGCAGTTCCTCTTCCTCTTCCTCTCTCTCTTTCTAGGCAGCAATTTTTTTTTCCCCTCCAGGAGTGGCAGCTCTCAAACCAAAGGCTGCATCCCACTCCCAAACTTATTTTAATGATTATTGTGCCGGGGCGCAGAGAGTCCTCAATTTACAACAGTTTCTCTTAGTGACCGCTCGAGTTTACGACGGCCCTGAAAAAAAGGGACTTATGACCGTTTTCACACGTACAACTGTTGGAAGGACAGCTGGAGAACTTGTGATTGTAGTAGTGTGAGTGTTGATGTTCCTGTAAAATATAGCTGGTCCTTTTTGCAGCCAGCCTCTTTAGAGTTACGTGTTGCTGTTTTTTTAATGCATGCCATTGCTAGAATTTTTTTCTCTTCAGCTTTCTGAGCCCTTTTATTTTTGCTTCCACAGCCATCCAAAAGGCACCGATTCCCTTAGGAGGAGAGTCAGCCTAAATGCTGCGATGCCTTCCTGGCCTTCGGAGGATGATACCATGTAAGTTGTGTTGTTGGGGTTTTTTTTTGGTGCATTCAAGTAACCCGGAGTAGTCCGTCATTACGGTGATGGCTGCGTCCGGTTTTTGGGCTGTGCGAGCTGAGGATGATGGGAATCGGACGGGGAGCTGCAGAGGATGTCCGTATCTTGCTATTGTTGGAACAAGTAGTCGGGAACGCTCGGGAATTAAAGTGAGCATCTCAAATGTCAGTTTTTAATCTTCATCCCAATAACATAAAGACAGCCGATCCTTCTAGGTAACATCATCAGAGTGCTTTGATGATGTTACCTAGTTGGGTAATGAAATGTCTCCAGGAAAACAACAAAGCTTAGAGAGCACCAAGGACCCCACCTCATTCTCCTCCTCCTCTTTCTTCTCCTCCTCTTCCTTCTCCTCTTCCTCCTCCTCTTCCTCCTCCTCTCCCCCTCCCCCTCCTTACTTCTTCTCCTCCTCCTCTTCCTTTTCCACTTCTTCCTCCTTCTTCTCTTCCTCCTTCTCTTCTTCTTCCTCCTCCTCCTTCTCCTCCTCTTCTCCTCCTCCCTCCTCCTCCTCTCCCCTCCCCCTCCTCTTACTTCTCCTCCTCCTCCTCCTCTTCCTCTTCCTTCTCCTCTTCTTCCTCCTTCTCCTCTTCCTCTTCCTCCTCCTCCTCTTCCTTCTCCTCTTCCTCCTCCTCTCCTCCTCCCCCTCCTCTTACTTCTTCTTCTCCTCTTCTTCCTCCTTCTCCTGTTCCTCCTCCTCTTCTTCTTTCTCCTCCTCTTCCTTCTCCTTCTCCTCTTCCTCCTCTTCTCCCCTCCTCTTCCTCCTCTTCCTTCTCCTCTCCTCTCCCCCTCCCTCTCCTCTTCCTTCTCCTCCTCCTCCTCCCCCCCACAGCCCCACTCTTCCCAAGCACTGATCACGTTACCTAGTTTGCCCAATGAAACGTCTGCAGGAAAACCACCAAGCTCAGAGAGCACCAAGGACCCCTTCATTTCAACCCCCGAGCCGCAAATCATCTTTATTGAGAGTCATCCCTGGAGGGGAATGCTATTCGCCGACAAGGCTCTCCTCTGGGAACCTGCCAGATGATATTCCCTAATGGATTGGAGGGGGATTGGAGGAGCATGCCTCCTCTGTTGGATCTCCCATGACAGGGAGCTAGAACCAGACAGAGACAGCCACGAGTAACCCGGCCCCAGGCCATGAATCCATGCTTTGTGAAGCTACAGGGCACAGTTAATACTCGCATTATGGCACCTTCTCTCATTGTATCTATTCTCTCTCCCCAACCACAAAGCATGTAAAGCGAAACCCAGCTGGATTAGAATCCGTTTAATTCATTATCCTCCCACAGCAGCCAGCGAGATGCCTCTGGGAAGCGCATGGGCAGGGTACGAACGCACCAGGGGCCTCCTTTCCCCCGTCCCCGTTCCCTAGCAACTAGTATTAAGAGAGATGCTGCTCCCGATACCAAGAAAGCACATCACCATTGTGACTAGTAGCTATTGATAGCTATATTGTCCGTGTCAATCTCGCATCCCTTCTAAAGCCACGACCGTCGGCGGCTCAGCTTGTCACTCAGCCTTGCTAGGCCCGGCAGCTTGTAATTTCCAGAATGTCAGCCCACATTGCTTTTCCCGGAAGCTTTTCAGATACGCCCTCGACGCCTGCAGGGAGAAATTAAGCATCCCTTCTGGCAGAACTTGAGTTTTAGCTGTCCCAAAGGTGCTTCCCCCCCTCCCCCCCCAAGAGGCCACTGGACTTCCTTGGTTTTTCCATGAAGACATTTCGCTTCTCATCCAAGGAGCTTCTTCAGCTAGGAGATTTGGCTTCTCTGAGAGCTGAAGAAGCTTCTTGGATGAGAGGTGAAACATCTTCAAGGAAAAACCCAAGAAAGTCCAGGGGCCTCTTGAAAAAAGCACCTTTGAGACAACCATGTCAGAGCGGCAATCAGCCCCATTACCTTCCATGGGGTAATTGCCCTCATTCTGAGTTGGATCGTGGCTTTTATCCATCAGTATACTTTGATCAATAAAACCGGAATACATCTTCTAATTAAACTCGTATAAGAAAATAAAGACTATCTAAAGTCTTTATTAGTCTTTAGTATCTTACTATCTAAATTAGATTACATATTGGCAAAGAATCCCCAGCCTGACCTTAGCTGGCTGGAGAACAAAGGAAAGTGTCTAGAAAAAAAAGCAAAGGAATGCGGACATGCGTAGTAGGTGCTGATAAGAAACTTGGCAAACTACGGTAAGTCTGACGGTTCAGAAATAATAGCTCTGCTGGTAAATATAAAAACGCAGTGACAAACCATGGCCTCTCTGTGGGCACACGTGCTGTCGCCAGCTCCTCTTCTGGTTTCCGGTACACAAATGCGCATCAGCCGGCTGGTCTTCAAGGGCGCCAGAGCGTGTGAAAACAGCCAAATACCAGGGTGTTTTTCGGGCCATTTTCGGCCCTGAAAAAAGGCCCCAAAACAGGCATGCGTGTGCCAGCCAGCTGGTCTTCGGGTTTCCGGTGACCGGTGCATGCATATGCACACGGGTTCCAGTTTGGGCACTCCAGTTTGGGCACCTTGCCAAAAAGGTTGGCCATCACTGACCTAAATGATTTAGAATCTCCGTAGTCATTGAGTTTTAGCTGACCTGGAGGAGGAAAAAGTGAGTTTGGGGAGGTATTCTGGAACCCCTTGAGACGGACAGAGCAGCGGTAAAATCCAGCTGGATCTGGTAGGGCCGGTGGCGGGAGGCTCCGCCTATCTGCCTAGATGTCATCACGTCCCGTTTTGGACCCTCTGCGCATGCGCAGAAGCTCGCGCGTGTGGACGCGCACTCACATTTCCAATCTGGTAGCAACGGTAAGTGCATTTTTACCCTTGGGACAGAGATGTCCGTGGTGTACGATGCGGCCTCTTAAGGATGCTTTCTGCGTTCCCCAGAAGATGGACCGTTGTCTTCTATCTGTTGAAGCTTTCCAAGAGCCTTGATGGTAGCTCAGCGGAGATCAGTGAGGGGTTGCTGAACTACAAAGCCCAATACCCCCCACGCAGCCAGTGAGAAGATGTGCTGGAATTTATAATTCAGCAATATCTGGATTCCTACCCAACCACACCCACCTCGCCTCTATAATATAGACCCGTCATGGCGAACCTATGGCACGTGTGCCACAGGTGGCACGCGGAGCCATATCGGTGGGCTCGCAAGTGTTGCCCTAGCTCAGCGCCGGCCAGCTGATTTTTGGGCCTTCCGGGCCCACCAGAAGTCGGCAAATGGGCTGTTTCTGGCCTCCAGGGGGATGGGGAAGGCTGTTTTTGCCCTCCACAGGCTCCAAGAAAGCATCTGGAGCCTAGGGAGGGCAAAAAAAGGGGCCTATGAGGCCACCATGCCATCAAGTGCCAAAAGCGGGGGGAGCGTAGAGGTGTCTCATGTGCATGTGTGGGGGGCGGGGCACACTTATGGGTGTAGGCATGCGTGGGCACGACCCCCCTGCGCTCCCCCCACTTTTGGCACACGATGGCAAAAAGGTTAGCCATCACTGATCTATTATGTTCTGTTCTGTTCTGTTCTGTTCTGTTCTGTTCTGGCCTTAATTCTATTCTATTCTATTCTATTCTATTCTATTCTATTCTATTCTATTCTATTCTATTCTATTCTATTCTATTCTATTCTATTCTATTCTATTCCATTCCATTCCATTCCATTCCATTCCATTCCATTCCATTCCATTCCATTTATTCTATTCTGTTCCGTTCCGTTCCGTTCCATTCCGTTCTATTCCATTCCACTCCACTCCACTCCACTCCACCCCACCCCACCCCACCCCACCCCACCCCACCCTAGATTTCATATTTTATACTTTTATCTCTCTCTTTTTAAAAAAAATCAAAATATGATGAGAATGTGCCATGTGACAATCTGAACGGTCACCAAATGAATGGATGTAAATCAAGGATTACCTCTTACCTTTGATAAAAAAGAAGGATTGATCTTTTCTTCCCCTCGCCTGTCTTTCTCCCAGGCTGGCCGATGACCACTGAGAGCATGCAGAGGCCCAGGCATCACCAGTGGGGCAGGCGTGTGACGGCGTGGGGGCTGCTCTAACCGCTGGGCGCGCTACAATATGGGCCAGTGCGTCACCAAGTGCAAGAATCCTTCTTCCACTCTGGGTAGCAAAAATGGCGATCGGGAGGCCCACGGCAAAGCTCACGGGAAGAGGAGCACCAATCACAAGGAGGAGCTCAACCTGGTTGGCAGGAAACCCTCTGGAGATATTCTGGTCAATGGGACAAAGAAGGTGGAAGCTGCTATAGAATCCAACCAGGCTCCCACTTCCTCTGGAGATGCCCGGAAAGAGCCCGTCTCGGGCTCCGAGGAATCGTTCCTCCACAGAACTGAGGAATTGTTCAGGAGGTACAAGGACGAACGAGAAGATGCCATATTGGAGGAAGGCATGGAGCGTTTTTGCAACGACCTCTGTGTTGACCCCACGGAATTCAAAGTGCTCGTGCTGGCTTGGAAATTTCAAGCGGCTACTATGTGCAAATTCACAAGGTAAGTCTTACGTGCGGTCAGAAACCGCGGGGCTGCCCGGTCTCTGGAGCTCCCTCAACCAGGTTTTGAAAAAATCGAAGAGACGGGGGAAAACTTGGAAAATGTAAGTGGCAAACATGTTCTCTGCCAGACTCTAGGGAAGTACAGAAAAACCTGGCTTCGCCCAAGATTCCTGGATTAGGAGCGCCAGCGGATCTGGCAAAAAGTTTCTCTCTCACCGCAGGCTAACAAGTCTGTCCGGTAGGGAGATGAATAGTTGTCTGCCACATCTGTTCATCTCCGCCCCCTGCCTTTTATCCCCAGAGCTAGGGTGGGGCTTCGCTAGCAGCGGTGGCTCTTTCGTCCCGAGGACTGGCCCATAGATTTCCACTGCTCTCCTCTCCTCTGCCTTCTGGGCATCCACGCGTAAGGCACTGGACCCAGCTGTTCGTCCTCTTCCTCATCAGCCACCTCCAGACCGGGGGGCTGTTGACTCTCCATCTGAGGGCTGATGGACATCCCAGGCTCTGCCTCTGTCTCTCTCTCTCTCTCTCTCTCTCTCTCTCTCTCTCTCTCTCTGACAGCTCCATTCCCTCTTCCCCCTCGGAGCTCTCAGATGGCCTTGATGCTGACTCTGACTCCCAATCCTCCTCCTCCTCTGATTTGGCTGCTGGAGGGGCTGACAGCCGACAGGCCACAACAAAACCCTATTCCATTTGCATAATGTTCTGCCCTGAGTCCGTAAGGAGAAGGGCGGTATATAAATCTAATTAATAAATAAATAAATAATAAATAATGTTCCTTGGCTTCCTAAAAAACTTAACTCTGTCTCCTGGCAACCTAAAATTTCCCCACCTGTCTTCAGAGGCCACATTGTCCTCCTCTCTTCTGAGGCTAGTAGAGGCCACCGATCCAGCAAAATAAGTGGGATGGTGGGATTCTTTTCTCTTGGAAGTCCTTTCGCTTCTCATCCAAGAAGCATCTTCAGTTCTTATTTATTTATTTACCGTATTTTCCGGCGTATAAGACGACTGGGTGTATAAGACGACCCTCCTCAGAGCCATTTAAGGCTCGTCAGAGCCTTATGGGCTGGTCTGCCTGGTTACAGGAGAATGAGAGCCGGCGTATAAGACGACCTCCGACTTTTGAGAAGATTTTTGTGTGTTAGAAAGTAGTCTTATACGCAGGAAAATACAGTACTTACTTACTTACTTACTTACTTATTTATGTATTTTAATTTTTATACCGCCCTTCTCCCAGAGGACTCAGGGCGGCGTACAGCCAACAATAAAACACACCCATATACAGAATTTAAAAACAGTTGAAAAACATATTAAACAATTTGGCCCCAATGTATTAAAAAACCAACAGTTAAAATTCGTGTTTAGGCCATCCCAGCTTGTTGGAATAAAAACGTCTTGAGGGCGCGTGGTGAAAGGTGCATAGGTCAGGGATCCTCCGTATCTCCGTGGGCAAATTGTTCCAGAAGGCAGGTGTCCCCACAGAGAAGGCTCTCCCCCTGGGGATCCCCAGTCGACATTGCTTGACCGACGGCACCCTGAGGAGTCCCTCTCTGTGGGAGTGTGTTGGCTCCCACAGAGAGGGACTGACTGAATGATGGGGAGGATAGAAAGATTTATAGTCCTTCCTTCCACTCTGGTGGTGAGCCGTTGAGCCACTTGGAGTGGACCCTCAGGGTCACCTGAATCAGAGTGCAAATGGGTATGCGGGACCTCCTTGGAAGGATTGTCCCAAAAGCCTTCCTTTCCCGGAGGGCACCTGGACTTTTTGGTTTTTCTTCGAAGACATTTTGCTTCTCATCCAAGAAGCTTCTCCAGCTTTGAAGAACGGAAGGATTTATACAGCTGGTCCTTTGCATCCTTTTTAGGGAGTCGTTTAAGGAGGCCACTTTGTATAACAGATGAAAGGACAGTGTCGTAAACGGGAGAGCGAGGTGGTGTCATATCCCTCCCCTTTGTTGAGGGAGGACCGCTCAGTTTTAACACAGGTGGCTTCTTTTACCCCTCTTTCAAACCAGTCCAGAATGTTAGACATTCCTCACCGGTCAGAACTGAAGAAGCTTCTTGGATGAGAAGCGAAACATCTTCAGGAGGAAAAAAAAATCCACAGAAAGTCCAGTTGCTTTGGGGGGAAAAAGAAAAGAAAAAGAAGAATGCACCTTCGGGACAATCATCATCTGGATGACTGAGAATCTAGAGATGTTGATTTAAACGACTGAAAATCAAAACTAAGTTGGTGCCTTTTCCCCCCCTTTTTTTCCTTCCTTTATACCAGGGGTCTCCAACCTTGGCAACTTTAAGCCTGGCGGACTTCAACTCCTAGAATTCCCCAGCCAGCTCTGCTGGCTGGGGAATTCTGGGAGTTGAAGTCCGCCAGACTTAAAAGTTGCCAAGGTTGGAGACCCCTGCTTTATACTATACACCCTCTTTTTCCATTCCTCTCTTCTTACTTTTCCATGGTTTTTTTTTTCTTTGCATTTTATACTTCGATAAACTAATACAAAAGTTGTTTTTTTTTTAAATTGTGAAAATCAAACCTAACCGGCATCTTTCCTCCCTAACCCGCCACAGGATGGAGTTTTTTGAGGGTTGCAAAGCAATAAACGCGGACACCATCGACGGGATTTGCGCCCGGTTCCCCAGCCTCTTGACCGAAGCGAAGCAAGAGGATAAATTCAAAGACCTCTACCGTTTCACTTTCCAATTCGGCTTGGATTCGGACGAAGGCCAGAGGTCGCTCCACCGGGAAATAGCCATCGCTCTCTGGAAGCTGGTTTTCACGCAGAACAAGCCTCCCATTTTGGACCAGTGGTTACACTTCTTGACCGAGAACCCTTCGGGTATCAAGGGGATCTCCCGTGACACCTGGAACATGTTCCTTAATTTTACTCAGGTCATCGGGCCGGACCTCAGCAATTACAGCGAGGACGAGGCTTGGCCCAGCCTCTTTGACACTTTCGTGGAATGGGAGACGGAGCGACGGAGGAAGGGGGAGGAAGAGGAGGGTCCCACCCGCTTGGAGGATTTACAGACAGCCTCCCCGTGTACAGACCATCACGCGGCCTGACAGTTTCGACAGCGGCAATTGTTCCCCCCACTTCCCTTTCCCTCCGCCCCCACTTCATGGCCCGTAAGCTCAGAACTCCTCTGGAATTTACAGACTTCTCCAGATTTTTTTCTACTTTACACCTTTCTCTGCCTTGCATTTTGAAAGGGCTTTAAAATGCTGTATCCATATTTTAGGCACTTTCTTTTTAAAAAATTGGGCTGTTCCCATTCCTTCTCTCCTTGAAAAGTTTAATTCTCCCCTTCCCTTCCCTTCCCTTCCCTTCCCTTCCCTTCCCTTCCCTTCCCTTCCCTTCCCTTCCCTTCCCTTCCCTTCCCTTCCCTTCCTCTCCTCTCCTCTCCTCTCCTCTCCCCTCCCCTCCCCTCCCCTCCCCTCCCCTCCCCTTCCCTTCCCTCTGGTTGTGAGTTAAATGATTTTATTTCCAAATGGTTTTCAGACTGGTATGCTTCTTTGCCCCAGGTTACACAACTTTCAAAAGATATATATATGTGTGTATGTATGTATGTATGTATGTATGTGTGTGTGTGTGTGTATACACACACACACACACACACACACACACACACACATACTTCTTTTTCCTGGTGAGGTTAAATTAACATCACTAAATTATTACAGTGCCAGATTGAAGTTCTGCATATTTTTTTTTTAAAAAAACAGAGCAGGCCTATACTGTGTGTAGTGCTGTTTACATTGTTAAATTTTTATTTTTAAGGTTGTGATAATTTTAAGATTTATACCACGATTGATAACAGTATGAAACTGTTCAGGGCAAATGCGTTTAAAAATTCCCAGGCCAACAAAAGTTATGTTGAAAGACAATGAAAGCAGCAAAAGGCGGTGAGAATTTGCAGTGTGTCCTTTTCTTATTTCCAGTTATCCTCCGTTCACTCGCTTTCCAGGAGGGGCTTGTAAGGCAGGGTTTCCCCACTCTCGGCAACTTTTAAAATTTGTGGACTTCAACTCCCAGAATCCCCCTCCCACACCCCCCACACCCGCCAGCCAGCCAGCATGGAATTCTGGGAGTTGAAGTCCAGGCATCTGAAAAAGTCGCCCTTTTTTGGGAAAACTTTCTTGTAAGGCTTTTCACATAGAATAAGGAGAATAAAGACGGGCTTTCCCCCCCCCCCCCCCTGCTAAAACAGGCAGCAATCCTTTTCGGTTATCACCGTTTTGATTCTCTCTCCCGTCCCGCTGAAAGGAAACTGCACTGCCTCAAAGGGGACCTTTAACTGCCAAATTCTGGCATCGCCATTTTGAATACTTTTTTTGGAGGGGAGGCACAAATTGGGTGTGTCAGGCCAGCGAGATCTCAGCCTTGCTGTGAAGAAGAACTGCTCTCAAATCTTGGCAACTTTAAGGCTTGTGGACTTCAACTCCCAGAATTCCCCAGCCAGCTTTGCTGGCTGGGGAATTCTGGGAATTGAAGTCCACACATCCCTAAGGTTGCTATGGCTGAGAAAAAAAACCTAGCTTAGACCCCCCCAAGAAGGTGGTATACATTTCTTGGCAGCTTGAATGCTTCAAAATGGAGGGTTGTTTATACAGAATTACCTGCCCCACCAGGATGGTAGGTGGGCTCGAGGCAGTGGGGGAAATAGATTAAAAAAAAATACCTTCCCCTTTTGCTAGAGGAAGAGTCTTCAGACAAGGGAAAGAGCCCTGGGAATATCCTTAAAGATCCCATCCCAAAACCAGTTTTCAGCAATGCACCAGATCAGTCAATTCCATCAGGATTTAGAAGGCAAAACGATTTGAGATTTTAATTCACTAACAACTGGGCAGGCGGGCGGGAGGCAAAGAAAGAAAGAGAATGGTCTTCAGTGAATAAATAAATACTTGAAATTCACATCCTCTTCTCAGCGGCTGAGAGCAGAGGATGGCACCCCTTTTGTGTTTCTTTGAACGACTGCATTAAAAGTTCCTTTTCCAAAACTCTACCTGCGCGACGAGAAGTCCTGTTTCTCCGCAGCCGGGGTTCCGAAGCGCCTTGTTTTCAGGTCCGAGCAAAGTTCTCGCTTTGAATAACAGAATTGGGGGACTTCTAGTCCAACCCTTTGCTGGACCAGGAGATCCTATGCCAGTGATGGTTAACCTTTTTGGTGCCGAGCATCCCCGCGTGCATGCGCGCGCCCCCCCCATCCCTTTTTGGCTTCCAGGTTGGTACAGGAGGCTTTCCAGGCCCAAAATGGGGCGAGGGGTGTGCGCGTGTGTGAACCCCCAAAATGAAATGCGAGCGCCCCCCGTGCATGCTTCCTGCCCCCGTACATTCACGCGCACATCCCTGCATGCGCCTCGCCCACCCCTGCATGTGCAGCAGAGACCCGAATACCAGCCGGCCGACGGAAGGCATGCATGCATGCACAGTGGAGCTGGGCTGGGGTGACCGCTGGCATGCCCACAGAGAGGGCTACGGTGCTATACCATTTCAGACAAAGCTTCCAGTGATGGAGCAGCCACAACTTCTGGAGGCAAACCGTTCCGTTGGTTCATTGTTCTCACTGTTGAGAAGTTTTTCCTTAATTCCAGGTTGCTTCTCCCCTTGATTAGTTTCCACCCGTTGCTTCTTGTCCTGCCTTCAGGTGCTTCGGAGAATAATTTGACCCTCCTCTTCTTTGCGGCAGCCCCTGAAATATGGGACCACTGCTGTCATGCCACTCTGCTCCTTCTTTTCACTAGAAGATCATGCTGGAGAGGTTTGAGGTCATGTTCGGTTTTATGACAAAAAGGATCCTCTTTCCTCAGCTGCTTCCATCTCATCTAAGCATTGAATTGGGGCCCTTTCAGTTCCTCCGCCGCCGCTAACCAAATTTAACCAACTTGTCTGTTGGCTTCGAGACCTGTCTGGAAGCCAAGAGACAAGCTGGTTAAAAATATGTGTGTATATATATATATATACACATATATATATATATATGCCTCCTCCGCAATTTTAGCAAATGCACCGGCAGGCCTTGGCCCAACCTGGAGAGAGATGCATGTCTGTGCTTTGCTAAATCTCTACCCTGCAGAGTTTGGGGTTCGGCATTCCGATGTGTTTTGTGAAAAGATTCCTAATAATTTGACGGCCAGGCCGTGTGATGTTTGGGGTGGAAAGCCGGTGTCCTTCCTCATTTCGTTCTTACATCATCGTCCTCTTCCTCTTCTCTGCAAAATTGTGCCTTTTTATTTGGCTGTCCAAACTGGCCCAGGGGGTTCTCTGAATGAGAGATGTGCAACGGAAGGATGATTCCCGCTGCCTTGCTTTCTCGCGGCTCTTTCCCTAATGATTCCTGGGGATGCATTCATCCTTCCCGCTGAGCGGCTGATGCGATTTGAGCTTTTTCCAAATGACTCCTCAAGTCCTTTCCCATCCCTAATTTAGAGGATATTGCTTGACAAGTTTGAAGGGCTTCTTCCCTTCCCTTTCTTCTTCCCCCCTTTCCTTTTTTCCTTTCTCTCCTCCCTCTTTCCCCTTCCTTTCCCTTCCCTTTCCTCCTTTCTCTTTTCTTTCCTTCTTCCCCTTCCCTTCGGTTTCCTCCTTTCCCTTCCCTTTTCCTCCTTCCTCTCCTCCCTCCTTCTGCTTCCTTTCCTTTCCCTTCCCTTCCTCATCCCTTCCCTCTTTCCCTTTCCTTCCTCATTCCTTCCCTTCCCTCCTTCCTCTCCTCCCTCCTTCCCCTTCCCTTCCTCATTCCTTCCCTCTTCCCCCTTTCTCTTCCTTTCCCTTTCCTCCTTCCTCACCTCGCTCCCTCCTTCCCCTTCCCTTTCTTCCCTCCTGCTTCTTTCAAAACATTCTTTCCAGTGCCTTCAGCGTCTCTCCAAGAAATACATTGAAAATACAGTCCATCCAGATCCTTCCCAGCTGTTCATTTGCAAGTGAGCAAAGGCAGGGCTGTCAGGCAGTCAGTGCGGCCCGAATGTCTCCTTGCTGGATTTATCGTATAAGGTTTTTACTTGGCTCTGATTTGCTAAACAAATAACTGCCCCCTGAGCCAAAATGCTTATCGCGTTACAGCCCAGCCTGGTATAGGAAACCTGCCTCTGATTTCCGTTGCAAAACAATACCGATCCACCCTTGTGATGCAATCCAAAGAAAAAAACCCCCCTCTCTTTTTTCTTTTCCTTTTTTTTTTTTTTTGGAAAGGGGAAAAATGGAAAAACAAACATTTGCTCTTTGCAGCCTCCCGTTCCAAACGAAGCTGTTGCTTAATTCTTCTCTCAGGATTTGCTTTTCCTCCGGCCCTGCCTGGTTTTCGTGACAAGATGAATGTTTTTGACATTCAAAACACAATTGGGCACATGCCTTGTTTCTTTTCCTCTCCCTTTAGCCCTCTGCTGTTGTCTGTGCCGACTGCGGAGGCTTTTCTGCTAGAGAGCATCCTGCTGAAGAGTGACATTGCTTGACTAATCCTCTGGTTCAAAGGATTTTGCTTCCCTTCCCTCTATCCCTCCATTTATCTTTCTGGTGTTTATTCATTTTCCTTTCCTTTCCTTTCCTTTCCTTTCCTTTCCTTTCCTTTCCTTTCCTTTCCTTTCCTTTCCTTTCCTTTCCTTTCCTTTCCTTTCCTTTCCTTTCCTTTTTTCCTTTCCTTTCCTTTCCTTTCCTTTCCTTTCCTTCGCTTCCCTTCCCTTCCCTTCCCTTCCCTTCCCTTCCCTTCATCTCTTCTTCATTCCCTTCCCTCCATCTCTTCTTTTCCTTCCCTTCCATCTCTTCTTCCTTCCCTTCCCTCCATTTCTTCCTTTCCTTTCCTTCCCACCATCTCTTCTTCCTTCCCTTCCCTTCATCTCTTTTTTCTTCCCTTCATATGTTCCTTCCCTCCCCTCCATCTCTTCTTCCTTCCCTTCATCTCTTCCTCCCTTCCCCTCCATCTCTTCCTTCCCTTTCCTTCCCTCCATCTCTTCTTCCTTCCCTTCATCTCTTCTTCCTTCCCTTCCCTTTCCTTCCCTCCATCTCTTCTTCCTCCCCTCCATCTCTTCTTCCTTCCCTTCCCTTCCCAACTTTTCCTCTTTACCTTTCTTCCCTCCTTCCTTTTTTTCTTTCTTCCCTCCTCCTCTTTTCAAATGTCTTTCAGAACATTTCTGATTTGTACGCTCTCTGCCTTACAGTTTTGGCAGCGGTGATGGAAGTAATGCTGAGATAATGTGTGTTTTTAACTTAGGGGTTACAGCTGAGGCGAAGCGCCCGTGTGGGAAAATTGCATCCAGCCAAAACAAACCAAAACAAAAAAAAAAAGGCCATTGGACCTTCGGGTGTCTCACCTGAAGGACTGCTCAGTGTACCTGTCTGCTGCTAAGCAGTTGCTTTTTCACACAGTTGGGAGCGAGACGTAGAATCTGTGGTGCTCTCTGAGCTTTGTCATTTGCTTTCAGGCGTTTCATTACCCAACTAGGTAGCTTCATCAGTGCTAGTAAAGTGTGGGGTTTACTTCCTGCTAATTTACATACTGCTTTACCAGTGTTGATAGTGTGGTGTGATTTCCTCCTTGATTGGAGTGAGAGTTAACTTGGTGTGTGTGTGTGTGAGAGAGAGAGAGAGAGAGAAGAGAAGAAGAGGGAGTGAGAGAGAAGAGAGAGAGAAAGGGAGTGAGAGGAGAGAGAGAAGAAAAGGGAGAGAGGAGAGGGAGAGAAAAAGGAGTGAGAAGAGAGAAGAGAGGGAGTGAGAGAAGAAGGAATGAGAGGAGAGGGAATGAGAAGAGAGAGAGAAAGGGAATGAGAGAGAAGGAGTGAGGAGAGGGAGTGAGGAGAGAAGAGGGAGTGAGAGAAAAGAAAAGGGAGTGAGAAGAGACAAAAGAGTGAGAGAAAGGGAGTGAGAGGAGAGGAGGGAGTGAGGGAAGAGAGAAAAGGGTATGAGAGGAGAGGGAGTGAGAGAGGAGAGAAAAGGGAGTGAGAGAAAGGGAGTGAGAGGAGAGGGAGTGAGGAGAGAGAGAAGAGGGAGTGAGAGAAGAGAGAAAAGAGGGAAAGGAGAGGGAGTGAGAAGAGAGAAAAGGGAGTGTGAGAGAGGGAGTGAGAGGAGGGAGTGAGGAGAAAGGAGAGGGAGTGAGAGGAGAGAGAAGGAGTGAGGAGAGAAGAGAGGGAGAAAAGGGAGTGAGAGAAGAGGGAATGAGAGAAAAGGGAATGAGAGAAGAGAGAAAAGGGAATGAGAGAAGAGAGAAAGAGGGAATGAGAGGAGAGGGAGTGAGAGGAGAGAGAGGAAGGAGTGAGAGAGAAGAGAGAAAAGAGGGAGTGAAAGAAGAGAGAAAAGAGGGAGTGAGAGGGGGGGAGAGAGAAAAGAGAGATTTTCAGTTATATTGCTTTCCTCGAAGTCCTGGTTTACAACTGTTTGAAGCCAGGAGTCCTTCCTTCCTTCCTTCCGCCAACCGGTCTTTTGGGCCAGGCAGGGCTTAATTGAATTAAAATTACATTAATTAAAAAGACGGGTGCATGTAATCAATGCTCCCTTTCTATAACCTTATAATTACACTGCGGTTGCAACGATGGCCTTCCCAGGAGGCCACCAGTTAATGGATCCCTTAATATAAATTTTTCACCGCCTATTCCGAGAACCTCAAAGCGAGAAAAGAACATTAATGGGAATCGCATTAAATTCTGATCAGTTAAAAACACTCTGGGAAGAGCGGCTGGTGATGACTAAACTCCAGCCTTTGTTCCGTTGGAAAAAATGTCCTTCTGGATTCAGTTCCAAGTGGGGGGGAAAAAAGACACTGAAAACATGGCGGCTGCTTGGAAAGATGGTTTTAATAATGGTGGACAGGATCACATGCCTAGAAGATCTTGGGTGAAGAGGAAAAAAAAAGGGAAGAGATGCTATACATGCCTGAGTTTTATACCTTCTCTGGCCTTTTGAATTTGAGCTTGCGTTCTGATTGGTTGGTCAGACTCCCATGGGGCCATGCAGGGGTAACTTTGTAGGTTGTCTATGTCCCAGGCTTGGTTGACTCTTGCTGGGTGATGATGTAATGAAAGAGGCTTTGAGCAATTCCTCCTATGGCTCTGCTTGAAGGAGGTAGATTTTTGTTATGTAGAATTGACTGGCCCAGGCCACAATGGCCCATTGACAAAGGTGGAATGGGGGTGGCGGGCAGAGTTTCTGCCTCCCTTTTAGGAAAAATACTGTGTTTCCCCGAAAATAAGACCCTGTCTTATATTTTTTTTGAAACCTGAAATAAGCGTTTGGACTTTTTTTTTTTTTAATTTGATTTATATGCCGCCCTTCTCTGGAGACTCAGGGCGGCTTACAATGTGTTAAGCAATAGCCTTCATACTTTTTGTATATTTTATACAAAGTCAGCTTATTGCCCCCAACAAACTGGGTCCTCAATTGACCTACCTTAGAAAGGATGGAAGGCTGAGTCGACCTTGAGCCTGGCGAGGATTGAACTCACAGAAATTACAGGCAGCTGGTGTTAATTGCTGCCTTTAGTAGGAGGCATTAGCCCTCTACGCTACACAGGCTCTTGACTTATTGCTTATGCGCTCAAAAGCCCGATTGAGCTTATTATCAATGGATGTCTTATTTTGGGGGAAACAGGGTATTCTGCCATTTTAATATTTCCTAAAATATTTTCATTTTCCTAGGAGAGGAGTGGGTGCTAACTTCCTACACTCCAAGGGAAAGATGGGTGTTAAAGAGACACACACTCCTCCTCCTTACACACACACACACACACACACACACACACACACACACACACACACACACACACACACAGAGGCAAAGAGATGGGATGCGGCCATTAACACCGAAGAGCGGAAGAATGTGGGATGTTTTTAACACCTCCAGGTTTCTAGATAAGATCTGTTGAGTTTTCTTTCGGCTGCTTTTGTGCTTCGCCAACAATGGAGTCTCGGAATTTTATTTCCGCCCCGCCATCTCCTCCCCAACATGAGCTCCAAACACACTGTCCCTTGTGTGTGTGTGTGTGTGTGTGTGTGTGTGTGTGTGTGTGTGTGTGTGTGTGTATGTGTGTAGATTTTCCATTTTGTTTGAGCCCTGCAGCAGAGGCAGGTTTAAACCCTGGTCTTCCCAACAATTTGATCCTCTTATTTACAGCCAGTGCAGGATTCAAACTCGGGGGTTTTTCCTGAGGTTCCTTTTCAACCCAGACTGAGGATGAAACGGTTATCCCCAGCAAAGCTCGGGCATTTGGGAATTATAGTCGAACCGGTGCGTTGGTTAGGCCCAGGGTCACAGGCAGGGTTTGTGATCAGAAAGGTTGGCGGTTCGAATCCCTAGTATAGGTATCGTGAGTGGGCAGGGGGTTGGACTTGATGACCTCCAAGGTCCCTTCCAACTCGTTACTGTCACTTTGGAACTGCTGGCCAATTGCCTCCCGCAAGTCCCTGCGGTATCCTTGGCAAGGTTTTTCAGAAGTGGTTTGCCATTGCTCCCTTCCTAAGGGCTGAGAAAGAGCGACTGGCTTACGATCACCCAGCTGGTTTTGTGCCTGAAGTGGATCTAGAACTCCCGATCTCCCAGTTTCTGGCCTGATGCTTTAACCACTGTAGCAAAAGGACAGTGGGAAATTGGGAAAATAAGAACTTCCTGGTACTTATCTCCACCCTAAACTGCCAGGGGGGATAAGAGAGGGATTTTAAATGATGAAAAAGGTGCAATCCGAATCAAGCCATTGAGAAGAAATGGTATTTTCCAATCAATGCCCCATCCCACATGTTGGGGTAGACCAGGTGTCTCAATAGAAAAACACTTAATATATATGTATATATATGTGTGTGTGTATGTGTGTATTTCTCTTTAGCCAGGTTCTTCCTACATAAACCAAGATTTTTATGCAGCCCTAGTTCAGTGAAATCACAATCCACTAGTTTCTAGGATTCCCCCCCCCACCCCGGCAGCCAGAATACCCTCTGCTGCCCATTGGGAGACTAAGATAGATCTATTTCAGCCTTATAAGGCTTCATCAGTTAGCCACACCCTCATCTCATGTATCCTCCCTGTAATAAATACTGTACATGTTTGTATGTAGGTCTTTGGTTATTCGGGTCTTCTCCCGCGTAAAATTGGAAGTGTCTTGGCGACGTTTTGACGAAGTCTCATTCGTCATCTTCAGGCTGGTGTTTTCGGCTTTGTGCTTCGGACATTGCTTCTAGAAGCACGAAGCCGAAAACACCAGCCTGAAGATGATGAATGAGACTTTGTGGAAACGTCGCCAAGACACTTCCAATTTTACGCGGAAGACCCAAATAACCAAAGACCTACATACAAACACCCGCGAAAACCTCAGAAAACTATATATATATATATATATATATAGAGAGAGAGAGAGAGAGAGAGAGAGTATATAGGCTTTATCAGTTAGCCACACCCTCATCTCATGTATCCTGTAAAGGTACAGTATTTGTTACAGGGAGGATACATGAGATGAGGGTGTGGCTAACTGATGAGGCCTTATAAGGCCAAAATAGATCTATCTTAGTCCAATTTTATGCGGGAGAAGACCAAATAACCAAAGACCTACATATATGTATGTATGTATGTTTTCTGAGGTTTTCGCGGGTGTTTGTATGTAGGTCTTTGGTTATTCGGGACTTCTCCCGTGTAGAATTGGAAGTATCTTGGCGACGTTTCGACGAAGTCTCATTCGTCATCTTCAGGCTGGTGTTCTCGGCTTTGTGCTCCCAGGAGTATGTATGTATGTATGTATGTATGTATGTATGTATGTATGTATGTATGTATGTATATATATATATACACACACACACACACATACATACATATATATTTTTGTGTGTGTATATGTGTGTGTGTGCGTGGAGAGAGAGAGAGAGGGAGACTCCATGCCAAGCAGGGAGCAGGATGAGATGAGCGAACGCCATCCGGCATTTGTCAGGGTTTCCCATCTTGGTGCATTCCTGCCTCCCAACGCAGCATCTTTCCTCTGCCAGCTTGGAGCTGAATTCTTTGCCTTTTATGAAGAAAATGGAAAGCGACCAAGATGTGTGATTCAGAGGTTCCATTTTCTCCAGGGTCAAGCCAAGCCAAGCCAAGCCAAGCCTGCCACTTCCTCCAGACCGAACGGTATGCGCTCGGCTTCCCTGTTATGCGGCGGAAAAGAAAAGAAAAGCATGCCACAGAGGAGGTGGAGGGAGGGGGGGGGGTTAATGAAAAGCTTGATTATGGGAACCCGGTGGGCCCCGAGAGCGAGGGATGCCTTTAGGAACACACAAACTGCTTTTTGTGTATTGTGGGCTTTCCAGACAATCGCTGGGAGCTGTCGCGGAGGTGGCAAACTTTTAAAGCTTATTTTTTGCAGCTGGAGTCACCCACACACACAGAGCCAAGACTGAATTGGAAGAATTCCCCCCCCCCCTCTAATACACTACATTTTCTGGGAATTTCTTTTCCCCGATGAATTACTGGATCCTGTCCTTTTTTTTAAAAGCAGAATATCTGGCAAACTGTTCTCACCGCCCCCCCACCCCAACTCCGCCCGTTAATTTAAAAAATCCGCCATTTTTGCAGATTTCTTCAGCTTTTTTCTTTCGATTATTTTAATCATCCGTGGGACATGAAGCTGGAGTTGCTGTTGTTCGCTAGACGGGTGGTCCTCGACTTACAACGGCTCATTGACTGAAGTGACAATG
This sequence comes from Coluber constrictor foxii, assembly GCA_038048745.1. NCBI lineage: Eukaryota > Metazoa > Chordata > Lepidosauria > Squamata > Colubridae > Coluber > Coluber constrictor. The sequence continues at coordinate 6,184,871 of CM075973.1, forward strand.
GCACCGGAAAAAAGCGTGACACGACTGTTTTTTCACACTTATGACCTTAGCAGCATCCCCATGGTTGTTTTGTTGTCAAAATTAGGACGCTTGGCCACCGACTCATATTTACGACGGTTGCCATGGCCCCGGGGGTGTGTGTGTGTCACATGATCCCCTTTTGCAACCTTCTGACAAGCAGTCCATGGGGAAGCCAGATTCACTTAACAACCCACGTTACCAGGTTACCAACTGCAACAATTCACTTAACAACTGTGGCTGGAAAAGTCATAAAACGGGGCAAAACCCGTGTGACCAATGTCTCACTTAACAACATAAAAGTTTGGGCTCAGTTGTGACAGTAAGTCAAGGACTACCTGTATCTTTTTGGGGGGGGGAGATGTAACTTCGAATTTTAGTAAAGAATTCGGTCATTAAGTGAGGAGACCGTAGGCATATCAATAACGTGTGAGGATAGGTGCCCAAGTGGAACATAAGACTGATCAGACCTTGATTTTTTTTTTCCTATCACATTTTATAAAAAAAATTCCCACAATGCTTCTTTCTTTCTTTCTTTCACTCAAGGCAGATTTAGCTCCTCCTCCTCATCTCTCCTTGGGACCAAGTGGATTCCCGACCTTGGGGGAAAAAAAATCACCTGGTGGTAACCGTACCAATTTCCTTTTCACCTGTAGCCATGCAAAGTTTTATCAGTCAGGTAGTTTTAAGACGATATCGACCCCCAATATTTACGACGGTTGCCGTGGTCATGTGATCTCCTTTTGCGACCTTCTGGCAAGCAAAGTCAACGAGGAAGCTGGAATCCAACTTAACAACCATGTTACTAATTTAACAACTGCAGTGATTCCCTTAACCGTTGTGGCTGTTCTGACTCGGGCTCCTCCAAAAAGCACGAAGCAGAATCCTGGTCCCAATAAAACCCCTTTTATTAAACAAACAGTGAATTCTTCTTACTCACATCCAGCAAAGTCTTTCAAGGGAGAAGTTACAGTCACAGACCTCATCTGGCTTGGAGAGCTGCCAGGCCGATATCTTCAAAACTTGGCAAGGAGTCTCGGAGAGTCACGAACCAATTAGGTGAACTAATTGTCTCCTGCAAACTCCACTCCCCTTTTGTTCCTCTTTTATTCCCTCTGGGAGGGGCCCTTCATCGTCCACCTGTGGCTTTACTCCTGAGTCGACCCTTGTTCTTCAGCTCTTCCCTTCGTCTGGCAACTCTGTGCATGCGCACACTGGGAACAGGCTCCAGCTGTTCTTCTGCCTCGCTGATGTCTGACTCCGAAGGCAGCTGTTAACTGTCAGACGGCCCTGGCCCCCACTCTGCCTCCGACGCAGAGCCTTCATCCGAGCCTTCCCCAGACGCCAGGACTGGCCCATGTTCCTCCCCAACCTCCTCACTGTCTGAGTCTGCTGCCAGCTCCACTGGCTGTCCACAACCCTAACCCTAGGGATTCGAACCACCGAATTGCCGACCTCTCTGATCAACAAGCTCAGCATCTTAGCCACTGAGCCACCTAGCCAGGTCCTCAAAAAAAGGAGCAAAACTCACTTAAGAACCATCTCTCCTGGCAACAGAAATTTTGGGCTTCATTGCGGTTGTAAGTCGAGGACTGCCTGGAGTGGGAATCAATTTCACGGGAGTTGAACCATTCTATCCTCTTTCTTTTTTTAAAAAAAAATTAAAATCTAAAGCCGAGCCTTTGAAACGTAGCTGTCCAGAAATGGCACGGAAACTTTTTAAAAAGTCAGGCTTCGAGACTGAATTCGGTGCCAACGACCATCTTTTCGGCTGTTTCTGCCCCCCCCCCCACCCCTCCAGAAATTCCCCCAACATCTGGCAGCCTGCAGGGAGCCTTTTAAAAAAAAAATGTTTCCTGTATTAACAATGGAATCGGATTCTTTAGATGGTTGGATGCCTTAAAAAAATAATTTAATACTTTTTTTTTTATAAAAAAAAATGGCTTGGCAAAGCTTGGCGACGTTCAGGATATTCGAGAGAGACGGGGATTTTTCCTGCTCTCCCCCCCCACCCCCAAAGACAAATAAAACAGGGGTCCTTGAAGCTTTTAGCAGGACGTGGAAATGCTCTTTTCGCCTTTGATTCCCAAAAGGCTGAGACCACTAATAGAGCCGGTAAGCCTGCAAGGTAATTGAGAAAAACCTGTGTTAGATTTCTTCACAAAACGTGCTTTGCTGCTTATGATTAAAGCTCTTTAATAAAGTGAATTGCAGGAACAGAAACCCCAACCCCCCCCCCCCCCAAACTGAGCAGGTTAAATTTGAATTACAGGGGGTCCTCAACTTACAACAGATCACATTGTGACCGTTCAAAGGTAGAACGGCACTGAAAAAAGTGACTGTTTTTCACACTTCATGACGGCTGCAGCATCCCGGAGTCATGTGATCTCCTTTTTTGCGACCTTCTGCCAGCAACGTCAATGGGGAAGCCCGATTCCCTTAACAACCGTGTGACTACCTTCAAAACTGCCATGATTCACTTAACGATGGAAGCAAAAAAAGGTCATAAAACGGGGACAAAACTTGCTTAACTTGTGTTTTGTTTTGGGTTCAATTGTGGTCCTAAGTCGAGGACACCAGTAAACCCATTTATTTGGTGTTTGTTTATTTGTGTTTCTAACTGCTGGATTGCAGCAAAGCTAGCTACCGTATTTTTCGGAGTATAAGATGCTCTGGACTATAAGACGCAGCTACCTTTTTTGGGGGGGAGGAACACAAGAAAAAAAATCTGCCTCTGCCTCCCAGCAATTTGCCTCCTTGCAGCAAACAGCCTGCTTTACTTTCAGTTTCATTTTCTTCACAGCCAGATTAGCGTAAGAAAAAAAATCTGCCTCCCAGCAATTTACCTCCTTACAGCAAACAGCCTGCTTCACTTTCAGTTTCATTTTCTTCACAGCCAGATTAGCATTAAAAAAAAACTGCCTCCTAGCAATTTGCCTCCTTGCAGCAAACAACAGAGGCCTGTGCGGCAACAGGCTATGGCAATCCCTGCAGCCTGAAACAGCTGAAGGTTGGGAGGCCGATCCAACCAACAATCAGCTGCTCCTGCTAATCAGGCTGTACTGAAGCTGAAATGGGCTGTGTGCTGCTTGCTTGCAAGGAGATAAATTGCTGGGAGGCAGAGGCCGAAGGGTGGGGGCCAGGGCTACATTTGGTGTATAAGACGCATCCAAATTTTCACCCTCTTTTAGGGGAGAAAAAAGTGCATCTTATACTCCGAAAAATACAGTAAATCGGGACAGTAATTTAAAAAACAAACAAACAAACATTGGTTCTCTAAGCATCACTCCAAGAAAGAAGAGATCCCAGACTGCCAATCCAAGATGAAATAAGGACTTCTTTGTGGAAAAAGAAAAGGGAAGGAAATAATTTTTTGTTTCACCTGTTGGTGCCTGGTAACAGAACGAGGCAAAGTGTATTCTCTGGAACCCGTTCATAGAGTGTTTTGACTTTCTGGTCCAGTTTCTTAATGGCTTTTTTTAAACCAAGTTCCTGCAGAGAAATGATGCAAAGGCTTTCATTGAAAGAGAGCAAAATAACAAAACAAGGACGCAGGAAGCCATGGCCTCAGAGAGGACCAAGGACCCCTCAGCCCTCCTCTTCCTCCTCCCTCTCCTCTCCCCCTCTCCCCCAACCCCACTCCTAGCGCTGATGATGTTGCAAAACTCAACTATCCTCTCGCTTAGCAATGGAAATTTGGGGGCCAGTTGCAGCCGTACGTCGAGGACTACTTTCGTGCGCTTTAACCAACTGCCCCCTCCAGCGCTCGGCTGAAGCGCCTCTCATCCCAGAACCGAAAGGGAGGCCTCCGAATCTCGCTCTCCTTCTGCCACCCCTTGCAAACTTGGGGTGCTAAAGACCAGGGGCTCACCTGATCCAAGAATTGTTGCTGCTTTTTCTCTTGCAATTCTGCCCCTCCTCGGCCCTTTTCATTCACCAGACAGGCCCACTGGAAGAATGTGGGAGACGTGAGGGCTCTCCGGCTCTGAAAGGGGCTCTCTTGAAGGATTTGGAGAGCCTCGCAGGCGCACTCCGGGCTCTGGAATCCTGGCAGGGAGACCCCCCAAATAATGCAAATTAATACCCTGGGAAATCAGATCAGTGGCCTTGAGAATCGTGTTGGGGACTGTCCAGATAAAAATGGTTTAAATTAAGATATTCCTTGCAATTTCTTCTCCTTTCCTTTCCGTCCTCCCCTCCCTTCCTTATCCATTCCCCACCTTCCCTTGCCTTCTTCCTTCCTCCCTCCCTCCCTCCCTTGCTTTCTTCCCTTCCCCTCCCCTCCCTCTTTTATCCATTCACCACCTTTCCTTTCTTTTCCTCCCTCCCTCTCCTTCCCTTGCTTCCTTTCCTTCCCCTCCCCTCCCTCTCTTATCCATTCACCATTCCTTTTCTTCTGCTTGCTTTCTTCCTTCTGTCTCCCTCCCTCCCCTACCTATTCACCTTTTCTTTTTCTTTCTTTTCTTCCCTCCCTTCCTTTCCTTCCCCTCCCCTCCCTCTTATCCATTCACCATCCTTCCTTTCTTTTCCTCCCTCCCTTCCTTCCCTTGCTTCCTTTCTTTCCCACCCTCTTATCCATTCACCTTTCCTTTTCTTCTGCTTGCTTTCTTCCTTCTTTCCTTCTCTTCTCTTCCCTCCCCTACCTATTCACCTTTTTTTTCTTTCTTTTCTTCTCTCCCTCCTTCTCTTCCCTTGCTTCCTTTCCTTTCCCTCCCCTCCCTCTCTTATCCATTCACCTTTCCTTTCTTTTCCTCCCTCCCTCCCTCCCTTGCTTCCTTCCCCTCCCCTCCCTCTTATCCATTCATCACCTTTCTTTTCCTTCTGCTTCCTTCCTTCCTTCTCTTCCCTCCCCACCTATTCATCTTTTCTTTTTCTTTTCCTCCCCCCCTCCTTCCCTTCCCTTGCTTGTTTCCTTTCTTTCCCCTCCCTCTCTTATCCATTCACCACCTTTCCTTCTTTCCTTTCCTTTCCTTTCCTTTCCTTCTGCTTGCTTCCTTGCCTTCCCTTCCTTATCCATTCCCCACCTTCCCTTCCCTATGACCAAGACAAAAAGGTCATAAAATGATCGTTGTGGGTCGAGCACTAGCTGTAAGAGTGAGTGTGCTCCGGGGCTGTGAAACGGGAAAGATTTTTAAGAGCCAAAAGAGAAAGAGAAAAACTAGAAGAGAGAACTCAAGGCTCTTAATCCACAGGTTATCTCATGCAGCAATATCGGTTTTTGGAGAACAGTCCTTATTGATGGCCACACTTACTCAGAAAGCAGTAATTCCTCTGTTTTCCGGTCTGGGTATCTTTTGGCCAAAAAATGGAGCGTAAACCTTTTAAAGGGCCCAGCCGTTCTTGCAGCTCCGTCTCCCCTTGGCATTTCCTCAATCCGGCCAAGTACAGGATGCCTTCGTTTTCGGGATCTCTTTCCAGCTCTTGCAATAGCATCTCGCCATCCAGGGTCATCTCGGTGACGGGCCTTTGAACCTTAGACGAAGGAAGCCAAACACGGGGGACAAAAGGCTGGTAAACATTGGTTGGCCTATACCAGAGAACTTTCCTGCTGCATTGGGCAGGATGAGTCCTTGGTTTTGCTTCACCCTGTTGGATAATCCACAGTTTACCAAGAGAAGAGAATATCTGTAGCTCAGGGTTGAACTGGGGGCTTTTTCTTGTAGGCATTTTATTACCCAAATAGGTAATATCATCAGTGCTAGAGGGGAGGAGGAGGAGGAGGAAAAGGACTGTGGGATTCTTGGTGCTCTCTGAGTTTAGTTGTTTCCTTGGGTGATGTTTCATTACCCAACAAGGTTACATCATCAGTCCTAGAAGGGAGAGAGGTTTGCAGAGGAGGAGGAGGAGGAGGAGGAGGAGGAGGAGGAGGGGTCCTTGGTGCTCTCTGAGCTTGGTTGTTTTTTTTTTAATATAAAAAGTTTTTTTATTTTAAACAACATTAAAACACATTAAAAATCAAACATATACATACAACAAGAAATAACACAATAAAGCGAAATGTCATTTTTTTTTCCCCAGCTATATACAGCGGTCTATTCTTTCTATAACATCAATATTTACAAATATTTTAGTGTTCACTTATTCGACGTTCATTTTCTATTTTGTATCATTTCCTCTTGACTAACAAAAGATCATACTCGTTTCTCCCCTCCTTTCTTCATTCCTTTAACTTATCTCCTTATGTTTCAACCAGTCATACCATCTACTCCAAACCTTACAGTGCTTTGATTCTTCTTTCCCCTTAATTTCCTTAGTTCATTTATCTAGTTCTGCACATTCCAGAATTTTTTTGAATTAAATCCTTTTCCGTGGATAAATACTTCCTTCTCCCAATATTGCGCGTATACAATTCGTGCTGCTGTCACTATGTGCAATATAACAGACTGTATTTCTTTAGGATAATGGTCTACTGAAAATTCCTAACAAGCTTGCTTGTTTTCTTGCAGAAGTTTCATAACCGAACTAGGTAACTAGGTTACCGAATTGACTCGTGACAACATCTGCAAGGAAGCAGCCAAGCTCAGAGAGCACCGGAGACCTCACACAGGACAATTTGCTGAGGTCACGTACTAAGCAATAGTTGGTATAATGGCGGTTTGGAATAAACCATCATGGTCAGGGATCTCGTTTCCTATGAAGCTCTTTTTCTAGGTTCTATTTATTGATGCTCTTTTCCCTTCTGGAGGGAACAAGTGGAAAATAAATAAATCACAACTGATTGTGTCTATAATCAATAGAATCAATAAGCTTTCCTTTCATGAAAGCAAATACAGGGAGAAGGAGAAGGAGAAGGAGAAGGAGAAGGAGAAGGAGAAGGAGAAGGAGAAGGAGAAGGAGAAGGAGAAGAAGAAGAAGAAGAAGAAGAAGAAGAAGAAGAAGAAGAAGAAGAAGAAGAAGAAGAAGAAGAAGAAGAAGAGTACAATTATGCCAAACAGCAGCAGGCCCATTGTGAATTTTTGCAGACTACATGCATGCCGTTCGCTCTCCACCCTGGAATTGGCAGGTGAGCGGAAAGCTTACCTTGAGGGCCGATCCTCCAATTTCTGCTCCGTTCAGGTTTTCCAAAGCCAACTGTGCCCCTTCCAACACTTCATATTGGATACAGAGATGGGGCTTTGGGAAAGACAAAAAGGGACCCCGGCAGTTAAATAAGGGGTTTGGTGCTTCCCAATTCTCAGATCCTTCCTCCCTAATTGTTTCCTCCCTCCGTCCCGGCTAAATTCCTTCCTTCCTCCCAGAGAAATTCCCTGGCCTAGCTTTTCCCCTTTTGGTATTTGCACTGGCCGCTTTCCAGGACAGCAAAATGGTCTGACGACTTGCCTTAAACGTTTCTGAAATGACCCGGATCGTCTGAATGTGGCCGCATTTCCCGAAAGCTTTGTTCACCGTCTTCAGACAAAGGTCTTTGGTCAAAGGGCCTACGTAGACGGTCAGCAGGTCCGAAAGCTTGGCCCTCATCTAGGAAAAGATGGAACCACTTAGAAATGGAACCCACAAGGCTGCATGCGGTCCTTGACTTAACGACCACAACTGAGCCCCAAGAGGTCTGCGGCTAAGCGAGACATTTGTTAAGTGAGTTTTGGGGAACTGGGGAAGATCTGCTTACCTTTGAAGTAGTTTCTGCGTGGAGGTCAGCTGTGACGTGTTTCGAATCCAAAACCAACTGAATTATGTTAACGGGAGATTTAGGAATCTCTTCCAGGGCTTTCTGGAGAATCTGAAAAGGGTTAACGATGGAATTGGGAGATGTTGCAATGTCTCCGCGCATTGGAGAAAGATGAGATGCTTAGAAAACATATGTAGTGTTAGCACTGATATGGTTACCCAGTTGGGCCATGAACTGTCTGTGAGAAAACAACTAAGTTCAGAGAACTCCAAGGGCCCCTCAATTCTTCTACTCCTCTTTCTCCTCCCCCTCGTCTCCTCCTGCTCTCCGCAAGGCCCCCCCCCCCTTTCCTACCACTGATGATGTTCCCTAGTTGGATCATGAAATCTCTGCAAGAAAACCACGAAGCTCAGAGAGCATACAGAATGTGACCCCCTCCTTTCAACCTTCACTTTACAAATATAAGGAGCCTGGATAGCTCTGCAGACTAATGCATTGTAATTAAACACCAGTTGTCTGCAATGACTGTAAGTTCGAATCTCGCCAGGCTCAAGGTTGACTCAGCCTTCCCTCCTTTCTAAGGTAGGTAAAATGAGGACCCAGTTTGTGGGGGCAATAAGCTGACTTTGTATAAATATACAAAAGTATGAAGGCTATTGCTTAACGCCTTGTAAGCCGCCCTGAGTCTTCGGAGAAGGGTGCATATAAATCAAATTTATATATATATATATATATATATATATATATATATATATATATATATATATATATATATACACACACGTGTGTGTGTGTGGTGTGTGTGTGTTTTCTGAGGTTTTCGCGGGTGTTTGTGTGTAGGTCTTTGGTTATTCGGGTCTTCTCCCACGTAAAATTGGAAGTGTCTTGGCGACGTTTCGACGAAGTCTCATTCGTCATCTTCAGGCTGGTGTTCTTGGCTTCGTGCTTCCAGGAGCAATTGCACGAAGCAATTGCACTTCGTGCTTCCAGGAGCAATTCCAGGAGCAATTTCACGAAGTTGAGAACACCAGCCTGAAGATGACGAATGAGACTTTGTCGAAACGTCGCCAAGACACTTCCAATTTTACACGGGAGAAGACCCGAATAACCAAAGACCTACATACAAACACCCGCGAAAACCTCAGAAAACATATATTCCTTTATTGATATATATTATTTATTATTTATTGGATTTATATGCTCTGTCGAAAACTACGACAGAGAAACGCAACCAAATGCTATTCATAACTCACTTCCTCATTTAAGGAAGCCGTCTGATTCTGAGCATTACTTCGTTCTCCCGGAAGCAACGCTTTTTCACTGGCAGGCTGCAAGTTGTCTAAAAGGCTAGAAGGCAAGAAGAAAAACCCAACGTTAAATAAACTTGAACGGGTACAGTTATTCCTCGACTTACGACGGCTCATTCAGTGACTGTTTGATCCAGTAGAGTCGGCGGCGGGAGGCTCCGCCTACCCACCCGGAGATCATCACATCCCGTTTCTTAACCCTCTGCGTTTATGCAGAAGGCTCTGCGCATGTGTGAAGGAGGCACATGCGCTCCCACTTGCAAACCGGTAGAGAAAGTACAGTGGTATTTAACCTCACCTGGAGTTTGGTACCCCTGTCTGGATCCCCTCTCTTTGTTCCGCCCTGACCCTGACGGTCTCTATCTCTTCCATCTTCTTTTGCTCGGACAATCTGGCTTCCAGATTCAATTCTGCAACCTAAGACGGGGGAAAAAAACCCTCCCTAATATTACAAATTCTTCTCTTGCACGTTTGGCTTCCTATCGGTCCTTCATATTGTTGGTTAAAGGCCTTGTTTTCCACTGAAGTTAAGCCTAAGGACCTCTTGAAGGACTTCTAGGGGTATCTCCCTAATTTTTTGCACCCGGGGCCATTCTTCGCTGTTGTAAGGGCTGGGGAAAACGTGTCCAGTCACCCGTGATGGCGAACCAGTGGCACGCAATGCCCTCTCTGTGGGCACGTGAACCGTTGCCCCAGTTCAGCTCCGCCGCGCCTCCTGCCGGCCAGCTGGTCTTCGTGTCTCTGCAATACATCTTGTGAGATCCGGCCATGAATGGTGTGAATGGGTTTTAATTTTTAAATGTTTTTATAATGGTTTTTTAAATGTGGACCTGGTGGCTCAGCAGACTAATGCACTGTGATTAACTCCAGCTGTCTGCAATTCTTGTAAATTTGAATCTCACCAGGCTCAAGGTTGACTCAGCCTTCCATCCTTTCTAAGGTGGGTCAATTGAGGACCCAGTTTGTGGGGGCAATAAGCTGACTTTGTATATACAAAAGTATGAAGGCTATTGCTTAAAGCACTGTAAGCCGCCCTGAGTCTCCGGAGAAGGGCGGCATATAAATCAAATTAAAAAAAGAAGGAAGGAAGGAAGGAAGGAAGGAAGGAAGGAAGGAAGGAAGGAAGGAAGGAAGGAAGGAAGGAAGGAAGGAAGGAAGGAAGGAAGGAAGGAAGGAAGGAAGGAAGGAAGAATATTCAGCTGCCTGCAATTACTATAAGTTCGAATCTCCCCAGGCTCAAGGTTGACTCAGCCTTCCATCCTTTCTAAGGTAGGTAAAATGAGGACCCAGTTTGTGGGGGCAATAAGCTGACTTTGTATAAAATATATACAAAAGTATGAAGGCTATTGCTTAACGCATTGTAAGCCGCCCTGAGTCTCCGGAGAAAGGCGGCATATAAATCAAATTAAAAAAAGAAGGAAGGAAGGAAGGAAGGAAGGAAGGAAGGAAGGAAAAGAAAGAAAGAAAGAAAGAAAGAAAGAAAGAAAGAAAGAAAGAAAGAAAGAAAGAAAGAAAGAAAGAAAGAAAGAAAGAAAGAACATTCAGCTGTCTGCAATTACTGTACGTTTGAATCTCCCCAGGCTCCAGGTTGACTCAGCCTTCCATCCTTTCTAAGGTAGGTCAATTGAGGACCCAGTTTGTGGGGGCAATAGTGTAAAATATATACAAAAGTATGAAGGCTATTGCTTAACGCATTGTAAGCCGCCCGGAGTCTCCGGAGAAGGGCGGCATATAAATCAAATTTTTAAAAAAATGCATTGTAAACCACCTTGAGTCTTCGGAGAAAGGCGGCATATAAATTGAACTAATAAATAAATGAATAAATACATGCGTGGGGGGGGGGGGGGCAGGGTGTCCAGCCTCCTTCTCAAGCAGGAGAACCTATAGGACCATCTCAGACAAGCGACTGTCCAGTCTCTGCTTAAAAGCCTCTAGCGATGGAGCGCCTGCCGTTTCTGGAGGCAACCTGTTCCACTGGTTAATTGTCCTCACCGTTAGGACACGATCAGTGTAAAGATACATTTATCCCTGTCCTTAAACAACGGTCTTAAAAGAGCTTAAGGTACTTACTTTCCTGGGTCCTTGTTGAATGAAATACTGGGCCAGTTCGAGGGCGCACTGGGCGTCTTCGGTGGGATCGTGACCCAGTTGGGCCTTGTTCTGAATTTCTTTCCTAAGGAACCATGCAACCGGGACAATCCATGAACATTTATATGCTCTTACTGTGTAGCAAAGAAGCAGGTGGATTTAGGTAGAATATTTTGTAGCTCCTGAGTCTCCGGAGAAGAGCAGCATATAAATCGAACCAATGAATGAATGAATGAATGAATGAATGAATGAATGAATGAATGAATCAGTCAGTCAATCAGTCAGTCTACAGAGCTTAAAAGTTGCCAAGCTTGGACCCCCCTTGCCCTAAGCAGATATATACTTGTAGGACTTAACAATTCTTTAATTATCCATCAACAACTCTACCCTTCCTCGGAAAGGAGTTGCTTTCACGGTGGAGCAATTCAGAAATAGCCTAATTGAAAAGTGTGAGGAGACATGCCCGCAGGCAGAAACTCAACCCAAATCTTCTTACCCTAACACAGCAGCTGCTAAAAATTTCAGCTTGAACCTTCTGCCCCCTTTCCGGGCGTAGAGAAGCGAAGTGTCTATAACGTTCGGGTGAATCATCTGGAAATACGAGAGGGGAAAAAAAGGAAAAACGTTTCAAAACACGGTGTTTTAAAACAAACAAACAAACAAAAAAATACGATATTTTGACCGTCCTGGATTTACGACCATTCCTTTTGTGACTGTTACAAGGACGCTGAAAAAAAGGGACTTACTGTTCTGCCCCGGCTACGGACCCCAAAGAACACAGCACACACCAATTCTATACAAAACTTAAATTTACTAAAATAACTCAGTTTTTTCCAAACAAAGACTGTTAATAAACTTTCTTAACAGCCTACAAGAAACCAAAGATAAAGTACCGTATTTTTTGGTGTATAAGACGCACCTTTTTACCCCCCCCAAAGGGGGTGCAAATCTGGGTGCGTCTTATACGCTGAATGTAGCCCCGTCCACCCGCCGGCCCCCACCATTCGGCCATTTTCGACCAGTTCCAGGTGGCAGGGATCTGGGTCGGGGCACAACCTGAGGAACAAACGTCTTCGGGATGGTCTGGGGGGAGGGGGGGGGGAATCTGCCCTGCAGCTTCGGGGAAGAAGGAGGGTGCCACGATTTGCGGCTGGTCACCCCTCTGGCCACGCTGACTTCACTCCCCAGCAATGTGAGGAGCCGTCATCGCCGCTGCCTAAGCCCTCTCTGCGCCCAGGAGCCAAACTGAGCTGAATGGGAGCCCCTGAAAGGGAAACGTTCCTCCTGTCCAGCCATTGCTGCCCGGATTCCCCAATGCAATTCTCAAGAGTCGCGCTTCAGGTGGCGGCCAGTTCCCCTGCAATGTGCAGCGGGGAACTGGGAAGTGCTTTGGATTTTGGGGGGGGGGGGGGGGGGGAGATTGTAGCGCTGCCGCCTGAAAGTGTTTTTCTGCACGTTGCAGAACCGCCCCCCCCCCCCCCCGTCCTCCTTCTCAGCAGACTCAGCTTCTCTTTCCTCCTGGCCAGATCTGCTGCCTGAAACACGGTGCATTTTTTTTTTGTCTCTGCCCACGCCCCATGTTTGGAATCGGGAAGGGGATCGCGGGTTCGGGCGGCAGATCGAATTGGCCACCATCTGAAGCGTGTTTCAAGTTTCCTGACAGAAAGCCCAGGGGCAATTTGCAGAGAATCCAGATGCGAAAGAGAATGAACTGAAGTTGTTCCCTACAATTTGCTTCAGTCGGTGTTCCTCCTTAAATAGGCTAAGGGAGTGGCCAATTAGCCCCAAGCCTTACTCTCGAGGAGACTTTCTCCTGAGGAGCCACTCCTGCCTTTTGGCTGCTTTGCGCGCCCGTGCATCGAGAAGAGGCTCCTCCTATTTTCCTCGTCACTTATGGGAGCTTCTGGAGGTTCTGAAGGCCCTGGCTGACTAGATGACCTACAACAGTGATGGCTAACCTTTTTGTCATTAACCTTTTTGTCATCGTGTGCCAGGAGCAGGAGGAGTGCAGGGGTGGGGGCGCACAAGGCCGTTTTTGTCCTCCCCAGTTTCCTAGAAAGACTCTGGAACCTGGGGAGAGCAAAAAACGGGCCTTCCGGTCCCACCGGAAGTTGGCAAACAGACCGTTTCAGGCCTCCGTGGGGTGGGGAAGGCCGTTTTCGCCCTCCCCAGGTTCCTACAAAGGCTCTGGTGCCTAGGGAGAGAGAAAAATGGGCCTTCCTCACCACCCCGAGGCCATCCGGAGGCAGGAAACAGCCTGTTTCCCTACTTCTGGTGGGCCCAGAAGGCCTGAAAACCAGCTGGCCTGAGCTGAGCTCACGTGCCCAACAATATGGCTACGCGTGCCACCTGTGGCAACCGTGCCATAGGTTTACCATCACGGACCTACAAGGTCTCTTCCAACTCTGTTTATGAATCTAATCTATGAATCTATGGAACCTCAACTTTGTACTTTTACGCAATGCCATAATCTAGCCATTTCTATAGCAACAAACCTATCTGATCGGCAAAACCTCAAATCAAAGTTTCATTTTTTTCCCCACCTCGAGTACAAAGTCCAGAAGTTCCCTCCCTCATCCCTCGCTTTGACCAAAGCAGTCCACTTATCCATCTCCGCTGAGTCCATTAACTTTGGCAGCCGTCCGTCCATTGTATTCTGTGACTTTAAGTTTTAATGCTGCATCATGCTGTAATGCTGAGTCATGCTATAATTAATTGTAATTTAACAATGTATTTAAGAAAGGTACTGGAAGGTATTCAGTTGATGATAGGCTGCTATCATCACGTGCGTGTGTGGGTGGATCTGCTACCATCCGGGGTTTGTGAACCAACTACTGTTTGTTTGGTAAGAGTTTGTTTGGAGTTAACCGGTAAAGACTTGGACTGTTTAGAAGACTACGAGATTGTTTATTTTCCATTATAAAGAAAACTTTTGATAACACCAGTTTGTATGTATCTCTATCTCATTGCTCTCAGCAACGTTTCTCTGTGCACTTTACTCTGCTAGTTGTTACACAACAACAATATCCTTAACAGAATCAAAGCGTCCTTCCATGTTTGAAGCTCACAAGCCTTAAAAGTTGCCACGTTTGGTGACCACTGCCTTAAGCCAAGACCTGGTGGGTTGAGACCGTGCAATAGATATACTCACTTCTAGAGCTCGGAGATCAGCATCTAAGGAATGGCCCACTAAAATGGCATCCGGAGGCAGAATCTCCTTTAATCGGTTCTGGATGTCTGCGAGGGTGGTCTGCACGGGGCTTAGCAGCTCCTCCGTGATGCCGGAGTAACTTCAAAAACACAAGAAAGAGAACATTTTAGGGCCGTCGAATGGACTATTTCCCACGAGGGTCTTTCAAGAAAGTAACATTCCAGCCCAGATAATAATAATAATAATAATAATAATAATAATAATAATAATAATAATAATAATAATAATAATAATAGTAGTAGTAGTAGTAGTAGTAGTAATAGTAGTAGTAATAGTAATAATTTTATTTCTATACCGCCCCTCTCCCGAAGGACTCGGGGCGGTGCACAGCCTAATTAAAAGCACAAGACAAACAACAATTTAAAAATTAAAAATATTTAAATAATTTGGCTCAATATAAAACCCCAAATTTAAAAATCCCAGATTAAAACCAATTTAAAAATTGGCTTTTAAACCAAGCCCGAGATCCTGCAACCCTCAGAATTACATGCCAGTTGCCAAGGCTCTGAATCTTGACCAATAGGGATGTTGCAACGGTCATAAGCGTGAAAAAACGGTCGTAAGTCACCTTTTTCAGTACCACTGCAACTCTGTGCGGTCACTAAATGAATGGCTGTAAGCAAGGGAGGGCTGCTGGGGGGTTCGTGAGAACCTCTAGCTAAGATTCTGTGCAGTTCGGAGAACCTCCCAAATCCCACTCCTGGGTGCCCCCACCTGTCCCACTCCTCCCAGGAGCCCCCATGCGCCCCGTTTTGGATACAGGTAAGTGCAGGGAGCGCACGGAGGCTTGAGGAGAGCGAAAAATGGCCCTACTGGACGTTTGGGAAAGGGGCCTCCGGAGCCTGGGGAGGCCGTTTTCACCCTCCTGGAGGCTCAAGGAAAGCCTTTGGAGCCTGGGAAGAGCAAAAGGGCCTCTGACACTGTGGTGCAGGAAGCCAACTAGGCCACGCCCACCGTGGCCACACCCACCCAGCAACTGGGCAGAGAACTATCTGACAGAGGACTATCTGCATAACTATAGATCTGTGAATTCCTAGGAAGGTGCCTTTTTAACTAACCCTAACCCTAACTTCCTGTCAACCAAACTGTCTTAAGCTTCGCTGCCTCTTTGCTCTCTGGGAAGCAGCCCCTCCCTCCTCGGAATCCAGACTACATTCCACTACACTCATCCCAATCACCGGCCTGCATCTCCTGCATATACTCCCAGGATGCTACATGTAAAAGTTTAAAACCAACAGATACACACACACACACACACACACACACACCTTATCCAAATACGTGGCTTGGCCTTAAAAAAAAAAGCTGTATCAAATGGAAGAACCCACATTTCAAGCAACTGTAGTACCCGAACATTCAAAATTCTGGGTAGTGTCCCAGGTTTTACAACGGTTATCAGTTTAAGCGACATACCAGGTAAGGTAATTCCTGATTGGCCGTCCTGGCTTGACAAGCTCGTTCATAAGGCACTGACCGGTGGTGTCCACCAAAGCAATTCGGGTGAGTTCTGACCCTTTATCGGTGAAACACTGGTCAAAAAGAGAAAAGGGGAAGAAAGGTTGATGGTCCCATGATAGGTGAACGGATGGGATTCCTTTACGGAAGGGTAACAGCTTTCACTGAACTCTGGTGCTCTCTCTCAGCCCTACGAAGGAGGCAGTGGCCAACCACTTCTGAAAAAAAACTTGCCAAGAAAACTGCTGGGACTTTTCCACGCAGCCTCTGAGAATAGGACACAATTAAATGGAAAAAAAGTAGTTTTGCACAAAACGTCTCAATGCACAGTGACCATATCTCAGCGTAATTGTCCAGATACAATCCATAATTATAAGCACCTCGTTCCTAAATTGTATATAACCCAGCAATTGTGACCAAAAATGTGCTCCTTTTCAACGTTGAACGACTCTTAGCAAAGAAAAGAGGCCTTTGAACTCTGATGCTGGAGAAGACTCCTGCGAGTCCCTTGGATTGCAAGGCGATCCAAACGGTCAGTCCTAGAGGAGATCAACCCTGACTGCTCTTTAGAAGGCCAGGTCCTGAAGAGGAAACTCAAATACTTTGGCCACCTAATGAGAAGGAAGGACTCCCTGGAGAAGAGCCTAATGCTGGGAACGATGGAGGGCAAAACAAGAAGGGGACGGCAGAGACCGAGGTGGCTGGATGAAGTCACCGAAGAAGTTGGCGTGAGCTGAAATGGACTCCGGGGGATGGTAGAGGACAGGAGGGCCTGGAGGAATGTTGTCCATGGGATCGCGATGGGTCAGACACGACTTCACAACTAACAACAACACCACCTCTCAAATTTAATTCCCTTCCTGCTGGAGATGGAAGTTGGGGAGTTTTGCGTGCACTCAATCACAGATTAGATCTGTACCCCAAATCAAGAACTGAAAACTTAAAGGTAAATCTTTTATAGGTAAGAAATCATTTCTTATTTACTGAGATCCAACCTTTGCAATGGGAAGAAGAGTAACGCAACACTAAATAAATACCATTTCGCAATCCAGTCCAAAGAGGGGGCTGCTATCCGTAACCGGGCCGTTGCAGAGAGTCGGGACAAAATGGCTGCGGTCGCCATAACCTGGAAAGGCAATGAACAAATTGTCACATCTGAAAAAGGTGCGGAGAGCCAACACAGTGCAACTCCTTGGATCCTAGACATGGATTATTGTTATTATGGTTTGTCACTCAGTCAGCCAGATGTTTAAGTCTGGCTCTGGCATTTTTTATCGACCTATCGAGCCTGGCCCAAGAACCTGGAATGGGGACAGGTGGATGTTTGACGGCCTTAAAAGTCGTAGAATGTAAGCTGTTCCAAGTAAAGCTACCTTTTGCAATTGACCGATGGTGAATTTGTCAATGCCGATGGCATTCAAATGGCTATTTATTATTAAAAGCCATGGTGGTGCCGCTGTTAGCATGGGGAATCGCAGGCTAACTCTGCCCACTGCCAGCAGTTCAATTCTGCCTGGCTCAAGATTGACTCTGCCTTCCATCTTTCCGAGGTTGGTAAAATGAGGACCCAGATTGTTGGGGGAATAGGCTAACATTTTAAACTGCTTAGAGAGCGTTGTAAAGCACTGTGAAGTGGTATATAAATCTAAGTGCTATTGCTATTAAATTTAATTGTTGCCTATCTCGTCCTGGGCTTATACTCTAAGACTGTGATGGCACATTGAGCCATATCGGTGGGCATGTGAGCTCAGCTCTGGCACGTATGTGCGTGCTGGCCAGCTGATTTTTGGGCCTTCTGGGCCTACCGGAAGTAGCGAAACAGGCTGTTTCCTGCCTCCAGAGGACCTCAGAAGGCCTAGAAAGGCTCTGGAGCCTGGGGAGAACAAAAAACGGGCCATCCGGTCCCACTGGCCCTCTGCGGGGTGGGGAAAGCTGTTTTTGCCCACCTCAGGCTCCTAGAAAGCCCACCATGCCATCATGTGCCAAATGTGAGGGGAGCGCAGGGGGTCGTGCACACATGCGCGGGGGTGGGGTGAATAGAATTTTGGGTGTGGGCAAGCACGAGCATGACCCCCCTGTGCTCCCCCCCGCTTTTGACACACGATGGCAAAAAGGTTAGCCATCACTGCTCTAAGAGGTTTATAACTGTAAAAAAATGAAGAAATTAAAAAAAGAAGAAATAAAAAGGATGCTAGAAAGCTTGGGTCAATTGTGGACTGGGAAGAAAAAACACCAACCTAGAACTATCATTCTGTTAGCCTTTTGGGAGAAACAGACAATCGAATGAAGACCATAGTTTTATTTATCTATATACTACTAAAACGTTCAATCTTGTGACCTTTAACTGGATGAAATGGTGCGTCTTAGGACAACAGCTTTTGATCCGAGGTACCTCCAATGGGCTAATGCGTCCAAAGTTCAGTACTCCCGAATTAAATTTGGAGAAGTTGTGGCTGCTACTGCAATCACGTGATCTTCGGTTTCAACGTTCTGTGACAGTTTCCCAGGCACTCTTGCAATCCCTTACTCCCTCCATCATTTAGGAGCAGGAACAGGAGATTTCCAATTCTCCCTGCCAGATTCCCACAAGAAAACTCACTGGGGAAGCCAGTGGGAAATCAGAAGTAGCTTCTAACTTCCACTGTTTTTTTGCCCGCCTGTGGTCATTCTGCTTCTCCGTTTAGGCAAGGACATATCTCTGAAACAGTGACTCAATAGGACACAGGTAGTCTAGTTCTAACTATTACGGCTATGACCTGTCCCTCTTCTCGACATCTAGAATTTGATCGTAAATGTGGATTCTAAGACAGCTTACCTTCTACAGGGTAATCATAGACACGCATCTCCTCGCGAGTTAAAATATAACTTGAGAGACGGCAGCATTTTTCTGCGTGTTTCTGAATGATGGGAACATCGTCTCCCCCTGAAACCAAGGACACACTTGCTCTAAGTATCTGTATTAGCATTTTTGCCCCTTTTCTGCCAGCAGTCTCTTCAGTGTGTTGTGAGAAGACAGAAGGAGGCTTTTACAGATCATTCGATTTATTTTATGGGGGCTTTTTACATGTCATTCGATTTATTTAGATTTATAACGGCTGCTTATCTACCAATTCACTGGTTACATGGCAGTTGTTTTAATCAAAGCAAAATTAAAGCGTCATAAAACAACTACCACGCCTCTTTCAGAAACGTTAAACCAATAACCATACAATAAAATCAAGCTGCAAGACGACCAGCAATAATAATAATAATAATAATAATAATAATAATAATAATAATAATAATAATAATAATAATAATAAACCTACACATTTTCATTCTTCACATATGCCAATTTGTTGTTTAACTACGTTCTGCCTAAAACAGTTTATTCCATTTATTCTCTGCTTGGAAACGAAACACTTTAGAAATAAGGGAACGTTCAAATTAAACAATTTTAAGCAGCCCAATTTTACAGAGGGGTACAATTTGGCTAATTTTTTTTTTAAAAAGTCACCTGTGGTTTATAAAAGGCCGAATTATTTGCACTATTTGCAAAGGTATCTGCTATAGACTATACAGATAGTCCTCAACTTATGGCCATTCGTTTAATGGCTGTCTGAAGCTACGACGGTGTCGTACGAAGTCCAATTCTCATACTGATGACCAATTCTCACATGTACGATCGTGGTGTTCCCTTAACAACCATGATGGTTTGTTTAGCAACTGTTGTAAAAATATCATGAAACAGGGTCAGACTGAACTTATGACCATGGGGGTCTGACTTGATTTATGACTGCAATGGCTTTCGGTAGAAATTCCAACCCCAATTGCGATCGTAAATCGAGGATTAGCCATATGTGTTACACAGCAGCCTTATCCACCTGGACTTTCAGAAAATAACAAAGGTATGGATGAGGGAATTGAAAAGGAATATATTAGTACCTTTCCTGCTGAGCTGTTGACGATCGCTTGTATCCAATCCATCAAGTTTTTTGATAAAGTCACCAGAAATGGCAGGTAGAGAGAAACGCTGATAAAAGACATAGAACAGAGGCAAAAAAAAAGAAGACATAACACCATATTCCTTTCCATATATTCTTGTCAGAGGAAGGGGGCATTTGGAACCTTCTGATGAAAGCTGCCTTGCTTAGCAACGGCGGTCATATATCAAGGACTACTTGTACAAATACACCCCATGAACAGTGATCTGGTCTAGCAATTAAAGCATTGAAGCGGGCAAGAGACGATGGATAGATGATTTCTCTTTATTGTTGTTGTTCTGATTTGCTTCTCCTTTTCTCTCTCTCTCTTTTCTCTTTTTTTAGGTAGGTGACATGACTAGAAGTTAGGTAGGATAGAAAGAAAAAGTATTTTAATAAAGGGCGACATGATTGAAAGTTAGAATTAAGGAATAGAAATAAGAGAAGAGGGGATATTAGTGTATTATACTTTTATATAATAAAAGTAATAACAAGAGAAAATATGGAATATTTATTTATTTCAATTTATATGCCACCTTTCTCCAGAGACTCAGGGCAGCTGAGAATAACTGCACAATGGCAGATTGCAACTTAATATAAATGTGTACCATTATTAGAAATATATAAGATGACCGAATGTAATAACTATGATTAATTCTACTAGTTTTATTTGTAGGACAGTATGCTACCCTGTTCATGTATTGATTTGATATGTTTGTAAAAAATAAAAAAAACTTATTAAAAAACAACAACAGTGATCTGGTCTTGAAACAAACAAACAGGGTAAAAAATGGAATTACTTAAAAGAGTACCGTATTTTCCGGCATATAAAACGACTGGGCGTATAAGACGACCCTCCTCAGAGCCATTTAAGGCTCGTTAGAGCCTTATGGGCTGGTCTGCCTGGTTACAGGAGAATGAGAACCAGCGTATAAGACGACCCCCGACTTTTGAGAAGATTTTTGTGTGTTAGAAAGTAGTCTTATATGCAGGAAAATACAGTAATTGCGAATCCCTTGGACTGCATGGCAATCAAACCGGTCAGTCCTAGAGGAGATCAACCCTGACTGTTCTTTAGAAGGCCAGATCCTGAAGAGGAAACTCAAATCCTTTGGCCACCTAATGAGAAAGAAGGAAGGACTCCCTGGAGAAGAGCCTAATGCTGGGAACGATGGAGGGCAAAAGAAGAAGGGGACGGCAGAGACCGAGGTGGCTGGATGGAGTCCCTGAAGCAGTTGGCATGAGCTTAAATGGACTTCAGAGGATGGTAGAGGACAGGAGGGCCTGGAGGAACGTTGTCCATGGGGTCGGACACGACTTCGCAACTAACAACAACAACAAATTCCAGGGAAGAGAAGTGGGTTCTTCCATAATATCATCAATACAGATTTAAGACTATGAAGCATCCGGGATAATCAAATGTTCAGAAGGGCTCCAAACAGTTTCTCGTTAAACGGTTCTGAGAAATTGTTTTTTCCCTTCGTTTTAACAACCCAATGATTGATGGGTTTGTTTTCCGCGATTGTTTTTATGGTTGCCGTTCCTTCTAAAGCGAAGTTCTCCAGCACTTTGCAAACACCAAGGATTACAAGGAACCCGGCTCCGATTGAGAACTCCTAGCTGTGCCTGTGTGTTTGTGTGCGAGAGAGAGAAGGGGGAACGGAATTTTTAAATCACAACAATAAGCACCGGACATTCATTTGCAAAAGCCTCAGCTAGCAGTCAAAACAGTGGCCCTTTTTGGCCCACCCTCTAACCTTCTCAAACCGTGGGCTGATTGTTTAAAAAAAAAGGGGTGGGGGTGGGGAATAGGTGAGGGAGATAGAGATAACCCCTTTCTGGGGGAAATTCCCAAGAAAAACAAGCCTCTTTTGTGCCAATCCAGCCGTCTGTTTGAATGACCTTGGCTTCCGGGCAGCGGCCAGAGGAAAAAGAAAAAAAAAGCGAGAAAAAGAAAGAACGAAAGAAAGAAAGCTCATTCTTGAGAAGAATTTGAGGCTGACTTGTTCCTGGAAAGTCTTGAATTACCCTCCAAATTAGAGCCATGTGTTTCCTTGTGGCTCCAAAGCTGACCCCCCCCCCTCGCCCCCCCCCCCCCCCCGCACTCAGCCAGCCTCCCTGGTTCGAAGTATCCCGTTAAGCAAGAGCCTTGGTGGCACAGCAGCTTAAAGTGGTGTTAAAGTGACACCAGCTGCCTGCAATGACTGCGAGTTCGAATCTCACCAGGCTCAAAGTTGACTCAGCCTTCCATCCTTCCGAGGTAGGTAAAATGAGGACCCGGATTATGGGGGCAATAAGATGACTTTGTATAAAAAAGAACACTGCTTGGGTGGGGGGGGGGGGGGGGGGAAAGCCCTACTAAGCAGGTATATACAAAAGTATGAAAACTATTGCTTAATGCATTGTAAGCCACCCTGAATCTCCGAGAATGACGGCATATAAATTAAATTAAATAAAAAAAAAAGAATTGCAAAGGCAGGCAAGGGGGGGGGGAGGAATCAGTAATGACGTTGGGAAAAGTGGCAGTTACTTCTGCTGAAAGAAGCAGTGATTTCAAGAGAATTTTTTGCTTGCTTCGATAAAGCACACCACCCTGGTAAATAAACCATCAGATTTTAATTTGAATTCAGGTATCGGGCTACAAGCTAGGAGACGGGGAGTTCTAGTCTCATTTTAGGCATGAAAGCCAGCGGGGTGACTTTGAGTCCCATCGCCAGGAGATGGTGAGTTGTAGTCTTACCTTAGGCATGAAAGCCAATTGGATGATTTTGGGGCAATCACCGGGCGACAGTGAGTTCTAGTCCTGCCTTAGGCATGAAAGCCAATTGGGTGATTTTGGGCCAATCACCAGGAGACAGTGAGTTCTAGTTCTTCCTTAGGCATGAAAGCCAATTGGGTGACTGGGCCAATCACCGGCGACAGTGAGTTCTAGTCCTTCCTTAGGCATGAAAGCCAATTGGGTGACTTCGGGCCAAACACCGGGCGACACTGAGTTCTAGTCTTGCCTTCAGCTTGAAAGCCAGCTGGATGACTTTAGGCCAGACACTTTCTCGCAGCCCAACCCACCTCACAGGGTTGTTGTTATGGGGAAAATAGGAAGAGGAAGAAGTTTTATGTATGTCTGCTGCCTTGAGTTACTTAAAAAGCAATAAAGTTAGGATTAAAAAGAAAAAGAAACACAATTTAAAAAAAATTTTTTTAAAAAAAATTGATTTATATGCCGCCCTTCTCCGGAGACTCAGGGCGGCTTACAATGCGTTAAGCAATAGCCTTCATACTTTTGTATATTTATATTTATACAAAGTCAGCTTATTGCCCCCAACAAACTGGGTCCTCAATTTACCCACCTTATAAAGGATGGAAGGCTGAGTCGACCTTGAGCCTGCCTGGGATTGAACTCGCAAGTAATTGCAGCAGCTGGATCTTAAATGCTGCCTTTGCAGGAGGCATTACTCCCCTACGCTACTCAGGCTCCAATTGGACTTGGACTTGTTATGCTCCCGTTTGGTTCTACTGTGAGTTATTTAGACCCAATGCTAGGCTCATTGTTCTACAAGGTCTGCCATATAATACACAATTTCCTAGACCAGCCATCCCACCCGATGGATAAATGTCAGTGACTTACGTGTTTGAAGGTCTTTCGGAGGTGTTTGAAGTGCAGGTAGTACCGGTAGAAATGGAGCTGATCCACGTGATGTAAAATGACCACCATGACACCAGCCACATGCTTTTGGTGGTGGATACGACACCAACTGTACCACAAGGGACCACGATTATCTCTTATTTATTTTATTAAATTATTCATTTAATTCAACTTATATACCGCCCTTCTTCCCAGGGGGACTCAGGGCGGTGATGTTCCTTTCACCAGCCACATCCATGCAAATTTATTTCTCTGTTGTTATACTGGTTTCTAAACATTTAGACCTGTGGTGGCGCAGTGGTTAGAATACGGTACAGCAGGCTACTTCTGCTGACTGCCGGCAGTACTCATCTCCGTTTCAAAGCCGAGGAGCCAGCGCTGTCCGAAGACATCTCCGTGGTCATGTGGCCGGCATGACTCACCGCCAAAGACACACGGAACGCTGTTCCCTTCCCACCAAAGGTGGCCCCTATTTTTCTACTTGCATTTTTTACCTGCTTTCGAACTGCTAGGTTGGCAGAAGCTGGGACAAGTTAACGGGAGCTCACCCCGTTATGCGGTACTAGGGATTCGAACCGCTGAACTGCCCACCTTTCGATCGACAAGCCACAGAGATGTCTTGGGACAGTGCTGAGCCACCGCGTCCCCTTTTTTCCATTAAGGTTAAGAGCATATTTACCTGGGCTGAGTGACATTGTGATGTTTTCCCTGTGTGGCATACTTGAGGAATTCGCACAGTTGCTCACAGCTGATTTGGCCTTCTCCAAACATTCGAGTAGACAAAAAGGGTGTCTTCACCTTGGAAACCAAGAGAATTGACTCAGGAGTGTTTACATTCCCAAAGAAAATGTCAGGATTTAAGGCACCGTTCCCACAAACAACACCCCAGAAAGGACAGCTCATTTCTGGCAAAAGGATTGCCACACAAAACACACATCAAGACGCAAAGGAGAAACACAGTTAATAGACACAACTATCAGACATGCGTTAACTTCACAAAACTTGAACATTTATTTATATAAACACAATAAAATGCCAAATAAATTTAGTCCCAAAAGTGATTTTGTATAAACAGTCCTCCCAGGTTGACAAATTCAGCTCTGGACAAAATACAAGCAGCTTCTAAAAGTTTCTGGAGCTTTGTAAATATTCTTTTTTTTGTGTGTGTATGTGTTTCCTACTCTGAGATCAAGAATCTCAGCATCTTGGTGAAAGTTTAATCACCTTCAAATGATTAAACTTTCTGTCTAATTCTGGATATTAAACTTGGATGGGGGAGGGGGAATGAATAATGCAAAGCTGAGAAAGATGAGAAAGAGAAAATAGCCAACTGGAATAGCACATCATTCTAATTATAACTTAATGATTCATGGATATAAACGATGAAGTGCAGCATGAAAAATATAACACAGACTAAAAAAACCCTCCAGCAAATCTCTCAGAAAGAATTACGATACAAAAAATGTTTTGAAAAGAACACAAACTAAAACAGTGCCAGAGAAAAAAACATTTTGGAAAATTCCACCCAATACTTAAATT
This sequence comes from Coluber constrictor foxii, assembly GCA_038048745.1. Taxonomy (NCBI): domain Eukaryota; kingdom Metazoa; phylum Chordata; class Lepidosauria; order Squamata; family Colubridae; genus Coluber; species Coluber constrictor. The sequence continues at coordinate 6,209,700 of CM075973.1, forward strand.
GGTATTTTTAAATTATTATTATGGGGAAGGATGCACTAAAACATGCCATAATGGCAAATCCTCTGGAATTATATATCCATAAACAAACCTTACTTCACTAGAAACTTTAATTTTCTGATGATCTGGGGGAATGTCATCTTCCTCAACCTTCCTCTTTCTTTTAGCTTTCCGGTTCTCTCCTCCAGTTTTCTCATCTTCATAATACCTTTTCTTTACAACTCCATGAGTTTGTGCAACCATTTTATTCATAACTCTCTCTTCAAGTGGAACTTATCTATTAAACAAAAAGAGCAACGCGGAATATTTAAAAATAACAAATTAATGTGTAGACCAAGGCAACTATCAATGTTGGACCACTTCTAATTGCAGCAATACTAATAAGTTGAAACTCTACTTATTTCTGTTTAGGGATTGAATGAAGGAGAATTATTTATCTATCTACTATCTATTTATATCTATCTATTTGTCTCCATCTTTCCCTATCTATCTATCTCATCTATCGATATCTAGTCTAGTTTAATCCAATCTAATTTTATTTCCACCCATCTCACTAGAGAGGGATAAATCTATCTCAGCATCTACTTCTATCCTACTATCGTAGCACGATTTAGAATGTCCTGACATACGACATTCTTGCATGGTATGGGAGCAGCTCTGTAGCGGACAAAAAAGTTCTACAGAGAATCATTAAAACTGCTCAGAATATCATCGGACTCTACCATCCCTGGATGACATCTTCGAATCTCACTGCTTGAGGAAGTTGCATAACATTCTCAGAGACTCTTCCCATCCTGCTTACAATCTTTTTGGACTGTTGCCTTCTGGCAGAAGATACAGAACGATTAAAACTTGGACCGCATGTTTTCTAAATAGTTTTTATCCCAGAGCTATAATTGCACTCAACGATGAACTAAAGGGCCACCATCAGTGAGCTGTTGGACAGCATTACTTGGTCTGTTGTGTGGATGTTTGGGTGGTTTAGGGGTAGGGAATTGTGGTGGGTGGGAGTGTTTGGGGATTGTTATGTGTGTTGGGCCTGGTCTTTGGGTGTTAAGTGAATTTTGCTGTATGGGTATACTGTATATACATGTACAATGACAATAAAAATATTATTATTATTAGAGATGCAAGTAAGATTTTTCCCCCTCCATACAGTAATATGACTTTCATCATCAAGTTATACATCATCATCATCATTATTATTATTATTGATTGAATTTGTATATCACCCTTCTCCTGAAGGACTCATACATAAGAATAACTTAATTTTAGAATGAATAATATAATATAAATAAATAACTCTGGAACATGCTTAACATTCATTCTAATAGAACATCAAGCCTCTTTGATAAAATGAGTCTAAGAGCCTCAGTTAGCTCAACCGGCTGAATAGTCTGTTATTAACATCCAGCTGTCTGCAGTTACACCAGTTCGAGGCTCAAGGTTGACTCAGCCTTCCATCCTTTCTAAGGTAGGTAAATTGAGGACCCAGTTTGTGGGGGCAATAAGCTGACTTTGTATAAAAAATATACAAAAGTATGAAGGCTATTGCTTAACGCCTTGTAAGCCGCCCTGAGTCTCCGGAGAAGGGCGGCATATAAATCTAATAAAAATAAAAATAAAAATAAAATAAATTGAATCTGCATTTCATGTAATATTAATAGCAAGCCCTTGTGGTATTACTATTCTACCTTAATTTATTCTAATCCAATTTAATGAGAACATTAAATGAGAGCAGTAGTAGCAGCAGCTCTGAACTATTCTATTCTACAAACACGGACTAAAGCTATGTTTTCCAAACTTGGCAACTTTAAAGTGGGTGAATTCCAACTCCCAGGATTCCCCTGTCCCCCCCCCCCATGCTCGCAGGGAATTCTGGGACTTGAAGTCCACACAGACCTTAACGTGGCTAACTCTGGAAAACAATGGATTGAAACAACAACTCGCACGATGTAATGAAGTCCATCCTCAGAATGAAAAATAAAGAGCAGCTCTCAGCACCCTCGTTGCACCCGGCCTTGCCTGCGAGGAAGCAGCTCCCATAATCCTGTAAGAAAAGATAAAAAGTTAACTCTTTTATAGAATGTATTAATTGAAATACTAGAAATTATAAAGGCTCTATTGCCATATTTCTCGACTTTGGAAGCTTGAAGATGGGTGGACTTCAGTTCCCAGAATTCCCCAGCCAGCGCTGGGCGATGAGCCTGGTGGCGCAGTGGACTAAAGTGCTGTTAAAGTAGCACTTAGCTGCCAGCTGCCTGCAATGACGGCAAGTTCGAATCTCACCAGGCTCAAGGTTGACTCAGCCTTCCATCTTTCCGAGGTAGGTAAAATGAGGACCCAGATTGTGGGGGCAATAAAATGACTTGTATAAAAAAGAACACTGCTTAGGGGGGCCCAAAAGCCCTACTAAGCAGGTAGAAGAGCCTCAGATAACTCAACAGGCTAGATAGCCTGTTATTAACATTCAACTGTCTGCAATTATTGCAAGTTCGAGGCTCAAGGTTGACTCAGCTTTCCATCCTTTCTAAGGTAGGTAAATTGAGGACCCAGTTTGTAGGGGCAATAAACTGACTTTGTATAAAATATACCAAAGTATGAAGGCTATTGCTCAATACATTGTAAGCCGCCCTGAGTCTCAGGAGAAGGGCGGCATATAAATCAAACTAATAAATAATAAAAGAAAGAAAGAAATCTTCAAGCTACCAAGGTTGAGAAACACTGCTCTATTGCAAAGCCTCAGGAACAAGGGCAAAGGGAAAAGCCACAGGAAAAAGATGCATTATTTTGTGTCAGCTTGACCAAAACCTCCATGAAAGCTCACCCACAGAGGGCGAGAGAAATAAAGAGGCATCCTGTTGTAAATTAGCAAAAGCGATCACCGCAAAACGCAGGAAATCAGAAAATGAAAGAAAGTTTCATTTTGAGCACGTACGCAGGATGTAAACAGGCAGGAACTGGGGGGGGGGGGAGGGGGAGGTATGATGTATACTTGGGCTGATAAAAGGTATAAAAAGGATTGTTTGAAACTTGGAAAAGCGCGCTTCACGATCTCCAGTCCAACTCCAAGCCGCCCTGAGTCTTCGGCATATAAATTGAAGTAATAAAATTGAACTAATAATAAACTTGGGAAGAGACGTGGAGGTTTTTTGCAAAAACGTTTTTTGCAAAAACGCATTGCAATAAACTCCTCTTTGTTTGCACACCAGAGTTGTCTATCGAATTAGCGAGCATCATTTTATTTTATTTTGTGCGTGTGTGTGTTTAAATCTCCCAATGCCCAACCGTGATCAGCAAAGTTTTAAATCTGGCTGGGTGGGACGGGGTGGGGTGGGGGGTGTTGTTATAGAGAGAGGGATCCAAGCAGTGTAAAAGCAGCAGGTTTTAAAGCTGGGAGCAAGGCTGCTGTACCCTGGAACCGGTCCTTTGGTTTCCATCCGTGCAATTCTCTAGCCTAGGGGTTTGCAACCACGTGCGAGCCTGCAAACTCGTGTTAAAGGGAAGAAGAGTTGCCCTCTTCCTTCTCTCCTTTGCAAGCAGCTGCCTCCCAGGAATTAAACTGGGAACGCCTTTCCTTGCAAACACCCGCTTCCCATTAAAAAAAATAATAAATTAAAAAGGGTTGCGTAAAAGAGGATGGGGGGGAAATGAAAACAGTGAGAAGTCTAACCTGTATTCCTGGCACTCTAAACTCCTGGGGAAGGAAGCCCTTCTGCAATCGAGGAGAATCGTTGCTCGGCAATCGGCTGCCCGGGCTTGAGCTCCCACTTCCCCATCTCGCATCGCAGCTGAGCCTTGAGCGAAGAGAGCGGATTTCCAAGGCGGCCAGACCTACTTAGTCGATCGGCCGAAAGCATCGAGGGGGGGAAGGAGGCGTGGCTTGCTCGGCGGCGGGCTTTTTGAAACGGCGGCCGCCGAGTGAAAGCGAGCCGGGTGGGGGGCCGGGGAGGCGGTTGCCATGGCGACGAGGCAGCTGGCCAGGTAAAGGGGCCCAGGTAGCGTCGGCCCTTCGGTCTGTTGGGGGCTTGCAAGAGAGGCGGACCCCACCCACCCACCCACCCCGTTTGGACCCAGCTGTAGGGCAGAAGAGTCCAATTTTGGACCTTCTGGACTTCAATTCCCAGAATCCCCCAGGCAGCATGGACCCTAATTCATTCAAATGCAGTAGCCTTACATCAGGGGGGGGGGGGGTCCAACCTTGGTGGTTTTAAAGATTTGGGGACCTCAAACTCCCAGAATTTCCCCAGCCAGGTTTTCTACCTTTAAACCAGGGCTGTCCAATCTTGGCAACTTTTAAGACTTCTGGACTTCAATTCCCAGAATCCCCTGGGCAGCAGGAACCCCCCCCCCCAACTCATTAAAATGCAGTAGCCTTACAACAGGGGTGTCCAACTTTGGCAACTTTAAGATTTGGGAACTCAAACTCCCAGAATTTCCCTAGCCAGGTTTTGTACCTTTAAACCAGGGCTGTCCAATCTTGGCAACTTTAAGACTTGTAGACTTCAATTCCCAGAATCCCCTGGGCAGCATGAACCCCCCCCCCCAAACTCATTAAAATGTAGTAGCCTTACAACGGGTGTCCAACTTTGGCAACTTTAAGATTTGGGAACTCAAACTCCCAGAATTTCCCCAGCCAGGTTTTGTACCTTTAAACCAGGGCTGTCCAATCTTGGCAACTTTAAGACTTCTGGACTTCAATTCCCAGAATCCCCTGGGCAGCAGGAAACCCCCCCCCCCAACTCATTAAAATGTAGTAGCCTTACAACAGGGGTGTCCAACTTTGGCAACTTTAAAATTTGGGGACCTCAAACTCCCAGAATTTCCCCAGCCAGGTTTTGTACCTTTAAACCAGGGCTGTCCAATCTTGGCAACTTTTAAGACTTCTGGACTTCAATTCCCAGAATCCCCCGCGGGCAGCATGGACCCTAATTCATTCAAATGCAGTAGCCTTACATCAGGGGGGGTCCAACCTTGGTGACTTTAAAGATTTGGGGACCTCAAACTCCCAGAATTTCCCCAGCCAGGTTTTGTACCTTTAAACCAGGGCTGTCCAATCTTGGCAACTTTAAGTCGTCTGGACTTCAATTCCCAGAATCCCCTGGCCAGCATGGAACCCCACCCCGCCACCCCCAACTCATTCAAATGCAGTAGCTTTACAACAGGGATGTCCAACCTTGGCAACTTTAAAGATTTGGGGATCTCAGACTCCCAGAATTCCCCCTTCCAACTCTTGTATCTTTAGAGCAGGATTTTTCAAACTTTGGACTTCAACTCCCAGAATTCCCCGGGAGCTCTGCTGGCTGGGGAATTCGGGCAGTCGAAGTCCACAGGTCTTTAAAGCGGCTGTGGGAAAATATCGACCGGAATGGCCTTGAATCAGAGGTGAAATCCAGCAGGTTCCGGAGAACCCGTAGCGGAAATTTTGAGTAGTTTGGAGAACCGGCAAATACCACCTCTGGTTGGCCCCAGAGTGGGCTGGGAATGGAAATTTTGCAATAACCTTCCCTCAGGAGTGGGGAGGGAATGGGGATTTTACAGTATCCTCCTGTCACGCCCGCCAAGCCACGTCATGCCCACAGAACCGGTAGTAAAAAAGTATGGATTTCACACTGCCTTGAATTACAATCTAATGGGGACATTGTTTTAACGCTGTAAAATTTGCATAACAAATTTTATCTCTTGGTTTGACAGGCAGCTAGGCATTATTCGAAGTGTTTCCAAACCTCCTCCCGGTGGCCAAAGCCACAAACAATGCAATCTGCGTGAGTATTCCCCTTATTTCATAAATTCAGTGTTTGCTATTATTTGCGGATTATGACAATGAGATAATATACGATTTTTTGGGGGGGTTGGGTATTACAGGGCAGCTGTTTGACTACTTAATAATTATTGATTTTGAGTCTACCTGCTGGAAGGATGCCCGAAGATGTCAAGAAATAAGTAAGCCAAGCTTTAATCATTTTAATAATTGCTTCTGTATGAACTGGGAGGAAAAAAACAAAGAAAAGGCTTGAACAGAGTTCATGAAAATGCAGGAAGTTCTTAACACACATCATTCATTTAGTGACTGTTCAAAGTTACAATGGCTTATGACTGTATTTCACACTTATGACCATTACGGCATCCCCATGGTCATGTGATCAAAATTCAGATGCTTGGCATCTTTATATTTATGACGGTTGCATTTTCCCAGGGTTATATCATATGATCCCTTTTGCGACCTTCTGACAAGTAAAATCAATGGGGAAGCCCGATTCACTTAACAACCAGATTGCTAATTTAAGAACGGCGGTGATTCACTTAACAACTGTGGCAAGAAAGATTGTAGAATGGAGCAAAACTCACTTACTTAACAAATGTCTCACTTAGCAACCGAAATGTTGGGCTCAGTTGTGGTCGTTAAGTCGAGAACTACCTGTAATCTTTTTATTTATTTATTTATCGGCATAGTTGAATTTCCAGCAGTTCTCTTGAACACCTCAAATGGAGAAATTGAGACTGAATTTCATATGTACGTCCAGCCCCAGGAACATCCAACGCTCTCTGAGTTTTGTATTGAGCTAACTGGAATAAAACAGGTATAATCATTTCAAGAGATTGTGGTCAGAGTTTGTTAGTTTCATTTTGTTTTGAAGCATTTTACTTAATTAACTTTTGATGAATGTTCTTGAAGGAATTCGCTTGCTGGCTTGAATTTATTTCTTTTATCATCACGGTATGACTTTTCTTTGAATGCTCCAAGCCTATAGCAACCTTTGAAAAAGTTTTCATTTTTATTAATTCATTTCAAAAATTGATTTAAATTCCTTTCTATTTTCAGCTGTTCATTTCTCTTCATTAAAGTGGCCCGAATATATATTAGTGGGACGCAGTGGCTAAGACGCTGAGCTTGTCGATCGAAAGGTCGGCAGTTCAGCGGTTCGAATCCCTAGCTCTGCGTAATGGGGGGAGCTCCCTTTCCTTGTCCCAGCTTCTGCCAACCTAGCAGTTCGAAAGCACGTAAAAAATGCAAGTAGAAAAATAGGGACCACCTTTGGTGGGAAGGGAACAGCATTCTGTGCGCCTTTGGCCGCACATGACCACGGAGACATCTTTGGACAGCGCTGGCTCTTCGGCTTTGAAACAGAGATGAGCACCGCCCCCTAGAGTCGGGAACGATTAGCATAGATGTGCGAGGGGAACCTTTACCTTTAATATATATTAAATGCATGCCATTGGGTGATCTTGGAAATCAAAATAAAAATGGATATGTATTGGTTGTTTTCACCATTTTGTGTATTATTTATTTATTTATTTATTTATTTATTTATTTATTTATTGAATTTCTATACCGCCCTTCTCCCAAAGGACTCAGGGCGGTGAACAGATTAAGATTTTATATACATATAAATATATTTTATAAACAGTAAATAATAAATTAAGTCAACTTGGTGTATCTACTAAGACCTCGGCATAGAATTTTGCTGTTTATGCTAACATTATGTTTATGATGTTTATTAGAGGGTGTTATGGGTTTTTTTCTGTTTTTTTGTTTGTTTTTGTTTTGCTTCTTACAGCAAAAAACTAAGTTTTTGCCCCGAAGAACTTTACTTTTTGGTCCGGTCAGAAATATCAATATCAGTCTCGATGAAACCTAATCTAAATCTAGATTCTAAATATGACCAGCAAGATCCTTTTTTTTCTTCGCATTAAGGATCAAGTCGATGAAGGGGTTCCGTTGCATATAAGCCTCTCCCAATTTTCTAAGTGGATTCACAAGATCCAGGAGGAGAAAAACATCGTTTTTGGTTCGACTGTTGCTGCTCCCGAAGAAAAATTATGTGCCTTTGTTACGTGGTCAGGTAATTCATAACGTTTATCTTATCTGTGATAAAGTTGGCTCGTTCTTCATTGCTGGACCTGCTGAAGATTAAAGACGGTGGTTTCCCCGATAACAAAATAGAAAAAGGATTATTTTGTGATGGTTTTTGACTTTTGACTCTACCTGGGACTTTGGAATATTCAAATAATATTTATTTATTGGTTCGATTTATATGCCGCCCTTCTCCGGAGACTCAGGGCGGCTTACAAAGCGTTAAGCAATAGCCTTCATACTTTTGTATAAACCTGCTTAGTAGGGCTTTCAACCCACCCTAAGTGGTGTTCTTTTTTATACAAAGTCACCTTATTTCCCCCACAATCCGGATCCTCATTTTACCTACCTCGAAAGGATGGAAGGCTGAGTCAACCTTGAGCCTGGTGAGATTCGAACTTGCAGTCACAAGGTCTAGAGGCAAATTGTTCTACTGATTAATTGTTACTGTCAATTGGTGCTCGTAAAAATCCTGTTGCTGCTCTCTGCATTCCCCCTGGCTCTTTTACCCTCTTTGCTGTGTATTTTCATGGATTTCCCACCATTGTAAGGACTAGAAACTTGCTTGAGGGAATCGGAAATTCTTTGTCCTTGTAGACATTGCCCAATCTGACTTTACAACGATAAGCGTGCGCTCCATCAAAAGGAGAATGACTCATTTACATTCCTAAGCACTCTCGGTTTGTTTGGTTTCGAAGTTATGAATTCCAGAATTGTATCCCAGAAACTGGAATTGCTCTAAGAAATTTAGATAACTGTCATGCATGCTTTACACAGTAGAGAGGGCTAAATAGACAGCTTCTTTTGCTTTTGGTCTTCATACTTCTATTGCATGAAATCTTTATTGTTGAACAAAAAGAAAATTTCACACCGAGGTTTAAAAACTGGGGGAGACTATCAGGAAACTGGAAACCTTTATGAATATTTGTTTTTATGTAGATTGGGACCTGGGAATTTGCCTGCATTATGAATGTAAAAGAAAACAGCTACGGAAGCCTAATATTTTAAATTCTTGGATTGACCTACGGGCTACTTACAAGGTGAGGATATTTGCCTTTGGTGGTAATCATGACAAGAAAATATACGTTTTATTAATTTGTTTATATTTCTCACTTCTTAACGATCCCTCTCTCTCAGAGAGGGTCTCTGGATGGCGTCCAATTTAATCCAGAGACATCCAGCTATTTTAACTACTGCCAGGGCTGAGAAAACACATTGCCGTCAGCGATTTATATTGAATTGAGCAAAACAGCAGATTTAACGAGGGTTTTATTTTCATCCTTTTGTTTCTCAGAACTTTTACTCTAGGAAACCCCAAGGTTTAAATGGCGCATTGAAAGATGTGGGTATCACTTTTGAAGGACGGGAGCACTCTGGTGAGTGAGTATTTATGTGTACGTATGACAAGGAAGGGACATGGTGGCTCAGTGGCTAAGACGCTGAGCTTGTCGATCAAAAGGTCGGCAGTTCAGCGGTTCGAATCTCTAGTGCCGCGTAACGGGGTGAGCTCCCGTTACTTGTCCCGGCTTCGGCCAACCTAGCAGTTCGAAAGCACGTAAAAATTGCTAGTAGAAAAATAGGGACCACCTTTGGTGGGAAGGTAACAGCGTTCTGTGCACCTTTGGCGTTGAATCATATTGGCCACATGACCACAGAGAAGTCTTCGGCGAGCGCTGGCTCCTCAGCTTTGAAATAGAGATGAGCACTGCCCCCTAGAGTCGGGAATGACTAGCACATATGTGCGAGGGGAACCTTTACCTTTACTAGCTGTGGCACCTCCTGTTTTCCCCCAGGCCTGCATGATTCTCGGAATACAGCTCGCCTCGCATGGAAGATGATTCGTGATGGGTGTGTAATGAAAATCACAAAATCATTGGATAAGGTTAGTGGGTTCTCAATCAAGCGCCCGTGATTGATCAACGTTGACCCAACGAGATTTTTATGGACAGAACATTTGACTTGGGGATCTTGTTTGAAGCTACGCTGGCCGGGAGATTGGTTGACTTTCTTTCTTTATGGAATCCTTAGGCACCTCCAGTGAAGAATTCCCTGGCCAGATTTGGGGAGAGTGAGAAACCTACCCACGGTGGCCCTTTGGGAATCAACCCTCTTGTCAAAGCATCACCTTTGAACGAAAGCGAAATTTCTGAAGTTCCTCCAGAAATCGAGCAAAAAGAGGAAGACTCAGCACAAGAGACGGTTCGCGTAGGCTTGTTTGAAGACGCACCTCTTACGTCTAAAAAGAGCAGGAAGACCGACGAACGTTATAGCACCAAACACAGCCTAACCTTGTCCATAGGAAGACCCCATTGGCCTCTGGGTAATCTTCAGCACCCCTGCTATAGGCCTTCAGGCCTTCAGAGCCGGGGCCAACTCATTTCAAACCCTTCCACACCCAATCAAAGGCTAGTTTTGGTCCCCACGACTCTTTCCACCGTGAACATTTCCGAGACTGACATCAGCACCACTCCAGATTGTCTATCTTTGCTGGCCGACTGGGAGGACGTCGCAATCATACCGGAACAGGAAGACGACTCAGATCCAGAATGCTCACCCTTAAAAGATAACTCCCCAACTAAGAGCGCATTCGTGATAGAAGATAGGAACAAATCGATGAATCGGGGAAGTGAACATAAGGTGGATGTTCCTCTGAGTAGAGAGCTCTCAAAATGTGTGGTCTACAAGAGTCCAAATACGACTATTTACAATGCAGGCCGAGCTCCCAACGAACCTTCCGATGCTTCTAGGTTTAAGCTCCCAGTTGTAACGGATGCAGAGGCATCTTCCCCCAACCCGCCAGACAGAAATCTTCTCGCCTCTTCGACCGAAGCCATCAAAAGGAAGCCCTCGAGCCCCAAATCTTTGCCTCCCAGCAAAAAAAACGCCTTTCAGAATCTACGAGGACGGAAGCCCAACGTCGAGCAGCTTCCCGTCGCCCAGGGCGAATCTGTGCGGCGTCTCTCCGGCCCTCTTGAGCTCTTCGGGCAATTTCAACCCGACTTTCAGGGTACCAGAAACCGGGAGGGTGACCCCTCCGTTATGCCGGTGTGGCCGAAGAGCTCGAAGGTTGAACGTTTCAAATGGGGGCCCGAATCAGGGCAAAGCATTTTATAGCTGCCCAGTGAGAAAATGCGAAAGGAATACGAAGGGCTGCAACTATTTCCGATGGGAACATTCGCTTATAAAGGAGAAAATGGCCCTTCCGGCTTCGATTTTAGAGGCTGGGGGCTTAAAGCCTTTGAAAACTCAAGACCACCCCTCCCTGGAAAATGTTAAGCCGAAGTGCCTGAATCTTCGGCCTTCCATGAGAACTTAGGCAGGAATTTTTCCCCCCTCCCTGCCTTTTATTAGGAAAATGGAGTATTTTAGACTTCGGAAAATTAGCTTTCTTTTCTACAGTGTAATCGTGTTTAGAAGCATCACCGAAACTGCGTATGCAACTTAGCATCTGGTCTCGTCTGAATGCAGTACCACAAACTGTCTTGTCTTTTAAATGTGTACTTTCTCGTCTGTACTTTCTAGGCTCCTAATTTTTTTATTTTTAGTTTTTGAATCATGTTGCCTATACTTTTAAATCGGTAAGCCCCGACTGCTGAGAAATTGCTTTTTTTTAAAGAACTGGCTTGTAAAACTTGCGTCATGCTTTTAAATGTCCTTTTAAAACGTCCTTTCATATATTCTTGATTCTGAGAAGTGAAATAAAATAAACTCCTCCCCCCACCCCCCTCCAATGACGAAGTGAAGTTTGTCCGTTTTAATACGGCACCTCCCACAAAGGAAAAACTGCTTTCTTTGGGATTGAGTTCAGTGTTGTTGTTTTTTTAACTGGTCCCAAATTTCCCTAGCACAGCAGAAATACAATTTGCAGAAAACGATGCAGCTGCTTTAATGAGTCACAGACAGGTTGCTTGCATTTCACGTTCTGGGGTATCGGAAGCATTGCACAGATCGTAGAAATTCGGTGAACTGAATGTCCTGTAAATCTTTCCGGAATTCAGAAGACGCTGGCATGGATTACGGCGTGGGGACATTGCCTGGGCTGTAACATTCACAATGGCGATTATGCTATCAGCGTCCCAAAGATAAAGGAAGGATTGATGGAATTATTTTAATTTGGAATTTGGTAAATTAGCTGAAATGCATGCAGTTAAAATTAAATCTGTCAAGCTGTCGAAGCCGTTTAAAATAAATCGCATCTCAGCCACATCTTAGATGAAAAAAAATCATTGATTTATTAGAACAACATTCTGTCCCAAGACTCATCGTAGCCAGGAATAGACTTCCGCTCCAAAATCCCTCCCTTCCTGGCTTGCTCTCCTATTCTGATTGGCCATCTTCTAAATCATTCTACTGCTCTCTGCTATCTAATCTCACAGGAATTCCCCCCTCTCCTCTCATCTCCTAGGGAATCACTAGGTGAAGTGTCAAACAGTCTCTTGCCAGATGCTCCCCTTTCTTCTTATGTCAGCCCTGAACGAAACGCAATTTAAGGGGATGACAAAATCCTTCCTCCTCCTCCTCCTCCTCCTCCTCCTCCTCCTCCTCCTCCTCCTCCTCCTCCTCCTCCTCCTCCTCCTCCTCCTCCTCCTCCTCCTCCTCCTCCTCCTCCTCCTCCTCTTCTTCTTCTTCTTCTTCTTCTTCTTCTTCTTCTTCTTCTTCTTCTTCTGGTTCTTCTGGTTCTTCTGGTTCTTCTTCTCCTTCTCCTTCTCTTTCTCCTTCTTCTTCTTCTTCCCGAGGCCCAAGTAGTGATTACCATACACAATTCAGTCCTAAACAAACTTATTTTATTAAAAACAGAATGAATTAATTCTCAGCTTAGTCCAAAACAAATTCTTCGGCCTTATCGCCAACCTTTGATGTCTTTGGCAACCTGCCAAAGGCTTTTTTTGGCAAAACCCCCACAAAGTTCAAGAGACGCTGACAAGAAGCACTGGAATCAACACCCTCGTTGCTGCTCTTTTAAGCCTTATGGGAGGAGCCAATCATCTCCTGGCCTTACTCCTGAGTTGTCCCTTTTGCTTTAGCTGCTCTTGCCTTCTGGCAGCTCTGTGCATGCATGCACTAGGAACAGGCTCCTCCTGTTCTTCTGCCTCTCTGCTGTCAGCCTCTGGAGGCTCCGGAGTCCGTATGTACCTCCCAGATGGCTTCATCTCTGCCTCCGACGCGGAGCCCTTGTCCGAGCCTTCCCCAGACTCCAGGACTGGCCCATGTTCCTCCCCAACCTCCTCACTGTCCGGCTCTGCTGCCAGCTCCACAGGCTGCTGGTGGACCACAACAACTATGAAAAGGATCTGTCCAATAATATTAATAGCTAAGCTTGAAAGCCAGCCATGTGCAACCTTTGAACTTCCAAGGGGCTCTCTTTGATTGTGGAGATCCTCAAATATGATCCTAGCTCATGAGCGGATTTATTCTATAAATAAGTGATGAAAGACACAGCTCAACTGCCCTGAAACCTATTAGGTTCCATTCGCCCACCTTTTGCAAACATGGGATAATGTTTAATGTTGCCTAGCTGTTCCCTAAACATTTTTTTTAAAAAATAAACAATCTTTAGCCTTTATTTCCACGATTCTGGGAATCCTTCAAAAAAGAAGTTTGAAGAACTTTTTAGGGTCAGGTTTCAGCTGTTCTTTTTAAAGGCACACTTTGCCAAAAAAGGCCTTTGGCAGGGTGCCAAAAGAGATAAAGGTTTGTGATAAGGCCGAAGGACTTTTTCTGAAGGACTTGTTTTGGAATTAATTTGGACTAAGCTGGGAATGAAGTCATTCCCTGCTGTTATAAAAAAAAATAGGTTTGTTTAAGACTAAATTGTGGCTTGTAATGACTAAGCTTACCTCTAACCACTGCGCCGAGGTGGCGCAGTGGTTAGAGTGCTGTGCTGCAGCTACTTCAGCTGACTGCTAGTTCAGCAGATCAGCGGATCAAATCTCACCAGCTCAAGTTGACTCAGCCTTCCATCCTTCCGAGGTGGGTAAAATGAGGACCCAGATTGTTGGGGGCAATATGCTATTTAGTATACTGTCGATTGTTGTAAGCCGCCCAGAGTCCTCGGAGAGTGGGCGGCATAGAAATATGATTAATAAATAAATAAGTGAGCCTAGGTCACAGTAGAGATTCTGGGAGCTGGAAGTCCACACCTTTCCAAGTTGTGTCACGGTTGAGAAACACTGTTCTACTGTAACAAATTACACTTTTTCTAGCTTTGGATCTCCACACCATCATTGTTTAATTGAGCTGGTCAAAATGTCCTTGTGTTCTCGTATCAAGTTTTGTCCTTTAGGCATTGGAAAGAATGTTCTGATTTATGTATTGTTTACATATCTGGCTTGGTCATGCAGCTCCCTGTAGGTTTATGATGCTGTTAACATCTGGGCTGGGACAGATAGGGGTTTTTTTTTTTGGGTCATTCTCCAGGGCACTCTTTGTTCTTTCTCACTGAAAAATCGACAAAGTTGCATCTTTGCTTAACCTGGCCAGCTACGTTGGGTTTTCGTATAAAGTTAAACCAGTGATAAGAAAGCAGCGGAGAGCTAGTTTGAGAAAAGAGCCCATGGAAAAGCCCACATCTACAAATTTTTCAGGACTCTATAAATTTCTAAATTAGGAGAGTTAACGCCACAGGCTTTTATTCCCGGAACAGTTGCTCGCTCAGAAAGTAAAAAAAAAAAAAAAAAGATGAGGAATTCTACGCTTGTCCCCATTCTTTCTTGCGTAATTCATTTCTTCTGATTTTTCCACTGATTGTCTTTGGCAAATGTGGAACGAACTCCATCTGTTGGGCAAGAGCAGAAATGAGGGGCATGGCAAAAGAGGAAGGAACATGTTGGTACATACGCAGCTGGAATGAATTCAGAAGTTGCAAAAGTGTGAGACGAAAACAAATACGTGTGATGCAGCTTTTCTCCCGGGGGAATAACTGGCTTGCATCAGTTAAAATAATCACCATGTGCCTAATTGGCGCACCACTCAGTATCCAAAAGCTTAATTTATACCAGGAGTCTTCAAACTTGGCAACTTTAAGATTTGTGTACTTCAACTCCCACAATACTGGCTGAGGAATTCTGGGAGTTGACGTCAACCAGTCTTAAAGTTGCCAACTTTGGAGACCCCTGATTTATACGAATCAAAGCTAAGAAACAGCTTGAAAACATGGTTTGCATTAGGCCATGTTCTAGGTCCCAACAGCAGCTTCTATTCAGAAGCTTTCGTTTTGATTTATTTATTTATTGCATTTGACATTTCATAAACAGGACAAAAGAGTGGACATCTTGGTTCAAATATCAAATCAGACTCCTGTCAATCTGCCTTAATTTTCATTTAGCAGGATTTGAAATTGAGCCTTTGCTACCTACCAAAGAAACTTCAACAACAACATGGTGTGGTTTTGGAGTGGTGCCAAATGCTCTGAGGCTTTCTAAGATTTCTTTTATGCCTGCTCTAGAGATTTCAGAGGGATGGGAATGTTCCCTAAAGATCCTAGAATATCTTTTGTAATTGATACCAGTGGAGGAAAGTATTGTAAGTAGTATATAGGTAGTCCTTGATTTACAACCATTGTTTTAGTGACGGTTTAGTGCCACTGAACAAAGTGTCTTATGACCCGGATCCAGTGCTGGGATTCAGCCAGTTCGCACCTATTCGGGAGAACCGGTTGTTAATTTTCTAAGCAATTCAGAGAACCGGTTGTTGGAAGAAATCTTCTTTTGTTTTGTTTTTTTCCACTTTTCAGGGCTAATCCTGTAAGGAAGGCAGGAAGGAAACATTCTGGTGGTGTTTCTAGCCTAATCGTTATTGCCCTGTTTACAGAAACTGCCTCTCTAGTTAACCCTTATTACATTGTAACAGTAAGGTGAAGCGCCCATCGATGTGAGTGACATTGAATTGGCCATGTCCACATGGTCACATGACCACCAAGCCACGCCTACCCAGCTGGTCATTAGGACAGAGAACCGGTTGTTAAATTATTTGAATCCCATCACTGACCGGATCCTTATAGTTACAACCGTTCAAAAACAATTTGAAGAAATCCCAGGCAAGAAGCCAAGATAGCTAGATAAAGGGGATGTCACACGGCTAAATCACGGCTTACCTTTCTCGGATACTTGTATGGGGCGGTGACCGTCTTAACGTAGTCCTGTAGTTCTTTAACCAAGGCTTCTTTATCATGGGAAATGTACTCCGGGGCCAAAACTACGAAAGCTTTCACCACCTTGAATGTAAGAGTTTTGATCAAGAGGATGACATTTTGGGAAAAAAAAAAAACCTGGGCAGATTTTAAAAATGTAGAATTTGTACCGCTGTAGCTGAAAGATTCAAAATTACCGTATTTTCTGGCGTATAAGACGACTGGGCATATAAGACGACCCTCCTCAGAGCCATTTAAGGCTCGTCAGAGCCTTTCGGGCTGGTCTGCCTGGTTACAGGAGAATGAGACCCGGCGTATAAGACGACCCCCGACTTTTGAGAAGATTTTTGTGTGTTAGAAAGTAGTCTTATACGCAGGAAAATACAGTAAGTGTTTTGGGCACAGTTGCTTATACTTTCCAACATTAAAATGAACTTTTTTAAAAATAATAATAATAACGATCTGGAGATTGTTTCTCTTTTAATAGATTTTTAAAAAAAACCTTCGGAAGTCTTAAAAAGAAAATGCCGAAGCCTACAACGTGCCAATCACTACTTTCAATCTTGATTTTATGCAGAGATTACGGAAATTCTGAAAAAGGCTTCATTTCTTTGCTTTGTTAGAGCATTCAGATTAAATTTTCGACCGATCGCCTCTTCTGACCTGACAAGCAAAGTCAGATTCATTTAACTTGTTGCTAAACTAACAATTGGAGCTATTGCATTGAACACCTGTAGTAAGAAAGGTCGTAAAACGGGACAAAATTCAATGAAGAAATGCCTCTCTTAGCAACATGAATTGTAGTCGTAAGCAGGGATGGGCTGCTGGGGATTCGCAGGGGTTCGGGAGAACCTCTAGCTAAGATTCTGTGTAGTTCAGAGAACCCCCAAATTCCATCCACTCCGCCCCTCCCAGGAGTCTCCACATGGCCCGTTTTGGATGCAGGTAAGTGCAGGGTGCGTGTGGAAGCTGGGGAGGGTGAAAAATGGGCCTACCAGAAGTTCGGGGAGGGCCTTGGGAGCCTGGGGAGGCACGAGGAAAGCCTCCGGAGCCCGGGGAGGGCAAAAGTGGCCTCCTCCCACCATGGTGCAGGAGGCCAACTAGGCCCACCCAGTAACTGGGCAGAGAACCCCTTGCTAAAATTTTTGATGCCCACCCATGGTCGTAAGTCAAGGACTACCCATAGTTTGGTTGCCTACATTCAACCTTCTTTACCTCGCCTCGAATAGGGTCTGGGCTACTGACGACGGCTGCTTCGACCACCGCATCGTGTTCTATCAAAGCATTCTCCACTTCAAATGGTCCGATGCGGTATCTTTGGGGGGTGGGGGAGAAAAAAAAAAGGAAGAGTTGAATCTTCTTGATCTTTGATCAGGGCCTGGTGGCTCAGCAGACTAAAGCATTGTGATTAACTCCAGCTGTCTGCAATGACAGTAAGTTCGAATCCCACCAGGCTCAAGGTTGACTCAGCCTTCCATCCTTTCTAAGGTAGGTCAAATGAGGACCCAGTTTGTGGAGGCAATAAGCTGACTTTGTATAAATATACAGAAGTATGAAGGCTGTTGCTTAACGCATTGTAAGCCGCCCGGAGTCTCCGGAGAAGGGCAGCATATAAATTGAATTTTAAAAAAAGAGAGATAGATTTACAAGAAAAGCAATTGGAGCTCAGGTGAATTAAACTTACCCGGCAGAATTGATGACGTCATCTCTTCTCCCTACCAGCCAGATGTAACCATCCTCATCCTGAAATCCTCGGTCCCCGGTAATGTAGAAATCCCCGCGGAGGGTCGAAGCTGTTCTTTCTTGATCATCCTGGGTAGGCGATCAACTATTTAGAAAGACGTGACTCTGCCAACACCAGACAGGTGTGGGGCAGGGTAGAGATCGCTAAATGTTTGAGGTGAGGTCACTTTATGAGTTTCAATAAACAGATATAAGTGATGCATTTACTCATCTCTAAAAGTAGATCGTTCCAAAATTCAGGGCTGGAGAAATATTTTATGAATTGCCTGAGGGCGCTGCTCAGCATTTAGGATAGGATAAAATAGAATAGAATAGAATTAAATAAGAAATAGAAATAATAGAAATAGAGAATTGGAATGGACATTGGAGGTCTTCTAGTCCAGCCCCCTACTTAGACAGGAAACCCTACACCACTTCAGACAAATGCATACTGGCTGGTGAAAATTTCTATTCTATTCTATTCTATTCCATTTCTATTTCTATTTTGCTTGTATTTATGCTTCTACCACAGCGAGCATCCCTCCGCGGTCTAATATTCCCGCTCCCACAAGTTACACTCAAGTGACTTCATTGCCTTTTTGTTTTGTTTTTTCTGATTTGCCCCCGGACGATCAATACTTACCGTATATTGAGTGAAGAGGCAGAACGGTCTTGTGGGTTTGATTCGGAGAGCGAGGTCTCCTTCTTTCCCGTGAGTTAAAATGTTGCCGTTTTCATCTATGACCTTCAGCACACAGAGCAAAACCAATTTTATCAGAACAGGTACAGGTAGACCTCGAGAGAGTTAAAAACATATGATGGAGGCTAAAACATATGAAGAACGGTTGCAGGAACTGGGTATGTCTAATTCAATGAAAATAAGGACTAGGGGAGACATGATAGCAGTCTTCCAATATCTCAGGGGCTGCCACGAAGAAGAGGGAGTCAAGCTATTCTCCAAAGCACCTGAGGGCAGGACAAGAAGCAATGGGTAGAAACTAATCAAGGAGAGAAGCAACTTAGAACTAAGGAGAAAATTTCCTGACAGTGAGAACAATTAATCAGTGGAACAACTTGCCTCCAGAAGTTGTGAATGTTCAAACACTGGAAGTTTTTAAGAAGGTGTTGGACAACCATTTGTCTGAAGTGGTGTAGGGTTCCCTGCCTGGGCAGGGGGTTGGACTAGAAGACCTCCAAGGTCCCATCCAACTCTGTTATTCTATTCTGTTCTAAAGGACTGCTTTTCACACCTATGGCTGTTGTAGCATCGCCGCAGTTACGCAATCCAAATTCAGATGCTTGGTAACTGACTCATATTTAAGACGGTTGCAGCATCCAAGGGTCATGTGCAGAGGTGGGATTCAACCGGTTCGGATTGGTTTGGACGAACCGGTTCGCTCCAACAATCAGGTAGGTCTGCCCTCACCCCCACCCTTGAGCTTTACTTACCTTTATCTGCTCAGTTGATTGGCGCGGCAGAATGGATTGCCGCTCCTTAGCTGTGTTACTCCCAAGCGGTAACAGAGAAGTTTAGTATTTGTAAAACTCTGCCCATGCGTGCAGCGAACCAGTTGTTAAACCGGCAGCATCCCACCACTAGTCACGTGATCCAGTGGTGAAATATAAAATTGGTTACTACCGGTTCTGTGGGCGTGGCTTGGTGGTGGTGGTGGGTAATGTGACTGGGTGGGCGTGGCCAACTTTTTTTTTTAAAACTTTTAAAAGCGTTTTAAAAACCTCGGCTGAAGAGGTTGTAAAAAAAATGCTTTTAAAAGCCTCTGACGATCCCAGCTGAGCTGCGCGATCATCAGTGGCTTTTTTTCCTTTACTTTTAAAAGCATTTTGTCGGCCATGAGGTTGTAGAAAAAATGCTTTTAAAAGTAATATATATATTACTTTTTAAGTCATGAAAAGGGGGCGTGGCTGGCTGACGAAGGCAAATAAGCCAGAAATAGATCTATCTCAGTCTCTCCCAAATCTCCAAACAGACAGCAAAATGCTGCTTTAATGTTTGAGAAAGCCTAGAAACTAGTGAATGAGATTTCACTGTACTATGGCTGTGAAACATCTTGATTTACGTAGGAAAAGCCTGGCATAAAGAATGATGCGCGCCCACACACACACACACATACAACCAAAAATAAATATATCAAAATTTCAATACTAATAACTTTTCTGCATCAGTATCTCTAGCCTATTATATTTGGGGGGGGGGGGTTCTATTGTGTGTCCGTGTTTTTTTCTTGCTTTTTTTTTTGTATTATATTTCTTTTTGTACTGTGTATTTTAATCTTTGGAAATTTAATATTTAAAAAAAAAAAAGTAAAAAAAAAGCCTCTGATGATCGCATGGCTCAGCTGGACAAGGGTGGGGGGGATGTCGCAGGGATTTTTGCTACCGGTTCTCCGAACCACCCACCGCCATTGCTTCCGGATCGAGCGATCCGGTCCGAACCAGGAACATTTCACCCCTCACGTGATCCCCCTTTTGCAAGGAAAGTCAGTGTGGCAAGCCAGGTTCACTTAACCGCCGGGTTACTCACTGAACAACTGCAACGATTCGCTTAACAACGGTGGCGATAACGGTTCTAAAACTCATTTAACAAATGTCTCATTTAGCAACAGAAATGTCGGACTCAATCGCGGTCGTTAAGGGAGAGGCAACCTGTACATTTGGCCCAGAAAGAAGCCGGTGTACAGACAAAAGAAACAGGTGAAAATACACTCAGCCTTACCAGTTCCTCCCTCTCGGCCTCCCTCCCTCCCACCCCGCTTTTCCTGGAGTATTAATGGATAACAGTACCTGAGTATTATAAACGGGTGTTGGTTTCCCCACAGAGCCTGGCTTGATTTTCATACCCTTGAAAGTTCCACAAACGAGCACCTAATTCCGAGGATGGGGAATAAAGCAGACTGAGAAGCAAATTGTGTAGAAACATTTCAGGTAGGGTGGGGGAATGTGTGTTGACTGTCTAGGACAGGGGTCTCCAACCTTGGCCACTTGAAGACTTGTGGACTTCAACTGCCAGAGTTCCTCAGCCAGCAAAGCTTATCGCCCCAACAATTCAGGTCCTCGTTTTACCCACCTCGGAAGAATGGAAGGCTGAGTCACCTTGAGCCTGGTGAGATTCGAACTTGCAGTCATTGCAGGCAGCTGGTGCTAGTTAACAGCACTTTAGTCTGCTGCGCCACCAAGGCTCTTGAACCTCAAATATTGATCTCATATTCTCTTCTATTGGTATAATTTGTTGAACAATTCATAGGTCAAACTTTTCCTTCTAGCATCATCAGAGATACTGGATTTGTAAAGGGGTGTTATTTTTTTTTAAAAAAATAGATTAAAGCGTGAAAGATGGTGGTGATGAGCTGTGGTGGTGCAGTGGTTAGAGTGCAGTACTGCAGGCTATTTCTGCTGATCACCAGCTGCCAGCAGTTCAGCAGATCGAATCTCACCAGACTCAAGGTTGACTCAACCTTCCATCCTTCTGAGGTGGGTAAAACGAGGACCCAGATTGTTGGGGGCAATAGGCTGACTGTAAATCGCTTAGAGAGGGCTGGAAAGCACTGTAAAGTGGCATATAAGTCTAAGTGCTATTGCTAGTCCTTCCTTCCTTCCTTCCTTCCTTCCTTCCTTCCTTCCTTCCTTCCTTCCTTCCTTCCTTCCTTCCTTCCTTCCTTCCTTCCTTCCTTCCTTCCCAGTGATTAGAATGCAGTATTGCTAACTCTGCCCATTGCCAGGAGTTTGATCCTGACTGGCTCAAGGTTGACTCAGCCTTCCGTCCTTCCAAGGTGGGTAAAACGAGGACCCAGATTCTTGGGGGCAATAGGCTGACTCTGTAAACCGCTTAGAGAGGGCTGTAAAAGCACCATGAAGTGGTATATAAGTAAGTGCTATTGCTATTTTTTCCCCAAAGAGCTCATTCAAAGCTCTTCAAACTTTTACAAGTAGACTGTCTTCCATCAAGCTGAAATAGCTTACAGTTTCCGTCTGCCCGTAGCCTTCGTAGATGTCCAGGCCAGTTTCTGTTTTCCACTGGTCCATCACTTCAGGATTGATAGGTTCTCCTGCACTCACGCAATGTTTGAGGTTCTGGAATTTATAACTTGGAATAAATGAAGAATAGCAGAGAAGGAAAGACATCGTGTTTAAAAGGTAAGCAAGCTATCATCCTGCTGATTAAACAATTGACTTGTTGAGTTGGTTGTCTAGGTTTTGCTTGGATAAACAAATACACCTTGTTTTGAAGATGCTGAGTGTAGGATGACCCACCGACCTGCCATTTTAGGAAATATTATCCCCCAAAATCTGGGGTTCAAAATGAAAAGACACCTACAGAATCTGTCTTTAAAAGAACTGTTTGGCTAGCAGATGCTTTCTCGATGCTTAAAATGTTTCTCCTTATAGTATACTGGCTATTAGTTTCTCTTCATCAAAAGACTAATTCCTTTTAACCAAATAGGTAGAGATTAATCTCAGGATTAACACAGATCAACAATCAAGTAATAAATAATACCCCAAACCAGGCAGAGTAGAGTAGAGTAGAGTAGAGTAGAGTAGAGTAGAGTAGAGTAGAGTAGAATAGAATAGAATAGAATAGAATAGAATAGAATAGAATAGAATAGAATAGAATAGAATAGAATAGAATAGAATAGAATAGAATAGAATAGAATAGAATAGAATAGAATAACAGAGTTGGAAGGGACCCTGGAGGTCTTCTAGTCCAATCCCTTGCTTAGGGAGGAAACCCTATAGCACTTCAGACAAATGGTTATCCAACATCTTAAAAACTTCCAGTGTTGGAGCATTCACAAGCACTTCCACTGATTAATTGTTCTAACTGTCAGGAAAGTTCTCCTTAGTTCTAAGTTGCTTCTCTCCTTGGTTAGTTTCCACCCGTTGCTTCTTGTCCTGCTGGCAGGTGCTTTGGAGAATTGCTTGACTCCCTCTTCTTTGGGGCAGCCCCTGAGATATTGGAAGACTGCTATCATGTCTCCCCTAGTCCTTCTTGTCATTAAACTTAGACATACCCAGTTCCTGCAACCGTTCATATGTTTTAGCTTCCAGTGCCCTAATCATCTTGGTTGCTCTTCTCTGCACTCTTTCTAGAGTTTCCACATCTTCTTTACATCGCGGCGACCAAAACTGAATGCAGGATTCCAAATGTGGCCTTACCAAGCCCTTATAAAGTGGTCTTAATCCTTCACGTGATCTTGATTCCAACTAAGATCTGCTTGAGCATCTTGGGTGTGTCTTTGAGTTCTTGCTAAAAGCCCACTTAGTTGAATCACATCTTGTCCTTGGTCAACATGTCTTAGTCACCTGATTTGAAGGATTCTAAGCCATAAGCCACGGTTTATAAACTGCAGAGCTGGGATCGCGCATTGCCTTCAACCCGGCATAATACAGCGTAACGTGATGTTTGAATCCAGCTGAGGCCTCCTGGGGCTCGTTCCCAATCATCTAATCACGGTTGAAAGGAGCCAATCTTGAAATGCCTTAACTTTACAAATTGTAGTTACCGCTTTACCTGCTTAAATCGTGTTGGACGAGCATCCGATAAACAGTTGGCGCTGAACAGAAAGTAGTGATGGGAAACTTGGACAACGTCTAAATCATTAGAAAAGATAAAGACAGATCATGAAATGCACGACCGTTGTCTCAATACAACCTTAAAAGAAGATGCAACTAGCCCACAGCAACTCGCACCAAACATGGTTAAGGTAAAGGTAAAGATTCCCCCATGCTTGAGTGCTAGTCATTCCCGAATCTAGGGGCGGTGCTCATCTCCGTTTCAAAGCCATCACTGTCCGAAGATGTCTCCGTGGTCCTGTGGCCAGCATGACTCAACGCCAAAGGCGCATGGAACGCCGTTCCCTTCCCACCAAATGTGGTCCCTATTTTTCTACTTGCATTTTTTACCTGCTTTCGAACTGCTAGGTTGGCAGAAGCTGGGACAAGTCACGGGAGCAGACCCCATTACGAGGCATTAGGGATTCGAACTGCTGAACTGCTGACCTTTTGACCGACAAGCTCAGCGTCTTAGCCACTGAGCCACCGTGTCCCCCCCCAAACATTATTATGGAAGCTAATAAACAATGGTTAAAAGTGAGTTCACAATCTATTGTTTTGCTTGTGTATCCGGTACTGTGACTCTCTTAACGGTTAAATAATCTTTGGACCAGTTGCCATGATTTAAACCATGAATATACTTGACACTTACTTCAAGGACAAGTTTGGGATCAAAGCGTGGCATGTGATGGACAAATATGCCTGCTCCTTGGCTCCAAGGGGCGAAAACACTACTCCATGCAGATTTCGCCCAGCCGGTGTCTGAAGTATTCCAGATCAGGTCGGAGGGTGTCAAATCAAGCCAATACCTAAATGACAGGAAAGTGTATTAAAATATCACCCATCGATAGAAGAGAATATTGACAGTTTACAGAGTCAGCCTATCGCCCCCAACAATCTGGGTCCTCATTTTACCGACCTCAGAAGGATAGAAGGCCAAGTCAACCTCATATCGAACTGTTAGCAGTGGGCAGTGCCTGCAATATTGCATTCTAACCACTGCGCCACCACCGCTCTAGAAGGTAGAAGGGCTGCGTTCACATCCCACAACATGCCAAAACCTAATGAATTGCAACATGGTTTAACCTTAGGACAAACAGATGTACGTCCATTGAGGCAGTGGTGAAATTCAATTTTTTTTTACTACCGATTCTGTGGGCGTGGCTTGGTGGGTGAAGTGTGGTGTGGTTTGGTGGGCGTGGCTTGGTGGGCGTGGAAGGGGAAGGGGAGGGATATTGCAAAATCTCCATTCACACCCCACTGTAGGGCCAGCCAGAGGTGGTATATGCCAGTTCTCCGAACTATTCAAAATTCCCGCTACCAGTTCGTCAGAACCTGATGGATTTCACCCCTGCATTAAGGGCAAAACACCAGCAACTCACAAGGTCTTCCCTACCTTCCATTGAAGCCAAGTCCAATTCCATGGCTCGCATGGGAATGCTCGGTCATTTTTGGAGCTCCTGTCGTACCGCTGGTGAAATATATGGCCATCGGATCACTGCTTTTGGTGGCCACACAAGTGTGTTCTGGAGACGCAAGCCTGTGTAGAACATTGTGCATGAGCCCACTTCAACAAGGAATCTCTTCTTGATGCTAACAACTTTCGAAGGAATGCAGATCCAGGCAATGGATTGTTTATCTATTCAATTTCTATCCCACCTTTATTGTTTTTACAAATAACTCAAGATGGTGAACATGTCCAACACACCTCCTTCCTCGTATTTGCCCCACAACAATACAACCCTGTGAGGAGGGTTGAGCTAAGAGAAGACTGGCCCAAGGTCACTCAGTCAGCTTTCACGTCTAAGGCGGGACTAGAACTCACCGTCTCCTGGTGAATGGCCCAAAGTCACCCAGATACTCTCATGCCTAAGGTGGGACTAGAACTCACTGTCACCTGGTGGCTGGCTCAAAGTCATCCAGATGCTTTCATGTCTAAGGCAGGACTAGAACTCACTGTTGCCTGGTGATTGACCCAAGTCACCCAGCTTTTGTGCCTAAGGGGTGGGGGACTAGAACTCACTGTCACCTGGTGGTTGGCTCAAAGTCACCCAGATGCTTTCATGCCTAAGGCAGGACTAGAACTCTCAGTCGCCTGGTGGTTGGCTCAAAGTCACCCAGCTGCTTTCTTGACGAAGGCCAGACTTGAACTCCACTCTCCCAGTTTCTATTCTGGTGCCTTAGCCACGAGACCAAACTGGCTCTCCCTGTCCATCCTACATTTCTCCATAGTTACTGTTTCTGCACTGCCGAGTGGGGAATTCTGGGAGTTGTAGTACACGCATGATGAAAGTTGCTAAGGTTGAGAAACGCTGGTTTAAATGAATGCTTCCGTTTTACCCAACCTGACTTACTTACTCCAACTTCTCGCTGAAGCTTAGCCAGCCATCCCTGGGTTCCTTGGATACCATGAACTTCAGGTCAAGGGACGGGCATTTGGAAGCCACCATGTCCACCACAGGGGCCAGGGCAGAGTCCGTGATGACACACTTGGCTTTGGAAGCCTCTAAGCGGTGATGGAGGTCCTTCGCTGTCAGCTGTGTGGTTCCAGGAATCATCACGGCTCCTAAGAGAAGAAATGAGGGAACTTAATAATATTGTCAACCTCTTATTGCTTTGGGCATTGAGACACTGGGCACTCGGAGAATCAGGCCCTCAACCAGTGCTGAAATCCAATTTTTTTTTACTACCGGTTCTGTGGGCGTGTGGTGTGGCTTGGTGGGCATGGCAGGGGAAGGATACTGCAAAATCCCCATTCCCTCCCAACCCTTGGGAGTAGGATACTACAAAATCCCCATTCCCACTCTAGGGGAAGGATACTGCAAAATCCCCATTCTCTCCCCACCCCTGGGGGGAAGGATATTGCAAAATTTCCATTCCCACCCCACTCCAGGGGAAGGATACTGCAAAATCTCCATTCCCTCCCCACTCCAGGGGGAAGAATACTGCAAAATCTCCATTCCCTCCCCACTCCAGGGGGAAGGATGTTGCAAAATCCCCATTCCCTCCCCACTCCAGGGGAAAGGATACTGCAAAATCCCCATTCCCACCTCACTCTGGGGCCAGTCAAAGGTAGTATATGCCGGTTCTCTGAACTGCTCAAAATTTCTGCTACAGGTTCTCCAGAACCTACTGAATTTCATGCCTGGCCTCAACCACCTCCCAACCAACTTTTGAATGCGAAAGAGTGGAGCCAGAAGAAGGATTGTAGGGTCCTTTTTTATACAAAGTCAGCTTATTGCCCCCGCAATCCGGGTCCTCATTTTACCTACCTCGGAAAGATGGAAGGTTGAGTCAACCTTGAGCCTGGTGAGATTCAAACTCGCAGTCATTGCAGGCAGCTGACAACTAAGTGCTACTTAACAGCGCTTTAGTCCGCTGCTCCACCAAGGCTCTACAGCTTGTAAAAGGGCCGCAGTTGCCCACCCCTGTATTAGCCGATGCCAACAGCAAAGAGACAGGTTTTGATTGCCTGTCCAAAAGGATCAACTCCTCCATTCTGTCACAAACCCAGGCTGGTGGGAGGACATCGTTACTTCTCACCTGTTCGGATACAAGCCAGGTTCAAGAGCCACCATTCGGGAATGCGCGGGAGAATCACCACCACTCGGTCTCCTTCCCGCAGGCCACCCTGCTCCGACAGCACCGCGGCGGCTTTTCGGGACTCCAAGGCCAGCTCCGCAAAAGTCCACTTCACTTGGGTTGCTTGCTCACTGACCCACCAAAGAGCAGGGCTGGAGGGCCGCTTTCCTTCCTGAGGGGGAAGAAGTCAGCCGTGAGGAGAATCTCCTCAGATCCGGAGAGCCACTGCCTCATTCTGTCTGCACAGGTCTCAAACTGGACAGTGCAACAACAGGGAGGGGACTTTGGGGGGAGAACTACAGATTACGGATGAATAGAGTCGGAAAGGACCTTGTAGGTCATTTAGTCCAACTCCCCCCACCCAAGCAGGAGACCGTACACCCTTTCTGACAGATGACAGTCCAGGCTCTTCTTGAAAACTTCCAGGGATGAAGCTCCCACAACTTCCGAAGGCAACTTCTGTTCAGTGGCGGGATCCTACCGGTTGAACAACTGGTTCGGTGAGCATGCGCATGCGCAGTTTTGACAAAACTAAATTTCCGCGTTACTTCTGGGGACTAACACAGCTGAGGCACGGCAATCCATTCTGCCGTGCAAATCAGCTGAGAGGATAAAGGTAAGTAAAGCGCGCAGGGGCGGGCAGGCTCAGCTGATCATCGGAGCAAACTGGTTCGCTCCCAGCTGATTGTTGGAGCTAATCAGTATGCCCGAACTTGTCCGAACCGTCTGAATCCCACCCCTGCTTCTTTTGAAAGAGTTAACTTGTGTTGTGGCCCCGTCCTCTGAGCCTATCCCTTTGGAGGAAGGAAGCTCTGAGCAGGAGGAAGAGGAGCCAGCCAGATCTCCCAGCCCCCCCCCTCTGGCACCGGCTCAGGTGCCAGCT
This sequence comes from Coluber constrictor foxii, assembly GCA_038048745.1. NCBI lineage: Eukaryota > Metazoa > Chordata > Lepidosauria > Squamata > Colubridae > Coluber > Coluber constrictor. The sequence goes on from CM075973.1 coordinate 6,237,435, forward strand.
GAAAGAGAGCCAAGTAGTGGGGAAACAGGTGTCTCAGATGAGAGTGAGGGAGAGACGTCATTCCTGGATGCACGCCAAAGAAGGCGAGACAAAAGAGTATTGCAGCTGCGGCGTATGAGGAAATAGTTCTGAGTCACTGATTGGAGTCATGGGATCAGTGAGTCACTGGACCACACCCAGAAGCCTGTCTATATAAGACAGGCCAGTGAGTCACGAAGTTCGTGACGAACAAAGCTAAACAAACGGAGCAACCTCGTAGTCTTGGAAGCTAGATGAACGGCAAAGCTACGTAGGTGATTTTCTTGTTTGTGTAAACCAATAAAGTCCTTGGCAGACGGTGTGCATATCGCTGCCAAGGTTGAGATAAGAACTGCGGAGTGTGCCAAGTGATTATTAACCCTCGGCTGGCTGTGGTTTTGTGGGTCTCTAAAGGGGGGAACAGATCAACTTGTTACTTACTTAACAACTGCAGTGAGTCACTTAAGAACCGTGGCAAGGAAGGTGGCAAACCAGAAGAAAATTCACTTAACAACGGTCATGCTTAACAACAGAAATTTCAGGCTCAATCAGGGTTGAATGTCAAGGACTACCTGTATTGACCCAACGTGGTATCCCTTAAAGATGATCACTTGCGCAAAAGATGAGGGGAAAAAAAACAATACCTTTTCTGACTGGGCCCAGCTGTCCACCACATCTTTGGCAAAATTGAAATATTCTGGCACTTCCGGCTTATACTGTTCGCAAATGGATTTGTAGTCTGTAAAATTCTGAGCCACCGAAGGGATTTCGCCTCTGCTGAAGCTTCTGGAAGAAACGAGGCAGACGGACCGCAGAATCCTAGCAGCCGAGACTTTGCACCTTATTGTCAAGGGAACGCAAGCCATGGTCTTTCCTTCGAAAGGTTCTTGGGCTGGCCTGTTTTCTGTCAATCACTGCCTACCTGAAACGCAGAAGGAAAATGTCCGGATGGTTTATAGCCTTCTTAGGGCCGAGCAAATAATTTTATTTCCTTGTCGTTGACGCCTCTGCTTTTAATTAATCTTATTGCGTACCCTGCTCTGTCACTCGCTGGGAATGTCAACATTTTAAAAGGAACCAAACAAGAAGGATTGCAACAAGAAGAAGGAAGAAGAAGAAGGGAAATTGCAAGCATGCTGTTGGCTTGTTTGAATAGCATGGAGGTTACAGGATTACAGGCAAGGGTAGGCATTAAAAATTTTAACAAGGGGTTCTCGGCACAGTTGATAGGTAGGCGTAGCCATAGTGGGCATGGCCTAGTTGGCCTCCTGTAACACAGCAGGATAGGGATTTTTTTGCCCTCCCCAGGCTCCGAAGGCTTTTCTTGAGTCTCCAAGAGGGTGAAAACAGCCTCCACAAGTTCTGGAGGCTGGAAACAGACCCGTTTGTGGCCTTCCCAAACTTCCAATAGACCTGTTTTTCCCCCTCCTGTGCACCCTGCACTTACCTGCATCCAAAATGGGTTGTGTGGGGATTCCTGGAAGGGGCAGGGGCAGGGTGGGAGGAGCCAGCCAGGAGTGGGATATGGCTGGCTCCTCCCACAAAATCTTAGCTAGAGGTTCTCCCGAACCCCTGCGAACCCCCAGCAGTCCACCCCCGATTACAGCTATCCATGCTTCACCGTAATAACATGTAAAATTGAGAAGTTATTGTGGCCAACAGCCCTCACTCCCATCAGCCTCAGGTGGCAGATTCAGAGATAACAGGACTTGTAGTCCAACGTCTACGGAATTAAGGTTTCTCTTTGCACCCAGGTCTCAATGAATCTGCCAGTCTCAGCCCTGATCTTTGTACTATGCAATCCAGGCTCATTCGCAGCAAAGAACAGCAAGGATTAAGGCTCTAATTTAAATGTCGGCGAGCAGGGATTCGTGTAGCTATGCACTACATAATGGATTGTTTTAATTCTTTATTAAATTTGCAGCCCGTCTCCCCACGAGGGACTCTCTATCATAGGTAGTCCTCAGTTTACAATCATTCCATTTAGCAACCGTTCTAAATTTCGGCGGCACTGGGAAAAAAAGGGATTTATACGACCGCTCCTCACAACTTATGACTATCGCGACATCCCCACGGTCCCATGATCAAAATTTGGGTGGGTGCTTGGCAACAGACATGTATTTATGTCGGTTGCAGCATCCCATGGTCACGTGATCGACACGTGCGACCTTCCAATAAACAAAGTCAGCGTTTGCTTAATAACAGCACGATTCGCTTAACAACTCTGTGTGTGTGTGTGGGGGGGGAAGGTTATAAAATAAGTTGCGACTCACCTAAGAACCGCCTTGCTTAGCAACGGAAATTCTGGGTCTCAGTTGTGATCGTAAATCGAGGATTACTTGTACTAAGGATTACAAAATATAGGGTGCAATCCCAGATCCGCAAGAGATTTGAATTTTATTTTTCTCCTGTGACTGCCAACGTGAGAGAAACGGGTGTCGGCTGATAAAAACGCTGGCAGTTGGATCCGGATAAAATCAATGCAAGCAAAGTTCTCTTGCGACAGAGGAGGCCAAACAGCAACCGAACGCGCTGCCCAGCTGAATGTAGCAACAACGCTATGTCAGGTATGTTCTACTTGGCAGAGAGCTCTGACCTTTCGTAAGCCACAACAGCGATTTAGAAAACCTGCCTAAGGCTAAGCCAGCCGGTGTGCTGACAATACAGGCAGTCCTGTTTAGGATCACATTTGAGTCCCAAATTTCTGTTGCTAAAAAGAGACATTTGTCACGTCAGTGGTGGGTTGCTCCTGGTTCGCACCGGTTCGCAAGAACCGACAGTAAAAATTTGTAGTAGTTCAGAGAACAGGTAATAACATTGGTTGGCCACGCCCCCGAACCGGTCCCGGCCTGGTCACCGCTCACTTACCCCGCCCACCTCATCAGAGGCTTTTTTTTTTTACTTTTAAAAGCATTTTTTCTACAATATCTTCGGCCGAAAAAATGCTTTTAAAAGTAAAAAAAAAAGCCTCTGATGATCGCGCGGCTCAGCTGGGATCGTCAGAGGCTTCTAAAAGCATTCGGCCGAAGAGGTTGCAGAAAACAATGCTTTTAGAAGCCTCTTGATGATCAGGCAACTCAGCTGGGATCGCCAGAGGCTTTTAAAGGCATTTTTTTTCTTACAACCTCTTCGGCCGAAGAGGTTGCAGAAAACAATGCTTTTAGAAGCTGACAGGTTCTGGAGAACTGGTAGCGGAAATTTTGAGAAGTTTGGAGAACTGGCAAATGCCACCTCTGGCTGGCCACAGAGTGGGGTGGGAATGGAGTTTTTGCAATATCCTTCCCCCAGAAGTGGGAAGGGAATGGGGATTTTGCAGTATCCTTCCCCTGCCACGCCCACCAAGCCACACCATGCCCACCAAGCCATGCCCACAGAACCGGTAGTAAAAAAAAAATTGGATTTCACCACTGCGTATGATGCTTAATGGACAAAATTATTTTTAATTTAAAAAGTCAGATTGGCTGAAAAGGAGCCAAGGAAAAAGAGTGTTAAAGAGTGTTAATCTTGGAAACCAATTTTCTCCTTAATAGCCATGCAATCCGCAGCCACCAAACATCTTTCCACCTCTCGGATCCCTGCTTCTAAAGCATGTAGTAGAATTAGTGTAATCTGGAAAGGAAGAAGACCTGAGTTCAAATCACTTTCCAGCCTTATGTTCATTGAGGCACCTTTACCTGCTCAGTAGATCTCAGCTTGATCTGCCCCACAAAACTACGAGAATAAACGAAGCCACAAATGCATACAAAAAAAAATGAAATAATAATAATCATTCTGAAAATGAAATAAGAGCTGGATTCATTGTTTTCTTACCTCCTTGAAAATTCAACAGGTACTTGAAATTCTGTTGTTGATTATTATTATTTTTTTCAAAGAATGCCGTCTTTTGAATTCTTGGGAAACGAGCTGACTTTAAGCCCCTGCAACTCTTTACAGAAGCTGCAGGAAGTTATAATCCCACCCAGGTAAAGAGAGAAAGTCAGCTAAAAACTCACAAGAGCCAAAACAAACTTCCCTGGGACACGGCTACGATGCAAATGTCCTCTTTTGCCCTCTTGGAAACTGTTCAGAGAAGGACGTGGGTTTTTTTTTCCCCCTAAGAGTGAAGGACACAGTACGTCACGAAGGCATTTTTGCTACCAGGGGAAAACTGGTTGAGCATCTCTGAAGCAATCTGCAACCTTCCACCAACGCCAGCTAGAAGAGAAATTGCAGAAAAAGTTGGATAAAAGAGTTAAGGGCACAACTACCAACACCCAAGCATCCTTTATTATAAAGGACAAATCTTTATTCCAGAAAACTGTCCTGTGGATTTCTTGGTTGATTCTTTGGGTTGTTTTAATTTTTACTGTACAAATAGTACCGCTTACTGCACAGTCTGGTTTAGAATAGAATAGAATAGAATAGAATAGAATAGAATAGAATAGAATAGAATAGAATAGAATAGAATAGAATAGAATAACAGAAGGGACCTTGGAGGTCTTCTAGTCCAACCCCCTGCTTAGGCAGGAAACCTACACTGGTTGCAGAAAACATTTTTTTAAATCCTCGCCTCTTCATCTAGAAAGACTGTAAGAGTGTAAATTATCAGTTGAAAAAAGGGTGTTTGTTTGTTTATTTGTTTGTTTCTTTGATTTATATACCGCCCTACTCCCAAAAGACTCAGCCACAAATAAAACACATAAATACAAAATTTAAAAGCAGGATAAAACCGAATTAAACAATTTGGCCCAAGACCGATTTAAAACACACCAGTAATTTCAAAAACAGATTAAAATTACATTTTAAAAGGGGAAAAAGGGATTAGGCCAGGCCAGCCTGATGGAATAAAAAGGAGTGGGAAGTCCCCTGGATTTCATAACTTTTATTTTTAAATGTTTTTAAAAAACCCCCACAGTACATGGTTTATTTGCATGGTACATGATGCAAACACAACAGCTGTGTTTTATTAACCAG